>JASFAX010000025.1:7500000-10000000 GCA_030737875.1 Allium sativum | reverse complement strand
GGAGACGGACCTCAGGGAGGGCATGCGTTTCTTTCTAGCTAGAAGTGGCGTCAGTGGTTTTACACGCCCTGACGAGTTTGACTTATGTGGTTGTGGTTGTTGCGAGGCGCCTCGGTTATATCGGTTTCGGCCGAATGCATTCTGGTCGGCTGACGGACCAGACTTACACCCCATAGGGTGGGGAGACGTATTGTTCAGGCATAATAATCCACTCCGTGTGGACCGGCCCTGACGATCCAAGGGGCAGTTGCGGCTGTTCCTGAGACACGGGCTAGAGCGTCTCGAATCGGTTGAGGACTATCTTTTGCCTCGGTTCATAGAAGGAAATCCAATTTCCAAATACGTGACATTTTGCGGTTTTATTTGTAAACCTATATATGGCGACATGATATATGGTACCCATGCCGCCTATGATTGATACTTATGATTTGAAGTTGTTTTATACACTATGCACTTATAATAGTATCAAATGATTTGTTTTAAACGTATCAAGCATTCTTTGGCTGTTATAAGGGAAAACCCTATCCTCGACTGCGTTGCATTGTGTGATGGGACCTGGGTCTTATAACAGCTTCATTTTTCTTTATTTAGCATTGCGCTGTTTGTTTTATGCACTGGTATTCTTGGGAGGAAACCCGTTCCGTGTTATACGGCGTGGTCCCTTGATTTACCTAGCTTTGAAAATAAAGATTAATAACTGTTTTAGTTCTCACACCAGTCCCATGACTGACCTGGAGTTTATTGTTTTAACCTAAACTCTGGGTGCCCCTATTTTGACACGGGCAGCTAGTAGTTTTGGTTTTGCAGATTTATATTCACAGGATCCTGGTTTACAGCTGGAACGATATCCGGAAAGCTTTGTATCCGTATATCTCTTCTAGTTGTGTATTGTATTATTTTCCGCTGCTATGTATTTAAATGTAATTTAAATCTCTGATATTTCTGTGTAATATTCATTTATACTCTGTATATTCTTGTAATCTGATGCACTGTTGTTATATATAGTGAAATGTTCTTCTGTATGCGTTCTGTTGTGGCTTGTTCTCGAACTATCCGACGCTTTCCTTTACGGGGAGGTTGCGGGTCTTCACACGTGGTATCAGAGCTTTGGTTTACAAAGCAGAGAACAAGACACATTAGAAACATACGAAAGAATTCATCAGATATTGGATGAGCAATATCCAATGGGAATGACTCGTTAGAGATAGGATCAGTAGTATCCTAGAACGAGTGTGAAGAGTATATTTTTCAAATGAAAACAAGTTTTGTTTTGAAAATTTAAATCAATTTTTCGTATTTGATTATCTATTTATATTGATGTGGACAATCCAGTATATATAGATTTTGCGTATACGTCTGATCCGCGTGTATTCGAAATTTTAATATACTGGATAGATATAGAATCACACTCTAGTCGCTCGGACATGATTCTAATGATTGACGCGTCATCATTAGAATTTATTTTCGTGTTTCGAAGGTGAGATTTCTATATATTTCCATTAGACTGGTGTGAGAACCAAAATTAGATAGGGCCTATTGTTGTGATTTGGCATCAAAAATCTGATTTTTGTATATGTATCAAAATTATGAATTTGATAATCTAATTCACTAATTGATTGATGTTTGTGTTGTTTGTTTAGTTGTTTGCTAATTTTTAGCCATTTAGCCTAATTGAATCAAATATTGACTTGTATTGAAATCTGGTCGCATTTGCTTGCATATACATATATATCTTTGAACAGGTCATAGCAAGGAGGCTAGAGCAGAGAATAAAATTTGTTTGCCCGACAAATAGGTACATGTTTACTACATAATTTCCTGTTTTGTTTGGGTGATGATGATTTTGTGAGCCTATTGGCTAGCCGCTTGGCTTTTTCTTTTTCTTTTTGAGATCTGAAGGACCGGGGAAGCTATTTGAAATTCCCCGATGCTCCCGGGGCAGGGGAGGTTATGGCGAAATTTTTCGAAAATTTAGGGTGTTAGCCAAATTTTTGAAGTTTTGGAAATTCTCAGAAACTGAAAAGTTAGAGAATGGAAGCCAGATCGAACGTAGAGCTGAATAATCAAACCACTTTCGACTTTGTTCCTTTTCGGGGACGAAAAGTTTTAAGTGGGGGAGATTGTAACAACCCGGAAAATCTGGGCCAGTTTGAAAATTTTATTTTGGCAATTTTAGCGAATTTTGATTATTTAAAATGAATTATTTTAAATAATATCGACAATAAATTTATTTTGAATATAATTCGAACGTATATATTATACGCGTCGTCGTTAGAATATAAATAATTATATATAATTATAAATAGAATTGAAAATGGCGCGGTAGTTCGAAAATTCGATTTCTAATTTCAAATGAATATACAGAATTCAATATAAGTCAGAATTGAACGAAACAAGAAATATTTGAATCTGTATAACTATGTCTTTGTAACGAAGTTAACAAACTGAGATTTCATCTTAGGAATGATAAGATATGTCCAGTTGAAAATTAGAAATAGTCGCTGTGGAATTTATATATATTTTTATATATATAAGGCCCTTAAAAATAGCAATTTTGCAAACGACCTCGGATTTCGATGAAACCAGTTTTGTTGGGTCCGGGATGTAAAGTTATTGCTAGATTTCAAATTTCATAATTTTTCGAATCAATATGTGAGCGTGGTAAAGGAAAACGTGTTTTGACCATTTCAGTTGATTTTAATCGACTGGAAATTGGCCATTTTTCAAACGGTCTCAGAATTTGACGAAACTAGTTTTGTTAGGACCGTATCGTCAATACGAAGCTAGAAAATATTTTTCTGGAATTTTTCTAGTTAGTATGTGACCCCGGTAATTTGAAATGTACGTTTAAAATTCAATATAGCGATTTAAGTGTAAATTTAACAGGAACTGATTCAAACAGTCGAATCAGCTTACGATACATATCCCATTGTGTTCGGAATGGGGGTGAAACGCTATGGGCGACAGGCGGTGGACCTCGTTTCGAGGTCGTATGTAAAAGTACCTTTTTGAAAATTAAATAATTAAATAATTAAAAATATATAAAACTTTTTCTTTTCCATATACCCCCCCCCCGTTAGCTTCGAACAGAATCAAAACCGAAAGAAAAAAAAAAAAAAAGAAATAAAAAGGAAGGCGACGGGGGGGAAGAGCGCCGCCGCCGCCACCTCGCGCGCCCCCCCCAGAGCCGCTTCCTCCTCTTCCATCCTTCTTCCCCTTCCTCCGCAACCCCCCCCCTGCCCTAATCGACAGCCGCCGTGGAACCCTAAGCCCCCCCCCTCCCTCGACGAGCGACACCGAAGGATCCCCCCCTCCCTCGACGAGCGACACCGAAGGACCCCCCCCCCCCTGCAATGTTCGGCGACGGAGAACACCCCCCCCCCCCCGATGGCCACAGCGCCGCCTCAGGCCCCCCCCTGTAAGTTATTTTTAATTTATTTAATTTGTTTATTTTTATTTTTATTTTTATAAAATAGAATTTAAAAAAACCTGATTTTAATTAGAATTTAAAACCAGATTTTTTTTAAAAAAAAAAAAAAAAGAATAAAACCAGATTTTTTTAAAAAAAAAAAAGAATAAAACCAGATTTTTTTTTAGAAGAATAAAAGCAGTTTTTTTTAAAAACAATAAAAGCAGTTTTTTTTTTTATTTTAGAAGAAAAAAAAACAGATTTTGAAAAGATATGAAAACAGATTTTGAAAAGGTATTGAAAACTGATTTCTTTAAAAAGAAAAATCATATTTTTATATATTGAAAAGCAAAGTAAAAATTCGATTTTTATATATTGAACTTTGAACTAAAAATTCGATTTTTATATATTGAACTTTGAACTAAAAATTCGATTTTTATATATTGAACTTTGAACTAAAAATTCGATTTTTATATATTGAACTTTGAACTAAAAATTCGATTTTTATATATTGAACTTTGAACTAAAAATTCGATTTTTATATATTGAACTTTGAACTAAAAATTCGATTTTTATATATTGAACTTTGAACTAAAAATTCGATTTTTATATATTGAACTTTGAAGTAAAAATTCGATTTTTATATATATAGTGACTACGGGCAACGAAGATGACGAAGAGGCGATAACAAGGAAGACTTCTGCAAAAGAAGAGCCGTGGAGCTGGATAGCTATATGTGAGAATTTCTCACCATTCAATTTAATTTTTCTAGTTATATATATATACTAGGATGCAGACGGTGCTTAGTAGCACCCGACACAATCGTCCACAGACCATGGACTTGTTTGTTTGACTGTTTGGTGATTGATTGCGATATTGGTTTGAATGTGGTTTGTGGTGTGAAAAATCGAATCGATAAATTGGTTAGGATTAGACGTGCGCCGTTATAAGGCGAAGGAGTAAGGCTAGGTTAGACCCTTACTCCAAAGTTTGTGGTTTGCATAACGAATTGATTTGATTGATGTGTGAATGGCGTGGGCCTTCACTAGACCGGGGATAAGGCTAGGCCTCGTCCCGTTTCTAGTATCGTGCCGTTATGCCGCCGAAATTTTCTAAAATATGTTAGAAAATAAAAATATCATTTTATTGTGTAGATGAATTGAATAGAAATTCATAGGTTGAAATAAAATGTTTTATCGTTAAAAATATAAATTTTAACGTGAATGTGAATAAAAGAATAGTTATAAACAAATCGGCCGATTTGTTTGTATATACACTGATTTGACTGATATTGATTGGGTCGATAAATTTCACACATCGCCCAACTGCACAAATAAAATATGCGGTTGATTGTTTGAAACCCCACACGGGTGTTGGGATGAAATTTGAAGTTCACTCATCCTGATTGATTAAATATGTCGATCGATTGATTGACATGCTGTTATAAGCGTTAGATATCTTTATTTGATGCTTATACAGTGTAGTGCACTTTGGTTGATGGTTGATTATTTTTCAATGTAATTATATACATGAGTTGTATGAAAATCCATATAATTAACTTTATATGGTAATTGATTGGGCCTCATTCCAATTTGAAAAATAAAGAATATTATAAAATAAAAGTTCATGTGTTGACAATACTCATTCATTGAGATTGGTCATGTGTTGAACGAAATATTTTGATAATAAGAAATATTTGAAATAGAATATTTGAAAATAGAAATTTATGAAGCCGTGTTGATTAGATTGACGCCATTTTGACGGGAACGATATTTATATCGATTTTATTCATCTTAAAAATGAATATTGAAAAACGATTTCGAAATGAATTGAATATATAACGATTTCGAAATGAATTGAATATATAACGATTTCGAAATGAATTGAATATATAACGATTTCGAAATGAATTGAATATATAACGATTTCGAAATGAATTGAATATATAACGATTTCGAAATGAATTGAATATATAACGATTTCGAAATGAATTGAATATATAACGAATTCAAATTGAATTGAAAACGATTTCGAAATGAAATGAATTGAAAACGAATTCGAAATGAATTGAATTGAAAACGAATTCAAATTGAATTGAAAACGATTTCGAAATGAATTGAATTGAAAACGATTTCGAAATGAATTGAATTGAAAACGAATTCAAAATGAATTGAAAACGATTTCGAAATGAAATGAATTGAAAACGATTTCGAAATGAATTGAATTGAAAACGAATTCAAATTGAATTGAAAACGATTTCGAAATGAAATGAATTGAAAACGAGTTCGAAATGAATTGAATTGAAAACGATTTCGAAATGAATTGAATTGAAAACGAATTCAAAATGAATTGAAAACGATTTCGAAATGAATTGAATTGAAAACGAATTCAAATGGAATTGAAAGCGAATTGAAATGAATTCAAATTGAATTGAAATTCGAATTGAATAGAAATGAATTTTAAAACGAATTTATAAAGAAGAATTCAATTTTGATTTGAATTGAAATGGAAGTTGAAAATGTTTTTGAAACGAATTCAAAACTATTTATATAATTCGTTTTAAATAGAAATCGACGATATATATATTATATATATATATTATATATAATATAATGGCCTGAATAGAACGCGCCGCGCCGCGGCAGTTCGCGAATTTCGACCATTTATTTCAAACGGACAGTACGGGAGATCCGACCGTCGGATTCTCCTAAAACCGGAACCGTTGGGTTCGTATCGAAAAGAGCTTTCTAACGAATATTAGAAATTTGAAATCTAACGGTTGGATTTGGAGATACGTCCAAATCAAATTCGAAAAAGGTCGCTATAAGTGCAGTTCGATGGCCATTGATGGAAATCGACTGTACGGGCCTTGATAAAATTATTAAAAATAGTAATAATTTGTGTAAAATCATAAGAAATGATTTGGGAAGAATTGGGATGAAAAACTCCATATTTGAAAAGATAAAAATGGATTTTTATCGAAATGAACTAGTTTTGAACTAGAATTATAATTCTATTTATTTTTAAATAAATAAATTGAATTCGAAAAGGGTTTTAAAAATAACCAAAATTTCCAATGATTGCATTGGAGTGGATTTGAATCGAAATTGTCTTCGGAATATTTCGATGTTGGAATTCGTGATTATACAGGTGTTGTTATGGAAATTTGAAAGATATATATTGATATCGTTATTTCCAATACGACATTTGTTAGTCGTAGAATTCGATATTGAATATAAGCCGATATATTTTCTATTCAGAGCCTTGTATTGAATATCGAATGTGATTTGGGTTTGTCGTGAATGGTGTCTTCACTAACACCATTCTTGAACCCAGTTGAGAAAAGATTAAATCTTTTTATTTAGATTTAATGAAGTGTACCAATTAAATAATATTTAATTGGAATTGAATGGATATTGATTTTTGGGTTTATCGTGAACAGTGTTTTAAACAACACTCGTTCTTTAACCCGATAATTAATGGAATGTGATTTTGGGTTTATCGTGAACCGTGTTTTTAAATGACACTGATTCTTTAACCCAGATAATGATTAAAACTAAGTGGAGTTTTAATGAATCTTTAATTAGATTGAAAAGATCGAGAATGGAGTATCACCAGTTTTGCTCCAGGCGATAGTTAAATCTTTAATTAGATTTGAACGTGAAATTTAGAAACTAACTGTCGGTTAGCCAAGCAGAATGGTTTTCTGGATATTGATCTGATGTTGGTTTCGGCCTTCGGGGTTAATATTTGGGGAATTATTCTCTTGATTAATTTACGGTTAGTGACTAAGGAATTGGAATGAGGCGTATGTTGTGTTTGTGTAACACTTATTTAAAATATACGCGAGTTATTCGGAAAGACCGGGTTTATCCCATTCTGAGTAACTGATACGACGATAAGTCGAAGATGAAGACGATGGTCGAAGACCGGAGGTCTTCACGTCGTTTGGGTAATTACTGATGATCTTGATTGGGCTGTACACCCAAGAAGATGGAAACAGTTAGTGATCGTCCAGACGTACTTGGAGATCGATGGATATGCGGGGTACTAGGTGCCTCCGGTTTCGTTCAGACCCAGAACGGACTTGTAAATGGACTGTGTGTCTGACATCGGATTTCATTCTGTGTGACTGATATCGGTTGCATAGGATGGCTTGCCTGTGTGGCATGCTAAGATGCAAATGATCGAGGCTTCTGTTGAAAAGCAAAGTCTTGTGGTGATGATCAAAGCACGGCCTTTGTGGCGTAGCTTTGTGTAACGTTTACCTCGCGTGTTTCACACCCGGTATGAACCAAAAACGGGAGACGGACCTCAGGGAGGGCATGCGTTTCTTTCTAGCTAGAAGTGGCGTCAGTGGTTTTACACGCCCTGACGAGTTTGACTTATGTGGTTGTGGTTGTTGCGAGGCGCCTCGGTTATATCGGTTTCGGCCGAATGCATTCTGGTCGGCTGACGGACCAGACTTACACCCCATAGGGTGGGGAGACGTATTGTTCAGGCATAATAATCCACTCCGTGTGGACCGGCCCTGACGATCCAAGGGGCAGTTGCGGCTGTTCCTGAGACACGGGCTAGAGCGTCTCGAATCGGTTGAGGACTATCTTTTGCCTCGGTTCATAGAAGGAAATCCAATTTCCAAATACGTGACATTTTGCGGTTTTATTTGTAAACCTATATATGGCGACATGATATATGGTACCCATGCCGCCTATGATTGATACTTATGATTTGAAGTTGTTTTATACACTATGCACTTATAATAGTATCAAATGATTTGTTTTAAACGTATCAAGCATTCTTTGGCTGTTATAAGGGAAAACCCTATCCTCGACTGCGTTGCATTGTGTGATGGGACCTGGGTCTTATAACAGCTTCATTTTTCTTTATTTAGCATTGCGCTGTTTGTTTTATGCACTGGTATTCTTGGGAGGAAACCCGTTCCGTGTTATACGGCGTGGTCCCTTGATTTACCTAGCTTTGAAAATAAAGATTAATAACTGTTTTAGTTCTCACACCAGTCCCATGACTGACCTGGAGTTTATTGTTTTAACCTAAACTCTGGGTGCCCCTATTTTGACACGGGCAGCTAGTAGTTTTGGTTTTGCAGATTTATATTCACAGGATCCTGGTTTACAGCTGGAACGATATCCGGAAAGCTTTGTATCCGTATATCTCTTCTAGTTGTGTATTGTATTATTTTCCGCTGCTATGTATTTAAATGTAATTTAAATCTCTGATATTTCTGTGTAATATTCATTTATACTCTGTATATTCTTGTAATCTGATGCACTGTTGTTATATATAGTGAAATGTTCTTCTGTATGCGTTCTGTTGTGGCTTGTTCTCGAACTATCCGACGCTTTCCTTTACGGGGAGGTTGCGGGTCTTCACATAATGGGTGTATAATGATTGTGCTATCATATGGATGTTGCTTTTTGGTGAATGGTTATGCATACATGTAGAAATAATATGTAACAATACGGTTCTTTAGCATACATAATGGATGCATGGAAGTATCATGGTTTGCATTAAGGAGGTCAACTGAATCAGTAGACCGCCTGATTTTGCATTAGATATGGAACATATAGACGCACTATTTGCATATGTTCATACAGCATTAGAAATTCTATAAGGACAATGGATGCCTGTGTTTTATGGTTGAGTAGATGGTTGTTTGGATGTTGGGATATGCATTCTCCTTAACTTGGAGATTTCAGGGGCGAAATCCTTTAAGGAGGGGAGAATGTAACACCCCGAATTTTTGAATAATCGAATTAACTAAATTAAAGAATAAATGTTTAGCATTGTTCTAAGGTTTGTAAGCAAAAGACTTAGTAGCTCATTTGGTTGGAACATGTGACTTGCATACAAGAGGTACAGAGTTCGATCCCCGCCAACGACATATTTTTGTTTTAGGTGAATGGCTAAAAAGCGGCTTAGTGTGAACGCGGTTCAAAAAGTAGTTTAGTGTGAAAATGGTTAAGTAGGAAGATAGAAATATGTATATATATATATATATATATATATGTATGTATATAAATAAAATAAAATTCAACCTAAAATTTAAGAAAAAAATTCAAAACAGCGGAAGCGGGAAGGCAAAATACCAAACTGACTCAGGAGGTTTGGAATTGGTCCCGTCGGCCCTAAATGGTCTATGACGAAATTTTATGTTTTAGGGTATAGGTGGCGATTTCTGCTTGGTCTATTGACATCATTACTTGGTTTCTAAGGCCTAGATGGATTCTAGAGTGATCTGACGGCTGTAAATAAATTCAAAACTCTATAAAAGACCCATAGACTCAAACCCTAAATCAAAATTAAAACTAAAACTATGGCTGTCATGCTGTCGTCTTAAACCCTAGAGCAGCCGCCACCAATTAGAGAGGAAGAACAACAAATCAAATCAGTTCTATTCAACCCTAACAACGATTCAAATGAGAGCTAATACAACTTCAGAAATCAGAATTCAGAACTCAAGACCGCTTTTGAGTTGTGAGTTCGATCAGTTTAACAAAATAATTGCTAAATTAATTGTGATGTGATATACGTTGGATTATAAGTTGTGGTTGTGAATCTGATTCATATGTTTAATCATGTATGTTAACTTGATTCATATTACATGATGTTATGCAAGTTTTATATACGATGTTATGCAAGTTTCATGTATGACGTTATGCAAGATTAATATGATGTTATGCAAGTTAATATGATTATACAAGTTTCATATATAATGTTATGCAAGTTAATATGATTATGCAAGTTGTACATATGATGTTATGCAAGTTAATAGGATCACGCAAGTTGTATGCGAGTTATATGATGTAATATAAGTTTGGATCTAAAATATATGCTAGTAGTTCATGATGTTAACTTGTATCAATGAATCCCTTTTTGTAATCCAATCACCTGGGTTTATAACATCAGTTTTTATGCGAATATGGATGTGGAACATATGCTAGTTCGTATAAGTATTATGTTCATATGCAAGTTTAAGTGATAATTGGATTCACATATATATAAGTTCACACCTTTAAAGTTTAGATCCATATTCAAGTTGACATTTTTATGTTGAAACTATGACATGCATAGTTATGCAAGTTTACACCTTTATGTGGATCCATAGTTTACTCAGGTTAACACTTTTTATTAGATCCATAGTTGTGCAAGATGACACCTTTATGTTTAGGTTGATGACATACATAGTTTATGTATGTTTTTGATAATTAACTAGGCTAGTTGGGTGTAAAACTATATTCATACATGCAAGTTCACAATTTTTAGATCTATGATTTTTGGATCCTTGATAATACAAAGACTATGCAAGTATGTTGTAATTCTTAATTGCAAGTTAGATGCAAATTAGATCTATTATTGTGTGTATGTGACTTTGTGACGTTTATTCCCTTTTTTAAGTATTAGACTATTTGCTAGTCTAATATGTATTTGTCATGTTAAGCGAACGAATGACGGGGGTACGATGGGGATAATAGTGGATACACACATATTGTGAATTTGGCATGAAATGGCCTGAAAAGGCATGTAATTTATTTTAAGGAATAAAATTAATTAGTGATGAAATTGGTATAATTTATATAGCATAAATAGATGAGCATAGTTTAGGTGCTAAATTATGGACATAAATAATACGGAAATTTGAACAGGGGATGTGATTCAAATTTTGGGAAAATTAATTATGTATAATTAATTGCCTAAGACACGAGTTTGGACTCATTTGTGGTGTAGGACTACTCAGACCCGCCTGGCAAATCCAGCAGCCACAAATGGTAGCCCAATGTGAGAGGTCAAAGGCCCAAACTAAATGCGTAACAATTGTATGGACACGAGGTTAGGATCGTTTGTGGTGTAAGACTATCCGGACCCGCCCGACAAATCCAACAGCCACAAATGTCAGTCTAATGTGAGAGGTCCTACAGGGGTTACGGTAGTAATAAATTAAGAATCCCTTAACCAAAGTAAAACATGTGGTGGGACATAGGGGTAAAGTAAAACATGTGGTGGGACATGGGAGTTAAGTGGGTGCCTTGGGTGGCATGAGGAAATATGATTAGTAACACTTAACCAAGGTAAAACATGTAAGAGGGACATAGGGGTTAAGTTGGTGCCTTGGGTGGCATGTGGAATTACTAATAGAAACCCTTAACCAAATTTAAAACATGTAAGCGGACATAAAGGGTGTTAATGTACTAGAGGGGACCAAGCCAAGGTGGAAAGCTTGTGTCCAGCATGGGGGGCCCTTTTCAGTCCAGTAGCCCATTAAGTATCTTTGTGAGCTCGTGAGACGACCCGAAATCCCGTTCATACGGAGACAAGGGTTATCTTTGGAATATAACACAGAAACAGATAAATAGAAGAACAGAATTAAATAAATACACCAGATAATAAACAATAGAATATACTGGATAAAAGTAATCATCAGAGTTACATAGTATACAGGATCTTACTTAGTACAAATACAGTTCTGCTATACATAAATGTCTACAGCGGAAATAAACAAAATATGTACAATAGGAGCTGAACAGCATAAAAAGAGATAAATGATAGAATCCATCTTCAGCTCCAGCTTTCCAGAGAAAGAACCAGCTAAACCTGAAGACAAGGTTGCCCGTGTAGAAAAGGGGGCACCCGAGTTTGAAAGTGAAACAAACTACGAGTCAGTCATGGGACTGGTATGAGAAATCTACTCAACACATATATATTATGGCAAATCACAGGACCGCGCCACTTTCGTGGAACGGGTTTACTCCATTGGATTGCCAGTGCTTTAAAACAAATCTTTCTTTTAAACATCGCTATGCTTTTTATAAAAATGAAACCGTTATAAGACTCAGTTCCCATAACACAGCAACACAAACCGGAGGATAGAGTTTTTACCTTATAACGACCAAAATATGATTGATACGAATAAAACAAAGGCATTTGATATTATTGCTAGTGTCTATATGTTTTGAAAACATTTTCAAATCATAACTATCAATCATAGACGGCATTAATGCCCCATAACACTATGTCGCCATATATAGGTATACAAGCAAAATCACATCGTCACGTATTTGGAAATTGGATTTCTATCATGAACCAAGGCAAAAGATAGTCCTTACCGAATTCGAGACGCTCTAGCCCATGTCTCAGGTACAGCCGCGACCATACCCTGGATCGTCAGGGCCGGTCCACACGAAGTGGATTATAATGCCTGAACAATGCGTTTCTCCACCCTTTGGGGTGTAAATGAGCCAACGAATGACTCCATCAGACCCGGATCGTCCGATCAAACCGAGGCGCCTCACAACAGCAACAACCACATAGGTGAAAAGTATATAAATGTCAGGGCTGGTAGGTCACTGACACCACCCTAGCTAGAAAGAAAACGCACGTCCCCCCTGAGGTCCTGCTCCCGTTTCTGGTTCATACCAGGGTGTGAGGCTCGCGAATTCATGTTATACACAAAGCTACGCCACACAGGCGGTGCATTGATCATCACCACAAGACTTTGCTTTTCAACAGAAGCCCTGATCACTGCATCTTAGCATGCCACACAGGCAATTCATGCCATGCGACTGATGTCCATCGATATACAACCTCTGAGCTCGTGCGTCTCAGAGAAGGGCGTTAAGCAAAAGAATAAATTCTCCGCCGCCAAACAGATGTATGTTTAATAGAGATCAATCGACACAGAATAAAATCCAATGTCAGACAAACAATCCATTTACAAGTCCGTTCTGGGTCTGAACGAAACCGGAGGCACTAAATACCTCGCAAACCCTTCGATCACCACGTACGTCTGGACGATCACCACTCATTATCCATATTTCGGGATGCCTCCCAATCAGGACCTCGGTTACCATCCAAACGAGGTGAAGATCTCCGGTCTTCGACCGTCGTCTTCATCTTCGAATTTCAATCGTCGGTCAATTATTTGAAATGAGAATTAACTCGTCCTTTTCAAATAATTCACGTATATTTAGAATTTCAAATCAATTTACTTTAATGGTTAAATCATTCGACAACAGCAATTTTGATCTTTAATGCAATTTTCACACTAAACACATTCAACCATCAAATACTACATAAATCGAGCTAATTCAGTTTATTTCTATTCCATATCGTTTATGATATTTTATAACGATTTATTGCTATTTTTATTTATTTTAAAATATCCAATTTATTCAAAACGACGCTTCGGGCCATAACGCGGCCGTGGCGCTGTTTTTCCTCAGATTTGTTTTACACATATCCGAAAATCTAACCGTTGGATCCTCACAAAATTTATATCATTAGAAAGGTCTTTTCAAAACGAATCCAACGGTTCCAGTTTCGGGAAAATCCGACGGCCGGATCTCCCGGTACAATCGTTTGAAGTTTCAATTTCAAAATACGAACTGCAGCGTCGTTATTCGATTAAATATATAATTATATTTATATATATAAATATAATCGCTTCTGGTGCTGTTTTTCTTCAGATTTGAATTAAACATTCCAAACAATCCAACCGTTGGATTTTTACAAGGTTGGTGCCGTTGGAAAGATATTTCCAAGGTGAACCCGACGGTTGCGGTTTCGGGAAAATCCAATGGTCGGATTCCCCGTACTAGTTGTTTGAAATCACGGTTTCAAAATGCGAACTGCACTTCCACGTTTCGTTTTAATTTTATTTATATTTATATAATTATATAAATATAGTTCATTCAACAATTTCAATATCGTTTTCACTTCAAATATTTCACTAACGCCTTAAAATTTTGGAAAATTTCGCCATAACCTCCCCTGCACCGGGAGCATCGGGAAATCGCAAATAGCTTTCCCGGTCCTTCTAATCTCAAAAAGAAAAAGAAAAAGCCAAGCGGCTAGCCAACAGGCTCATAAAATCATCACCCAAACAAAACAGTAAATGTGTACCTATTTGTCGGGCACAAAATTTTATTCCTCTTCTCTAGCCCCTTTGCTATAACCTGTTCAATGAATATGCATGTACATATATATAGTTCTTATCATTTATCATTTTCTATTCAACTTCATATTTGATTTCTATTTGGTTTAAAAACGCCATTCATTCTAATGTTACATACATAGGTACAAATCATATCGTTAGCTAATTAATGAATATTTCAACTCATATATATTTATTTGAACAAGTGGCTATTTTTAACACTTCACATTTTAACGATTCATGCATATTATAAAAATGTGATTTTTATTGTAAAACAACTCATTTCAAAACACTATTATTTTATATATTTCATATTGGTGATAAAAATAGGATTTTTCTTATAAAACAATTTCTTTCAAAACGAGATTATTTTACACAGTTCATATAGTCGATAAAAGGTGATTTTTATTATCAAACAATTTATTTCAAAATATGAATACCATTCAACACATGAATTTCTAATCAACGAATGAATATCAATTCAACACATGAAGGTTTTCTATAGTTTCCATATATAGATAAAAATGTGATTTTTATATTTAAAACGCGAATACCGTTCAACACATGAATTTCTAATCAACGAATGAATATCAATTCAACACATGAAGGTTTTCTATTCAATGAATAAATATAGTTTAAGCAGATGAAAATAATTCAAACACACGAATATTATTCAAAATTTCGGCAGCATAACGGCAGGGTAGTTAAAACCGGGACCGTCCCTAGTACGGCTCCTCGCTCTACCTTAAAACCTCGCGGTTTTTGACAATGGGGACCATGCATCTAGTTCGCACGCAGGCGGCATGTATATATTTATTTCATTTCCACAAACTAATCCTATGTGGTTTCAACCAAATATTTTCAATCACAAGCGGGTATTTTTCAACCACCACCAATCAATATCAAACACAAACAATCCCAAAAAATCATTCGCTATCAATCAATTTTCACAACAATTTCAATCAATAAATATCGTCCATGGTTTGTGGACGAGGGGGCGTATATATACATATACGTATATATATATATTTATATATAGCAATTCACTTTTATTTCAACACATATATAATTTTTACAACGCATATATAACTTATACATCGAACATACAACTTATACAACGCTTATACATGAGGTGTACAACGCTTATATAACTCATACATTGACTATATAATTTATACATCGCCGTTTTCCATATTGTTTTTAAAACAGAAATCTCACATTGCTTTCGGCTTTGCCAAAAATTGTAGAAGGCTCAGAAAAATATGCGGCCTCTTCTAAAAGGTAGAAGGTGTCCACATGGTCACGATGTTTCCTGTTTCACCGAATTTCGTTAACATAGCAAAATCACATTTTTAAACTATGGTTTATATTTTATAGACAAAGGTAATTTTATTTTCAAATCAAAGGTAATTTTATTTTTAAGTCAAAGCCTATTTTATATTTTCTATTTGAAAGTATTTTATTTTTCCAAAACAATCCTGTTTTATATTTTCAAAATCAATCCTAATTTTATTTTAAAACCTTTCTAGTTTTATTGTCATAATGCTATATATATTTATAAAAAAATGAAAATAAAAGCTGCCTTTATATTTATTAAAAACTGCATTTATATTTATAAAAAAACTGTATTTATATTTATAAAAAAACTGTATTTATATTTATAAAAAAACTGTATTTATATTTATAAAAAAAATAAAAAAAACTACTTACAGTCCACGAATGAACAACCGAACCCTTGAGCCCCCCCCCCCACGCGCCGCCTACCACTTCACCAGGTGACGATCGAAGGTCACCACGACGGGCGCCTTGCCTGCCTCAACAACCGCCAGCGACGCTTCAGAGGGCGATGTCCCCCTTCCTCCGGAAATGACGTGTGAAGGCAGTAGCTTTACGATGCAAATTCTCCTCAAATATCTCACGAAAATCGATCATACTGGTGGGGATGGGAAGATCTTGCTTAGCACGACCAATTCCCCATTATAAGTTCTTCAAATCGTTGCTTGGCTCGATGGGAAAATGGCAGCGAAAATTGGAGCAAAATCGGCCCTTGGTTGATTCGGTGGCGACTGATGTTTGTTGTGAAGGAAACTAGGGTTTCTAATCTAATATATATATATATATATATATATTATATTTAATAATAATTTATTCTGAGTTCATTCAATTTTTCGTCCGAGCTCCAAACAAACTCCAACGACTGTCGCCTCCAGCTAAATACCCTCATTCCGAATACAATGGGATACGTTTTGTAGGACCATTCGACTGTTTCAGTCAGTTTTCCTTCAAATTAAAATATAAAGCATTCAATATTTGATTTGAACGTGCATTTCAATTTGCCGGGGTCACATACTAACTAGAAAAATTTTCGAAAAATATTTTTTAGCATCGTATTGACGATACGGTCCTAACAAAACTAATTTCGTCGAATTCTGAGACCGTTGGAAAAATGGCCATTTTCCAGTCGATTTAATCAACTGAAACTGGTCAAACGCGTTTTCCTTTGCCACGCTCACATATTGATTCGAAAAATTATGAAATTTGAAACCTAGCAATAATTTGACATCACGGATCCAACAAAATTGGTTTCGTCGAAATCCGAGGTCGTTTGCAAAATGTCCATTTTTAAGGGCCTGAATTCCATAGCGACTATTCAGAATTTTCAACTGGACATATCTTTTGATTCCCGCTATCAAATTTCGATTTGTCAGATTCGTTGGAAAGGTATTCACTAACAGATTTAGATATTTTTGGTTTCACTAAAATTCGTTTGGTTTTGCACCCGGTATAGTCCGACAAAGTTTGAATTCGATTTTTGAAACTACAACGCCCTTTCAGGCCTTGTTTATAATTATAATTAATTATATTCGTTTTCAATTGTCGATTCAAACTCAGTTTTCATCACCATTACTTAAAATATTTATTTTAAATATTTAAAATCCATTATTTTAGCCAATTAAATTTTTTTAAATTGGTTCAGATTTTCTGGGTCGTTACAATCTCCCCCACTTAAAACTTTTCGTCCCCGAAAAGGAACAAAGTCGAAAGTGGTTTGATAAATCTACAATCCCACAATACAACAACCAATTTGTTTTTAACCTTCCAAAAATATACTAATCAAATTCTATATTCCTTAAAAAAAATCATTCAGAGTATAGAATAAATAGTGCACATCCATGGGAAGAAATATAGCAACAGAATAGAGAATTAAATGGTAATGCAAAGTATGACAAATGTACCTTGCACCGGAGTCAATCAGAGATATCTACTCGGCATCTAGGATAAGCGTTATGAATGCTCTCCTCAGTTTCCCAAGTACAATCTCGCGGATCTCCACTCCATTGCACTTTGACTAAGCGAACCTTCTTGTTCCTCAGCTCTTTGGTTTCTTTGCCTATTATCTTTAGCGGCTCTCTTCTCACAGCCAATTCTGGAGTAATTTCAATGTCATGTTGAGCTGCTTCTTCCACGATCAAGTCTGGATCATGAACGTGCTTTCGAAGTTGAGATATATGAAATACATCATGAACTCCAGGCAACCAGTCAGGTAATTTAACCCTATAAGCGAGAGTTCCGATCCGTTCCAGAATAGGAAACGGACCTATGAATTTGGGCGCTAACTTTCCAGTTTTACCGAACCGGATAACTCCTCTCATCGGCAATACCTTCAAATATACATAGTCGCCAACTTCAAAGGATATATCTCTTCTTCTTCTATCGGCATAGCTCTTTTGTCGGCTTTGAGCGGCGAGTAATCGCTTCTTAATAAAATCGACTTTGTCGGCAGCTTCTCGAATCATATCAATACCCAACACAAGTCTATTACCCGGCTCGACCCAACAAGCAGGAGATCGGCACGGTCTACCATACAATGCTTCGAATGGCGACATTGTCAGACTCGCCTGGTAGCTGTTGTTATAAGAGAATTCAGCCAAATGCAGATGGTCCTCCCATGATCCACCGAAATCTCGAACACAAGCCCGCAATAGATCTTCTAAAATGCGATTCACCCTCTCAGTCTGACCGTTTGTCTGAGGATGATAAGCGGTGCTCAGGTTCAACTTCGTTCCCAGCTCGACTTGAAATGCTTCCCAGAATTTGCTAGTGAATATTGTATCTCTATCACTGACTATACTGAGCGGCACTCCATGCAGTCTAACTATTTCCCTGAAGTATATCTGCGCCAGACTCTGAGCAGTTCTATTTGATCTGACAGGTATGAAATGGGCGGTCTTCGTGAAACGATCTACGATCACCCAAATACTGTCATTTCCTTTTCTGGTTCTGGGCAGAACATCAATGAAATCCATAGAAATATGCTCCCACTTCCAACCAGGAACTTCTAGTGGTTGTAACAATCCAGCCAATTTCTGTTGGTCACTCTTGACTAGCTGGCAAGTAGGGCATTGACTAACATATATCGAGATGTCCCATTTCATATCCTTCCACCAGAATGTTCGTTTGAGATCGTTGTACATTTTGGCCACACTAGGATGGATACTCAGCTTGGACTTGTGACACTCGTCTAACACTTCCCTTTTGAGCTCGGGAATGTCAGGAACACAAATCCTTCCTTTCAATCTAAGGGTCTCGTCGTTATCTATTTGAAAACACGAGGGTTCGCCTTTCTGAATCCTTTTGAACATATCCTTAATAAAGTTATCCTCCTTCTGAAGAATAGATATTTTGTCAATCAAGGATGTTGTGATAATAAAGCTGGCGATCATTACATTCCTTCTGCTTAACGCATCAGCCACGACATTGGCTTTTCCTGGAGTGTATATAATTTCAAAGTCATATGCTGCAAGAAACTCCAGCCAACGTTGCTGCCTCAAGTTCAAGTCCTTCTGAGTGAACAGATACTTTAACGACTGGTGATCTGTAAACAGTTCAAATCTCTCGCCCAGAAGATAGTGTCTCCAGATTTTCAAAGAGAATATGATAGCCAATAACTCAAGATCATGAGTTACATAGTTTTTCTCCTGCGGCTTCAGTTGACGGCTAGCATAAGCAATCACTTGACCTCTTTGCATTAACACTGCGCCAAGGCCTTCTCTAGAAGCATCAGTCCATACTTTTAAATCCTGGTTGCCATCGATGATGGTTAACACTGGAGCTGTCGTTAATCTCAACTTCAGCTCTTCGAAAGCCTCCTCACTTTCTGAAGTCCATTTGAATTTAGAATGCTTCTTTGTAAGCTTCGTTAAGTGACCAGATATCTTCGAAAAGTCTTTAACGAACTTCCGATAATAGCTAGCCAATCCGAGAAAACTGCGGACTTCAGTGGGAGTACTAGGCTGTTTCCAGTTCTGAATAGCTGTGATTTTACTTGGATCCACAACAATTCCTTCTTTCGATACGACGTGGCCCAGAAATTTTACTTCATCTTGCCAGAAGATACATTTGGAAAATCTGGCTTTTAATACATTCCGTCTGAGAATTTCCAAAACCTGTTCCAGATGCTTTTCATGTTCGGCTTTTGATTTAGAGAAGATTAGAATATCGTCAATAAAAACCAGAACAAATTTATTCAATACTCCTCTGAATACTCTGTTCATTAGATCGACGAAGTAAGCGGGAGCGTTACATAAGCCGAATGGCATTACTAACCACTCGTAGAATAGGTCGGGACCTCTGAACGCTGTCATTGGAACACATTCTTCGGCAATTCGGAGTTGATGGAAGCCTGTAGCTAGGTCCATCCGTGAAAATACTTGTGCTCCATTTAATCGATCCAACAAATCATCAATCCGCGGCAATGGATACTTGTTCTTTATTGTCTACTTGTTCAGATCATGGTAGTCCACGCATAGCCGTAGAGTACCGTCAGATTTTGGGACAAATACCACTGCTGCACCCCAATCAGAGAAACTAGGCTTGATCAGACCCTACCATACCAGCTATCGTGTTTGATTGTCTAATTCTTCCTTCTCTTTCAAGGACATTCTTCGAATAGCGTGAACTACTGGCCTTGCATTGGGAATTAAAGCAATTTTGAAATCTATTTCTCTCTGCGGAGGTAAGCGAACAACTTCTTCGAACACATCCGCATAGTTCTTGACGACAGGAATATCTTTCTCTAGGCCGGGAATATTCTCCGTGATTTCAGGGACATTTCCCATTTGGGCTGGAGAAACATTTAAAGCTGCCCAGAAGTCCTTTCTATTTGAAGTCGGGCCTTCACATGGTATGGTTATATAATCACCTGATTTAATCTTGGCCTTTACGACTCTGTCGGCGCATTTAACTTCAGCTTCATATTTGGTCAACCAGTCTAACCCCAAGATAAGATCAAACTCTTTAAAATTCATGACGACTGCGATGGTAGGAAACCGATATCGAGAAAAGGAAACCGGCACTCCACAAATCCAACTGAGATCTATGGAACCCCCAACCGAATTCTGGACAGTCATGGGTTCCTTGAGCTTCTTCAAATTCAAATCCAGTTTCTTAGCTGCCTCCTTGTAAATGAAGCTTCGTGACGCGCCTGTGTCAAATAGTAATTTAACTGGGATGTCTTTGACAGTTAGCGTGCCTTCTAAAACATCTGGCCTTTCTTGACTAGCTGAGGGCCCAGAAGTTTCTGCTACTTCATTTACCTGGGCTTCTTTGGTTGTTTTTAACAGCCGGCATTCTTGTTTTACATGACCAAACCGATGACATTGATTACACCTTTTCTTCCCTTGAAAATTTCTCTTGGATTGAAGCCCACCTTTTAATCGCTTCTTCAAGGGTCCGCAGTTTATTGACAAATGCCCCTTTTGATGGCAGTTACTGCATATGGTGGCCGTGGCAGGTTCCTTTTCAGATCTAGCCCTTTTTCTCTTGGCACAGGGTTTCTTACTGGCTTCAGGAATATCAGTTTCCGACTTTTCCTTATCACTAGAACAGACTTCTTCGTCGTGTAACATTCCTTTCTTATGGAGATCTTCATACTGAAAAGCCATATAAATCATTTCAGAAAAAGGAAGCTTCACATGCTCCAATACTTTATTCTGATATTTCCTTTGAAGCCCGTAAATAAATCTCAAATTCTTTCTCCTCGTATTCTGAATCAGATGGGGAGCAAAGTGAGAAAGTTCGTTGAATTTCTTGTGATATTCTAGGATGGTCATATCGCCTTGAATTAGATAGGAAAATTCATCACATAATCTCTTGGTTGCTTCGGGAGGAGTAAATCTTTCTAGGAAAATCACTTTAAATCTGTCCCAGGTGATATCACCTTCTGGATTATCTTTGATGATGGTTTCCCACCAGATTAAAGCTTCTTCTTTGAGCGCCCAAGATGCTACTAACCGTTTCTGGTCGTCCCTCAGCTGGATACGCTCAAATATTCTTTCGACAGAACTCATCCAAGCTTGAGTTTGAATTATAGATTCATTGCCCGAGAACTGTGCTCCGTTCAGATTTCGATATCTCTTTAATAGAGCCTCTAGATCGGGTTCTGCATTTCTTCTGTTTCTGGCACTCATTTTTCTAGTACTTCTGCAATTAGCAGAACAAGTGTCAGGTCACAGAAAAGAAAATTTAAAATATAGAAACACATACTTCAAATGTAAATGTGTCTATCGAGGTGCAATTTCATCCTGCTTTACTCATACTAGGATATTACTAATCCTATCTGTATAGAGTTACCCGTCCTAGAACACTACTGGTTCTATTTCTGACGAGTTCGTTCAGATGTTATATTCCAGAACTAAGCTTAACCAAAGCTCTGATACCACGATGAGACGACCCGAAATCCCGTTCATACGGAGACAAGGGTTATCTTTGGAATATAACACAGAAACAGATAAATAGCAGAACAGAATTAAATAAATACACCAGATAGTAAACAATAGAATATAATGGATAAAAGTAATCATCAGAGTTACATAGTATACAGGATCTTACTTAGTACAAATACAGTTCTGCTATACATAAATGTCTACAGCGGAAATAAACAAAATATGTACAATAGGAGTTGAACAGCATAAAAAGAGATAAATGATAGAATCCATCTTCAGCTCCAGCTTTCCAGAGAAAGAACCAGCTAAACCTGAATACAAGGCTGCCCGTGTAGAAAAGGGGGCACCCGAGTTTGAAAGTGAAACAAACTACGAGTCAGTCATGGGACTGGTACGAGAAATCTACTCAACACATATATATTATGGCAAATCACAGGACTACGCCACTTTCGTGGAACGGGTTTACTCCATTGGATTGCCAGTGCTTTAAAACAAATCTTTCTTTTAAACATCGCTATGTTTTTTATAAAAATGAAGCCGTTATAAGACTCAGTTCCCATCATACAATGCAACGCAAACCGGAGGATAGAGTTTTTACCTTATAACGGCCAAAATATGATTGATACGAATAAAACAAAGGCATTTGATATTATTGCTAGTGTCTATATGTTTTGAAAACATTTTCAAATCATAACTATCAATCATAGACGGCATTAATGCCCTATACCACTATGTCGCCATATATAGGTATACAATCAAAATCGCATCGTCACATATTTGGAAATTGGATTTCCATCATGAACCAAGGCAAAAGATAGTCCTTACCGAATTCGAGAGGCTCTAGCCCGTGTCTCAGGTACAACCGCGACCATACCCTGGATCGTCAGGGCCGGTCCACACGAAGTGGATTATAATGTCTGAACAATGCGTTTCTCCACCCTTTGGGGTGTAAATGAGCCAACGAATGACTCCATCGGACCCGGATCGTCCGATCAAACCGAGGCGCCTCGCAACAGCAACAACCACATAGGTGAAAAGTATATAAATGTCAGGGCTGGTAGGTCACTGACACCACCCTAACTAGAAAGAAAATGCACGTCCCCCCTGAGGTTCTGCTCCCGTTTCTGGTTCATACCGGGGTGTGAGGCTCGCGAATTCATGTTATACACAAAGCTACGCCACACAGGCGGTGCTTTGATCATCACCACAAGACTTTGCTTTTCAACAGAAGCCCTGATCATTGCATCTTAGCATGCCACACAGGCAATTCATGCCATGCGACTGATGTCCATCGATATACAACCTCTGAGCTCGTGCGTCTCAGAGAAGGGCGTTAAGCAAAAGAATAAATTCTCCGCCGCCAAACAGATGTATGTTTAATAGAGATCAATCGACACAGAATAAAATCCAATGTCAGACACACAGTCCATTTACAAGTCCGTTCTGGGTCTGAACGAAACCGGAGGCACTAAATACCTCGCAAACCCTTCGATCACCACGTACGTCTGGACGATCACCACTCATTATCCATATTTCGGGATGCCTCCCAATCAGGACCTCGGTTACCATCCAAACGAGGTGAAGATCTCCGGTCTTCGACCGTCGTCTTCATCTTCGAATTTCAATCGTCAGTCAATTATTTGAAATTAGAATTAACTCGGCCTTTTCAAATAATTCACGTATATTTAGAATTTCAAATCAATTTACTTTAATGGTTAAATCATTCGACAACAGCAATTTTGATTATTAATGCAATTTTCACACCAAACACATTCAACCATCAAATACTACATAAATCAAGCTAATTCAGTTTATTTCTATTCCATATCGTTTATGATATTTTATAACGATTTATCGCTTTTTTTATTTATTTTAAAATAGCCAATTTATTCAAAACGACGCTTCGGGCCATAACGCGGCCGTGGCGCTGTTTTTCCTCAGATTTGTTTTACACATATCCGAAAATCTAACCGTTGGATCTTCACAAAATTTATATCATTAGAAAGGTCTTTTCAAAACGAATCCAACGGTTCCAGTTTCGGGAAAATCCGACGGTCGGATCTCCCGGTACAATCGTTTGAAGTTTCAATTTCAAAATACGAACTGCAGCGTCGTTATTCGATTAAATATATAATTATATATATATATATATTCGCTTCTGGCGCTGTTTTTCTTCAGATTTGAATTAAACATTCCAGACAATCCAACCGTTGGATTTTTACAAGGTTGGTGCCGTTGGAAAGATATTTCCAAGGCGAACCCGACGATTGCGGTTTCGGGAAAATCCAATGGTCGGATTCCCCGTACTAGTTGTTTGAAATCATGGTTTCAACATGCGAACTGAACGGCCACGTTTCGTTTTAATTTTATTTATATTTATATAATTATATAAATATAGTTCATTCAACAATTTTAATATCGTTTTCACTTTAAATATTTCACTAACGCCTTAAAATTTTGGAAAATTTCGCCATAACCTCCCCTGCACCGGGAGCATCGGGAAATCGCAAATAGCTTTCCCGGTCCTTCTAATCTCAAAAAGAAAAAGAAAAAGCCAAGCGGCTAGCCAACAGGCTCATAAAATCATCACCCAAACAAAACAGTAAATGTGTACCTATTTGTCGGGCAGAAAATTTTATTCCTCTTCTCTAGCCCCTTTGCTATAACCTGTTCAATGAATATGCATGTACATATATATAGTTCTTATCATTTATCATTTTGTATTCAACTTTATATTTTATTTCTATTTGGTTTAAAAATGCCATTCATTCTAATGTTACATACATAGGTACAAATCATATCGTTAGCTAATTAATGAATATTTCAACTCATATATATTTATTTGAACAAGTGGCTATTTTTAACACTTCACGTTTTAACGATTTATGCATATAATAAAAATGTGAATTTTATTGTAAAACAACTCATTTCAAAACACTATTATTTTATACATTTCATATTGGTGATAAAAATAGGATTTTTCTTATAAAACAATTTCTTTCAAAACGAGATTATTTTACACAGTTCATATAGTCGATAAAATGTGATTTTTATTATCAAACAATTTATTTCAAAATATGAATACCATTCAACACATGAATTTCTAATCAACGAATGAATATCAATTCAACACATGAAGGTTTTCTATAGTTTCCATATATAGATAAAAATGTGATTTTTATATTTAAAACGCGAATACCATTCAACACATGAATTTCTAATCAACGAATGAATAACAATTCAACACATGAAGGTTTTCTATTCAATGAATAAATATAGTTTAAGCAGATGAAAATAATTCAAACACACGAATATTATTCAAAATTTCGGCAGCATAACGGCAGGGTAGTTAAAACCGGGACCGTCCCTAGTACGGCTCCTCGCTCTACCTTAAAACCTCGCGGTTTTTGACAATGGGATCATGCATCTAGTTCGCATGCACGCGGCATGTATATATTTATTTCATTTCCACAAACTAATCCTATGTGGTTTCAACCAAATATTTTCAATCACAAGCGGGTATTTTTCAACCACCACCAATCAATATCAAACACAAACAATCCCTAACAATCATTCGCTATCAATCAATTTTCACAACAATTTCAATCAATAAATATCGTCCATGGTTTGTGGACGAGGTGGCGTATATATATATATATATTTATACTTATATACAGCAATTCACTTTTATTTCAACACATATAATTTTTACAACGCATATATAACTTATACATCAAACATACAACTTATACAACGCTTATACATGAGGTGTACAACGCTTATATAACTCATACATCGACTATATAATTTATACATCGTCGTTTTCCATATTGTTTTTAAAACAGAAATCTCACATTGCTTTCGGCTTTGCCAAAAATTGTAGAAGGCTCAGAAAAATATGCGGCCTCTTCTAAAAGGTAGAAGGCGTCCACACGGTCACGATGTTTCCTGTTTCATCCAATTTCGTTAACATAGCAAAATCACATTTTTAAACTATGGTTTATATTTTATAGACAAAGGTAATTTTATTTTCAAATCAAAGGTAATTTTATTTTTAAGTCAAAGTCTATTTTATATTTTCTATTTGAAAGTATTTTATTTTTCCAAAACAATCCTGTTTTATATTTTCAAAATCAATCCTAATTTTATTTTAAAACCTTTCTAGTTTTATTGTCATAATGCTATATATATATTTATAAAAAAAATTGAAAATAAAAGCTGCCTTTATATTTATTAAAAACTGCATTTATATTTATAAAAAAAACTGCATTTATATTTATAAAAAAACTGTATTTATATTTATAAAAAAACTGTATTTATATTTATAAAAAAAACTGTATTTATATTTATAAAAAAAATAAAAAAAAACTACTTACAGTCCACGAATGAACAACCGAACCCTTGAGCCCCCCCACGCGCCGCCTACCACTTCACCAGGTGACGATCGAAGGTCACCACGACGGGCGCCTTGCCTGCCTCAACAACCGCCAGGGACGCTTCAGAGGGCGATGTACCCTTCCTCCGGAAATGACGTGCGAACGCAGCAGCTTTACGCTGCAAATTCTCCTCAAATATCTCACGAAAGTCGATCATACTGGTGGGGATGGGAAGATCTTGCTTAGCACTACCAATTCCCCATTATAAGTTCTTCAAATCGTTGCTTGGCTCGATGGGAAAATGGTTGCGAAAATTGGAGCAAAATCGGCCCTTGGTTGATTCGGTGGCGGCTGATGTTTGTTGTGAAGGAAACTAGGGTTTCTAATCTAATATATATATATTATATTTAATAATAATTTATTCTAAGTTCATTCAATTTTTCGTCCGATCTCCAAACGAACTCCAACGACTATCGCCTCTAGCTAAATACCCCGATTCCGAATACAATGGGATACGTTTCGTAGGCCCATTCGACTGTTTCAGTCAGTTTTCCTTCAAATTAAAATATAAAGCCTTCAATATTTGATTTGAACATGCATTTCAATTTGCCGGGATCACATACTAACTAGAAAAATTCTCGAAAAATATTTTCTAGCTTCGTATTGACGATACGGTCCTAACAAAACTAGTTTCGTCGAATTCTGAGACCGTTGGAAAAATGGCCATTTTCCAGTCGATTAAATCAACTGAAACTGGTCAAACTCGTTTTCCTTTGCCACGCTCACATATTGATTCGAAAAATTATGAAATTTGAAACCTAGCAATAATTTGACATCACGGATGCAACAAAAGTGGTTTCGTCGAAATCCGAGGTCGTTTGCAAAATGTCCATTTTTAAGGGCCTGAATTCCATAGCGACTATTCAGAATTTTCAACTGGACATATCTTTTGATTCCCGCTATCAAATTTCGATTTGTCAGATTCGTTGGAAAGGTATTCACTAACAGATTTAAATATTTTTGGTTTCACTAAAATTCGTTTAGTTTTGCACCCGGTATAGTCCGACAAAGTTTGAATTCGATTTTTGAAACTACATCGCCCTTTCAGGCCTTGTTTATAACTATAATTAATTATATTCGTTTTCAATTGTCGATTCAAACTCAGTTTTCATCGCCATTACTTAAAATATTTATTTTATATATTTAAAATCCATTATTTTAGCCAATTTAAAAAATTTAAATTGGTTCAGATTTTCTGGGTCGTTACAGCTCGACCCAAGTCGAGGACGGGACACGCTTACTGGGTCTGATTGTTAAAGGCCAAAAAGGGTTAGCGGTGGCAACGCAAGTCCAATGGGGTCACGTGCGTGCGTGGGTCCGGGCTGGTAGGTAAGACGTTGTTGCATCGTGTAGTTATAAGCCGTGCATTCCTTGCATGGTATAAGGTTGCCATATTGGGGAGTGATACACCCCACTGTTGGACCTGCACGGGTATCTACAAGTTAGGGAGCCGATCGAATGGGGCAGGGTAGTGGGTACACCTAATGGAGATAGGAGCAGACGACACCTATGTAGTCAGTTAGGGTTACACGAAGCTACCACTATTATTAATAATTATTTAGGGGGTACACCTAGTGGAGATAGGAGCAGGCTGCACCTATGACGTCAACTAGGAGTACATGGAATTACCATTATTACTTATTGAAGGGGTACATCTAGTGGGGATAGGTACACGCTGGGTACCTATGATAGCAACAAGAGATATACAGTCAAACATGGAGGATAGTGGGTACATCTAGTAGTACACGAAGCTATCATCGTTCTATTTAGCTAAGAGGGACCAAATTTCTAGAGTGACTAGTAGGGGTGCAGTTAGTGTTAGTACAGTACAGTACAGTATGGTAGAGTATAGTAATTATCCTATATTTATTAGGAAGCGCCATTAACGTTACCTCTGTTTCTCTTAATTGCCTTGCCATACCCATGTTGTTCACACATTCATTTCCTTATTCTCCAGCTTATATCTTATCATATTAATTTAATAATTATGTTGTTAGAGTTATCGGACTCGCCAGACTTTATGTCTGCCCCCCTTTGTTTCCACCTCTTTTCTTCCTTCCCCCCCCCCAGGTTCTAAGGGGGGGACTAGTACTAGTGGAGCTTGATTGGGATCTCTTCGGAAGCAATTTGAGACGACCCGATTTCCCGTTCTCACGGAAACAAGGTTATCTTTGGAATATAACACAGAAACATATAATAGCAGAACAGAATTAAATAAATACACCAGAATGAACAACAAAATATACTGGATAAAAGTAATCATCAGAGTTACACAGTATACAGGATCTTACTTAGTACAAATACAGTTCAGCTATACATAAATGTCTACAGCGGAAATAAACAAAATATGTACAATAGGATCTGAACAGCATAAAAAAGAATAAATGATAGAATCCATCTTCAGCTCCAGCTATCCAGAAAAAGAACCAGCAAAACCTGAATACAAGGCTGCCCGTGCGGAAAAAGGGGCACCCGAGTTTGAAAGTGAAACAAACTACGAGTCAGTCATGGGACTGGTATGAGAAATCCACTCAACACATATATAATTGGCTAATCACAGGACCACGCCACTTTCGTGGAACGGGTTTACTCCATTGGATTGCCAGTGCTTTAAAACAAATCTTTCTTTTAAACATCGCTGTGCTTTTTATAAAAATGAAGCCGTTATAAGACTCAGTTCCCATCACACAATGCAACGCAAACCGGAGGATAGAGTTTTTACCTTATAACGGCCAAGATATGCTTGATACGAATAAAACAAAGGCATTTGATATTATTGCTAGTGTTTATATGTTTTGAAAACAATTTCAAATCATAACTATCAATCATAGACGACATGAGCGTCCCATGCCACTATGTCGCCAAATGTATATATACAATCGAAATCGCACGATGTCGTATTTGGAAATTGGATTTCCGTCATGAACCAAGGCAAAAGATAGTCCTTACCGAATTCGTGACTCTCTAGCCCGAGCCACCGGAACAGCCGCAACTGCCCCTTGGATCGTCAGGGCCGGTCCACCGATGTGGATTATAGTGCCTGAACAATACGTTTCCCCGCCCTTTGGGGCGTAAACGAGCCAACGAATGACTCCATCGGACCCGGATCGTCCGATCAAACCGAGGCGCCTCGCAACAGCAACAACCACATAGGTGAAAAGTATATAAATGTCAGGGCTGGTAGGTCACTGACACCACCCTAGCTAGAAAGAAACGCATGCCCTCCCTGAGGTCCTTCTCTGGTTTTAGGTTCATACCGGGGTGTGAGGCTCGCGAATTCACGTTATACACAAAGCTACGCCACACAGGCGGTGCTTTGATCATCACCACAAGACTTTGCTTTTCAACAGAAGCCCTGATCACTGCATCTTAGCATGCCACACAGGCAATTCACGCCATGCGATTGATGTCCATCGATATACAACCTCTGAGTTCGTGCGTCTCAGAGAAGGGCGTTAAGCAAAAGAATAAATTCTCCGCCGCCAAACAGATGTATATTTAACAGAAATCAATCAACACAGAATAAACTCCAATGTCAGACACACAGTCCATTTATAAGTCCGTTCTGGGTCTGAACGACACCGGAGGCACTAAATACCTCGCAAACCCTTCGACCAACACGTACGTCCGGACGATCACCACTCATTATCCATATTTCGGGATGCCTCCCAATCAGGACCTCGGTTACCATCCAAACGAGGTGAAGATCTCCGGTCTTCGACCATCGTCTTCATCTTCGACTTTCAATCGTCGATCAATTATTTGAAATGAGAATTAACTCGGCCTTTTCAAATAATTCACGTATATTTAGAATTTCAATTCGATTTATTTCAATGGTTAAATTATTCTACAACACCAATTTTGTTCTTTAATGTAATTTTCACACCAAACACATTCAACCATCAAACATCACATAAATCAAGCAAATTCAGTTTATTTCCATTCCATATCGCTTATGATGTTTTATAACTATTTATCGCTATTTTTATTTATTTTAAAATAGCCATTTTATTCAAAACGACGCTTCGGGGCATAAGGCGGCCGTGGCGCTGTTTTTCTTCAGAATTGATTTACACGTATCTGAAAATCTAACCGTTGGATCTTCACAAAATTTATATCATAAGAAAGGTCTTTTCAAAACGAACCCAACGGTTCCAGTTTCGGGAAAATCCGACGGTCGGATCTCCCGGTACAATCGTTTGAAGTTTCGATTTCAAAATACGAACTGCAGTGTCGTTATTCGATTAAATATAATTATATTTATATTTATATATAAATATAATCGATTCTGGCGCTGTTTTTCTTCAAATTTGAATTAAACATTCCAGACAATCCAACCGTTGGATTTTTACAAGGTTGGTGCCGTTGGAAAGATTATTCCAAGGCGAACCCGACGGTTGAGGTTTCGGGAAAATCCAATGGTCGGATTTCCCGCACTAGTCGTTTGAAATCACGGTTTCAAAATACGAACTGCACGGCCTCGTTTCGTTTTAATTTTATTTATATTTATATATTTGTATAAATATAGTTCATTCAATGATTTCAATATCGTTTTCACTTCAAAAATTTTTCTAACACCTTAAATTTTGGAAAAATTTCGCCATAACCTCCCCTGCACCGGGAGCGTCGGGAAATCGCAAATAGCGTCCCGGTCCTTCTAATCTCAAAAAGAAAAAAGAAAAAGCCAAGCGGCTAGCCAACAGGCTCAAAATCATCACCCAAACAAATCAGTAAATGTGTACCTATTTGTCGGGCACAAAATTTTATTCCTCTTCTCTAGCCCCTTTGCTATAACCTGTTCAATGAATATTGCATGTATATATAGATACAGTTCTTATCATTTATCAATTTCTATTCGACTTCATATTTGATTTCTATTTGGTTTAAAAACTCCATTCATTCTAATGTTACATAAATAGGTGCAAATCATTTCATTAGCTAATTAATGAATATTTCATCTCATATATGTTTACTTTGAACAAGTGGCTATTTTTAACACTTCACATTTCAACGATTCATGCATACAATAAAAATGTGATTTTTATTGTGAAACAATTCATTTCAAAACTCTATTCTTCTATATAGTTCAAGTTGGTGATAGAAATGAGATTTTTATCATAAAACAATTTCTTTTAAATCGAGGTTATTTTACATAGTTCATATAGTCGATAAAAGGTGATTTTTATTATCGAACAATTTATTTCAAAATATGAATACCATTCAACACATGAATTTCTAAACAACGAATGAATATCAATTCAACACATGAATGTTTTCAATAGTTTTTATATATAGATAAAAATGTGATTTTTATTATCAAACAATTTATTTCAAAATATGAATACCATTCAACACATGAATTTCTAAACAACGAATGAATATCAATTCAACACATGAATGTTTTCAATAGTTTTTATATATAGATAAAAATGTGATTTTTATTATCAAACAATTTATTTCAAAATATGAATACCATTCAACACATGAATTTCTAAACAACGAATGAATATCAATTCAACACATGAATGTTTTCTATACAATGAATAAATATAGTTTAAGCATATGAAAATAATTCAAACACACAAATATTATTCAAAATTTCGGCAGCATAACGGCAGGGTAGTTACACCGGCACCGTCCCTAGTACGGCTCCTCGCTCTACCTTAAAACCTCGCGGTTTTTGACAATGGGAATCATGCATCTAGTTCGCACGCAGGCGGCATGTATATATTTATTTCATTTCCACAAACTAATCCTAAGTGGTTTCAACCAAATGTTTCACAACCACAAACGGGTATTTTTCAACCACAATCAACCAATATCAATTCCAAACAATCCCAAACAATCATTCAATTTTCACAACAATTTCAACCAATAAATATCGTCCATGGTTTGTGGACGAGGGGGCGTATATATATATATATATATTTATATATAGCAATTTATATATAGCTATTCACTTTCATTTCACACATATATATTTCTATTTTTAAATCAGAAATCTCACCAATAGCTATCCAACTTCACGACTCTTCCTTTATAGAAATCTTCGCCTTTTGTCGCTTTCGCCCGTATTCTCTACCTATGTAAAAATCGAATTTTCACGATGTTATTCAATATATAAAAATCGAATTTTGACTTCGCTTTCAATATATAAAGATATGATTTTTACTTCGACTTTCAATATATAAAAATATGATTTTTACTTCGACTTTCAATATATAAAAATATGATTTTTACTTCGACTTTCAATATATAAAAATATGATTTTTACTTCGACTTTCAATATATAAAAATATGATTTTTACTTCGACTTTCAATATATAAAAATATGATTTTTACTTCGACTTTCAAAATAAAAATATGATTTTTACTTTGACTTTCAAAATAAAAATATGATTTTTAATTTTTAAAGAAATCGGTTTTCAATACCTTTTAAAAATCAACATCAGTTTTTACTCTTTTTATAAAACCAGCTTTACTCTTTTTAAAAAATCAGTTTTACTCTTTTTAACTTTTAAAAACCAAATCAGTTTTACTCTTTTTAACTTTTAAAAACCAAATCAGTTTTAATTTCTATTTTTAAAAAAAATCAGTTTTTTTTAACTTTTAAAAACCAAATCAGTTTTCAATTCTTTTTATAAAATTCAGTTTTTCTCTTTTTATAAAATCAGCTTTGAAATCATAAAAAAAAAATAGTTTTGAATTATAAAAAAAACAGTTTGAAATCAAAAAATAAAAAAAACAGTCTTCAAACCTAATTAAAAACTCGGTCTTTAAATTATTAAAATAAAATAATAAAATACTTACAGAGGGGGGGTGTTTTCTATAGTTCGTCGGAGGCGGAGGCACTGGATCTCGGTGGGGATGGCGAGGCTTCGGGGGGCTCGGTCTTCGTCGCGCTCGTGCGACCTGGGGAGGAGGGGTCTTCGGGGATTTCGCCCTGGGAGGAGGGAAGCAGTACGGAGGAGGGCGGCGGCAGGGTTCGTCGGCGTCGGGTCTCGAGGGGGCGGCGCTCGCTCGTGGGGTGGCGGTCTGTCGATCGGCTTTAGGGGTTTTTTTTTTCTTTTTTTTTTTTCTGAACGATTGAATTTTAAAAAGGGGGGGGGGGGGGCAGAAAGGATATAAAGGAAGGAGGGAGGGGGAAATTAAAACTTATTTTAATTATTTTATTATTTAATTTTTCAAAAAGTTGACTTTTACCTGCGACCTCTAAACGAGGGTCACCGCCTGTCGTCCATAGCGTTTTACCCCCATTCCGAACACAATGGGATATGTATCGCAAGCTGATTTGATCGTTACAATCAGTTTCCTTTTGAATTTTCATTTAAATCACTATATTGAATTTTAAACGCACATTTCAAATTACCGGGGTCACATACTAACTAGAAAAATTCCAGAAAAATATTTTCTAGCTTCGTATTGACGATACGGTCCTAACAAAACTAGTTTCGTCGAATTCTGAGACCGTTTGAGAAATGGCCAATTTCCATTCGATTAAAATCAACTAAAATCGGTCAAACGCGTTTTCCTTTGCCACGCTCACATATTGATTCGAAAAATTAGGAAATTTGAAACCTAGCAATAACTTGACACTGCGGATCCAACAAAAGTGGTTTCGTCGAAATCCGAGGTCATTTGCAAAATGTCCATTTTTAAGGGCCTGAATTCCATAGCGACTATTCAGTATTTTCAACTGGACATATCTTTTGATTCCCGCAATCAAATTTTGATTGGTCGGATTCGTTGGAAAGATATCACCAATTAGATCCTAATGTTTTTGGTTTCACTAAGATCCGGATTGTTTTGCACCCGGTATATTCAATTGAAGTTTGAAATCGAATTATCGAACTACCGCGCCATTTTCAATTCTATATATAATTATAATTAATTATATTCGTTTTCAAATGCCGATTCAAACTCAGTTTTCATCGCCTTTACTTAAAATATTTATTTTAAATATTTAAAATCCATTATTTTAGCCAATTTAAAAATTTTTAATTGGTTCAGATTTTCTGGGTCGTTACAATCTCCCCCACTTAAAACTTTTCGTCCCCGAAAAGGAATAAAGTCGAAAGTGGTTTGATAAATCTACGATCACAAAATACAACAACCAATTTGTTTTTAACCTTTCTAAAATATTCTGATCAAATCCTATATTCCTTCACAAATCATTCAGAGTATAGAATAAATAGTGCACATCCATAGGAAGAAAATTGCAATAGAATAGAGAATTAAATGGTAATGCAAAGTAGGGTAAATGTACCTTGCACCAGAGTCAATCAGAGATATCTACTCGGCATCTAGGATAAGCTTTCTGAATGCTCTCCTCAGTTTCCCAAGTACAATCTCGCGGATCTCCACTCCATTGCACTTTGACTAAGTGAACCTTCTTGTTTCTCAGCTCTTTGGTTTCTTTGCCGATAATCTTTAGCGGCTCACGCCTCACGGCTAATTCTGGAGTAATTTCGATATCCTGTTGAGCTGCTTCTTCCACGATCAAGTCTGGATCATGAACGTGCTTTCGAAGTTGAGATATATGAAATACATCATTCACTCCGGGCAACCAGTCAGGCAGTTTGACCCTATAAGCGAGAGTTCCAATCCGTTCCAGAATAGGAAACGGACCAATAAATTTGGGTGCTAACTTTCCAGTTTTACCGAACCGGATAACTCCTCTCATCGGCGTAACTTTCAAATATACATAGTCGCCAACTTCAAAGGATATATCTCTCCTTCTTCTATCGGCATAGCTCTTTTGTCGGCTTTGAGCGGCGAGTAATCGCTTCTTAATAAAATCGACTTTGTCGGCAGCTTCTCGAATCATATCAGGACCCAACACAAGTCTATTTCCAGGCTCGACCCAACAAGCAGGAGATCGGCACGGTCTACCATACAATGCTTCGAATGGCGACATTGTCAGGCTTGCCTGATAGCTGTTGTTATAAGAGAATTCAGCCAAATGTAGATGGTCTTCCCATGATCCACCGAAATCTATAATACAAGCCCGCAATAGATCTTCTAAAATGCGATTCACCCTCTCAGTCTGACCGTCTGTCTGAGGATGATAAGCGGTGCTCAAGTTTAACTTCGTTCCCAGCTCGACTTGAAATGCTTCCCAGAATTTACTAGTGAATATTGTATCTCTATCACTGACTATACTGAGCGGCACTCCATGTAGCCTAACTATTTCCCTGAAGTAAATCTGCGCCAGACTCTGAGCAGTTCTGTTTGATTTGACAGGTATGAAATGGGCGGTCTTCGTGAAACGATCTACGATCACCCAAATACTGTCATTCCCCTTTCTGGTTCTGGGCAGACCATCAATGAAATCCATCGAAATATGTTCCCACTTCCAACCAGGAACTTCTAGCGGTTGTAACAATCCAGCCAATTTCTGTTGGTCACTTTTGACTAGCTGGCAAGTAGGGCATCGACTAACATATATTGAGATGTCTCTTTTTAACGACTTCCACCAGAATGTGCGTTTGATATCGTTATACATCTTATTCACACCCGGATGGATACTGAGCTTAGATTTGTGACATTCATCAAGCACCTCTCTTCTTAGTTCAGGAATTTCTAGAACGCAAATTCGTCCTTCTAACCTCAGAATCCCTTCGCTGTCTAACTGGAAATCCGAAGCATTGCCTTCACGAATTCGCTGACTTATTCCTTTGATAAATTGGTCGTCCTTTTGGAGAGCCGATATCTTATCAATCAATGAAGTCGCAATTATGAAACTGGCGATCATTACATTCTTTCTGCTCAGCGCATCGGCCACGACATTGGCTTTTCCTGGGGTATATATAATTTCAAAGTCATATGCTGCAAGAAACTCCAGCCAACGTTGCTGCCTCAAATTTAAGTCCTTCTGAGTGAGCAGATACTTTAACGACTGGTGATCTGTAAACAGTTCAAATCTCTCGCCCAGAAGATAGTGTCTCCAGATTTTCAAAGAGAATATGATAGCCAATAACTCAAGATCATGAGTTACGTAGTTCTTTTCATGTGGCTTCAGTTGACGGCTAGCATAAGCAATTACTTGGCCCCTTTGCATTAACACTGCGCCAAGGCCTTCTCTAGAAGCATCAGTCCAGACTTTCAAATCTTGGTTGCCATCTATGATGGTTAACACTGGAGCTGTCGTTAATCTCAACTTCAGCTCTTCGAAAGCCTCCTCACTCTCTTGAGTCCATTTGAATTTAGAATGCTTCTTTGTAAGCTTCGTTAAGTGGCCAGATATCTTCGAAAAGTCTTTAACGAACTTCCGATAATAGCTAGCCAATCCAAGAAAATTGCGGACTTCAGTGGGAGTACTGGGCTGTTTCCAATTCTGAATGGCTGTGATTTTACTTGGATCCACAGCGATTCCTTCTTTCGATACAACATGGCCCAGAAATTTTACTTCATCTTGCCAGAAGATACATTTGGAAAACGTGGCTTTTAACACATTCCTTCGGAGGATTTCTAGAACCTGTTCCAGATGCTTTTCATGCTCGGCTTTCGATTTAGAGAAGATTAGAATATCGTCAATAAAAACCAGAACAAATTTATTCAATACTCCTCTGAATACTCTGTTCATCAGATCGACGAAGTAGGCTGGAGCGTTACATAAGCCGAACGGCATTACTAACCACTCGTAGAATAAGTCGGGGCCTCTGAACGCTGTCATTGGAACACACTCTTCGGCAATTCGAAGTTGATGGAAACCTGTAGCTAGGTCCATCCTTGAGAATACTTGTGCGCCATTTAATCGATCCAACAAATCATCTATCCGCGGCAATGGATATTTGTTCTTTATTGTCTGTTTGTTCAAATCACGATAATCCACACATAACCGTAGAGTACCATCAGATTTCGGGACAAACACCACTGCTGCACCCCAATCAGAGAAACTAGGTCTGATCAGACCCTTCCATACTAGCTGTCGTGTTTGATTGTCTAATTCCTCCTTCTCTTTCAAGGACATTCTTCGAATAGCATGAACTACCGGCCTTGCATTTGGAATTAAAGCAATTTTGAAATCTATTTCTCTCTGCGGAGGTAAGCGAACAACTTCTTCGAACACATCCGCATAGTCCTTGACGACAGGAATATCTTTAATGAGGTCAGGAATATTCTCAGTGATCTCAGGGATATTTTCTATTTGGGCTGGAGAAACATTCAAAGCTGCCCAGAAGTCTTTTCTATTAGCATTCTGACCTTCACAGGGAATGGTTATATAATCACCTGATTTAATCTTCGCCTTCACGACTCTGTCGGCGCATTTAACCTCAGCTTCATATTTGGTCAGCCAGTCCAATCCCAAGATAAGATCGAACTCTTTAAAATTCATGACGGCTGCAATGGTAGGAAACCGATAACGAGAAAAGGAAACCGGCACCCCACAAACCCAACTTAGATCAATGGAACCCCCAACCGGGTTCTGGACAGTCATTGGTTCTTTGAGCTTTTTCAAATTCAAATCCAGTTTCTTAGCTGCATCCTTGGCAATGAAGCTGCGTGACGCGCCAGTGTCGAACAGTACTTTAACTGGGATGTCTTTGATAGTTAGCGTGCCTTCTAAAACATCTGGTCTTTCCTGAATAGCCGATGGCTCAGAAGCTTCTGCTATTTCATTTATTTGAACCACCTTGGTTGCCTTTAACAGCAGGCAATCCTGTCTGACATGGCCAAACCGATGGCAAATGCTGCATTCTCTAGTCTCTTGAAATCTCTTAATAGACTTAGATCCTTCATTTCTTTGTTTCTTTAGAGATCGGCAACTCATCGAGAGATGTCCTTGCTTATTGCAGTTAGAGCATACAGTTGTCGTTACTAGTTTCCTCTCTGATCTGGCCCTTTTTCTCTTGGCACTGGCCTTCTTACTGATCTCAGACATTGTACTTGCCTCAGGAATATCAGTTTCCGACTCTGCTATGTCACTACAACAAACTTCTTCTTCGTCGCGCAACATTCCTTTCTTGTCTAGATCTTCATATTGATAAGCCATATAAATCATTTCAGAGAAAGGAAGCTTCACATGCCCCAATACTTTATTCTGGTATTTCCTTTGAAGCCCATGAATATATCTCAAATTTTTCCTTTTTGGATCTTGAATCAGATGAGGAGCAAAGTGAGCAAGTTCATTGAATTTCTTATGATATTCGGGAATGGTCATGTCACCTTGTATTAGATAAGAAAATTCATCACATAGTCGTTCGGTTGCTTCGGGAGGAGTAAATCTTTCTAAGAAAATCACTTTGAATCTGTCCCAGGTGATATCACCTTCTGGATTATCCTTAACAACTGAATCCCACCAGAACAAAGCTTCGTCTTTGAGAGCCCAGGAGGCCAGCAATCTTTTCTGTTCATCTCTAAGCTTTAAACCCTCAAATATTTTCTCTGCAGAACGAATCCAAGCTTGTGTTTCCATAATGGGCTCCTTGCCTAAGAATGGCGATCCACCAAGATTTCGAAATCTCTTGAATAGAACTTCTATATCGGATTCTGGCTGTGGGAGCACAACTGGCTCATTAGCTGGTCGAGCCATACGATTACTTCTTCTGTTCCTGTCACTCATTTTCTAGTACTTCTGCAAATGGCAGATCAAGTGTCAGGTCACAGAAAAGGTATTTGAAAATATAGAGACAAATACTTGAAGTGTAAATGTGTCTATCGAAGTGTATTCATTCTGCTTTACTCATACTAGGATATTTCTGATCCTATCTGTATGGAGTTGCCCGTCCTAGAACACTACTGGTTCTATTTCTGACGAGTTTTGTTCGAATGTTATATTCCAGAACTAAGCTTAACCAAAGCTCTGATACCACGTTGAGACGACCCGATTTCCCGTTCTCACGGAAACAAGGTTATCTTTGGAATATAACACAGAAACATATAATAGCAGAACAGAATTAAATAAATACACCAGAATGAACAACAAAATATACTGGATAAAAGTAATCATCAGAGTTACACAGTATACAGGATCTTACTTAGTACAAATACAGTTCAGCTATACATAAATGTCTACAGCGGAAATAAACAAAATATGTACAATAGGAGCTGAACAGCATAAAAAAGAATAAATGATAGAATCCATCTTCAGCTCCAGCTATCCAGAAAAAGAACCAGCTAAACCTGAATACAAGGCTGCCCGTGCGGAAAAAGGGGCACCCGAGTTTGAAAGTGAAACAAACTACGAGTCAGTCATGGGACTGGTATGAGAAATCCACTCAACACATATATAATTGGCTAATCACAGGACCACGCCACTTTCGTGGAACGGGTTTACTCCATTGGATTGCCAGTGCTTTAAAACAAATCTTTCTTTTAAACATCGCTATGCTTTTTATAAAAATGAAGCCGTTATAAGACTCAGTTCCCATCACACAATGCAACGCAAACCGGAGGATAGAGTTTTTACCTTATAACGACCAAGATATGCTTGATACGAATAAAACAAAGGCATTTGATATTATTGCTAGTGTTTATATGTTTTGAAAACAATTTCAAATCATAACTATCAATCATAGACGACATGAGCATCCCATGCCACTATGTCGCCAAATGTATATATATAATCGAAATCGCACGATGTCGTATTTGGAAATTGGATTTCCGTCATGAACCAAGGCAAAAGATAGTCCTTACCGAATTCGTGACTCTCTAGCCCGAGCCACCGGAACAGCCGCAACTGCCCCTTGGATTGTCAGGGCCGGTCCACCGATGTGGATTATAGTGCCTGAACAATACGTTTCCCCGCCCTTTGGGGCGTAAACGAGCCAACGAATGACTCCATCGGACCCGGATCGTCCGATCAAACCGAGGCGCCTCGCAACAACAACAACCACATAGGTGAAAAGTATATAAATGTCAGGGCTGGTAGGTCACTGACACCACCCTAGCTAGAAAGAAACGCATGCCCTCCCTGAGGTCCTTCTCCCGTTTTAGGTTCATACCGGGGTGTGAGGCTCGCGAATTCACGTTATACACAAAGCTACGCCACACAGGCGGTGCTTTGATCATCACCACAAGACTTTGCTTTTCAACAGAAGCCCTGATCACTGCATCTTAGCATGCCACACAGGCAATTCACGCCATGCGATTGATGTCCATCGATATACAACCTCTGAGTTCGTGCGTCTCAGAGAAGGGCGTTAAGCAAAAGAATAAATTCTCCGCCGCCAAACAGATGTATATTTAACAGAAATCAATCAACACAGAATAAACTCCAATGTCAGACACACAGTCCATTTACAAGTCCGTTCTAGGTCTGAACGACACCGGAGGCACTAAATACCTCGCAAACCCTTCGACCAACACGTACGTCCGGACGATCACCACTCATTATCCATATTTCGGGATGCCTCCCAATCAGGACCTCGGTTACCATCCAAACGAGGTGAAGATCTCCGGTCTTCGACCATCGTCTTCATCTTCGACTTTCAATCGTCGATCAATTATTTGAAATGAGAATTAACTCGGCCTTTTCAAATAATTCACGTATATTTAGAATTTCAATTCGATTTATTTCAATGGTTAAATTATTCTACAACACCAATTTTGTTCTTTAATGTAATTTTCACACCAAACACATTCAACCATCAAACATCACATAAATCAAGCAAATTCAGTTTATTTCCATTCCATATCGCTTATGATGTTTTATAACTATTTATCGCTATTTTTATTTATTTTAAAATAGCCATTTTATTCAAAACGACGCTTCGGGCCATAAGGCGGCCGTGGCGCTGTTTTTCTTCAGAATTGATTTACACGTATCTGAAAATCTAACCGTTGGATCTTCACAAAATTTATATCATTAGAAAGGTCTTTTCAAAACGAACCCAACGGTTCCAGTTTCGGGAAAATCCGACGGTCGGATCTCCCGGTACAATCGTTTGAAGTTTCGATTTCAAAATACGAACTGCAGCGTCGTTATTCGATTAAATATAATTATATTTATATTTATATATAAATATAATCGATTCTGGCGCTGTTTTTCTTCAAATTTGAATTAAACATTCCAGACAATCCAACCGTTGGATTTTTACAAGGTTGGTGCCGTTGGAAAGATTATTCCAAGGCGAACCCGACGGTTGAGGTTTCGGGAAAATCCAATGGTCGGATTTCCCGCACTAGTCGTTTGAAATCACGGTTTCAAAATACGAACTGCACGGCCTCGTTTCGTTTTAATTTTATTTATATTTATATATTTATATAAATATAGTTCATTCAATGATTTCAATATCGTTTTCACTTCAAAAAAATTTCTAACACCTTAAATTTTGGAAAAATTTCGCCATAACCTCCCCTGCACCGGGAGCGTCGGGAAATCGCAAATAGCGTCCCGGTCTTTCTAATCTCAAAAAGAAAAAAGAAAAAGCCAAGCGGCTAGCCAACAGGCTCAAAATCATCACCCAAACAAATCAGTAAATGTGTACCTATTTGTCGGGCACAAAATTTTATTCCTCTTCTCTAGCCCCTTTGCTATAACCTGTTCAATGAATATTGCATGTATATATAGATACAGTTCTTATCATTTATCAATTTCTATTCGACTTCATATTTGATTTCTATTTGGTTTAAAAACTCCATTCATTCTAATGTTACATAAATAGGTGCAAATCATTTCATTGGCTAATTAATGAATATTTCATCTCATATATGTTTACTTTGAACAAGTGGCTATTTTTAACACTTCACATTTCAACGATTCATGCATACAATAAAAATGTGATTTTTATTGTGAAACAATTCATTTCAAAACTCTATTCTTCTATATAGTTCAAGTTGGTGATAGAAATGAGATTTTTATCATAAAACAATTTCTTTTAAATCGAGGTTATTTTACATAGTTCATATAGTCGATAAAAGGTGATTTTTATTATCGAACAATTTATTTCAAAATATGAATACCATTCAACACATGAATTTCTAAACAACGAATGAATATCAATTCAACACATGAATGTTTTCAATAGTTTTTATATATAGATAAAAATGTGATTTTTATTATCAAACAATTTATTTCAAAATATGAATACCATTCAACACATGAATTTCTAAACAACGAATGAATATCAATTCAACACATGAATGTTTTCAATAGTTTTTATATATAGATAAAAATGTGATTTTTATTATCAAACAATTTATTTCAAAATATGAATACCATTCAACACATGAATTTCTAAACAACGAATGAATATCAATTCAACACATGAATGTTTTCTATACAATGAATAAATATAGTTTAAGCATATGAAAATAATTCAAACACACAAATATTATTCAAAATTTCGGCAGCATAACGGCAGGGTAGTTACACCGGCACCGTCCCTAGTACGGCTCCTCGCTCTACCTTAAAACCTCGCGGTTTTTGACAATGGGAATCATGCATCTAGTTCGCACGCAGGCGGCATGTATATATTTATTTCATTTCCACAAACTAATCCTAAGTGGTTTCAACCAAATATTTCACAACCACAAACGGTTATTTTTCAACCACAATCAACCAATATCAATTCCAAACAATCCCAAACAATCATTCAATTTTCACAACAATTTCAACCAATAAATATCGTCCATGGTTTGTGGACGAGGGGGCGTATATATATATATATTTATATATAGCAATTTATATATAGCTATTCACTTTCATTTCACACATATATATTTCTATTTTTAAATCAGAAATCTCACCAATAGCTATCCAACTTCACGACTCTTCCTTTATAGAAATCTTCGCCTTTTGTCGCTTTCGCCCGTATTCTCTACCTATGTAAAAATCGAATTTTCACGATGTTATTCAATATATAAAAATCGAATTTTGACTTCGCTTTCAATATATAAAGATATGATTTTTACTTCGACTTTCAATATATAAAAATATGATTTTTACTTCGACTTTCAATATATAAAAATATGATTTTTACTTCGACTTTCAATATATAAAAATATAATTTTTACTTCGACTTTCAATATATAAAAATATGATTTTTACTTCGACTTTCAAAATAAAAATATGATTTTTACTTTGACTTTCAAAATAAAAATATGATTTTTAATTTTTAAGGAAATCGGTTTTCAATACCTTTTAAAAATCAACATCAGTTTTTACTCTTTTTATAAAACCAGCTTTACTCTTTTTAAAAAATCAGTTTTACTCTTTTTAACTTTTAAAAACCAAATCAGTTTTACTCTTTTTAACTTTTAAAAACCAAATCAGTTTTAATTTCTATTTTTAAAAAAAATAAGTTTTTTTTAACTTTTAAAAACCAAATCAGTTTTCAATTCTTTTTATAAAATTCAGTTTTTCTCTTTTTATAAAATCAGCTTTGAAATCATAAAAAAAAAATAGTTTTGAATTCTAAAAAAAAACAGTTTGAAATAAAAAAATAAAAAAAACAGTCTTCAAACCTAATTAAAAACTCGGTCTTTAAATTATTAAAATAAAATAATAAAATACTTACAGAGGGGGGGTGTTTTCTATAGTTCGTCGGAGGCGGAGGCACTGGATCTCGGTGGGGATGGCGAGGCTTCGGGGGGCTCGGTCTTCGTCGCGCTCGTGCGACCTGGGGAGGAGGGGTCTTCGGGGATTTCGCCCTGGGAGGAGGGAAGCAGTACGGAGGAGGGCGGCGGCAGGGTTCGTCGGCGTCGGGTCTCGAGGGGGCGGCGCTCGCTCGTGGGGTGGCGGTCTGTCGATCGGCTTTAGGGGTTTTTTTTTTTCTTTTTTTTTTTTTCTGAACGATTGAATTTTAAAAAGGGGGGGGGGGGGCAGAAAGGATATAAAGGAAGGAGGGAGGGGGAAATTAAAACTTATTTTAATTATTTTATTATTTAATTTTTCAAAAAGTTGACTTTTACCTGCGACCTCTAAACGAGGCTCACCGCCTGTCGTCCATAGCGTTTTACCCCCATTCCGAACACAATGGGATATGTATCGCAAGCTGATTTGATCGTTACAATCAGTTTCCTTTTGAATTTTCATTTAAATCACTATATTGAATTTTAAACGCACATTTCAAATTACCGGGGTCACATACTAACTAGAAAAATTCCAGAAAAATATTTTCTAGCTTCGTATTGACGATACGATCCTAACAAAACTAGTTTCGTCGAATTCTGAGACCGTTTGAGAAATGGCCAATTTCCATTCGATTAAAATCAACTGAAATCGGTCAAACGCGTTTTCCTTTGCCACGCTCACATATTGATTCGAAAAATTAGGAAATTTGAAACCTAGCAATAACTTGACACTGCGGATCCAACAAAAGTGGTTTCGTCGAAATCCGAGGTCATTTGCAAAATGTCCATTTTTAAGGGCCTGAATTCCATAGCGACTATTCAGTATTTTCAACTGGACATATCTTTTGATTCCCGCAATCAAATTTCGATTGGTCGGATTCGTTGGAAAGATATCACCAATTAGATCGTAATGTTTTTGGTTTCACTAAGATCCAGGTTGTTTTGCACCCGGTATATTCAATTGAAGTTTGAAATCGAATTTTCGAACTACCGCGCCATTTTCAATTCTATATATAATTATAATTAATTATATTCGTTTTCAAATGCCGATTCAAACTCAGTTTTCATCGCCTTTACTTAAAATATTTATTTTAAATATTTAAAATCCATTATTTTAGCCAATTTAAAAATTTTAAATTGGTTCAGATTTTCTGGGTCGTTACACAATTGGATTTGGATTGCTGAAGTAAAGTTCAGCCTATCGTTTTCTTTATGTCTATTTGTAGTAGTGGGATTATGTACTTTATTTTATCAAGATGGATATTATGTACTTGACTTTGGTTTATGGTTTTTGATGATGTAACCAAACATATTTACCTTCTGCTGCAATAAATAAAGTTTTAAATTCTCAAGTACTGCTTTATATCTGTCTTGTTGTGATTTTCTGTTCCATATTCACTTAAAATGCTCTATGGAAGTTAATGCATTCCCTTTGCGAGTGACATTAATGGACGTGGAGTGTTACAGGTCTTGTCATTATTTTAAATGAAGACTTCGATCTTGTCATCTGTTTAGTGTGATATATAATCTCATCACTTGTTCATTACAGAAGCTAATACATACAACATTTTTTCTAGAATATAGACTTGCCACTACCACCCACAATTTTCATACCGATACTACCTTTCAACTAACAAAAAATTCATGTTTACCGTGTCCAGTCAAAACATATATTTAACGCATATCCAGTCAAATAATACTTTAAATGTAGTGTCCAATTTTTTTCGTCCGTTGATTGTAGTGTGTTGTTATCCATTGTGCATTGCTGTAGCTACTACATATAATCGTATTTTCAGAGACAAAACCTATTAATATCCACTATCATCTTCAATTTGTATAACATATTAACCGTTTAATGATAATACCATATCCAGTGTCAAGTATTGTCATTTGTTTATTGCCCTATATGGTTTTGTAATCTATTTATTGGAATGTATGTTGTAATTTAGAGGTAAATTTGAGTTTCCAATTAAATTAGTTTTCTACTATATACATATCAACATATATTCTAATTCTATCTCTATTAAATTTCAAAATGACAACTAAGGTTGGCTTCCATCAGATTACTTAACTTTGATAAAAACACACATTTAGACTAACACTATTCACATGGAAGTAGACATATTTTTTTGGTTAGCCTCAACGAAGCATACAACATTCATTCAGACTTTACATTAATATGGATTAATCTTAACACTAGAGAAAGTTTAAGCACTTAGTAGGTCATGTTGGACTTACAGAAAAATAACAACTTAGATGAAAGAGGAAGGACATTTTTTTAGCTTTAATGTTCACCTATATGACTCATGTTTTTTCTTTGATTAACATATAAACTTTCAGTAGCATGAGGCATTTGAGGCAGCTACAGAGCATCTAAATGTTGTAATTTGAGTAACAACACTAATAATAATTGTTACGTAAAATATCTATAATCCCAATTTATATTCAACATTGTTTATTTGAGATATTTATTGAAATGTTAATCTCCTTTCAAAGAAACTAGTTATAATTTTAGAAGTAGTAATATAAGGTCGCACACTATCATCTAACAACTGCGAATGACAAAAACTAGCCATGCAAAACTTAATTTTGCCTACTAATATCTAGTTCATTATGCTGATTGTGAAGTTTGCTAATTAAAATTTTCCATCTAACGGATAGAGTTTGCAACGTCATTCGTTAATATTCTAATTTGTCAGCGTATTCAAGGGATCATTGCAGAAAAAATTCATCAATCCACTGCCAAAACATGCAACTCTTGGACAAATATACCATGTGAAATGTGTTAGAAACAAATCACTAGAAATGTCCGAAAACCGTTTCTATGAAAAGCAACGCTTTTAAGCATTAGTAATATTGATTCAATGATATTGCAAATTGGAACAACAAAGTGCAACCATAGTTCTGCGAGGGAACCAATTGAAACAGAAAAAAGAAGAAGAAGCACCGATTAATGTCCGAGTCAAGTGAGCACTGTTTCCTTGAAATAAAATTGCTCCCTCTATGGCGCGTAAGGGTGTTGAACAATCATTTCGCAAGGATGAAATGGACCGTATTCTTGATGTTGCGTTACAATCACAAATAGATGACGAACGCAAGAGAGTTTCTATAATTGTTTTATGCAGGACATAGGAGCGAGGAAGAGAAATCAGAATTTAAAACTTTGTTTTTTGATTCGAATTCTGCAGGCCTATATATAGGATGGAAGAGGCATTTTTTTCATGAACAGGTGTTTCTATTTGAATTGCAACAGCTACGAATGTTGGAAAGGTTGCGACCCTTTACCAACAGATATTTCCGTTGGCAGTCGCGCAGTCAAATTCAAAAAATAGCAGTTTCGCAGCGCAGCGAGCCCATTGGAGGCCCAATTGATCAACAGGCCCCAAGATCCCCAAGGCCCAAGGCCCTTTATCTTTGACCTTTAAATATTAACATGAATGTATTATCATGACATTGCCTCTCCCTCTTCCATCTCCATTTTCTATTGATATAATGCATCAAGCCTTAGTATAAGTAGTGGCTTAAGGCACAAATTTCCCCGATGTGGGACTTAGTTTGCTTCAACCACTTTATTCACTCTTCCAACAATCCCCCACATGAATGAGTGGTTGTATAATATGTTCTGAAACATTGTGTAACATTTATCATATCGGTAAAAGTAGCACAGAGGCCTTGAACTTTTCCTAGTGTTTTATCGTTATAGCTAACTGGCGAATCAGTAGACTAGAATGTCTTTGCAATGTAAGCCGTTTGTGTAAGTCTATAAAGATAACACATGATAAATGCTCTTTAACTCCTTGGTTCTCTGTTTGTGTTCGTTTTTACCATGAACACTGCCTTGGTTTCATGAGTGCTTGAAGAATTCAACCTTTAAATTCTTCTTGAAGCAGCGCCTTCGCACTCACATAGGTGATTCTATAAAGAGTATCCCGTAATACCCCACTTGGTTCTTTATAACACCACAGTATATACATCATTAAAAGCCAAGCTTATCCTATTCTCCGACGGGTTGTGCACTGACTTATCATAGGAAATGGTTTGTATTTAACAGTGCCGTCAAGTTTATCTTTAAACTTAGTTGTCCCTTTGAACCTAGATCTTGGGGTCTCCAATCAACTAAGTGGGGTTTCCATTTTAGAAAACTCTTAATTCATAGGTCTTAAGCCTTTTGTCTAAATCCTTTTATTACAAGTCTTGCTTTATACTTGTCTACTGAGCTGTCAACCTTTAGTTTTTTCTTAAATATCCCTTTATATCCTAGTGATTTCAATTCTCTAGGGAGATCCACCAATTCCCACATATGGTTTTGTAGAATGGATTCTATTTCACTATTGATGGCTTCTTTACAATAAGGAGCATCGGGAGATGACATTGCTTGTCAGTAAGTTAGAGGTTCATTTTCTATCATATATGCATAGAAATCAGGTCCAAAGGTTTTCGAAGTCGTTTGACGTTTTATCCTTCTGGGCTCCTCAGTTTCAACATTTCTCTGATTCGAGTTTTGATTAACAATATTCTTAGGAGTATTTGTATATCTTGATCTCTTTTGAACAATTGTTTCAATAGAGGATTTCAGAGGATAAATGTGTTCAAAAAATCTAGCATTTCGCGACTCGATAATGGTGTTTTCATGAATGTCATCAATTTCAGATTTGTACACCAAAAATCGATATGCACTACTATTATGAGCATATCCAATGAATATGCAACCTATAGTCCTTGGTCCAATTGTGTCCTTTTTGGTTTAGGTATTTCTACTTTGGCAAGACACCCCCACACTTTCAAGTATTTGTAGGATGGTGGTCTATTTTTCCAAAGTTCATGTAGAGATTTTGATGTTTCTTTCGCGGTATTTTATTCAAAATGTGATTTGCCGAAAGAATAGCTTCTCCCTAAAAGTTGTCTAGAAATCCAGAACTAATTAGTAAGGCATTCATTATTTCTTTAAGAGTTCTATTTTTTCGTTCGGCTATACCATTGGATTAAGGTGAATACGGGGCTGTAGTTTGATGTATAATTCCATGCTCAGCACAAAATTCCTCAAATGGAGACTCATATTCTCCTCCTCTATCACTTCTTAAAGATTTTATTTTCTTATTGAGTTGATTCTCTACTTCTGCCTTATACTGTTTAAACATGTCGATTGCTTCGTCTTTGCTTCTAAGGAGATATACTTGACAATATCTGGTACAATTATCAATGAATGTGATAAAGTACCTCTTTCCACCTCTAGTTTGACACATTTTCAAATCGCATACATCAGTATGTATTAATTCTAGAGGTTCGGTCTCTCGTTCAACGTGATGAAACGAGGTTCTAGTCATTTTTGCTTCTGCACAGATTTGATATTTATAGTCGGAGTCTACGTTACATTTTGGTATAAAGTCTAGATTAATCAGTTTTCGCAATGTTTCAAAGTTAACATGCCCTAATCTAAAATGCCAAATATTGGAAGAGTCTACGATTTAAACAGAAGATTCAACTTTATTCATATCGTCTTTTGGTACAATGGTAGTTACATTAGCTTTAGATAAGCCATCACTAACATAGCCCCATCCCTCATACACCCCATTTTTCGATAATACAAATTTGTTAGCAACAAATGTTAGTTTGAAACCATGCTTGCTGAGCAAAGATCCTGAAATCGGGTTCTTGCGGATTTCTGGAACATGGAGAACGTCATTCAATTTTAGTTCCTTTCCAGAAGTTAACTTCAATACAATCTTTCCCTTGCCTTCCACCTTTGATGCGGACGAGTTACCCATGAATAGTTGCTCGTTATCAATGGCAGGTTTGTAGGTTGTAAACATCCACTTGTCGGCACATATATGACGAGTGGCTCCTGTATCTAGAAACCACTCCTTGTTGTTGCCAACAAGGTTGCATTTAGAAACAACCGAACATAAATCCATATCTGCAACATCATCTGAATTATCTGCCATATTTGCTTCAGGTTTCTTCTTTTTGGGGGCACGACACACGGCTGCTTTGTGGCTTTTCTTTCCACAGTTGTGGCAAGATCCTTGAAACTTCTTTTGTTTCTTTGCTTTAGCATTCTTCTCGCGCATTCTTTTGTTTGTCTTTTCATCCTCAACCACATTGGCCTTTGCTTGTAATGAACTGGTAGCCTTTTTCTTTGATTTTCTGTTGTCTTCTTTGATTCGTAGACGAACAACCAAATCCTCCATGGTCATTTCCTTGCGCTTAGGCTTCAAATAGTTTTTGAAATCCTTCCATGACGGAGGCAACTTTTCGATAGCGGCAACCACTTGGAATGACTCACTTAACTCCATCTTTTCATCGTTAATTTCATGAATGATAACTTGGAGTTCTTGAATCTGACTGACGACTATTTTGGAATCGACCATCTTGAAGTCAAGAAACTTTCTGACAATGAATTTCTTCATTCCGGCATCTTCAGTCTTGTACTTCTTTTCAAGTGATAACCAGAGAACCTTGGAAGTCTTAATGGTACAATATACATTATATAAACTTTTTTCTAAACCATTGAGAATGTAATTCTTACAGATGAAATCAGAATTCTTCCATGCTGTAAGCGCCTCGATTTGGTGGCGTCTGGCTCCAATTCTTCAACAAACAGCGGATCCTCTGTAATGTATTTGGCCAGGCCCAAGGTTGTTAGGTAGAAAAGCATTTTCTGTTGCCAGCATTTGAAATCCTGGCCATTAAACTTCTCTGGTTTCTCGCCATGCGAATATGGAACGTGTAGTGGAACCAGAGGCGGAGCCGTTGGCACAGTCTGTGTTGATGCAGATTTCCTGTTGCTACTTTGCAACATTGTCGTCTGCAAGTAGACGCAACAATGAATATCTATTTTGTTTCAAGAATGTTAGAAACCAATCACTAGAAACGTCTGAAAAGCGTTTCTATGAAAAGCAACGATTTTAAGCATTAGTAATATTGATTCAATGATATTGCAAATTGGAACAACAAAGTGCAACGATAGTTCTGCAAGGGAACCAATTGAAATAGAAAAAGAAAGGAGCACCAATTATTGTCCGAGTCCAATGAGCACTGTTTCCTTGAAACGAAATTGCTCCCTCTATGGCGCTTAAGGGTGATGAGCAATCGTCTCGCAAGGATGAAACAGACTGTATTCATGATGTTGCGCTACAATCACAAATAGACGACGAACGCAAGAGAGTTTCTGTAATTGTTTTATGTAGAACAGAGGAGCGAGGAAGAGAAATTAGAATTTAAAACTGTGTTTGTTGATTCGAATTCTGCAGGCCTATATATAGGATGGAAGAGGCATTTTTTTAATGAACATATGTTTCTGTTTGAATTGCAACGGCTACGACTGTTGGAAAGGTTGCGACCCTTTACCAACAGATATTTCCGTTGGCAATCGCTTGTTCAAATTCAAAAAATAGTGGTTCCGAAGCGCAGCGAGCCCATCGGAGGCCCAATTGATCACCAGACACCAAGATCCCCAAGGCCCTTTATCTTTGACCTTTAAATATTAACATGAATGTATTATCATGACATTGCCTCTCCCTCTTCCATCTCCATTTTCTATTGATATAATGCATCAAGCCTTAGTATAAGTAGTGGCTTAAGGCTCAAATTTCTCCAATGTGGGACTTAGTTTGCCTCAACCACTCTATTCATTCTTCCAACAAAATAACGATGACCTGTGTCATTTCCTCTATAAATAAAATCTTTATCATGATTTATCTACTGTCTTGTAATATTATAGGCGAGTCAATTTCTTATTCAATCTCTACAAGGACGACTTGCTGATGTTGATGCCTTGAACTATGCATCTGCATTTGACTTAGTCTTTCTTCGTGATGCCTTCTTTCATCCAATTATCTTTGAAGTTCCTTTTCATCTTTTTCATGATCTTGCAAATCAACTTAGTGTATATCTTGATTTCAATGTAGATTTCAATATCCAAATCAGATGATGTTAGATTGGAAGGCCTTAGGTGCTCAAGAGGACCTTCATAGCCTTAAGATGAAGGAAAAATATGCAACCAGAACGGCCGTTAATGAGAAAATAATATGTTCTTGTAAAATAACAACACAATTGATATTTATAACAAGCATACTCATTACGTCTTAGTTATATGTTAACACAAAGGCAATGGAATTGGAGTTCACGATGTCAGATTGTTGTTCGATGAACAAGCAACTGCTAGTATAGGAGATTGAACAACTCAAAGTCAGCGTATGAGATTGAACATTGCAATGTAATAAAAGATAAATTTTGAACTAACCAAATAGTATTGGATTTAATATAATAATAGAAAACACAATGGCTTACATCAATGGTTTCACTTCATATGCCTCAAATGCACAACTAGAAAATCTTGAAGTTTTTAATATGTGTCTTTAGATTTAATTCTACTTAAACCTCTGAAGAAAAGTTTGATAGTGTCTGGATTTCTATTAACAACAACTGCAGCTACATTGTCTGGGGTCATATTCGAAATAAGATGGAAATGCATCTTTTTCTTCTTTGATAATCATATTGTGCATTATAATACATGCTCGCATCACATTGCTCAATGTCTTCACATCATTACTAACAATGGCAAACCGTAATTGTAAGACTCCAAAAACATGTTACATTTTTTCTTATAGTGCCCTGTTTTTTGATAAAAAAAATTTCTTCTCAATTTTTAGATGTAGAATTGCCTACATTAGAGTACCACAAGATGGATAAATACCATCAGTTAAATATTATCTAATATTGTTTGCATTTCCATGTGTGACATTTTAAAACAGATGTGATTGGTGTAACATTAGTGTCATTTATGGAACCAAGACATCTGACATATGCATGCCAAAACCAAAGGTTGTGTGAGGCAACTGCTTCTAGTATCATTATAGCTTTGGGACAATTACAAGTAAATTATCCATGCTAAGCTTTGGGGAAAATTTACCATTCCCAGTGCATTCAGTCAAGACAACATAACATGCCGAAAATCCTTTTTTAGCTCCTTACATATTATTTTTATTGACATCGCTTTGTGATATGGACCGTATATATTCTTCATTGTATGATTCAATAATCATTGTATAGAATCGTTCCAAAATTAAATAAATCACATGCTCACCCATTCAGGCCGCTTAATCAAATGCATCAGAGTCAGTCCCGTATATCATAACACATATTGCTCCGATTATTTTTTTATAAGGCGAACATCCTAAGGTACAACACTACTGTGTTTATAGACAAAATAATTATCATAATCTATCACTAAAAATACACACAAGCACATAGTTACTCATTCAAAAAGGATGATGAATATCATCAAGATCATAGGTACAAGGATGGTTGGAATAATCTTTCAGTAACCTAATAGCTCCTTCTTTATGATCATGCATCTTCCTTTTAACTACCTAACCAAATACACTTCCACAATGATTTATACTAGAGGATCATTCCAATATGAATTGTTGTACTCTTTGATGGAGAATATTACCACTTGCATCAGTAGCTCTAGGTCATCACTATTAGTAGTGATCTCCAATGATAGTCGCACAAAATTTGCTTGCTTATGTAGCTCGTCTTCTACATTGGGATTATGTATCTTCCACAGCATTATAGAAATTAATAGTTGAAATGAAAAACTACTAATTTTTATTTTCAAACGGTGGTATAGCCACTCAGTTACATTTACTGAAATATGGATATTTAATTGAACGTGTGTGATGTACAAATATTTTAAAGTGAAAAATATATAGTGTACTCCTATTTATGTAGTCTTTTATAGCCGTGGTAAATCTACATGCATTTTTTTAAGTTTTGATTTATTTAACCATAATTCATAAACTTAATTTTTATTTACTATTGACCTACCTTCCGACAAGACCATCATGTCCATAGTCCTTTATAACAAAATAGGTCAAGACTTGAACGTTTATGAGCTCAAGTTCTGAGTGGTTTAAAACAAGTCATGGTGGTTTAGCCTAGTTTTAGATTGGCCAAATCTCAGGACTTCAGTTCGACAAAGTGGGAAAGATCTAGGTCGGCCAAATATCAAGACTTCGGTTCGACCAAGTGACAAAGCTCTGGATCAGCTAAGATAGAATCAAAATGAAAGTAGCACATTCGATCCGTCCTAACTCTGACTCGGCCTTTAAGACAAAGCACTTAGGGTACCTTCTCCCAAATAGGCATAAACTCAGTTTGGCATGACATATTTTGAGCTGACAATTGACGTACCGAGAATTTAAGTGCATAGCTAATGTGAAGCACTCCGCTATATCACTCTACCCACTCACTCTACTACCCCAACTTTCCCTCCTACTCGTTTGATTGAACCGAATTTGTATTGTACCTACTAATTTCACCTTGGAAGTCATTTTGAGGACTTCAACTTTTACCACTCGAAACTTATGATATTTCCCTAAACTTAGTACCGTTTCAATTCAACTCATTGTAATCATCTTGGTGAAAAACTAGTGAAAATCATCAAGTAGATATAGGCAAATTCTAATCAAACAACTTTAAATCATGTGTTCTCTTAATTTTTCACATTTTACATTTACTTTCTTCATTTTCATTCTCTAATTTCATATTTTGGGGTGTTGAACTATTTTTTATGTCAAAATTTTGGTGCTTTCGTTAAAAAATTGAACTCTCTACCTTAGGATCTTTGTATTTATTAACGGGTTTCCAAATTTGTAGAGAAGATCCCGTCTCCATCACCTTTCATCAGAATGGTGTCCAAAAGAGTCACTTCCTCCTTTAAACCAGCAAACTGTCAATTATAAGATGATGCCAACCAACTGCCTATTAATGCTGGAAATGTAGTTGCGATCACTCTGATTGCAACACCTGTGCTAACTTCTGGATCAGTGATACTCGACTACCTTGTGGAGATCATGAAAAATTAAATGAGACAACCAACGTATTGATTGACCAAATGCATGCTAATACCACGTTAAGACATGACATATATAGGATGATTGTGCAATTGAATGACTTTAGGAGTTAGAGAACTCCTATGCTATAGCGCTAGCACTTCAAGGAATCATCGTCGTCAGACAGAAGTGAAGGAGTGCTACAGCAACAAGTGGAAACTTGATACATTCTAGAAAATACTTAATCAATCTGGTTTGGAACACTCCTGGCTCAGCATGGTAAACTGGGGACGCTCGTACCCACCGATCTGGTTCGACTCCGACATGTCGAACCAAACTTGCTCCTTCTCAGCAACTTCATGCTCCTGCTCCATCGCTTGACCACAATGCTCTAGGACCTTCTCGTGCTCTTAAGCTTCCTTAATCGTGCCCTGTGACTAGCCAGGGGAATAAGGTCAAGGGAATGCTTTTCAGACAACGACGTAGGCGACATTGCCTACGAGGGAGACGAGGAGTCCAAGACGTAATGATGATTCATAATTTTGACCTCTTATTTGCACTCCAGACCTAATTTCCATGGTTAGAAATATTATGCATGATAGGCATGAGTTAAACAATGAAGATTGGGGAATTGATCGTAGGCACAACACGTTCATAAATATCCTAGATTCTACCTGCCATTGATATTGCAAGATTCGAGGAAGACTAATCTTGGCTAGAATTTGATGCGATACCGATCATATATAGAATCAGCCCAAGCTCTAATGCTCTGAAGTGTAAGGCCCTCCATTTTATTTAGATAGCGTAGCTCTCATGTGATTCAAGAGATTATTGCCAAGGTTAGTGCACTCATTAGATGATCTAAGCAGAAAATTCATGGGTCAATTTTGTCTATACGCCGCCATCTACTTTGGATCATTTTGACGAGAAATTTTCCCAATTTTTGTGTATTAAAGAAGCTGAGAGAACTCGAGAAAGGATAATTGATGATCCAGAATAAGAGGGAATACATAGTAATGTGGCAGTAAAGCAATCTGAAAACAATTTTAGGAAAGCTCAGTTGAATATTCAAAACTAGAACCAAAGAAAATAATTCCTAACATTTGACAGTTATACACTATTGAATGATTCAGTAGAGAATGTGCATTTGCATACCTGTCTATGATGTTGTACCGAAAGCTTGCACAAAGAGAGTCCTTGGAGAAAGAAAAGCAGATTAGGAAGTTTTTTTTTTGTTTCATGAAATATACGGCCATACATCAAATGAATATTGCCATCTCTAGGACATTGTAGAAAAGTACATACATGATGGAGATTTGGACGAATACAGAGTTCCTACGAGGATAGGGAGAAAGGGACATTGGAGCCCAATCGACAAGGTCAGGCGGCTCTTAGAGCCAAAACCCGATAAAACCAAAAAGGTATTGTGATCAACACCATGGTCAGAGGACAATATTCAGTTGGTTTTGGTTTAAGGATAATGAAACAATATGTAAGTGCAACAAAGCACATTGAAGTTGAGAAGTGCAATGCTACAATTGAAACAATTCCACTGAAGTAGTTGAGGACGATGTTGTCTTCCAAAATTAAGATGCAGATGGGGTGGAGGCCCCAAGTATTGACCCTTTAGTAATATCGGCCCTAGTTGGCTCTGCTCTATTATGAATGATCCTTGTTAACTGAGGGAGTTCTGTAACTTTTTGTTCAAGAAAGACTATGACCAGATGATGCTGAAGGCTAAAGATTTGAAGCCACGTAATGCCAAAATGCATGGTTTCAATGGATCTGCAAATGAGCCGGTAGGTATGGTTTAACTACCAGTAGACCTCGGTAAGGAAGACAATACGAAAGTGTGGATTATCCACTTGTTGTATTGGACATCAACTCTCCGTATACCCCCTTTTTGGGCCTGCCAACCCTTGCTCACTTTAGAGCTTGCATTGCTCCTTGGTGCTTTCTCTTGAAATTCCCAACTGAGAGTGGATTCGAGGTTATACGAGGAGGTTAGTTAGCTGGAGGGCGTGCTACATAGCTGAATGGAAGGGTGTCCGTAGCAAAGAGAAGGGAAAGTGTAACAACCCAAAATTTTGGTGATAATTAATTTGGTAATTTAATTAGATTCTAAAAATGAATTTTATCAAATGATGGAGTTTGACCGCGAAACTTACACATTTTTATTCGTGATGGAATTCTGGTCAACTTTCGTGTTTAGAACTTCGCGAACAGAGTCTGTATGAAAAAGTTACGGACGAAATACGAAAATGGAATGAAAATAATTAGAAGAGAATAATTTATATATAGTAATAAATAAATTTCCCCAACCCACTATCAACTTAACCAGAGCAGTCGGGCGGGATGTCGACCAATTGTTTGATGGCATGAGGTGGCGACTAGGGTTATTATATGTATATATATATAAATGTATGTATGTATATGCATAACAAACACATCTTTATTAAACTAAATCTAATGGTCTGGAGTCATTTCAATGCCTATAAACAAAGGCTAAACCACCATTCTCTTATTTATATTTTTTGAAGGCAGCAGCGAAGCTCTGCTATTTCCAATCCTCCAATATCCTCTAAAACACAAATTATAAACATATACAAATCAAATTTACAAGATTAGAGAGATTAGATTCAGATTTATGAAAAATAAATGGTCCTTCGCTAAGGTAATCTAAATTATTGAACTTCCTTCTTCTTTTCCTAATTTTCTTTCAGATCTACAAATCTAAACCTTTGTTTGTAAATCTCCTTTGGAAATAAATTGTAGATCTGCAGGATTCAGGAATTTTAACCCTAAAAGCTATGCCATATAGGATTTAGATGGATTTTAGATAATTGGTAAATCATATACATTGTTTATAATAAACATATATAATTCATTTGTGTTGAATTTGAATTATATGCCTAAAAGTGATAGATTTGTTTATTTCTCAAATCTAAATTATTATGAATATTTGTTAAGTATGGACCCATAGGCTTTCCAAGTTATTATCATATTCTTTCCTACAACCGTTCTTTTGTTGTCATGGTTATTTTAAATACCTTGGATCTGGAAATCAGTTCCAACGCCTTTATCAGATTTGTAGTCTTATTCTAGATCCATAGGGTTAAGTGTTGATTTATAATTTATGCAGTACTGGTTAAAATAATTAATAATCCTATTGTGTTTGTATTATTTATGGTATTACTTGATTATTGCAATTTTGTCATTTTTGTATGAAAAGATGTTATTTGAAATCTACAAGTAAAATAAATAAACCAAATAAGAAGAGATGTGAAAATTCACGTATTTTGTTCATAATTTGCAACAGCTATTCAAAATAGAATACTAACTTATTTCCTTGTGATTTGAAATGACGTCAAATCTCCCCTTTTAATAGTTTGGGCAAAATCTGCAATAATTATAGTAAATAACCTTTTATAAATACTGAATCTTAAAACAAGATTAAACACAAAAAGGGTTGTTTTTGTTCTCTAATTTAGACTATAACATAAATAATAAATAATAAATAATAAGAAAATATAAATTAGTAACTACGTTTATGTAACAACCCGGAAAATCTGGGCCAGTTTAAAATTTTTATTTTGGCAATTTTAGCGAATTTTGATTATTTAAAATGAATTATTTTAAATAATATCGACGAGAAATTTATTTTGAATAGAATTCAAACGTATATATTATACGCGTCGTCGTTAGAATATAAATATTTATATATAATTATAAATAGAATTAAAAATGGCGCGGTAGTTCGATAATTCGATTTCAAACTTCAATTGAATGTACCGGGTGCAAAACAATCCGGATTTTTGTGAAACCAAAAACATTAGGATCTAATTGATGATATTTTTCCAACGAAGTTGAGAAACTGAGATTTCACTTTATAAACGATGAGATATGTCCAGTTGAAAATTAGGAATAGTCGCTGTGGAATTTATATATATTTTTATATATATAAGGCCCTTAAAAATGGACATTTTGCAAACGACCTCGGATTTCGACGAAATCAGTTTTGTTGGGTCCGTGATGTCAAGTTATTGCTAGATTCCAATTTTCATAATTTTTCGAATCAATATGTGAGCGTGGCAAAGGAAAACGCGTTTGACCAGTTTCAGTTGAATTTAATCGACTGGAAATTGGCCATTTTTCTAACGGTCTCAGAATTCGACGAAATTAGTTTTGTTAGGACCGTATCGTCAATACGAAGCTAGAAAATATTTTTCTGGAATTTTTCTAGTTAGTATGTGACCCCGGTAATTTGAAATGTGCGTTTAAAATTCAATATAGTGATTTAAATGAAAATTCAAAAGGAAACTAATCGAAACGATCAAATCAGCTTGCGATACATATCCCATTGTGTTCGGAATGGGGGTGAAACGCTATGGACGACAGGCGGTGGGCCTCGTTACGAGGTCATATGAAAAAGTCAACTTTAGGTTAATTAAAATAATTAAATAAAATAATAAAATTAAATTTCCTTCTCTTTCCCCTTTTATATTCCTGGCCCCCCCCCCCCCCCCGTTCAAAGAAATCAATCCAGATAAAAAAAAAAAAAAAGGGGAAAAAGAAAAAGAGGCGAACGACGGGGGGCCAAAGCCGCCGCCGCCGCTGCCACCAGGGCCGCCGCACCCTGGCGCCGACCTCCAGGGATCCTCCGCCTCTCTTCCCCCTTCTCCTCCACATCGAGACCCCCTTCCTCCACAGTAAACGCGCCGCCACCACATCGCCCTTCCCCCTTCGAAACCCCTGCTCCGCGCCGCCCCTCCTTCTTCCCCCCCCCCTCTCCTCTTCCATCGACAGCCGCACCCCCCCCCTCGCAATCCACCGCAGTCGACAGTTCTTTCCCCGCCCTGTAAGTAGTTTTTTTAATTTATTTGATTTATTTGTTTTATTTTTTATTTTATATAAGTGAAAGAAAAATTAAAACTGATTTTTTTTTAAGAAAAGTAAAAACTGATTTTTTTTAAGAATTTTAAAAACTGATTTTTTAGGAAAAATTAAAACTGATTTTAAAAGTAAATTAAAACCTGAATTTTAAAAGCAAATAAAAACTGAATTTGATTATATTTAAAAACTGAAGTTAGATTTTTATTTTATATAGTATATAGTTTAGATTTTTAATAGAAGAGAATTTTGATTTTTATATGTATAGGGCATTGAAGTAAAAATAGAAATTCATATGTCAAAAAGATTAGATTTTGAAAATGAAATAGATTAGATTTTTATATTAGAAAAGGCGAGATCTATGAATTAAAAATGTGATTTTTATCTATTTGAACTTCGAATTAAAAATTCGATTTTTATATATTGAACTTTGAAATAAAAATTCGATTTTTATATATTGAACTTTGAAATAAAAATTCGATTTTTATATATTGAACTTTGAAATAAAAATTCGATTTTTATATATTGAACTTTGAAATAAAAATTCGATTTTTATATATTGAACTTTGAAATAAAAATTCGATTTTTATATGTAGTGAAAGCAGCAACGAAGGTGACAAAAAGGCGAAACGACGAAGACTTCTGCAAATGAAGAGCCGTGGAGCTAGGATAGCTATATGTGAGAATTTCTCACCTTTCAATTTATTTTTCTAGTTATATATATACTAGGATGCAGAGGTGCTTAGTAGCACCCGACACAATCGTCCACAGACCATGGACTTGTTTGTTTGGCTGTTTGGTTATTGATTGCGATATTGGTTTGAATGTGGTTTGTGGTGTGAAAGATCGAATCGATAAATTGGTTAGGATTAGACGTGCGCCGTTATAAGGCGAAGGAGTAAGGCTAGGTTAGACCCTTACTCCAAATTTTGTGGTTTGCATAACGAATTGATTTGATTGATGTGTGAATGGCGTGGGCCTTCACTAGACCGGGGATAAGGCTAGGCCTTGTCCCGTTTCTAGTATCGTGCCGTTATGCCGCCGAAATTTTCTAAAATATGTTAGAAAAATAAAAATGTCATTTATTGAATAAATGAACTGAAAAGAAAATTCATGTGTTGGAATAAATATTTTATCGTTAAAAATATAGTTTTAACGTGAATGTGAATAAAATAAAATATTCATTTACAAACCAGACGGTTTGTTTATGTACACTGATTTGACTGATATGGATTGGGACGATAAATTTTACACATCGCCCAACTGCACGAATAAAATCTGTGTTTGATTGTTTGAAACCCCACACGGGTGTTGGGATGAAATTTGAAGTTCACTCATCCTGATTGATTAAATATGTCGATCGATTGATTGACAGGCTGTTATAAGCGTTGAATATCTATATTTGATGCTTATACAGTGTAGTGCACTTTGGTTGATGGTTGATTATTTTCAATGCTATTATATACATGTGTTGTATGAAAATCCATATAATTAATTTTATATGGTAATTGATTGGGCCTCATTCCAGTTTTGAAAAAGAAATATTTGAAATAGAATATTTGAAAATAAAGGAATATATGAAGCCGTGTTGATTAGATTGACGCCATTTTGACGTGAACGATATTTATATCGATTTTAAAAACGAATTCAAAGTGAATGGAATTGAAAACGAATTCAAAGTGAATTGAATTGAAAGTGATTTCGAAATGAATTGAATTGAAAACGAATTCAAAGTGAATTGAAAACGATTTCGAAATGAATTGAATTGAAAACGAATTCAAATTGAATTGAAAGTGGATTGAAATGAATTCAAATTGAATTGAAATTTGAATTGAATAGAAATGAACTTTGAAACGAATTTATAAAGAAGAATTCAATTTTGCTTTGAATTGAAATGGAAGTGGAAATAGATTTTGAAACGAATTTTAAAACTATTTATATAATTCGTTTTGAATAGAAAATCGACGAAATATATATTATATATATTATATATATAATATAATGGCCTGAATAGAACGCGCCGCGCCGCGGCAGTTCGTGAATTTCGACCATTTATTTCAAACGGACATTGCGGGAGATCCGACCGTCGGATTCTCCTAAAACCGGAACCGTTGGGTTCGTATCGAAAAGAGCTTTCTAACGAATATTAGAAATTAGAAATCTAACGGTTGGATTTGGAATTATGTCCAAATCAAATTCGAAAAAGGTCGCTGTAAGTGCAGTTCGATGGCCATTGTTGGAAATCGACTGTACGGGCCTTGATAAAATTATTAAAAATAGTAATAATTTGTGTAAAATCATAAGAAATGATTTGTGAAGATTTGGGATGAAAAACTTCATGTTTGAAAAGATAAAAATAAATTTTTATCGAAATGAACTAGTTTTGAACTAGAAATATAATTCTATTTATTTTTAAATAAATAAATTGAATTTGAAGAAGGGTTTGAAAATAACCAAAATTTCCAATGATTGCATTGGAGTGGATTTGAATCGAAATTGTCTTCGGAATATTTCGATGTTGGAATTCGTGATTATATAGGTGTCGTTATGGAAATTTGAAAGATATATATATTTATATCGTTATTTCCAATACGGCATTTGTCAGTCGTAGAATTCGATATTGAATATAAGCCGATATATTTTCTATTCAGAGCCTTGTATTGAATATCGAATGTGATTTGGGTTTGTCGTGAATGGTGTCTTCACTAACACTGTTCTTGAACCCAGTTGAGAAATGATTAAATCTTTGTATTTAGATTTAATGAAGTGTGCCAATTAAATAATATTTAATTGGAATTGAATTGATATTGATTTTTGGGTTTATCGTGAACAGTGTTTTAAATAACACCCGTTCTTTAACCCGATAATTAATGAATGTGATTTTGGGTTTATCGTGAACCGTGTTTTAAATGACACTGATTCTTTAACCCAGTCACAGATTAAAACTAAGTGGAGTTTTAATGAATCTTTAATTAGATTGAAAAGATCGAGAATGGAGTATCACCAGTTCTTGTTGCTGGCCCTGAGTAGGCCGGGTACACATGATAGGGGGTTCTCGCTTCGCGGTTTGGTGGCGAACGGGAGACTCTTACCCCTACATGGCGCCGGGGAGGGCGTTGGTTCGCCAATAGGCGCGAGACTCGAGAGGGTCGCCGTAAAACAAGGGACTGGGGGACCACTTGTGAGCCGCGGTGGGTTTTACCTACTGCAATGGAGGAGGAAGGGATGGTTGCAAAGCCTACCGGATTTCGCGTTGCCGTCACATTTGGTATCAGAGCTTTGGTTTACAAAGCTCAGAGAACAAGACACATTAGAACCATACGAAAGAATTCATCAGATATTGGATTAGTAATATCCAATGAGAATGACTCGTTAGAAATAGGATCAGTAGTATCCTAGAACGAGTGTGAAGAGTATATTTTTGAAAATGAAAACATTTTTGTTTTGAAAATTTAAATCAACTATTCGTATTTGATTATTTGTTTATATTGATTTTGGACAATTCAGTATATAAAGAATTTGCATATACGCCTTGCTAACGTATATTCAAAGTTTTAATATACTGGATAGATATGGAATCACATTCTAGTTGCCCGGGGATGATTCTGATAATGCTGCAGCGTTACCAGTATTTATTTTCGAGTGACGAAGGTGTGATATCTATATATTTCCATTAGGCTGGTGTGAGAACCAAAACTTATCTATATAGCTAGAATACAATGTTGTGATTTGGCATCAAAAACATGATTTTTGTATATGTATCAAAATTATGAATTTGAAACTCTAGTTCACTAATTGATTGATGTTTGCGTTGTTTGTTTATTTGTTTGCTAATTTTTAGCCATTATGTCTAATTGAACCAAATATTGAACTGTATTAAAATTGGTCGCATTTGCTTGCATATACATATATATCATTGAACATGTCATAGCAAGGAGGCTAGAGCAGAGAATAAAATTTGTTTGCCCGACAAATAGGTACATGTTTACTACATAATTTCCTGTTTTGTTTGGGTGATGATGATTTTATGAGCCTATTGGCTAGCCGCTTGGCTTTTTCTTTTTCTTTTTGAGATCTGAAGGACCGGGGAAGCTATTTGAAATTCCCCGATGCTCCCGGTGCAGGGGAGGTTATGGCGAAATTTTTCAAAAATTTAGGGTGTTAGCCAAATTTTTGAAATTTTGAAAATTCTCAGAAACTAAAGAGTTGGAGAATGGGAGCCAGATCGAACATAGAGTTGATTAATCAAACCACTTTCGACTTTGTTCCTTTTCGGGGACGAAAAGTTTTAAGTGGGGGAGATTGTAACAACCCGGAAAATCTGGGCCAGTTTAAAATTTTTATTTTGGCAATTTTAGCGAATTTTGATTATTTAAAATGAATTATTTTAAATAATATCGACGAGAAATTTATTTTGAATAGAATTCAAACGTATATATTATACGCGTCGTCGTTAGAATATAAATATTTATATATAATTATAAATAGAATTAAAAATGGCGCGGTAGTTCGATAATTCGATTTCAAACTTCAATTGAATGTACCGGGTGCAAAACAATCCGGATTTTTGTGAAACCAAAAACATTAGGATCTAATTGATGATATTTTTCCAACGAAGTTGAGAAACTGAGATTTCACTTTATAAATGATGAGATATGTCCAGTTGAAAATTAGGAATAGTCGCTGTGGAATTTATATATATTTTTATATATATAAGGCCCTTAAAAATGGACATTTTGCAAACGACCTCGGATTTCGACGAAATCAGTTTTGTTGGGTCTGTGATGTCAAGTTATTGCTAGATTCCAATTTTCATAATTTTTCGAATCAATATGTGAGCGTGGCAAAGGAAAACGCGTTTGACCAGTTTCAGTTGAATTTAATCGACTGGAAATTGGCCATTTTTCTAACGGTCTCAGAATTCGACGAAATTAGTTTTGTTAGGACCGTATCGTCAATACGAAGCTAGAAAATATTTTTCTGGAATTTTTCTAGTTAGTATGTGACCCCGGTAATTTGAAATGTGCGTTTAAAATTCAATATAGTGATTTAAATGAAAATTCAAAAGGAAACTAATCGAAACGATCAAATCAGCTTGCGATACATATCCCATTGTGTTCGGAATGGGGGTGAAACGCTATGGACGACAGGCGGTGGGCCTCGTTACGAGGTCATATGAAAAAGTCAACTTTAGGTTAATTAAAATAATTAAATAAAATAATAAAATTAAATTTCCTTCTCTTTCCCCTTTTATATTCCTGCCCCCCCCCCCCCCGTTCAAAGAAATCAATCCCGATAAAAAAAAAAAAAAGGGGAAAAAGAAAAAGAGGCGAACGACGGGGGGCCAAAGCCGCCGCCGCCGCTGCCACCAGGGCCGCCGCACCCTGGCGCCGACCTCCAGGGATCCTCCGCCTCTCTTCCCCCTTCTCCTCCACATCGAGACCCCCTTCCTCCACAGTAAACGCGCCGCCACCACATCGCCCTTCCCCCTTCGAAACCCCTGCTCCGCGCCGCCCCTCCTTCTTCCCCCCCCCTCTCCTCTTCCATCGACAGCCGCACCCCCCCCTCGCAATCCACCGCAGTCGACAGTTCTTTCCCCGCCCTGTAAGTAGTTTTTTTAATTTATTTGATTTATTTGTTTTATTTTTTATTTTATATAAGTGAAAGAAAAATTAAAACTGATTTTTTTTTAAGAAAAGTAAAAACTGATTTTTTTTAAGAATTTTAAAAACTGATTTTTTAGGAAAAATTAAAACTGATTTTAAAAGTAAATTAAAACCTGAATTTTAAAAGCAAATAAAAACTGAATTTGATTATATTTAAAAACTGAAGTTAGATTTTTATTTTATATAGTATATAGTTTAGATTTTTAATAGAAGAGAATTTTGATTTTTATATGTATAGGGCATTGAAGTAAAAATAGAAATTCATATGTCAAAAAGATTAGATTTTGAAAATGAAATAGATTAGATTTTTATATTAGAAAAGGCGAGATCTATGAATTAAAAATGTGATTTTTATCTATTTGAACTTCGAATTAAAAATTCGATTTTTATATATTGAACTTTGAAATAAAAATTCGATTTTTATATATTGAACTTTGAAATAAAAATTCGATTTTTATATATTGAACTTTGAAATAAAAATTCGATTTTTATATATTGAACTTTGAAATAAAAATTCGATTTTTATATATTGAACTTTGAAATAAAAATTCGATTTTTATATGTAGTGAAAGCAGCAACGAAGGTGACAAAAAGGCGAAACGACGAAGACTTCTGCAAATGAAGAGCCGTGGAGCTAGGATAGCTATATGTGAGAATTTCTCACCTTTCAATTTATTTTTCTAGTTATATATATACTAGGATGCAGACGGTGCTAAGTAGCACCCGACACAATCGTCCACAGACCATGGACTTGTTTGTTTGGCTGTTTGGTTATTGATTGCGATATTGGTTTGAATGTGGTTTGTGGTGTGAAAAATCGAATCGATAAATTGGTTAGGATTAGACGTGCGCCGTTATAAGGCGAAGGAGTAAGGCTAGGTTAGACCCTTACTCCAAATTTTGTGGTTTGCATAACGAATTGATTTGATTGATGTGTGAATGGCGTGGGCCTTCACTAGACCGGGGATAAGGCTAGGCCTTGTCCCGTTTCTAGTATCGTGCCGTTATGCCGCCGAAATTTTCTAAAATATGTTAGAAAAATAAAAATGTCATTTATTGAATAAATGAACTGAAAAGAAAATTCATGTGTTGGAATAAATATTTTATCGTTAAAAATATAGTTTTAACGTGAATGTGAATAAAATAAAATATTCATTTACAAACCAGACGGTTTGTTTATGTACACTGATTTGACTGATATGGATTGGGACGATAAATTTTACACATCGCCCAACTGCACGAATAAAATCTGTGTTTGATTGTTTGAAACCCCACACGGGTGTTGGGATGAAATTTGAAGTTCACTCATCCTGATTGATTAAATATGTCGATCGATTGATTGACAGGCTGTTATAAGCGTTGAATATCTATATTTGATGCTTATACAGTGTAGTGCACTTTGGTTGATGGTTGATTATTTTCAATGCTATTATATACATGTGTTGTATGAAAATCCATATAATTAATTTTATATGGTAATTGATTGGGCCTCATTCCAGTTTTGAAAAAGAAATATTTGAAATAGAATATTTGAAAATAAAGGAATATATGAAGCCGTGTTGATTAGATTGACGCCATTTTGACGTGAACGATATTTATATCGATTTTAAAAACGAATTCAAAGTGAATGGAATTGAAAACGAATTCAAAGTGAATTGAATTGAAAGTGATTTCGAAATGAATTGAATTGAAAACGAATTCAAAGTGAATTGAAAACGATTTCGAAATGAATTGAATTGAAAACGAATTCAAATTGAATTGAAAGTGGATTGAAATGAATTCAAATTGAATTGAAATTTGAATTGAATAGAAATGAACTTTGAAACGAATTTATAAAGAAGAATTCAATTTTGCTTTGAATTGAAATGGAAGTGGAAATAGATTTTGAAACGAATTTTAAAACTATTTATATAATTCGTTTTGAATAGAAAATCGACGAAATATATATTATATATATTATATATATAATATAATGGCCTGAATAGAACGCGCCGCGCCGCGGCAGTTCGTGAATTTCGACCATTTATTTCAAACGGACATTGCGGGAGATCCGACCGTCGGATTCTCCTAAAACCGGAACCGTTGGGTTCGTATCGAAAAGAGCTTTCTAACGAATATTAGAAATTAGAAATCTAACGGTTGGATTTGGAATTATGTCCAAATCAAATTCGAAAAAGGTCGCTGTAAGTGCAGTTCGATGGCCATTGTTGGAAATCGACTGTACGGGCCTTGATAAAATTATTAAAAATAGTAATAATTTGTGTAAAATCATAAGAAATGATTTGTGAAGATTTGGGATGAAAAACTTCATGTTTGAAAAGATAAAAATAAATTTTTATCGAAATGAACTAGTTTTGAACTAGAAATATAATTCTATTTATTTTTAAATAAATAAATTGAATTTGAAGAAGGGTTTGAAAATAACCAAAATTTCCAATGATTGCATTGGAGTGGATTTGAATCGAAATTGTCTTCGGAATATTTCGATGTTGGAATTCGTGATTATATAGGTGTCGTTATGGAAATTTGAAAGATATATATATTTATATCGTTATTTCCAATACGGCATTTGTTAGTCGTAGAATTCGATATTGAATATAAGCCGATATATTTTCTATTCAGAGCCTTGTATTGAATATCGAATGTGATTTGGGTTTGTCGTGAATGGTTTCTTCACTAACACTGTTCTTGAACCCAGTTGAGAAATGATTAAATCTTTGTATTTAGATTTAATGAAGTGTGCCAATTAAATAATATTTAATTGGAATTGAATTGATATTGATTTTTGGGTTTATCGTGAACAGTGTTTTAAATAACACCCGTTCTTTAACCCGATAATTAATGAATGTGATTTTGGGTTTATCGTGAACCGTGTTTTAAATGACACTGATTCTTTAACCCAGTCACAGATTAAAACTAAGTGGAGTTTTAATGAATCTTTAATTAGATTGAAAAGATCGAGAATGGAGTATCACCAGTTTTGCTCCAGGCGATAGTTAAATCTTTAATTAGATTTGAATGTGAAATTTAGAAACTAACGGGCGGTTAGCCAAGCAGAATGGTTTTCTGGATATTGATCTGATGTTGGTTTCGGCCTTCGGGGTTAATATTTGGGGAATTATTCTCTTGATTAATTTACAGTTAGTGACTAATGAATTGGAATGAGGCGTATGTTGTGTTTGTGTAACACTTATTTAAAATATACGCGAGTTATTCGGAAAGACCGGGTTTATCCCATTCTGAGTAACTGATACGACGATAAGTCGAAGATGAAGACGATGGTCGAAGACCGGAGGTCTTCACGTCGTTTGGGTAATTACTGATGATCTTGATTGGGCTGTACACCCAAGAAGATGGAAACAGTTAGTGATCGTCCAGACGTACTTGGAGATCGATGGATATGCGGGGTACTAGGTGCCTTCGGTTTCGTTCAGACCCAGGACGGACTTGTAAATAGACTGTGTGTCTGACATCGGATTTCATTCTGTGTGACTGATATCGGTTGCATAGGATGGTTTGCCTGTGTGGCATGCTAAGATGCAAATGATCAAGGCTTCTGTTGAAAAGCAAAGTCTTGTGGTGATGATCAAAGCACGGCCTTTGTGGCGTAGCTTTGTGTAACGTTTACCTCGCGTGTTTCACACCAGGTATGAACCAAAACGGGAGACGGACCTCAGGGAGGACTTGCGTTTCTTTCTAGCTAGAAGTGGCGTCAGTGGTTTTACACGCCCTGACGAGTTTGACTTATGTGGTTGTTGCTGTTGCGAGGCGCCTCGGATTGATCGGTCGTTCTCGAACCGATGGAGTCATTTGTTGGCTCATTGACACCCCAAAGGGTGGGGAAACGCAGTGTTCAGGCATTTTAATCCACATCGGTGGACCGGCCCTGACGATCCAAGGGTCACTCGAGCTCTGATCCTGAGACACGGGCTAGAGCATCTCGAATCGGTTGAGGATCTTGCCCCTAGCCTCGGTTCATAGATGGAAATCCAATTTCCAAATACGTGACTTTGCGGTTTTATTTGTAAACCTATATATGGCGACATGATATATGGTACCCATGCCGCCTATGATTGATACTTATGATTTGAAGTTGTTTTATACACTATGCACTTATAATAGTATCAAATGATTTGTTTTAAACGTATCAAGCATTCTTTGGCTGTTATAAGGGAAAACCCTATCCTCGACTGCGTTGCATTGTGTGATAGGACCTGGGTCTTATAACAGCTTCATCTTTCTTTATTTAGCATTGCGCTGTTTGTTTTATGCACTGGTATTCTTGGGAGGAAACCCGTTCCGTGTTATACGGCGTGGTCCCTTGATCTACCTAATGATTTAAAATAAAGATTAACTGTTTTAGTTCTCACACCAGTCACATGACTGACCTGGAGTTTATTGTTTTAACCTAAACTCTGGGTGCCCCTATTTTGACACGGGCAGCTAGTAGTTTTGGTTTTGCAGATTTATATTCACAGGATCCTGGCTTACAGCTGGAATGATATCCGGAAAGCTTTGTATCCGTATATCTCTTCTAGTTGTGTATTGTATTATTTTCCGCTGCTATGTAATTTAAATCTCTGATATTTCTGTGTAATATTCATTTATACTCTGTAAATTCTTGTAATCTGATGCATTGTTGTAATATACAGTGAAATGTTCTTTCATATGCGTTCTGTTTTGTCGTGTTCTCAAACGATAGGGTGTTTCGAACGGTCTGGGTCGGTTTAGCGACTGGTTCGGACCGAGCGAAATTCTTTGCCGTCACAGTTTACTTTGCACATATATATATATATATATATGTTAATCTATCCATCTAAATCTACATAAATGACACTATTATTAAATAAATGCATGTTTGTTATTATGTGTTTGAAATTGAAGTGTTTACAATTTATGGGAATAAGTGTATAGTAATAAATCCCATAATAAATAGGAATTAGGCGTTTGTGACCGCTGTAGCAATCAATATGGAATTTGTTGTTATAATAAAAAAAGGTCATAAATAGGGCAAAACAAATTGTACCATATTTGTTTTGGGGAATTAACTGAATAGGATAAATATGCTTAAATTGTTATAATAAAAATTGGTATTTAGGAATAAAGGATTGTAACTCCAACTAGAGAGTAAATAAATAGCAAACTTATATATATTCATGTAAGAATTAAATAGAATTAAGTTTATAGTATTATCTTAAAGTTACAATAGTTAGATTAGAATTAAAAAAGGGACAGATATAAAAAGGTCAATTAATAAGAAATGCCTAAGGAAACATGACCGTAGGTATCATAAATGGAATTAAATAAGTTAATTTATGCCTTAGGAAAATATGACCATTAGTGTCATCAATGACACTAAATATGTTAATTAATGCCTAAGGAAATATGACGTTAGGGTCATTATTGGTAGGTAACTTAATTAAATATAATAAATGGGATAGGAAGGGGAAATTAATGGGAATTGATTAACATAGTAAATGTTATGTCCAATAAGAAAATTAATAAATAAGCATTCTAGGATAAGAATTTATAGGTTTTCCTTATTTATTTATAGTTAATCTAGAATTAATATAATTAAGAACCAGGATTGGACTTAGTAGGCTAATGATACATGGTCAGTTGCCTTATTCGACAAAAAGTCTGCACTTTCCAGCAGTTGAATATATGTACAACTGTTGTCAGATATCATTACCCAACGGAACTTGTGACAATAGTTAATTGCGTAGCAAGGATCATTTCCTAAAATGGGGTTTATCTCAAGTTTGAGGTATAAAATAGTTATGGGACCCGCCTCCTGTGCAAAAAGGAAAAACTTAAAATGGAAATAATTTATAAGCGTAAAACTGCTCCAGGATAGAAGTATTAAGTAGTTAGATCCACCCTTAAAATTGTATTAAGTGATTGCATAGCTCAACTTCCCATAAACAAGAAGTACTAAATGGCTACTGGTACGAGTTTCGTAATCCCTGCGTAGGTCCGCTTCCTTTAGATATTAAGTGACCAGGTTGAGAGTCCGCCTTGGGATTAAGTATTAAATGACAGTTAAGGAGGTACCCTAAGTCTGTCTATCTTGTAGGAAGTACTAAGTGACTAGGGGGATTATATAATAAGGTCGGCTAGATAGTAACGTGGGAGTCCGCTAGGAGGGTTTTGAATAGTGTTGCACTCTTACCTAAACCCAGTTTTAAGTATCTAATTACCATCTATCTCCTTTTGCGGGGTTTTAGGTATATGTGTGAATGACAAAAATCTTAAATTAGTAGGACTTAGTAGCCAGTGTCTTCTAATTTATTTTAGCATCGGGTAAACCATCGAGTAAGGTATTAAGTGATCGTTAACTCTGCCTTGAGTCTTAAGTGATCAAAACGATGCATCCTTATCTTGTATTAATAGTGAGGTCATGAGTGGCTATTTAGAAAAAATTAACCTCCTTATGGAATAGTGAATAGTTTGGATTCCGCCTCTTAGTCTTTGGTAATTAGTTACTTGGTGGTTTAAAGGCTTCATACTTATGCGTAAACGCTCTATCTCGGTATTGTGGTATTGTTATCTTTGGAGATGCTACCTTGGGTATGGTAGTTTTTCGTCATGCGTAAATCATTACAAGGTTAGGTTAGGATTACTAGCCTTGTTAGATATATGTTTCAGTTCTGACCAAATGGGATACATTTGTGTATTTTAGACAGTGTTAAACATTTTCCACTCACCAGGACTTGTTGTTTTGACCCCTTCCTGATAACAACTTTCAGGTTTGTCTCAGGGAAGACAGGTCACAGAAGGTGTTTAGTTTGGTTATCGGTTCTTGTTCTCTCATGCTCGTTATTTAAGTGGAGATATGCTTTAGGGTAGTCTCCTTAGTCGGTATTAATTACTTATTTTGTTATTGTTGTGAGTTAGTTTTATTTTACTTTGATTATGCTCATGCTCATTAATTGCAGGTATCGGATTTGTACTCTCCATACCTGGATGGGGTAGAGTTTTGATTTTTGTCGAAATTCGGGCTTAGAAAAGTTTGGGATGTAACATTTGGTATCAGGTCACAGGTTTAGTCGATCAAAGGAATTAATAAATTACGATTAGTGAGAGTATGTATTTGAAAATTTTCTTTTGTTATATTTCGTCTTTCTTACTTGACTCTAAATTATTTCAATGATGAGGTAGTCTTAGGCCTATTTATTAAGATAGGTTTTAAATTACTAGGAGTTAGAAATGTTTTGAGTTCGAGTATTCGACCAACCCCGATTTAACTCATGATGCATTTGGTGATTATGTTTTGGAAGATCATGATGACGACATATCGTGAATCCCATGGATTTGAGCTGAGTGATTGGACGAAAAACGAGCTACAACCGAGATAGTCCCAATTTCTTATTTTTGGTTTCGTTTAGGAGTTCCAGTCGAGACCTTATTTTGGACTTGGAACGGGAAATTCATGTTAGTGTGTTGTTATAGTGCGGAAATATAATTACTAAATGTATTCACTACAAGGAATTCATTTTTGGAGGCACATAAAAAACGCCACTAAAACTTATGATGGCGTGATAAACGCCGCAAGAAAACATGCAACTATAAATCCATGATTTTTAGTTGCATTTAATTCAATGCCACTATAAATAAATTTTTAGCAGCATTTTTTAAACGATATGAAAGTTATTTTTTGCAAAGTTTCTAAAATGCTACTGAAAAGGTGCTCATTTATTGTGTTACTGTTTTCTTGTGGCGTTTTTTTAAACGCCAATGCTTATTCCAATTTTATTTCATAATATTCCACCGCTATTTCTGATTTCGCATCCAATTCAATTTGTTCAAAACTTATATAATAACGTAATACATAAACACATATACATTTAAACATAACACATTACACGTACACATCCAAAGAAGAACAAAATACATATACAAAAGCAGTAACATAAACACAACTATGTCATAACCTAACAGTAGTGTGAAGACAAAAAGTTAGCCATACATCTACACAACCAGACTACAATAAATAATGTCATAATATGTATTCCACCATATGCAGTAGTACTACTATGATCTCCCTTCTGACACTAGTTGTAAAGCAATTTGCACATGCAATGCATATGTTATTTCCAATTTCCATACTAAAATACATATCAAACAACGAAGCAAAACCGACAAACTTTATATATAAATACTATTAATTATTTGCTCTATATATTATAAACATTTGATCAAAAGATGATGTGCAAATTACAAGAAGTTGAATTTTGAATTGAAGCTTCTGGTTGCTAACTCCTCCTAACGGCATGACGCCTTTGAGCTTAGTTTCTTCGGTAAAATATGTAAGAAATCATCAAACAGATCAAAACCATCAACTGAACCATTATATCAAATCTAAATCCTGAACATACAGATATAAAAGTTATAAGCAAACCAATTACATGTAGCACCTACTTTATAACTTTGTATTGGTAAGCACCTTTGAAATTGCTGATGAAATGCTCAACTTCATGTCTGTTTCTTCTTTCCACAATCAGCTTTTAATTATTTTAGAACACTGTTGTTATTTCTGAACTGCCTGTATTTCTAACTAACAAAGTAAAAGTTCAGCCAAGAATCTGGATACAACTAATCTATAAAATCGACGATATGCTGATTGGCACTATTAAGGGAAAAGAGAATCCAACATGGAGGATAATCATCACCATGATTTTGTGCCACTATTCAAACACACAAATTGATGTTGAAACACTAAAAACCATAGCAAATTAACTCAACGAATCTCCAACCACGAATAGCTTAGTCCATCTGTAAAGTTCATTCTGCATTTTACAAGATAATGGAACTATTAGCTAAAATACTAATTCTAGTGCCCAGAAAAATTACCCACTTCATATATAGGGTTTAAGAAAAAATTGAATATAATAAAAAAGAAGAATCCACAATGTTATCACTTAAGAACGAGCATTAACATCACTATATCTAGTATTAAATGTTAAGTAGTTATAATGCATAGAATTAATGTGATAATTTTTGCTCTACATTTGTGTTACTACCTAAATTTTGTTAGTTTGAATAAAATAGAGTTTGTGGTGTGATAAAAGGAAGAAAAAAGGAGAGGTTACGTGTTTTTCATCATCTTCAATATCATTAGCATCTGTTTCGCCTTCAGCATCAACATCATCTGCTGGATCTTCATCATTTTCATCTACATCAGAATCAACATCCTTCTCCTCTTTGTTGTATTTAGAAAATGACATTTGGTAAAGATTTTTAAATCAAACTACCCAAAAAAGAGCACTTAATATGCAAACAAATCATGTAAATACCTCTTCCTCTCTCTTCTTCTCTATTTCGTTAAATGCAGCTTTCTCGGCCTACATAAATATTAGCATCCAGGCTTAATATCAAAATTGCTGCATAAACACTAACATTAAATGCTATCATTAAAATAGTTTTATATAGACGTATACATCTTTATATTTCTCCCAAGTTTCCTCAGCATACTTCTTTGCATATTCAGGGTCGTCTCAAACCAAAACATTATCAAATAAGCTTCCTGATTTTACCTATATAAAAAGTAAGCAATAATAATTAAGTGAACAACTACACTTTGAAAACGGTTGAGCATTAAACTATGAAAATACTAGGTGGTCCCCAAATTTAGCTTGTGTTGCATTCCAATCTATTTTCAAGTTGCCCTCCGAATAATGATTATGTGCATAATACCGAATCTAGTTTTGACAAATCCAAATAGGCATGCAATAGATGAAGCATGTACAGTACTTGTTGACAACTAAAATAATCCGGTGTAAAATTCACATACAATAGACTGCCCATATCATCCAAAAAATTGAAGTCTTTTGTAATAAGATGAGAGAATAACCACATTACTATATAAGAACATCATTGCATGAAAAGCAAAGCATTGTTATACAACTTATATTTAAGTTCACAAGTTTGGAAGAGGTTCATGAATACCGCACTTGTTGCTTACAATACATGAGAATTGTCAAAAGATATTTCAAGTTATGGCAGTTTTTCTGTAGCTATTATACAACTACTAATTACTACCAATTAGATGTATAACACTTTTCATTCAAATTCTAATCAATCTTGAATCAATAGGAATTCAAAATAGTATATACATGTAAATTTCATGGGCTCTGCTTCTGCTATTTGTGGCACAAGTGTTAATGTAACGACCCGACTTTTTGCCCAGTTTTCGCCGGTAATTAAACCAACTTAAACCGTTCATAAAGACGAATTGTTAGGGGTACTTACAAACATGCACAAAATAAAAAGAACTTTTCCATTATCATTAAAATAATATTACATCAGAGTTACAAGTGATACAATAGAGTACATCGATTACACAGTGGAAAAGAAGCTCAATGAAAGAATATGAATGCTCCAAGATATAATAGCTCTAGCTAAAACTAGCATCCTGCTCCAACCAACTCCAAGAGTAAATATGTGAAACAAACCACTAGGCTGCCCATGTAAAAATTATGGGCATCCAGAGTTTAGGTATGGGAACAATAAACTCCATGTCAGTCATGGGACTAGTGTAAGAACTCAAAATAGTTGTTTTTACGGTTTATTTTTAAGTTAGGTAATTCACCGGATCATGCCGCTAATGCGGAACGGGTTTACTCCATGTGAATACCATTGAATTTTTGAAAAATGAAACTGACATTAGGTCTCGCGGCACACACACAATGCAAACACACATTTTCGGCGAGGTTTCTCCTTATGCAGCCGAAAATGCCTTTGATACGTGAAAATCCACTTTCACTACTATAATATAGTGTGAAAAACCTTTTGAATGTAAATGTATTAAAATAATCAGCATAGGTAACATATGCTATACTTACATATGGTATACAATCAGAATCGTATGGGCATGTAGTGGAGATTAGGTTTCCAACAATGAACAGGCAAAGGAACTTCCTTACAAAAAAATTTGAATACCTCTAGAGGGATGTGCGAGGATCAATTGATGCTCCTCATGCCATCACAAGGCTGGGTTACGTTTGTAACTAGGTAACTTAGAGTATGCATGAGTATGTCATCTCCAGGTTGTTACCGACCTTTCCGAGCGCGCGCCAATAACAACCGCAAAAGCAAATGTTTTTCCACTTAGGTTAATACCTGGGTTCCATACCAAAGTACATCTTTTATTTAGAAGGAGACAACACCCTATAACCTCACCACATTTTTTCATGTTTTGGTCGGCTTACCGAGGTCATGATATACACAAAGCTACGCTTACTTTGATCATCCATAGCTCACCCTGTAACTTAAGTATGGCACATTATTCATCCACAATGCATTACTGATTTCTATCAATATATAACCACTAAGCTCATGTGTCTTAGAGAAGGGTGTTAAGCAAGAGAATAAATTCTCCGCCACTAAGCAGATATATATTTAACAGAGATCGGTGCTACGTAGTCAATTACAATGTCAGACACACAATGCATACAAGTTCGTTCTGGGTCTGAACGAAACCACAAATCCGGAATTTCTTCACATACATTCGGGCTTCTTGCCACTTAGCTGGTATATAATCCATCTGCAAATGGGAGCTACCCATTTGGGACATTCAGCAAGTCGTCCTTATGACATGAAGAGTCCCGGTCTTCAATCCTGTCTTCGATGTCTTTCCGGTCTTTCCAAATAATAAGCGCAATTTTAAAAACACAATTACGAACCTCACAGTCTTTCAACCAAATCTCCTTCCATCTTGGATTTGTTAAATTAAAACTTCTTCAAACCCATTCTAGAATTATATTTAACAAAATCCATATTTTAACCTTTCTTCTTTTGAAACACGTCGCTTAAAGCAAAGATAATTTAGCCCCAAAGACTTTATTAATTTTCCATTTGATTACTCATTATCGAAATCCAGTTTCCTTTGACAATCCTTAATCCACATGTCAACCACAGTTTCCAATTAAATCGATTTCTCAACAGTTAATTCTTTAATCTTAACTAAAAAATTATACTCCCTTCCCAATTTATTATTTTAATTTCTTCAAATCAAAGATTTGATTAAATCCTAAATTACGATATGAATTTCCATAACTCAATCTCATTGGGTTTCAAGAATGATATTATTAAAGATACGATTCACGACAAACCGAAATCAGTTGATATTGAACATAAATTACACAGAAATTGTATCTACTTATATTCGATATCAATTCTCATAATGAACAAATACTATAAGTGGAATAACAACATAATAATAATATATTCCAAATTCCTCAAAAGTATACGTTTACACCGCAGAATTTCATATCAAATATCTGAAGATTATTTCTATCCAACTTATCCGAATCAAAATGAGAAACCCGCATCTTAATTAAAAGATTTATCCAACACTTTGATATTAGATCTGGATAGGAATATCATCAACTTATCCTCAATATTAATCTCCATATCCAACTAACACTATAAGCGGAATAACGGTGATCTCCCTTTTAAATTCCTCAAATAGTAAAAGTCATCATCTACCAAGTTAATATCAAACATCCGAATAATTATCTCCAACCATGGTTCCATTATTTAAAATTGAAAAATCATTTTAATATTAAATAAATCAATTTAAGTTCCGCATAAAATATTTACCATACTTTTAAATCTTTGAAAATACTCAACAAATCATTTAAATATGTTTACTTATACTTCGGAAAACAGTTTGCCGGTTAAAAACTCAAAATAGATTGTTTTCAAAGAAATCGTTACAACAACATTTCAAAAGTGTTACAAAAACATTACAAAATAGCTATATTAGCTAACTTTATTGAAACAACTTTTATATTGTCCAAAATTATAATTTTCCAATTCAATTCACTTTTAACTAATTTAGAATGATTTTACAAAAAAATACATATTTTTATAACATTTAAAATAGCTGTTTATAGTTATGGTCGACAACTGCTCTTACAACGACCTTTTCCAAAACGGTTTTAAACATAACTTGAAAGCTATAACTCGAAATTAAAATCTTCTTTCACTTGTTTGAAATCTATTGTTAATGGAAATCAAACGTTTTTTTTAGTGGAAATCCGATTTAAATTGCAAAAGTTATAAGCGTTTAAAGTTTGTAACTAAAATACGCAAATTGCCATTGTGCGACAAACTCTATTTTGACCGTAATAAACATTATTCTGCGATATTTCAAAATAGCTTAGAAAAACCATTATATACTTATATAAACGATTTAAAAGTTTAAACTGACTTTACAAATTATTTCAGATTAAAATTCAACTTTTATTTTTCACTTAATAAATTAAATTCCGATTTATTTCTAAATTCAGTAACTTCAAATTAATCATCCCACTCGTCGGATCGGTTAGGGAGAGCAAGAAACTATAATTTCCAAACCCAAGCCTAGACACTACCCTCTCAGTCATCCTAGAACATTCCGGTATTTATTTATTCATTTAAAGAAACTTTATCAACATATATATGAATTCATACATGTGTATTTTCCAATTGTTAACCTTTAATTTCAATAATAATATTTCTTCTAATCACGAAAGAGATTTTCCGATCACCAATGTGATACCATAATTGTAGTGTCATATTGTGTGCAGAACAACAACAACCATTCTATACATTCATAGCAACCATCATCAACATAATTAAATAAATCATAACTGTGCACAAACGTTATAACACTAACGCTTAATAGTGTGTGTGTTCTAAACAACGCATCCATCATCCATCACAAACAACATTAACCATCATTAACCACTAACAATTCATCACTATATTTAAATTAGTCTAGTTAAAATATATAAATTGTGGTAAAAGAGTTCTCACCAAACAGCTTTCCAATCTTCACGGTTGGCGAGCCTAGCAGAGTAAATCGTCGGACAGTAATTCAGCGCACCGTCTTCTTTACCAAAATATATATCTTTATTATAAGAGGAGGAGGATGACGAACTTTGGCAAAGTGGTGGTGAAGGAAAAATGGTGGAAAAGAGGAAGATTTATGTCATGGAAATCATGGATTTAAGCTTAAAGAAGAAGCGATAAAAGAGAGAAGTGAAAATGAATGAAAAATGAAAGGAAAGGGTGGTATTTATAGGAAAAATGAAGGAGAGAGTGATACCTCATGGGGCAAGTGGAAGGCATGCATGAAAGGAGGCATGCAAAATGACATGTGTCCAAGCAGTTGTCTTAAAAAGAAAAGTGAACTTTTGGTAGCATTTTCTCTTAAATGCTATGAAAACAAGGGAAACACTTAATTCTAACGCTACTAATTCATGTTATGGTTTGACAAATCTGATCGAACGACAAATAGGATCAACAAATCCAAACTTATTAATAATCATTCTCATTCGTTGAATTTATAATTCAAATAAAATCTATCATATAACTTATCAAAATTATTAAATTTTCTTAACCATATATATTACGATCACAAAACCCTATGACATGGTGTTAAGGATAATCATTGGAATATAACACGTTAATCATCATTAGCAGATCACAGATAATAGCATAAAGATAAAATAGAATAATTTACACACATATGACAGCGGAATCATATAGATATCACCACATCAGAGAGCACAGTGCAGAATACAACTTAGTGCATAATAATACATAATCAGTCAACATCGCCAGAGGCGGAATCATACATAAAGAGTACACAAAATAAATATCAGTCTACATCGCCAATGGTGGAAACATAATATGGATACAATAATGGCAGAGAAAATCCAAGTCAGCACGGTGTAGTCAAGCCTCGCCATGAGCCAAAAGTGCGTCAGAAACCTGTAACTAGGCTGCCCGTGTGAAAATTAGGGCACCCGAGTTTGCAAGGTGAAACAAACTATGAGTCAGTCATGGGACTGGTATGAGAAATTTACTTAACTTATTAACAACAATAATAAGGCAAATCAAAGGACCACGCCACTTTCGCCGAACGGGTTTACTCCAATGAGTGCTAGTGCATGAAATAAAGTAAATGATTATATCATCGCAATGCTTTTTACAAAATGAAGTCATTATAAGACTCAGGTCCCATCACACAATGCAACGCAAGCCGAAGGATAGAGTTTTTAACTTATAATGGCCAAAGATGCTTCATACGAATAAAACAAAAGTGTTTGATATTATTACTAGTGCATATATGTTTCAAAAGCGATTTTAATCATAAATATAAATCTTAGGCGACATAAATGACCCATACCACTATGTCGCCGTACTAGTAATACAATCACGTCCGCAAATTTCGTATTGGAAATTGGATTCCTTCATGAGTCGAGGCAAGGGGCAAGCTCCTCTCCATTCGAGACACTCTAGCAATTCTTCCAGGACCCCATTATGATCCTTGGAATCGGCTGGGCCGGTCCTCTCTTACTTTTGAGGATTGGCAATTCCTGAACACACGTTTCCCGGTCCTTACAGATCTATAATCGAGGCGCCTTGCATTCCAACAACCACACAGGTGAAAAGTATATATAATGTCAGGGCTGGTAGGTCACTGACACCACCTTCGCTAGAAAGAAACGTGGTGCTCTCCCAGCGGTCCGTCTCCCGTTTTTGACTCATACCGGGGTGTGAGGCTCGCGAATTCACGTTATACACAAAGCTACGTCACACAGACCATGCTTTGATCATCAACCACAAGACTTTGCTTTGCAACAGAAGCCTTGATCATATGCCACTTAGGCGTGCCACACAGGCAATCCACTCCATGCGACTGATTTCTATCAATACATAACCTCTGAGCTCGTACGTCTCAGAGAAGGGCGTTAAGCAAAAGAATAAATTCTCCGCCGCCAAACAGATATATATTTAACAGAGATCAATCAGCACAGAACAAAATCCAATGTCAGACACACAGTCCATTTACAAGTCCATTCTGAGTCTGAACGAAACCGGAGGCACCAATTCCTCGCATATCCGTACAATCAACAGTACGTTTGGACGGCTACTACTTCAGCTCCTTCATGGTAGCTACTCCAATCATGAGCATCAGTAGCGCCCATCCATCCAATGTAAAGATCGTCGGTCTTCAACCGTCTTCGACTCTTCGACTTCTCAACGTCAATCGATTATTTGAAATGAGATGAACTCGTCCTTTTCAAATAATCCACGTATATTTAGATTTTCGAATCAATTTATCACATGGTTGGACTATTCAACATTCACATTTCAGTTCTTTAGTTATAATCCTCATGTTAAATACATTCAACCATTACATATCAAGCCAACACAACGAAATTTGTTTATTTCCACACTATATCATCTATAGTATTTTATAACGATATATCGCCATTTTTATTTAATTTAAAATGGCTATATTTAATTAAACGATGTTTTAGATCGTGCCGATGCACTGATGCTATTTTTCACTAATTTTGTTTTACACATATCTAAAAATCTAACCGTTGGATCTTCACAAATTTTATGCCATTAGGAAGGTCATTTCAAAACGAATCCAACGTTTCAGTTTTTGGAAAATCTGACGGTCGGATCTTCCACACTAGCCATTTGAAGTTACGATTTCAATTTACGAACTACAGCGTCATTACTCGATTTAATTTAATTATATTATATATATATATAAATATAATCATTTCTGGCGCTGTTTTTCTTTAGATTTGAATTAAACATTCCAGACAATCCAACCGTCGGATCTTCACAAAGTTGGTGCCGTTGGAAAGATATTTCCAAGGCGAACCCAACGGTTGGAGTTTCGGGATAATCTAATGGTCGGATTTCCCGCACTAGTCGTTTGAAATAACGGTTTCGAAACACGAACTGCACGGCCACGTTTCGTTTTAATTTTATTTATATTTATATAAATATAATTCATTCAAAAATTCCTATATCGTTTTCACTTCAATTATTTCACTAACGCCTTTAAATTTTGGAAAATTTCGCCATAACCGCCATTGTACGGGAGGGGCTGGGAAAATTCCCAAATAGCCACACGGGCGTCTCATGTCAAAAAGAAAAAGAAAAAGCCAAGCGGCTAGCCAACAGGCTCATAAAATCATCACCCAAACAAAACAGTAAATGTGTACCTATTTGTCGGGCACAAAATTTTATTCCTCTTCTCTAGCCCCTTTGCTATAACCTGTTCAATAAATATGCATGTACATATATAGAATTTTTATCAATTATCATTTTCCATTCAACTTCATATTTGATTTACTTTGGTTTAAAAACACCATTCATTCTAATGTTGCATGCATAGGCTAAAATCATATCATTGGCTGATTAATGTACATTTCAACTCATGTATATTTATTTGAACAAGTGGCTATTTTTAACACTTCACATTTCAAAGATGATAATTTTGGAAAACTAAAATAGATTTTAACACATGACTATTTTATTTAGTTCCTATGCATGTTAAAAATAATATTTCATTCACAAATATTTATTTCATCGTTCGCATATCTTTAGCATATCACATATATGATAAAAATGATATTTTTATCATTTAAAATATTTATTCGACAAATGAATGTTTTCAACACTTCATAGTTTCAATAAAAATGTAATTCTTATTGTTCGATCTTTTTATTCAACACATGAACTTTTCCACTACACACACTTCTCAACACATGAGCTTTTCCACACATGGATATTTTATTTATGTTGTTCATATAAGAAAGATGGAATTTTCTATTGTTGAAACTATTTATATACAAGGCGAATATTTTACATATTTCATATATATTATAAAAATGTGGTTTTTACTGTTTAAACACTTCATTCATTCACAAAAGGATTTAATTTTCACACATCACTTTTCAACACATGAATTTTTCCACACATGGATATAGTTTCAACATATGACTTTAATTTCAACGCATGAAGATAATTTCAACATATGAAAATAATTCTAACACATGGATATTATTCAAAATTTCGGCAGCATAACAGCAGGGCAGTTAAAACCGGCACCGTCCCTAGTACGGCTCCTCGCTCTACCTTAAAACCTTGCGGTTTTTGACAATGGGGATTCATGCATCTAATTCGCACGCAGGCGACATGTTTTATTTTTATTTCCACAAATATTTCCAATTCATTTCAATCACCAGTGGGTATTTTTCAACCACAACCAAACAATATCTACCACAAACAATTATTCAACCATTCGTATTTTTCATCCAATATTTCACACCAATTCACAACAATAAATATCGTCCATGGTTTGTGGACGCGGGGAGTGTACATATATATATATATACATTATTGCTATATTTCACTTGCATTTCAACACATATATCAATTATTCTTTGCATGTATAATTCATACTTCGCTTATATAGCTTACACTACGCATGTACATGAGGTATACAACACGTGTATAATTTATATTTCGCTTATATAATTTATACACGACATTTTCCATTCAAATTCAATTAATTTAGATTTCTCACATTGGTTTGCCGAGTGCTAAAAATCGTAGATGACCCAGAAAAATCCACGGCTTCTTCTATGTGGTAGAGAGCTTCCTTGCGGTCCCGATGTTTCCTGTTTCATCGAATTTCATCAACACACCAAAAAGATATGATTTTTCAAAGTGCAGACATCAAAAAGGACCCACCTTTCTATTTGGTTCGAAACTAGGGTTGCGGTTTTCGCGAAATCCGTGGCACGTGGGGACGATCGGGGGTGCTGACGTGGAAGAGGGAGGAGCGGCAGTCCTGTTGGTGGCGGTTTGGGGTGGCTCGATGGTCGGATCTGGTCGGGACGGCGATGGGAAGTCGACGACTTCCTGGGCTCGATTCAGGCGGAGGCGGCGACGAGTGGTGGAGGGAGTTGGTCGGATTTGAAGAGGAGGAGGAGGCCGTTCGATAGCAGGTGGTGGCGGCGGCGATCGGTCGTAGAAGTTTCGAGCACGAGTCGCCGTTCGTTTCAGAGGAACGAGGGTTTTTTATTTATGAAAGAAAAATTCTTATTGGCCAATATATATATTATATTTTTAAATAGTGTTTTCTCCAACGAAATCCTTTTCAAGTCCAACGACTGTCGTCCCTTGCTAAATACCCCCATCCCGGACAAAATAGGATATGTTTCGTTGGCCAATTCGACTGTTATAGTCAGTTATTTTTCAAATTAATGTATAAAACATTTAATTTTTAACTCTGAACATACATTTCAATTTGCCAGGGCCACAAACCGATTCGAAAAATTCTAGAAAATTAAATCTAGCTATGTTTTGATGCTACGGTCCCAACAAAACTAGTTTCGTTGAATTCTGAGATCGTTTGAAAAATGACCATTTTTTGGTCGATCCAATTTAACAGAAATTGACCAAACACATTTTCTTTTGCCACGCTCACACACTAGCTTCAAAAATTATGAAATTTGAAAACTTGCAATAATTTGACATCCCAGACCCAACAAAAGTGGTTTCGTCGAATTCCGAGGTCGTATGCAAAATATCAATTTTCCAGGGCTATATATTCTATATAGCGACCTTTCTGAAAATTCATTCGGCCATAAATTTCGATTCCCATTATGAAACTTCGATTTTTCAGATTCGTTAGAAAGGTATTGATAAACAGATTTAAATATTTTTGGTTTCACTAAAATCCGTTATATTTTCCACCCTGCCCAGTCAGTCAAAGTTTGAATTCAAATTTTCAAACTGACTCACTATTTCTAATTCACTATTTTATTGAAATACTCTATTTCAATTTTTCAAATTCCTTTGAAATGACCAATTTAAAATTTTTAAATTGGCCCGTATTTTCCGGGTTATTACAATCTCCCCCACTTAAAACTTTTCTTCCTTGAAAAGGAAACAACTGTAAAGTAGGAAACAAAATGTAATTGCAAAGTATTGTAAAGGTACCTTGCATCGGAGTTAGTCAGAGATGTCCACTCTGCACTTGGGGTAAGCTTGCTTAATGCTTTCCTCAGTCTCCCAAGTACAGTCTCTAGGATCACTGCTCCACTGCACTTTAACTAAATGAACCCTTTTGCTTCTTAGTTTTCTAGTTTCTTTGCCAACAATCTTTAATGGCTCTCTTCTGAGTGCTAATTCTGGAGTTATGTCTATATCCTGTTGCGCTGCTTCTTCTACAACAAGATCCGGATCATGCACATGTCTTCTAATTTGAGATATGTGAAACACATTGTGCACTCCAGGCAACCAATCTGGTAATTGAACCCTATAAGCAAGAGTTCCAATTCATTCAAGTATAGGAAAGGGACCACTAAATCTCGGTGCCAACTTCCTTGTTTTGCCAAATCTGATTACTCCTCTCATCGGGAAACTTTCAAATAAACATGATCACCAACAACAAATTTCAAATCTCTTCTTCAAGAAACTGCAAAACTTTTCTGTCGGCTTTGGGCGGTTCTCAATCGCTTTTTGATGAAGTCGACTTTATCAGATGCTTCTCTAATCATATCGGGTCCTAACACAAGTATGTTGCTAGGTTCTACCCAACATGCTGGAGATCTGCACGGTCTGCCATATAATGCTTCAAATGGCGACATCCTCAAACTCACTTGATAGCTATTGTTATATGAGAATTCTGCCAAATGCAAGTGATCTTCCCATGACCCACCAAAATCAATTATACAAGCCCGCAATAAATCTTCTAGAATTCTATTCACCCGCTCAGTCTGGCCATCTGTTTGAGGGTGATAAGCAGTGCTCATACTCAGTTTCGTTCCCAATTCTGTCTGGAAAGCCTCCCAGAATTTGCTAGCAAATATCGGGTCTCTATCACTGACTATGCTGATGGGAATTCCATGCAGCTTAACGATTTCTTTGAAATATATCTGTGCTAGACTTTGAGCGGTTCTATTGGATCTGATAGGTATAAAATGGGCAGTCTTCGTGAAGCGATCTACGATTACCCAAATGCTGTCATTACCTTTCCTGGTTCGCGGCAAACCATCTATGAAATCCATGGAAATCAGTTCCCATTTCCAACCCGGGACTTCCAACGGTTGCAACAATCCAACTAGCTTCTGTTGGTCGCTCTTGACCAATTGACAAGTAGGGCATCTGCTAACATACAAAGAAATATCCCTTTTCATTGCCTTCCACCAGAAAGTGCGTTTGATATCGTTGTACATTTTACTCACTCCAGGATGGGTGCAAAATTTGGATTTATGGCATTCATCTAGCACTTCTCTTTTGAGCTCAGGAATGTCGGGAACACATATTCTTCTATTCAACCTCAGAACTCCCTCACTATCCACTTGGAAACTGGAGCCTTCGCCCCTTTGAATCCTTCTAATCATCTCTTTCACAAAATTGTCACTTTTCTGAAGAACAGATATTTTATCAATCAATCCTAGCGTAATTATAAGATTGGCAACGATTGCAGTTTTCCTACTAAGCGCATCCGCTACTACGTTAGCCTTCCCCGGCGTATACAGGATATCAAGATCATACGCTGCAAGAAATTCTAGCCAACGCTGCTGTCTCAAATTCAGATCTTTCTGGGTGTATAAATACTTCAGTGGTTGATGATCTGTGTACAGCACAAATTTCTCGCCCAATAAATAATGCCTCCAAATTTTCAAGGCAAAAACGATGGCTAGCAACTCAAGATCATGAGTCACATAATTTTTCTCATGCGGTTTTAGTTGGCGGCTTGCATAAGCGACTACTTGGCCTCTTTGCATTAGCACTGCACCAAGACCTCTAATAGAAGCATCTGTCCAAACAGATAAATCCTGATTGCCATCAATAATGGTTAACACTGGAGCAGTGGTCAGTTTCGATTTCAGTTCCTGGAAAGCTTCTTCACAGTTGGAAGTCCACTTAAATTTCTCATGCTTCTTCGTGAACTTCGTTAACAGACCGGATATCTTCGAAAAATCCTTAATGAACTTTCGATAATAACTAGCCAACCCCATAAAACTTCTAACCTCTGTAGGAGTACTGGGTTGTTTCCAATCTTGAATCGCTGTTATTTTGCTTGGGTCTACAGAAATCCCTTTCTCTGACACGACATGGCAAAGAAATTTGACTTCTTCTTTCCAGAAGACACATTTATAGAATTTGGCCTTGAAGACATTATTTATTAGATTCTCCAATACTTGTTCTAAGTGTTTTTCATGCTCGGGTTTTGATTTGGAGTAGATTAAAATATCATCGATGAATACGAGGACAAATTTATTCAGAACTCCCCTGAACACTCTATTCATTAGATCGACAAAGTATGCTGGAGCATTGCACAGGCCGAACGACGTTACTAACCATTCATAAAATATGTATGGACCTCTGAAAGTTGTCAAAGGAACACACTCTTCTGCTATTCTCAATTGATGAAAACCTGTAGCTAGGTCCATTCGGGAAAATACTCTCGTCCCATTCAATTGGTCTAGCAAATCATCAATGCAGGGTAATGGATACTTGTTTTTGAGCGTCTGTTTGTTGAGGTCTCGGTAATCGACGTATAATCGAAGAGTATCGTCTGACTTTGGTACAAACACAACAGCTGCACCCCAATTAGATAAACTAGGTCTGATTAGACCCTTCCACAACAGTTGACGAGTTTGATCGCCTAATTCTTCTTTTTCCTTCGGAGTCATTCTGCGAATTGGATGCACCACTGGTTTGGCGTTGGGAATTAGATCGATTTTGAATTCTATTTCTCTTTGCGGAGGTAAGTTTTCAACTTCTTCAAACACATCCGCATAGTTTCTAACAATCGGAATCTTTTCCAAGGAAGTGGGGATAACTTCTAACGCCGACCAAAATTGTTATCTATTTGGATTCGAACCATGGCATGGTACAGTAATATATCTAAACTTCGTTCGAATTTTAATGATTCTTTCCGCATACATCACTTCGGCTTCATATTTCGTTAACCAATCCAGCCCGAGAATGATATCGAATTCCGGAAAATCCATAACGATTAAATCAAAAGTAAACTTGTATCGAGAAAAAGAAGCAGGTACTTTACAATATGAACTGAGAATGAGAGATCCTCCTATCGGATTATGTACTTCAACCGATTCTTTGAACTTTCGCGGTTTTAACTTTAATTTGTGCATTGTGTTACTAGCAATAAAACTACGTGATGCACCCGTGTCAAACAATACAGAGACAGGAATATTTTTAATTGTAAGGGTACCTCCCAAAACATCGGGTTTACCTGCTCCATCGGAAGCAGCTGGCGGGCTCGACCCGTCATACACGTGAGCTACTGTGGCCTTCTTCAGCAAAGGACAGTCTTTGACTAGATGATCGGTCTTGCGGCAATTAAAGCAGGGGCGAGGTTTCTGTGAACCTTGGCTTGAACCTTGTGAATTTGTCTTCTGCCTCTTCGGGGCTGTGCACACATTAGAGAAGTGCCCCATTTTGCTGCAGTTATAGCAGCTTCCTCTGGCGGCTTGCCTGTCTGAGGTTTTGAAGATGCTGCTTGGCTTGACTCAGCTTGATTCACAGTAGGCTTGCGTTTGTTCCCGGCTTGGCTTCTAACGTGATCCTACTCCAGATGCCTTTGGTCAAGGTCTTCGTAGTTGCATGTCATTTCCACCAATTCATTAAATTCCAGCTTGACATGGGCCATGGCTCTATCATGATGCTGTCGCTTTAGCCCAAGGATAAACCTCTTATTTTTGGACTTTGCAGTGGCGACGAGCTCCGGAGCATAGGGCGACAACAGTGTAAATTTATTCATATAATCTTGCATGGAAAGATCCCCTTGCTGGAGGTTGGCGAAGTCATCGTGCATTCATTCTAGGGCTTGTTCCGCGACATATTTCTCCTTGAAGAGTTCTTTGAATCCATCTCAGGTTCTTCCAGCTTCTCTATTCCCTGCGGTGAGAGAATTCCACCATAGTTCAGCTTGTTCCTGCGTAAGCCAAGCACCCATAATAGCTTTATCTTGGTCTCCAAGCCTTAGGCCTTCTAGAATTTTCTAGCATGTTTTGAGCCATGCAAGGGCCTCTATTACTGTGCCAGTTCCCGAGAAGGTCTTGTCTCCTAAGTTTTTGTATCTCTTAGCTACACGTCTAGCTCGAAGTATTGAGCGGCCGGGGGTTATATCAAAGGTCCTTCTTCTATTGGGACTTCTCCCCGTCCTCTGCCACGGCCTGCACGGCCACCTCTAGCGGCTGCTGCTCTGGTTGCCATTTCTCAAGTTCTGTATAAGCAAGGAAAGAGTCAGCTTACAGAAACGATAATTTATTGCATAGTTAAGCAGAAAATTTACGGCAAGATAACAATGGACTGATCAAATTGTTTTTGCTATTCTGCTGGGCTCATTCTAGGACTTTTCTAGTCCTATCTCTAATGAGCAACTCGCCTTAGAATACTACTGATTCTATTTTGACGAAGTATTTAATGTGTTAGACTCCAGAACTAAGGTTAACCAATGCTCCGATACCAGCTGTGACGATCCCAAAACCACGCGACACGGTGTTAAGGATAATCATTGGAATATAACACATTAATCATCATTAGCAGATCACAGATAATAGCATAAACATAAAATAGAATAATTTACACACATATGACAGCGGAATCATATAGATATCACCACATCAGAGAGCACAGTGCAGGATACAACTTAGTAATACATAATCAGTCACCATCGCCGGAGGCGGAATCATACATAAAGAGTACAAAAAATAAATATCATTCTACATCGCCAATGGCGGAATCATAATATGGATACAATAATGGTGGAGAAAATCCAAGTCAGCACGGTGTAGTCAAGCCTCGCCATGAGCCAAAAGTGCGTCAGAAACCTGTAACTAGGTCGCCCATGTGAAAATGAGGGCACCCGAGTTTGCAAGGTGAAACAAACTACGAGTCAGTCATGGGACTGGTATGAGAAATCTACTTAACTTATTAACAACAATAATAAGGCAAATCAAAGGACCACGCCACTTTCGCGGAACGGGTTTACTCCAATGAGTGCTAGTGCATGAAATAAAGTAAATGATTAAATCATCGCAATGCTTTTTATAAAATGAAGCCATTATAACACTCAGGTCCCATCACACAATGCAACGCAAGCCGGAGGATAGAGTTTTTACCTTATAATGGCCAAAGATGCTTCATACGAATAAAACAAAAGTGTTTAATATTATTACTAGTGCATATATGTTTCAAAAGCGATTTCAATCATAAATATAAATCCTAGGCGGCATAAATGACCCATACCACTATGTCGACGTACTAGTAATACAATCACGTCTGCATATTTCGTATTGGAAATTGGATTCCATCATGAGTCGAGGCAAGGGGCAAGCTCCTCTCCGTTCGAGACACTCAAGCAAATGTCCCAGGACCCCACTTTGATCCTTGGAATCCGATGGGCCGGTCCTCTCTTACTTTTGAGGATTGGCAATTCCTGAACACACGTTTCCCGGTCCTTACAGACCTATAATCGAGGCGCCTCGCATTCCAGAAACCACACAGGTGAAAAGTATATATAATGTCAGGGCTGGTAGGTCACTGACACCACCTTAGCTAGAAAGAAACGTCATGCTCTCCCAACGGTCCGTCTCCCGATTTTGACTCATACCGGGTTGTGAGGCTCGCGAATTCACGTTATACACAAAGCTACGTCACACAGACCATGCTTTGATCATCAACCACAAGACTTTGCTTTGCAACAGAAGCCTTGATCATATGCCACTTAGGCCTGCCACACAGGCAATCCACTCCATGCGACTGATTTCTATCAATACATAATCTCTGAGCTCGTACGTCTCAGAGAAGGGCGTTAAGCAAAAGAATAAATTCTCCGCCGCCAAACAGATATATATTTAATAGAGATCAATTAGTATAGAAAAAAATCCAATGTCAGACACACAGTCCATTTACAAGTCCGTTCTGGGTCTGAACGAAACCGGAGGCACCAATTCCTCGCATATCCGTACAATCAACAGTATGTTTGGACGGCTACTCCTTCAGCTCCTTCATGGTAGCTACTCCAATCACGAGCATCAGTAGCGCCCATCCATCCAATGTGAAGATCTTCGGTCTTCAACCTTCTTCGACTCTTCGACTTCTCAACGTCGATCGATTATCTGAAATGAGATGAACTCGGCCTTTTCAAATAATCCACGTATATTTAGATTTTCAAATCAATTTATCACATGGTTGGACTATTCAACATTCACATTTCAGTTCTTTAGTTATAATCCTCATGTTAAATACATTCAACCATCACATGTCAAGCCAACACAACGAAATTGGTTTATTTCCACTCTATATCATCTATAGTATTTTATAATGATATATCACCATTTTTATTTAATTTAAAACGGCTATATTTAATTAAACGACGTTTCAGATCGTGCCGATGCACTGGCACTGTTTTTCACTGATTTTGATTTACACATATCTGAAAATCTAACCATTGGATCTTCACAAATTTTATGCCATTAGGAAGGTCATTTCAAAACGAATCCAACGGTTTCAGTTTTTGGAAAATCCGACGGTCGGATCTTCCACACTAGCCATTTGAAGTTACGATTACAATTTATGAACTACAGCGTTTATATTCGATTTAATTTAATTATATATATATATATATATAATCGTTTCTGGCACTGTTTTTCTTCAAATTTGAATTAAACATTACAGACAATCCAACCGTCGGATCTTCACATAGTTGGTGCCGTTGGAAAGATATTTCCAAGGCGAACCCAACGGTTGGAGTTTCGGGAAAATCCAATGGTCGGATTTCCCGCACAAGTCGTTTGAAATAACGGTTTCAAAACACGAACTGCACGGCCACGTTTCGTTTTAATTTTATTTATATGTATATATTTATATAAATATAGTTCATTCAAAAATTCCTATATCGTTTTCACTTCAATTATTTCAATAACGCCTTTAAATTTTGGAAAATTTCGCCATAACCTCCTTTGTACGGGAGGGGCTGGGAAAATTCCCAAATAGCCACACGGGTGTCTCATGTCAAAAAGAAAAAGAAAAAGCCAAGCGACTAGCCAACAGGCTCATAAAATCATCACCCAAACAAAACAGTAAATGTGTACCTATTTGTCGGGCACAAAATTTTATTCCTCTTCTCTAGCCCCTTTGCTATAACCTGTTCAATAAATATGCATGTACATATATACAATTTCTATCACTTATCATTTTCCATTCAACTTCATATTTGATTTACTTTGGTTTAAAAACACCATTCATTCTAATGTTGCATGCATAGGCTAAAATCATATCATTAGATAATTAATGTATATTTCAACTCATGTATATTTATTTGAACAAGTGGCTATTTTTAACACTTCACAATTCAAAGATGATAATTTTGGCGAACTAAAATAGATTTCAACACATGACTATTTTATATAGTTCCTATGCATGTTAAAAATAATATTTCATTCACAAATATTTATTTCAACGTTCGCATATCTTTAGCATATCACATATATGATAAAAACGATATTTTTATCATTTAAAATATTTATTCGACAAATGAATGTTTTCAACACTTCATAGTTTCAATAAAAATGTAATTCTTATTGTTCGATCTTTTTATTCAACACATGAACTTTTCCACTACACACACTTCTCAACACATGAGCTTTTCCACACATGAATATTTTATTTATGTTGTTCATTTAAGAAAGATGGAATTTTCTATCGTTGAAACTATTAATATACAAGGCGAATATTTTACATATTTCATATATATTATAAAAATGTGATTTTTATTGTTTAAACACTTCATTCATTCACAAACGGATTTAATTTTCACACATCACTTTTCAACACATGAATTTTTCCACACATGGATATAGTTTCAACATATGACTTTAATTTCTACGCATGAAGATAATTTAAACATATGAAAATAATTCTAACACATGGATATTATTCAAAATTTCGGCAGCATAACGGCAGGGTAGTTAAAACCGGCACCGTCCCTATTATGGCTCCTCGCTCTACCTTAAAACCTCGCGGTTTTTGACAATGGGGATTCATGCATCTAATTCGCACGCAGGCGACATGTTTTATTTTTATTTCCATAAATATTTCCAATTCATTTCAATCACCAATGGGTATTTTTCAACCACAACCAAACAATATCAACCACAAACAATTATTCAACCATTCGTATTTTCCATCCAATATTTCACACCAGTTCACAACAATAAATATCGTCCATGGTTTGTGGACGAGGGGGGTATATATATATATATATATATATATATTATTGCTATATTTCACTTACATTTCAACAAATATATCAATTATTCTTTGCATGTATAATTCATACTTCGCTTATATAGCTTACACTGCGCATGTACATGAGGTATACAACACGTGTGTAATTTATATTTCGCTTATATAATTTATACACGACATTTTCCATTCAAATTCAATTAATTTAGATTTCTCACATTGGTTTGTGGAGTGTTAAACATCGTAGATGACTCAGAAAAATCCGCGGCTTCTTCTATGTGGTAGAGAGCTTCCTTGCGGTCCCGATGTTTCCTATTTCATCGAATTTCGTCCACACACCAAAAAGATATGATTTTTCAAAGTGCAGACATAAAAAAGGACTCACCTTTCTATTTGGTTCGAAACTAGCGTTGCGGTTTTCGCGAAATCCGTGGCACGTGGGGACGATCGGGGGTGCTGACGTGGAAGAGGGAGGAGCGGCGGTCCTGTCGGTGGCGGTTTGGGGTGGCTCGGTGATCGGATCTGGTCGGGGCGGCGATGGGAAGTCGATGACTTCCTGGGCTCGATTCAGGCGGAGGCGGCGACGAGGGGTGGAGGGAGTTGGTCGGATTTGAAGAGGAGGAGGAGGCGGTTCGATGGTAGGAGGTGGCGGCGGCGATAGGAGGCTAAGGCGGCGACGACCGATCGGAGAAGTTTCAAGCACGCGTCGCCGTTCGTTTCAGAGGAACGAAGTTTTTTTTATTTTAATTTATGAAAGAAAAATTCTGATTGGCCGATATATATATTATATTTTTAAATAGTGTTTTCTCCAACGAACTCCTTTTTAAGTCCAACGACTGTCGTCCCTAGCTAAATACCCCCATCTCGGACACAATGGGATATGTTTCGTTGGCCAATTCGACTGTTACAGTCAGTAATTTTTCAAATTAAAGTATAAAACATTTAATTTTTAACTCTGAACGTACATTTCAATTTGCCAGGGCCACAAACTGATTCGAAAAATTCCAGAAAAATAAATCTAGCTATGTTTTGACGCTACGGTCCGAACAAAACTAGTTTCGTCGAATTCTGAGATCGTTTGAAAAATGGCCATTTTCTGGTCGATCCAATTTAACAGAAATTGACCAAACACATTTTCTTTTACAACGCTCACACACTTGCTTCAAAAATTATGAAATTTTAAATCTAGCAATAATTTGACATCACGGACCCAATAAAAGTGGTTTCGTCGAATTCCGAGGTCGTATGCAAAATATCAATTTTCCAGGGCTATATATTCTATGTAGCGACCCTTCTGAAAATTCATTCGGCCATAACTTTTGATTCCCGTTATGAAACTTCGATTTTTCAGATTCGTTAGAAAGGTATTGATAGACAGATTTAAATATTTTTGGTTTCACTAAAATCCGTTATATTTTCCACCCTGCCCAGTCAGTCAAAGTTTGAATTCAAATTTTCAAACTGACTCACTATTTCTAATTCACTATTTTATTGAAATATTCTATTTCAGTTTTTCAAATTCCTTTGAAATGACCAATTTATAAATTTTAAATTGGCCCGTATTTTCCGGGTTATTACAATATATATTTACGTCAAATTCAAATCTAAATTAAAATTAAGTAATAAAAATTCCAATTTTAATTTGGTTAAAAATTCCGGATCGTTAAAATCAAATTTACTAGGGACTTTTTTATTTTTTTTATTTAAGCACCCTCCCTCTTGGGAAGAGTAGAGTGAGAGTCCCAAGACAACCCACAGTCTACAGGCTACACCAAAAATTCCAATGAACTACAAAACTTTTACTTGGAATCATGGTTTTCTAAACAAAAATTTAATTATAAATCGTTAAGTTTAACTTCAAATTGTAGACCATATATTCGATGGATTCAATTCCATGTTGTAATGTTTATATAATTTTATTCGGGAAGTTTTTTTTTGCTTGAATTGGCATTCAAGGCTAGTGCTCAATGAAATTGTAGTAATCATATGACATTCAAGTATGTGTATTACATTTAAGCATGGGAAAGAACTAATTAAACATTTCATGGTAATAATTTACATTTGAAATTGGTTTTGATACTAGAGTTTGTAGATCTTTAAACATAAGGCTAATATTCTGTTGTGTTCCTACTTATTTTCTTTAGAACAGTAAATTCAAAATCACACAATCAAATAGTATCATAATATAAATTTTCATCCACCATGATTGAAACGTTTTTCTCAACTGCGGTATAAACCGAGTTTTGGGTTGGAACTTGATAATTGATTCGACCCATAAAATTTTGAGCATTTTGTCATCATTGCCGAGGATCCTTTTTAGCCACCCTCCCTTTATTGAAAAAATAAGTTAAACTTAGGACGACACTTAATGAGGCATATGAAAGTTATGCCCATCTGTGATGACCCCAAACTTCCGTGATACAGAAGCAAGGATAATCATAGGAATATAACATATAAACAATAACAGCAAACCAGAAATAGAGAATTATAGCAGATAATGATCATCACATTACACTGGAAATAATGCATCATCAGAGTTACACAGCATAATAGGATCATACTTAGCATGAATTTTTTTTTTCACTTAATACAAAATGTCTGCAGTGGAACAAAAACATAATATAATAAGTGAAGTCTGAACAACATAATAAAAATGATGATCTCCATCTTCAGCTCCATAGCTATCCAGAATGAGTCTGCTAATACCTGAAAACAAGGCTGCCCGTGTGGAAAAGAGGGCACCCCATTTTGCAAAGTGGAACAAACTACGAGTCAGTCATGGGATAGGTACGAGAAATCTAACTTAACCTGTTTAAAAATAAGGTTAATCACAGGACCACGCCGCTAACGCGGAACGAGTTTACTCCATTGATTGCCAGTGCATAAATAAAGTAAATCGTTAGACAACGCAATGCTTTTTAGAAAAATGAAACCATTATAAGACCGAAGTCCCATCACACAATGCAACGCAAACCGGAGGATAGGGTTTTACCTTATAATGGTCAAAATATGCTTGATACGATAAAACGAATATTATTATTAGTGTGTTTTCCATTTAAAACATTTCAAAATAAATGAATCATTCCAAGATGGCATAGCTACCATATACTATGTTGCCATACTAGTTCTACAATCAAAACCACATGGCGTCGTGTTGGAAGTTGGATTTCCATCATGAACTGAGGCAAGAGATAGTCCTCTACCGATTCGAGACAATCTAGCCTATCATGTCTCAGGACTCGTACTCAGTCGAGCCCTTGGATCTTCAGGACTGGTCCACAAATATGTTAGTGGATTGATTATGCCTGAACAATATGTTTCCCCGCCCTTTAGGGCGTAAATAGAGCCACAAGGGACTTAAATAACCAAGGCGCCTCATTCCATCGTCCACGTAAGTAAAAATGTCAGGGCTGGTAGGTCACTGACACCACTCTAGCTAGAATGAAACGTATGTCCTCCCTGCAGTCCTTACTCCTGTTTCTGGTTCATACCGGGGTGTGAGGCTCGCGAAGTAACGCTATACAAAGCTATTCTCGTTAAAGCTTGCTTTGACCTTCAACCACAAGACTCTGCTTTTCAACAAAAGACTTGATCTTTTACATCTTGGCGTGCCACATTGACAATTCACGCCATGCGACTGATATCTGTCAATATATACCAGGGTGTTAAGCAAGAGAACGAATTCTCCCACCACCAAACATATATATATATATAGAAATCAATTTACACATAACGAAATCCAATGTCAGACACACATCCATTTATAAGTTCGTTCTGGGTTTGAACGGAATCAGAGGTACCTCATACCTCGCATATCCGAACAATCAACAATACGTCTGAACGGCTACCACTGTAACCCCTTCAAGGTAGCTACTCCCATCATAGGCATTTGTAACACCCCGTATTTTCTTTGAACATAAAAATAACAAATCAAGGTATAATTAATTTTTAGAAAAATAATTTGGTAAAACGGGTTGCGCCGTTGCGTTCGTCTTGGAATTCTGCTTGAGATAGAGTCCGAGTTTGCGTAAATTGGACTAAGTATGAAAAAGATATCCTTAAATTAAATATTGCAGCAAAATATGGAAAAAGAGGAATGAAAAAAAATAATAACATTTAGCATTGTTCTAAGAATTGTAAGCAAAAGACATAATAGTTCATTTGGTTGGAACATGTGACTTGCATACAAGAGGTACAGAGTTCGATCCCCGCCAACGCCATATTTTTTTATTTTAGGGGAATGGCTAAAAAGCGGTTTAGTGTGAAAGCGGTTCAAAAAAAAAAAAGTTGTTAAGTGTGAAAATGGTTAATTGGGAAGATAGATAAAAAGGAAATTAAATATATATACATTGAATATATATATATAATTGAGAAGATAAATACAGTCAATTTATTTGGAGGGAAAGATTTATGCATAAATAGATATGTATGTAAGTAGGTAACTTCATTATGCATTGATTTTGCATGTTGCAAGGAAAGTAGAAAGAAAAAGGGGAAATTAAATTATATGCTCGATTTCTTTTTTTTTTTTTTTAGGCAAGCAATTAATTTGCATTATTTGAATTTATGAATAGGTGCGTGTGTGTGTATATATTTATATATATATGGGCAGTTAATGTAAACATGCATAGATTGAAATTAGTTTGTAGAGGAGTGTTAATTTGTCATTGATATTAATTAAAAGGAGATATATATATATATATATATATATATATATATACTATGTAGGCATAATTTGGGTAATTGGTATGAAACAGTATAATTGGTATACCGTTAATTAGGAACATAATTAATGTTATAATTTAATGGTGAATGATTTACATATGAACCATAAATATGTAAATCATTAAAAGATGAACATTTAGTACAAATAGAAGTTTATTAATTTGCTGAGTCATAAGGGCTGAGGTGTCACCCTATCTTGGTTGAGTGGTTGTTATTAATTCTAAGGACATCGACGGCTATAATCAAATTGAAACTCTATAAAAACAGGGGTAGACTCAAACCTAAAATCAAATGAAAATTAGAATAGCCGCCGTCATGCCATCGCCATGGAGTTCAGCGTAGCCGTCACAAATTAAAGAAGAAGAAAACCTAATCAACAAACTAAATCTACTCAACAACAAATCAAAGCTCTTTCTCTTTCTCTTCTTAAATTGTGAGTATGATGATTCTCACAAGATTATTACTAAACTAATTAGATTGAGTTATGAATGGATCACAAGAAAGTGATATGAATTGTTATATGCTATTATGTTATAGATCTCATGTTATGCTATTATGTTATCATATATATGTTGTTATGTTATTGTGAGTATGTTGTAAATCATGCTATGTCATATGATGTAAATCATGCTATGTCATATGTTGTAAATCATGCTATGTCTATGATGTAAATCATGCTATGTCATATGTTGTAAATCATCCTAGTCATATGTTGTAAATCATGCTATGTCATATGTTGTAAGTCATGCTATGTCATTATATACATATGTTGTAAATCTTATGTTGTTACATATGTTGTAGATCTTATACTATATTATCACATATGTTGTAATGATGTCACATATGTGTAATTCTCTATGTTAAGTTGTGTTGAATCATACATGTTGCAAAATCATGATGTTATTATTTATGCGAATTGGATCATGTTTAAAAATTGATGTTATTAAAATAAATGGATCTTGATTATGGGAATTTGCCTATTGAGTTAGGTGTACCCATATACATGAATCTACAATTTAAATGGATCTTGATTATGGGAATTTGCCTATTAAGTTAGATGTACCCATATATGTATGAACCCATATTATTAAGTTAGATGATGTTGATTCACACATGTACCTATGCAAGTTTATGAAATTGGGTTAAGATCATATTATGTGAATTATCAACAAGTTGACACCTTTAGATCCGTGACGTGTATAATCTTATGCAAGTTGTATTTTTGGACATATGCAAGTTTCACCCCTTTTCATGACTAGATCTATTTTAGTCACATATATATGTTGTTGTTGTTGTGATAATTTCTTTTATGCCATGAGTTGGACTATTCGAGTATAACGTATATTTTACGTTTAATGAACGAACGTACAACGTGGGGTGGGGATAATATTAAAGGATTTAATATTGAGAATTTGCATGGGATAGCCTTAAAAAGGCATATAACAAAAATTGAGATGATAATAAATTTCCTTAAAAGGTGGAAAATTTAATTAAGACATTAATTGAAAAATTAATGTGTAGTAATGGACATAATTTAATTATGGATTAATTTGAATTAAAATGCCTTTAATGGCATATAATGAATTTGTGATGAAATTTGGTATGATTTTGCATACCATAAATGGATGGCCATAATTGAGTCAATTATGGACATCGTTAAAACTGGAAATTAATTTATAATTCAAATAGGGAATTATTAAAACTGGGGAAAAGGATTTTTAATAATAAATGCTTAGGACGCGAGGTTGGACTCGTTTGTGATGTAAACCTGCCCGGACCCGCCCGGCAAATCCGGTAGTCACAAATGTCAGCCCAATGTGAGAGGTCCTAGGCCCAAACTAAAGCATAACAGTTGTAAAGACACGAGGTTAGACTCTTTTATGGTGTAAGACTGCCCAGACCCGCCCGGCAAATCCAGTTGCCATAAATGCCAGTCTAATGTGAGAGGTCTTTATGAGGCTATGGCCTTAATGAATTAAGAAATACTTAACCAGATAATCATGTAAGGTGGGACATGGGGGTTAAGTAGGTGCCTTGGGTGGCACGAGGAGTCTAGTGGTTGCCTTTAGTGGCATTTGAAATACTATTAGTAAAGACTTAACCAAACACACATGTAAATGAACATGACTAAAGTGTTAAGTAGGTGCCTTGGGTGGCATGAGAAAACATATGATTAGTAACACTTAACCAAAGTAAATATGTAAGTGGGACATGGGGGTTAAGTGGGTGCCTTGGGTGGCAGGTGGAATTACTAATAGAAACCCTTAACCAAATTTAGACATGTAAGTAGACATGGAGGGGTTAAGTGGGATATACTAAAGGGGACCAAGCCTAGGTGTGAAGCTTGGTGGGGGCCCTTTTCAGGCCAGTAGCCCATTTCGTATCTTTGTGAGCTCGACCCAAGTCGAGGACGGGACACGCCTACTGCGCCTGATTGTTAGAGGCCAAAGCAGGTTAGCGGTGACAACGCAAGTCCAACGGGTTCATGTGCGTGCGTGGGCCCGGGCTGGTAGGTAAGACGTTGTTGCATCATGTAGGTATAAGTCGTGCATCTCCGTTGTATCGGGTTTCCACTTTAGGGGAGTGATACACCCCACTGTGGGACCAGCACGGGTATCTACGAGTTAGGGAGCCGATCGAATGGGGCAGGGTAGTGAACACACCTAGTGGAGATAGGAGCAGGCGGCCCTATGTAGTCAGCTAGGGATATATAAAGCTACCACTATTATTATTAACTACTAAGGGGGTACACCTAGTGGAGATAGGAGCAGGCGACACCTATGACGTCAGCTAGGAGTACATGGAACTACCATTGAAGGGGGTACATCTAGAGGGGATAGGTACACGTTGGTTACCTATTGTAGCAGCTAGAGATATACTGTTAAACGAGGAGGATAGCGGGTACATCTAGTAGTACACGAAGCTATCATTATTCTATTTAAGTCAAGAGGGATCAAGATTCTAGAGTGACTAGTATGGGTGCGGTTAGTGTTAGTACAGTACAGAACGGTACAGTACAGTAGAGTATAGTAGTTATCCTATGTTGATTAGCAAGCGCCAGTAACGTCAGTGTCAGCAGGACAGTGTGGTGCAGTATAGTATTTATCCTTTAGTAATTAGGGGCGCCTATAACGTTACCTTTAACGATTGTCTATGTCCTTTGTCTACTCTTTCATATCGGTGGTTCATAGACATTTCCTTGTATTCCAGCTTATGCCTTAGTCTAGTTATTTTGATAATAGTATTGTAGAATTGTCATACTCGCCAGACTTTATGTCTGACCCCCCTCTTTTCCACGTTTTTCTCCCTCCAGGTCCTCAGGTTGGACCCAGCTCTAGTGGAGCCTGATTGGATTTCTTATCTCTTTTGGAAAGCTAGGACTGCTGAAGTAAAGTCCAGCTTGTTATCTTCTTTAATGGCTATTTATGTAATGGGATTATGTATTTGTTTTATCAAGATGGATATTGTACTTGACTCTGATTTATGGTATTAAGATGTAATCAAACATGTTTTGACTTCTGCTGCAATGAAATAAAGTTTTTAATTTCCAAGTACTATCTTATATCTGTCTTGATGTAATTTTACTGTTCTATATTCACTTATAACCTCCATGGAAGTTAATGCATTCCCCTTGTGAGTGACATTAATGGACGTGGGGTGTTACACGTGGTATCAGAGCTGAAGGTTACCAGAACAGATATGAGATTTTGAAAAACTATTTTTCAAAAGCATTTTATAAAGAAATACTTTCAAAAATATGTTTTAAGAAGAGTATTTTTGAAAGAAAGGTTTATTTTAAGAACATAATCCCCAAGAGCCGTATATCCTTCCTTCGATCCTCCGTTTTGAATCTCTTCCTCTTTCTCTTTTTTTGAATTTCCCCTCCGCGTATAGATGCTTTTTCTAAGATAAATAAGGACTTCCGTACGAAGGACGGAAGAACCACTTCAAGGGACTTAGACGTTTGTCGGGCTAGAAGTTAGTCCAAGGAGGTGGAGGGTTTGTGGGTACCTTTAAGATGGATGATGGGAGGAAGGTTCAAATAGCTGTTAGGTTAATAAAGGACGAAAGCTCATCTTGGTGGGAGGACACGAAAGGATAATGTGAAGAAGACGGCTAGTTGTTTTGGAGATATAGGACACCTTATTAGGATTGTCCAAAGAGGCAAGGATAAAGTACCGGATCTTCTGGAGGGTAGTTGTATTCCCTCACGGCTGGTATCCCTGATGGGGGTAGGACCATCTAGGTTGAAATTTGGCTTTCTTTATCATCCAGTTCGAACCTTGTTTGATTCTGGCGCTTCATACTCGTTAGTATCTGCTTCGTTAGTTGAAACACTGCACCTATATACTAGTCTAGTTAAGGATCCCATTCTAGTCTCAAATCCTGTTGGTGGTTCGGCTCATCCTTAAAGGGTTTGTCGGGATTTGATAGTGTCTATCTTGGGCGTTGGGTTTGAATGCAACGCCTTCATTCTTGGATTCACGGGTTGTAGTTTGATTCTAGGGATGGATTGGCTAGCCAGGTGTGGTGCCATCCTAGATGGGGAAAGGAGGGTAGTTAGACTGTGATTCGTTATGGAAAGACCCTCGATATTTCTTGCGACCCTAAGGGTATAGTGATTGTAACACCCCGTAAATCAGTTAATACTAATATTCACAAATTAAAAGAATTAATATTGAGAATTTGCACGAAATAGCCTTAAAAAGGCATATAACAAATTTGAGATATGTGAATTGCCTTAAAAGGCGAAAAATGGAATTAAGACATTAATTGGAAAATTAATGTGTAGAAATGGTCATAAGTTAATTATGGATTAATTTGAATTTATGAATAGGTGCGTGTGTATATATATATATATATTTGTATATATATATGGGCAGTTAATGTAAACATGAATAGAAGTTTATTAATTTGCTGAGTGTTTGCTGAGTCACTTCTGACTCATTGCTGAGTCAATAAGATAAACCCCATCTGGTCTGAATGGCTGCGGTTATTTCTAGGTTAAATCTAATGGCCTAAATGAATCCTAACATCTATAAATAAGTGGGTAGACTCTAACCCTAAATCACTTGAAAAATTGGAGAGCTACCGACATGCCGTTGCCATGGAGTTCAGCATAGCCGTCACAAACTAAAGAAGAAGATGGCCTAATCTACAAACTAAATCTACTAAATCAAATCAAAAGCTCTCTCTCTTTCTATTTCTCTTCTTTAAAATTGCGAGTATGATGAATCTCACAATATTATTATAAAATAATTTGATTAAGTTATGAATGGATCACAAGAAAGTGATATGAATTGTTATGTATTTGTAAATTATGTTGTGGATCTCTTGTTATGCTATTATGTTATCATATATATGTTGTTATGTTGTAGTGATTATGTTGTAAATAATCCTATGCTATGTCATATGTGATTAATCATGCTATGCTATGTTGTAAATCATATCATGCTATGTTGCAAATTATGATACGCTATGTTGTAAATCTTATATATGTTGTAGATCTCATATTATCACATATGTTGAAATACTTATGTTATATGATAATGATGTCATGTTAAGTTGTGTTGAATCATACAAGTTGTAAAATCATGATGTTAGTATTTATGTGAATTGGATCATGTTTAAAGTTTATGTTTTTTTTTATAATAGATCTTGATTATGGGAATTTGCCTATTGGGTTAGGTGTATCCATATACATGAATCTACAAATTAATTGGATCTTGAATATGGGAATTTGCCTATTAAGTTAGGTGTACCCATATACATGAATCTATGATTAAATGAATTTTGATTTTTGGGAATTTGCCTATTGAGTTAGGTGTACCCATATAAAACCATATTGTTAATGATGTTGATTCACACATGTCCTATACAAGTTTATGAAATTTGATCAAAATCATATTATGTGAATTATGAATAAGTTGACACCCTTAGATCAATGACATGTATAACCTTATGCAAGTTGTAATGTATGCAAGTTTTACCCCTTGTTATGATTTATTTAGTCACATATATATGTTGTTGTTGTGAATATTTTCTTTTATGCTATGAGTTAGAATAATCGGGTCTAGCATACATTTTGCGAATAAACTTTCAAACGTGGGGTAGGGATAATATTAGGCAATTAATAAATTGGGGTGCAATTGATATGATTTTGCATGCCTTAAATGGATGTCCATAATTGAGTCAATTATAGACATTGTTAAATTTGGAATTAATTAATAATTCAAGTAGGGAATTATTAAAATTGTGGAAAGTGGATTATTAATAATAATCAATGCTTAGGACACGAGGTTGGACCCGTTTGTGACATAAACCTGCCCGGACCCGCCCGGCAAATCCAGTAGTCACAAATGTCGGCCCAATGTGAGAGGTCCTAGGCCCAAACTAAAGCATAACAGTTGTAAAGACACGAGGTTAGACTCTTTTATGGTGTAAGACTGCCCGGACCCGCCCGGCAAATCCAGCTGCCATAAATGCCAGTCTAATGTGAGAGGTCTTTATGAGGTTATGGCCTTAATAAATTAAGAAATACTTAGCCAGATAATCATGTAAGGTGGGACATGGGGGTTAAGTAGGTGCCTTGGGTGGCATGAGGAATCTATTGGTTGCCTTTAGAGGCATTTGAAATATGATTAGACTTAACCAAATACACATGTAAATGAACATGACTAAGTGGGTTAAGTGGATGGACTAATGGGACAAGCTTAGGTGGAATGCTTGTGGGAAATAATGGGGGCCCATTTCAACCAGTATCCCAAAACGTATCTTTGTGGGCTCGACCCAAGTCGAGGACGGGACACGCATACTGGGTTTGACTATAAGAGGCCAAAACAGGGAGCGGTGGCAACGCAAATCCAACGGGTTTCATATGCGTGTATGGACCCGGGCTGGTAGGTAAGACGTTGTTGCATCATGTAGGTATAAGCCGTGCATCTCCGTTATATCGGGTTGCCACTTTACGGGAATGATACACCCCACAATGGGGCCAGCACGGGTATCTACGAGTAGGGAGCCAATCGAAAAATGGAAAGTGGGGTACACCTAGTGGAGATAGGGGCAGCCGGCACCTATGTAGTCAGCTAGGAGTACGTAAAGCCATTAAGAAAGTTTCTAAGTGACGCTAAGTGGAATCAATCTTTAGGGTGACTGGTGTGGTGCAGTATAGTGTTTATCCTTTAGTATTTAGGAGCGCCTATAACGTTTCCTTTAGCGATTGTCTATGTCCTTAATCTGCTCTTTCATAGACATTTCCTTGTTTTCCAGCTTATGCCTTAGTCCAGTTATTTTGATAATAGTATTGTAGAATTATCATACTCGCCAGACTTTGTGTCTGACCCCCCTCCTCTTTTTCATCTTTTTCTCCCTTCAGGTCCTCTGGTTGGGCCAAGTTCCAGTGGAGTCTGATTGGATTGCTTATCTCTTGGAAAGCTTGGACTGCTGAAGTAAAGTCCAGCTTGTTATCTTTCTTTTTTAATGGCTATTTATGTAATGGGATTATGTACTTGTTTTATCAAGATAGATATTGTACTTGACTTTGATTATGGTGTTATGATGTAATCAAACATGTTTTGACTTCTGCTGCAATTGAAATAAAGTTTTTAAATTTCCAAGTACTATTTTATATCTGTCTTGTTGAAATTTAACTGTTCTATATTCACCTAAAACCTCCATAGAAGTTAATGCATTCCCTTTGTGAGTGACATTAATGGTCGTGGGGTGTTACACGTGGTATTAGAGCATAAGGTTACCAGAACAGATAAATTTTTTAGAAAAATATTTTTCTAAAGTATTTTTGGAAGAAGTGCTTTCGAAAACATGTTATTTAGAGAAAGTTTTTATGAAAAACATAATCCCAAATAGCCATATCCTTATCTTTATCTTTCGAATTCTCCATTCTGAATCTTTCCTTTTTCGTTTCAGCATGGCTGAAGATCTTAATCTCCCAGAAGGTGTGACGGTTGCAAGGTGGTTTAGGAGAAATTTGGAGGCTAGGGCCACCACTGCAGGCCCAACAGATGTTCCTCCACCCCCAGTTGCACCCATTCCTCCTCCTCCTCCTCGTGTTGACACTTTTGCAAAGACGTGCAAGGAATTTAAGGATATGGGAGGAAAAACTTTTCAAGGGACTGAGACGTTTGTGGAGGCCAGAGACTGGCTTAAGGAGACTGAGGAACTGTTGGATATCTTTGAAGTGGAAGATGGGAGGAAAGTCCGTTTAGCTGCTTGGTTAATGAAGGGAGAGGCCTCGTTTTGGTGGGAGGTCACTAACGGGGAACGTCCAGTTGATTCATGGGCGGATTTCAGACGAAGGTTTGAGGCAAAGTTTCTTTCAAGGGCAGAGGAGAATTTAAATATGGAAAAATTCCTGACATTAAAGCAAGGGAGCTTATCAGTGAAGGAGTATGTCAATAAATTTAATCAGTTAGCAAGGTTTGGCTTGGAGTTGGTGAACACGCCAGAAAAGAAAGCTTTGAGGTTCGTTAGAGGCTTGAATGAACCGTTGCAAGGGTTGGCTATGACCCACATCCCTATGGGAGCCACCTTTGGCTAGTAGAAATGGCACTTATGCATGAGGATAAGGCAGTTGAAAAGAAAGGGGATCAGAAGAAACCCCAACAGCAAAATAAGAAGGGTGGTAAAAACAATAATGGCAAAGGGAAGAAGAGATGCTACAATTGTGGGACGCCTGGCCATCTCAGCAAAGATTGTAGAAAGAAAAAGAAGACTAGTTGTTTTCATTGTGGAGATGCGGGACATTTGGTGAAGGACTGCCCAAAGAAGGGGTAGAGGGCAGGGTCTACCTCGGGAGGACAGGTGCAGGCTCTTATGGCACCAGGGCAGGCAAGGGGCAAGTTCAGGCTATTGCGGCCCCACCGCTGCAAGAAAGAGGTAGAACAATTTCTGTTGAAAGCTTAGTTTTTCTGTTTGATCATCCTGTCTGTACCTTATTCGATTCTGGCGCATCTCATTTGTTTATCCCTGCATCATTAGTTGAATTACTGCACTTGAACACCAGTTTAGTAGAGGATCCCTTGGTTGTTTCAAATCCAATTGGGGGTTCGGCTCATTTGACCATGATATGTTTGGATTTGAAAATCTCTATACTTAGCGTTGAATTTAGATGTGATGCTTATGTATTGGGCTTCACGGGCTATGGGCTAATTTTAGGAATGGATTGGTTATCTAGAAATGGGGCCATTCTTGATTGTGAAAGGAGAGTAGTTAGGCTTGTGACTCGCCTTGGTAATGCTCTCGACATCTTTTGTAGTCCCATAAATTCCGTTATGCTAAGTTATCTTGAATCGCTTGACGCATCTGTAGAGAATCTGCGAACGGTAGAGGTGGTCCGGGAATATCCAGATGTGTTTGAGGAGGTGAAGGGCTTACCTCTAAAGCGGGAGATAGACTTTCGAATTTATCTTGTGGATAATGCTAAACCCGTATCTTTGCCAGTGCGCCACATGGCTCCTCGTGAAAGGAGGGAACTCAATAAGCAAGTGAAGGAGTTGCTTGAGAAGGGGTTCATAAGACGTAGTATATCAGAGTGGGGTGCTCCAGTAGTATTTGCTACAAAGGCGGATGGGTCCCTTAGACTTTGTGTGGACTATAGAAAACTAAACAAGCTTACTTAAAAGAACCGACACCCACTGCCGAGGATTGACGATCTCTTTGATCAGTTAGTTGGCGCCTTAGTGTTTTCGCAGTTGGACTTAGCCACTGGCTTTCATCAACTGAGAGTGGCTGAGGATAATATAGATAAGACTGCTTTTAGGATTCCTGGCAGATTCTATGAACGACTAGTGATGCCCTTTGGTTTGACAAACGCCCCCGCATATTTTGTTGATTTGATGAGTAGGGTGTTTAGGGAGTACCTTAACAAATTCGTGGTAGTCTTTGTGGATGACATCTTAGTCTTTTCTAAGAATGAAGAAGAGCATGCCCTACATCTTAGGGAAGTGTTGGAAACCCTTCGAGCGCAAAACCTTAAGGCAAAATTTTCTATGTGTCACTTCTGGAGTAAAGAAGTACGGTTCTTAGGGCACGTGGTTTCCAAGGAAGGGATAGCAGTGGATCCCGCAAAGGTGGTGGCCATCCTAGATTGGAAGGTCCCTAAAAATGTAACCGAAGTAAGAAGTTTCTTGGGGTTGGCTGGCTATTATAGGAAGTTTATCAATGACTTCGCAAAAATATCAGCTCCATTAACACGGTTAACGAAGAAGAACCTGGTTTTTACGTGGGACGAAGATTGTGATGATGCGTTCCAACGTTTAAATAGAGCCTTAACTTCAGCCCCGGTCTTAGTGCTGCCAGACGGGAATAAACCGTTTACCGTCTATACTGATGCTTGTGGGACTGGACTTGGCGCGGTCCTCATGCAAGAGGGAAGAGTAATAGCCTATGGTGGAAGGCAGTTGAGGGTTCATGAAAAGAATTATCCTATGCATGACCTTGAGTTAGTCGCAATTGTTTTCGCGCTTAAGTCTTGGCGTCACTATCTTCTTGGTGAGAAATTCGAACTGTTCACTGACCACAAATCATTAAAATATTCATTCTCTCAGAAGGATTTGAATTTAAGGCAGCAACGGTGGATGGAATTCTTAGCCTCCTACGATTTTGAAATAGCATATACCCCGGGCAAGGGTAACGTGGTAGCAGACGCCTTAAGTAGGAAAAGGTCGTCCTTGAGTCCATTGTTTGTTGAACGACGAAGCTTAGAATTCATCTCCATGTTTGACTTTAGACCCTCCGTTGACCTAGTACCTGGTTTGTTAGCATCCTTGGAGGTTAGACCTACACTTTTAGGACGAGTTGGTGAGGCACAGCAAGACGACCCCCAGTTGGTTGAGATAGTAGAAAAGCTCAAAGGAGGGGAGTCGTCTAGCCATCTTCGTAGGTATACCCTAGACGATAAGGGTTGGTTACGAAGGGATAATAGACTTTGCGTACCACAAGACGAAGACTTAAGGAAGGCCATTCTTGATGATGCTCATCGCTCAAAGATGACCATTCATCCCGGCGGAGACAGGATGTACAAAGATATGAAGCGGGTTTTCTTTTGGGCCGGTATAAAAAAGGATGTGGCCAAGTACGTCGCTAGATGCTTGGTGTGCCAACGAGTAAAAGCGGAACAAAAGAAACCCGGTGAGTTGCTTCACCCATTGGAAGTTCCACTATGGAAATGGGAAAGCGTCTCAATGGATTTTATGGATGGATTACAAAGATCAAGGAAGGGTAATACGGGGATTTGGGTTATAGAAGATAGACTAACTAAGAGCGCCCATTTTATTCCCGTGAAAAGTAAGAGGACTGCTCTGTGGTTGGCTTCTGTATACATTAAAGAGATAGTTCGTTTGCACGGTATTCCTTCTAGTATAGTAAGCGACCGTGATCCCATCTTCACTAGCGAATTTTGGAAGAGTTTACAAGAGGCGGTTGGGACTCAGCTACGTTTGAGCACCGCATATCATCCTCAGACGGACGGCCAGACCGAGAGGGTGAATCGTATTCTAGAGGATCTTTTAAGGCTTTGTATCCTGGACTTTGGGGGTACATGGGAAGAGCACCTTCCGTTGGTAGAATTCGCATATAATAATAGCTTTCAGTCTAGTATTGGCATTGCACCTTTCGAAGCTCTTTATGGAAGGCCTTGCCGTTCGCCTACATGTTGGTGGGAATCTACTGATAAAATCCTACTTGGGCCCGATATGGTTAGGGAAACCTCGGAGAAGATTGATTTGATTCGAAGGAGGATGAAAGCAGCACAAGATAGGCAGAAATCGTATGCTGATAAGAGGAGGACAGATCTTGAGTTTGACATTGGGGACATGGTTTTTATCAAAGTGTCTCCGTTACGGAATGTTGTTCGCTTTGGGTCCATTGGGAAATTAGCGCCAAGGTTTGTAGGGCCGTTTCCTATAAAAGACAGGATTGGGAAGATGGCTTATAGGGTGGAGTTGCCTGAGAAACTTAGTGGAGTACACGACTTATTCCATGTATCACATTTTAGGAAGTGTTTGCACAAGACCGCGGAGGTGGTAGAGCCGAGCTTGCTTAAAGAGGTGGAAATAGAGCGTGATGCAACAATTAGACGAGCTCCTACATGCATTCTTGGGTCGGAGATCAAAAAGTTGAGAAATCGAGAGGTCAGACTAGTTAAAGTGCAAAGGGGAGATGATGAGAGCAACGCTACTTGGGAGACAGAAGGGAAGATGCGTTCGCTATACCCTTTTCTTTTTTAGGGTATGTATTTTAATTTCTCCTTTATCGCTTAGCTTATCTTATCTTATCTTTAGTATGTCCTCTCATTAGTATCTTTGACCTTTACTTAGGATAATCCTATGGTTGAAACATGTGTTTGAGACATGTTATGTATGATGGATGCAAAATGGATGCAAGTGGATGCTAGTGGTTGCTCGTGGATGCATATATACACACAATTTAGGCACTAGATCGGCTCAGTCACTACATATTGCATATTGCATAAATGAATGTATTTAGTATAATGGATGTATAATGGTTGTACCATCATATAGATGTTGCATTCGGTTGAATGGATGTGCACGCATATAGAAGTAGTTTGTAAGCAATTAGGATCTTTTGCATACATAATGGATGCATGGCACTATCATGAATTGCATCAAGGAGGTCAACTGAATCAGTGGACCGCCTGATTTTGCGTTAGATACGGACATATACACACACTATGCATTTAAACATAAAAGCATTAGAAGTCTATAAGGACAGTGGATGCCAGTGTTTGATGAATGAGTAGATGGTTGATTGGATGTTAGGTTAAACATTCTTCTTGACTTGAAGATTTCGGGGTCGAAATCCTTTAAGGAGGGGAGAATGTAACACCCCGTATATCAGTTAATACTAATATTCACAAATTAAAAGAATTAATATTGAGAATTTGCACGAAATAGCCTTAAAAAGGCATATAACAAATTTGAGATATGTGAATTGCCTTAAAAGGCGAAAAATGGAATTAAGACATTAATTGGAAAATTAATGTGTAGAAATGGTCATAAGTTAATTATGGATTAATTTGAATTCATGAATAGGTGTGTGTGTATATATATGTATATTTATATATATATGGGCAGTTAATGTAAACATGAATAGAAGTTTATTAATTTGCTGAGTGTTTGCTGAGTCACTTCTGACTCATTGCTGAGTCAATAAGATAAACCCCATCTGGTCTGAATGGCTACGGTTATTTCTAGGTTAAATCTAATTGCCTAAATGAATCCTAACATCTATAAATAAGTGGGTAGACTCTAACCCTAAATCTCTTGAAAAATTGGAGAGCTACCGACATGCCGTTGCCATGGAGTTCAGCATAGCCGTCACAAACTAAAGAAGAAGAAGGCCTAATCTACAAACTAAATCTACTCAAATCAAATCAAAAGCTCTCTCTCTCTTTCTATTTCTCTTCTTTAAAATTGCGAGTATGATGAATCTCACAATATTATTATAAAATAATTTGATTAAGTTATGAATGGATCACAAGAAAGTGATATGAATTGTTATGTATTTGTAAATTATGTTGTGGATCTCTTGTTATGCTATTATGTTATCATATATATGTTGTTATGTTGTAGTGATTATGTTGTAAATAATCCTATGCTATGTCATATGTGATTAATCATGCTATGCTATGTTGTAAATCATATCATGCTATGTTGCAAATTATGATACGCTATGTTGTAAATCTTATATATGTTGTAGATCTCATATTATCACATATGTTGAAATACTTATGTTATATGATAATGATGTCATGTTAAGTTGTGTTGAATCATACAAGTTGTAAAATCATGATGTTAGTATTTATGCGAATTGGATCATGTTTAAAGTTTATGTTTTTTTTATAATAGATCTTGATTATGGGAATTTGCCTATTGGGTTAGGTGTATCCATATACATGAATCTACAAATTAATTGGATCTTGAATATGGGAATTTGCCTATTAAGTTAGGTGTACCCATATACATGAATCTATGATTAAATGAATTTTGATTTTTGGGAATTTGCCTATTGAGTTAGGTGTACCCATATAAAACCATATTGTTAATGATGTTGATTCACACATGTCCTATACAAGTTTATGAAATTTGATCAAAATCATATTATGTGAATTATGAATAAGTTGACACCCTTAGATCCATGACATGTATAACCTTATGCAAGTTGTAATGTATGCAAGTTTTACCCCATGTTATGATTTATTTAGTCACATATATATGTTGTTGTTGTGAATATTTTATTTTATGCTATGAGTTAGACTAATCGGGTCTAGCAACATTTTGCGAATAAACGTTCAAACGTGGGGTAGGAGTAATATTAGGGAATTAATAAATTGGGGTGCAATTGATATGATTTTGCATGCCTTAAATGGATGTCCATAATTGAGTCAATTATGGACATTGTTAAATTTGGAATTAATTAATAATTCAAGTAGGGAATTATTAAAATTGGGGAAAGTGGATTATTAATAATAGTCAATGCTTAGGACATGAGGTTGGACCCGTTTGTGACGTAAACCTGCCCGGACCCGCCCGGCAAATCCAGTAGTCACAAATGTCGGCCCAATGTGAGAGGTCCTAGGCCCAAACTAAAGCATAACAGTTGTAAAGACACGAGGTTAGACTCTTTTATGGTGTAAGACTACCAGGACCCGCCCGGCAAATCCAGCTGCCATAAATGCCAGTCTAATGTGAGAGGTCTTTATGAGGTTATGGCCTTAATGAATTAAGAAATACTTAGCCAGATAATCATGTAAGGTGGGACATGGGGGTTAAGTAGGTGCCTTGGGTGGCATGAGGAATCTAATGGTTGCCTTTAGAGGCATTTGAAATATGACTTAACCAAATACACATGTAAATGAACATGACTAAGTGGGTTAAGTGGATGGACTAATGGGACAAGCTTAGGTGGAATGCTTGTGGGAAATAATGGGGGCCCATTTCAACCAGTATCCCAAAACGTCTCTTTGTGGGCTCGACCCAAGTCGAGGACGAGATACGCATACTGGGTTTGACTATAAGAGGCCAAAACAGGGAGTGATGGCAACGCAAGTCCAACGGGTTTTATATGCGTGTGTGGACCCGGGCTGGTAGGTAAGACGTTGTTGCATCGTGTAGGTATAAGCCGTGCATCTCCGTTATATCAGGTTGCCACTTTAGGGGAATGATACACCCCACTGTGTGGCCAGCACGGGTATCTACTAGTAGGGAGCCGATCGAAAAATGGAAAGTGGGGTACACCTAGTGGAGATAGGGGCAGGCGGCACCTATGTAGTCAGCTAGGAGTACGTAAAGCTATTAAGAAAGTTTCTAAGTGAAGCTAAGTGGAATCAATCTTTAGGGTGACTGGTGTGGTGCAGTATAGTGTTTATCCTTTAGTATTTAGGAGCGCCTAAAACGTTTCCTTTAGCGATTGTCTACGTCCTTAATCTGCTCTTTCATAGACATTTCCTTGTTTTCCAGCTTATGCCTTAGTCCAGTTATTTTGATAATAGTATTGTAGAATTATCATACTCGCCAGACTTTATGTCTGACCCCCCTCTTTTTCATCTTTTTCTCCCTTCAGGTCCTCAGGTTGGGCCAAGTTCCAGTGGAGTCTGATTGGATTGCTTATCTCTTGGAAAGCTTGGACTGCTGAAGCAAAGTCCAGCTTGTTATCTTTCTTTTTTAATGGCTATTTATGTAATGGGATTATGTACTTGTTTTATCAAGATAGATATTGTACTTGACTTCGATTATGGTGTTATGATGTAATCAAACATGTTTTGACTTCTGCTGCAATTGAAATAAAGTTTTTAAATTTCCAAGTACTATTTTATATCTGTCTTGTTGAAATTTTACTGTTCTATATTCACCTAAAACCTCCATAGAAGTTAATTCATTCCCTTTGTGAGTGACATTAATGGACGTGGGGTGTTACAGTGATGCTTAGCTGCCTAGTATCTTTTGACGCATCCAATGGTGATTTGGAATTTGTTTGTGTGGTCCGTGAGTATAGTGACATCTTCGATGAAGTGCGGGGTTTACCTAGAGGCGCGAAGTAAGTCTTCATGTGTGCCTAGTGGATAGTTTAAAGCCAGTTATGTGAGCAATTATGGTTTTGGAGCAAGACTGACAAGGACAGCCAGAGTCGGTTAAGTGCTCAATTATTTGGCCGTTTTACTAATATCATCTCACGTAGGTCATCTGAATTCGAATAAGGTATCCCTTGGGTGTTTGTCTAATATTGGTTTAGGCCTTTGGGGCTTGCACTTGGGGGATGTCGAGTTCGACTAGGATGGTCTGCGTGGGAGATGGATAGTTGTGATGATGTTGCATGGGATATTATCCTGGTTTTCTCTAGAAGAGGAGAAGAACCTGCCCTACATCATAGGGAAGTCTCAGGGAAAGGGTGATATGTTATGTAGGGAGACTATCGAAAGTCCATGAGAGGAATTGCCCTACCCACGACTTAGGATTGGCTGCCATAGCTTTTGCGCTCAAGTCTTGGCGGAAGTTTGAGCTGCTTACAGACCATATGTCGCTAAAGTTTTGTTCTCTCAGAAAGATCTGAACTGGAGGCAGCAAAGGTGGATGGAGTTCTTGGTGTCCTGCGATTTCGAGGTAGCATATACCCCTTGCAAAGGGTAATGTTGTGGTGGATGCCATAAGTAGGAAAGGATCGGCATTGAGTCCTTTGTCTGTTGAGTGGCGTAGCTTAGAGTTTATCTCTACCATTGACTTTAGACCATCCATTGATTTTGTACTTGGTTCGCTAACGTCCGTTGAGGTCAGACCTACGCTTTTAGGATGGGTTGAAGATGCATAGCGAGATGACCTGCAGTGGTGGAGTTAGTAGAGAAGCTCATCTTAAATAGGTATACCCTAGATGATAAGGGTTGGTTGCGTAGGGACGGTAGACTTTGTGTATCACGGGACGAAAGTTTGAGGAAGTGTTTACATGATATGGCGAAAGTGGTGGAGCCGAACACGCTTAAGGAAGTGGAAGTAGAGCGAGATGCCACGATCGGACTAGCTCCTACATGCATTCTTGGGTCGGATATTAATAAGTTGAGAAACCGAGAGGTCAAGCTAGTCAAAGTGAAATGGGAAGAAGATCAAGGATACGCTACTTGGGAGATGGAAGAGAAGATTCGTTTGTTGTACTCCTTCCTTTTCGGGGTTTTGTCTTTTAGATTCTCCTTTATCGCCTAGCTTATACTTGTCCTATCTTTAGTATATCCTCTCGTTTAAGTCTTTGACCTTTAGAAGGGTAGTCCTATGGTTGAAACATGTGTTTGAGACTTGTTATGTTTGATGGATGCAAGTGGATGCAAGTGTTTTCTAGTGGTTGCTCTTGGATGCATATACACACACTTTAGGCACTAGATCGGCTCAGTCACTCTCATATTGCATATAAATATGTGTGCATATTTAAATTAATGAATGAATAGTGGTTGTATTATCATATAGATGTTACATTAAGATGAATGGCTGCGCACGCATATAGAAATAATATGCATCATTCGGAATCTTTTGCAGGCATAATGGACGCATGGCACTATCATGGTTCGCATTAAGGTGGTCAACTGAATCAGTAGACCGCCTGATTTTTGCATTGGATAAGGACATGTACACACACTATGCATATAAACATGAAAGCATTAGAAGTCTCTTAAGGACAATGGATGCCTGTGCCTGATGGTTGAGCAGATGGATGATTGGATGATAGGACACATTCTTCCTAACTTGAAGATTTCGGGGACGAAATCCTTTAAGGAAGGGAGAATGTAACACCCCGTATTTTCTGTGAACATAAAAATAACAAATCAAGGTATAATTAATTTTTAGAAAAATAATTTGGTAAAACGTGTTGCGCCGTTGCGTTCGTCTTGGAATTCTACTTGAGATAGAGTCCGAGTTTGCGTAAATTGGACTCCGTATGAAAAAGATATCCTTAAATTAAATATTGCAGCAAAATATGGAAAAAGAGGAATGAAAAAAAAGAATAACGTTTAGCATTGTTCTAAGAATTGTAAGCAAAAGACATAATAGCTCATTTGGTTGGAACATGTGACTTGCATACAAGAGGTACATAGTTCGATCCCCGCCAACGCCATATTTTTTTATTTTAGGGGAATGGCTAAAAAGCGGCTTAGTGTGAACGCGGTTCAAAAAAAAAAAAAAGTTGTTAAGTGTGAAAATGGTTAATTGGGAAGATAGATAAAAAAGAAATTAAATATATATACATTGAATATATATATAATTGAGAAGATAAATACAGTCAATTTATTTGGAGGGAAAGATTTATGCATGAATAGATATGTATGTAAGTAGGTAACTTCATTATGCATTGATTTTGCATGTTGCAAGGAAAGTAGAAAGAAAAATGGGAAATTAAATTATATGCTCGATTTTTTTTTTTTTTATGCAAGCAATTAATTTGCATTATTTGAATTTATGAATAGTTGCGTGTGTGTGTATATATATTTATATATATATGGGCAGTTAATACAAACATGCAAAGATTGAAATTAGTTTGTAGAGGAGTGTTAATTTGTCATTGATATTAATTAAAAAGAGAAATATATATATATATCTATATATATACTATGTAGGCATAATTTGGTTAATTTGTATGAAACGGTATAATTGGTATACTGTTAATTAGGAACATAATTAATGTTATAATTTAATGGTGAATGATTTACATATGAACCATAAATATGTAAATCAGTAAAAGATGAACATTTAGTACAAATAGAAGTTTATTTATTTGCTGAGTCATAAGGGCTGAGGTGTCACCCTATCTTGGTTGAGTGGTTGTGATTAATTCTAAGGACATCGACGGCTATAATCAAATTCAAACTCTATAAAAACAGGGGTAGACTCAAACCTAAAATCAGATGAAAATTAGAATAGCCGCCGTCATGCCATCGCCATGGAGTTCAGCGTAGCCGTCACAAATTAAAGAAGAAGAAAACCTAATCAACAAACTAAATCTACTCAACAACAAATCAAAGCTCTTTCTCTTTCTCTTTCCCTTCTTAAAGTGTGAGTATGATGATTCTCACAAGATTATTATTAAACTAATTAGATTGAGTTATGAATGGATCACAAGAAAGTGATATGAATTGTTATATGCTATTATGTTATAGATCTCATGTTATGCTATTATGTTATCATATATACGTTGTTATGTTATTGTGAGTATGTTGTAAATCATGCTATGTCATATGATGTAAATCATGCTATGTCATATGTTGTAAATCTTGCTATGTCATATGATGTAAATCATGCTATGTCATATGTTGTAAATCATGCTATGTCATATGTTGTAAATCATGCTATGTCATATGTTGTAAGTCATGCTATGTCATTATATACATATGTTGTAAATCTTATGTTGTTACATATGTTGTATATCTTATACTATATTATCACATATGTTGTAATGATGTCATATATGTGTAATTCTCTATGTTAAGTTGTGTTGAATCATACATGTTGCAAAATCATGATGTTATTATTTATGCGAATGGATCATGTTTAAAAATTGATGTTATTAAAATAAATGGATCTTGATTATTGGAATTTTCCTATTGAGTTAGGTGTACCCATATACATGAATCTACAATTTAAATGGATCTTGATTATGGGAATTTGTCTATTAAGTTAGATGTACCCATATATGTATGAACCCATATTATTAAGTTAGATGATGTTGATTCACACATGTACCTATGCAAGTTTATGAAATTGGGTTAAGATCATATTATGTGAATTATCAACAAGTTGACACCTTTAGATCCGTGACGTGTATAATCTTATGCAAGTTGTATTTTTGGACATATGCAAGTTTCACCCCTTTTCATGACTAGATCTATTTTAGTCACATATATATGTTGTTGTTGTTGTGTTAATTTCTTTTATGCCATGAGTTGGACTATTCGAGTCTAACGTATATTTTACGTTTAATGAACGAACGTACAACGTGGGGTGGGGATAATATTAAAGGATTTAATATTGAGGATTTGCATGGGATAGCCTTAAAAAGGCATATAACAAAAATTGAGATGATAATAAATTGCCTTAAAAGGTGGAAAATTTAATTAAGACATTAATTGGAAAATTAATGTCTAGTAATGGACATAATTTAATTATGGATTAATTTGAATTAAAATGCCTTTAATGGCATATAATGAAATTGTGATGAAATTTGGTATGATTTTGCATACCATAAATGGATGGCCATAATTGAGTCAATTATGGACATCGTTAAAACTAGAAATTAATTAATAATTCAAATAGGGAATTATTAAAACCGGGGAAAAAGGATTTTTAATAATAAATGCTTAGGACGCGAGGTTGGACTCGTTTGTGACGTAAACCTGCCCGAACCCGCCCGGCAAATCCAGTAGTCACAAGTGTCAGCCCAATGTGAGAGGTCCTAGGCCCAAACTAAAGCATAACAGTTGTAAAGACACGAGGTTAGACTCTTTTATGGTGTAAGACTGCCCGGACCCGCCCGGCAAATCCAGCTGTCATAAATGCCAGTCTAATGTGAGAGGTCTTTATGAGGCTATGGCCTTAATGAATTAAGAAATACTTAACTAGATAATCATGTAAGGTGGGACATGGAGGTTAAGTAGGTGCCTTGGGTGGCACGACGAGTCTAGTGGTTGCCTTTAGTGGCATTTGAAATACGATTAGTAAAGACTTAACCAAACACACATGTAAATGAACATGACTAAAGGGTTAAGTAGGTGCCTTGGGTGGCATGAGAAAACATATGATTAGTAACACTTAACCAAAGTAAATATGTAAGTGGGACATGGGTGTTAAGTGGGTGCCTTGGGTGGCAGGTGGAATTACTAATAGAAACCCTTAACCAAATTTAGACATGCAAGTAGACATGGAGGGGTTAAGTGGGATATACTAAAGGGAACCAAGCCTAGGTGGGAAGCTTGGTGGGGGCCCTTTTCAGGCCAGTAGACCATTTCGTATCTTTGTGAGCTCGACCCAAGTCGAGGACGGGACACGCCTACTAGGCCTGATTGTTAGAGGCCAAAGCAGGTTAGCGGTGACAACGCAAGTCCAACGGGTTCATGTGCGTGTGTGGGCCCAGGCTGGTAGGTAAGACGTTGTTGCATCATGTAGGTATAAGTCGTGCATCTCCGTTGTATCGGGTTGCCACTTTAGGGGAGTGATACACCCCACTGTGGGACCAGCACGGGTATCTACGAGTTAGGGAGCCGATCGAATGGGGTAGGGTAGTGAACACACCTAGTGGAGATAGGAGCAGGCGGCCCTATGTAGTCAGCTAGGGATATATAAAGCTACCACTATTATTATTAACTACTAAGGGGGTACACCTAGTGGAGATAGGAGAAGGCGGCACCTATGACGTCAGCTAGGAGTACATGGAACTACCATTGAAGGGGGTACATCTAGAGGGGATAGGTACACGTTGGTTACCTATTGTAGCAGCTAGAGATATACTGTTAAACGAGGAGGGTAGCCGGTACATCTAGTAGTACACAAAGCTATCATCATTCTATTTAAGTCAAGAGGGATCAAGATTCTAGAGTGACTAGTATGGGTGCAGTTAGTGTTAGTACAGTACAGAACGGTACAGTACAGTAGAGTATAGTAGTTATCCTATGTTGATTAGCAAGCGCCAGTAACGTCAGTGTCAGTAGGCCAGTGTGGTGCAATATAGTATTTATCCTTTAGTAATTAGGGGCGCCTATAACGTTACCTTTAACGATTGTCTATGTCCTTTGTCTACTCTTTCATATCGGTGGTTCATAGACATTTCCTTGTATTCCAGCTTATGCCTTAGTCTAGTTATTTTGATAATAGTATTGTAGAATTGTCATACTCGCCAGACTTTATGTCTGACCCCCCTCTTTTCCACGTTTTTCTCCCTCCAGGTCCTCGGGTTGGACCCAGCTCTAGTGGAGCCTGATTGGATTGCTTATCTCTTTTGGAAAGCTAGGACTGCTGAAGTAAAGTCCAGCTTGCTATCTTCTTTAATGGCTATTTATGTATTGGGATTATGTATTTGTTTTATCAAGATGGATATTGTACTTGACTCTGATTTATGGTATTAAGATGTAATCAAACAGTTTTGACTTCTGCTGCAATGAAATAAAGTTTTTAATTTCCAAGTACTATCTTATATCTGTCTTGATGTAATTTTACTGTTTTATATTCACTTATAACCTCCATGGAAGTTAATGCATTCCCCTTGTGAGTGACATTAATGGACGTGGGGTGTTACAGCATTAGTAGCAACTCATCCATCCGATGTGAAGATCGTCGGTCTTCAATAACCGTTTTCAAATCTTCGAATTTCGATCGTCGTATAATTAATTGGAATGAGATTTAACTCGGCATTTCCAAATAATTTGCAAATATATATAATTCAAAATTATTTCTTTGCTTGGTCAAATTCAATCCCAGGTTATAGATTAATGTCGATTGAATCTAACCGTCAATAATGCTTTATAAACCAAGAGAAATTGATTTGTTTTCATTCCATATCGTTTATAATAATTTATAACGATTTCTCGCTATGTTTATATATATAAAACTAGCCCATTTTAATTAAACGATGTTTCAGGTCATTACGCGGCGCTGGCGCTATTTTTACAAAAATTTTAATTACACATTACTCAAAATCTAACCGTTGGATCTTAGCAAATTTTATATCGTTGGAAAGATCTTTCCGAAGCGGACCTAACACTTCCAGTTTTGGAAAAATCCGACGGTCGGATCTTTCGGTTTAATCATTTGAAGTTACGATTTCGAATCTCGAACTATAGCAGCGTGATTCCTTTTATTTTAATTTATATTTATATATATAAATATAATTCGTTTGGCGATTTCAAATCTATTTATTTCTTTACATATAAAAGGATATTGTTTAATACAAAAATGTATTCCAGTACATGTAAATTCTATGCGCCTCGTATTTACATTAAAAAGAGTATTTTTAATGTATTAACATATTTGGTTATATGTTTTTCTATTATTCTAGCCTATTACACATAATGTTTTAACAGAAATTCTAACATATTTTTTTTAAGGAATCCCTTTTTACATTAAAAATGTGATTTTTTATGCTTTAATACTTTTATCCTAATGTAAACGGTTTTCATATGATACACGTACATTTCATGTATTACAAAAAAAAATGTGAATTCCAATGTAAACATGATTTCATTTCAAAACAATAAACATTTTTCTATTTTCCTATATTACATTAAAAATGTGTATTTCAATGTAAACATGATCTCATTTCAAAACAACAAACATTTTTCTATTTTCCTGTATTACATTAAAAATGTGTATTTCTATGTAACATGATTTCATTTCAAAACAATAAACATTGTTATATTTTCCTGTATTACACTAGAAATGAGTATTTCAATGTAACATGTATTCATTTCAAAATAATAAACATTTTTCTATTTTCCTCTATTACATTAAAAATGTGTATTTCAATGTAAACATGAACGTTTATATATATCCTCGACTTTACATTGAAATATGGTTTTTAATGTAAAACATGTTTTCTATTTTAAAACGTGAACTATTTTGATCATTTCTCTATTTACATGAAACGTGTTTCATTTTTATTACATGAACTATTAAATCATTTCTTTCTTTACATTAAAGTGTGAATTCTAATGTAAAACATGTTTGTATTTTTAAACATGAACACATTTCTATATTCTTACATCTCGTTAAAAACGTGAACTTTTTACATTACAATAAAAATGTAAACCTTTTAATATAAAAATGAAAATTTACACTTCTTCTATATTTGTACTGCATTATATAAAAATGTAATTTTCTTTCTTTTCTTTTGTTACATCATGTAAACATGTAATCCTTGCTTTTCTTTTATATTATGTAAAGATGTAATCTTTTTATCTTAATACTTTGATTACTCAAAAATGAAATCTTTTATTCTTTATTCTTTGTTTACACAAAGAATGTTCTTTTTATTCTTTTCTTTGATTTCACATAAAATGTAGTTTTTATTCTTTTCTTTAAATCCATATAAAAATGTAATTTTTATCCTTTTCTTTGATAACATAAAAGGTTGTACTCTTTTATTTTCTCGTCTAATTACATAAGAAAAATGCAATCTTTTCATATCATCTTTAATGTAATAACCCGGAAATCCGAGCCAATTTAAATTTAATTTTTTTTGGCAATTTTAATGAATTTTGATTATTTAAAATGAGTTATTTTAAATAATATCGACGAGAAATTTATTTTGAATAGAATTCGAACGTATATATTGTTAGGATTGCCTCGCATGTTGTTAAGGAGGAATGATGGTTTGGAATTAATAGTCCCACATCATGGAATAAATTGAAGGAGTTGTGTACAAATATGAGTTGGTAGGCACGTAACAATAGGGATTCCTTTTGTTATATGGGAGTTGTGTGCCAGCTCATATGCGTACAAGGAAGGGGGACTTTGTTCCGACTGTCGTTACATAACAGTGGTATCAGAGCCGAAGGTTACGGATTGGGCCATGCGGGCAAGGCAGTGCTCTCAAAAGACACTCGTAGGATGCGAGTCAAGGGGGAGACTGTTAGGATTTCCTCGCATGTTGTTAAGGAGGAATGATGGTTTGGAATTAATAGTCCCACATCATGGAATAAATTGAAGGAGTTGTGTACAAATATGAGTTGGTAGGCATGCAACAATAGGGATTCCTTTTGTTATATGGGAGTTGTGTGCCAGCTCATATGCGTACAAGGAAGGGGGACTTTGTTCCGACCGTCGTTACATAACATATATTATATAGATCATCGTTAGAATATAATATTCATTTATATATAAAAAAGGAATTGAAAATGGCACGGTAGTTCGATAATTCGATTTCAAATTTTAAATGGATGTACATGATTCAAAATAAACCGGATTTTAGTGAAACCAAAAATATTTGAATCTAATTGAGAATATCTTTCCAACGAATCCGAAAAATCAAAATTTCATAGCGGGAATCAAAAGACATGTCTAGTTGAAAATTCATAATAATCACTATGGAATTTCGGCCCTTAAATATGGCCATTTTTCAAACGGTCTCAGAATTTGACGAAATTAGTTTTGTTAGGACCATATTGTCAATACGAAGCTAGAAAATATTTTTCTGGAATTTATAGAGTTAGTATGTTTCTCCGGTAAATTGAAATGTTCATTCAAATTCAATATATAGACTTTTATTTTGATTTTGATGGAAAAACTGATCGAAACGATCGAATCAGCTTACGATACATACCCCATTGTGTTTGGAATGAGGGTAATTAGCTATGACGACAGGCGGTGGGTTCGATTTCGAGGTCGAAATTTAAAGTTGTTTTTTATAATTAAATTAAATAAAAAAAGTCAACTACCCCGTTTATCTCTCCCCCCTCCCCCCGTTTCATTCATTTAGAAAGATAAAAACAAATAAAAAAAGGGAGACGAGAACGTAGCCCCCCCCATTGCTCAACCTCCACCGCCGCCGTCCAGGGCATCGGCGCCCTCTACGCCACCTCCTCCTTCACCTCGACCTCCTCCCATTCTCTCCCTCCTCTTCCAAATCGCCCCACCACTCCACAACCAGGCCACGGCCCTAACCACCGAGCCGCCACCGTCCTAACTACCCTCCTCCGCAGCTCGAGCCCTCCTTTCTGATTCGCGCGAGACCTCGCCCAAGCCCTCCTCTTTAATAAATTGTAAGGTTTTAATGTTATTTATATAGTTTTTTATTTTATTTAATTACAGTAGTTAGTTTTAAAATAAAAATTCAATTTTTTTATGAAAAGGGGGGTTTAAATCAGTTTTATAGAAGAGGAACATTGTTTTAAATTGAAAAGATAAGATCTTTGTTTAAGAAAGATTTGATTTTGAAATGAATAAATATTTGATTTTTAATATATATAAAGAGGATATCTTTCTAGATGTAGCAATATAAAGACCCGATTTTTATCTATGTATGATAATAAAAATACGATTTTTATATTATATAGATAGTAAAAATTTGATCTTTATATGTGTAGCGAAGCAAAAACCTGATTTTTATTATACATGTGTTGAAATAAAAATGGGATTTTTATAGCAATGATATAAAAATTCGATCTTTATATTAGAAGTAGATATAAAAATATAATTTTTATATAGGAAGGAGCGTTATAAAAATATATTCTTTATTGGAAGAAGAGCGATATAAAAATATAATTTTTATATAGAGAATAGTGTGATAAAAATATAATCTTTATTATATGAACACCGTTGTAAAAATAGAATTTTTATCTATATAGTAGAGGTGTAAAAATAGAATTTTTATCTATATATTAGTGGTGTAAAAATAGAATTTTTATCTATATAGTAGCAATATATGAATGTAATTTTTATATGCATAGCAACAATATAAAAATGCGATTTTTATATATGTAGTGGCTACGGATAATGAAAGTGACGAAAGGCGAGCACGACGAAGATTTCTACATAAGAAGAGTCATGGCGTTTAGTTTAGCTAGTTGGTGAGAACTCCTCACCTTTAATATAAATTTCTAGTTAAAAATATATACTAGGATGCAGACGGTGTTTAGTAGCACCCGACACCCGTCGTCCACAGACCATGACGGTTTGTATGCTTGTTTGTTTGATTTTGATGTGTAGTTGATTGTGTGATGTGATGTGAAATGAAATAAAATATTTATATAGTAAAAAATTATTTTATAGTTGAAAATATATTTTATAGTGTGAATGTGAATAAATAAATATAAACAAATCGGACGACTTGTTTATATACACCCATTTGACAGATATTGATTGGGACGATAAATTTTACACATCGCCCAACTGCACAAATAAAATATGTGTTTGACTATTTGAAACCCCGCACGGGTATTGGGATGATATATGACATACACTAATCCCAATAATTAGTTGTATGTCGATCGATTGATTGACAGACTGTTATGAGTGTTAGATATTTATATTTGATGTTTATACAGTGTAGAATGCACTTTGGATGATGGTTGATTATTTGTCATTGTTGATATATACATGTGTTGTATGGAAATTGTGATACCCCACCTCCGCTAGGGTAACTCACAAAGGGAATGCACTAGTTTTGGAGGGGTATTATCGAGATAACATCACAGAATTATCACAAGATAGAACATAAATAAATAATTAAGTAAACAGCGGAAGAATTTATGAGTAAAACAGAACTTCATTTTATTCCAAAATAAAACATGTCTCTTACAAACATTTCAGATAACAACTTCCTTACAACTTTCTTGTAATAATAGCCAAAGAAGCAATGACTTAAAAACAGAAAAACAGCTTATTCCCCAAGTGCAGTAAAAAGAAGCAGCCATATCAAACCGTACATGCTGAGCCAAAGCAAGTGATATCCAGGCTAAGAGCTAGTGTTTCCTCCCTGAGAACCTGGGGGGGGGGGGGGTGGAACGAAAGGAAAAGGGTCAGTCATAAAGACTGAGTAAGTTCTAGTGACTTTCAGTGTAGAAACGGTTAAAACAACATGTCATGTATGAACTGGAACTAAACTTGAGAATGGTGTCAAGGTGGACAAGATAGACTAAGGTGATCATGATAAGTCAAGACAAGTCAAATAAAGCATCACATGTTCAAGATTCGTTGCATTGACTGTACTAGTATACTAAGCCCATGTCACTAGTTAATCACGAAATAAATCCCACGGCCCAATATCATGAAATGACCCTGAAACGGGGTCTGACCCAAGTACGGGGTCCTACAGAGCGATTATCTAGTCGATCAGCTCCCTACAAGTTCTAGCTCCTCAAGTGTCTGTGTCATACGGCTAATCACGAATGTAGTCACCTGTGCTGGGTCCACCTTCGGGTGTATCAGCCCTAGGGTGTCAACCCCTGACACGATTCAAGATGCACAGATAAATCTACGGATACCCAGTGCCTGCCCCGGAATACGTGCACGACTGTAGTCCACCGAACCTACACTGGCATACCCCACTGCCGTCGTTCACCTCTTACAATCAGCCCAGTAATCGTGCCCCACCCGGCCTAGCCCTAGGGTACCTTGATACATCTAGAGGGTTACTGCTGAAAAGGGTCGTGTCTAGGGTTTCGCCTAACAGATTAGGTCATGTAATTCGTGACCTAACCCGCCTAACCGATTAAGTCATGTAATTCGTGACTTAATCCTTTTTCCAGTCTAGTCATGTCAAGATGGTTAAGTATGTCATTTAAATTTGTGACTTAACCCGCTTACGTGTCATGTCAAGTTGGCTAAGTGTTGTCGTTTCAAGTTCATGACTTAGCCCTACAAATCGTGTTCAAGTTGGTTAAGTTGTCTTTTCATGTTCATGACTTAACCCTAATTGGCATTAATTGATTGGTTAATGCACCGAACCACTCACATTGGATCCTATTGTTCATAGCCACTGGATTTGCCGGGCGGTTCCGGGAAAGTTTACGCTACGAACTCAACCCAACCTCGGGTTTCAAGCGCGATGTGACCAACTACCCACATTGGATCCTATTGTTTGTAGCAACTGGATTTGCCGGGCGGTTCCGGGCAGATTTACACTACAAACTCAACCAAACCTCGAGTTGGCCACTTTCTTGTTTTCTAAAGTCATGCCCATGTTCTTATCAAATTCGTGCTACTTTCATAGCATGTTCATATGTCAATTTCGTGCCCAACTAAGGCATGTTTCAGGTCAAGTTATGGAATGTTCAAGTCAAGTTTTTCGTGCCATATTTCATGTTCCACTTATGCCAAATTTCACGATTTATGATTATAATCAATTCAAGTTTTGCCTATTCTACCCAATCGTATCCCCAACGCATATAATCGTACTTCATTCACAAGCATAAACAATTCAAGAGATAAAGGGGAATAACACCAAACATGTGATAGGCATATGTGACAATTCATTTGCATAATAAACAGGCTATAACATATCTCATGGTTTCAATACTAGCATGATGATAACTTGGCATAGTAATGGTTCTAACTTAGTTTAACATGATGAATTCAACTTTACATCATAGGCATAATAATCTTTGCGGGCATAATAATAATTTTATTATAAACATGAAACATTAAAGGCATGGTAATTCTAATAGGCATAGTGGACTCCAATTTAGCATTTTTAACATAATGATTCTCACCTAGCATTATAAACATAATGACTCCAACTTTTCATCATAACCAAGCAATTCCCAATTTGTCATTAACATGATAGGTATATTAACATCACATGCATAGTTTCATTAACATCACAGACATGGTTTAATTAGCATCATAGGCATGGTTTAAACAACATAAAGATTTCAATAAACATAAAGATTCCATTGACATGTATTAGTCCAACTTGCCATACAATTAAGCCCAAGTGATTCATAACCACATCAAAATCATGATAAGTTTAACTTGCAACATTGACATAGCGAAGTTCCCAAATTATGATTTCAAAGTTAAACAATATAAACATGGATTAATAATAGTTCCTAAATCCGGTTTCAATTCATAGCATGTCCATGTTATTTTAGCGTTTTTGCCTAAAAAGTAACATAGAACTTACAATATGAAGCAAGCAATCCAAATCAAAACTTTAAATCAAATAGCCCCAAATCCGTTGTCTAAAGCGTCGTAGTTGTTGTAGCTTCTAGTTGTAGCCTTCAAGAACCATCCTTCGTCTTCTTTAATTTTGTTCTTTGTATTTTTAATTTAGAGTTCTAGGTTTAATGGCGGCTGCATGAGTGCTAAAATGAAATAGTATGATTTAGGCTAGGTCTTAGGGTCATTTTATAGTTGTAGGAAACTCATTTAGGCCATTAGATCAACCCCAGAGTCAATCCGGACCATCAAAACACATACCGGGCTTCAAAAATGGGTTATGGGCCAAACCAGGCCGACCAGGTCGACCTGTACAGGGCGGTCGACTCTAGGGTCGACTCTAGGGTCGACCTGGCCTGGGGAGGTCGACTCTAGGGTCGACTCTAGGGTCGACTCGGTTCTGTCTACCAGAAAGTCTGCTGAAACTTGTTTTGGCCATATCTTGGTCATACGGACTCCGATTTTCGAAAACACGGACTCTATCTCACGTATTTTTTCGAGAGGAACGCAATGGTGAAGTCCATTTTAGCTAATTCCATATTCTTAAATTAATTATCCTTATTTTACTATCTTTTCCGTTACACACACCGTTACCGAACTAATTTTTCTTCTCTTCCAAATATTAATTAATTCTTCTTATGCATCGCCATTATTTACCTATGTAAACATATTTTTATATATTTTATTTCATTTTTAATTATACCTTGATTTCTTGTTTTCACATGTTGTTAAAATTCGGGTTGTTACATTCTCCCTTCCTTAAAGGATTTCGTCCCCGAAATCTGCAAGTTAAGAAGAATGTGTCCTACCATCCATCATCCATCTACTCAAAACATCATCCATTATCAATCATTGTCCTTAAAAGATTTCTAATGCTGTATGAACATATGCAGAAAGTGTGTGTATATGTTCCTTATCTAATGCAAATGATCAAGCCTGATTGATCCTTTCAAATGCAAACCGTGTTTAGTGCCATGAGTCCAACATGTATGCAAATTTTTCCTATTATAATTCATGATTTCTACATGAGTGCACAAACATTAAATCATATGCAACAACCAAATGATAGCACAACCAAGTTTCCAAAATAATCACTCATGCATATGCAAGTATGAAACTGTGACTGAGCCGATCTAGTGCCTAATGTGTATTCATGCATCCACGAGCAACCACTTGCGACCACTTGCAACCATTTTGCAATCATAACATGTTTCAATTACATGTTTACATCCAAAAAGATTCTACCTATGGTTCTCAAGATAGGATCGAGGAGATAACAAGATAAAACAAAGCATCTAGAAAAAGAAGTTAAAGATGTACCCCCGGAAGGTCCGGTCTGCTTCTTAGGGCAGTCCTTGCTGATGTGTCCAGTCTCCCCACAATGAAAACATTCACCTTGCTTTCTCTTCCTCTTTCTACAATCCTTGGCTATGTGCCCTTCCGTATCACAGAAATTGCATTTCCTTTTATCACGTGAGTTGTCATTCTTGCCTCCTTTCTCGGAGTCTACCTTCTTATTCTGAGAATCGTTGGGCTTGACCTCTTTCTTGCCCTTCTTATCTTCCTCATACAGTAGGGCCATATCTACCAAGCTTTCAAAGGTCGCCACCATGGGCACATGAGTCATGGCCAAACCATGTAGTGGCTCGTTCAAGCCCCGTGCAAAACGTAGCGCCTTTTTCTGGGGAGTGTTGACTAACTCCAATCCGAAGCGAGCAAGCTGATTGAAACGGTTCACGTATTCTATAACTGTCATATTCCCTTGTTTAAGTGCCAGAAACCGTTCCATTTGGAGACTCTCCTCTGCTGATGACAATAACTTAAGCCTAAATCTCCCTCTAAAGTCCGCCCAAGCCTCAATGGGCCTAGTAGCGTTGGTGACTTCCCACCAATAAGAAGCTTCCTCTTTCATGAGCCACACCGCCAACTGTACTTTCCTATTGTCCTCTACCTCAAAGATAACAAACAAGTCTTCGGTTTCCTTCAACCAATTCCGTGCCTCAACAGAAGTCTCAGTTCCTAGGAAATCCTTTCCGCCCATGGCCTTAAAGTCCTTGCATATCTTTGAAAAAGCGGTTTCTCGCGGAGGTTGAGGAGGATGAGGAGGAGGATTGCCTGGGCCTGTCACATTAGCCCGAGCCTCGAGGAAACGACGGAACCAAGTGGGTATATTGACCCCCTCAGGAAGATTAAGGTCGTCGGCCATGATAAGCTGAAAACGAAAAAGGAAAAGATTCAAACGAGGAAACAAAGATAGTGCTAATGGCTTTGGGGAATATGCCTTTTAATCAAAACAAAATTTTCTTGAAAATTTGCTTCTTTGTAAATGGTTTTGAAAAAAAAAATTCAAAAGGTTTTCAAAACTTTTTCCCAGTCTTGGTAACCTTCTGCTCCGATACCAAGTGTAACAACCCACCTCCGCTAGGGTCACTCACAAAGGGAATGCACTAGTTTTGGAGGGGTATTATCGAGATAACATCACAGAATTATCACAAGATAGAACATAAATAAATAATTAAGTAAACAGCGGAAGAATTTATGAGTAAAACAGAACTTCATTTTATTCCAAAATAAAACATGTCTCTTACAAACATTTCAGATAACAACTTCCTTACAACTGTCTTGTAATAATAGCCAAAGAAGCAATGACTTAAAAATAGAAAAACAGCTTATTCCCCAAGTGCAGTAAAAAGAAGCAGCCATAGCAAACCGTACATGCTGAGCCAAAGCAAGTGATATCCAGGCTAAGAGCTAGTGTTTCCTCCCTGAGAATCTGGGGGGGGGGGACGAAAGAAAAAGTGGCGAAAGGAAAAGGGTCAGTCATAAAGACTGAGTAAGTTCTAGTGACTTTCAGTGTAGAAACGGTTAAAACAACATGTCATGTATGAACTGGAACTAAACTTGAGAATGGTGTCAAGGTGGACAAGATAGACTAAGGTGATCATGATAAGTCAAGACAAGTCAAATAAAGCATCACATGTTCAAGATTCGTTGCATTGACTGTACTAGTATACTAAGCCCATGTCACTAGTTAATCACGAAATAAATCCCACGGCCCAATATCATGAAATGACCCTGAAACGGGGTCTGACCCAAGTACGGGGTCCTACAGAGCGATTATCTAGTCGATCAGCTCCCTACAAGTTCTAGCTCGTCAAGTGTCCGTGTCATACGGCTAATCACGAATGTAGTCACCTGTGCTGGGTCCACCTTCGGGTGTATCAGCCCTAGGGTGTCAACCCCTGACACGATTCAAGATGCACAGATAAATCTATGGATACCCAATGCCTGCCCCGGAATACGTGCACGACCGTAGTCCACCGAACCTACACTGGCATACCTCACTGCCGTCGTTCACCTCTTACAATCAGCCCAGTAATCGTGCCCCACCCGGCCTAGCCCCATGGTACCTTAATACATCTAGAGGGTTACTGCTGAAAAGGGTCGTGTCGAGGGTTTCACCTAACAGATTAGGTCATGTAATTCGTGACCTAACCCGCCTAACCGATTAAGTCATGTAATTCGTGACTTAATCCTTTTTCCAATCTAGTCATGTCAAGATGGTTAAGTATGTCATTTAAATTCGTGACTTAACCCGCTTACGTGTCATGTCAAGTTGGCTAAGTGTTGTCGTTTCAAGTTCATGACTTAGCCCTACAAATCGTGTTCAAGTTGGTTAAGTTGTTTTTTCATGTTCATGACTTAACCCTAATTGGCATTAATTGATTCGTTAATGCACCGAACCACTCACATTGGATCCTATTGTTCGTAGCCACTGGATTTGCTGGGCGGTTCCGGGCAGGTTTATGCTACGAACTCAACCCAACCTCGGGTTTCAAGCGCGATGTGACCAACTACCCACATTGGATCCTATTGTTTGTAGCAACTAGATTTGCCGGGCTGTTCCGGGCAGATTTACACTACAAACTCAACCCAACCTCGAGTTGGCCACTTTCTTGTTTTCTAAAGTCATGCCCATGTTCTTATCAAATTCGTGTTACTTTCATAGCATGTTCATATGTCAATTTCGTGCCCAACTAAGGCATGTTTCAGGTCAAGTTATGGAATGTTCAAGTCAAGTTTTTCGTGCCATATTTCATGTTCCACTTATGCCAAATTTCACGATTTATGATTATAATCAATTCAAGTTTTGCCTATTCTACCCAATCGTATCCCCAACGCATATAATCGTACTTCGTTCACAAGCATAAACAATTCAAGAGATAAAGGGGAATAACACCAAACATGTGATAGGCATATGTGACAATTCATTTGCTTAATAAACAGGCTATAACATATCTCATGGTTTCAATACTAGCATGATGATAACTTGGCATAGTAATGGTTCTAACTTAGTTTAACATGATGAATTCAACTTTACATCATAGGCATAATAATCTTTGCGGGCATAATAATAGTTTTATTATAAACATAAAACATTAAAGGCATGGTAATTCTAATAGGCATAGTGGACTCCAATTTAGCATTTTTAACATAATGATTCTCACCTAGCATTATAAACATAATGACTCCAACTTTTCATCATAACCTAGCAATTCCCAATGTCATTAACATGATAGGTATATTAACATCACATGCATAGTTTCATTAACATCATAGACATGGTTTAATTAGCATCATAGGCATGGTTTAAACAACATAAAGATTTCAATAAACATAATGATTCCATGGACATGTATTAGTCCAACTTGCCATACAATTAAGCCCAAGTGATTCATAACCACATCAAAATCATGATAAGTTTAACTTGCAACATTGACATAGCGAAGTTCCCAAAATATGATTTCAAAGTTAAACAATATAAACATGGATTAATAATAGTTCCTAAATCCGGTTTCAATTCATAGCATGTCCATGTTATTTTAGCGTTTTTGCCTAAAAAGTAACATAGAACTTACAATATGAAGCAAGCAATCCAAATCAAAACTTTAAATCAAATAGCCCCAAATCCGTTGTCTAAAGCGTCGTAGTTGTTGTAGCTTCTAGTTGTAGCCTTCAAGAATCATCCTTCGTCTTCTTTAATTTTGTTCTTTGTATTTTTAATTTAGAGTTCTAGGTTTAATGGCGGCTGCATGAGTGCTAAAATGAAATAGTATGATTTAGGCTAGGTCTTTTTATAGTTGTAGGAAACTCATTTAGGCCATTAGATCAACCCCAGAGTCAATCCGGACCATCAAAACACATACCGGGCTTCAAAAATGGGTTTTGGGCCAAACCAGGCCGACCAGGTCGACCTGTACAGGGGGGTCGACTCTAGGGTCGACTCTAGGGTCGACCTGGCCTGGGGAGGTCGACTCTAGGGTCGACACTAGGGTCGACTCGGTTCTGTCTGCCAGAAAGTCTGCTGAAACTTGTTTTGGCCATATCTTGGTCATACGGACTCCGATTTTCGAAAACTCGGACTCTATTTCATGTATTTTTTCGAGAGGAACGCAATGGTGAAGTCCATTTTACCTAATTCCTGATTCTTAAATTAATTATCCTTATTTTACTATCTTTTCCGTTACACACACCGTTACCGAACTAATTTTTCTTCTCTTCCAAATATTAATTAATTCTTCTTATGCATCGGCATTATTTACCTATCTAAACATATTTTTATATATTTTATTTCATTTTAAATTATACCTTGATTTCTTGTTTTCACATGTTGTTAAAATTCGGGTTGTTACATTCTCCCCTCCTTAAAGGATTTCGTCCCCGAAATCTGCAAGTTAAGAAGAATGTGTCCTACCATCCATCATCCATCTACTCAAAACATCATCCATTAGCAATCATTGTCCTTAAAAGATTTCTAATGCTGTATGAACATATGCAGAAAGTGTGTGTATATGTTCCTTATCTAATGCAAATGATCAAGCCTGATTGATCCTTTCAAATGCAAACTGTGTTTAGTGCCATGAGTCCAACATGTATGCAAATTTTTCCTGTTATAATTCATGATTTCTGCATGAGTGCACACACATTCAATCATATGCAACAACCAAATGATAGCACAACCAAGTTTCCAAAATAATCACTCATGCATATGCAAGTATGAAACTGTGACTGAGCCGATCTAGTGCCTAATGTGTATTCATGCATCCACGAGCAACCACTTGCGACCACTTGCAACCATTTTGCAATCATAACATGTTTCAATTACATGTTTACATCCAGAAAGATTCTACCTATGGTTCTCAAGATAGGATCGAGGAGATAACAAGATAAAACAAAGCATCTAGAAAAAGAAGTTAAAGATGTACCCCCGGAAGGTCCGGTCTGCTTCTGAGGGCAGTCCTTGCTGATATGTCCAGTCTCCCCACAATGAAAACATTCACCTTGCTTTCTCTTCCTCTTTCTACAATCCTTGGCTATGTACCCTTCCGTACCACAGAAATTTCATTTCCTTTTATCACGTGAGTTGTCATTCTTGCCTCCTTTCTCGGAGTCTACCTTCTTATTCTGAGAATCGTTGGGCTTGACCTCTTTCTTGCCCTTCTTATCTTCCTCATACAGTAGGGCCATATCCACCAAGCTTTCAAAGGTCGCCACCATGGGCACATGAGTCATGGCCAAACCATGTAGTGGCTCGTTCAAGCCCCGTGCAAAACGTAGCGCCTTTTTCTGAGGAGTGTTGACTAACTCCAATCCGAAGCGAGCAAGCTGATTGAAACGGTTCACGTATTCTTTAACTGTCATATTTCCTTGTTTAAGGGCCAGAAACCGTTCCATTTGGAGACTCTCCTCTGTTGATGACAATAACTTAAGCCCAAATCTCCCTCTAAAGTCCGCCCAATTCTCAATGGGCCTAGTAGCGTTGGTGACTTCCCACCAATAAGAAGCTTCCTCTTTCATGAGCCACACCGTCAACTGTACTTTCCTATTGTCCTCTACCTTAAAGATAACAAACAAGTCTTCGGTTTCCTTCAACCAATTCCGTGCCTCAACAAAAGTCTCAGTTCCTAGGAAATCCTTTCCGCCCATGGCCTTAAAGTCCTTGCATATCTTTGAAAAAGCGGTTTCTCGCGGAGGTTGAGGAGGATGAGGAGGAGGATTGGCTGGGCCTGCCACATTAGCCCGAGCCTCGAGGAAACGATGGAACCAAGTGGGTATATTGACCCCCTCGGGAAGATTAAGGTCGTCGGCCATGATAAGCTGAAAACGAAAAAGGAAAAGATACAAACGAGGAAACAAAGATAGTGCTAATGGCTTTGGGGAATATGCCTTTTAATCAAAACAAAATTTTCTTCTTTGTAAATGGTTTTGAAAAAAAAATTCAAAAGGTTTTCAAAACTTTTGCCCAGTCTTGGTAACCTTCTTCTCCGATACCAAGTGTAACACCACACCTCCGCTAGGGTCACTCACAAAGGGAATGCACTAGTTTTGGAGGGGTATTATCGAGATAACATCACAGAATTATCACAAGATAGAACATAAATAAATAAATAATTAAGTAAACAGTGGAAGAATTTATGAGTAAAACAGAACTTCATTTTATTCCAAAATAAATCATGTCTCTTACAAACATTTCAGATAACAACTTCCTTACAACTGTCTTGTAATAATAGCCAAAGAAGCAATGACTTAAAAATAGAAAAACTGATTATTCCCCAAGTGCAGTAAAAAGAAGCAGCCGTAGCAAACCGTACATGCTGAGCCAAAGCAAGTGATATCCAGGCTAAGAGCTAGTGTTTCCTCCCTGAGAACCTGGGGGGGGAACGAAAGAAAAAGAGGTGAAAGGAAAAGGGTCAGTCATAAAGACTGAGTAAGTTCTAGTGACTTTCAGTGTAGAAACGGTTAAAACAACATGTCATGTATGAACTGGAACTAAACTTGAGAATGGTGTCAAGGTGAACAAGATAGACTAAGGTGATCATGATAAGTCAAGACAAGTCAAATAAAGCATCACATGTTCAAGATTCGTTGCATTGACTGTACTAGTATACTAAGCCCATGTCACTAGTTAATCACGAAATAAATCCCACGGCCCAATATCATGAAATGACCCTGAAACGGGGTCTGACCCAAGTACGGGGTCCTACGGAGCGATTATCTAGTCGATCAGCTCCCTACAAGTTCTAGCTCGTCAAGTGTCCGTGTCATACGGCTAATCACGAATGTAGTCACCTGTGCTGGGTCCACCTTCGGGTGTATCAGCCCTAGGGTGTCAACCCCTGACACGATTCAAGATGCACAAATAAATCTACGGATACCCAGTGCCTGCCCCAGAATACGTGCACGACCGTATTCCACCGAACCCACACTGGCATACCTCACTGCCGTCGTTCACCTCTTACAATCAGCCCAGTAATCGTGCCCCACCCGGCCTAGCCCCAGGGTACCTTGATACATCTAGAGGGTTACTGCTGAAAAGGGTCGTGTCTAGGGTTTTGCCTAACAGATTAGGTCATGTAATTCGTGACCTAACCCGCCTAACCGATTAAGTCATGTAATTCGTGACTTAATCCTTTTTCCAGTCTAGTCATGTCAAGATGGTTAAGTATGTCATTTAAATTCGTGACTTAACCCGCTTACGTGTCATGTCAAGTTGGCTAAGTGTTGCCGTTTCAAGTTCATGACTTAGCCCTACAAATCGTGTTCAAGTTGGTTAAGTTGTTTTTTCATGTTCATGACTTAACCCTAATTGGCATTAATTGATTCGTTAATGCACCGAACCACTCACATTTGATCCTATTGTTCGTAGCCACTGGATTTGCTGGGCGGTTCCGGGCAGATTTACGCTACGAACTCAACCCAACCTCGGGTTTCAAGCGCGATGTGACCAACTACCCACACTGGATCCTATTGTTTGTGGCAACTAGATTTGCCGGGCGGTTCCGGGCAGATTTACACTACAAACTCAACCCAACCTCGAGTTGGCCACTTTCTTGTTTTCTAAAGTCATGCCCATGTTCTTATCAAATTCGTGCTACTTTCATAGCATGTTCATATGTCAATTTCGTGCCCAACTAAGGCATGTTTCAGGTCAAGTTATGGAATGTTCAAGTCAAGTTTTTCGTGCCATATTTCATGTTCCACTTATGCCAAATTTCATGATTTATGATTATAATCAATTCAAGTTTTGCCTATTCTACCCAATCGTATCCCCAACGCATATAATCGTACTTCGTTCACAAGCATAAACAATTCAAGAGATAAAGGGGAATAACACCAAACATGTGATAGGCATATGTGACAATTCATTTGCATAATAAACAGGCTATAACATATCTCATGGTTTCAATACTAGCATGATGATAACTTGGCATAGTAATGGTTTTAACTTAGTTTAACATGATGAATTCGACTTTACATCATAGGCATAATAATCTTTGCGGGCATAATAATAGTTTTATTATAAACATGAAACATTAAAGGCATGGTAATTCTAATAGGCATAGTGGACTCCAATTTAGCATTTTTAACATAATGATTCTCACCTAACATTATAAACATAATGACTCCAACTTTTCATCATAACCTAGCAATTCCCAATGTCATTAACATGATAGGTATATTAACATCACATGCATAGTTTCATTAACATCATAGACATGGTTTAATTAGCATCATAGGCATGGTTTAAACAACATAAAGATTTCAATAAACATAATGATTCCATGGACATGTATTAGTCCAACTTGCCATACAATTAAGCCCAAGTGATTCATAACCACATCAAAATCATGATAAGTTTAACTTGCAACATTGACATAGCGAAGTTCCCAAAATATGATTTCAAAGTTAAACAATATAAACATGGATTAATAGTAGTTCCTAAATCCGGTTTCAATTCATAGCATGTCCATGTTATTTTAGCGTTTTTGCCTAAAAAGTAACATAGAACTTACAATATGAAGCAAGCAATCCAAATCAAAACTTTAAATCAAATAGCCCCAAATCCGTTGTCTAAAGCGTCGTAGTTGTTGTAGCTTCTAGTTGTAGCCTTCAAGAATCATCCTTCGTCTTCTTTAATTTTGTTCTTTGTATTTTTAATTTAGAGTTATAGGTTTAATGGCAGCTGCATGAGTGCTAAAATGAAATAGTATGATTTAGGCTAGGTCTTAGGGTCTTTTTATAGTTGTAGGAAACTCATTTAGGCCATTAGATCAACCCCAAAGTCAATCCGGACCATCAAAACACATACCGGGCTTCAAAAATGGGTTCTGGGCCAAACTAGGCCGACCAGGTTGACCTGTATAGGGGGAGTCGACTCTAGGGTCGACCTGGCCTGGGGAGGTCGACTCTAGGGTCGACTCTAGGGTCGACTCGGTTCTGTCTGCCAGAAAGTCTGCTGAAACTTGTTTTGGCCATATCTTGGTCACACGGACTCCGATTTTCGAAAACTCGGACTCTATTTCGCGTATTTTTTAGAGAGGAACGCAATGGTGAAGTCCGTTTTACCTAATTCCTGATTCTTAAATTAATTATCCTTATTTTACTATCTTTTCCGTTACACACACCGTTACCGAACTAATTTTTTTTCCATTCCAAATATTAATTAATTCTTCTTATGCATCGCCATTATTTACCTATCTAAACATATTTTTATATACTTTATTTCATTTTTAATTATACCTTGATTTCTTGTTTTCACATGTTGTTAAAATTCGGGTTGTTACAGAAATCCATAGAAATAAAATCTATGGTAATTGATTGGGCCTCATTCCAGTTTTGAAATAGAAATATTTGAAGAGAAATATTTGAGAAGAAATATTTGAAACGAAATATTTGAATAGAATATTTGAAATAGAAATATATAAAGCCGTGTTGATTAGATATGCGTTATTTTGACGCGAACGATGTTTATATCGATTATATTCGTTTTTATAATGAATATTGGAAAGTGATTTCAAAATCGAATATTTTGAAAGGAAATTCGAATTAAACTGAATTGAAATGAATTAGAATTTGAATTGAAATGAAAATAATATGAATTCGAATCGGATTGAAATTGAATGGAAATCAATTTGAAATGAATTCGAACTGAAAATGAATTCAAATTGAAATTGAATAGAATTGAATTGGAATTGAAATTGAATAGAAATGAATTCGAATTGAAATTGAATTAAATTGAAAACGAACTGAAATTGAATTAAAAATCGATTTGAATTGAAATCAATTTGAAATGAATTTAAAACGAATTTATAAGGAAAAATTCAATTTTGATTTGAATTGGAAATGAAGTTGAAATCGTTTCGAAAACGAATTTAAAACGATTTATAAAATACGTTTTAAAAGGAAATCGACGAAATATATATTATATATATAATATATATAATATAATGGCCTGAATAGAATGCGCCTCGCTGCGGCAGTTCGCGAATTTCGACCATTGACTTCGAATGGATATGGCGGGAGATCCGACCGTCGGATTCTCCTAAAACAGGAATCGTTGGGTTCGTATCGAAAAGGGCTTTCTAATGAATGTTAGAGATTTGAAATTTAACGGTTGGATTTGGAATTATGTCCAAATCAAATTTGGAAAAGGTCGTTGTAAGTGCAGTTCGATGACAGTTGATGGAAATCGACTGTACGGGCCTTGATAAAATTATTAATAATAATAATAATTTGTGTAAAATCATAAGAAATGATTTGTGAATAATTGGGATGAAAAACTCCATATTTTAAAAGATAAAAATGGATTTTTATTGAAATGAACTAGTTTTGAACTAGAATTAAAGTCAATTTATTTTTGAAATAAATAAATTGAATTTGAAAATGGTTTTAAAAGTAACCAGAATTTCCAATAATTGAATTGGAATGGATTTGAATCGAAATTGCCTTTGGAATATTTCGATGTTGGATTTCGTGATGATACAGACATTGTTATGGGAATTTGAAAGATATATTTATATTGTTATTTCCAATACGATATTTGTTGGTCGTAGAATTTGATATTGAATATAAGCCAATATATTTTCTATGCAGAGCCTTGTATTTAATATCAAATGTCATTTGGGTTTGTCGTGAACGGTGTCTTCATTAACACTGTTCTTAAACCTAGTTGAGAAAAGATTAAATCTTTTTATTTAGATTTAATGAAGTGTACCAATTAAATGATATTTAATTGGAATTGAATTGGTATTGATTTTTGGGGGTTTATCGTGAACTGTGTTTTAAATGACACTGATTCTTTAACCCAGTCAAAGATTAAAACTAAGTGGAGTTTTAATGAATCTTAAATTAGATTGAAAAGATCGAGAATGGAGTATCACCAGTTTTACTCCAGACAGTAGTTAAATCTTTAATTAGATTTGAAGGTGAAATGGTTATTGAATTTACCGATAACACCGTGGTGTTAGATATGAAGTATGACCAGTTTTACTTCATGGGATAAATAGGTTGGGATTGGGAAATAAAACAAATGATTACTTTGGTAAGGTTCGTTAATCCCGACTAGTTTGAAGTGATATTCAAAGGAAGATTAAAGAATAAATTTAAAAGAATTTATCTTTGATAAAATTAATGGGAACCTATCCCTAAGAATGTGAAATTTAGAAACTAACTGTAAGTTGGCTAAGAAGAATGGTTTCCTGGGTATTGATCTGATGTTGGTTTCGGCCTTCGGGGTTAATATTTAGGGAATTATTCTCTGGCTAATTTACGGTTAGTGACTGATGAATTGGAATGAGGCGTATGTTGTGTTTGTGTAAAACTTGTTTATTATATACGCGAGTTATTCAGAAAGACCGGGTTTATACCATTCTGAATAACTGATTCGACGATTAGTCGAAGATGAAGACGATGATTGAAGACAGGAGGTGTTCACGTCGTTTGGATAATTACTGATGATCTTGATTGGGCCGTACACCCAAGAGGAGGGAATCAGTTGGTGATCGTCCAGACGTACTTGGGGATCGATGGATATGCGGGGTACTAGGTGCCTCCGGTTTCGTTCAGACCCATAACGAACTTGTAAATGGACTGTGTGTCTGACACTGGATTTCAGTCTATGTGATTGATTTCTATTAAATATATATCTGTTTCGCGGCGGAGAATTTATTCTCTTGCTTAACGCCCTTCTTTGAGACGTACGAGCTCAGGAGTTATACATTGATGGATATCCATCGCGTGGAATGAATTGCCTGTGTGGCATGCCTAAGTGGCAATGGATCAAGGCTTCTGTTGAAAAGCAAAGTCTTGTGATTGATGATCAAAGCACGGCCTGTGTGGCGTAGCTTTGTGTAACGTTGATTCGTGAGCCTCACACCCCGGTGGTGAACCAAAAACGGGAGAGGACCTCAGGGAGGACATGCGTTTCTTTCTAGTTAGAAGTGGCGTCAGTGGTTTAACACGCCCTGATGAGTTTGACTTATGTGTTTGTTGCTGTTGCAAGGCTCCTCAGATATATCAGTGACTATGTGAAGCCGATGGAGTCATTCGTTGGCTCATTGACACCCCAAAGGGTGGGGAAACGCAGTGTTCAGGCATTTTAATCTACATCGGTGGACTGGCCCTGACGATCCAAGGGCCCACCTGAGTCTGGGTCCTGAGGGGCAGGCTAGAGCGTCTCGAATCAGTAGAGGACTATCTTTTGCCTCATTTCACAGATGGAAATCCAATTTCCAAATACGTGACTTTGCGGTTTTATTTGTAGAGCCTAGTATTGGCGACATGATATATGGTACCCATGCCGCCTACAATTGATACTTATGATTTGTAGTTGTTTTATACACTATGCACCTGTCATAGTATCAAATGATTTGTTTTAAACGTACTAAGCATATTTGGCTATTATAAGGAAAACCCTATCCCCTGGCTTGCGTTGCATTGTGTGATAGGACCTGGGTCTTATAATAGCTTCATTTTTCCAAAAAGCATTGCGCTGTTTTGTTATATTCACTGGTACTCTTTGGACGATACCCATTCTGTGTTATACGGCGTGGTCCCTTGATATATCTGATTTAAAGTAAAGTTTTAAATAACTGTTTTAGTTCCCACACCAGTCACATGACTGACCTGGAGTTTATTGTTTTAACCAAAACTCTGGGTGCCCCTATTTTCCGCACGGGCAGCTAGTAGTTTTTGTTTTGCAGATTTATATTCACAGGATCCTGGTTTACAGCTGGAACGATACTCGAAATTCTCTGTATTCGTGTATTACTTTTAGTTGTGTTTTGTATTATTTTCTGCTGCGATGTATTTAAATGTAATTTAAATCTTTGATATTTTCTATGTAATATTTATTCTTACTCTGTATATTCTTATAATCTGATGAATTGTTGTAATATACAATGAAATGTTCTCCTGTCTACGTTCTTTTGTGGCTTGTTCTTAATTCAATCCGTGATTTCCCGTAAGGGGGATTTCGGGTCGTCTCATTTAATTAGAAAAAAATGTAATCTTTCAACTCATTTTATTGTATAAATTGACAATAAAGATAATCTTTTATTTCAACTCTTTTTATTGTATAAATGGACAATAAAAAGAAAATATTTTATTTCCAACTATTTTGCTATAACAACAATGTCTATTTCATTCCATCCATTTTGTTACAACAAAGATGTCTATTTTATTTTAACAATTTTGTTTAGATAAAAATGTCTATTTTTGTTGCAACTATTTTATATTACAAAAATGTAAATTTTGTCGCCACTATCTTATATTGACAAAAATGTGGATTTTTGTCGCAACTATTTTATATTGACAAAAATCTAAATGTTGTCGCCACTATATCATATTGACAAAAATGTGGATTTTTATCGCAATTATTTTATATTGACAAAAATGTAAATTTTGTCGCCACTATCTTATATTAACAAAAATGTGGATTTTTGTCTCAACTGTTTTAAATTGACAAAAATGTAAATTTTTCGCCACTATCTTATATTGACAAAAATGTGGATTTTGTCACAACTAAACTAATAAACAAAATGATAAATTTTGTTTAATACAACTCTCTAATTAACACCCATGATAATTTATACATCAATAATTCTAATGAACCAGGTGATAACTTTGATTAATCCAATATTGATTAATACAAATGTTAATTTTTAACAGATCTATAGAACCCAACAACCACATATCAAATCACGTAACAACAATTAGCAGAATATCACAGCGTGTGTATAATACTATCATTATGATTAATGAATTTTAATTATAAAATTAAAAGAATAAATTGTCTCACATCACTTTTCTTTGTATTCTAAATGGTTCATATTCAAAAAGTGGCCAAAATCCAATCTGCTCATAATTTGCTCCCATCAATCTAGAATTTTAGATCTTGGACTCACGATTCCAACGGTCCTGAAATCGTTAAATTCCGAGTTCGTTTGAGCAAGATATGGTCAATTTAAGTTGATAACAATTTAAATATAATAAATTAATTAATTAATAATTATAATACCCTTCTTCCTCTATTCAGACATCAACCAACATTAATCTTCAATTGATTGAAAACTAGATTTTAACTTCGCGTTCAACCCCTGACACTTCGCATCGATCCGACACCACGCCGGAGTGCTTCGAACGACGCTCCAGAACCTCCCCCTTATGCTGCACTCGCATGCTACCTGTGGTGGGGCGTTGCCAATGAACGGCGCCGGTATAGGCGTGTGATTCGAGGTGAACACATGTTGAGCAGTGGACAAATCCGTATGGATTTAAAGATCTCTAAAGCCCCTTCGATTTGGTTTTAGTTTTCTGAATTAATTCGCTATGGGGAAGGACGAATTTTGGATCGAAGTATGGAGCGTTTGGCCTGTTGGTTTAGAAGATGGCGGGTGGGGAAGAAGACATATTCTAGGGTATACGGTAGCGTATTTATAAGGGTATTTAGATTTTTATTTTATTTATTTAATTCATGTTAAATCCAAAAATGCCCTTTTGCTTATACGAACTCCGATTCAAACCCAACGAGTGTCACCACTAGCCAAATACCCCCATCCCGGACACAATGGGATATGTCTCATCAGCCAAATCAACTGTTTCGATAGGTTTTTCTTTAAATTAAATATGTACATCAATATTTATTTAATTTAAATGGACATTTAAATTTACCGGGGCCACTACTGATCCTAAAAATTTCAAAAAAAATATATCTATCTTTGTTTTGACGATACGGTCCCAACAAAACTAATTTCGTCGAATTCCGAGACAGTTTGAAAAATGGCTATTTTCCAGTCGATTAAATTTGACTGAAATAAACAAAACACATTTTCCTTCGCCACGCTCACATATTTATTCAGAAATTTATGAAAATTGTAACCTAGCAATAATTTGACATTCCGGTTCCAATAAAAGTGGTTTCGTCGAAAACAGATGTCGTTTGAAAATCGACTATTTTCGATGGCTTTAATATTGTTTAAAAATGAAACTTTTAAATTCTGGCACATTTTCCCACCAAATTATTTAAAATAAAAATTTTAAATTGGTTCTAATTTTCTGGGTTGTTATAATCTTCCCCACTTAAAGGCTTTTCATCCCCGAAAGGGAAATAAAAGTATGGAACAAAACGGAAAATGTAAATTATTGAAATGTACCTTAACACAAGAGTTACTCGGAGATGTCCACTCTACACTTGGGGTAAGCCTTTTTGATGCTGTCCTCTGTCTCCCAAGTACAGTCTCTCGAATCCCCTCTCCACCACACCTTGACTAGGCGGATCCTCTTGTTCCTCAGCACTCGGGTTTCTTTGCCAACGATTTTCACTGGCTCCCTTCTCACCGCTAAGCTTGGAGTAATCTCTAAATCTTGTTGTGCTGCTTCCTCCACAACTAAATCTGGGTCATGTACGTGTTTCCTGAGTTGGTATACATGAAATACATTATGGACCCATTGTAACACCACGTAATTTTATAACATTAAAATTCACAAATTAAAGTATACTTAAATTTTAGAAAAGAATTAAGTGAAATGGGTTGCATAGAGAAATATGTATATATAGTGATATATATATATATATAAATTAAAAAATAAATAAATAAATATGCGAAAAAGTTCAAAACAGCGAATTGGGCGGGGAAATAACCGAACCGACCCATTTTTGAGGTCGACCCAAGCTGCGCTGGGTCGACTAGGGGTTAATCCAGGGTGTTTGGCTGTCAACCCTTGGGCCGATTCGGTCAAATGCAGATTTTGCATTTGATTGGTTCTCATGGTTCAGGGTTAATCTAATGGTCCTAAATAACTTCCTACACCTATAAATACATCCTAATGCTAACCCTAAACCTAATTAAAATAGAATAGTTACCGTCGCCATGGAAATCAATGGAGCTGCCGCCAACTAAGAAGGAGAAAAGCTAATTCAATTCTAATTCTCTCAACCCTAAAGCAAAGCAAAACTCTCTCTTTTCTTCTCTAAATTGTGAGTATGATGATCTTAACAAGATTATTTTCATTTTAATTAGGTTGAGTTATGAATGGATTATGAGTAGATGACGTGAATTATCATATATGTTGTTGTAAACCCCTTTTGCTCTCATGTATATTGTAAATCCAATGTTATGTGATGATGATATCTTATATGTTGTAAATCATGCTATGATGATGTTATGTATGTTGAAAGTTTCTATGCTAAGTTGTGATGAATCATACATGTTAAAAAGGCCATGATGTTACCATCTATGCTAGTTAGTTCATATTAATTAAATCGTCATGTTTGGGTTATGTTGATCTATATGACAAGTCACATATGCAAGTTAGATTGATTAGAAAAGTTATGAACATATACCAAGACATCTATTATGACATCTAGAATTATGTTATGACATATGTGATATCCTATGCTAGTTCACACCATTATTATGTTGCCTAAAAACCCCATATGCAAGTTTATGTATAGATTTGGGCTATGATCATATCATATAAATTGAGTCATTTAACAAGTTGACACCTTTTGATCCTTAACATGTGTAGTTTATGCAAGTTTCACCCCTATTATGATTAGATTTATTTTAATTGTCTATATGTTGTGATAATTTATCTTTGTGCTAGGTGTTAGACTATACAAGTCCAGCCTATATTATGCGTTGAATAAGTGAATGTATAAACGTGGGGTAGGGGTAATATTAAGGATTTAATATTAAAAAGTTGCGGTGCAATTGATACGATTTTGCGTGCCATAAGTGGATGGCCATAATTGAGTCAATTATGGAAATCATTAAAAGTTGACTTAATTAATAATTTGAGTATGGAATTATTAAAACTGGGGTAAAAGATTTTAAGTGTTAATCAATGCTTAGGACGCGAGGTTGGACTCGTTTGTGACGTAAACCTGCCCGGACCCGCCCGACAAATCCAGTGGTCACAAATTTAGCCCAATGTGAGAGGTCCTAGGCCTAAACTAAAGCATAATGGTTGTAAAGACACGAGGTTAGACTCTTTTATGGTGTAAGACTGCCCGGACCCGCCCGGCAAATCCAACTGCCATAAATGCTAGTCTAATGTGAGAGGTCTTTATGAGGTTATGGCCTGAATGAATTAAGAAATACTTAACTAGATAAACATGTAAGGTGGGACATGGGGGTTAAGTAGGTGCCTTGGGTGGCATGAGGAATCTAGGGGGTGCCCTTAGTGGCATGTGAAATACGATTAGTAAGACTTAACCAAACACACATGTAAATGAACATGACTAAGAGGGTTAAGTGGGATATACTAGTGACAAGCTTAGGTGCGTAGCTTGTGAGGGCCCATTTCGATCAGTATCCCAAACGTATCTTTGTGGGCTCGACCCAAGTCGAGGACGGGACACGCATGCTGGGTTTGACTGTAAGAGGTCAAAACGGGGAGCGGTGGCAACGCAAGTCCAACGGGTTTCATATGCATGTGTGGACCCGGGCTGGTAAATAAGACGTTGTTGCATCGTGTAGGTATAGGCCGTGCATTCTCAAGTTGTATCGGGTTGCCACTTTAGGGGAGTGATACACCCCACTATGGGGCCAGCACGGGTATTTACGAGTAGGGAGCCGATCGAAAGTGGGTAGTGGGGTACACCTAGTGGAGATAGGGGTAGACGACACCTATGTAGTCAGCTCAGGGTACGTAAGGCTATTTATAAAGTTTCTGTGTGAAGCAAGTGGGATCAAACAATAGGGTGACTGGTGTGGTGCAGTGTAGTGATGTGCGGTGCAGTGTAGTAATCATTCGTTAGTGATTAGGTGTGCCTTTACCGTTATCTTTAACGTTATCTTAAACGCTATCTTTATCTTCCTAAGAGTTCATAGACATTTACTTGTCTTCCAGCTTATGCCTTAGTCTAGTTATTCTGATAATAGTATTGTTAGAATTATCATACTCGCCAGACTTTGTGTTTGACCCCCTCCATTTCTTTCCTTTTTCCCCCTCCAGGTCCTCAGGTTGGGCCCAGCTCTAGTGGAGTTTGATTGGATTGCTTCATCTCTCTTGGAAAGCTTGGACCGTTGAAGTAAAGTCCAGCTTGTTATCTTTTTAATGGCTATTTATGTAATGGGATTATGTATTTTGTTTTATGAAGATGGATATTGTACTTGGTTTTATGATGAAACAAACATGTTTAATTTCCGCTGAAATAAAATGAAGTTTTAGATTTCCAAGTACTATTTATTATCTGTCTTGTTGTAATTTTTCTGTTCTATATTAACTTATAACCTCCATGGAAGTTAATGCATTCCCTTTGTGAGTGACATTAATGGACGTGGGGTGTTACACGTGGTATCAGAGCTTAAGGTTACCAGAACAGATAAAAATACTTTAGAAAAATAGTTATTTTTGGAAGAAGTGCTTTCAAAAACATGTTTTAATGAGAAATTTAAAGAGAAAAGTTTTTAAGAAAAAAAAAACATAATCCCCAATAGCCCATATCTTTATCTTTCGAATTCACCATTCTGAATCTTTCCTTTTTCGTTTCAACATGGTTGAAGATCTTAATCTACCCGACGGTGTAACGATACCAGGATGGTATAGGAGGCTATTGGAGGCTAGGGCCGCTGCAGGTCCAGCCAATGTTCCTCCACCACCAGTTGCACCCGTTCCTCCTCCTCCTCCTCGCGTAGATACTTTTGCAAAGACGTGCAAGGAATTCAAGGCTATGGGTGGAAAACCATTTCAAGGGTCAGAAACGTTTGTGGAAGCTAGAGATTGGCTTAAGGAGGTGGAAGAATTGCTAGAAATCTTTGAAGTAGAAGAAGGGAGGAGAGTTCGTTTAGCAGCTTGGTTGATGAAGAGAGAGACCTCGTTTTGGTGGGAGGTCACTAATGGGGAGCGTCCTGTTGACTCTTGGGCGGATTTCAGACGTAGGTTCGAGGCGAAGTTTCTCTCAAGGGCGGAAGAAAATCTATATATGGAAAGGTTCTTGACATTGATGCAAGGAAGCTCATCAGTGAAAGAATATGTCAATAAATTTAATCAGTTAGCAAGGTTTGGCTTGGACTTAGTAAACACGCCGGAGAAGAAGGCTCTAAGGTTCGTGAATGGATTGAATGAACCATTGCAAGGGTTGGCTATGACCCACATCCCGATGGGGGCCACCTTTGAGAAGTTAGTAGAAATGGCGCTCATGCATGAGGAGAAAAGCGCTAAAGTTGATAAGGCACCCGAGAAGAAGGGGGATCAGAAGAAACCACAACAGCAAAACAAGAAGGGTGGAAAAGACAATAATGGCAAGGGATAGAAGAAGTGCTTTAACTGTGGAACCCCAGGCCATCTCAGCAAGGATTGCCAAAAGAAAATGAAGACAGGCTGTTTTCATTGTGGCGATGCGGGACATTTAGTGAAGGACTGCCCAAAGAAGGGGCAGAGGGCAGGAGCTACCTCAGGAGGACAGGTGCAGGCTCTTATGGCACCAGGGCAGGCTAGGGGACAAGTTCAGGCTCTCGCGGTCCCACCGCTGCAAGAACGAGGTAGAACCATTTCTGTTGAAAGCTTAGTTTTTATGTTTGATCATCCTGTCCGTACCTTATTCGATTCGGGAGCATCACATTCGTTTATCTCCACATCATTAGTTGAATCACTGCACTTAAACACCAGTTTAGTACAGGATCCCTTAGTTGTTTCGAATCCAATTGGGGGCTCAGCTTATTTGTCTATGATGTGTTTGGATTTGAAAATTTCCATACTTAGCGTTGAATTTAGATGTGATGCTTATGTGTTGGGCTTCACGGGCTATGGGCTAATTTTAGGAATGGATTGGGTATCCAGAAATAGGGTCGTTCTTGATTGTGAAAGGAGAGTAGTTAGGCTCGTGACTCGCCTTGGCAACACTCTCGAAATCTTTTGTAATCCCATAAATTCGGTTATGCTAAGTTATCTAGAATCACTTGATGCGTCTGAGGAAAATCTACGATCTGTTAAAGTGGTCTGAGAATATTCGGATGTGTTTGAGGAGGTGAAGGGCTTGCCTCTGAAGCAGGAGATAGATTTTCGAATATATCTTGTGGATAATGCGAAACCAGTATCTTTGCCAGTACGCCATATGGCTCCACGTGAAAGGAGGGAACTCGGTAAGCAAGTGAAGGAGTTTCTTGAGAAGGGGTTCATAAGACGAAGTATATCGGAGTGGGGTGCTCCAGTAGTATTTGCCACGAAGGCGGATAGGTCCCTTAGACTGTGTGTGGACTATAGAGAACTTAATAAACTTACTAAGAAGAACAGACACCCACTGCCGAGGATTGACGATCTCTTCGATCAGTTAGTTGGCGCCTCAGTGTTTTCGCAGTTGGACTTAGCCACTGGGTTCCATCAATTGAGAGTGGCTGAGGATAGCATAGACAAGACTGCCTTTAGGACTCCGGACGGTTTCTTTGAATGGCTAGTGATGCCCTTCTGTTTGACAAACGCCCCAGCATGTTTTGTTGATTTGATGAGTAGGGTGTTTATGGAGTACCTTAACAAATTCATGGTAGTCTTTGTAGATGACATCTTGATCTTTTCTAAGGATGAAGAAGAGCATGCCCTACATCTTAGGGAAGTGTTGGAGACCCTACGAGCGCATAGCCTTAAGGCTAATTTTTCTAAGTGTCACTTCTGAAGGAAGGAAGTACGGTTCTTGGGGCACGTGGTTTCCAAAGTAGGATAGTCGTGGATCCCGCGAAGGAGGTGGCCATCCAAGATTGGAAGGTCCCTAAAAATGCTATCGAAGTGAGAAGTTTCTTGGGGTTGGCTGGCTACTATAGGATTTTTATCAAAGACTTCACAAAGATATCAGCTCCATTGACACGCTTGACGAAGAAGAACCTAGTTTTCACATGGGACGTAGATTGTGATGATGCGTTCCAGCGTTTGAAGAGAGCTTTGACTTCAGCCCCAGTCTTAGTATTGCCAGACGGGAGTAAGCCATTTACCGTTTATACTGACGCTTGTGGGACAGGACTAGGCGCAGTCTTAATGCAAGAGGGTAGGGTAATAGCCTATGGTGGAAGGCAGTTGAGACCGCATGAGAAAAATTATCCTACACATGACCTAGAATTGGCCGCTATTGTTTTCGCGCTTAATTCTTGGCGTCATTATCTTCTTGGCAAGAAATTCGAATTATTCACTGACCACAAGTCTTTAAAATACCTATTCTCTCAAAAGGACTTGAACTTAAGGCAGCAAAGGTGGATGGAGTTCTCAGCGTCCTACGACTTCGAAATAGCCTATACCCCTGGCAAGGGTAACGTGGTGGCAGACGCCTTAATTAGAAAAAGATTATCCTTAAGTCCTTTGTTTGTTGAGCGGCGAAGTTTAGAATTCATTTCGTTGTTTGACTTTAGACCTTCCGTTGACTTCGTACCCGGTTTGCTAGCATCCTTGGAGGTCAGACCTACGCTTTTGGGACGGATTGGCGAGGCACAGCGAGACGACCCACAGTTAGTTGAGTTGGTAGAAAAGCTCAAAGGAGGGGAGTCATCAAGCTATCTCCGTAGGTATACCCTAGATGATAAGTGTTGGTTACGTAGGGATGGTAGACTTTGTGTACCAAAAGACGATGACCTAAGGAAGACTATTCTTGACGAAGCACATCATTCGAAGATGACCATTCATCCCGGCGGGGACAAGATGTACAAAGACATGAAAAGAGTTTACTTTTGGCCCGGCATGAAGAAAGACGTGGCCGAGTATGTCGCTAGATGCTTGGTGTGCCAACAAGTAAAAGCGGAGCAAAAGAAACCCGGTGGGTTGCTTCACCCATTGGAGGTTCCACTATGGAAATGGGAAAGCATCTCGATGGATTTTATGGATGGATTACCGCGATCGAGGAAGGGTAATACGGGAATTTTGGTTATAGTAGATAGACTTACTAAGAGCGCACATTTTATTCCCGTGAAGAGTTAGAGGACTGCTCCATGGTTAGCTTCCATATACGTTCGAGAAATAGTTCGTTTGCACAGTGTTCCTTCTAGCATAGTGAGCGACCGCGATCCTATTTTCACTAGAGAATTTTGGAGAAGCTTACAAGAGGCGGTAGGGACTCAGTTTTGTTTGGGCACCGCATATCATCCTCAGACGGACGGCCAGACTGAGAGGGTGAATCGCATTCTAGAGGATCCGTTGAGGCTATGTATCCTAGACTTTGGGGGTACATGGGAAGAGCATCTTCCATTGGTTGAGTTCGCATATAATAATAGCTTTCAGTCCAGCATTGGTATGGCACCATTCGAAGCTCTATATGGACGACCTTGTCATTCACCTACATGTTGGTGGGAATCTAAGGATAAGATCTTACTTGGGCCTGATATGATTAGGGAGACTTCGGAGAAGATCGACTTTATTCGAAGGAGGATGAAAGCAGCGCAAGATAGGCAGAAATCTTATGCGGATAAGAGGAGGACAGATCTCGAGTTTGAAGTTGGGCACATGGTCTTTGTCAAAGTGTCTCCATTACGAAACGTTGTTCGCTTTGGGTCCATTGGGAAATTAGCACCAAGGTTTGTAGGGCCGTTTCCTATTAAGGAGAGGATTGGACGGATGGCGTATAGAGTGGAGTTGCCCGAGAGACTTAGTGGTGTACATGACGTATTCCACGTGTCACATTTGAGGAAGTGCTTTGGTAGAGCCGAGCTTGCTTAGAGAGGTGGAGATAGAGCATGATGCGACAATTCGACGAGCTCCTGCGCGCATTCTTGGGTCGAAGATCAAGAGGTTGAGGAATCGAGAGGTCAGACTAGTCAAAGTGCAATGGGGAGATGATGAGAGCAACGCTACTTGGGAGACAGAAGAGAAGATGCGTTCACGATACCCTTTTCTCTTTGAGGGTATGTCTTTTAATTTCTCCTTTATCGCTTAGCTTGTACTTATCTTATCTTTAGTATATCCTCTCGCTAGTATCTTTGACCTTTAGTTAGGATAATCCTATGGTTGAAACATGTGTTTGAGATATGTTATGTATGGTGGATGCAAAGTGGATGCAAGTGTTTGCTAGTGGTTGCTCGTGGATGCATATACACACACTATTAGGCACCAGATCGGCTCAATCACTTCATATTGCATATTGATATATATGGATGTATTTAGTAAAATGGATGTATAATGGTTGTATTATCATATAGTTGCTGCATTCGGGTGGATGGTTGTGCACGCATATAGAATTAATATGTATCATTAGGAATCTTTTGCATACATATTGGACGCACGGCACTATCATGAATTGCACTAAGGAGGTCGACTGAATCAGTAGACCGCCTAATTTTGCATTAGATATGGACATATACACACACCGTGCATATAAACATTAAAGCATTAGAAGTCTTTTAAGGACAATCGATGCTGGTGTTCGATGGTTGAGTAGATGGACGATTAGATGGTAGGATATACATTCTTCTTGACTTGGAGATTTCGGGGACGAAATCCTTTAAGGAGGGGAGAATGTAACACCACGTAATTTTATAACATTAAAATTCACAAATTAAAGTATACTTAATTTTTAGAAAAGAATTAAGTGAAATGGGTTGCGCAGAGAAATATATATATTGATATATATATATATATATATATATATATAAATTTAAAAATAAATAAATATGCGAAAAAGTTCAAAACAGCGAATTGGGAGGGGAAATAACGGAACCGGCCCATTTTTGAGGTCGACCCAAGCTCCGCTGGGTCGACTAGGGGTTAATCCAGGGTGTTTGGCTGTCAACCCGTGGGCTAATTCGCTCAAATGCAGATTTTGCATTTGATTGGTTCTCATGGTTCAGGGTTAGTCTAATGGTCCTAAATAACTTCCTACACCTATAAATACATCCTAATGCTAACCCTAAACCAAATTAAAATAGAATAGTTACCGTCGCCATGGAAATCAATGGAGCCGCCGCCAACTAATAAGGAAGAAAAGCTAATTCAATTCTAATTCTCTTAACCCTAAAGCAAAGCAAAACTCTCTCTTTTCTTCTCTAAATTGTGAGTATGATGATCTTAACAAGATTATTATCATTTTAATTAGGTGGAGTTATGAATGGATTATGAGTAGATGATGTGAATTATCATATATGTTGTTGTAAACCCCTTTTGCTATCATGTATATTGTAAATCCAATGTTATGTGATGATGATATCTTATATGTTGTAAATCATGCTATGATGATGTTATGTATGTTGAAAGTTTCTATGCTAAGTTGTGATGAATCATACATGTTAAAAAGGCTATGATGTTACCATCTATGGTAGTTAGAATATTAATTAAATCGTCATGTTTGGGTTATGTTAATCTATATGACAAGTCACATATGCAACTTAGATTGATTAGAAAAGTTATGAACATATACCAAGATATCTATTATGACATCTAGAATTATGTTATGACATATGTGATATCCTATGCTAGTTCACACCATCATTATGTTGCCTAAAAACCCCATATGCAAGTTTATGTATAGATTTGGGCTATGATCATATCATATAAATTGAGACATTTAACAAGTTGACACCTTTTGATCCTTAACATGTGTAGTTTATGCAAGTTTCACCCTTATTATGATTAGATTTATTTTAATTGTCTATATGTTGTGATAATTTATCTTTGTGCTAGGTGTTAGACTATACAAGTCCAGCCTATATTATGCGTTGAATAAGTGAATGTATAAACGTGGGGTAGGGGTAATATTAAGGATTTAATATTAAAAAGTTGCGGTGCAATTGATATGATTTTGCGTGCCATAAGTGGATGGCCATAATTGAGTCAATTATGGAAATCATTAAAAGTTGACTTAATTAATAATTTGAGTATGGAATTATTAAAACTGGGGTAAAAGATTTTAAGTGTTAATCAATGCTTAGGACGCGAGGTTGGACTCGTTTGTGACGTAAACCTGCCCGGACCCGCCCGGCAAATCCAGTGGTCACAAATTTAGCCCAATGTGAGAGGTCCTAGGCCTAAACTAAAGCATAATGGTTGTAAAGACACGAGGTTAGACTCTTTTATGGTGTAAGACTGCCCGGACCCGCCCGGCAAATCCAACTGCCATAAATGCTAGTCTAATGTGAGAGGTCTTTATGAGGTTATGGCCTGAATGAATTAAGAAATACTTAACTAGATAAACATGTAAGGTGGGACATGGGGGTTAAGTAGGTGCCTTGGGTGGCATGAGGAATCTAGGGGGTGCCCTTAGTGGCATGTGAAATACGATTAGTAAGACTTAACCAAACACACATGTAAATGAACATGACTAAGAGGGTTAAGTGGGATATACTAGTGACAAGCTTAGGTGGGTAGCTTGTGGGGGCCCATTTCGACCAGTATCCCAAACGTATCTTTGTGGGCTCGACCCAAGTCGAGGACGGGACACGCATGTTGGGTTTGACTGTAAGAGGCCAAAACGGGGAGCGGTGGCAACGCAAGTCCAACGGGTTTCATATGCGTGTGTGGACCCGGGCTGGTAGATAAGACGTTGTTGCATCGTGTAGGTATAAGCCGTGCATTCTCAAGTTGTATCGGGTTGCCACTTTAGGGGAGTGATACACCCCACTGTGGGGCCAGCACGGGTATCTACGAGTAGGGAGCCGATCGAAAGTGGGTAGTGGGGTACACCTAGTGGAGATAGGGGCAGACGGCACCTATGTAGTCAGCTAGGGGTACATAAGGCTATTTATAAAGTTTCTGTGTGAAGCAAGTGGGATCAAACAATAGGGTGACTTGTGTGGTGCAGTGTAGTAATGTGCGGTGCAGTGTAGTAATCATTCGTTAGTAATTAGGTGTGCCTTTACCGTTACCTTTAACGTTATCTTAAACGCTATCTTTATCTTCCTAAGAGTTCATAGACATTTACTTGTCTTCCAGCTTATGCCTTAGTCTAGTTATTTTGATAATAGTATTGTTAGAATTATCATACTCGCCAGACTTTATGTCTGACCCCCTCCATTTCTATCCTTTTTCCCCCTCCAGGTCCTCAGGTTGGGCCCAGCTCTAGTGGAGTTTGATTGGATTGCTTCATCTCTCTTGGAAAGCTTGGACCGTTGAAGTAAAGTTCATCTTTTTATCTTTTTAATGGCTATTTATGTAATGGGATTATGTATTTTATTTTATGAAGATGGATATTGTACTTGGTTTTATGATGAAACAAACATGTTTAATTTCCGCTGCAATAAAATGAAGTTTTAGATTTCCAAGTACTATTTATTATCTGTCTTGTTGTAATTTTTCTGTTCTATATTCACTTATAACCTCCATGGAAGTTAATGCATTCCCGTTGTGAGTGACATTAATGGACGTGGGGTGTTACACCCATGGCAACCAGTCAGGCAGCTGCACTCTGTAAGCGAGAGTCCCAATCTTTTCGAGAATAGGAAATGGACCAATGAATCTCGGTGCCAACTTTCCAATCTTCCCAAAACGAACCAGGCCTCTCAACGGAGAAACCGTCAAGTAAACATAGTCACCAACAAAGAATTCTAAATCTCTTCTTCGCTGGTCTGCATAGCTCTTCTGTCGGCTCTGAGCAGTCAACAGGCGCTTCTTAATAAGATCAACCTGGTCTGATGCTTCATGAACCATGTTCGGACCCAAGACTAATCGATTGCCTAGCTCCACCCAACATGCTGGAGATCTGCCTGGTCTGCCATATACTAATTCAAACGGTGACATCTTCAAGCTTGCTTGGTTGTTGTTATTTAAAGAGAACTCAACCAAGTGCAAGTGATCCTCCCATGACCCACCAAAGTCAAGAATGCACGCCCGCAACAAGTCTTCTAAAATGCATTTTACCCTCTCAGTCTGGCCATCTGTCTGAGGGTTATAAGTAGTGCTCAGATTCAATTTGGTCCGAAGCTCCTCTTGGAAAGCTTCCCAGATTTGCTAGTAAATATAGGATCCCGATCACTAACAATGCTTTTGGGTACTCCATGTAGTCTGACAATCAATTTGACATAAAGCAACGCCAGACTTCGAGCTGTTCTATTAGAACTGACAGGGATGAAATGGGCAATTTTTGTTAAGCGATCTACAATTACCCATATACTGTCTTTGCCTTTTCTGGTTCGAGGCAAGCCATCAATGAAGTCCATAGAGATTACCTCCAACTTCCAACCTGGAACTCCTAGCTGTTGCAACAAACCTGCCAGCTTCTGTTGATCACTTTTAACTTGCTGACAAGTGGGACATCTAGCTACAAATATCTCTCTTCATGGACCTCCACCAAAATGTGTGCTTGAGGTCGTGATACATCTTGCTCACCCCAGGATGAATGCTAAGCTTAGATTTATGACATTCATCAATAATCTCCCTTATAAGCTCAGAAATGTTTGGGACACAAATTCAGCCTAATAGCCTCAAAACTCCTTTGTCGTCAATTTAAAAACTCATGGTTTTGCCATCCCGAATTCTTTGGCTAATTCTATAGAAAAACTCACTATTCTTCTGCAGAGCAGAAATTTTATCAATCAGAGTAGGAGTGATAATGAGGTTGGCGAGGATGAGATTTTCGCTATATGCATTTTTCCTGCTGAGTGCATCGGCTACAACGTTGGATTTCCCTGGAGTATATAGGATATCCACTTCATACGCCACAAGAAATTCAACCCAGCGTTACTGCCTCATATTCAAATCTCTTTGGGTAAATAGGTGCTTCAAGGATTTGTGATCCGTATACAGCTCGAACTTCTCACCCAAGAGATTGTGCCTCCATATTTTTAGAGAAAAAACGATAGCCATTAGCTCAAGATCATGAGTGGCATAATTCTTCTCATGCGGTTTCAATTGTCTGCTAGCATATGCGACTACTTTGCCTCTTTGCATTAGCACCGCACCAATACCTTCTTTAGAAGCGTCAGTCCAGACTTTGAAATCCTCATTGCCATCAATAATGGTCAACACAGGAGCAGTGGTCAACCTCTTTTTTAGATCTTGGAAAGCTACCTCACATTCGGGTGTCCAAATGAACTTAGTATGCTTCTTGGTCAGGTTTGTCAACGGACAAGCTATCCTCGAAAAATCTTTGATAAATTTCCAATAATAGCCAGCCAGTCCTAAGAAACTTATGACTTCTGTGGGAGTTCGAAGCTGCTTCCAATCTTGGATGGCTGAGATCTTTCCTGGATCTACTGAGATGCCTTCCTTTGATACAACATGGCCGAGGAATTTTACCTCTTCTTACCAGAATATGCATTTGGAGAATTTGGCTTTTAGCACATTTCTTCGCAAAATCTCCAAGACTTCTTTCAGATGCTGCTCGTGCTCAGTAGTGGATTTAGAAAAGATTAGGATGTCATCAATGAACACTAGCACAAATTTATTTAAAACATCTCGGAATACTCTATTCATCAAATCAACAAAGTATGCTGAAGCATTACATAGAACAAAGGGCATTACTAGCCATTCATAAAATATATCCGGTCCTCTGAAAGCAGTTAAAGGCACACACTCATCTGCAATGCGAAGTTGATGGAAGTTTGTAGCTAGGACCATCCTAGAGAATACTCGGGCTCCATACAAGCGGTCTAATAGATCATCAATTCGTGGCAGTGGATTTTTTTTTCCAGCGTTTGCTTATTGAGGTCGCGGTAGTCCACACATAATCGGAGGGTACCGTCTGACTTTGGGACGAACACCACTGCTGCACCCCATTCTGAGAAGCTAGGCCTAATCAGACCCTTATACAAAAGCTGCTTAGTTTGATTTCTTAGCTCCTCTTTTTTCCTTTGGCGACATTCTCCGAATAGGATGTACGACAGGTCTTGCATTCAGAACTAAGTCAATTCTGAAGTTGATTTCTCTACGCGGAGGTAAGCCATCAACTTCCTTGAATACATTAGCGTAATCTTCGACGATAGGGATATCTTCAATAGAAATAGGGCGAATTCTAGAGAAGACCATAATTCTTTTCTGTCATTGGCTGAGCCATTACATGGGATACATACATCACCGGGTTTAGTCTTAACTTTGACAATTCTCTCGGCACATTTGACTTCAGCCTCATGCCTTGATAACAAATCTATCCCAAGAATTACATCATACCCAGAGAAACTCATGACAATCAAATTTATAGGGAATTGGTAGTAAGAGTAGGAGATCGGCACCCTACAGTATTGATCGAGAATAAGAGTACCTCCTATCGGACTATGGGCTCTAATAAATTCTTTAAGTTTCCTTGGTTTCAGTTTTAACTTTTTGATTGCGTCATTAGAGATAAAACTTCGTGCTGCTCCTGTATCAAACAAGACTGTAATAGGAATGTTCTTAATATTAAGAGTGCCCCCCAAAACATCTGGCCTTTCTCGACTTGGTGAGGGTGTTGGAGCTTCTGCCATCTCATTGACTGGAGTAACTTCAGACTTCTTTGATAGTTGGCAATCCCTGGAAATATGACATGCTTGGTGGCATTTATAACATTCCCTTTTTCCATGAGATGTCTTTTTCTTCCTGTTGGACATAGATCCATCCACCTTCGGAGATTTACAGTTCCTTATTGAATGCCCATGCTTATCGCACTTGAGACATACGACTCCCTTTACCTTTTTCTGATTTGCTCTACGCCTCTTATTGACCTCAGGCTCTGCACTTGCCTCAGGGCTATCAGCTTCAAACTTCCTTTAGCTGCTAGAGCTGCCTTGTTCTTCACCTGTAATGGCCCGCATTTGCAGAGGTATTATAATTAATTTATTTAATTATATAAATAGTGATTTAGTGAATTAAATGGTGGTTTAATTAAATAATGGTGAATATTTAATTTTAAATAATAAATTAAATAATATATTTAATTCTGTGATAATCAAAATTGGCTGAAATGGCAATATAGTGTGAACTGGATCATCTGTGATATTTAATTCAGCTTGGAATTGAATTTGATTAACGAATATATTTAAATAATGATGGTTGAATGTATAAATTATAGTATAAATATAATTGAGCTCGAAATGGCACGGCAGTTCGCTATCTGGCGATTAGAACTTCAACTGGATATACAGAAGCCGTTTTAAATCTGATTTCGGTGAAACAAGAAACGTTATGAGCCGGTGAAGTATATTTTCCTGGTGGAAGAGAAAAATCGGGATTTCATTGTGTAGATTTTTATTTATGTCCAAATCAAATTTTAAAAAAGAAGCTATGGAATTCCTTTATAATTTAATTATATTTTATAAAAGGAATTTCATTATAAATCGAATATCGATTTAATCGGGATTCAGAATATCGAGTTAGAGGTTCATATAGGAATATTATGAAGCTTTATGGTATTCCACTGTGAATATATACGAAAATATAAATTTATTTATATTTTATTTTATTTTATTTAAATAAATTTATATATTTAAATAGGTTATTTAGAGGTTTAAAAATAGCCACTTTTGCAAACGAAGTCGAAATTCAACGAAACAAATTTTATTAGATCTACAACATCAAATTATTGCTAGATTCAAAGTTCTGTGATTTTTAAAGTCACTGTGTGGTCGTATGGATTTTAGAGTGAAAAACAGTCAGTATTTCGACAGTTAAAAATACGCTGTGTGAGCAAACGGAGTCGGAATTCAACGAAACCTATTTCGTTGGGTTCGTAATATCGAACTCTAGCTGTATGTCCAGTTTGGTGATTTTTGGGTGTTGTGCGTGATCACACAAATTTTTAGAAGGGCGAAAATGAATATAAATAATAAAAGAAAATTTTCTAAAAATATCCTAAGCTATAAGTGGACTACCTAAGGCTACGTTCCTCTCCTCTCAGCCTCACCCTCTCATTTATAAACGCAAGAAGGATTTACTGAGCTGCCAGTTTTTCTTCCAAGTAAAAACGGGAGAAAATAAATTCAGAAGAATTCGAACCAAAAATCGTATAATCATATTACATACGTATTCGGATTTCCTATGCTTCTCTCTTCAATATGGTGGCACTTAAGTTGGGTTTTGAGAGATTTGTTTTTGCTGTATTTTCGAACAGTGGTTGTAATCATTTTAGGGTTCGAAGTACGGGCGGTTGGAGGCAACATTGGTTGAATTCGAAGTTGTTTTTGGACCCAGGATGGAAATCCGCACTTGGTGTGGTGGTTCGGAGGAATTTGGTGCCAAAACGTTTCGGATGTTTTTACTGTATTCACTGTGTGAAGCTGGGCAATGGAAATGGCGACGGGGGTCCGAGCTTGATGGTGTGGTGATGGGTGGACGGAGATGGCGAAGGAGAGTTTGTGGGTGGTGATCGTTGGTTGAACGGTGGTCCAAAGAGGGAGAATAGGGGGAATGATTTCGCGATAATGGCTTTGTAATTGAGGAGCAGGTCATGACAATTTTTGACGAGGAAGAAAGAAGGGGCGGGTTGGGCTTAAGGAGGAGGTTGGGCCGACATTAAAGAGGGGTGAGGCCCGTTAAATTTTTATTTGAGTTTAATTAATTTAAATCGTATTCAAACTTTAAAAGTGTGTAACTTGGTCATACGATATCAGATTGACGAACCGTATGTTGCGTTGGGATCGTATGGATGGTGGCTACACCTCAAAGTGACTGGTTGTTAATCCGAGCTCACTACAATTTATTGTTAAATAAATTGTCCGTCCGAATCAAGCGATGGTTATCGTTATTAATGATGATCGTCCAATGTGAGTAAAACTCACCAACTCTAAACAGTTATATTTTTATAACGTACATTTAGAACTGATAAATGATGACTGATTGCTGTGTGTTAACTGTTTGGTTGAATTGCTTGTGTATCGGTTGAAATTATGAATAACGATATATATATATAAATCGTTAATCGAATATTGATTTTGTTTATCAGAATATTATATACTCCTGTTGTTTAACATTTGTGATGCAGGAAAATAGGTTGGAGGGAACCCAACTGGGTTCCTCAATATATAAATATACTGTTTTGTTTCATATATTGTGTTATATGATGTGATATGATAACTGGTGATGATTTTATATGTTTGAATGATACCAATCATTGTTATATAGTATGTTAAATACCATTAGAAATACCAGCATGATAAAAGGGGATTTTCAAAGTATATTTGAAAATAAATTGTTTATATAAAATCAAGGGAATTTATATATAAAAGAAAAAGGATTTTATAAAAAGAAGTAATTATAAAATGAAAGCAAATATGAAGGAATTTATTTGTGAAAACAAATATAAAGGAGTTTATTTGTGAAAACAAATAAAAAGGAATATTTGTTTAGAAAACAAATAAGATATTATATAGGAAATATTTGCAACACATTTGCAAATAGAGTTGAAAAGGAAATATTTGCAAACCAGTTGCAAATTTAATTTAAAAGGGTAATATTTGTAAACCATTTACAAATAAAGATTTAAAAAGAGAAATATGGGTAAAGGCATTTAGAAAACAATAGATTATAAAGAAAATATTTATCCTTGGATAAATAGATATATATATATATATCTGAACTTATATATGAAGAAGTAAATAGATAAAAGGAGCATATTGATTTATAGATGATATTTATAAATTAAGTTAAATATTTATCTTTTGGATAAATAGAATATATAAGCCTGGACTTATATAAAGAAGTAAGAATAGATTTCAACATCGATGTTTGAAACTGAATAAGAATAAAGAGTTAATCAGTTAGAATTAAACCAGTTAGAGTTAGACCATTTAGAGTTAAACCAGTTAGAGTTAACCAGTTAGAGTTAAACTGATAGAGTTAATCGATAGAGTTAAATCAAACTAGAGTTATTTAATAGAGTTAAATCGAACTAGAGTTATTCTAATGGAGTTAATCGAATTTAGTTTATTCGAATAAAGTTGAAGTGAGTTAATCGAATTTAGTTATTTGAAGAAGTGAATCGAATCAGAGATATTCGAAGTGAGATAATCGAATAGTAGATATTCGAATTGAGATAATCGAATCAGAGATATTCGAAGTGAGATAGTCGAAACAGAAATATTCGAAGTGAGTTTATCGAATCTAGTTATTCGACAGGAGTTAAATCAAATAAGATTTATTCGGAGAAAGAAATGATCGAATATAAGTATTCGAAAGTAAGCAAAATCGAACATAAGTTATTCGAATAAGAGTTAATCCAATAAGAGTTATTAGGTTGGAGTTATTCAAATAAGAGTTATAGATTAGAGTTAACCGAAAAGGAGAAAATAAATTAGTTGTCGTTATATTATTCGAGATAGGAAATAAAAGTCATATTAGAGATAATATATTTCGAATGCAGGAGATTATAACACCATTGTTATAATCACGTAAACTTGTAAAAGAAGGGGTTCGTAAATAGAATCCGAGGGTTCGTAAGGAAGCATTAAAGAGTTAAAATGGAGAATCTTATCTATATCAAGATTTGAAAGGTGGTTCAATTAAGGTCTAAGAGGTAGCTATACCCCAACTTGATTGACAACGTTTTAAATTAAGAAATGGTTACAGTTCAAGTGTGAAATGGTTAAGTGGATTTAGTAATTTAGTATAGTGGTTTGAGTCGTCATCGCAATATAGTTTTAAACATCTGTTTAAATCCCAATTAAGAAGTTTTCGAAGTGTTTTCCAAACGACAATCAGAAATGTTTTCTGATAATAGAAAATAAGAATTTAGAATATATGGAAACAGAAGATAAGTAAATTAATGAAATAAAGAGATAAATGTTGAATGATGATTGATCGATATAATTTCCTCCTGGAAATAATATCATTGTTTGCACACCTGTTTTTCTTTGATGGTTAAATCACAGACTATGGAAGTTTTGACCATTTTAATGTTGTTAATATGGAGAGACCGGTTGGATTATTATCCAAAGAACCACTATGTATTAGCATAAGCATTGTGAATCATATATGCCAAAGAAAATTGAAGACGGAGTAAAGTGCAAGGGCTATTGTATAAGTCTTAGATAACAGTGCCTGGGATGGATGTACTGAATAGTTCCTTATGTTCATTCTGTTCCTGGATGACTTGTATGGATGAATGTCTGATAGAGTATTTCCGAAAAGGACACGTACAATTATTTCTTCAACCGTACCAAGAGTGGAAGCGGAGAAGGAAGCTTCTTTAGCTAACACGTAATGTACTGTTGTAGACGTCAATTAGTGATTTTCGATGGATCTGACAATGTGGCATTCGAAGTGAATCTGATGTGATGATAAGGCATAACCTCAAGCCTCCTCAACCGGTAAATGATTGAAATCGGGCAGGTAGCATGGCTATATAGGTCGCACCTATTAGGGTGTACAATCACCATATCTAGAGTTTCATTTACTTCAAAAAAAATCTATTGTTAATGCTGTCCCATTCGGGAAATGGTTGTTGATCCCAACCGTTGGTGATATACATTCGATACACTCAAGCGAAATGAGTGGTCGGTCATGTGTGACCGGGTTGCAAGATGTTCTTGTTGAACCCAGTGTATTCCTCTCTAGAGGTACACTAGCGAATGGTGGTTCCATACCTTGTCATAGTTGGAAATCCATTGCCCAATACGTGCTTGCGGTTTTGACTGTATACTATGTATGTAGAACGTGAGATGAAAGCGTTTATGCTAGATGATTATTATTATTGTGGTTGATAGACATTATTATAATATCAATGATTTTTGATATAAAGATTATGTTGGATTCTCACAAGGAAAAAACCCGTTACGTTACGCGGCGTGGTCTTATGAGATATCGTTTTGTTTCTCAAACTATTTTACTCATACCAGTCCCATGACGGACCCGGAGTTTATTTAGTTTAGTTTTCCCTAAACTCTTGGGTGCTCGATTTTGTACGAGCAGTCAAGTAGTCGGAATTTACAGATACTTGAAGAACTGGAGCAGGAGACTTCATGATTTTATAGCTATTATTATTCCGCTGTGTTGTTAGTGCTATACTTGAAAAAATGATTTGTATATGCAAGTAAATCTTTTATTTCAAGTTATGTTATATTTTATTCGTTCCGCTGTGAGATTCGTGTTTACTCTGATGACGATGTTCTTCTTCTTCTTCTATTCTAAGTTTCTATCTTATCTTTCCTCACCCTCTAATTTCTTTCGTTAACTATTCGGTTATTTTCGATCCTTGGATGTTCGATATGTGTCGTATATCGGATAACCAAGATCGCTAAATTCCCGGGTCGTTACAGTTGGTATCGGAGCATAAGGTTAAGTGAATTACCTTGGCTCTATGGCATGACTCGTTAGAGAGAGGGTTAGTAATACCCTTGATTGAGTTGAGTGTATATGTACGAGTGAACGTATTAGTAGATGATATAAAAATAATTTTATATTGTGAAGATTTATTGGTTGAGTAGTTTATGAGTTCTGGTCGATCGGTTTGATCCACTGTATCGGTAGGAGTTTATAAACACTCGAATACGATGAACCATCATGGTATGTTTTGAAAAGAGGGTAAATGATATGATTTTACCCAAATTATATTTTGATACAAAGAATATTGATATTGAAATGATTATAATATGTTGGATATATTGGTTGTTATTATAATCGAGTAAGATTATAAAAGAAAACGGTTATTGAAATAACCAATCAGAATTCATATAAGTGTTACGAGATGAATTAAATCTGAATTTAAACCAGAAATTGAATTAAAATTCTAGAAAATTGGATAAGTGTTTGTAAATGGATTTGGATTAAAAATAAGGAAAATTTAAGATCCTGGGAGATTTTAAATTGTTTTACAAGCAGTGTGAATTATATTTTGAAATGAATTTCAAAGTGGAAATGTTTAGAAATGGTTTTATAGTATTGAACTCACTTCGATTGCTGGAAAATAGATTTTGATGATAACAGCTGCATCATCAGTATTAATTTTCAAGTTGTAAGTGACGAATTACTACCAGAGATACTGTTTTGAATTTGTTTTGGGAAAGACAAGTTGTTTTGAATTTCAAAAAGGAAAATTTGATTTTTGAAAAGAGTAAACTGTTTAAAAACTCCCAAAGAAAGATTGTTTTAATTAATGAATGGAAACTTGTGAAAGCAAATTTGAATTAAAGTAAAGGCAGATTGAATTAGAATGATATCAAGACAAATTGGATTGTGAGATTTAAATTTGAAGTGGGATGTGATAATCATGTTAAGAGTTGGGAATCAAGAATGAAACTCGAGTTTGAAATGATATTTGGCTCAGATTTAAACGAATGGTTGTGTTGTGGATAAAAGTAGATTGGAATTTGATTGGGATGACCCTTGTATCCGCTGAATTGACAGCAGGTGAAAGTGATAGAGTTGATATGCCCGACAAAAAGGTACAAGTTTATAATCGATATAAACATGAGATATATGAGCCGAATTGGCAAGCTGCTTGGCTGTTTGATTTTCTTTTGGGTTGGAGATGGCCCAGAGAGGCGAGTGGTCGTTTGACCGATTGAACGGTACAAAGGAGGTGCTGGCGAAATTTTTTGAAAAGTTAAGGCATTAGAAAATTTTCAGGATTTTTGAAATTTTTTGTTGATAAGAATAAATTTATATTTAATTGAAATTAAACCGGTTCAGTTTAAACTGAAGTTAAGAAGTGAAGAAATAAGTTCTAACCAGTCGATAAGGTTTGTTTTCTACCATAGCAATTTCGAGGACGAAATTATTTTAAGTAGGGAAGAATGTAATGACCCGCGTTTACAGAGGTATTATAATTTATTTATTTAATTATATAAATAATGATATAGTGAATTAAATGGTGGTTTAATTAAATAATGGTGAATATTTATTTTGAAATAATAAATTAAATAATATATTTAATTCTATAATAATCAGAATTGGCTGAAATAGCGATATGGTGTGAACTGGATCATCTGTGATATTTAATTCATCCTGGAATTGAATTTGAATAACGAATATATTTAAATAACGACGGCTGAACATATAAATTATATTATAAATATAATCGAGCTCGAAATGGCGTGGCAGTTCGCTATTTGGCAATTTGAACTTCAACTGGATATACATAAGCCGCTTTAAATCGGATTTGTGTGAAACAAGAAACGTTAGGAGCTGGTGAAGTATATTTTCCTAGTAGAAGAGAAAAATCGGGATTTCATTGTGTAGATTTTTATTTATGTCCAGATCAAATTTTAGAAAAGTCGCTGTGGAATTCCTTTATAATTTAATTATATTTTATAAAAGGAATTTCATTATAAATCGAATATCGATTTAATCGGGATTCAGAATATCGAGTTAGATAGTCATATAGGAATATTCTGAAGCTGTATGGTATTCCACTGTGAATATATACGAAAATATAAATTTATTTACATTTAATTTAATTTTATTTAAATATATTTATATATTTAAATAGGTTATTTAAAGCTTTAAAAAAAGCCACTTTTGCAAACGAAGTCGAAATTCGACGAAACTAATTTTGTTGGATCCGCAACATCAAATTATTTCTAGATTCCAAGTTCCATGATTTTTAGAGTCACTGTGTGGCCGTACGGATTTTTAGAGTGAAAAACAGTCAGTATTTCGACAGTTAGAAATGCGCTATGTGAGCAAATGGAGTCAGAATTCGATGAAACCAGTTTCGTTCCGTTAATAAGATCGAACTCTAGCTGTATTTCCAGTTTGGTGATTACTGGGTGTTGTGTGTGATCACACGAATTTTTAGAAGGGCGAAAACGAATATAAATAATAAAAGAAAATTTTCTAAAAATATCCTAAGCTATAAGTGGACTACCTAAGGCCACGTTCCTCTCCTCTCAGCCTCACCCTCTCATTTATAAATGTAAGACGGATTTACGGAGCCGCCAGTTTTTCTTCCAAGTAAAAACGAGAGAAAATAAATTCAGAAGAATTCGAACCAGAAATCGTAAAATCATATTACATACGTATTCGGATTTCGTATGCTTCTCTCTTCAATCTGGTGGCACTTAAGTTGGGTTTGAGAGATTTGTTTTCGCTGTATTTTCGAACAGCGGTTGTAATCATTTTAGGGTTCGATGTACGGGTGGTTGGAGGCAACATTGGTTGAATTCGAAGTTGTTTTTGGACTCAGGGTGGAAATCCGCACTTGGTGTGGTGGTTCGGAGGAATTTGGTGCCAAAAAGTTTCAGATGTTTTTACTGTATTCATTGTGTGAAGCTGGGCAACGAAAATGGCGACGGTGGTCCGAACTTGATGGTGTGGTGATGGGTGGCCGGAGATGGCGAAGGAGAGTTTGTGGCTGGTGATCGTTGGTTGAATGGTGGTCCAGAGAGGGAGAATGGGGAGAATGATTTCGCGGCAATGGCTTTGTAATTGGGAAGCAGGTCACGGCAATTTTTGATAAGGAAGAAAGAAGGGGCGGGTTGGGCTTGAGGAGGAGGTTGGGCCGACATTAAAGAGGGGTGAGGCCCGTTAAATTTTTATTTGAGTTTAATTAATTTAAATCGTATTCAAACTTTAAAAGTGTGTAACTTGGTCATACGATATCAAATTGACGAACCGTAAGTTGCGTTGGGATCGTATGGATGGTGGCTACACCCCAAAACTGACTGGGAGTGAATCCGAGCTCACTACAATTTATTGTTAAATAAATTGTCTGTCTGAATCAAGCGATGGTTATCGTTATTAATGATGATCGTCCAATGTGAGTAAAACTCACCAAATCTGAACAGTTCTATTTTTATAACGTATATTTAGAACTGATAAATGATGACTGATTGCTGTGTGTTAACTGTTTGGTTGAATTGCTTGTGTATCGGTTGAAATTATAGATAACGATATATATATATATATCGTTAATCAAATAATGATTCTATTTATCAGAATATTATATACTCACATTGTTTAACATTTGTGATGCAGGGAAACAGGTTGGAGGAACCCAATTGGTTCCTCAATATATAAATATATTGTTTTGTTTCATATATTGTGTTATATTATGTGATATGAAAACTAGTGATGATTTTATATGTTTGAATGATACCAATCATTGTTATATGGTATGTTAAATACCATAAGAAATACTAGCATGATAAAAGGGGATTTTCAAAGTATATTTGAAAATAAATTGTTTATATAAAATCAAGGGATTTTATATATAAAAAAATGATTTTATAAAAAGAAGTAATTATAAAATGAAAACAAATATAAAGGAATTTATTTGTGAAAACAAATATAAAGGAATTTATTTGTGAAAACAAAAATAAAGGAATATTTGTTTAGGAAACAAATAAGATATTATACAGGAAATATTTGCAACACATTTGCAAATAGAGTTGAAAAGGAAATATTTGCAACCATTTGCAAATAGAATTTAAAAGGGTAATATTTGTAAACCATTTACAAATAAAGATTTAAAAAGAGAAATATGGGTAAAGGCATTTAGAAAACAATAGATTATAAAGAAAATATTTATCCTTGTATAAATATATATATATATAAGTCTGAACATATATATATAAAGAAGTAAACAGATAAAAGGGGAAGATTGATTTATAAATGATATTTATAAATTAAATATTTATCATTTGCATAAATAGAATATATAAGCCAGGACTTATATAAAGAAGTAAGAATCGATTTCAACATCGACGTTGAAACTAAATAAGGTCAAATAGTTAATCAGTTAGAGTAAAACCAGTTAGAGTTAAACCAGTAAGAGTTAAACCAGTTAGAGTTAACTAGTTAGAGTTAAGCAGTTAGAGTAGAGTTAAATCGAATGAGAGTTATTGAATATAGTTAATTCGAACTAGAGTTATTGAATAGAGTTAAATCGAACTAGAGTTATTCAAATGGAGTTAATCGAATTTAGTTTATTCGAATAATGTTGAAGTGAGTTAATCGAATTTAGTTATTCGAAGAAGTGAATCGAATCAGAGATATTCGAAGTGAGATAATTGAATTGTAGATATTCGAAGTGAGATAATTGAATCAGAGATATTCGAAGTGAGATAATCGAATCAGAAATATTCGAAGTGAGTTGATCGAATCTAGTTATTCGATAGAAGTTAAATCGAATAAGATTTATCCGAAGAAAGAGACGATCGAATATAAGTATTCGAAAGTAAGAAAAATCGAACATAAGTTATTCGAATAAGTTATTCGAATAAGAGTTAATCCAGTAAGAGTTACTAGGTTGGAGTTATTCAAATAAGAGTTATAGATTAGAGTTAACCGAATAGGAGTTAATAAATTAGTTGTCGTTATATTATTCGAGTTAGGAAATAAAAGTCATATTAAAGATAATATATTTCGGATGCAGGATATTATAACACCATTGTTATAATCACGTAAACTTGTAAAAGAAGGGGGTTCGTAAATAGAATCCGAGGGTTCGTAAGGAAGTGTTAAAGAGTTAAAAATGTGAATCTTATCTATTTCAAGATTTGAAAGGTGCTTCAATTAAGGTCTGAGAGGTAGCTATACCCCAACTTAATTGACTGCGTTTTAAATTAAGAAATGGTTACGGTTCGAGTGTGAAGTGGTTAAGTGGATTTAGTAATTTAGTATAGTGGTTTGAGTCATCATCGCAATATAATTTTAAACATCTGTTTAAATCCCAACTAAGAAGTTTTGGAAATGTTTTCCAAACGAGAATCAGAAATGTTTTCTGATAATAGAAAATAGGATTTTAGAATATATGGAAATAGGAGATAAATAAATTAATGAAATAAAGAGATAAATGTTGAATGATGATTGATCGATATAATTTCCTCCTGGAAATAATATCGTTGTTTGCACACCTGTTTTTCTTTGATGGTTAAATCACATACTATCGAAGTTTTGATCATTTTAACGTTGTTAATATGGAGAGACCGGTTGGATTATTATCCAAAGAACTACTCTGTATTGGCATAAGCTTTGCGAATCATATATGCCAAAGAAAATTGAAGACGGAGTAAAGTGCAAGGGCTATTGTATAAGTCTTAGATAATAGTGCCTAGGATGGATGTACTGAATAGTGCCTTCGGTTCATCCTGTTCCTGGATGACTTGTATGGATGAATGTCTGACAGAGTATTTCCGGAAAGGTCACGTACATTGATTTCTTCAACCGTACCAAGAGTGGAAGCGGAGAAGGAAACTTCTTTATCTAACACGTAATGTGCTGTTGTAGACGCCAATTAGTGATTTTCGATGGATCTGACAATGTGGCATTCGAAGTGAATCTGATGTGATGATAAGGCGTAACCTCAAGCCTCATCAACCGGTAAATGACAGAAATCAGGCAGGTAGCATGGCAATGTAGGTCGCAGCTATTAGGGTGTATAATCACCTGATTTAGAATTTCATTTACTTCAAAAAAATCTATTGTTGATGCTGTCCCATTCGGGAAACAGTTGCTGATCCCAACCGTTGGTGATATACATTTGATACACTCAAGCGAAATGAGTGGTCGGTCATGTGTGGCCGGGTTGCAAGATGTTCTTGTTGAACCCAATGTATTCCTCTCTAGAGGTACACTAGCGAAAGGTGGTTCCATACCTTGTCATAGTTGGAAATCCATTACCCAATACGTGCTTGCGGTTTTGATTGTATACTATGTATGTAGAACGTGAGATAAAAGCATTTCTGCTAGATGATTATTATTATTGTGGTTGATGGACATTATTATAATATCAATGAGTTTTGATATAAAGATCATGTTGGATTCTAATTAGGGAAAACCCGTTCCGTTATGCGACGTGGTCTTATGAGATATCGTTTTGTTGCTCAAACTGTTTTAACTGTTTTACTCATACCAGTCCCATGACAGACCCAGAGTTTATTTTGTTTTGTTTTCCCTGAACTCTTAGGTGCTCAACTTTGTACGAGCAGTCAAGTAGTCGGGATTTACAAATACTTAAAGAACTAGAGCAGGAGGCTTCATGATTTTATAGCTATTATTATTCCGCTGTGTTGTAAGATCTGTACTTGAAAAAATGATTTGTGTATGCAAGTAAATATTTTATTTTAAGTAATGTTATATTTTATTCGTTCCACTGTGAGATTCGTGTTTACTCTGATGATGATGTTCTTCTTCTTCTTCTATTCTAAGTTTCTATCTTATCTTTCCTCACCCTCTAATTTCTTTCGTTAACTATTCGGTTATTTTCGATCCTTGGATGTTCGATATGTGTCGTATATCAGATAACCAAGATTGCTAAATTCCTGGGTCATTACATCACCACCCAAAACACCTTGCTTATCGAGATCTTCATAGCGATAAGCCATCTCTACCATTTCAGAAAAAGAGAGATTAATATGTGTCGTTACCCAATTTAGGTATTTGTTTTGACGTCCTTTAGTAAATTTCCGATTTTTACTCAAAGGATCTTGAATTAGTACTGGGGTAAAGCGGGAAAGTTCCTCGAATTTCTTCTGATACTCCCAAATGGTAATATCTAATTGTTTCAGATTCTCGAACTCATCATATAGCCGATTAATTTCTCCTGGAGGAATAAATTTTTCTGTGAACATCTCTTTGAATCTATCCCAGGTAATATTACCTTCTGGATTCTCCTTAGCAACAGCTTCCCACCAGAATAAACCTTCGCCTTTGAGTGCCCATGATGCCACTGGTCTTTTCTGATCATCCCTCAGCTTTAAGCCTTCCAAGGTTCTCTCAGCCGAACGCATCCATGCCTGTGATTCAATAACAGATTATTTGCCCAAGAAGTGTACTCCACCCAGATTCCGATATCACTTAAATAGAATTTCTATATCTGGTTTTGACTATGGGAGTACGATTGGTTCATTAGATTGTGGAACCATAGAATTACTTCTTCTGTTTCTGCCACTCATTTTCTACTATGGTTGCAAACGGCGGACAAAGAGTCAGGCCACAGAAAAGATATTGCAAAGTATAAAGGCATATATTTAAGTGCAAATGCATCCATGGAGGTGTATTTTATTCTGCTATACTCATCCTAGGACATTACTAATCCTATCTATGATGAGTTATTTGCTTTAGGATCCTGCTGATTCTATTTCTGTGAGTTTGTCAATATGTTATATTCTGAGCTAAGGTTAACAAAAGCTCTGATACCAACTGTGATGACCCCAAACTTCCGTGATACAGAAGCAAGGATAATCATAGGGATATAACATATAAACAATAACAGCAGAACAGAAACAGAGAATTACAGCAGATAATGATCATCACATTACACTGGAAATAATGCATCATCAAAGTTACACAGCATAATAGGATCATACTTAGCATAAATTACAGTTTTTTTTTTCACTTAATAAAAAATATCTGCAGTAGAATAAAAACATAATATACTAAGTGAAGTCTGAATAGCGTAATAGAAATGATAATCTCCATCTTCAGCTCCATAGCTATCCAGAATGAGTCTGCTAATACCTGAAAACAAGGGTGCCCGTGTGGAAAAGAGGGCACCCTAGTTTGCAAAGTGGAACAAACTACGAGTCAGTCATGGGACTGGTATGAGAAATCTAACTTAACCTATTTAACAATAAGGATAATCACAGGACTACGCCGCTAACGCGGAACGGGTTTACTCCATTGTATTGCCAGTGCATAAATAAAGTAAATCGTTAGACAACACAATGCTTTTTAGAAAAATGAAACCATTATAATGCCTAAGTCCCATCACACAATGCAACGCAAACCAGAGGATAGGGTTTTACCTTATAATGGTCAAAACATGCTTGATACGATAAAACGGATATTATTATTAGTGTGTATTCCATTTAAAACACTTCAAAATAAATGTATCAATCCTAGACGGCATAGCTACCATATACTATGTCGCCGTACTAGTTCTACAACCAAAACCGCATGGTGTCGTATTGGAAGTTGGATTTCCAACATGAACCGAGGCAAGAGATAGTCCTCTACCGATTCGAGACAATCTAGCCTACCATGTCTCAGTACTCGTACTCAGTCAAGCCCTTGGTTCTTTATGGCCGATCCACAAATATGTTAGTGGATTAATTATGCTTGAACAATTCGTTTCCTCTCCCTTTGGGGCCTAAATAGAGCCACTAGGGACTCAAATAACCATGGCGCCTCATTTCATTATCCACATAAGTAAAAATGTCAGGGCTGGTAGGTCACTGACACCACTCTAGCTAGAAAGAAACGTATGTCCTCCCTGCAGTCTCTACTCCCGTTTCTGGTTCATAACAGGGTGTGAGGCTCGCGAAGTAACGCTATACAAAGCTATGCTCATTAAAGCTGTGCTTTGACCTTCAACCACAAGACTTTGCTTTTCAAAAAAAGACTTGATCTTTTACATCTTGGCGTGCCACATTGACAATTCACGCCATGAGACTTATATCTATCGACATATACCAAGGTGTTAAGAAAGAGAAGGAATTCTCCCACCACCAAACAAATATATATATAAATAGAAATCAATTTACACAGAACGAAATCCAATGTCAGACACACATCCATTTATAAGTTCGTTTTGGATCTGAACGAAATCGGAGGCACCTCATACCTCGCATTTCCGAACAATCAACAATACATCCGAACGGCTACCACTGTAACCCCTTGAAGGTAGCTGCTCCCGTCATGGGCATCAATAGCAACTCATCCATCCGATGTGAAGATCGCCGGTCTTCAGTCACCGTTTTCAAATCTTCGACTTCCAATCGTCGTATAATTATTTGGAATGAGATTTAACTCGGCCTTTCCAAATAATTTGCGAATATATATAATTCAAAATTATTTCTTTTCTTGGTCAAATTCAATCCCATGTTATAGATTAGTGTCGATTGAATCTACCTGTCAATAATGCTTTATAAACCAAGGAAAACTGGTTTGTTTTCATTCCGTATCGTTTATAATAATTTATAACGATTTATCGCTACTTTGTATATTTTTATATATATAAAAGTAGCCCATTTTAATTAACGACGTTTCAGGTCATTACGTAGCGCTAGCGCTGTTTTTATAAAAATTTGAATTACGCATTACTCAAAATCTAACCGTTGGATCTTAACAAATTTTATATCGTTGGAAAGATCTTTCCGAAGCGGACCTAAAGTTCCAGTTTTGGAAAAATCCGACGGTCGGATATTTGAAGTTACAATTTCGAATCGCGAACTACAAAAGTGCGATTCCTTTTATTTTAATATATATATATAAATATAATTCGCTTGGCGATTTCAAATCAATTTATTTCTTTACATGTAAAAGGATATTGTTTAATACAAAAATTTATTTCAGTACATGTAAATTCTATGCGCCTCATATTTACATTAAAAAGAGTATTTTTAATGTATTAACATATTTGTTTATATGTTTTCTTTTCTATCTATTCTAGCCTATTACACATAATGTTTTAACACAAATTCTAACATATCTTTTCTGGGAATCCCTTTTTACATTAAAAATGTGATTTTTAATGCTTCAATACTTTTATCCTAACGTAAACAGTTTTCATACGATACACGTACATTTCATGTATTACAAAAAAATGTGAATTCCAACGTAAACATGATTTCAGTTCAAAACAATAAACATTTTTCTATTTTCCTGTATTACATTAAAAATGAGTATTTCAATGTAAACATGATTTCATTTCAAAACAATAAACATTTTTCTATTTTCCTGTATTACATTAAAAATGTGTATTTCAATGTAACATGATTTCATTTCAAAACAATAAACATTTTTCTATTTTCCTGTATTACATTAAAAATGTGTATTTTAATGTAACATGATTTCATTTCAAAACAATAAACATTTTTCTATTTTCCTGTATTACATTAAAAATGTGTATTTCAGTGTAAACATGAACATTTATATATATCCTCCACTTTACATTGAAATATGGTTTTTAATGTAAAACATGTTTTCTATTTTAAAACGTGAACTATTTTGATCATTTCTCTATTTACATTAAATGTGTTTCATTTTTATAACATGAACTATTTTAATCATTTCTTTCTTTACATTAAAGTGTGAATTCTAATGTAAAACATGTTTGTATTTTTAAACATGAACACATTTTTATATTCTTACATCTCGTTAAAAATGTGAACTTTTTACATTACAATAAAAATGTAAACCTTTTAATATAAAATGAAAAGTTACACTTCTTCTATATTTGTAATACATTACATAAAAATGTAATTTTCTTTCTTTTCTTTTGTCACATCATGTAAACATGTAGTCCTTGCTTTTCTTTTATTATATTATGTAAAGATGTAATCTTTTTATTTTCATACTTTGATTACTCAAAAATGAAAACTTTTATTCTATATTCTTTGTTTACACAAAGAATGTTCTTTTTATTCTTTTCTTTGATTTCACATAAAAATTTAGTTTTTATTCTTTTCTTTGAATTCATATAAAAATGTACTTTTTATCCTTTTCTTTGATTACATAAAAGGTTGTACTTTTTATTTTCTCCTCTAATTACATAAGAAAAATGTAATCTTTTCATATCATCTTTAATTAAAAAAATGTAATCTTTCAACACTTTTTGTTGTATAAATTGACAATAAAGATAATCTTTTATTTCAACTCTTTTTATTGTATAAATGGACAATAAAAAGAAAATATTTTATTTCGAACTATTTTGTTATAACAAAAATGTCTATTTAATTCCATCCATTTTGTTACAACAAAGATGTTTATTTTATTTTAACTATTTTGTTTAGACAAAATTGTCTATTTTTGTCGCCACTATTTTATATTACAAAAATGTAAATTTTTTCGGTGCTATCTTATATTGACGAAAATGTGGATTTCTGTCACAACTACTTTATATTGATAAAAATGTAAATTTTGTCTCCACTATCTCATAATGATAAAAACATGGATTTTTGTCGCAATTATTTTATATTGACAAAAATGTAAATTTTGTTGCCATTATCTTATATTAACAAAAATGTGGATTTTTGTCGCAACTATTTTATATTGACAAAAATGTAAATTTTGTCGCCACTTTCTTATATTGACAAAAATGTGGATTTTGTCACAACTAAACTAATAAAAAAATGATAAATTTTGTTTAATCCAACTCTCTAATTAACACCAATGTTAATTTATACATTAATAATTCTAATGAACCAGGTGATAATTTTGATTAATCCAATATTGATTAACACAAATGTTAATTTTTAACAGATCTGCAGAACCCAACAACCACATATCAAATCACGTAACAACAATTAGCAAAATATCACAGCGTGTGTATTATACTATCATTATGATTAATGAATTTTAATTATAAAATTAAAAGAATAGACTTTCTCACATCGCTTTTCTTTATATTCTGAATAGTTCAGATTCGAAAAGTTGCCAAAATCCGATCTGCTCAGAATTCGCTCCCGTCAGTCTAGAATTTCAGATCTCGGTCTCACGATTCCAACGTTCCTGAAATCGTTAAATTCCAAGTTCGTTTGAGCAAGATATTTTTAATTTAATTTGATAACAACTTAAATATAATTAATTAATTAATAAATAAATATAATACCCTTCTTCCTCTATTCAGACATCGGCCGACAGTAATCTTCAATTGATCTAAAACAAGGTTTTAACTTCGCGTTCAATCCCTGACACTTCGCATTGATCCGAGGACACCATGTCAGAGAGCTTCGAACGGCGCTCACGAACCTCCCCCTTATGCTGAACTCGCACGCCACCTGTAGTGGGCATTGCCAACGAATGGTGCCAGTATAGGCATGGATTCGAGGTGAACACACGCTGAACAACGGACAAATCCATATGGATTTAAAGATCTCTCGAGCCCCTTCGATTTGGTTTTAGTTTTCTGAATTAATTCGCCATTGGGAAGGAGGAATTTCGGATCGAAGTTCGGAGCGTTTGGGCTGTTGATTTAGAAGATGGCGGCTGGGGAAGAATACGTATTCTTGGGTATATGGTAGCACATTTATAAGGGTATTTAGATTTTTATTTTATTTATTTAATTCATGTTAAATCCAAAAATACCCTTTTTCTCATACGAACTCCAATTCAAACCCAACGAGTGTCGCCCTAGCCAAATACCCCCATCCCTGATACAATGGGATATGTCTCGTCAGCCAAATCAACTGTTTCGATAGGTTTTTCTTTAAATTAAATATGAACATCAATATATATTTAATTTAAACGGACATTTTAATTTACCGAGGCCACCTACTGATCCTAAAAATTTCAAAAAAAATATATCTAGCTTTGTTCTGACGATACGGTCCCAACAAAACTAATTTCGTCGAATTCCGAGACCGTTTAAAAAATGGTTATTTTCCAATCGATTAAATTTGACTGAAATAAACAAAACACATTCTCCTTCGCCACGCTCACATATTAATTTAGAAAATTATGAAAATTGAAACCTAGCAATAATTTGACATTCTGGTTCCAACAAAAGTGGTTTCGTCGAAAACAAATGTCGTTTGAAAATTATCTATTTTCAATGGCTTTAATATTATTTAAAAATGAAAATTTTAAATTCTAGCACATTTTCCAACCAAATTATTTAATATAAAATTTTTAAATTGGTTCTGATTTTCCGGTTGTTAAATCATCAAACTGAATCTTTCTAGCAGATCAGAGGTACGGTCTTAAAAATTGTATGCTTCGCGTAAAAAATTGATCAAGCAAGTAAGCAGTTTAATTATGTGGTACACATGAAATGTTTACAAGTTTGAATCCAATTATGAATCAGAAAGAAAATTTGAATTCCATTAAATAATCTAAATACTATGTTCCTTATAGTACATGTTTCGAAAGAAAAAATTATTATCCTGCCTTTTTGCCAGGAAAACTAGAGACCCAAAGAAATAGCCAGAATGTTAAGAAGTTGGGCGCAAGCAAAGCCACGAGGCGAAGGTCAAACCAACAAGAAAGATCAACATACCAGATCTAAGGTGAAGGTCAAGGGTATTATATTAAGTAAGTAATTTTGGCCAATACAAAGTACTGATATGGTCATTTCTTAGAAACTTAGTTTAGGGTTGTAAACGGATGCAGAAGGATATGGATAGTGCTGTATCCGAATCCGTATCCAAAAATGAAAATCCGTATCCGTGTCCATATTACGATATCTGCAGATACCCATTTATGAGTATCCATATCCGCGTATATTTTCGGATATCCAAAAATATCCGTATCCGCCTTAGCGAATAGGGATATCCGAAAATATCCGTATCTGAAAAGTAACAATGTACATTGTATGCGATTATCCAAAAATATCTGAAAAATATCCGAAAAAATAATAATAAAAGTTTACAAACACATCATTCACACGCAAATTTGGTTCGCAATTTTTTTTGAAAAGATGAATATATGTAATTAAAAATTACAAGTAAGACATCGATCAAATAAATTTCGTACAATAAGTATTTTAAAAGATAAAGTTTCTAAAATATGAAATAAACCACCTTAAGACTAAAAAAAAAAACATAAATCATAGAAGCATATACATAATTATGTCTTAATTATAACCATACCATAAAACAAAATGAGTACATCATTTAAAATGTTACATAATACTAAATATAACATTCTTTTATAATCCAATAGTTGCGATTGGTCTAGCTATTTTAAGGAAATTTATATATTAATTTAAGCTTAGGTGTAAATTAAAAATTATATATAATATATATACACATACACATACGCACATACGCATTAGAAAATCGGACAGATATTTTTAAGATACGGATACCACTATAACCATATATATTCGGAATTATTTTCGGATATCGGATGTCCGTATCTACACCCCATATAACAGATCTATTCTGAATTTTCGGGTATTCATTGACTGCCCTGACTTAGTTTACCAAGGAAGATGAATTAAATTTGATTCATTTTCTGGTTTCTTATTAATATCTCTTAGCACAACTTGGATCAATCAAATTAAAAAATGTAATAAATGGTGCAACTTGATAATATATTTATCGAGATTATGTCAACGTTTTTCCTTTTTACTCAACCCAAAATCAATGTACCTAGTTAAATTTAATTGAGTAATTTCCATCAAGGAGTAAACCGCTTTTAGCAAGTGAAGGTCGGTTATTTAAGAAAAAAATGTTGATATAACATTGGTAGTCGACAGTTTTTCTTTACTAAAACTTAAGGCCGGCCAGAAATTTACAATGCAAGTAATAAGGTTGATACCTATGAAAAGTTCCAAGCCAACGACTACCCAAAACAAGAAGATCAGGATTAACCACCTTTACCTCACTACACAATACTTCCTTTGGATCCTTTTCTAATCCAAGCTTTACAAACAACCTACATATTAGTGGATATAAGCAAGAATAAGCTCATCTTAGAAAATAATTATTCTTAACAATGATCCATGTCTCAATGACAGTGACAATGAGGCCATAGATAATGTTGAATAAACAAATATATGATACTATAAGCAGATTGTATCGATTTCTTACTATTATTCAGTATACTATATCTACTCATAAAAGTAACAAGTTACTTGATTTTTTAATCGCTGAGAGTTAGCAAATTGTCATCAACATCCTTTACCAACTTATCATCGACCTCCCATCCATGCAAATAACTCCTATGAGAACATTAAAACGCGCAATACTAGCTAAAAAATAATACTCAGTATGATTTACAGACTTCAGCTAAATGTTTTCACTGTATTAAACCCCACAACATAAGAAACTTAAGAAGAAAAATTAGAACACTAATCAGGTGAAGATTGTGACGTGATGCACTGTATAACACCCCACCTCCGTTAAGGTCACTCACAAAGGGAATGCCTTAACTTTGGTGGAGCATTTTAGTAGACAGAACAGAAATTTACAATACAGATAAACAATACTAGAGAAATTATAACTTTATTACAGCGGAAAACAGAAATCAGTTTGGTTACATCTTTACCAAAAACTCAAGTACATAAATATCAGTCTTGTTCAGAAAATCATCAGAGTACAAAACTGTAAAATCATAATCACCACAGAAGCTGCCATAAGGAGTCAAGCCATACTTTAAGCACACTAAGTACTTCAAGAAAAATAAATCCGGATCAAGCTAAAGTATTCCCTCCGTGGAAAACCTATGGGGAACAGAAGAAAAAGGGGCAAAAACAAGCAGGGTCAGACATAAAGTCTGGCAAGTCCAGCAACTTTCAGCATATTAACAGATAATAATAATTATGACATGAAAATAAGATGGATAAGAGATAACAGTAACAGGGGAAGCAGATGTACTTAGGTTAAACAGAAGAAACAGAATAATATTACTTTTCATTTCTTTGCACTAATACTAGTATAACAGGATTAGGTGTCACCCTAATGTCTAAACTGAAACAGAAACGGGAACAGAATAATTTCCACAGAAGAGAATGCTAGCAATGGGCCTTTACCACCCCAACAGAAACAAACAGAAACAGAATGCTAATAATGGGCTTTTACTACCCGAACAGAAACAGACAGAAATAGAATGCTAATAATGGGCCTTTACTACCCGAACAGAAAGTAAAGAAACAGAAACAGATTAATCCCTATGGAAACGGAATGTAGAATTAGGTGTACACTAGTAAATGGGCCTTTACCACCCGAATAGACGGTATCACTCAGAAACAGACAGGTGTTACCACCCAACAGAAACAGACGGTACCAACAGGAACAGACAGAACTAAGTGTAACCTAAAACCCTACCCCAAGCGATCGACTCCCTAATACATAAATACCCTGTGTCGGCCCCACAGTAGGGTGTATTACTCCCTAAAGTGACAACCAATTGGCACTGACCTATTTACAAATGTCAAGGCGTCTTACATCCTCAGAGGAAGACCGGGATCGATGCACGCACATGACCCGGTTGGAACGGACCATCAACACCCCTCGCCATTATCAAAATGAACCGCTTATAATCAGTTCAGTAAGCGTGCCCAGACCCTACCAACTGTTGGGTCAAAGTTTGACAACAGAAAGGGTTACTGGCCAATATGGGCCCCAAAAAACAGATGACACAAGTAATTACCCTACTAACCTTGTGTACCCAGACTAAAAGATTTCAGATTAACTTGTTTACAAGTTCAGACATATAAAGTTCAGATCAAATAATTCACAGATCAGACAAGTTTCAGACTAACGGATCAGATATACGGATTTAACAGGTTTACAGATTTATCTAACGTTGTAATTGGGCCTACAGATTCACGAAACGGGTTTTTTAAATTCATTAGCCCAATTGGTTTAACCCTACCCACCCAACACGTTTTAGACATTATATTTATCTCAGATTTGTATCAGTTAAAAATTAACGTGCAGACCTCTCACATTAGACTGAGAGTTTGCGGTCACTGGTTAGGCCGGTTGGTTCCGGGCAGGTTTCTACCGCAAACTGAGTCTAACCTCAGGTTTCAAGCACGTTATGACAAACTTCTCACATTAGAACCTATTGTTTGCTGCCATTGGATGTGCCGGGCGGTTCCGGGTAGGATTACGCCGCAAACTCATTCTAACCTCGAGTTAGCCATGTTTCATGTTTAGTCAATGCACTCATTCACAGGCTATGCTAATATCAGACTAATCATGCTAATTTAACAAATTAACTTCTATATAAGTTACAGCAGATTATTCGAGGTTCTATTAACAAGTTTTGCTCAATTTTAAATCGAAACTACAGATTTACATACTTCAAATTTCAGCATTTCAGTTCCAACAGATTACGCCATTCAACAGACTAAACAGATAACAGATTTTGCAGATTAGGCGATTTAGTAGGTCTAGCAGATAAGGCAATTTTAACATAATTAGCAGATTAGGCAATTCAATCTAAGTAGCAGTTTAGGCAATATAACAGAACTAGCGGATTAGGTAATATAACAGATTTAATCATTCCTTAAAGTTTCCATGACATATCTTGCCTAATTATAAATTTAGCCTAAACTTATATGCCCAAATCAAGGTCGTAATTCATAATACAATATATGCCCCAAATTTTAGCCTTAATATTCCCATTTACAGTTCATGTCAAAACTAGATTTAATATTCTAGTTTACCATTTATGTCTAGGACTAATACACATGTAAATCATTCTCTATTATACCCAATTCAGATTATGCCAACATATTTGCTATGCCAAATTAACTTAATTAAGCTACGCCCAATCCCCGTATAACATGTTTCCACAAGTTCTCTAAATACTCATGAAATGGCCCTAGAAAAAAGAATAGGGGATAAACACAAGAAAGAATACGCATGCAATAATGAACCAAATACAATGATAATGGCCCCTCTAGGCTCGATGTACATAACAGTGAATCGGAATAAACTAGCAATGTTACATACTAAATATGAGATCTAACATCAATAAGGGAATAGGCATAAGAAACTAAATACAATAGTTATAGGCAGCTAACCACAATAGTCATGGGCGACTAATTACAATAGTTTCTTATTCAATGTCATAGGCAATAGTCTCAAAGTCATGAATCATAGTCATAGGCAATAGTCTCATAGGCGTGAATTATAGTCATAGGCAATAGGCTCATAGGCAACAGTTTCATGTCCATTTGTGCATTATTCATTATTTGTCCCAAAATTTAACGTTCGTGCGTTAATCTCTTATGAGATTCGGCGCAGGCTCGTAGTAGCCTGGCTAAAGAACAGAAAGAAGAAAGGGGTACAGAATAGTCACAAAAAAACAGATCTGACTGATAAGAATATACATAACCTCAAATTCGGATTTATGATCATGCCATAACCATAATTAAAGTTTATATCGGAAAATAACTGTACTTGCCTTTCGTGGTTTTAAGAAAGGATAATAAACTGTTGTTGATGCAGAAATGTTGAATTACTCCTCTTTAATTGTTTATGTAGCTCTAAACTTTGATTTGAGATTTGATTTAACTTTTAATTCTATTCAGGTTGGAAGAAGATGCATCAGTCCAAGTTTTGATTCCAGCAGAGTAGCGACGCCATTTTTATTTTTAATTAGAACAGAGGTAAAATATAGACAGAATGAAATTGTGTAGAGAAAATGAGGCTAGGGGGCTGTTTATATAGGATTAAGCAGACGAATCTAGACAGAAAACGAGACCGGATACATTAGAATGAACCAGGTTCAAAAACTAGGTTTTGGGAGCAGGTCGACCCCTAGGTCGACTCCCCAGTCAACCTGGTCATGGGGAGGTCAACACCCCAGTCGACTCCCTAGTCGACCTGGTTGGGGGTGGTCGACTCCCCAGTCGACCTAGGTATATGGGTGGGAATTTTCCCGCCAGCCTTCTTTGGGTTTGAATTTCGAATTTCTGGCTTTATTTTCAATCTGTTTTATTTTATTTAAATTCCTGAAACTTTGGAGGGTCATAACTTGGTCATACGGACTCCGTTTTTCGAAAACTCGGACTCATTTCAAGCAGAATTTTGAGACGAACGCAATGGCGTGACCCGTTTCCCCTGATTATTATTTAAAAATTAATTATTCTCTGATTTGTTACTTGTACATTCATAGAAAATACGGGGTGTTACATTCTCCCTTCCTTAAAGGATTTCGTCCCTGAAATCTTCAAGTTAAGAAGAATGTGTCCTACCATCCAATCATCCATCTACTCAACCATCATCCACAAGCATCCATTGTCCTTAGAAAACTTCTAAAGTTGTATGAACATATGCAAAAGTGTGTGTATATGTTCCTTATCTAATGCAAGGATCAGGCGGTCCACTGATTCAGTTGACCTCCTTAATGCGAACTATGTCAGTGTCATGAGTCCAACATGTATGCAATTTTCCTATTTGATACATATTATTCATCTATGAGTGACAACCATTCATTCATATGCAACATCCATGTGATGAGTCAATCATTTTGCATCCACAGAAATTGAAAATGCTCACACATCCATATGCAGTATGAGAGTGTTTTCGAGCCGATCTAGTGCCTAGTGTGTGTATATGCATCCACGAGCAACCACTAGCAACCACTTGCATCCACTTGCAACCATCAAACATAACATCTCTCAAACACATGTTTACATCCATAGGATTCCTATCTATAGGTCGAAGACTCGATTGATAGGATACAGTCGAGTGATGGGAGCGAGTAAAGATTAAAAAAAAATTGGTTTCCATTAGACCTTGGTTGAGAGACTAATTCCCCTATGTATCAACCTCGAAGACTGAAATCAACATCAGATTGACACCTAGAGGATTACCCTCTTTAGACAATGTCGAAACTGGAAATCTCAACCTTATCAGAAATATTCAGATATTTACAGATTACCGGTACAGATCAGATTACTAAATGATTCTTAGGAAACTAAGCATGATAAAAACCCAGAATGTATGCGTCATAGTCAGCTTAACGCTCAACACAGATACCCAACTTACCATGCTTAGATGGGTCATAACCCTTATGGGTCTGAGTCTACAGCGGAATCAGAAACAATACTAGTATTCAAGTGTAGAGTATCGATTACAGAATCGAAATGCCAGAATCAGAAAAGAGTTTTAACTCAAAAATCAGATAAAGAAATTAGTCCTCCTACAAAAAGTTTTCTTATTTCTATCCTGTCCACTAGCCTCGAAAGTGTTCGTCTGCCTTCCATAAGTTGGTCCTTCCCTCTGCCCTTGCCCTCGTTTCTTCGGACAGTCCCTAGTGAAGTGTCCCATCTCACCACAGTTGAAGCAAGTTCCCTTTCTTTTTATGCAATCCTTGTTCAGATGAGTCGAGCTTCCACAAGTAAAACACTTTTTCTCCTTCTTATCTTCAGACTTTTCACCCTTCTTTTATGTTTCCTTTTTGGGCCATGCTTTCTTGTTCTATGGTTCTTCCTTCTTTGCCTCTTTCTTGCCGTTGTTTTCCTCGTGCAGTAGTGCCATATCCACCAATCTCTCGTAAGTCATTCCTATGGGTACATGGGTCATGGCTAGACTGTGCAGTGGCTCGTTCAATCCTTTAACAAAGCGGAGAGCCTTTTTATGCTTGGTGTTGACTAAATCTAGTCCAAACCTAGACAGCTGGTTGAACTGGTTGACGTATTCCTTGACCGTCATATTTCCTTGCTTAAGAGATAAGAACTTTTCCAGTTGTAGACTTCGTTCAGCTTCCGAGAGGAATTTCGTATCAAACCTTGTTCTAAAATCCATCCATGTTTCAACCGGCCTGTAACACCCCACCTCCGCCAGGGTGACTCTTGCAAGCTCTCTGACTTTGGAGGGGCGTTTGACTCAGGTAAACATGCATAATGATATATCAGGGCAAAACTAGAACATATGTATATATGTAAACAGAGTAAATAAGATAAGTAAAACAGCGGAAGATTTCAAACTATTTCAAAACAAGTCTGGTACAACATAATGTCAACTTTCCAAATACACAAGTCTAGATAAAAACAACATTACTGAAAAACTGAAATACATAAGTACTATCCCCAAAATAAGTGATAACCATAGCTAGCTTCATGTCAAGACCGTACATGAGCTAAATCCCACAAGCAAGCGATCGGAAATCCAAGCTAAGCTCCAATATTCCCTCCCTAAGAACCTGGGGGGGGGGGGGAAACGGAAGAAAAGAGGCGAAAGAAAACAGGTCAGTCAAAAAGTCTGAGTAAGCCCTACTACAATCAATGTAAACTGATAAAGTTAACTGTCATGAGCAGCAGGGATGAACATAAGGATAACAACATACTAGCATGATGATTAACTAACAAGGTAGATAAAGGTGTCATCGCACAATCAGGATTAATGTTTTTGCACCACAGGTGTACTAGCAAACTAACATGACTTGAATAACAAGTATTGATCCCTTGGCCCAAGCTTTGGCCCAATAACATGAACTGACCCTAACGCGAGGTCCAATAACATGAAGTGACCCTAACACAAGGTCCAATAACATGAAGTGACCCTAACACAAGGTCCAATAACATGAAGTGACCCTAGCACAAGGTCCAATAACATGAAGTGACCCTAACACAAGGTCCAATAACATGAAGTGACCCTACCACAAGGTCCAATAACATGAAGTGACCCTAACACAAGGTCCAACCAAACGGTCTAGTCGATCGGCTCCCTATAAGCCTAACTCGTCACGTGTTGGTGTCCATACGGCCCAAACATAATTGTAGTCGAACTGTGCCGGGTCCACCCTTCGGGTGTATCAAGCCCTAGGGTGTCAACCCCTGGACACCATAAACATGAGTGCACAGTCTCGATCTACTGGTACCCGTGCATGTTTTCTCCGGCTACGGACTATGTGCACGACAAGAGTCCGCCCGGAACTACACCGGCGTACCACCCTGCCGTCGTTTTTGGTCGCTTACCTCCAGCCCAGTAATCGTGCCCCCTCCCTAGCCTAGTCCCTAGGGTCTTAATGATACAAACTTGGGATTACTGCTGGAGTGGGCCCCCATTGCTAGGATTTTTCTAGTGGGTTAAGTACGGTTTAACCCTCTTGCTAATCATGGATTAACTTGGTTAAGTGTAACTATGAGTTCACGACTTAACCCTGATTAATCTACCAAGCCCAAATTGGTTAAGTACTAAGTGGACCATGACTTAACCCTAATCATGAGGCATTAATTAATTAATGCGCCTTAACCTCTCACATTAGACTTTGTTGCGGTTACTAGTTAAGCCGGTCGGTTCCGGGTAGCTTTACACCACAACTTGGTCTAACCTCGGGTTCAAGGTACCACATGACCAACTTCTCACATTGGGTCCTATTGTTTGTAGCAACTAGTTAAGCCAGTCGGTTCCGGGTAGGTTTACGCTACAAACTCAACCCAACCTCGAGTTGGTCATACTTATATTTTCTAAGTGTCATGTCCATCGTGTTTCCAAAACACATTACAAGTTTTCAAGCAATTGGGTAGACCTAACTTAATAGGTAAATTCCCAATGGGTAGACCTAACTTAATAGGTAAATTCCCAAGCTTATGTTTTTATCTCTTTTAAGTTTACCCAACCCCAAACGCAATCCCATCGTTTACATATCGCCATAGCGCATAAAGGATAGAAAGAGGGAACTTGGCATAATCACGACATAAAGGTGTTGAAGCCACAAGTTCAACATGGTGGCATATGAAATGTACATATGTTCATATACTTGCATATTACATTTTTAGGCCTCAAAAGCATGCATAAAACCAAACTTGGCATATTGGTGATACATGGTGCTAAATGACATGTAGAAATGGCCATAAGTTCGCATCTAGCCTCACATGCAAGTTATCATAAGAGATATGATAACTTACATGTTGCCAAAATGCAACCTTTGGCATAAAGCTTGAAGCTTTATGTTAATAAACCCAAGATAAGCTTGCATAACATGATAACATGAACAAAATGATCACCCCAAACTTGCATAACATACATGGCAAACTTGCATATCATAACATAGCAAACTTGCATAACATAACATGGCAAACTTGCATATAAACTTGCATATCATAACATGATAAACTTGCATATCATAACATGGCAAACTTGCATATCATAACATAGCAAACTTGCATATTATGGCAAACTTGCATATCATACATTTAACTTTAGAGTTTAAGTATGAAAGTAGAATAGGGCTTACAATGCTTAGGAAGTCACAAAAATATGACAAAGCCCTTATGAAATCAATTAAACCCAAAATGCAAGCTTCAATAGAAAAACCCTTAAGCCAAAATGATCAAAACCCTTGCTTTATGATGCAAATATAGAAACTTGACTTGAATGCAAGCTAATGATGCTCATACAAGCTTGAAAACACTTGTATGCATGGAAAATCTCATAAAAATTTATTTAGGAATTTTATGAAGAGAGTGGAGGCCATGAGAGGATTGATTTTGCCATAGTTTAGTTGTATGAATGAATAATGATGATTTAGGGTTAGGATAGGGCCTTATTTATAGAGTTTAGGATTAGTTCTAGCCTTAGGATTAAACCCTAGTTCCAATCTCAGCCCTCAAAACCGAATCTGGCCCCCAAACTCAACACAATCTCAAAATGGTGCACCAGGCTAAACAGCCCGGCTGGACCAAGTCGACAGCCAAGTCGACAGGGCTGTCGACTTGGGTCCAACCAAGTCGACTCCCAAGTCGACAGGGCTGTCGACTTGGGTGCTCTGGCGGGAATTTTCCCGCCTAGCCCAATCTGACATAATTTTTCAAATTCAAACTTGAATTTGAAATCTGTTTTTACTTTGAAATTTTCTGAAAACTTCGTTGGGCCTTAATCGGGTCATACGGACTCCGATTTTCGAAAACTCGGACTCTATTTCGTGTATTTTTCGGAGATGAACGCAATGGCATAGCCCGTTTCCCTTGATTCAGATTTTAGAATTAAATTCTGCCTCGATTTACATTATTACAGGTTATTGAAAATACGGGTTGTTACATTCTCCCCTCCTTAAAGGATTTCGTCCCCGAAATCTTCAAGTTGGGAAGAACGTATCCTACCATCCAATCATCCATCTACTCAAAACATCATCCACGAGCAATCATTGTCCTTACAAGATTCTAAATGTTGTATGAACATATGCAAAGGTGTGTGTATATGTACCTATCTAATGCAAATATCATCAATGCAAATTATGTTAGTGAAATGAATCCATATGTATGCAATTCCTAACATAATGTATAACATCTATATGTATGCACATAACATACATCCATATGCAACATCCATGTGATAACACAGAAATTTTCATCCATGAATAAGCATAAACACTCATGCATATGCATTATGAGGAGTGTGTGAGCCGATCTAGTGCCTAACGTGTATAATGCATCCACGAGTAACCACTTGCAAACACTTGCAACCACTTGCAACCATCAAGCATAACATGTTTCAAACACATGTTTCATCCAAAGGGTTTCTACCTAAGGTTCTCATGGAAAGATTAACACGATAAACTGGATAATCAAGACAAACATGGATAGCAGAAGATATGCTACGAAGAGATCAGGAAGATAAGCAAGATATACTCCTTTTGGATTATTAGAAATCCCTTCCTAACCCAACCCAATCCTATAAAAGCCCAAAAGGTTTAGTCATCCTAACGGACCCCTTATGGAGTTTACAACAGAAATGGGATCGAGAACGGGACCGAGAGGATATATGTAAAAGATAACATACGAGTAAGTTCCACAGGAAAACAAGGATCAAGAATATACTCTTAAAAAGAGATATGATGCGCGTATCTAGCCTTCCATCTTTTAAGTCACGTTTCCTTGAGTTTAACTCCACTGTGTTTTGGCCGTCTTTTACTTCATGATTCCTTGGCCTCTTAACTCTTATTTCCAAATATGAGTTGGAACCCATTTCATTGTCGCCTCTCGTCTTTTTTTTTCCCACTTACTCTTCTATCATTCTTGGCTTAGACATAACCATGACCTCATGGTTTCATGGAAGCTCTCCAAAATTCACTAGTAAATCCTGGATCTCGTTTACTTACTATAAAGTATTCCATGCAGCAGAACTTTTCTTGAAAATACCAATCCACGTTGCCAATTGCTCTTACCAACGTGGTTTTCTATAACTCATGCTTGAACGAAATGAACCATCCGCCTGCGAATGATAGACCGTACTTAGATTCAGTTGCTTGCCCATGACTTCCCGTAGACTATCCAAAAACCGGCTAGTGAAGATTGAGTCATGGTTACTAACTATCCTTTAGGGAACCCCGTGCAACCGCTTTATTTCTTGAAAATAAACTGTCCCTAGCTATGATGCTATCCTTTCGCTCGTTACCGGAGTGAAATGAGCACTCTTCGTGAGTCTACCAACTATGACCCACATGCTCGTATTCCCTTTCCTTGATCTAGGCAGTCCATCCACGAAATCCTTCGTGACGCTTTACTACTTCCATTGCGGGGACCTCCAATGGATGTAATAGCCCACCGGGCTTCTATGACTCGGCCTTAACCTGTTGGCACAACCTGCACCTTGGGACAAACTCGGCCACCTCCTCGGGTGATGTGCATCATCAAGAACCTTCTTTCTCTCATCGCGTCTTAGCCATCCCTTATTATCTATAGCGAGGTATCTTAACATCTCGCCTCGAATCAACTTGTCCATGATCTCGACTTAACTGCGGGTCTTCTTTCTGTGAAGTCCCTACTTGATCCAGAAGGGTAGGTCTAAACTCAAGGGACGCTAACTGACTACTTTAACAGAGAAAGCTTCTTACTTCAATTGTCCTCGTCGGGGCTTTCCGGTCTTGAACCGCGACCATTTTAGCAGGATCCACCACTAAGCCTTGCTTAGAAACTATGTGCCCAAGAAATCTAACTTCTTTTCTCCAAAAGTGACACTTGGAGAACATGGCCTTCAACTGATGCGCCCTAAGCGTATCCATCACCTCCACGAGATGCCTTGCGTGCTCTTCCTCATCCTTAGAGAAGATCAGAATATCATCTACGAAGACCACGACAAACTTGTTCAAGAACTCCCTGAACACCCTACTCATCAAGTCCACGAAGTATGCGGGTGCATTAGTCAAGCCGAACGGCATGACAAGCCATTCGAAGGATCCATCTGGAGTTCTGAACGCAGTCTTGTCTATACTATCCTCAGCTACCCTGAGCTGATGGAATCCAGTAGCAAGATCAAGAGAGAACAGATGTTCCTACAAGCTGATCAAACGGATCATCGATCCTTGGTAATGGTTGTCTATTCTTCTTGTTCTACTCACGATAATCAACATACGGGCGAAGCGAACTGTCCACATTAGTAGCGAATACTACTAGAGCACCTTCCTCGGAAACGCTTCATCGAATGAAGTTCTTCTCAAGCAACTCCTTCACTTGCTTACTTAGCTCCCGTCTTGCGGGACCATGTGCCTGACCGGCCACGAAACTATCTTGGCATTATCAACCAGATAAATGCGGAAATCTATCTCTCGTTTAGGGGTAACCCCCTTCACTTCACCCAAGATATCAGGATATTCTCGGACCACCCTCACCGATTGCAAACTATCGATAGACGTGTTGAGGGATTCAAGATAACACAACATGACAGGACTCATAGGGTTACTAGAAATTTTTAGGGTATTACCGAGGCGAGTCATGAGCCTCACAACCCTATGCTCAAAAATCAAGGATGGCTCCAAAACTGGACAACCCATCCATGCCCAAAATCAACCCATACCCCATGAAACCGAGAATATAAGCATCACACGAGAATTCTATTCTCAATATAGAGATTTTCAAATCCACGTAGATAATAGACAAATGGGCGGAACCCCCAATTGGATTTGAAACACACACGGGATCATTAACTAGACTAGTACTTAGGTGCAAACTTTCAACTAGATCAGTTGAAATAAACTGTGCGATGCACCAGAATCAAACAAAGTACGAACAGGAAAATCAGAAATGTAATCAAGGCTTTCAACAGAAATACTACCTCGATCGGGAACTGGAGCGGCATTGAGAGCATGGACTTGCCCTCCCGAAGGTCCAGCACGCTGAGTCTGACCCTGGCCTTGCCCTTGCTTCTTCGGGCAATCCCTAGTGAAGTGTCCCATTTCTCCACAGTTAAAGCAAGTGCCCTTCCTCTTTCTGCAATCCTTGTTTAGATGAGTCGAGCTTCCACAAGTAAAGCACTTCTTTTCCTTCTTATCTTTAGACTTCTCCTCCTTCTTGTCACTCCTATTCTCTTCATTGAGTAGGGCCATATTCACCAAACTCTCGAAAGTTGCCCCCAAGGGTATATGAGATATGGCCAAACCATGTAATGGCTCGTTTAATCCTAGAGCAAAGTATAGGGCCTTCTTCTGAGCTGTGTTAACCAAGTCTAAACCGACCTGAGCCAGTTGATTAAACTTATCTATGTATTCCCTAATAGTCATGTCCCCTTGCTTCAGTGATAGGAACCTTAGTCCAAACTTTCCCCGAAAGTCATCCCAAGTCTCAATTGGCCTAGTAACGGTGGTGACCACCCACCAACGTGCAGCTTCTTCCTTTAGCAACCACACTGCTAATAAAACCACCTTCCTACGGTCATCTATATCAAAGAAGGCAAAAAGATCTTCGGTTTCTTTCAACCAATTCCTTGCCTCTACATAAGTCTCGGTTCCAATGAAATTCTTGCAACCCATCGCCTTAAAGTTCTTACAAGTTACCGCAAAATCCGCTTGTGGAGGCTGAGGGGGAGGAGAAACATCAGCTATGGGAGGAGGAGGAGAAACATTAACTACCGGAGGAGGAGGAGGAACATCTGCGGGGCCGGCTTCGGTTGCCCTAGCCTCCAAAAGTCTCCTATACCAAACAGGTACGTATACTTCCTCCGGAATAGCAAAGTTATCGGCCATACTGAAAACGAAGAGAAAGACAGATTCAGAATGGAGAAAAACGAAGGAATTTTCTAATGGCTTTTTGGGGAATAGCCTTTAAAATAAACTAGACTTTTCTTTGGAAAATACTTTATACTTGGTTTTGAAAATAGTTTTCCAAAAGTTTTTTTAAAAAAAACCTTTTGTTCCTTCTTGTAAACCATATGCTCTGATATCAAATGTAACACCCCACCTCCGCCAGGGTGGCTCTTGCAAGCACTCTGACTTTGGAGGGGCGTTTGAATTAGGTAAACATGCATAATGATATATCAAGGCAGAACTAGAACATATGTATATATGTAAACAGAGTAAATAAGATAAGTAAAACAGCGGAAGATTTCAAACTATTTCAAAACAAGTCTGGTACAACATAATGTCAACTTTCCAAATACACAAGTCTAGATAAAAACAACATTACTGAAAAACTGAAATTCATAAGTACTATCCCCAAAATAAGTGATAACCATAGCTAGCTTCATGTCAAGACCGTACATGAGCTAAATCCCACAAGCGAGCAATCAGAAACCCAAGCTAAGCTCCAATATTCCCTCCCTGAGAACCTTGGGGGGGGGGAATGGAAGAAAAGAGGCGAAAGAAAACAGGTCAGTCAAAAAGACTGAGTAAGCCCTACTACAATCAATGTAAACTGATAAAGTTAACTGTCATGAGCAGCAGGGATGAACATAAGGATAACAACATACTAGCATGATGATTAACTAACAAGGTAGATAAAGGTGTCATTGCACAATCAGGATTAAGGTTTTTGCACCACAGGTGTACTAGCAAACTAACATGACTTGAATAACAAGTATTGATCCCTTGGCCCAAGCTTTGGCCCAATAACATGAAGTGACCCTAACACGAGGTCCAATAACATGAAGTGACCCTAACACAAGGTCCAATAACATGAAGTGACCCTAACACAAGGAATAACATGAAGTGACCCTAACACAAGGTCCAATAAAATGAAGTGACCCTAACACAAGGTCCAACCAAACGGTCTAGTCGATCGGCTCCCTATAAGCCTAACTCGTCACGTGTTGGTGTCCATTATGCCCAAACATAATTGTAGTCGAACTGTGCCGGGTCCACCCTTCGGGTGTATCAAGCCCTAGGGTGTCAACCCTTGGACACCATAAACATGAGTGCACAGTCTCGATCTACTGGTACCCGTGCATGTTTTCTCCGGCTACGGACTATGTGCACAACCAGAGTCCTCCCGGAACTACACCGGCGTACCACCCTGCCGTCGTTTTTGGTCGCTTACCTCCAGCCCAATAATCGTGCCCCCTCCCTAGCCTAGTCCCTAGGGTCTTAATGATACAAACTTGGGATTACTGCTAGAGTGGGCCCCCATTGCTAGGATTTTTCTAGTGGGTTAAGTACGGTTTAACCCTCTTGCTAATCATGGATTAACTTGGTTAAGTGTAACTATGAGTTCACGACCTAACCCTGATTAATCTACCAAGCCCAAATTGGTTAAGTACTAAGTGGACCATGACTTAACCCTAATCATGAGGCATTAATTAATTAATGCGCCTTAAATTCTCACATTAGACTTTGTTGCGGTTACTAGTTAAGCCAGTCGGTTCCGGGTAGCTTTACACCACAACTTGGTCTAACCTCGGGTTCAAGGTACCACATGACCAACTTCTCACATTGGGCCCTATTGTTTGTAGCAACTAGTTAAGCCGGTCGGTTCCGGGTAGGTTTACGCTACAAACTCAACCCAACCTCGAGTTGGTCACACTTATATTTTCTAAGTGTCATGTCCATCGTGTTTCCAAAACACATTACAAGTTTTCAAGCAATTGGGTAGACCTAACTTAATAGGTAAATTCCCAATGGGTAGACCTAACTTAATAGGTAAATTCCCAAGATTATGTTTTTATGTCTTTTAAGTTTACCCAACCCCAAACGCAATCCCATCGCTTACATATCGCCATAGCGCATAAAGGATAGAAAGAGGGAACTTGGCATAATCACGACATAAAGGTGTTGAAGCCACAAGTTCAACATGGTGGCATATGAAATGTACATATGTTCATATACTTGCATATTACATTTTTAGGCCTCAAAAGCATGCATAAAACCAAACTTGGCATATTGGTGATACATGGTGCTAAATGACATGTAGAAATGGCCATAAGTTCGCATCTAGCCTCACATGCAAGTTATCATAAGAGATATGATAACTTACATGTTGCCAAAATGCAACCTTTGGCATAAAGCTTGAAGCTTTATGTTCATAAACCCAAGATAAGCTTGCATAACATGATAACATGAACAAAATGATCACCCCAAACTTGCATAACATACATGGCAAACTTGCATATCATAACATAGCAAACTTGCATAACATAACATGGCAAACTTGCATATAAACTTGCATATCAAAACATGATAAACTTGCATATCATAACATGGCAAACTTGCATATCATAACATAGAAAACTTGCATATTATGGCAAACTTGCATATCATACATTTAACTTTAGAGTTTAAGTATGAAAGTAGAATAGGGCTTACAATGCTTAGGAAGTCACAAAAATATGACAAAGCCCTTATGAAATCAATTAAACCCAAAATGCAAGCTTCAATAGAAAAACCCTTAAGCCAAAATGATCAAAACCCTTGCTTTATGATGCAAATATAGAAACTTGACTTGAATGCAAGCTAATGATGCTCATATAAGCTTGAAAACACTTGTATGCATGGAAAATCTCATAAAAAATTATTTAGGAATTTTATGAAGAGAGTGGAGGCCATGAGAGGATTGATTTTGCCATAGTTTAGTTGTATGAATGAATAATGATGATTTAGGGTTAGGTTAGGGCCTTATTTATAGAGATTAGGATTAGTTCTAGCCTTTGGATTAAACCCTAGTTCCAATCTCAGCCCTCAAAACCGAATCTGGCCCCCAAACTCAACACAATCTCAAAATGGTGCACCAGGCTAAACAGCCCGGCTGGACCAAGTCGACAGCCAAGTCGACAGGGCTGTCGACTTGGGTCCAACCAAGTCGACTCCCAAGTCGACAGGGCTGTCGACTTGGGTGCTCTGGCGGGAATTTTCCCGCCTAGCCCAATCTGACCTAATTTTTCAAATTCAAACTTGAATTTGAAATCTGTTTTTACTTTGAAATTTTCTGAAAACTTCGTTGGGCCTTAATCGGGTCATACAGACTCCGATTTTCGAAAACTCGGACTCTATTTCGCGTATTTTTCCCAGACGAACGCAATGGCATAGCCTGTTTCCCTTGATTCAGATTTTAGAATTAAATTCTGCCTCGATTTACATTATTACAGGTTATTGAAAATACGGGTTGTTACACGGCCTCTCGCCGTTAGTGACTTCCCATTAATAGGAAGCTTCGTCCTTGAACAACCATACCGCCAATTGTACCTTCTGCCTATCGTTCACCTCGAAAATAATGAAGAGATCCTCAGTTTCTTTGAGCCAGTTCATCGCTTCTACGAATTATTCAGTTCCCTTGAAATCCTTTCCACCCATGGCCCTAAAATCTTTACAGATCTTTGAAAAAGCAATTGCACGAGGAGGGGGCGGAGGAGGAGTAATCGCTGCAGCTGGAGGAGGAAGATCTACTGGGCCTGCATCGTTGGCCCTAGACTCTAAGTACTTCCTGAACCAGCCAGGTATTGGCACGCCCTATGGAAAGTTAAGATTCCCAGACATGCGGGAATGAAAGAAAAAAATTTAAAACGGAGAACTGAAAAGATAGATATATGGCTTTTTGGGGATTATGTTTTTCAAAATAAACTTTACTTTTGAAAATACTTCCTTTTAAAACCTTTTTGAAAATAGTTTTCAAAAACTTTTATCTCATCTGGTAACCTTCAGCTCTGATATCAAGTGTAACACCCCACGTCCGTTTAGGTCACTCACAAAGGGAATGCCTTAACTTTGGTGGAGCGTTTTAGTAGACAGAACAGAAATTTACGATATAGACAAACAATACTAGAGAAATAATAACTTTATTACAGCGGAAAACAGAAATCAGTTTGGTTACATCTTTACCAAAACTCAAGTACATAAATATCAGTCTTGTCCAAAAAACCATCAGAGTACAAAACTGTAAAATCATAATCCCCACAGAAGCTGCCATAAGAAGTCAAGCCATACTTTAAGCACTCTAAGTACTTCAAGCAGAATAAATCTCGATCAAGCAAAAGTATTCCCTCCTTGGAAAACCTGGGGGGGAGGGGGGAACGTAAGAAAAAGGGGCGAAAACAAGCAAGATCAGACATAAAGTCTGGCAAGTCCAGTGACTTTCAGCATATGAACAGATAATAATAATTATGACATGAAAATAAGCTGGATAAGAGATAACAGTAATAGGAGCAGCATATGTACTTAGGTTAAACAGAAGAAACAGAATAATATTACTTTTCATTTCTCTGCACTAATACTAGTATAACAGGATTAGGTGTCACCCCAATGTCTAAACTGAAACAGAAACGGGAACAGAATAATTTCCACAGAAGAGAATGCTTGTAATGGGCCTTTACCACCCCCAACAAAAACAGACAGAAACAGAATGCTAATAATGGGCTTTTACCACCCGAACAGAAACATACAGAAACATAATGCTAATAATGGGACTTTACTACCCAAACAGAAAGTACAGAAATAGAAACAGATTAATCCCTATGGAAACAGAATGTAGAATTAGGTGTACACTAGTAAATGGGCCTTTACCACCCGAACAGACGGTACCACGCAGAAACAGACAGGTGTTACCACCCAACAGAAACAGACGGTACCAATAGAAACAGACAGAACTAACTGTACCCTAAAACCCTACCCCAAGCGATCGGCTCCCTAATACGTAAATACCCTGTGTTGGCCCTACAGTAGGGTGTATCACTCCCTAAAGTGACAACCAACTGGCACATACCTATTTACAGATGTCATGGCGTCTTACATCCTCAGAGGTAGACTGGGATCCATGCATGCACATGACTCGGTTAGAACGCACCATCAACACCCCTCGCTATTATCAGAATGAACTGCTTATAATTTGTTCAGTAAGCGTGCCCGGACCCTACCTACTGTTGGGTCAAAGTTTGATACCAGAAAGTGTTACTGACTAATATGGGTCCCAAACAACAGATGACACAAGTAATTTCCCACCTAAACTTGTGTCCTCAGACTAACAGATTTCAGATTAACTTGTTTACAAGTTCAGACATACAGAGTTCAGATCAACTAGTTTACAGATCAAACAAGTTTCAGACTAACGGATCAGATATACGGATTTAACAGATTTACAGATTTGTCTAACTTTGTAATTGGGCCAACAGTTTCATGAAACGGGTTTGTTAAGTTCATTAGTCCAATTGGTTTAACCCTACCCACCCAACACGTTTTAGACATCATATTTATCTCAGATTTGTGTCAGTTAAAAATTAACGCGTAGACCTCTGACATTAGACTGACAGTTTGCGGTCACTGGTTAGACCGGTTGGTTCCGGGTAGGTTTCTGCCGCAAACTGAGTCTAACCTCGGGTTTCAAGCATGTTATGACTAACTTCTCACATTAGAACATATTGTTTGCGGCCAATGGATGTGCCGGGTGATTCCGGGCAGGATCACGCCGCAAACTCATTCTAACCTCAAGTTAGCCATGTTTCATGTTTAGCCAATCCATTCATTCACAGACTATGCTAATATCAGAATAATCATGCTAATTTAACAAATTAACTTCTGTACAAGTTACATCAGATTATTCGAGGTTCTATTAACAAGTTTTGCTCAATTTTAAATCGAGCCTACAGATTTACATACTTCAAATTTCAGCATTTCAGTTCCAACATATTATGCCATTCAACAGACTAAACAGATAACAGATCTTGCAGATTAGGCGATTTAGCAGGTCTAGCAGATAAGACAATTTTAACATAATTAGCAGATTAGGCAATTCAATCTAATTAGCAGTTTAGGCAATATAACAGAACTAGCAGATTGGGCAACATAACAAATTTAATCATTCCTTAAAGTTTCATTGACATATCTTGTCTAATTATAAATTTAGCCTAAACTTACATGCCCAAATCAAGGTCATAATTCATAATACAATATATGCCCCAAATTTTAGCCTTAATATTCCTATTTACAGTTCATGTCAAAACTAGATTTAATATTATAGTTTACCATTTATGTCCAGAACTAATACACATGTAAATCATTCTCTATTATAGCCAATTCAGATTATGCCAACATATTCGCTATGCCAAATTAACTTAATTAAGCTACGCCCAATCCCCGTATAACATGTTTCCACAAGTTCTCTAAATACTCATGAAATGGCCCTAGCAAAAGGAATAGGGGATAAACATAAGAAAGAATAGGCATGTAATAATGAACCAAATACAATTATAATGGCCCCTCTAGGCTCGATGTACATAACAGTGAATGGGAATAAACTAGCAAAGTTACATACTAAATATGAGATCTAACATCATTAAGGGAATAGGCATAAGAAACTAACTACAATAGTTATAGGCAACTAGCAACAATAGTCATGGGCGACTAATTACAATAGTTTCTTATTCAATGTCATAGGCAATAGTCTCATAGTCATGAATCATAGTCATAGGCAATAGTCTCATAGGCGTGAATTATAGTCATAGGCAATAGTCTCATAGGCAACAGTTTCATGTCCAATTATGAATTATTCATTATTTGTCCCAAAATTTAGCGTTCGTGCGTTAATTTCTTATGAGATTCGGCGCAGGCTCGTAGTAGCTTGGCTATAGAACAGAAAGAAGAAATGGGTACAGAATAGTCACAAAAAAAAAGATCTGACAGATAAGAATATACATGACCTCAGATTCAGATTTATAATCATGCCACAACCATACTTAAAGTTTATATCGAAAAATAATTGTACTTGTCTTTCGTGGTTTTAAGAAAGGATAATAAACTGTTGTTGATGCAGAAATGTTGAATTACTCCTCTTTAATTGTTGTTGTAGCTCTAAACTTTGATTTGAGATTTGATTTAGGTTTTAATTCTATTCAGGTTGGAAGAAGATGCATCAGTCCAAGTTTAGATTCCTGTAGAGTAGCGACGCCATTTTTATTTTTAATTAGAACAGAGGCAGAATATAGACAGAATGAATTTGTGTAGAGAAAATGAGGCTAGGGGGCTGTTTATATAGGATTAGGCGGACGAATCTGGACAGAAAATAAGATCGGATGAATCAGAATGAACTAGGTTCAAAAACTGGGTTTTAGGAGCAGGTCGACTCCCCAGTCGACCTGGTCATGGGGAGGTCGACACCCTAGTCGACTCCCTAGTTGACCTGGTTGGGGGGGTTCGACTCCTCAGTCAACCTAGGTATATTGGCGAGAATTTCCCCGCCAGCTTTCTTTGGGTTTGAATTTCGAATTTCTGGCTTTATTTTCGTGTTGTTTTATTTTATTTAAATTCCTGAAACTTCGAAGGGTCATAACTTGGTCATACGGACTCCGTTTTTCGAAAACTCGAACTCGTTTTCAAACCGAATTTCGAGACGAACGCAATGGCATGACCTGTTTCCCTTGATTCTTATTTTAAAAATTAATTATTCTCTGATTTGTTACTTATACGTTCACAAAAAATACGGGGTGTTACACACTGACATTTCCGCTTCTAACAGAACAAACAATAAATAGATAAACGCAGAATCCTAAGACGCAGAATGCAATAAAAAGTTCAAAACAAGGTAGAATGTTGTAGTTAATCTAGTTTATTGTTATTACTAAAGTTGACCAAATCAAAAAGAGACGTAAGCCCATGAAAAATAAATTATGCAAATCAAAACGAATTTTACACTTTTTTTTAAGCATTGGAAGGTAGGAAAGGGGGAAAAACTAATGATACCATATTCTCAGCATGATTAATGCTGAATCGTACAACGCTAATCACTAAATTAACCAAAGTGATAGAGGCTTTATTTTATTGCCAGGATAATTAATCCATCGATAAATAATTATAAGAATGGTTAAATCTCTTGAGATTTTTATGGTATCTTTTCACATCATCACAGCTTTAGAATAAGGAAAATATTATTTGACTTTCAATTGCACAAGAATTTTGAAAGAGCTTAGATGAAAGTAATTTATCATCGAAAAATAAAATCAAACAATACGAATATTGCTGATTCTTCATTGCACCATGCAATCTTTTGAAGCTTGTATAAACATAAAAATAGAAAAACAATGGAAAGAAAAAATATTCACTACATGGGAGGGGAAACGAGATCGAAGAATGGATAGAATTGAGATTAATTTGTAGGAAAGATGATTTTTGCTAGTTGGAATTTGAGCAAGACTAAAGTGGGAAAATTCTCTTCTTTAACAGAACGCAAACCGAGGAAAGTTAATGAGGGTCGGAAAATTCTAAGCATGAGAGGAGAGGAATAAAAAATAGTTAGAATACATTAATTTAGGTTATGTAGACCTTTTTAGATAAAGACGGGAACGTGAATTGTTTTTAGCCACGTCTTGATAATGGAAAAGTGGCCAAAAACTTTGATAGCCGTTATTTAACTATCAAAGGAAAATATCCATACAACCAATGATCCTATTTCCAGTTGGAATTTCTACCGGCCAATCATCATGCATTATTTAGCCCTTTTAAATTATTTCTTTATTAATTCATCATTTCCCTATTTCTCTTTACTTAGATATTTCTCAAACCCATTTAGCCTCTGACTATTCTCGAAAAACGTTTCTATATCTCCATAACTACTTATTTTCTATATTTAGAAAATATACGGTATTAGCATTGGAAAAAAATTTCCATTTCTTATTCACGCATCCCTATTCTTCCATATTCATCATTCCCTGACCGTAATTTAGTAAGATAATAACTCCCTATGTATCAACCCCGAACACTGAAACCGACATTAGATCGACACTTAGAATGCCATTCAACTTGACTAATCTCCAGTCAATTTTTAATTCCCTTAATTTCATTTCTTAATTTATTATCAAATCATTATTTATGCAATTCTCGAATTCATTTTACAAATCCACTTCTTTAATGGAAATTATTGATTATAATGACAGCGTCATAATCCCTTCTTCTGAAATTCTAACTTTAAAATATAACTTATTAATTAGTTTGAGTAATTAAATAAATAATTCAATAAATAAATAAATCTTGATTAAAAATGGAAAGTAAATAGTGCTTTCCTGAATTCGATATAATCGAATTTTAACATATAAATTTCTTTCGAATAATCTCTATTCGAATAACATTCCAAACTTTGGAATAAATTCACCGTTCCAGGTTAACTCATTTTCTAAATTTAATTTTGTAATTTATAATTTCCAAAAATTACCAATTTCCTTTAGAACCATTCCAATTTTCAAAACATTTGCTTTTAAACCATATTCACTTTGAACCGTGTATATTATTTCTTTATATAAATTTGGACTCGTTTTATCAGATAAATCCTGAGTTTTATTTATAAATACCATTACATGTTCAAATATTGTTTATCAAGTTATTTTATAAATTTATATTCGTATTCCACTTCATAAACACGGCCTACAAGTCGACTTCTTGTTAATTATAGTTCAAGTTTATAATTTAATCTCGACTACATATTTGAATGTAAATTAATCGTTTCAAGTTTATTAACCATCTAGTCAAATTCTGAATTATATAAAGATATAATTTCTAAAAATAAATTATTTTTATAACATTCGACATAGTCAAATTTTAATTATAAATCCTAATAGATTTATTTCAATTCTATTCACATTTCGAATATCGATATAATTTTATCTTTTTCTTTTTAAAATCATTTCCCATTTCCCCCTTTTTAAATTCACTCTTAAAATTACATTTCCAAATTATCCAATGATAATATTTTTGTCTCATTTATAAACATTGTTTATAAATCAACAACTTGTTTTTTTAATTAAAATAAGTTATTATATTCTAACCTATCGAAATTTATTTTCTATTTTAAAAATAGATTTTTCCTATTCAAAACCCAAATTCATTTCCTATATATTTTCATGGTATTTAAATACCAATTATTTCAGGGTCAATGTAATTCAAACATCCCAACACAATTATCAACCATAGATAATTTATCACAACATATAAGGCAATATATGAAAAACTACAATACATTGTTGAGAATGCAGTTGGATCCCTCCAACCTGTTTCTCTGCATCCACAAATGTTAATCAATGTAAATAACATCAATTTCATGTCAATATGAGATATTATAATAAATAGGATCAATATTTAACCAACGTTTTATATATATAACTATGTATATTATTTCAACCAATTTATTTGCAATTCATCCAAACAACCATCACCCATGAAGCGACCCGAATTTCCCTGGTAAGGAAAGCTCGGATTAAATTGAGAACAAGCCACATTGGGACGCAAACAGAAGAACATTTCATTGTTAATTACAATAATTCATCAGAATACAAGAATAAACAGAGTATAAACAAATAAATACATCACAAAATTATCAGAGATTTAAATACATTACTGCAGCGAAAAAATAATACTAAACACAACCAAAGGAGATATATGGATACAGAGCTTTCCGGATATCATTCCAGCTGTAAACCAGGTTCCTGTGAATATAAATCTGCAAAACCAAAACTACTAGCTGCCCGTGTCAAAATAAGGGCACCTAGAGTTTAGGTTAAAATAATAAACTCCAGGTCAGTCATGTGACTAGTGAGAGAACTAAAACAGTTATTAATCTTTATTCTAAAGTTCGGTAAATCAAGGGACCACGCCATATAAAACGGAACGGGTTTCCTTCCAAGAATACCAGTGCATAAAACATCAGTGTAATGCTAAATAAAGAACAATAAAGCTATTATAAGACCCTGTTCCCACCACACAATTGAACGCAAGCCGTAGGATAGGGTTTTTACCTTATAATAGTTATGAATGCTTGATACGTTTAAAACAAATCATTTGTTACTATTATAAGTGCATAGTGTATAAAACAACTTCAAATCATAAGTATCAATCATAGACGACATAAGCGTCCCATCCCACTATGTCGGCGTACTAGGCTCTACAAATAAAACCGCAAAGTCACGTATTGGAAGTTGGATTTCCATATGTGAACCGAGGCAAAAGATAGTCCTCTATTGATTCAAGACGCTCTAGCCTGTGTCTTAGGATCAGAGCTCGAGTGACCCTTGGAGCGACAGGGCCGGTCCACCGATATGGATTAAAATGCCTGAACACTGCGTTTCCCCGCCCTTTGGGGCGTCAATGAGCCAACAAATGACTCCATTGGCTTCACATAGTCACTGATATATCTGAGGCGCCTCGCAACAGCAACAACCACATAAGTCAAACTCGTCAGGGCATGTAAAACAACTGACGCCACTACTAGCTAGAAAGAAACGAATGTCCTCCCTGAGGTCCTTCTCCCATTTCTGGTTCACAACCTGGGTGTGAGGATCGCGAATCAACGTTGCACAAAACTATGCTACACTGGCCGTGCTATGATCATCAACCACAAGACTTTTCTTTTCAACAGAAGCCCTGATCAATTGCCACTTAGGCATGCCACACAGGCAATTCACTCCATGCGTTTGATATCCATCAATATATAACCCCTGAGCTCGTACGTCTCAAAGAAGGACGTTAAGCAAGATAATTAATTCTCCACCGGCAAACAGATATATATTTAATAGAAATCAATCACACAGAATAAAATCCAATGTCAGGCACACAGTCCATTTACAAGTTCATTCTGGGTTGAACGAAACCGGAGGCACCTAGTACCTCGCATATCCATCGATCTCTATTTCGCGTATTTTTCCGAGACGAACGCAATGGCACAGCCCGTTTCCCTTGATTCAGATTTTATCATTTAATTCTGCCTTGGTTTATGTTATAACATGTTATTTAAAAATAAGGGTTGTTACATCCTCCACTCCTTAAAGGATTTCGTCCTCGAAATCTTCATGTTAGGAAGAACATATCCTACCATCCATCATCCTTCTACTCAAAACATCATCCACAAGTAATCATTGTCCTTAAAAGATTTCTAATGCTATATGAACATATGCAAAAGTGTGTGTGTATGCACCTATCTAATGCGAAGACCAGGCGGTTACTGATTCAGTAAACCTCCTTAATGCAAAATATGTTGGTGTAATGAGTCCATATGTATGCAAATTCCTAATATAATCCATATTCTCTATATGAGTGCACATAACATTCATCCATATGCAACATCCACGTGATAGCATAACAAGTTTCATCCATGAATAAGCATAAACACTCATGCATATGTGGTATGAAAGTGTGTGAGCCGATCTTAGTGCCTAAGGTGTATCATGCATCCACGAGTATCCACTTGCAAACACTTGCAACCACTTGCAACCATCAAGCATAACATGTTTCAAGTACATGTTTCATCCAAAGGGCTCCTACCTAAGGTTCTCATGACAGGATTAACGAGATAACAAGATAAACATGGATAGCAAAAGAAAGATATGCTAATCTAGGAAAAGAGATTGAGAATGTACCCTCGAAAAGAAAAGGAAAAAGCCTACGCATCTTCCCCTCGGTTTCCCAAGTTGCGTCTTCTTCGGTTTCATTCCACTGAACCTTTACTAACTTGACTTCTCGATTCCTCAGCTTCTTGATCTCCGTTCCCAAGATACGAATCGGAGCTCGCCTCAAAGTTTCCTCTTTTTCTACCTCCACGTCTTCAAGAATGCTAGGATCAACTACCTCGGCTAACTCATGTAGGCACTTTCGGAGATGCGAGACATGAAAAAAACATTGTGCACTCCGGCCAGCTTCTCGGGCAATTATGAGCCATCTTCCCCACTCTTTCTATAATATGGAAGAGTCCTTGGTGCCAGCTTCCCAACTGCTCCAAACCATATTTCGCGAAGGAGAAACCTTCACGAAAACCATGTCTCCAACTTCGAATTCCATATTTGTCCTTCACTTGTTAGCACAGGATTTCTGTCTACCTTGGGCCGTTTTCATCCGTCTTTGGATCAACTCTACCTTCTCGGATGTGCCCCTTTTCATGTCGGGCCCAAGTATACGCTCATCCGTTGTCTCCCACCAACATGCCAGTGACTTGCATGGCCTCCCATACTAAGCTTCGAATGGTACCTTCCTATGCTTGCTTGGTAGTTGTCATTGTAAGCAAACTCTACGAGAGGAAGGTGGTCTTCCCAAGTGCCACCAAAGTCAAGAATGCATAGGCTCAATAGTTCTTCTAGTACCCTATTCACCCTTTTGGTCTGGTCATCCATCTGTGGGTACATTCAATTGCGTACCAGAACTGACTAGTGAAGATTGGGTCACGATCGCTAACTATGCTAGAAGGAACTCCTTGCAATCGCACTATCTCTCGAAGGTAAACAGATGCTAGCCATGATACGGTCCTCTTGCTTTTCACCGGAATAAAATAGGCTCTCTTTGTAAGTCTATCAATTATTACACATACCCCATAAAGCCCAAATAGTTTGGTGATGAACATCTTCACGCCAACTATATATCACAAACAGGCGAGTCATACTCCTTATGGGGTTTGCAACAGAACTAAGATTGAGAATAGGACCGAGAGGATATAATTAAAAGATAGCATGCGAGTAAGCTCTACGGAATAATAGGGATCAAGGATATACTCTTCGAAAGAGATATAATGCGCGTATCTAGTCTTCATTCTTCTAAGTCGCATTTTCTTGAGCTTAATCCTATCGTGCCTTGAATGTCTTTTAACTTCACACTTTCATAGCTCTTAATTCTTATTTCCAAAATAGGAGTTAGATCTCATTTCATCTCGTTCCACTTCCACATATTCTTTTCCTAAAATACTTGGCTTCCACATAACTACGTGCTCATGGATTCATGCAAGCTTTACAAAATTCGTTAGTGAATCCTGGACCTCATTTACATACTATACGGTATCCCACGCAGAAGAACTATCTTTTGATAACAAGTGCCAATCCACGTTGCCAAATGTACTTAGTAGGGTGATTTCTATAACCCATGCTTAAGCGAAAGGGACTATCTGCCTTAGTGGCGAACACCACCGGAGCACCCCATTCTGAAATGCTTCGCCTAGTGAAATTTTCCTCAAGCAACTCCTTGATTTCCTTGCTAAGCTTTCTTCTTTCACACGGGGCCATGTGCCTAACAGGCAATGAAACTGGCTTGGCATTATCAACAATATGAATACGGAATTCTATCTCGCGTTTAGGGGGTGACCCCTTGACCTCTTCAAAGACACCAGGATATTCTCGGACCACTCTCACAGATTGCAGATCATCGATGGATGAGTCAAGAGATTCAAGATTACATGACATGACGGGATCCATAGGGTTACCAGAAATTTCTAGGGTATTACCGAGGCGAGTCATGAGCCTCACTACCCTATGCTCACAGTCAAGAATGGCTCCATAACTGGACAACCAATCCATGCCCAAAATCAACCCGTGTCCCATAAACCCGAGAACATAAGCATTACACATGAATTCTACGCTCAAGATAGAGATTTTCAAATCCATACAAATCACAAGTAGATGGGCGGAACCCCCAATTGGATTTGAAACACTAACAGGACCTCAACTAGACTAGTACTTAGGTGCAAACTTTCAACAAGATCAGAAATAAAACTATGCGATGCGCCAGAATCAAATAAGGTACGAATAGGGAAATCAGAAATGTAAACATGACTTTCTATAGAAACACTACCTCGATCAAAAGATGAAAGAGCAAGGAGAGCCTGCAACTGCCCAAAAGAGGGTCCTGCTCGCTGAGTTTGCCTTTTTCCTTGTCCTCGCTTTTTCGGGCAATCCTTACTGAAGTGTCCAGACTTTCCACAATGAAAGCATCCACCTAGCTTCCTCTTCTTCTTCTTACAGTCTTTGGCTATGTGCCCAGTGATCCTACAGAAGTTGCACTTTCTTATCTCTCTTGCCTTGTTGTTGTTGTTGCCCTTGTTTCCCTTCTTGTTGTTCTTGTCTCTTTTCTCGGTATCTTCCTTCTTTCCTTGAGACTCATTTGCCTTGACCTCCTTCTTGCCACTCTTATCTTCCTCTTGAAGTAGGGCCATATTCACCAAACTCTCGAAGGTCGCCCCCATGGGTGTATGAGACATGGCCAAACCGCGCAATGGCTCATTCAATCCTAGAGCAAAGTGTAGGGCCTTTTTCCGAGCTGTGTTAACCAATTCTAGACCGAACCGAGCAAGTTGATTAAACTTATCCACGTATTCTCTAACGGTCATGTCCCCTTGCTTTAGTGATAGGAACCTCTCCATCTGAAGATTCTCTTCTGTCGATGATAGAAACCTTAGTCCAAACCTTCTCCTAAAGTCATCCCAAGTCTGAATTGGCCTAGTAGTGGTGGTGACTACCCACCAATATGCAGCTTCCCCTTTCAACAGCCATACCGCTAACAGAACTTTTCTACGGTCTTCTATATCAAAGATAGCAAAGAGGTCTTCAGTTTCCTTCAACCAGTTTCTTGCCTCAACAAAAGTCTCCGTCCCGACAAAATTCTTGCCACCCATCGCCTTAAAGTCCTTGCAAACCTTTGCGAAATCCTCTTGTGGATGCTGAGGAGGAGGAGGAGGAACCTCAGCTATGGGAGGAAGAGAAATGTTAGCTACGGGGGAAGGAGGAGGATTGTTCGCGGGGCCGGCTTCATTCGCCCTTGCCTCCATGTACCTTCTAAACCAAATAGGTACTGGTATGCCCTCCAGAATGGCAAAATTATTGGCCATACTGAAACGAAGAAAAAGATAGATTGAGAACGAGGAAACAAAGGATAGTGCAAATGGCTTTTGGGGAATAGCCTTTTTAAAATAAGCTAGACTTTTCTTGGAAAATACTTAATTGGTTTTGAAAATAGTTTTTCAAAAGGTAAGTCTTAAAAACCTTTTGCTCAAATCTTGTAAACCTTATGCTCTGATACCAAATGTAACACCCCACCTCCGCCAGGGTCATTCTAAGCAAGTACACTTGCTTTGGAGGGGCGTTGAACAAGGTAAACATGCATGCAGATATCACAAGACAGAACATATAAGTAAAAACAGAGTAAATAAAGCAGCGGATAAAACTAACATTTCAAAACCATAGTCAAGTTATATCAAAGTACTTGGTCATTATTTTCCACAAAACATAGTCTAGAAACATCAACTGAAATTGGAAAGAAAATCATAAAGTAACTATCCCCAAGGTAGAATAAAGCCATAGCGAGCTCAAGTCCAAACTGTACGTGAGCTATCCAGAAAAGCAGCTAAAGATCCAAGCTAGGTACCAGTGTTCCCACCCTATAAACCTAGGGGTGGGGGGGGGGGGGGGGGAACGGAAGAAAAGAGGCGAAAGAAAACGGGTCAGTCAAAAAGACTGGTAAGCCCTATCTACTATTAGTATAAAAACTAATAAAGTTAACTGGACATGTAAAACAGGGATGAGATGTAGGGTGATAACTGGCATGGAGAAAAGTTAACAAGATAGATCAAGTGTGGTAGCGCATATACAAGTTTAAGTTTTTGCACCAAGTGTACTAGTATTCCAACCCATGTCAAGTATAAACAAGAAATGATCCCTTAGCCCAAAGCTGGCCCAATATCATGAGGTGACCTAAATCGAGGTCCAACTACTCGGTCTAGTCGATCGGCTCCCTAAAAGGCTAACTCGTCGTGTATCGGTGTCATACGACCTAATCAGGAATGTAGTTGATTGTGCAAGGTCCACCCTAGGGTGTATCCAGCCCTAAAGTGTAACCCACAGACACAATTCAAGCACGCACAGTCTAAACCTACTGGTGCCCATGTTCAACTCCGAACTTAATGTGCACGACCATGGTCCGCCTGAACAACCGGTGCGCCCTTTAGCCGTCTATTTTGGTCTCTTACAATCAGCCAGTAATCGTGCCCCACCCTAGCCTAGTCCAGGGTATCCAGATACTCCGAGTTGGTTACTGCTGAAAAGGACCACGTAACTAGGGTTTTAAAACGGGTTAAGTGTGGTTAACCCTATCCTAACCATGTATTGAGTCGGTCAAGTGTGTTCAAGCAGTTCATGACTTAACCCTATCAATACATCGTGTTCAACTGGCTAAGTATATTCAAGTAGTCCATGACTTAACCCTACCAATCCATCGTGTTTAATTGGTTAAGTATTCAAGTAGTCCATGACTTAACCCTACCATATGGCATTAATTAACTTAATGCACCCCAACCTCTCACATTAGACTTTGTTGTGGTTACTAGTTAAGCCGGGCGGGTCCGGGTAGCTTTACACCACAATTTAGTCTAACCTCGGGTTTCAAGTGCGACATGACCAACTACTCACATTGGGTCCTATTGCTTGTAGCCACTAGTTCAGCCGATCGGTTCCGGGTAGATTTATGCTACAAACTCAACTCAACCTCGAGTTGGCCATTCTCATGTTTTCTAGAGGTCATGTCCAAGTTCATGTTCATGTTTCAAGCATAATCACATGTCATATTTCATGTCATCTTTTCAAGTCATGCTTTCATGTTATTTAATTTTGCCCAACTACCCATAACGTATTCCCATCGTACGTAAATTCGCATCAACGTAAATAGATCAAAGAGGGAACATAACAATATGACAAGGTGGGCATAAGGTGGCAAAGTCTATCACAAGTTAAACATGGTGATATTTGAGGCAAAGGTGTTCAACATACTAGCATATGGCCTCAACATGTATGATGGCATAAAAGGTGACTTGGCCTCAAACATATCAAATAACATAAGGGTGATTTGGCCACAAGCATGCATAATAGCATAAGGGTGCTTTGGCCACAAGTTAAACATGGTGGCATATGAGGCAAATGTGTTCATAAACTTGCATATTACATTATAAGCCTCAAAACATGCATGATATCGAACTTTAGCAAATAGGCGAAACATGATCATAAATGACATAGGATGATAGCTAGTGATTCACATATAACATCATATGTAAGATAACATAAGGTTTATGAGAGATCATAAACTTTCATATTACATTATAAGCGTCAAAACATGCATGATATCAAACTTTAGCAAATAGGTGAAACATGATCATAAATGATATAGGATGATAGCTAGTGATTCGCATATAACATCATATGCAAGATAACATAAGGTTTATGAGAGTTTCTATGTTGCTTTATGCAACATTCCCAATCAGAGCTCATAGCTTTCTATGCACAAGATCAAGGTGATGGCTTTACCAACATGCATATAACAAATCTATGCATAACATGATAGAATCAAAGCACAAATCATACTTAGGCCCAAACTCAAACTTGCCACATGTCATACTGAACTTCATAGTTAGAATCTAAGAGTAGTATAGGGCTTACAATGCTATAAAGACTTATAAAATAAGATTGAGACGAAGCCATGCTAGCAACACTAAAAGCCCCAAATGAATATAAGCTCCAAGTTGTCTTGAAAAACAAGAAGCTCCTTTGATTTGTATGAAGAAAGATCCTTATTTTGATGAAGAAAGTTGGCTCTTTTACTAGCTTAGGACACTCAAATTTTCATGAAGAGGATGAAGGCAATGATATGAAGGTGGAGGCCATGATCAAGAAGCATTTTGGCATAGTTTAGTTGTAGGAATGATTAATGAGGTTTAGGCTAGGTCTTAGGGTCTTTTATAGAAGATTAGGTTTAGTTTTAGCCATAGGATTAACCCTAAATCAAATCTGAGCCATCAAATCACGTCACTAGCCAACGAAATAGGTCCAAACAGCCAAAATAAGTGCACCAGGCCGACCTGGCCGACCTGGTTTGGGGGGAGGTCAACCCTAGTGTCGATCCCCCTATCGACCTGTCTGGGCGGGAATTTTCCCGCCCAGTCTGTTTTGGCTGAATTTGAATTCTGAATTCAAATTTGGACTGTTTTTGAACTTGAAATTTCTAAAAACTTTGACGGGCCATAACTTGGTCATACGCGCTCCGTTTTTCGAAAATCGGACTCTATTTCGCGTATTTTTCCAAGACGAACGCAATGGCACAGCCCGTTTCCCTTGATTCAGATTTTATCATCTAATTCTGTCTTGGTTTATGTTATAACATGTTATTTAAAAATACGGGTTGTTACAGAATGAAATTGTGTAGAGAAAATGAGGCTAGGGGGCTGTTTATATAGGATTAGGCGGACGAATCGGGACAGAAAATAAGATCGGATGCATCAGAATGAACCAGGTTCAGAAACTGGGTTTCAGGAGCAGGTCGACTCCCCAGTCGACCTGGTCATGGGGAGTTCGACACCCTAGTCGACTCCCTAGTCGACCTGGTTTGGGGGGAGGGTCGACTCCCCAGTCGACCTGGGTATATGGGCAGGAATTTTTCTGCCAGCCTTCTTTGGGTTTGAATTTCGAATTTCTGGCTTTATTTTCGAGCTTTTTTATTTTATTTAAATTCCTGAAATTCGAAGGGTCATAACATGGTCATACGGACTCCGTTTTTCGAAAACTCGAACTCGTTTTCAAGCCGAATTTCGAGGTGAACGCAATGGCATGACCTGTTTCCCTTGATTCTTATTTTAAAAAATAATTATTCTCTAATTTCTTACTTATGCGTTCACAGAAAATACGGGGTGTTACACACTGACATTTCCGCTTCTAACAGAACAAACAATAAATAGATAAAAGCAGAATCCTAAGACGCATATTGCAATAAAAAGTTCAAAACAAGGTAGAATGTTGTAGTTAATCTAGTTTATTGTAATTACTAAAGTTGACCAAATCAAAAAGAGACGTAAGACCATGAAAAATAAATTATGCAAATCAAAACGAATTTTACACTTTTGTGTTAAGCGTTGGAAGGTAGGAAAGGGGGAAAAAATAATGATACCATAATCTCAGCATGATTAATGCTGAATCGTACAACGCTAATCACTAAATTAACCAAAGTGACAGAGGCTTTATTTTATTGCCAGGATAATTAATCCATCGATAAATAATGATAAGAATGGTTAAATCTCTTGAGATTTTTATGGTATCTTTTCACATCATCACAGCTTTAGAATAAGGAAAATATTATTTGACTTTCAATTGCACAAAAATTTTGAAAGAGCTTAGATGAAAGTAATTTATCATCGAAAAATGAAATCAAACAATACGACTATTGCTGATTCTTCATTGCACCATGCAATCTTTTGAAGCTTGTATAAACATAAAAATAGAAAAACAATGGAAAGAAAAAATATTCACTACATGGGACGGGAAACAAGATCGAAGAATGGATGGAATTGAGATTAATTTGTAGGAAAGATGATTTTTGCTAGCTAGAATTTGAGCAAGACTAAAGTGGGAAAATTCTCTTCTTTAATAGAATGCAAACTAAGGAAAGTGAATGAGGGTCGGAAAATTCTAAGCATGAGAGGAGAGGAATAAAAAATAGTTAGATTACATTAATTTAGGTTATGTAGACCTTTTTAGATAAAGACGGGAACGTGAATTGTTTTTAGCCACGTCTTGATAATGGAAAAGTGGCCAAAATCTTTGGTAGCCGTTATTTAACTATCAAAGGAAAATATCCATACAACCAATGATCCTATTTCCAGTTGGAATTTCTACCGGCCAATCATCATGCATTATTTAGCCCTTTTAAATTATTTCTTTATTAATTCATCATTTCCCAATTTCTCTTTACTTAGATATTTCTCAAACCCATTTAGCCTCTGACTATTCTCGAAAAACGTTTCTATATCCCCACAACTTCTTATTTTCTATATTTAGAAAATATACGGTATTAGCATTGGAAAAACATTTCCATTTCTTATTCACGCATCCCTATTCTTCCATATTCATCATTCCCTGACCGTAATTTAGTAAGATAATAACTCTCTATGTATCAACCCCGAACACTGAAACCGACATTAGATCGACACATAGAATGCCATTCAACTTGACTAATCTCCAGTCAATTTTTAATTCCCTTAATTTCATTTCTTAATTTATTATCAAATCATTATTTATGCAATTCTCGAATTCATTTTACAAATCCACTTCTTTAATGGAAACTATTGATTATAATGACAGCGTCATAATCCCTTCTTCTGAAATTCTAACTTTAAAATATAACTTATTAATTAGTTGGAGTAATTAAATAAATAATTCAATAAATAAATAAATCTTGATTAAAAATGGAAAGTAAATAGTACTTTCCCGAATTCGTTATAATCGAATTTTAACATATAACTTTCTTTCGAATAATCTCTATTCGAATAACATTCCAAACTTTGGAATAAATTCACCGTTCCAGGTTAACTCATTTTCTAAATTTAATTTTGTAATTTATAATTTCCGAAAATTACCAATTTCCTTTAGAACCATTCCAATTTGCAAAACATTTGCTTTTAAACCATATTCACTTTGAACCGTGAATATTATTTCTTTATATAAATTTGCACTCGTTTTATCAGATAAATCCTGAGTTTTATTTATAAATACCATTACATGTTCAAATATTGTTTATCAAGTTATTTTATAAATTTATATCCGTATTCCACTTCATAAACACTGCATACAAGTCGACTTCTTGTTAATTAAATGTCAAGTTTATAATTTAATCTCGACTACATATTTGAATGTAAATTAATCGTTTCAAGTTTATTAACCATCTAATAAAATTCTGAATTATATAAAGATATAATTTCTAAAAATAAATTATTTTTATAACATTCGACATAGTCAAATTTTAATTATAAATCCTTATAGATTTAGTTCAGTTCTATTCACATTTCGAATATCGATATAATTTTATCTTTTTCTTTTTAAAACCATTTCCCATTTCCCCCTTTTTAAATTCACTCTTAAAATTACATTTCCAAATTATCCAATGATAATATTTTCGTCTCATTTATAAACATTGTTTATAAATCAACAACTTGTTTTTTTTAATTAAAATAAGTTATTATATTCTAACCTATCGAAATTTATTTTCTATTTTAAAAATAGATTTTTCCTTTTCAAAACCCAAATTCATTTCCAATATATTTTTATGGTATTTAAATACCAATTATTTCAGGGTCAATGTAATTCAAACATCCCAACACACAATTATCAACCATAGATAATTTATCACAACATATAAGGCAATATATGAAAAACTATAATACATTGTTGAGAATCCAGTTGGATCCCTCCAACCTGTTTCCCTGCATCCACAAATGTTAATCAACGTAAATAACATCAATTTCATGTCAATATGAGATATTATAATAAATAGGATCAATATTTAACCAATGTTTTATATATATAACTATGTATATTATTTCAACCAATTTATTTGCAATTCATCCAAACAACCATCACCCATGAAGCGACCCGAACTTCCCCGGTAAGGAAAGCTCGGAATGAATTGAGAACAAGCCACATTGGGACGCAAACAAAAGAACATTTCATTGTTAATTACAATAATTCATCAGAATACAAGAATAAACAGAGTATAAACAAATAATATACATCACAAAATTATCAGAGATTTAAATACATTACTGCAGCGAAAAAATAATACTAAACACAACTGAAGGAGATATATGGATACAGAGCTTTCCGGATATCATTCCAGATGTAAACCAGGTTCCTGTGAATATAAATCTGCAAAACCAAAACTACTAGCTGCCTGTGTCAAAATAAGGGCACCTAGAGTTTAGGTTAAAATAATAAACTCCAGGTCAGTCATGTGACTAGTGAGAGAACTAAAACAATTATTAATATTTATTTTAAAGTTCGGTAAATCAAGGGACCACGCCATATAAAACGGAACGGGTTTCCTTCCAAGAATACCAGTGCATAAAACATCAATGCAATGCTAAATAAAGAACAATAAAGCTATTATAAGACCCTGGTCCCACCACACAATTGAACGCAAGCCGTAGGATAGGGTTTTTACCTTATAATAGCCAAGAATGCGTGATACGTTTAAAACAAATCATTTGATACTATTATAAGTGCATAGTGTATAAAACAACTTCAAATCATAAGTATCAATCATAGACGGCTTAAGCGCCCCATCCCACTATGTTGGCATACTAGGCTCTACAAATAAAACCGCAAAGTCACGTATTGGAAGTTGGATTTCCATATGTGAACCGAGGCAAAAGATAGTCCTCTATTGATTCGAGACGCTCTAGCCTGTGTCTTAGGATCAGAGCTCGAGTGACCCTTGGAGCGACAGGGCCGGTCCACCGATATGGATTAAAATGCCTGAACACTGCGTTTCCCCGCCCTTCGGGGCGTCAATGAGCCAACAAATGACTGCATCGGCTTCACATAGTCACTGATATATCTGAGGCGCCTCGCAACAGCAACAACCACATAAGTCAAACTCGTTAGGGCATGTAAAACTACTGACGCCACTTCTCGCTAGAAAGAAACGAATGTCCTCCCTGAGGTCCTTCTCCCGTTTCTGGTTCACAACCGGGGTGTGAGGATCGCGAATCAATGCTGCACAAAACTATGCTACACTGTCCGTGCTATGATCATCAACCACAAGAATTTGCTTTTCAACAGAAGCCCTGATCAATTGCCACTTAGGCATGCCACACAGGCAATTCACTCCATGCGTTTGATATCCATCAATATATAACCCCTGAGCTCGTATGTCTCAAAGAAGGACGTTAAGCAAGAGAATAAATTCTCCACCGCCAAACAGATATATATTTAATAGAAATCAATCACACAGAATAAAATCCAATGTCAGGCACACAGTCCATTTACAAGTTCATTCTGGGTTGAACGAAACCGGAGGCACCTAGTACCTCGCAAATCCATCGATCTCCAAGTACGTCTGGACGACCACTAACTGATTCCCTCCTCTTGGGTGTACGGACCAATCAAGATCATCAGTAATCACCCAAACGACGTGAAGACCTCAGGTCTTCGACCACCGTCTTCCTCTTCAACCCCATGTCGAATCAGTTATTCAGAACGGGATAAACCCAGTCTTTCGGAATAACTCGCGTATATAATAAACAAGTGTTACACAAACACAACATACGCCTCATTCCAATTCATCAATCACTAACCGTAAATTAGCAAGAGAATAATTCCCCAAAAATTAACCCCAAAGGCCGAAACCAACATCAGATCAATACCCAGGAAACCATTCTTCTTAGCTAACCTATAGTTAGTTTCTAAATTTCACATTCTCAGGGAAAGGTTCACATTAATTTTATCAAAGATAAATTCTTTTAAATTTATTCTTTAATCTTCCTTTGAATATCACTTCAAACTAGTTGGGACTAGTGAACCACACCGAAGTAATCATTTATTTTATTTCCCAATCCCAACCTGTTCATCCCATGAAGTAAAACTAGTAATACTTCATATCTATCACCACAGTTTTATCAGTAAATTCAATTGCCATTTCACTTTCAAATCTAGTTAAAGATTTAACTATCGCCTGGAGCAAAACAGGTGATACTCCATTCTCGATCTTTTCAATCTAATTAAAGATTCATTAAAACTCCACTTAGTTTTAATCTTTAACCGGGTTAAAGAATCAATGTCATTTAAATCACGGTTCACGATAAACCCAAAATCACATTCCATTCTATCAGCCGTTAACCGTAAAATAGCAAGTGAGCAATTCCCTAAGTATTAACCACGAAGGCCGAAACCAACATCAGATCGATACCCAAGAAACCATTCAACTTAACTAATCTCCAGTTACTTTCTGATTTTCTTAACTACTTTGGGTCTAAGAATAGCATTATTGAAGATACATTCACGACAACCCAAAATCGCATTCCACTAATTATCGGGTTAAAGAACCAGTGTTATTTAAAACACCATTCACGATAAACCCAAAAATCAATCCCAATTCAATTCCAATTGAATACCATTTAATTGGTACACTTCATTAAATCTAAATAAAAAGATTTAATCTTTTCTCAACTGGGTTTAAGAACAGTATTATTGAAGATACCATTCTCTACAAACCCAAATCACATTTGATATTAAATACAAGGCTCTGAATAGAAAATATATCCGGTTTATATTCAATATCAAATTCTACGACCAATTAATATCGTATTGGAAATAACGATATAAATATATCTTTCAAATTTCCAGAACAATATCTGTATAATCACGAAATCCAACATCGAAATATTCCAAAGACAATTTTGATTCAAATCCATTCCAATTCAATTATTGGAAATTCTGGTTATTTTCAAAACCATTTCAAATCCACATTATTTATTTGAAAAAAAAATAGAATTATAATTCTAGTTCAAAACTAGTTCATTTCGATAAAAATCTATTTTTATCTTTTCAAATATGGAGTTTTTCATCCCAATTCTTCACAAATCATTTCTTATGATTTTACACAAATTATTACTATTTTAATTATTTTATCAAGGCCCGTACAGTCGATTTCCACCAACGGCCATCGAACTTCACTTACAACGACCTTTTCCAAATTTGATTTGGACACAATTCCAAATCCAACAGTTAGATTTCTAATTTTTAATATTCGTTAGAAAGCTCTTTTCGAAACGAACCCAACAGTTCTGGTTTTAGGAGAATCCGACGGTCGGATCTCCCATAATATCCATTCGAAGTCAATGGTCGAAATTCGCAAACTGCCGCAGCGCGACGCGTTCTATTCAGGCCATTCTATATATATAATATATGTATTATATAAATTTCGTCGATTTCCTTTCGAAACGTATTTTATAAATCGTTTAAATTCGTTTTCAAAATGATTTCAACTTCCTTTTCAAATTCAAATCAAGATTGAATTTTTCAATATAAATTCATTTTAATTTCATTTCAAATTGATTTCAATTCAATTTCAATTAAATTTGAGTTTCAATTCATTTCAACTTAATTCGAATTTCAATTCATTTCAATTTAATTCGAATTTCAATTCATTTTAGTTTAATTCTAATTTCAGTTCATTTCAAATTTCAATTCATTTCAGTTTAATTCGAATTTCAGCTCATTTCAATTTAATTCGAATTTCAATTCATTTCAATTTAATTCGAATTTCAATTCATATCAATTTAATTCGAATTTCAATTCATTTCAATTTAATTCGAATTTTGAAATCACTTTCAATATTCATTGAAAAATGAATAAAGTCGATATAAATATCGTTCACGTCAAAATGGCGTCAATCTAATCAATAAGGCTTTTATTCAACATATGAATATTTATTCTATTCAACACATGAATTTATTTTTTGTTCAACACATGAATATATATTTTCAATTCAACACATGAATTTATTTTCTAAATTGGAATGAGGCCCAATCAATTACCATATAACGTTAATTATATGGATTCCCTACAACACATGTACATAACAGCAACGATAAATCAACAACCATCATCCAAAGTGCACCACACAACTGCACAAGCATTAAATATAACTAGTTAACGCTTACATAGTCTGTCAATCCATCGATTGACATACAACTAAACATTCGGAATTAGTGTACGTCAAATCTCATCCAAATACCCGTGTGGGGTTTCAAATCAACAAACATAGATTTTATTTGTGTAGTTGGGCGATGTGTAAAATTTATCGTCCTAATCAATATCAGTCAAATCAGTTTATATAAACAAATCGTCCAATTTGTTTATATATATTTATTTTATATACACGTTAAAAATTATATTTTTAACTATAAAATAATTTCCACTATAAAATATTTTATTTCATTCCACATCACACAATTAAATTTCACAACACAGCAACCAAACAAACAAGTCATCCATGGTCTGTGGACAACGGTTGTCGGGTGGTGCTAAGCACCGTCTGCATCCTAGTATATATTTTAATCTAGAAATAGAAATAAAAGTGAGGAGTTCTCACTGATTAGCTAAACCAAACACCGTGACTCTTCATATGTAGAAAATCTTTGTCGTGCTTCCAACGAGATCTGTTCAACACTGTTTGTGTTAAAATTATATTTTTTTAAACCATGCTACTTCCTATATAAAATTCATATTTTCATAACGATGTTTATATAATAAAAATCATATTTTATTTCTAATTTCTATACATAAAAATCATATTTTTATATCACTAAAAATTATATTTCTAACTTGCTTTTCATATAACAAAAATTATATTTTTATATTTGATTCTCCTATTATAAAAATTATATTCATTCCCTATTCTAAAAACAATGTATAAACATCGCTATTTTATTTTTAAAAACACATTTACTAACATCATTGTTTTATATTTGAAAACACATTTTCTAACATCAGTCGTTTACATTTGAAAACACATTTTCTAACATCGCTCTTTTATATTTGAAAACACATTTTCATTTTTTTTAGTTTCAAAAACAATTATATTTTTATTTTAAACACATCGATATTTATATTTCAAATCGTATGCATATATATATTTTCCTTCAAATTCAGAATTTTAAAATAGATTTAAATAATAAAATAATGCAAAAGAAACTCAGTGTATAATGTCTGAACCGAGCTCCAACTAAGGTTTCGATTCCTGCTCAAAATCCAAGGTGCGGGGTGACGATCAGGGGCTTCTACCGCCTTGGCCTTCGCGTCAGCTCTCCGGCAAGGTGGGTTTCATCCAACTCGAACTACGGTGGTAGCGGAAAATCAGGGCGACGCGACAACACTTTGGAGGCTCGACACACTCCCAACTCTCAACAACAGGATGGCAAATAGGTATTGATTTGTAGATGGGGAAATCCTCTACAAAATTGGCTGAAGAATCAAGGGATTTCAATTGAGAGGATCGTGAGAAATCAAGGATGGAAAGAATGAGCTGCTTCCGCCGTTGGGTTTGAAAAGGCACGTGTTTTGATCGAGTGGATTAGGTCAACACGGGTTTGGATGTATATTTATAATTTTTTTTTATTTATTTCTAGAAATGGCAGTTTACTTATACGAACTCGAAATCAAACCCAACGAATGTCGCCCTTAGCCAAATACCCTCATTCCAAACACAATGGGAAATGTACCGCAGGCCAATTCGACCGTTACGATCAGTTTCTGATGAATTTACAATATAAATCTTTATATATTTAATTTAAACTCACATTTCAATTTACCGAAGCCACATACAGTCTCTAAAAATTCCCGAAAAATAGTTTCTAGACTCGTATTGACGATACGGTCCCAAAAAAAAAATTCGTCGAATTCTGAGACCTTTTGAAAAATGGCCATTTTCCAGTTGATTAAAATCAACTACAACTGGTCAAACGCGTTTTACTTCGCCACGCTCAAATATTGATTTGAAAAATTATGAATTTTGAAACCTAGCAATAACTTGACATCACAGATCCAACAAAAGTGGTTTCGTCGAAAACCGAGGTCGTTTGCAAAATGGCCATTTTTAAGGGCCAGAATTCCATAGCGACTATTCTGAATTTTAAACTGGACGTATCTTTCAACTTCCATAGTGAAATCTCAGTTTCTTACATCCATTAGAAAAATATCATTAAACAAATTCACATATTTTTGGTTTCTCTAAAATCCGGTTTATTTTGCACCCGGCAAATTCATTTGAAGTTTGAAATCGAAATTTCAAACTACCGCGCCATTTTCAATTCCTTTCATAATTAAAATAAAATATTTATATTATAACGACGATTCAAATAAATATATACGTTTGAATTCTATTGAAAATAAATTTCTCGTCGTTATTATTTAAAATAATTCATTTTAAATAATCAAAATTCGCTAAAATTGCCAAAATAAAAATTTTAAATTGGCTCGGATCTCGGGGTTATTACAATCTCTCCCACTTAAAACTTTTCATCCCCGAAAAGGAACGAGGTCGAAAGTTGTTTCACAAATCAACTCAACTTTTATTATTTTCTTTACGGCTTAAGTTCAACTTTTTAGTTTCTAAGAACTTTTCAAATTTTTCAAAAAATTGGCTAACACCCTAAATTTTCGAAAAATTTCGCCATAACCTCCCTTGACCGGGGACTTCGGGATATTTCATATAGCCTCCCATGGCTTTCTTCAATCAAAAAGAAAAAGAAAAAGCCAAGCGGCTAGCCAATCTGCTCATAAAATCATCATCATCCAAATAAAAGTAAATTATGGTAAACATGTACCTATTTGTCGGGCAAACAATTTTATTCTTCTTCTCTAGCCTCCTCGCTATGACCTATTCAATGTAAGTACATGTACATGCATTCAAATGCGATAAATTTTCAATACAATTTACTATTTGGTTCAAATTGGCTATATGGTTCAAATTTTAATTAATCAAACAACACAACCAGCAATCAATTAGTTGATTATCGTTTCAAATTCATATTACTTAAATACAAAGTCAAAAATCAGATTTTTGATGCCAAATCACAACAGTCAGCCCTATCTAGCTTTGGTTCTCACACCAGTCAATTGGAAATATATAGAAATCCCACTTTCGAAACTCGAACAAAAACACTAATGATGAGATCTCATCATCAGTATCTTCTACGGGCGACTAGAGTGTGATACTATATCTATCGAATATATTTGAGGCTTCAATACACGTGGACCAGACGTATACTAAAATCTCTATATACTTGATTGTCCAAATTCAATATAAAATAAATAATCAAATACGAATAATTGATTTAAATTCTCAAAACAAAACTTGTTTTCATTTTAAAAATATACTCTTCACACTCGTTCTAGGTTACTACAGATCCCATCTCTAACGAGTCATTCTTATTGGATATTACTAATCCAATTTCTGATGAATTCTTTTGTTTGGTTCTAATGTGCCTTGTTCTCCGAGCTCTGTATACCAAAGCTCTGATACCAACTGAAGCAACCCGAACTTCCCCGATAAGGAAAGCTCGGATTGAATTAAGAAAAAGCCACATCGGGGCGCAAACAGAAGAAAATTTCATTGTTAATTAAAACAATTCATCAGAATATAATAATATACAAAGTATAAACAAATAATATACATCACAAAAATATCAGAGATTTAAATACATTACTGCAGCGGAAAAATAATACAAAACACAACTGAAGGAGATATACGGATACAGAGCTTTCTGGATATCATTCCAGTTGTAAACCAGGTTCCTGTGAATATAAATCTGCAAAACCAAAACTACTAGTTGCCCATGTCAAAATAAGGGCACCAAAAGTTTAGTTTAAAACAATAAACTCCAGGTCAATCATGTGACTGGTGTGAGAGCTAAACAATTATTAATCTTTATTTTAAAGTTCGGTAAATCAAGGGACCACGCCGTATAACACAGAATGGGTTTCCTCCCAAGAATACCAGTGCATAAAACAATAGCGCAATGCAAAATAAAGAACAATGAAGCTATTATAAGACCCAGGTCCCATCACACAATGCAACACAAGCCGGAGGATAGGGTTTTTACCTTACAATAGCCAAGAATGCTTGATACGTTTAAAACAAATCATTTGGTACTATTATAAGTGCATAGTGTATAAAACAACTTCAAATCATAAGTATCAATCATAGACGGCATTAGCGCCCCATCCCACTATATCGCCATACTAGGCTCTACAAATAGAACCGCAAAGTAATGTACTGGAAGTTGGATTTCCATCCGTGAACCGAGGCAAAAGATAGTCCTCTACCGATTCGAGAAGCTATGGCCCGTGTCTCAGGATCAGCGCTCGAGTGACCCTTGGAATGACTGGGCCGGTCCACCGTTGTGGATTAAAATGCCTGAACACTGTGTTTCCCCGCACTTTGGGGCGTCAATGAGCCAACAAATGACTCCATCGGCTTCACATAGTCACCGATATATCCGAGGCGCCTCGTAATAGCAAAAACCACATAAGTCAAACTCATCAGGGCGTGTAAAACCACTGAGCGACTTCTAGCTAGAAAGAAACGCATGTCCTCCCTGAGGTCATTCTCCCATTTCTGGTTCACAACCGGGGTGTGAGGATCGCAAATCAATGCTACACAAAGCTATGCCACACAGGCCGTGCTTTGATCATCAACCACAAGACTTTGCTTTTCAACAGAAGCCCTGATCAATTGCCAATTAGGCATGCCACACAGGCAATTCACTCCATGAGTTTGATATCCATCAACATATAACCCCTGAGCTCGTATGTCTCAGAGAAGGGCGTTAAGCAAGAGAATAAATTCTCTGCCGCCAAAGAGATATATATTTAATAGAAATCAATCACACAGAATAAAATCCAATGTCAGATACACAGTCCATTTACAAGTTCGTTCTGGGTCTGAACCAAACTGGAGGCACCGAGCACCTTGCATACCCATCGATCTCCAAGTACGTCTGGATGACCACTAACTGATTCCCTCCTCTTGGGTGTACATCCCAATTAAGATCATCAGAAATCACCCAAACGACGTGAAGACCTCCGGTCTTCGACCACCATCTTCCTCTTCAACACCACGTCGAATCAGTTATTCAGAATGGGATAAACCCGGTCTTTCTGAATGACTCGCGTATATAATAAACAAGTGTTACACATACACAACATACTCCTCATTCCAATTCATCAGTCACTAACAGTAAATTAGCAAGAGAATAATTCCCTAAACATAAACCCTGAAGGCCGAAACCAACATCAGATCAATACCCAGGAAACCATTCTTCTTAGCTAACCTACAGTTAGTTTCTAAATTTCACATTCTCAGGGAAAGGTTCCCATTAATTTTATCAAAGATAAATTCTTTTAAATTTATTCTTTAATCTTCCTTTGAATATCACTTCAAACTAGTTGGGATTAGCGAACCACACCGAAGTTTATTTTATTTCCCAATCCCAACCTATTCATCCCATGAAGTAAAACTGGTATTACTTCATATCTAACACCACGGTGTTATCAGTAAATTCAATTACCATTTCACGTTCAAATCTAGTTAAAGATTTAACTATCGCCTGGAGCAAAACTGGTGATACTCCATTCTCGATCTTTTCAATCTAATTAAAGATTCATTAAAACTCCACTTAGTTTTAATCTTTAACTGGGTTAAAGAATCAATGTCATTTAAAACATGGTTCACGATAAACCCAAAATCACATTCCATTCTATCAGCCTTTAACCATAAAATAGCAAGTGAGCAATTCCCTAAGTATTAACCCCGAAGGACGAAACCGACATCAAATCAATACCCAAGAAACCATTCAACTTAACTAATCTCTAGTTAGTTTCTGATTTTCTTAACTCCTATAGGTCTAAAAACAGCATTATTGAAGATACCGTTCACGACAACCCAAAATCACATTCCATTAATTATCGGGTTAAAGAACCAAAATTATTTAAAAATCAATCCCAATTCAATTCCAATTGAATACCATTTAATTGACACACTTCATTAATTCTAAATAAAAAGATTTAATCTTTTTCTCAACTGGGTTTAAGAACAGTATTATTGAAGATACCATTCATGACAAACCCAAATCACATTTGATATTAAATACAAGGCTTTGAATAGAAAATATATCTGGTTTATATTCAATATCAAATTCTACGACCAACAAATATCGTATTGGAAATAACGATAAAAATATATCTTTAAAATTTCCAGAACAATATCTGTATAATCACGAAATCCAACATCGAAATATTCCAAAGACAATTTCTATTAAAATCCATTCCAATTCAATTATTGGAAATTCTGGTTATTTCAAAACCATTTCACATCCACTTTATTTATTTAAAAAAAAATAGAATTATAATTCTAGTTCAAAACTAGTTCATTTCGATAAAAGTCCATTTGTTTTCTTTTCAAATACGGAGTTTTTCATCCCAATTCTTCACAAATCATTTCTTATGATTTTACATAAATTATTACTATTTTTAATAATTTTATCAAGGTCCATACAGTCGATTTCCACCAACGGCCATCGAACTGCACTTACAACAACCTTTTCCAAATTTGATTTGGACATAATTCCAAATTCAGCTGTAAGATTTCTAATTTTTAATATTCGTTAGAAAGCTCTTTTTGATACAAACCCAATGGTTCTGGTTTTAGGAGAATCCGACGGTCGGATCTCCCGTAATATCCATTCGAAGTCAATGGTCGAAATTTGTGAACTGCCGCAGCGCGACGCGTTCTATTCAGGCCATTGTATATATATAATATATATATATTTCGTCGATTTCCTTTCAAAACATATTTTATAAATCGTTTAAATTCTCTTTCAAAACGATTTCAACTTCCTTTTCAAATTCAAATGAAGATTGAATTTTTCAATATAAATTCGTTTTATTTTATTTCAAATTGATTTCAATTCAATTTCAATTTAATTCTAATTTCAATTCATTTCAATTTGATTCGAATTTCAATTCATTTCAATTTAATTCGATTTTCAATTCATTTCAATTTAATTCAAATTTCAAATTTCAATTCATTTCAATTTAATTCGAATTTCAATTCATTTCAATTTAATTCGAATTACAATTCATTTCAAATCTCAATTCATTTCAATTTAATTCAAATTTCAAATCATTTCAATTTAATTCGAATTTCAATTCATTTCAAATTTCAATTCATTTCAACTTAATTCGAATTTTGAAATCACTTTCAATATTCATTTAAAAATGAATAAAATCGATATAAATATCGTTCACATCAAAATGGCGTCAATCTAATCAATACGGCTTTTATTCAAAACATGAATATTTATTGTATTCAACACATGAATTTATTTTCTATTCAACACATGAATATATATTTTCAATTTAATACATGAATTTATTTTCTAAATTGGAACGAGACCCAATCAATTACCATATAACGTTAATTATATGGATTCCCTACAACACATGTATATAACAGCAATGATAAATCAAAAACCATCATCTAGAGTGCACCACACAATTGCACAGGCATTAAATATAACTAATTAACGCTTACACAGTCTGTCAATCCATCGATTGGCATACAACTAAACAATCGGGATTAGTGTACGTCAAATCTCATACTAATACCCGTGTGGGGTTTCAAATCAACAAACACATATTTTATTTGTGCAGTTGGGCGATGTGTAAAATTTATTATCCCAATCAATATCAGTCAAATCAGTGTATCTAAACAAATCGTCCGATTTGTTTATATATATTTATTTTATATACACGTTAAAAATTATATTTTTAACTATAAAATAATTTCCACTACAAAATATTTAATTTCATTCCACATCACACAATTAAATTTCACAGCACAGCAACCAAACAAACAAGTCATTCATGGTCTGTGGACGACGGGTGTCGGGTGCTGCTAAGCACCATCTGCATCCTAGTATATATTTTAAACTAGAAATAGAAATAAAAGTGAGGAGTTCTCACCGATTAGCTAAACCAAACACCGCGACTCTTCATATGTAGAAAATCTTTGTCGTGCTTCCAACGAGATCTGTTCAACACTGTTTATGTTAAAAATTATATTTTTTTAACCATGCTACTTCCTATGTAAAAGTCATATTTTCATAACGATGTTTATATAATAAAAATCATATTTTTATTCCTAATTTCTATACATAATAATCGTATTTTTATATCACTAAAAATTATATTTCTAACTTGCTTTTCATATAACAAAAATTATATTTTTATATTTGCTTCTCCTATTAAAAAAATTATATTCATTCCCTATTCTAAAAACAATGTACAAACATTGCTATTTTATTTTTAAAAACACATTTACTAACATCTCTTTTTTATATTTGAAAACACATTTTCTAACATCGCTCTTTTATATTTGAAAACACATTTTCTAACATCGCTCTTTTATATTTGAAAATACATTTTCATTTTTTTAGTTTAAAAAACAATTATATTTTAATTTTAAATATAAGGATATTTATATTTCAAATCATATGCATAGATGTATATATATATATATATATTCCTTGAAATTCAGAATTTTAAAATAGATTTAAATAATAAAATAATGCAAAGGAAACTAACTGTATAATGTCTGAACCGAGCTCCAACTAAGGTTTCGATTCCTGCTCAAAATCCGAGGCGCGGGGTGGCGATCAGGGGCTTCCACCGCCTTGGCCTTTGCGCCAGCTCTCCGGCGAGGTGGGTTTCATCCAACTCGAACTACGATAGTGGCTAAAAATCAGGGCGATGCGACAACACTTTGGAGGCTCGACACACTCCCAACTCTCAACGACAGGATGCCAAACAGGTATTGATTTGTAAAGGGGGAAATCCTCTACAAAATTGGCTGAAGAATCAAGGGATTTCATTGAGAGGATCGCGAGAAATCAAGGAGGGAAAGAACGAGCTGCTTCCGCCGTCGGGTTTGAAAGGGCACGGGTTTTGATCTAGTGGATTAGGTCAACGCGGGTTTGGATGTATATTTATATATTTTGTTTTACTTTTTTATTCTTTATTTCTAGAAATGGCAGTTTACTTATACGAACTCGAAATCAAACCCAACGACTGTCGCCACTAGCCAAATACCCTTATTCCGAACACAATGGGATATGTACAACAGGCCAATTCAACGGATACAATCAGTTTCTGATGAATTTACAATATAAATCTTTATATATTCAATTTAAACTCACATTTCAATTTACCGGGCCCACATACAGTCTCTAAAAATTCCCGAAAAATAGTTTCTAGATTCGTACTGACGATACGGTCCCAACAAAACTAATTTCGTCGAATTCTGATACCTTTTGAAAAATGGCCATTTTCCAATCGATTAAAATCAACTGAAACTGGTCAAATGTATTTACTTCGCCACGCTCACATATTGATTTGAAAAATTACGAATTTTGAAACCCAGCAATAACTTGACATCACTGATCCAACAAAAGTGGTTTCGTCGAAAACCGAGGTCGTTTGCAAAATGGCCATTTTTAAGGGCCAGAATTCCATAGCGACCATTCTGAATTTTAAACTGGACGTATCTTTCAACTTCTGAAGTGAAATCTCAGTTTCTTACATCCGTTAGAAAGATATCATTAAACATATTCACATATTTTGGGATTTGCTAAAATCTGGTTTATTTTGCACCCGGTACATTCATTTGAAGTTTGAAATCGAAATTTCAAACTACCGCTACATTTTCAATTCCTTTTATAATTAAAATAAAATATTTATATTATAACGACGATTCAAATAAATATATACGTTCGAATTCTATTGAAAATAAATTTCTCGTCGTTATTATTTAAAATAATTCATTTTAAATAATCAAAATTCACTAAAATTGCCAAAATAAAAATTTTAAATTGGCTCGGATTTTCGAGTTATTACAACCCAACATTCAATTATCATTTATCAATATTAAATAAAGTTTATAATATTATAAAACTTGTCAGAGTTAGTGAATTTACGCACCTTGGTCGTTAATCGTTAAATAACGATTAATGGTCGATTAATCCAGTCAGCCATTTTAATTTGCTGTACATTCAAACGAGCTCCAAATGGCTCTAAACTAGCTTCATCGAGTAGCCTGTGTACATACGATCCCAACAGATCAAAACCGTACATAAAACTGACTACGTATGTGCAAGGTGTGATATTTACAAGTTAATATGCAAAATGAATTTAATTTAAACTGATTATTATTTTTGTGGGCCTTACCCTTTATTAACCGGTCCACTAACTCTTCATATCCGCAATCTACATATCTCTTCTTCCACAAATTTTATCTCTCTCCTTCCTGTGACCTTCAACCCCGTTACCGTGTTTCCAAACTTCCACTACTCTCTCTATACACCATTTAAAATCACAACGAAGTCACTATACCACCCCTCTACTAAATCTCCATCTCCTGACCATCGTCTTGTCAACATCGCAACATCAGTGATCCTCACGTCATCCAGCAGCTCCCATTTAGGTCTAATGTACTCATGAAATTATTTATCACCAAATACTTGAAATTTTGCCACGAGCTGCTACATCCAACCACAAACTCATATATGATACTCATTTCATGCCTTGAAGTTCCAATGTCCCATGCTTTCCAACCCCAACCTTTACTGTATGATTTCCAGCGACACGGTTTCACTTGGAACCCAACAAAATTCTCATGAGATTGAAGAGAATTTGATTAGTACTGCAAATATTATTTTTCCATGATTTTTGGAGGATTATAAGTTATCTTTATTTTTCAAAGCCATTAAAAGGTCACAGCTTAAATTTCATTGGCAGAAGAAATGGAGATGGCCTTCCTATATTATATTATATAAACTTGGGGATAAGATCAATGTCGTTTTCCATATACATATGCGTTTGTACATGTAGATTAACATAGGGTAGGTAAGTTCAACTTAGGCATAAAGCTATGTACACTTACATTGGAAACTTGCTGCTGAAGTACACAGTAGAGACAGCTAAGGCGGTGATAGGGTGATTGTATTTTAATTTTAATTCAATTCTATTAAATATTTTATTTTATTACTAATTGACACTAAACATTTTTATTCATATGGTTACAAACAACATCCAATCGCGATTAAAATTGTAATTCTGCAATAACTTAATATTTCAGACGCAATGAAACTGGATTCATCAATTTCGAGTCCATTTATAAAAGTTCATTTTTAATTTCAAACACTTAAATAATACGTGTTCAAACCGTGCACAGTTACAAAATAAATCCAATTGACCCAAAATTGGAAGTCTTACAATGATTTACCATTACGGATTTAATAATATTAATTTTGTCGAAAATTGAAGTCATTTGAAAATTCGTTATTCTTAAATTCCATATTTAATTGGTATAATATAAATAGAGTAAAATAATCCAATTTAATAATAAAATATTATTATTTTAAATATATATCCAGATAAAATATATACAACTTCAATGATAAATACAATACGGATTTGTACTTGATATTTTAATTTCAAGTCAAAACGACATTCATTTCGTATTAAAAAACCTTTTATTTTATTATATAAATTGTTAGTTTTATAAACTATTCCATAGCGACTTTCTAAAATTTTAATTTGGACAAAACTTACAATCTACAGACGAAATCTCAAATTTTCCCTTTTAGTAGAATAATGTAATTCAATATATTCAAACGTTTTTTGTTTTGAAAAAATACGACTTATAGCGAATCTTATATACTCAATTAAAATCCAAAACATAATATTACGAAATATTACAAACTACCGCGACGTTGCGAGCTAGATTAAAGTTATATTATAATTAATACCTACAAACGTCATTTGTAAATAAATTCGTTATTATAACCTGACTATAAACTTAATTAAATATCCCACATTATCCAGTTCACACAAAAATTCCAAATTCAACTATTCCCGACTATTTCAAAAATTAAATTTTATTATCCTTTTATTCATATTAATTAAATAATCGAAATTATTTAATTCAAGTTGTTTAAATTGCAAAATCGCTTATCCGAACAATTAAATAAATATATTATTAAATCACAAAAAAATTCGTGTCGTTACATTCCTTCCCCAATAAAAGAATTTCGTCCCCAAAATTTCTGGGGTTGGAAAATTGCTACAAACCCTATTAAATAAGTAAAAAATTATAATTATCTATTTCTTAACCTTAGTTTCAAATGATACAGTTATTTCAATTAAATATTAATTTATGACTACTAATGAAAAATTTCAAAAAAAATCGAAAATTTTCTAACACCTTAAATCTCCAAAAAAAATTCGCTAGCATCTCCTTTATATGACTTGATCCATTCAACTACAACTCACCTCTCTAGGCCTTCTCCGGTTCGAAATAAAATCAAATAGCCAAGCGGCTTGTCAAATAGGCTCATAACTCATCAAACTCATATATCATATAAACTAGTACCTTTTTTCGAGCATCCAACTCTATCTCTTCCATTTGCTATCCAGTCAGCATATACAAATGTATTTCCAATTGATCTCCACTCAATTTATCCTCAAATCCGATTATTCGCTTATACCCAAGCCAAATTCCATTTCAATCTCCATTTCTAATCTGAATTCCAAATTCTTACTCAACGATCCAATTCCATTTCAAATTCCTATTTCCAAGTCTAATATCTTAACCAAGTTAAGTTCCATTCCTATATTCCATTAGCTAATTAAATTTTTTAGTTAGTTATTTGAAATTCAAAATCTAATTTTATTTCAGTATCATTTTCATCCAATATAATTTCCACTTAACTGGTGTCAGTTAAATTTCTATTTGCTTTCATGATCTTTATTCAACTTATTTTTAATTCAAACAATCTCTACTTGAGAATTTTAAATGTTTGAAACTTCTGACCAAATTGAATTCCTATTTGTGCAATTTAACATTTAAATAAGGATCTAGGCAAGAATAACAGATCAAAACTCATATAAATAAGGAATTAATACCTACGGTCTCGAGATCCGTCAATTCGAGGAAGACGATGGCCACTGTTCGAATAATGTAGGTCAACAAGCGCTGGCCCTCTATTGGTGCCCACGGATGAATGTTCAATCTCGTTATGGTGATAGGTTCCATGCCTCGAGTTTAATTCGGGATATATTGGTTAAAAGGATTATATAACATTGATACACTGGTCATAGAAAAGGTTATATTGAATTTTTGATCTTATTATAATTTGGGTAATAGCAACGTATTACTAGATGCCAATCATTGTTAATGATTTTAAATACGATTTGAAATCATTGCCAACATTGTAATAACCAATAGGGTAACATAATAAAACGTTTGAAAAGAAAGAACCGTTCTTAACAAATAAAATATCAAACGTTGATTTTATTTGTTTGAAACGGTGAATCCGTGGGCTATAATTTATCCTAATTTTATTTTATTTTATAATAAACATTAAAAAGATAGGTGCCGACCTATTCTTACTTACGACTCTATCAGATAGAAAAACGAAGAATTAGGTTTAGATTAAAATTCCATGGTGGTGGCTAGCATCGCCTCTTTTGATTTCGATCTTGTACATACGAGATTGAACATTCATTCATGGACACCAGTAGAGGGCCAGTGCTTGTTGACCTACATGATTCGAACAATAGCCATCATCTTCCTCGATTGATGAATCTCGAGACCGCGGGTATTAATTCCTAATTTATATGAGTTTCGATCAAGTATTATTGCGCAGATCCTTACTTAAATATTAAATTGCAAAAATAGGAATTTGATTTGATCGAAAATTTCAATTAGTGGAGTTAGAGCAATAAATAAATAAATCTTAGAAACTCAAAAATGATCACTGATGATGCGGCCGTCATCATCAAATTTATTTTCCAACGACCTAAGTGAGTTCAATACTATATCATTTTCAAAACTTATTTTTAAACACTTCAATTTTGAATTTTCTTCAAAATATCTTTCAAAATGCTTGGAAAACATTTCCAAATTTCCTTAGGATTTTAAAATTTTCATATATTTAATCTAAAATTCATTTACAACCACTTTCCCTTATCTATAGGATTTTAATTCCAAATCTATTTAAAATTCAGATTTAATCCATCTAATTTCATATATTACATTTATACAAATTCTGATTGGTTATTTATAACCACCTTAATTATAATCTTATTCGATTACAATATCGATCAACACATCCAATATACTGTAATAATTTCAAGATATATAATTTATTATGTCAAAATATAATTTGGGTAAAATTATTTAATTAACCCTCTTTTCAAAAAAACATACTATGTCGGTTCATCATATTCAAGTGTTTAGAAACCCCTATCGACATTGTGCTGCCTCACCGTTGACCAGAATTCATAAGCCACTCAACCAATAAATCTCCACAATATAAAACCATTTTTATACAAATCTACAAATATGTTCTCTCATATATATACATTCAAACTCAATCTAAGGTCCTACTGACCCCATCTTTATTGAGTCACGCCACAAAGCCAAGATTATTACTTAACCTTCAGCTCTGATACCATCGTAACGAACCAAGAGATTTTTGACCACGAAAATCGACACAAAACACCATGTCGACTATTCAAGCATCGAAAATATTGGATCATTAATAGAAATAAGTTAGAGAGTGAGAAATAAAAAAAATGAAAGTTAGAATAGAAGAAGAAGATCACAACAAAACAAAATCAAAGTAACACGAATCTCACAGCGGAACGAAGAAAATGTATTATATAACAACTTTTGAAATACAAAATGGTATTTGTACTCACATACATCATCAGGGTACATCATATATATATATATATATATATATACATATATATATATCATGGCAGAAATAAACTCTCTGTCTCTCTCTCTCTCTCGTTATATATATATATATATATATATATATATATATAACATTAAAGCCTCTTGTTCTAAGCTCCTCCAAGTATAACTGTAAAATCCTGACTACTTGACTTCCCATACAAATTTGGACACCTAAGAATTTAGGGTAAACAAAACAAAATAAACTCTGGACCAGTCATGGGACGGGTGTGAGTAAACTTCAACCACTTAGTTTAATTTTTAAAAATCATTTTAAAAGAAAGAATAATCGTAACACACATAAATCTGGATGGTTTTTACCGTACAATAACCAAAATATTCTTTAAAACAATATTATTCTGATATTATAATAGTGTCATGCTTATGATTCCATCTTTATTGATTAGATGACCTATGAATTTCTCTGGGGTCGATTCTCTACCAGTTATTAGACTGGTACTCTTAATTATGTGATTCACTACCCGATGAAGTCCATCCAAAGAACAAGGTTTTTTTCGAATAAGCTCATGACCTTATTATCCTAATTCAGAACAAGTTGGTAGTAGATTTCAAGATGGAAAGTGTTAAGAGGTTGTACATCATCGTTCCAATAAGGAAGAGAGCCCCAAGATGGGATTTGTTTACCATATTCAAGCAAATTATGCAATAGCGCTAGCTAACAAGTAAATGTGTGATGGCCCATCCCGCAACAGCCGATATTTCCCCGAAACGCGCTGTGCCGATGCCCGATTAGCACGGGATGGTCGTCGAAAGAAAGGCATTTGAAACTATGAATTACTAAAGAACCTGTAGTATATCTCAAGCGCACGGAATAAAATATAATAGCAACATAACTTGACATAAATCAGGCGAAACAGTGTATAAGCTGGAAACTAAGTCATTATAGCAGCGAAATCCAAAATACAGCTTATGTTCCAAACCATCATTATTACAACTTCAAAATACTATCTCAAAAGCAAAAAGGAAAGGTACACTACTAATGACCAAAGCAGTGACCAGCAACAACACAGGGAGAATATATGTAAATAGTACATGGAAGCCTCCTGCTCGTCACCGGACAACTACTCATGCATAACCACCTAACATGTCTCTTGTCTGATCATTTAGGAGCACCCAGAGTAATAAGAAGAGACATAAAACTCTGGGTTAGTCAAATGTATGGTATAAGTGATAGCAGCAAAACAAAACAATAACAAGTATAAATAATCGTATCTGAACCTGGACCTGCAACCAAAGAGTTAGCAAAACATGATGTACAGTACTCTAAGGTAACACTAACACAAAGCGTAAAATAGGGGTGTGCATGTCATGGTGATAACAAACATCAAACATAGCAATCAACCTCACATCTCTCACTCAGTGCGTAAAGTATACGATATCCGCCACATTGATCCCCAAATCCTTTGCTACGACCACTTTGCCCTTGGCGTCTTGATAACCCCATTGTGCTAGTCCATAGCCACTAATCCTTCGCTATGTCCACTTTTCCCTCATGGATCATGACTACTCCACTACACTGGCTCATAGCCATGCTACAATCACTTTCTCTTGGGAGTCTTAATGGTCCCATTGCGCTGATCCATAGCCCCTAATCCATATCTCAGTGGTGAACTAAAGTTATAGATATCGATAACCCTTTTGCACACGTCTCGCAGCAAAGCCCAACTGTGAAGTTAAATCTTTGGTTCCCATCTAGATCCTAAGTCCTAACTTCCTATTTGGACTTCCTTTGCATCTCGGGTTTTGGTCGAATTGGAGGTGATCTTCAGAAGAGCCGTTGCGTAGAAGTAAAAGTATACATCCGGTTCGGTTCGGTACTCCATGTCCGGTTCAGTTCCGTGCTCATAGCCCACGACTTGGTTCTGTTCGAATATGCATAGTGCTCCAGTCATCATCGGTTCGGTTCAGGTCTCTCACTTGGTACGGTTCTCCTTTGTGCTACCTTCTCACCTCCAGATTCCGATCCGATTCTCCCTTCATCTCGGATTCGATCCCCTGCCCCAATTCGATCTGGTTGGCCTTCCTTATTTCCCTTTCCTTTTTGCGCTACCGAAGATGCCACCACTCTGGTTTGGTTAGGTTATCTGATGCGATCCGATCCCCCTTAACCGATCAGATCTAGATCTCTACAGCATTTCTAATGAGCTAGTTTCATCCATTCTCACCATACGTCAGGGTTTTCAACCATTCTAACTTTACTAACCAATCATAAAGCATTCCAAACAGTAGTAATAGCGTATAGAGTCAATCAAGAACATCAAGCATGTAGGTCATTTTAGATCAAACATATCCAAAAGCATGATTTTTCCCCTTAATCCCCTTAAACATGTTTTTACAATAGGATTAGCAAACTTAATCCAAATTAACCCAAATTTTTATCAGAGCCATAAAATAATATTTAAGAAATTTTACATATTTTTCTGAAGTGTAATTTCGCTAATTATCATTAGTAACCCCTAATTAGCCGTAATTATTGTAAAAACGCGATAATCACTCACTTTAGCACAAATAAATTCATAGGTCTGAAACTCCACTAATTTGGGTCGCATTGCTATGCGACACAGCAACCCTAACTCAGATTTGATGGCAATCCACCTTAATTTCATGTAGATTTGCTTAATATTGGATTAGAAAGTGAATAGGAGGTAGGTTAGAATGTGGAGGTCATTACTAGGATTCAAAGAATGTTTGTGGCATCTATAAAACTGAAATGAGATGGTTTCCTAACTGATTTCACTCTCCCCATAAACTAATCCTGAAATGGGTTATGGGCCCTTCCACTAGTTACCCTATTAAGCCCGGTTAGGTAGTTTTTCACCTTCCAAACCTTATTTCAGCCAAAACTCCCAAATGGTAAGTCCGTTTGATTAATGTGACCACTCTAGGTAAAGGTAAACCTTCATCCGAATTCAATGGAAACAGTTTCAGGTCAAAACTCCTTAACAATCAAAAGTTATAAGCGAAACAAGATTCTCTAGGGGCAAAATGGTCATTTAAAATTCGGAAAAAAATCATGAACATGGGAAATGACACAAATAGTTGTTCCCCAAATTTACACCACCTCGTATGTGATTGAATAAATATTCTATGATCCTCCAATACATAGAATGCGGGTTATTACACTCTCCCCTTTTTAAGATATTTCGCCCTTGAAATTCCTTAATCAAAAAACGTACAATGGTGTCCCGCATGGCTATCAACCATTTACAAACAATCAAACATACATAACCACACAACAAGCTTATCCTAGCATGCGGTTTACTAACAAAGGGATAACTATATCGATATTAAAATCTTATCAGGCAAAGAGTTTTGGATGCTTCTTCCTTATGTTCTCTTCTGTTTCCCAAGTACAATCGTTTTCATTATCACCCCATTGGACCTTGACTAGTTTCACCGTCTTCCTTCGAAGTTGTTTCGTAGCATGTCTGACAATATGAATCGTCCTGCGGTTCCCAACTGCCTTAGATTTTACCTCGATATCATCCACTGATCTGGTGAAATAGTCATATTAGAAAGATGCACGAACTTCCTTAACAGGGAAACATGAAATATGTCGTGAACTCCTGCCATCTTATCTGGTAATTCAACTATATACGCAAAGTTACCCACTTGCTCTAGAACTGGAAAGGGACCAACAAACCTTGGTATTAAATTACCTCTCCCACCAAATCGAATCACACTATTCAATGCAGAGATCTTGATGAATACCGAGTCACTAATGTAGAATTTCAAATCTCTTCGTCTTTTATCAGCATAACTCTTCTGCCTATCTTGGGCAGCCTTCATTCGCTGTTGAATAACCTTGATCTTATCAGAAGTTTCTCTTATTATATCTGGCCCAAGCACAAACTTCTCAACGATTTCCAACCAACATGATGGTGTGTTGCACGGTCTTCCGTACAAAGCTTCAAATGGACCCATACCAATACTGGACTGATAACTATTATTATATTCGAACTCAACCAAATGCAAATGGTCATCCCATGACCTTCCAAAATCCTATATGCAAGCTCCTAAGAGATCCTCCAATATACGATTCACCCTCTTTGTTTGACCGTCGGTTTGGGGATGGTACGCGGTACTGAGATGTAACTCTGACCCTAAAGCCTCTTGTAAGCTCTTCCAAAACCCACTAGTAATTAATGGATCTCGGTCACTCACAAGACCTTTAGGTACTCCATGAAATCTCGCTACCCATTTCACATACAGTTCTGCTAACTTAGTTGCCGATTTATTCGACTTCACTGTATAAACCTTGAACTCCTGGTCAATCGATCCACAATCACACAAATACTATCATGACCAATCTAGTCCTTGGTAAACCATCAATGAAATCCATTGAGACTTATTCCCATTTACATTCAGGAATTTCCAATGGTTGTAACAAACCACTAGGCTTCTTTTGCTTGACTTTAACTAACTGGCAATTCATGCACTTAGATATAAAATTCCCAACGTCTCTCTTCATCCCTTCCTAGTAGTAGGTCTGCTTCATGTCTCGATATGTAATAACCCAGAAATCTGGGCCAATTTAAAATTTTTATTTTGGCAATTTTGATGAATTATGAATATTTAAAATGACTTATTTTAAATAGTGACGACGAGAAATTTATTTTGAATAGGATTAGAATGGATATATTTATGAATCGACGTTAGAATATAAATATTTTATATTAATTATAAAGGGAATTGAAAATACGCGGTAGTTCGAAAATTCGATTTCAAAATTCAAATGAATGTACAGGATTCAAAATAAACCGGATTTTAGCGAAAACAAAAATATTGGAATCTATTTGATAATATCTTTCCAACGAATTCAAAAAATTGAAATTTCATAGTAGGGATAAAAATATACGTCCGGTTGAAAATTATGAATAATCGCTATGGAAAATATAGCCCTTAAAAATGGAAATTTTGCAAACGATCTCGGTTTTCGCTGAAACCACTTTCGTTGGATCCATGATGTCAATTTATTGCTAGGTTTCAAAATTCATAATTTTCTGAATCAATATGTGAGCATGGCAAATGAAAACGCGTTTGACCAGTTTTAGTTGATTTTAATCGACTAGAAAATGGCCATTTTTCAAACGGTCTCGGAATTCGATGAAATTAGATTTGTTAGGACCGTATCGTCTATACAAAGCTAGAAAATATTTTTCGGGAATTATTATAGTTAATATGTGGCCCGGGTGAATTGAAATATGCGTTCAAATTCAATATACATTGATTTATATTTTGAATTTGATGAAAGCTGATCGTTACATCCGAATTAGCTTGCGATACATATCCCATTACGTTCGGAATGGGGGAAATAGCTATGGACGATAGTCGTTTGGTCTCGTTTAGAGTTTGAGATTTAAAGTCAACTTTTGGGGGATAAAATATTAATAAATTAAAATATATTATAGGGCATCCCCCCTCTTATTCTCTTCCCCGATTTCAGATAAAAAAACAAACAAAAGGAAATAACCGATCTCGTTCATTGCCGTTGACCCCGTCTCCCACACCGCCGCACCACATCGTTCTCCCTCCCACCAGGTCGCGCCACCACAACAGACGCCTCCTCCTCCCCGTCGCGTTCTCCATTGCCCAACTTGAAGAAGCCCCCTCCAAATCGAATCGCGACCCCCCCTCTGGCCATCCCCCATGCTAGCGCTGCCACCAATATTCCTTGACCCCACTACACCGCACCACAGCCCTCCTTAGCCCAGCGTGCAACTGTGTCAGCCCCCTTCGCCTTCGAAAACCCTAGGAATGTAAGTTTTCTGATTTTACTCTTTACTTTCATATGGTTAGCAAGTTATAAAATATGTTTTAACTAGAATATAGTATTAAAAATACGATTTTTATATTATAGAAGTATTAAAAATATGATTTTTATATTATAGATGTACTAAAAATATGATTTTATATTATAGAAGTATAAAAAATAAGATTTTTATAAGATAGAGAATATAAAAATATAACTTTTATATATGTAGCGAAATAAAAATATGATTTTTATTATATATATGTTGAGATAAAAATGTGAATTTTATAGAAGCGAAATAAAAATTCGATCTTTAAATAAGAAGTAGAAATATAAAAAGATAATATTTATATATAGAAAGAAGCGATAAAAATATAGGATTTTTATATACATAGCAACAATATAGAGATGTGATTTTCATATATGTAGTGAATGTGGACAACGAATGTGATAAAAGGCGAGTGGCGAAGATTTTCTACATAAGAAGAGTCGTGGTGTATTGGATTTTCTAGTCGGTGAGAACTCCTCACTTTTATTTTGATTTCTAGTTGAAATATATACTAGGATGCAGACGGTGCTTAGCAGCACCTGACACCCGTCGTCCACAGACCATGGATGACTTGTTTGATTTCTGTGTAGTGAAATTTGATAGTGTGATGTGTTGAAATAAAAATATATATTCATGTGTTGAAATAAAATATATATTCATGTGTTGAAATAAAAAATATATTCATATGTTGAAATAAAATATATATTCAAGTTTTGAAATAAAATATATATTCATTTTCAAATCGAACGATTTGTTTATGTGCACCGATTTGACTGATATCAATTGGGACGATAAATTTTACACATCGCCCAACTGCACAAATAAAAATCTATGTTTATTAATTTGAAACCCCACACGTGTATTGGGATGATATTTGACATACACTAATCCCGATTGTTTAGTTGTATGTCAATCGATGGGTTGACAGACTGTGTAAGCGTTAATTATTTATATTTAATGCTTACACAGTTGTGTAGTGCACTCTGGATGATGGTTGATTATTTATCGTTGCTGTTATATACATGTGTTGTATCGAATCCATATAATTAACATTATATGGTAATTGATTGGGCCTCATTCTAATTTAGAAAATAAAGAATATTATAGAAAGAATATTAATATGTTGAATAAAATAAAAATTCATGTGTTGAATAGAAAGTAAATTCATGTGTTGAATAAAATAAATATTAATGTGTTGAATAGAATAAAAATTCATGTGTTGAATAGAAAGAAAATTCATGTGTTGAATAAAATAAATATTCATGTGTTGAATAAAAATAAATATTCATGTGTTGAATAAAAATATATATTCATGTGTTGAAGAAAATATTCATTTGTTGAATAGAATAACGAAGTTATTGAAATATATAAAGATGTGTTGGTTAGATATCCGCCATTTGACGCGAACGATATTTATATCGATTATATTCATTTTTATAGTGATTATAGAAAAGGAAGTGATTTCAAAATATAACGTTTTGATAATATTATCATCTGCATATCGATAATGTGGAATATTCAATTTTGATTCGAAATTGAATATGAAGTTGAAATCGTTTCGAAAACAAATTTAAAACGATTTATAAAATACATTTTAAAAGGAAATCGATGAAATATATATAATATATATAATATATATATATGAAATGACCTGAATAGAACGCGCTGCGCCATGACAGTTCGTGAATTTCGACCATTGGCTTTGAATGGATATTACGGGAGATCCGACCATCGGATTCTCCTAAAACCGGAACCGTTGGTTTCGTATCAAAAAGAGCTTTTTAAATAATATTAGAAATTCGAAATCTAACGGTTGTATTGGGAATTATGTCCAAATCAGATTTGGAAAAGGTCGCTGTGAGTGCAGTTCGATGGCCGTTGATGGAATTCGACTGTACGGGCCTTGATAAAATTATTAAAAATAGTAATAATTTGTGTAAAATCATAAGAAATGATTTTTGAAGAATTGAGATGAAAAATTCCAAATTTGGAAAAGATAAAAATAGATTTTTATCGAAATGAACTAGTTTTGAACTAGAATAATAATTTATTTATTTTAAATAAATAAATTGGTTTTGAAAGGGTTTTAAAAGTAACCAGAAGTTTCAATAATTGAATTGGAGTGGAATGTGATTTTGGGCTTATAGTGAACCGTATTTTAAATGACATTGGTTATTTAACACAGTTAAAAACAGATATTGATTTTTGGGAAGATTAAAACTAAGTGGAGTTTAATGAATCTTTAATTAGATTGAAATGATCGAGAATGGAGTGTCACCAGTTTTGCTCCAGACGATAGTTAAATCTTTAATTAGATTTGAACATGAAATGGTAATTGAATTTACCAATAACACCGTGGTGTTAGATATGAAGTATGACCTGTTTTACTTCATGGGATGGATAGGTTGGGACTGGGAAATAAAATAAATGATTACTTCGGTGTGGTTCGCTAATCCTGACTAGTTTGAATTGATATTCAAAGGAAGATTAAAGAATAAATTTAAAGAATTTATCTTTGATAAAATTTAATGGGAACCTTTCCAAAAGTATAAGAATATTTGAATAAAAGAATATTCTGAATAGGAATGAGGCATATGTTGTGTTTGTGTAACACTTGTTTATTATATACGCGAGTTACTCAGAAAGACCGGATTTATCCAATTCTGAATAACTGATTTGACGTGGTGTCGAGGATGAAGATGGTGGTCGAAGACTGTAGGTCTTCACATCATTTGGGTGATTACTGATGATCTTGATTGGGCTGTACACCCAAGAGGAGTGAATCAGTTGGTGATCATCCAGACGTACTTAGAGATCGATGGATATGCGAGGTACAAGGTGTCTCCAGTTTCGTTCAGACCCAGAACGAACTTGTAAATGGACTGTGTGTCTCACATTCGATTTTATTATGTGTAACTGATTTCTATTAAATATTGTTGGCTAGGTTTTCGATCAAGCCACCAAGGTTCACATACAAAGAAAACATGATGCCTCATGCCTTTGATCCATGAAGACTCGGTCGCGATTGCTCCTCTTACATCGGTTCGTGATGTTTCCTCCAGCTCACGATCGCCCCATGTCCCCCCGATCTGATCCGTCCTGTCCTCTTCTACCCAATCCGATCTAAGCCTAAAAGACGCGGTGAAGGCTGTGACTAAGTCCACCACGATCCGAGAATGTTAGATCTCGTGACATCTATCCACAACTGTCATATTGACCAATTCTCAATCAAGCCACGAACCAGTCCGAGATTCTTGAGATGTGTGCCACGTATGACCGCGATCCACCTGAAGAAATCACCTATCAATAGCCCAGAACTTGGCATTTTTCGGGGGCTTTTTGGCAATTCTAGGTTCTGAATCCACCATTATTACATCTCCATTATCATTCAGAGTTGTCTCGAAATTATTGAGTGAATAAACATTGTAAGAGGGAGATTGAGGGATAAATCATCGATTGTGCTCTGATTCCAAGTATAATCAAAGATATAAAGTGGATGTAGGCTCATTAACGCCGAACCACTATAAATCTTGTGTCCTTTCTAATTTTCTAATATTTTTTCTGATATTAATTTCTGCATAATTGAACAATTTGGGTGTTAGAGACAATTTTGGATCTAACATTTTGGTGCTTTCACTGAAAAACGAATCCTTAGTATATCGGATTGTTGTTTCGTTGTTTGGATACTCAAGTCCGAAGAAAACTGTCCAAAACTCCACTGTTTCAGTTTTTGAAGAATTCAGCGAAGTTCAGATATTATGTCTGGAAAGAAGTCCAAGGAAGTACGAGCTTCGCAGGCGAACGAAGCTGAAAATGAAGCAATCGAAGAAAGTGTGCACGAGCAGGTCGAGGAGGAGCTCTCGGATCGCCGAAAGGAGGGGGCGAACCGATCCGTTGAGGGGATCACGATCCAACCAGCTGAAAGAGTTGCCATTCGCTCCCATGACCTCGTCACGAACCGTCCCCCCAACACTTCCACGATCCGGTCCCAGGGGGGCGCTCCGAGCCACCGAGGTAATGATTCCTCGATCTAAAGAGACAAGCAGACTATGACCTGACCCGGAAAGGAGGTTATGGTTCGTGTTGGTACATTTGCTTGACCTGGCTCAAGCTCTTTACGTATAAGAGAGAATGTTGATGATCAATTTGACCCTCTTGCCCCAGTTACCGAGGGACATTTAACTCGAGTACTTGAAGCACTGGATAGGCAAACCGATGAACTGGCTGCTCAAAGGAAGGAGAGCTCGTTACTGCGTCAAAAGATTACTACCTTAGGCAGGAGAATTGATGATATTCAAATGCCTGTTTCGCCACCTCTAGCTCACCCTTTCTCTCCGGAACATACATCGTCATCTAAAGAGCCCCGAAGGAACCAACAATGGCCCCCGTTAGAAAGGCCCGAAAACATAGAACGACTTAGATTTGGGTCACTTCCGTCTCGTAAAGAAGAGGCATTTAATCAGGTAACTAGTAACCGCAACTTAAGTGAACTTATTCTACCACCAAGGAATGGCATGCCTCCCGCCCGTCGCGTGATCGACCGCGGCAACAAAGGGCAAGGGAGTTCTGCTTAGGGCCCATATTTTATAGCAGCACGTCAAAGAAACGTCGGAGGAGGACGTCGGGAAAGGAGTGCTGATCTCGAATCTACCGTGACCCATGCAGAGGTTGAAGAAATGATCAGACAAGTCATGGTAGATAGCCGTGGACAGTGGAATGAAGATTGGGGCATAGACTGCAGTCACATACCTTTTACTAATGACATACTGGATGTTACATTCCCGAGGTGCTTCAATATGCAAACCATGAATCGCTATACGGGCAGGACTGACCCCATCCAGCATTTAATGCGTTACTCCTAGTCAGTGAATGTCGCTGCAGCTACAGACACAGTCAGATGTAAAACGTTCCCTATATTCTAGGAAGATGTGGCATTATTGTGGTTTACCCGCCTCCAGCGCGGTAAATACCGAGCTTTAGGGAATTGAGTGAGAAATTCATAAACCAATTCCGTCTTCATGCCCAGAGGTCTAAGAATGTGATCGAGCTATCCCTCATTAAACAATGACCAGACGAAAGCCTGAGGTCATATTTGGATTGTTTTAACTTGGCTGTCACAGAAATCAAAGATCCGCATGAGCAAACTGTATGGATGGCCTTGATCGATGGGTCGATAAAGACATCGAGTTTGGAAGATATCTGACTGGTAAACCTCCCCCGACCAGAGAAATATTTTACGAAAAAGCCAATATTCGCCTGCGTCGGGAGTAGACATACACTGATTGAAAAAGAAAAGCTACTGATAAGGAAGATATCCAAAGAAATGTGGCCATCAAGCAAACGGAAGATAGCTCAAGAAAGGTTGAAGTTAATGCTGGGAACAAGAATCAAGACAGCGGACGCCAATCAGGGAATAATAATAACAACAATCGAAAGAGAAATCGAGAAAACAACTCTCTAAGGAGATCCCGGTCCAGACCATTTGAGAGATTCACACCGTTAAATGATACATTGGAGAATATCTTCCTGGATACATATAATGTCCTCCAGTATAAAAGTCCTCCTCCGAGAGATTCTACCGAGAAAGAGCGTGAGACTGGGAAATTCTGTCTTTTTCATCTGATCCACGGTCATTCCACAAACGAATGTCGTCGCTCGAGAGATGCGGTTGAAAGGCTGCTCCGAGAAGGGAAGCTTGATGAGTATAAGGTGAATCCAAGGGACAGGGGGCAAGCCGTACAAGCCCCAAACCAAAGCCAACCTATTATTAAACCTACGGCTCAGCAAAAAGAAAAAAATATCGTTATCAGTACCATAATTGTTGGGCTCCACCTAGCAGGGCACAGTTTCAGAGCTATGGATCAATACATAAATGCAGCTAAACATCATTTCGAAGTGGGAGAGTGCAGTAACCCTGAGGACAGCGCTCCGATTAAGCAACAAAAGACGATGTCCGATGACGTCATATTTCGCGAGCGAGAGAGTATCGGAGTACACTCCCCAACAGAAGATCCGTTGGTGATCACCGTCATCATTGGCCGAGCGATAGTTCATAAGGTCTTGGTAGATAATTGGAGTTCCGTCAACATTTTGTTCAAGAAAACGTTCGACCAAATGAAACTCGAGCCGAAGGATTTAAAGCCATGTGAAGGGTGGATACACGGATTTAATGGGGCTTCGAACGCTCCAATAGGATATGTGGAATTATCAGTAACCCTTGGGGAAGGGGAACGCAAGAGAGTGAGGATCCTCCCCTTCGTGGTCTTGGATATTGAATTGCCGTACAATGATTTCTTGGGCCGACCAGCCCTAGCCAAATTCATGGCCTGTATTGCACTTTGGTGTTTATTGTTGAAATTTCCCACGGATTCCGGTGTGGGTATTGTTAGTGGAGACCAAGTTATGGCACGAGCATGCTACATTGCAGAGTTAAAACTGCTCCGCAAAGGAAGAGATATAGAAGTGAAAGGTGGCTCCTCCCCTCCAAAGGAGGAATCGTCATAGCAACTAAAGGAAGTACCTTTGGGTGGGTCGCCCAGAGAGTTGCCCTAGTACATGGATCCCAGAGAGGATGAAGAGCCCGGGGGCAGAATGGCGACTCCCAATGAAGCAACTATGGATGTACCGATCAATGATAGTGACCCAGAGAAGGTCCTAAAGATTGGATCCTGTTCGAGCCAAGGAATTAACAAAATTTCTAAAAACTAACTTGGATGTATTTGCCTGGACCCATGCAGACATGTGTGGGATATCTCCCTCGGTTATGAGTCATTCGCTAAGCATTAACCCGAAACATCCTCCTATCAAGCAGAAAAGGAGAATGTTGGGTCCAGAAAGGTCTGCCGCATTGAAAGAAGAAGACGAGAAACTGAAGAGTAATGGATTTATTAAAGATTCGACTTACCCTGACTGGATTTCGAATCCGGTTTTGGTAAAAAAGGCAAATGGATAGTGGCGAACGTGTATCGATTTCTCTGATTTAAACAAAGCTTGTCCGAAGGATAGTTTCTTGTTGCCCAGAACTGATCAATTAGTAGATTCAACTGCATGTCATGAACTCCTTTCCTTTGTGGATGCCAATTCATGATATAATCAGATCCCTATGCATGTCCCAAACCAAGAGCATACAAGCTTTATTACAGATTTGCGATTATATTTCTATGTGGTAATGCCTTTCGGTCTGAAAAATGCCCGTGCAACATATCAGCAGTTGGTGAGTAGGATGTTCTACAACCAGATTGGGAAAACGATGGAGGTATACGTCGACGATATGTTAGTAAAGTCCAGACAGTCGTCCGATCATACCAACGAGAGATGTTTCAAATTCTCCAAAAATATGGGATGCAATTGAATCCTTTGAAATGCACGTTTGGTATAGCATCTGGAAAATTCCTAGGGTTCATTGTAAGATCGCGTGGAATCGAGATTAATCGAGATCAAATTACAGGAATCCAAAATATCCAAGAACCAAAGCAGATTAAAGATGTGCAAAGCCTTGCTGGAAAGGTGGCAGCGCTAAGCAGATTTATTTGAAAGCTACAGATAATTGCATCCCGTTCTTCGAATTAATAACGCAAGGCAAGCGCAACTTTAAATGGACTCCTGAATGTGTAGAAGCTTTCCGGAATCTGTTAAATCATCTGGAGAGACCCCCGATACTGTCTAAGCCCGTGGATCACGAGGATTTATTCGTGTATCTGGCAGTGTCATCTCATGCGATCAGTTCGGCTTTGGTAAGAGAAGAGGATAAGGTGCAAAGACCAGTATACTATGTGAGCAAGAAATTGGCAGCCGCAGAACGAAATTACCCAAAGATAGAAAAGCTCACGTACGGTTTGTTGATCGCATCTAGGAAGCTTCATCACTACTTCCAAGCTTATCCCATTACTGTTTATATTGATCACCCGCTTAAGCAAGTCCTGCAAAGGCCAGAAGCATCGGGAAGATTGCTCAAATGGAACATCAAACTGAGTCAATTCGACCTGAACTTCCAACCTCGGAGGTCGATAAGAGGGCAGGCACTTGCAGAATATATAGTAGAATTTACCATCCCAGAAGATGACACAGAAACTGAAGAGGACGATCAGCCAAAGCGACTCCTTGACCCTAATGCCTGGAAACTATATACTGATGGAGCTAAAAATGACAGACGATCAGGTGTCGTGGTGGTCCTTGAAACTTCAAAGAAACGGATAATATACTACGCTCTTAGATTGGAGTTCCACGCAACCAATAATGATTCCGAGTATGAAGCTCTGATTGCTGGATTGAAGCTTGCAAAGGAACTTGGGATAACATAGCTAGACATCTTTTGTGACTCCAATTTGGTCGTGAACCAAGTTAATGAAAAATTTCAGGCTAAGAGTCCAAGGTTGATATCATTTCCGGAAAAAGTAAGAACATTATTGGGTGGTTTTGAGCACCATAGTATTTCTCACATTCCTCGAGCAGAGAATCAAAGAGCGGACAAGTTAGCAAAGATGGCTAGTTCCGATAATCCAGAACATACGGAGCTAGTCCCGATTGAAGTATTACGGTTCCCAAGTGTGGATCAGATGGAAGTTGATCTAGTACTAGAAATTGAATCAGAAAGGGAGTAATGGATGACCCCCTTGAAGAATTTCTTGATGAATGGAATGCTCCCAAATAAGAAAAGTGACGGGCGCGCGGTCATACGGAAGGCTTCCCAGTATGTGTTGCAAGGCGGAGTTCTGTACAGACAAGGTTTCTCGATGCCTCTCCTCCGATGCATTGCCCATGACGACATCAAGAGTGTGCTGAAGGAAGTCCATGAAGGTACGTTTGGCGACCACACAAGAGGGCAAACATTGGCAAAGAAGATATTGCGATAAGGCTATTTCTGGCCCACTATAAACAAGGATGCAGCCAAGCATGCATGACGTTGTGATGCTTGCCAGAAGTTCTCCAAAATCCCTAGGGCGCCACCTAACCAGTTGAAGACAATGATAAGCCCATGGCCTTTTGCTATGTGGGGAATTGATATCATTGGAAGCCTCCCCATAGCAAAGGGCGGAGCAAAGTTCGCTATTGTGGTCGTGGATTATGTTACTAAATGGGTAGAAGCAGAGCCTTTGACCCTGATCAGGACCAAACGAGTGATCACCTTTGTCGTTAAGAACATCATCTGTCGGTTTGGGATTCCAAAAGTCATCATAACCGATAATGGGACCCAATTCGACAGCACGGAGTTTCGAGATTTCTGTCGGAAGTGTAACATCAAGATAAGATACACCTCTGTGGCACATCCGCGGTCGAACGGACAGGTTGAAGCGGCAAATAAGGTGATCAAATCCATTTTGAAGAAAAGGTTGAAGAGGGCCAAAGCTATGTGGGTTGATGAATTGCATCTGGCACTATGGGCCTATAGAACGACGTATAAGTCGGTAATGGTTCACACCCCATTTTCCCTTGCTTTCAGGGCTGAAGCAGTTATTCCGGTCAAGTTAGAAGTACCATCCCATCGCAGCATTTATTACGACCTATGGACCTACAATGAGTTCCTCCTTGAATCCCTGGACATGTTTGAGGAATAAAGGGACGAAGCCGACTTGCGTGCCTTGAGGCACAAACAACAAGTAGCTCGGTACTACAACAGAAGAGTCCGAGCTCGCACATTCGAACCCGGAGACCTGCTTCTGAAACGTGTCTTTCTGCCCCCGGTACATATGGACCCGAAATGGGAAGGACAGTACACCATTTTACGAAGGCTTAATAATGGAACCTTCAAGCTAGCGACCGTAGATGGAGAAGAAATCCCTAGAGCGTGGAATGCCCAGCATTTGCGATTTTACCTGACATAAAAGTGTCTGTTTTATTCTTTTGTTTTTAGAACCATGTAAAAAGGATCGACTTGCCTAAGAACAGTCTAGTTATTTGAACAAAAGATTATAAAGTGGACGTAGGTCATGATTTGACCGAACCACTATAAAAATTTTGTGTGTTATGTACCCTTACTGCAGCATTTCTTATCTACTCTTTTATTTTGATCAATATATATACTATTACCATTTCAGGAAATTGTTTTAAATTTATGTAGTAATCTCAAAACAACTAATTCAAGATACCGTTCGGCGGATCGGAAAGTTCGCGATGATTAAATCTTCAAAAGGTACAGTAGGGTAAATTGCATTACAACATAACTCCTAAGATCAAGGAGAGAATACAAAGGACGCAAAGATGATGTCCCCGAGGCGTGCAGCTGCACCATGATAAAACCACCTTGGCAACACTCTAATCCGGTGAAGGATCGGGAGAGTATAAAGGTGCTAGAGACTTAGCACCCCCAGAACTTCTGCCCCGCTGAAGGATCAATGAGCAGACGAAAAATCGAGCTCGAACTCTAACCCACTGAAGGATCGGGAGAGTATAAAGGCGCCAGAGACTTAGTGCCACACAAACTCTAACCCGCTGAAGGATCGGGAGAGTATAAAGGCGCTAGAGACTTAGCGCCGCAAGAACCATTACCCCACGAGAAAATCGGGGTGGTACGAATAAAATTCTAATCGATCGCCAACACGCCCTGGCCAGGCAATGTAATGACAATCGATTAGGAATGTATACGTGCCTTGCTACACGATTACTTAGCACATGTATTTCCCGATGATTGTTTTCGTTATGATTAATGATCGCTACTTACAACTTTAATATTTAACTATGAAAGCTTCAATTATGATTACTTAAGCTCTGCTAACATGATGAATTTGCAGGAACACTGCGATGCAAAAGAAGTAGGTGTTTATTACTGGAAACAGATATGCAAAAAACAAGAAACTAAGCACAAAGTGAGGGCCAGTCTCACGACCACATCTTTTGGCTAAAAGAAATCCTAAAACTAAAACATGAGCCAATAGATGCATTCTATTTGCGGTTGGGAGATGGCTTTGATTTCTTGTCCTTCTTCTGTTTTTATAACTCCTCTTTAACAGTACCGGAGCGGTCGCTTTTCTTCCTCTTCCTCTTGTCGAAAATAGGCTCCGGAGAAGGACTGGAAGGTTCAGAGGCAAGCTGTGAAGTTATTGACCTAGTAGAGAATCTTATAACTAAACCGGTCTTGGGGTCGATTTTAGAAATAGGGGTCACGAACACAGGATTCTGTTCCTCCCTCTTAAGAGCCAGCTGCTTCTCCTTCCTAGCCTGTATGTTAGCCAAGGTTTCGCTATCATCACCCTTGGCCTCGTCAATGATTTCTACCTCCTCTTCCTCATCTCCATAACCGCCATCTGTGTCACGCAAAGCAGCAATGATATCGGCGTCTACAGGAGTGCCAGTGCCAGACTCCATGGGTGCTACTGTAACTCTATCACTGGTTGAGCCCCCAGTTTGCTTTGAGACCTCGGAATCTTCGATACCAGAACTCTGGGGAATCTCAACCCTCTCAGCGTCTGCCTTCTCCTCTATACACTTTTCGACCACTTTGGTACATACACCATTAAAAATAAGGGTTAGCAAATCTGGAGAAGATGTGGCCATGTCAGTTGTCTGTCCCATGAGACGATGACAAGTTATGATTGCTTTAATGAACTATGGAGAAAATGTGGAGACACCTTCTGCCAGCTCATCTCTCAGATTTGAACTGGTGGTCCCAACAATCAGAGGGGTAGGTGCCAAGGGGATCAATGGATCATCGGGTTGTATCCCTCAACCTCAGAGGCTTTGGGCTCTACTATCGAACTCGAGCTCTCGCCAACTTTATCCTTACCCTCGAGCCTACTCTTCTCCCTCTCCATTTCCTCATGGATAAGGCGTCTACCTTCCTCCAAAACCGTGGGCTATTCACCTCTGAGAAAAGTTTGCATCAGCTGGGGCTCATCAATTTCGTCGACCCCCAGTCGCCGGCTCTTCTCACCCTTGATAATTGCGTCCCATATATTGGCTAGGGTAACATGGTAGTCGGGAATCCAAGAGATATCTCGATGCTTGATAACTTGACTAAAGAAATAAAACAACAATTCTTTAAATCTATCTATACCCTTCTCTTTTTTGGCAAACTCATCAGCCACAGCAGCTGCCGACTCAAGAGCGCTATTGGCATTGCTTTCGGCGACAGCTACCTGCTCCTCGGCTTGAGCAAGTTGATCATTTAGAACCTCCTTATACTTCTTGGCAAGGACAAGGTCATTTTTTAAGTTCTCCTTCTCTTTCTGCCAAGCCTCTTTCTCAGCAGAAAAGCAATCCTGTACTGTCTTCAGTTCGGTGTTAACTGCCCTAAGATCCTCCACTTCTTTCCTCAGGGCCACCCGTTTCTGGCTATTTAATTCAAGCTCGTTGCGAAGTCGCTCCCTGGCACTTTCCAACTCGGACTTGTAATTCCCTGCGTCTCGCCGAGCTAAAGCCAGTTGGGCCCGTGCGTCCTCCAGTTCTTTTTCCATTTTGGACCTAGCCCTAGTGTCATTGTCAATCTTTTGTCTGGCCCTGGCTGCGTCCGTCTCCATCCGGCGGATGATAGAAGAGAGTGTAGCAGCATGCTTCTTCATTACCCCATATTGTTTGGCTGTGTGGCACACATACCCTATCACCTCCATGTCCCAATCCTCGGGGACTAGTTCAAGATCTGGGACGAACACCATCCTCTCAATGTAAATGTCGGGAAACTGTTTTCGTAAACGCTTTAACCTGGCCGTGGTCTCAGAACTGGGGGCAACATCCCTCACAGCAGTAATGTCCAAGCCACACTCACCGAAGGAAGTAGGAACTGTCTTCCCCTTCTCTATAATCATGCCCTCATCTTTGTCCTTGTCCTTTGACTCGGCATGTTTCTTAGAAGATTGGGCGTGAGAAGGAGTGCTTTTTGGAGGGATTAAATCTCTAGGAAGTTGCTTCCCCCCAGCTGGTAGCATTGGACGACTAGGTGGCTTTCCATAACTTTGATTCGGTGGAGATCGAGGTCGTGCAGAATAAGATTGATGAGAATCCCGGGGTCAACGACTGTCCCTTCCCCGACTTTCGCTACGAGTGTGCTCAGGATCTGGAAGGAGGCTTGGTGCGCCCTTGCGATGGGAACGGTAGGAATAAGACCGTTTGCAAGACATTTTTCTACAAAGAAAACAAGTGCATGTTAGAACTTTGAACCACAGTAGTAAAAGAGTGTTATGATAAATGGTGCATGTGTTTTGTGCATCCCGTGGAATCCCCTTTTTTGAAACAAATCTGGGGAACTTCTTTTTCTCCAACTGAGGCACCCGTCTTTTCGGAAAGGGGAAAGATTGGCTCCCCTTCGAAATCTTCTTGGGTATAAATATCATCTGGCAAAGGAATTTTACTTAATTCCCCGAAAATCTGTTCCTCCATTAATTCATCGTGAGCGAAAGACTCAACTGGCGATTAAGTCCTTAGTGGAAACTGCCCCTCGGAGGTTGAAACCTCCTTTGATTTACCAGCTCGTCCCTCATCCCCTTTATACACGTTGAAATATTCGTCGTCCTGATTAATCATTGGCGAAGGGCTCTTGCGAATAGTAATCGTCTCTGCAACTTGAGAAGTTCCTTCTCCTTCAGGTGGGGGCACATACTTGTAAGGTTTGCCGCCCGTGCCAAGTCCGAATCTTATGTCCAAAAGATGATGTTTGTGAAGGTTTTCGTCGATAATACATTTCTTGATTCTCAAGAAGCCAGACTTGCTTTTTAGAAGACGGGATAATCGATCATTATACACTGAGCCTTCTGTCTTGGGGAATGTGTGATCTGTGCAAAGGAAAAGGAAACATGTTAATAATTCGATTATGTAATTCAGTCATGCATCTGGAGGCTCGAAACTTACTAGATTTGAGCCACCTCCTCGCACACCCAGCCTGGTGTTTTATGTAAAACCAATCAAATTTGGGATCCCCTGTGTTGCTGTAACCATCAGACAGAACCTTCCTGTTGGTTACTGATGCAAAGAAGGAGAAATATGGAGTCGCTGTGGAACGGTGCTTGAAAAGATAGTAGAATTTCAAGTCTTCGAAATTAAGATCAGTTTGCAGAATTTCTGCATACGCGACGTGTTAGACCAAAAATTGGTTCTTACATCCAAATTGATTAAAAGCAGAATGAAATGAGATCAAAAATAAAAATGAACACACCGGATTTATAGTGGTTCGGCGAAGAAATGCCTACGTCCACTTGTCTTTCACTATTTTCAATGATTTAGTTGCAAATACAATGAAATATTCACTTGATTTCTCTCACAACTCACTTACTATCACTCAATTGTCTAAAAACAAATAATGAAAGAAGATTTGGATTTTCCGGGAGTGCTGGAATTCGGGTTATGAAGGTGGTTGAACTCTCAAAGTGCCAGAAAAAAGATCCTTTTCTTTGTCTCCAGACGGGGTATTTATAGGTGAGAATTTGCTCAGAACCCGATCCGGATCGGAGCCACGTGTCATCCATCCCATCAGCCTCGGGTTCGGATGAATTTCTATGTTGACAACGCATCAGAGTAGTGGACGTTGTGGGTAGGAACTGGTCATAGCCGATCCGAATAACCAGGCGCTCATGCAGGAGAGTGACGTGGAAGACAGGCTCGGGTCGGAAGGGTATGCACAAGGGGTTCGGATCAGAGTACCTGATCCGACCCGGATTGACTTAGGACTAATCCCTGTTTTTACTCCGCTCCGCTCAGATCTGTTGCTCTCCGCTCCTACTGGAAATATGTTGCTCTCCGATTCGAACAGACGTGACTCTCTGATTCCAACAACAATAGTTCACCGATCCGAACAGCAAATTTTATCCGATCTGAACCGCAACACTTCTCCGATCCGACCCGCTTCAGTGTTTTTCAAGCACTTCAATATTTCACATCTTGACTTTGTGTTGCCCAGTTCACAAAGTAGGCTAACATTTTGCCCCCTCAAAGGATGCTTCTGTTGGAGACGGAGCATGCTTTGATTATCATTGCCCAGCGCTCTTCGAGGTGATTTTTCTTTTGATTTTCCTTGTGTTTTCATCTTTTTCTTCAAATTTCAATATAATTCGTTGCTGAGCTAAATAACTCGATTCGGTTCGGATTCCGATCTGAACAGACCCCTTCTTCTCTCCATCTTTCATTGGACTATTGGGCCAAGCTTTACTTCTGGACTGTCCATCCGATCTGAATGGGAATTCTTCTACTGGGCTGCCGATCCGAATGGGGAGACGAATAGACACTCCTCTCTTCTATATAAACAATGCCTTCTTCCTCCTTTCATTTTTATTGTTTCCCCACTCCTGAAGCTCTGCAAAACGAGAAAACCTAATTCTTGAAGTATCAAAATTCCTTTTAATTCTCAAAGTAATTACATCGGTAGGTTATAAAACTTTGAACAATTCCTTCTTTAATTACTCTGGATTCGAATTCGTAGACGATCAGGATGATTTGTGTGTGAATCTCTGATGACCTTGTCACCGTGACCCCCCTCGCCACCATCGCCAGTAGACTCGTCGCCATCTCGAGGTTGGAACGGAGGGGATTAGAATTCGTTGTTGAGTACGCCAGCGCATGATTACTTGGCTTTGATTTGAGTGACTGGCACGAAACTGGCCTTGGCATCGGTTAAGGAAGAAAGAGGGTGAAGGAGAAGAAGAAGATAATAGGGAATCGGTTCGGTTCGGAGGGACATGGAAGTTGAAAAAATGAGGGAAAGAGGAAGGGAGTTCAGGAAATCGGACCGGGTCGGGGCAAGTAAAGAAAGAAAAAAGAAAAGAAATCCAGGAGATCGGATCGGGTCGGAGCAAGTATTTAAAGAAGGGGGAAAGGAGCCTACCTAACCGGATCGGGTCGGACCTTAAGATGACGGAGGAGAAGTATAACTACGTGATCCGATCTGAACCGTTAGGGGACTTTGCCTCCGATCCGATTCGATTTTGATTTCTGAGTTTCAATGAGATATTCAAGCCTAAGGCCACGCCCCCGATCCGATCCCAATGAATGGACCCGAACCAAACCGAAGCACAACCTACCTTAACGCATAAAAACTCGTCTAACTGGCCCAATCAACTTTGGGCATAATCTTCAATTTAATGGACAGTTAGGATAGTGCCTTGCGAACGTAACTGGACATCAAGAATTACTTCAACTCTTTATATTTTGCCGAACTTTTTCGTCTCACTTTTAAACATTTACTTTGCACTTTAGTTTGCACACATGCACGGGGGGATACGGGCTAATTTGCACTAATTTGTGCTATTGCTTCTTCAATAGTTTTATGACCATGAGACCCGGACGCTCTTCCAGACTAGCTGAGAGGAAAGAAGCCCTGGAAACCTCTAACAAGATTACTCTCGAGGACATATCTTCTCCGTCGGATCCAGAATGGGATAATGAGGGTTCAGACTACGACGTTGGCAATCGTAAAAGTGACGAAGTGTCTTCAGAGAATGAAGTTTCTTTAGGTTTTGAAGAGGAAGGAGGGATTGGCGACGACCGGGCTCCTGATGAGTTTGAATCGGCTGTCATATTGGAATCGCCCCAAGATTCTGTTGAATCGACAATTGATAACGACCGACTTACCCGAATTTGTTTGAAATATGGGATAATGAAAAGGGACACTCTAGTGCCTTCAAGCTCTGACCGTCCCCACAACCCTCCAGAAGGATATATGGCGGTGACTCGGTTGATGTGTATGGTCGACGCTATCCCTCCATTTTCTCCCTTCATCGTTGACTTTCTAAGACAAATGCGGATTGCCCCCATGCAGCTGCATCCCAATTCTTATGCCTACTTGCACACTTTGTACATAGCATACCGTGAGATCTTAGGCATAGAGCTCACGTTCAATGACGTTCATTTCTTCGATAACTTCAAGCATCGGACTCGAGAGACTCCATCTTTCTGCTATTTTGAGTTTGTTCCTAAGAGGAAGATAATGTTGGCGCGATTCAGCAGTAAAGCTGGAGATTCCAGACTGGAATGGTTCTATGTGAAGCGACAGCCTGGATGTGCCAGGAGGTGGACGAAATCAAGTAAAGCACTGATTTTCTAAATCTGGGCTCTATACACTCGAGTCATCACCCTAACTTGTTTTTCTTTTTGTTTGCAGTCGACAATCCAAAACAAATATCAGATCAGGTGTTCTTTGACCGGATGCACCAACTTCTTAATGGCGATCAAAAATTCTTGACTATCGATGAAGTCCTTAAGGACGAATATCTTCACTTTCATGGGTTGTTATCCGTTTTTCGTAGTATTGGTCATGGGATGGCTCCATACGTATATATTCCTCCAGTGGATGTAGTCCCAGAGACACGAGAAGGTTCGGGAGTTCCTACAGTGCCTCTTCAAACTTCACCTTCTCCATCTTCTACTCAAGATGACGAATTGGCTAACCTGGCCGAAAGGCATCGTGAAGGATATACTGCCCCCGAAGAGGCTACTTCTCTGGAAAAGTCAACATCCTCCAAAGAATCGCCACTCAATGCTTCCGAGGGAGACGTCCCTAGTACTGATGACCCATTATTCCAGGGTTTGGGGGATCTCCCCTTACCTGAAACTATATACACTTCAGAGGATTTTAGGAAGGATCCTTTAGTCTTCACTTCTTCTGAAGAGACCACTCCTGCTAAGGCCAAAGAGCCTGCTCGCACTAGTCTAGCTTCGGACTCGGGTTGGTTGGGGGGAAACACACCACTTAGGACACACTTTATACAATAGCATTAGCATTCATTACACCTCTTTCTCTGTGAATCCATTGATTCTGAATTTCGTTTGTCTTATTGTGCAGGCACGATGTCTCGATCTTACTATGATATCAGGAAGCCTCGCCGCAGCATGTCTAATCCACCTCAGGATATCGAGTATGATCGCCGCGATGATCGCGGTAGGGAGGAGAGAAGGCCTTATGATCCCTATCGCTCTCGACCCTCACGTTCTCGCTCTCCCATTCGGTCGGATCAAGAGAAATACAAAGGTTATCAAAGCCGTAGGGAAGAGGACAGGCCACAATCGAAAGACTCCACTTCTTCCCACGAAAAGCGCAGCAGAGAGAGAAGTCCTCCAAAAGATACCGAGTCTCGAAATAAGCGCAAGTTCCCTGCTACTAAACGACCTAGGACAGACAAAGAAACTACTGAATCCTCCGCACACAGGGACACTGAATTGACGATCCCCGCTCCTCCCCCACTAGATGCGGAAACTGCAATAAAGCGGGCGTATTTGGAGGAGCAATTTTCCGAACACTACCTCGAGTCTTTGACTTTTTTACCTGCCCTTGAACCTGTTTCTTCTAAGTGGGCAGATGAGGCCAAAGCAAAGATAGACGCGGTTGAAAAACAATATTCTAAGATGTTTAAATATTCACGCAATCTTTCCAGAATTATCCGTACTCTAATCACGAATGCTGATTCAATGCAAAAAACCGTGGAAGAAGATGCTAAGGCCTTAAAGAACCTAGGTAAAGATTTGGAGGACACACAGGCCCAGCTTGCTATTGCTCAGAGGGACGCTACCAACTTCTAAATAGATCGGGAATGCTTTACACTTCACTGCATCAGGGGCAGCAGCAGCATTCATGAGCCACGAATATCGCATCAAATGCTGTCCCAGATCAGTTCTCCCATTGTACTTGTCCATCTGCGGCAGGTTAAAACGCCGGGGAAACTGAAAGTCGAGGATGTCGTCAGTGAAAGGAGTATGGCTTCGCTCAATGCCATAATCTTCGTTGGTATAGTTCAGGCTCTCGGACATAATCTGGCGCACCATTGCCTGTACATCAGCATTAGTTAGGGGCCGTTCAGGTTCCCTGGCCCTGGTATCTGGGTTCCTTCTGGGCTCTTGTTCAGGAGATGCCCTTCTTCTTCGAGCTGCTTCTGCTCTATTCCGTTCCTTACGCTCCCGGTCGATCTCGGGAGGAGGGGACTGAAGCCTTTGACCCCGAGTGGGATCATTGTTTCCTAGTGCTCATGCAATATCCTCGCGAGACCCCAAAGATCCGAATGTCAGCTGCTCCAAATTCTGAGGTCGTTCGAGCGGCCTTCGTTCACTGGGCCGCTCTTCCTCAGAAGAAGAAGTCTGATCCACTGGTGTGTGACGAACCGGTGATGGGGTCCTCTGTCGACAGAGTTTGCTAATCTCCCTGCTCATGAGCCTCATATTTTCCTGCATCATGAGATTGGTGCGCTCGTGGACTTTCATAGCCTCCCTAGTACTCTCAAGCATGTCAAGTAGGCGCGAGAAATCTCCTTGAGTAATGGGCGCAGATGGATTGACCTGATCATTGACCCTGGTGGCTGGAATTGGAGCATTCGTAGGGACTCGAGTAGAGGTTCTAACATCACCAAGTGTCGGGTCGGATCGGAGATGGGAGATCGGGTCGGTTCGGAGCTGGGGAGCCTGGTCGGGTCGGTACATGGCAAGCTGCTCGGGTCGGTTCAGGTTGGGGGAATGCACTGCTTCAGAATCTCCTACCCGAATCGGATCAGAGCTCTCCCCCTGAAGGCGTTTCGGAATTCCTGCATCGGTTCGTCCTGCCGCTGAACTCTGCCAACGAGACCTTGTTACAACCGCATTTTGCTGATCTTCGCCACCTCCATTTCCTCGACCAGATTGAACTTCTTTGCCTTTTCCTTTGGCCATGATTCTTCGACGATCACTTCAACAAATATCCAAGGGCGTTGAAACTTGAGGATTAACTTCTTTGAACTCAACGGTCCAAAAAGTAGAACGATAATCTCGAAAAACAAAGAATTCAGATGATTTCTCAGTGAAAGCACCAAAATGTTAGACCAAAAAGTGGTTCTAACACCCAAATTGATTAAAAGCAGAATGAAATGAGATCAAAAATAAAAATGAACACACAGGATTTATAGTGGTTCGGCGAAGAAATGCCTACGTCCACTTGTCTTTCACTATTTTCAATGATTTAGTTGCAAATACAATGAAATATTCACTTGATTTCTCTCACAACTCACTTACAATCACTCAATTGTCTAAAAACAAATAATGAAAGAAGATTTGGATTTTCCAGGAGTGTTGGAATTTGGGTTATGAAGGTGGTTGAACTCTCAAAGTGCCAGAAAAAAGATCCTTTTCTTTGTCTCCAGACGGGGTATTTATAGGTGAGAATTTGCTCAGAACCCGATCCGGATCGGAGCCACGTGTCATCCATCCCATCAGCCTCGGGTTCGGATGAATTTCTATGTTGATAACGCATCAGAGTAGTGGACGTTGTGGGTAGGAACCGGTCATAGCCGATCTGAATAACCAGGCGCTCATGCAGGAGAGTGACGTGGAAGACATGCTCGGGTCGGAAGGGTATGCACAAGGGGTTCGGATCGGAGTAACCGATCCGACCCGGATTGACTTAGGACTAATCCCTGTTTTTACTCCGCTCCGCTCTGATCTGTTGCTCTCCGCTCTAGCTGGAAATAGGTTGCTCTCCGATCCGAACAGACGTGACTCTCTGATTCCAACAACAATAGTTCACCGATCCGAACAGCAGATTTTATCCGATCCGAACCGCAACACTTCTCTGATCCGACCCGCTTCAGTGTTTTTCAAGCTCTTCAATATTTCACATCTTGACTTTGTGTTGCCCAGTTCACAAAGTGGGCTAACACGACGTATATAGTGTACAGGGCTGCATAAGCATTGGGATGAAGCTGCATAGGGGCAATACACAATCGTCTTAAGGTTTCAATGACGATTGGTGGAAACAGAGGAATAGCACCTACCCAGCACATGAGTCGACCGATTGCCATGTACCCTTCTGGAGCAAGATGAGGTCTATCTCCGTTTTTGGGTGTTTTCACATCGTCCGACGGGATCCCGTGTTTCAAACAAATTTTCTTAAGTTTTATATCGTCTAGTTTGGAAGTTAAAGAGTCAGTGAATTTCTCAATTCCTATAACACCGGGAATCTCATCTGGAGCTCGGTCATCCACTTCGGACTCCTCTTCTAGCGAGGTACTCTTAGATGAATTTGACTCTGTCTCAGCATCATATTCGGATTCAGAGACCTCATCCCTTGGATTAATTGGAGGAACCTCGGGATTATGGTGTTTCGACACCTCCGGGTCCACCTCTATTTCAGATCTTTTAGGAGAACGATTATCCGAAATTGCTATTTTGGTGAGCAAATATGAGAGATTAGAATACAGTTACCCGTTCCCCGTGTGTGCAAATGCAAGTGTGTTCCTGTGCATACATTAAAGAAAAGCATAAAAGTTAACAAGATCATCGAAGGACTAGTCGTCATATGCAGTCAAGATCATGCTGTTGTCCAGTGTAGAAAGTCCCGAGGGCTCTAGCCTAACTGTCCATTTGTATATCAAGGTCACATTGTTTTATTTAGTCAACAAGTCCATAGGATCGTTCGTCGCATTGGCTCATGAGATAGGGATTGAATCTTCATACATCGATGGATCGTAAAGCATGTGCTGGATCGTGAAGAAGCTTCAGATCGTGGAGGAGCTTCAGAAGTCGGAGTGCTGGGATTTTTGATCTGTCATGCTTTACCAAAACGGATCGTGACAACCCCTCACGACCAGCCCTAATTCATGTTACCACGAACCGATGCTCCTTCATGCCCTCGATCCAATCCGCTAGCCAAACCAACAATCCATCCATTTATCCTCCTCACGAGCCATCACCGCGATCCAGCTCGACCTGCTCCTTCGTCTTCCTTCTCTTTTCTCCCCTCCATCTCCGAACTCAAACAACAGAACCCATGGCACCACCACCGCTCCCAAAATCTTAAAAAACCACGAAACTCCTCCACCTCTTCCCTCAAATCAACAAAAACTCGAGTAAAACAAGGATAGAAATGTGAAAATATATCTTTAATATGATTACCATTCTTAAAAATGGGGAAAATGAGTGGGTTTTTCTTGGAAATTTAAGATAGGGTTTCAAAAGGAAGAACGGAGGCAACAAGAAGAAGAAGAAAAGGAAAGGAAGGGGGAGGTTCGGTTTATATAGGCAAAACCCACGACTGTTGATATTCTGATTTTTGTCCCATTCGGACCGTGGAGCTCAGTGGGCCAAAGAACCAAGCCCGGCAGAGAAAAAGGGAGGCCGATCCCTCGAGGTGGCTCGTGACCGAAGTAGGAAGGCCCCGTCGCATCTCGTGGGGAAAAGCTCAAATGGTTGTCAGCACAAAATAAAGGCCTTGTCTCTCGAACCATGAGGTGTTTGGGGATCCGACTCAGCGAATAATTATCAAAAATGAAGATTCAGAAATACTTATGAAGATTTAAAATTTTACCTGGCAACCTGGCGATGAAGTATCTGAAATCCAAGAGATAAGATCTATCCGATGAATAAAGAAATGATGGATGATGTAAACCGATATTTATACCGGTCAAAGAGCACGACTTCTTGAAGCATAATGACATTTCAGACGGATATGACCGCTGATTTGCACCTTTCTATGAAAAGATATTTCTGCAATTTCAAAGCATGTTCCATCCCTGTTGAAACATACTTCGAGGGGGCAAAATGTTGGCTAGCTTTTCGATCAATCCAACAAGGTTCACACACAAAGAAAACATGATGCCTCATGCCTTTGATCCATGAAGACTCTGTCGCGATCGCTCCTCTTACATCGGTTCGTGATGTTTCCTCTAGCTCGCGATCGCCCCCATGTCCCCACGATCCGATCCGCCCTCTCCACTTTTACCCGATTCCGTCTAAGCCCAAAAGACGTGGTGAAGGCTGTGACTAAGTCCACCACGATCCGAAAATGTTGGATCTCGTGACATTTGTCCACAACAGTCATATTGACCAATTCTCCCTCAAGCCACGAACCAGTCCGAGATTCTCGAGATGTGTGCCACGTATGACCGCGATCCGCCTGAAGAAATCACCTATAAATAGGCTAGAACTTGGCATTTTTTGGGGGCTTTTTGGCAATTCTGAGTTCTGAATCCATCATTATTACATCTCCATTATTATTCAGAGTTTTCTCAAAATTATTGAGTGAGTAAACATTGTAAGAGGGAGATTGAGGGATAAATCATTGATTGTACTCTGATTTCAAGTATAATCAAAGATATAAAGTGGGCGTAGGCTCATTGACGCCGAACCACTATAAATCTAGTGTCTTTTCTGATTTTCTAATATTTTTTCTGATATTAATTTCTGCTTAATTGAACAACTTGGGTGTTAGAGCCAATTTTGGATCTAACAAATATATATCTGTTTGGCGGCGGAGAATTTATTCTCTTGCTTAACGCCCTTCTCTGAGACGTACGAGCTCTGGTGTAATATATTGATGGATATCAACCGCATGGAGTGAATTGCCTGAGTGGCATGCCTAAGTGGCAATTGATCAAGGCTTCTATTGAAAAGTAAGGTCTTGTGGTTGAGGATCAAAGCACGACCTATATGGCATAGCTTTGTGTAGCATTGATTCGCGAGCTTCAAACCTCGGTTTTGAACTAGAAATGGGAGAGGTCTTCAGGGAGGACATATGCTTCCTTCTAGCTAAATGTGGCGTCAGTGGTTTGACACGCCCTGAGGAGTTTGGCTTAAGTGGTTGTTGCTGTTGTGAGGCGCCTCTGATATATCGGTTACTGTGTGGAGCCGATTGAGTCATTGGACTCATTGACACCCAATAGGGTGGGGAAACGCAGTGTTTAGGCATTTTAATCCACATCGGTGGACCGGCCCTGACGATCCAAGGGCCCACCTGAGTCTCGGTCCTGAGGGGTCGGCTAGAGCATCTCGAATCGGTGAGGATGACCCCTTGCCTTGGTTCACAGATGGAAATCCAACTTCCAATACGTGACTTTGCGGTTTTGATTGTAGAGCCTAGAATGGCGACATGATATATGGTACCCATGCCGTCTATGATTGATATTTGTGATTGAAATTGATTTCTTCACTTATAGTAATAATAAAAGATGAAATTTAGTATATCAACCATTCTTTGGCTATTATAAGGTAAAACCCTATCCTCCGGCTTGTGTTGCATTGTGTGATGGGACCTGGGTCTTATAATATCTTCATTGTTCTTTATTTAGCATTGCGTTGTTGTTTTATGCACTGCTATTCTTGGGAGGAAACCCATTCCGTGTTATACGGCGTAGTCCCTTGATTTACCTAACTTTAAAATAAAGAATAATTGTTTTAGTTCTCACACCAGTCACAGGACTGACCTGCAGTTTATTGTTTTAACCTAAACTCTAGGTGCCCTTATTTTGACACGGGCAGCTAGTAGTTTTGGGTTTGCAGATTTATATTCACAGGATCCTGATTTATAGCTGGAACGATACTCGGAAAGCTCTGTATCCGTGTATTATGTTTAGTTGTGTTTTGTATTATTTTCCGCTGCGATGTATTTAAATGTAATTTGAATCTCTGATATTTTCTGTGTAATATTTATTCATACTCTGTAATATTCTTGTATTCTGATGGAATTGTTGTAATAAACAATGAAATGTTCTTCTTTTTGCATTCTGATGTGGCTTGCTCTCAAAACAATCAGGCGTTCCAAACAGTCTTGTTCGGTTTAGTGATCGATTCAGATCGAGCGAAATTCCTTATCGTTATAGTTGGTATCAGAGCTTTGGTTTACAAAGCTCGAGAAAAAGACACATTAGAACCATACGAAAGAATTCATTAGAGATTGGATTAGTAATATCCAATGAGAATGACTCGTTAGAGATAGGATCAGTAGTATCCTAGAACGAGTGTGAAGAGTGATGTTTTTAAAATAAAACTGAAAACAAATTTTGTTTTGAAAATTTAAATCAATTATTCGTATTTGATTATTTATTTTATATTGATTTGGACAATCAAGTATATAAAGATTTTGCGTATACGTCTGATCCACGTGTATTCGAAGTTTTAATATACTGGATAGATATAGGGTCACGCTCCAGTCGCTCGGGGATGATTCTGGGGATGTCGCGACATCGTCCGTATTTCTGTTCGAGTTTCGAAGGTGTGATATATATATATATATATTTCCAATTGACTGGTGTGAGAACCAAAACTAGATAGAATATATTGGTTGTAAACTGGCATCAAAAATGTGATTTTTTGACTATGTATCCAAGTTATGTGTTAGAAAAGCTAATCAACTAATTGATTGATGGTTGTGTTGTCTGATTATTGTTTGATTAAGTAAATGTTGAACCTTTAGCTAAATTGAACCAAATAGTGAGTTGTATTGAAAATTTGTCACATTTGCAAATGTATACATGTACTTACATTGAACAGGTCATAGCAAGAAGGCTAGAGCAGAAGAATAAAATTGTTTGCCCGACAAATATGTACATGTTTACAAATTTATTGGGTATTTGATGATTTTGTGAGCCGATTGGCTAGCCACTTGGCTGTTTCTTTTTCTTTTTGGATTGGTGAGGGCCATGGGAGGCTATTTGAAATACCCCGAAGCTCCCGGTGCAGGGGAGGTTATGGAGAAATTTTTCGAAAATTCAGGGTGTTAGCCAAATTTTTGAAAATTTGAAAAGCTTTTAGAAACTGAAAAGTTGAAGAACTTAAGCTGTAACAAAAATAATGAAAGTTTAGTTGATTAGTTAAACAACTTTCGGCTTCGTTCCTTTTCGGGGACGAAAAGTTTTAAGTGGGGGAGATTGTAATAACCCGGAAATCTGGGCCAATTTAAAATTTTTATTTTGGCATTTTGATGAATTATGAATATTTAAAATGACTTAATTTAAATAGTGACGACGAGAAATTTATTTTTGAATAGAATTAGAATGAATATATTTATTTGAATCGACGTTAGAATATAAATATTTTATTTTAATTATAAAGGGAATTGAAAATGGCACGGTAGTTCGAAAATTCGATTTCAAAATTCAAATGAATGTACATGATTTAAAATAAACCTGATTTTAGCGAAACCAAAAATATTTGAATCTATTTAATAATATCTTTCCAACTAATCTGAAAACTTGAAATTTCATAGCGTGGATAAAAAGAAACGTCCAGTTGAAAATTCTGAATAGTCGCTAAGGAAAATATAGCCCTTAAAAATGTAAATTTTGCAAACGATGTCGGTTTTCGATGAAACCACTTTTGTTGGATCCGCGATGTCAAGTTATTGCTAGGTTTCAAAATTCGTAATTTTCTGAATCAACATGTGAGCGTGGCGAAGGAAAACGCATTTGACCAGTTTCAGTTGATTTTAATCAACTGGAAAATAGCCATTTTTCAAATGGTCTCGGAATTCGATGAAATTAGTTTTGTTAGGACCGCATCATCAATACGAAGCTAGAAAATATTTTTCGGGAATTTTTAGAATTAATATGTGGCCCCGGTCAATTGAAATGTGCGTTCAAATTCAGTATACTTTGACTTATATTTTGAATTTGATGAAAGCTGATCATAACCGCCGAATTGGCTTGCGATACATATCCCATTGTGTTCGGAATGGGGGTAATTAGCTATGGTCGACAGTTGTTAGGTCTCGTTTAGAGTTCGAGATTTAAAGTCAACTTTTGGGTGATAAAATATTAATAAATTAAAATATATAATAGGGCCTCCCTCTCTTATTCTCTTCCCCGATTTCTGATTAAAAAAACAAAAAAAAGGAAATAACCGATCTCGTTCAGCGCCGTTGACCCCATCTCCCCCACCGCCGCACCACATCGTCCCCCGCCTCCCTCTAGGTCGCGCCACAACCGCAGACGCCTCCTCTTCCCCGTCGCGTTCTCCACCGCCCAACTCGAAGAAACCGCCTCCAAATCGAATCGCGACCCCCCACTGGCCATCCCCTACGCTGGCGCCGCTGCTAATGTGCCCCGACCCTACTGCGCCGTGCCACATCCCTCCTCAGCCAAGCGTGCAACTGTGTCAGCCCCCTTCGCCTTCGAAAACCCTAGGAATGTAAGTTTTCTGATTTTAATCTTTACTTTCATATGGTTAGCAAGTTATAAAATCGGTTTTAACTAGAATATAGTATTAAAAATATGATTTTTATATTATAGAAGTATTAAAAATAGGATTTTTATATTATAGAAGTATTAAAAATATGATTTTTATATGATATAAGTATTAAAAATATGATTTTTATAAGATAGAGAATATAAAAATATAATTTTTATATATGTAACGAAATAAAAATCTGATTTTTATTATATATATGTTGAGATAAAAATGTGATTTTTATAGAAGCGAAATAAAAATTCGATCTTTATATAAGAAGTAGAAATATATAAAGATAATATTTTTATATAGAAAGAAGCGATAGAAATATAGGGTTTTTATATACATAGCAACAATATAAAGATGCGATTTTTATATATGTAGTGAATGTGCACAACGAAAGTGATAAAAGACGAGTGGTGAAGATTTTCTATATAAGAAGAGTCGCGGTGTATTGGATTTGCTAGTCGGTGAGAACTTGTAATGACCCAGGAATTTAGCGACTTTGGTTATCGACATCAAAATGATGACGACTAACCAAACATCGAAAAATCCCGGTACCTAATGAAAGAAATTAGAGGGTGAGGAAAGATATGATAGAAACTTAGAATAGAAGAAGAAGAAGAACACAATATTAGAGTAACATGAATCTCATAGCGGAACGAATAACAAATAATATATGTAACATAACTTTGAAATATACATTTGTATTTTAATATACATCATTATCAAAGTACAACACTTACAACACAGTGGAAATATCTATAGCTATATGATCCTGAAGCCTCCTGCTCCAGCTCTTCAAGTATCTGTAAATCCCGACTACTTGACTGTCCGTACAAATTTAGGAACCCAATAGTTTAGGGAAAATAAAACAAAATAAACTCCGGGTCATTCATGGGACTGGTATGAGTAAACAGTTTAAAACGGTTTGAACAAGTAAACGATATCTCAAAAGACCACACCGTATAACGGAACGGGTTTTTCTGTTATGAGAATCCAAAATACCTTTATATCAAAAACCTTTTGATAATGTAATAATGTCTATCAACCACAGTATAATAATCATCTAGCAGAAACGCTTTCATCTCACGTGCTACATATATAGGATACAATCAATACCGCAAGCACGTATTGGGTAATGGATTACCAACTATGACAAGGTATGGAACCACCTTTCGCTAGTGTATCTCTAGAAAGGAATACACTGGGTTCAACAAGAACATCTTGCAACCGGGCCACACATGACCGACCACTCATTTCGCTTGAGTGTATCAAATATATATCACCAACGGTTGGGATCAGCAACCGTTTCCCGAATGGGACTACATCAACAATATATTTTTAGAAGTAAGTGAAACTCTAGATTAGGTGATTATACACCCTACTTCAGAGCGACCGACTTAGCCATGCTACCTGCCCGATTTCTGTCATTTACCGGATGTGAGGCTAGAAGCTACGCTTTATCATCACACCAGATTCACATTGAATGCCACATCGTCAAATCCATCAAATCACTGATTGACGTCCTCAACCATACATTATGTGTTAGCTAAAAGAAGTTTTCTTCTCTGCTTCCACTCTTGGTATGGTTGGAGAAATCGATATACGTGATCGTCTGGAAATACTCTATCAGACATCCGTCCATACAAGTCATCCAGGAATAGGATGAACCGAAGGCACTATTCAGTACATCCATCTTAGGCACGGTTATCTAAGACTTATACAATAGCCCTTGCAATTTACTCTGTCTTCAATTATCTTTGGCATATATGATTCGCAATGCTTATGCCAATACAGAGTGGTTCTTTGGATAATAATCCAACCGGTCTCTCCATATTAACAACATTAAAATGGTCAAAACTTCGATAGTCTATGATTTAACCATCAAAGAAAAACAGGTGTGCAAACAACAATATTATTTCCAAATGGAAATTCTATCGATCAATCATCATTTAACATATATATATAAACATATATATATTCATATTTCCTTATTACCTATGTTTAGAAAATATATGTTATTAACACTGGAAAACATTTCCATTGTTTAATTACATATCACTATCATTTCACAACTATCAGTCCCTGATTGTAAACTAGTAGGAGAACAATTCTCTAAGTGTAAACCCCGAAGGCCGAAACCAACATCAGATCGATACCCAGAAAACTATTCAACTAAACTAATCTCTACTCAGTTTCTAATCTTGTTTAACTTTATTTCTTTACCTCTATTCGATTAACTCCATTTGATTAACTCTAATTGATTAACTCTAATGGTTTTAACTATGCCTGTTTTACTCTAATCGATTTACTCTATTTGATTTACTCAAATCGATTAACTCTGTTCATTTCCTAAATAAATATTCCTTTATCCTATTTATTTTCTAAATAAATATTCTCCTTTATATTCTCCTATTTATTTTCTAAATAAATATTCCATTTATAATCTCCTATTTATTTTCTAAATAAATATTCCATTTATAATTTCCTATTTAGTTTCTAAATAAATATTCCACTTATAATCTCCTATTTGTTTTCTAAATAAATATTCCATTTATAATCTCCTATTTATAAATATTCTCTTTTATAAAATCTTTTATAAATAATTTCCCTTATAAAATCCTTTGATTTTACAAATATTATTTTCAGTATCACTTTGAAAAATCCTTTTCCCCAAATCTTGGTATGTTAGGTGTTTAACATATCAAATTTCGATGTCCAATATCATCCATACACACACAATAAACAACAGGTTATAATTCACATCATATATCAAAATATATGAAAAATAATAAAATAACTGTTGATGAATCCAGTTGGATTCCTCCAACCTGTTTCCCTGCATCCACAGATGTTACACAATAAAATCAACATCACTTTCAGTTCCATATGATATATTCTGTTAAACAGAATCAATATAGAAATTCAACTAACTGACTAGCAGTTCAATCAAACAGTCAACACACAGTCAATCAGCCAATATCTAACAGTTCTGAAAATACAACACGAAAATATAAACTGTTCAGAGTTAGTGAGATTTACTCACATTGGCAGAACATTGTTAAAGAACGATAAACTGTTTGTTTAGATTTGAATCAAACAATTTATTTCTCCATAAATTCAAATGAGTTCCAATTCACTTTGAACCGGTTACATTGTGAAGCTCTCCTCCATACGATCCCAACGCGACCAGTTTCGCAGAATTTCGATTTCGTATGACAAAGTTATCACTATTTGAAGTTAGTACACATTCAATTTGAGTTAAACTATTTAAATTGAAACGGCTTTGCCGGCCCAACAACTCACCCGGCCCAACTACCCAGCAAGTCCCGCTCCTACCCTTCTTCTCCCTCCCATATGATTCCATTTACTCCCGTAGCCTGCTCCCCCTTCAACGTGGCCGAACCTCCACCGATCCTTCCTCCTTCACCGAAAACTCAACCAAACCTCACCAAACCACTTCCCATCGAAAACACCATCATCTCTTACCCCAATTATTGAACTCGCCTGCTTCATTAAAAACCCGACATCGAGTGCTGGATCATTGCCAGGCGCGACCCTTTTTGCTTCGAGACTCCCCAAAAATATCCACCATGGTGCGAAATCCCATCACGAGTTCATCTCCGACCACTACTTTGGCCAACTCCCCCTCAAAACCCTTCGATAGCTAATCCTATTGATGTCATGCTGTGAATTATCCAGCAACGAGAAAATTCTCCGAACACCCTTGAAAATTATATGAGAGCGTAGATATTTTCGCCAGGATTCCATAAATATATATCCAATGATTTATAGATTTTCATTTTATTAGTTTGGATTTTTTTTTCTTTCTTGCGATTTTTGTTTTCCTGAAGAAAACAAACGCGGCAGAATTCTGGGTTTGGGAATTAGGTTTAGGCAAGTTAAAGATTATTTATAGTAAGATTTTAATATTTTTAAAATCATTTTTTATATTAAAATTTAAGCTAACGCTGTATATATTTGCCTTTAAAATTCCTATGATCCCACGTGAAACCCAAAAATCATGAAACTGGACATGTAGCTAGAGTTCGACATTACGATCCCAACGAAACTGGTTTCATCGAATTCCGACTTTGTATGCTCAAAATGCATATTTTTAACCATAAGAATACTAACTGGATTTCACTCTAAAAATATGTACGACCACATACTGACTCTAAAAATCACGAAACTTGGTATCTAACAAATATTTGACATTGCGGATCCAACAAATTTAGTTTCGTCGAATTCTGACTTCGTCTGCAAAAGTGGCTATTTTTAAAGCCCTAAATAACCAATTTAAATATTTTAAATATTTAAATATAATTATATTTAATACTTAAAAATAAATTTTATCGTCTATATTCACAGTGGAATATCATACAGCTCAAAAAAATCCTATATGGGTTTCTAATTCGATATTTCAAATCTGGGTCAACCCGATATTCGATTTATATTGAAATTCCTTTTTAAGATATAAATAATTCCTTTATAAATTATAAAGGAATTCCACAACGACTTTTCTAAAATTTGATTTGGACGTAAATCAAAATCTACATGATGAAATCTCGATTTTTCTCTTCCACTAGAAAGATATACTCCACCAGCTCAACACGTTTCTTGTTTCACAAAAATCCGACTTAAAACGAATCTTGTACATTCAGTTGAAGTTCAAACCGCCAAATAGCAAACTGCAATGTCATTTCAAGGTCGATTATAATTATAATATAATTTATACGTTCAACTGTCGTTGATATAATATATTCGTTATTCTAATTCAATTTTAAACTGAACTAAATATCACAGGTGATCCAATTCACACCATATCGCCATTTCAGCCAATTCTGATTATTTCAAAATTAAATATATTATTTAATTTATTATTTTAATTAAATATTCAAAGTTATTTAATTCCACGACCATATAATTCACTATATCACTATTTATATAAAATTAAATAAATTAATTATAATACCTCTGCCAATGCGGGTCATTACAATCTTCCCCACTTAAAATAATTTTGTCCTCAAAATTGCTAAGGTAGAGAACGAACCTATCGACTGGTTAGAACATATTTTTTCACTTCTTAACTTCAGTTTCAACTGAACCAATTTAATTTCAATTAAAGTATTAATTAATTCTTATCAACGAAAATTTCCAAATATCCTGAAAATTTTCTAATGCCTTAACCCTTCGAAAAATTTCGCCAGCACCTCCTTTGTACTGGTCAATCGGTCAAACTCCAACTCGCCTCCCTGGGCCATCTCCATCCCAAAAGAAAATCAAACATCCAAGAGGCTTGCCAATTCGGCTCATAAATCCTATATCCAATAGAAATATAAACTTGTACCTTTTGTCGGCATATCATTTTATCCTTTCCATCTGTTATCAATTCAGCAGATACAAGGGTCATCCCAATCAAATTCCAATCTGCTTTTATCCACAATACAACAATTCTCTTATATCAGAGCCAAATATCATTTCAACTCAAGTTTCTTCTCGATTCCCAACTCCTAACTTGATTATCACATTACACTTCAAATTCGAATCCCACAATCCAATTTGTCTTGATATCATTTGTAATGACCCGCACTGTCAGGGGTATTATAATTAATTTATTTAATTACATATATCATGATGTAGTAAATTAAATAGAGGTTTAATTAAATAATATGGAATATTTAATTAAATTAAATAATAAAATAGTATATTTAATTCAGAAATAATCAAAAATATTGGAAATCACAATATTCTGTGAACGGGGTCATCCCTTAGATTTAATTCAGCTTAGAGTTGAATTATATTGATGAATATATTCTATCGACGACAATTTGAACGTATAATTATAATATAATTAAAATCGAGCTTGAAATGGCGCTGCAGTTCGTAAATTGGCGATTCGAACTTCAACTGAATGTACAGGATTCATTTTAAGCCGGATTTCTGTGAAACAAGAAACGTGTGGAGCTGGTGGAGTATATCTTTCTAGTGGAAGAGAAAAATCAGGATTTCGTCGTGTAAATTTTGAGATATGTCCAAATCAAATTTTAAAATAGTCGCTATAGAATCGTTTATCGACCGTATCGATTTATTCGATATAACTAGAGATCGGGTTTGAATTTAGACAAGGTTCTTTTGGGAAGTAGTGATAATTTAATTTTTATAATTTTATGGTTAATTTTAATTAATTAAATTAGCAACTTTTTATTTCGAGTATTTGGCACCCTGTATCGACATTTTGGGGTTTCACAATATGAGTCCATCTACCGGTATTATTACATTTTCGGGACCAGAGCACGTCACTCATTTAAATGGTATCTTTGTTTCTGTCCATAGCAGTCCCTACGTGAACAGGATATTTCATAGTACGGTACACTATGTTTTTAACTTGAAACAAACTAAACTGAATAGTTAACTGGTCAAAGGAACTCGAAATTCAACGAAACAGTTTCATACGAAACCTTAGGAAGAGGTCTAGTGAAACGTCAAGGCCTCATATTTTTAGGATTTTTTCTGTGATTTTAAGGAATTAATGCTCGGTGTTTCTCATCGATATTTTCTAATGGATTTTAACAAACGGTGTCGGAATTCGACGAAACCTATCCCAATGGATCCGGAATATTTTTCTATGCTAGGAATAGCTTAGTTTGTCAAAAACAGAAGTTAAAAATGTAGTGAGCTTGAGCCATTTCTCATTTGCAAGGGTATGGACAATAGAATATTATTAAATCCTTTCCCCATCTTCTATAAATAGTCCAACAACCCCCTTAAGACCTAATATTCATTTCCGACATAATATTCATTTCCATGATCAACAGATGCGTTGCCACCGATATTTGTTCATAGCAAACCTTCAAGCTTCCAAAATAAATCAGAAGAAATACAAATAAAGTCCCTCACTAACTAAAGAGAATATACTGAAATGGTAAGGGGCGTATGGAGCACGGGAAGCGACGGGATGGGTGCAAATGTGGTTCGTTTTCATGCAGTTTTAGGTGTGTGGGATGATGAGTATATGGGTACGGACGTGAGAACTGGATTTGTGGTTGAAATTGGTGTCTGCGTTCAAAACAGAGAGGAGTTGGGTGAAATTGTGTTTCGGTGGTCTTACTGTAGCACGCGAGATGAGGTCAAAGTCGCGGAGGGCACTGAACGTCGAGCGAACCTGGATGATGTCGAGTTTGTTGAGAGTTGGATAAGAGGTAGTTGGGTGATGTCGTTTTGGTGTTAATGATAGAATGTGAGGAGTTTGGATCGAGAAAAGGAAAATGTTTGGAGCAGCAGAAGTTCGATCCGTGTACCTGGGGAAGATGGAGAGAAATGGATGCGGGTTTGGCAATTATAAAGGGGTATGGGCCTTAGTTAAGGGGTTAGCCCAATAATGAATTGATTCTAAACTTTTATATTATTTAAATGATTTTATAACTTGTGTAAGTCATAACTTTGTCATACAGTTTCGGTTTTAGGAACGGTCAGATCCGTTGGGATCGTATGGACGAGAGCTTCACAATGAAGCTGACTGGAAATGGATTCGAGCTCGTATGAATTTATGACGAAATAAACTGTTTGATTCAAATCGAATAACAGTTTATCGTTCTTCAACGATGAACTGCAAATGTGAGTAAAACTCACCAACTCAGAACAGTTATATTTTTATAATGTATTTTTAGAACTGTTAATCATCTGTTGATTGCAGTGTGTTGGTTGCTTGATTGAACTGCTAGTCAGTTAGTGAAAATTTTATATATACATATATATATATATATATATATAAAAAAACCATTAAATATTTATATATTGATTCTGCTATCAGAATAATTTATATTGAAATGAAAGTGATGATAATCATATTGTGTAACATCTGTGGATGCTGGGAAACAGGTTGGAGGAATCCGACTGGATTCCTCAACAGTTATTTTATTATTTTTCATATATTATGATATATGATGTAGTTAAAACCTGTGGTTGATTATATGGGTTTGAATGAGATTGGTCATCGTGATTTAATGTGTTAAGTACCATAAAATATCGAAAGAGGAAAAGGAGATTTTCAAAGTGATATTGAAAACAGAATATTTATAAACTGGAATATTTATAAATAAGAAATATTTATAAATCTGAATATTTATAAATTGGAGATATCAAAAAAGAAAATAATTTCAAACCATTTTCTTTTTGAATGGAAAGGCCTGTGTGGCGGGTTTGGGGATTTTCCTGATGCTCCCGTAACAAAGGAGGTTATGGCGAATTTTTCAGAGAATTTAAGGAGTTAGAATATTTCTAGAATAAATTTGAAAAGGAAATATTTGTAAACCACTTACAAATAGAATGAAAAAGGAAACGTTATAAAAAGGGAAAACGTTATAAAGCAGAAACCGTTATAAAGAGGAAAACGTTATAAAAAGGAAATCATTTTTAAAGTGTAGAACCGTTATTTAAAAGTAAATATTTTCAAATGAATAAAACGTTGTTAAAAGGAGTTAGTCGAATGTAGTATTTGAGAAGAGTTAATTCAGTAGAGTTAACTAGTCCAGTAGAGTTAACCAGTCCAGTAGAGTTAACCAGTCAGGTCGAGTTAACCAGTTGGGTTAAGTAAGTCGAGTTAACCAGTTGGGTTAAATAAGTCGAGTTAACCAGTTGAGTTAAGTAAGTCGAGTTAACCAGTTGGGTTAAGTAAGTCGAGTTAACCAGTTGAGTTAAGTAAGTCGAGTTAACTAGTTGGGTTAAGTAAGTCGAGTTTACCAGTTGAGTTAAGTAAGTCGAGTTAACCAGTTAAAGTTAACCAGGTAGGTTTAACCCGTTAGAGTTAATCAGTTAGAGTTAATCGATTTGAATTAAGATTTTTGAGTTGATAATCGAGTTAATTTATCGAATACCACTTATTCGAAGTAGAAGTTATCAAATATAGTTATTTAAGATAGAGTTAGTCAAATAGAGTTATTCAGGATAAGTTGCCATCTCGTACGACTGCTAGCGTAATTCGCAAGGCTGTAAATAGCCTACGGCGGTCGGATGTTTCCTGAGGGAGTAAGGCGTAACCATTGGGATCGCTGCGATCTAGAGTCAAGCGAATGGAGTTTAATCGAATATTAGTTATTCGATAAGAGTTAATCGAGTTGATCGAGTTGAGAAATAAGTTAAGTTAAATAAGTTGAGTTGATCGGGTGGTTCGACCAAGTTAGTCGAGCCTAGTTAATCGAATCAAATTGGTCGAACCAAGTAAGTCAAGTTAAGTTAGTCAAGTTAATCGAGTTAAGTTAGTCAATTTAATCTAGTTATGTTAGTCAAGTTAATCGAGTTAAGTTCGTCAAGTCAAAGTTATCGATGTTAGTTTCATCGAAAGGAGTTATCGATGTTAGTTTCATCGAAAGGAGTTAATCGATGTTAGTTTCATCGAAAGGAGTTATCAATGTTAGTTTCATCGAAAGGAGTTATCGATTATAGTTTAATCGAAGAGAGATTATCGAGTATCGTTTATTCAAAAAGGAGCAGTCGAATATAATGTATTCGAAAAGAAGGAGTTAATCGAATATAGGTTATTCGAAGAAGAGTAATCAAATAGAGATTACTCGAAAGAGAGTTATACGTCGAACTCGGTTATATCGAATTCGGGAAAGTATCCTTTACTTTCCAGTCTTTAAAGCAAGATTTATTTATTTATAACTAAATCAGTTGTTAAGTAAATTATTCGAATTTAAAGAATGTAAGTTAGATAATTCGAAGGTACGGATTATAACGTTATCGCTGAAATAAATGTTTTAATAAAGAAATAGATACGTAAATAGAATACGAGGGTTATGTAAAGAAGTTGTTAAAAGATTTAAAAGATAAACTTGACCATTTCGAAGTTATAACGTTGTTTAGTTAAGGTCTGAGAGGTAATTATACCCCAACTTGATTGGTTTCCTTCTTAACTAAGAAATGGTAAGGTTTGATCGAAAAGGAGTTTTGGAAATGTTTTCCAAGTAAGGAATCAGAAATGTTTTCTAATAATTAAAAATACGAATCTAGAATATATAGAAACAAAAGATAAGTAAATCAATGAACTAAAGAGATAAATGTTAAATGATGATTGATAGACATAATTTCCATCTGGAAATAATAACTTTGTTTTCACACTTGTTTTCTTTGATAGTTAACTCACAGACTATCGAAATTTTGACCATATTTAACGTTGTTAATATGGAGAGACCGGTTGGATTATTATCCAAAGAACCACTCTGTATTGGCATAAGCATTGTGAATCATTTATGCCAAAGATAATTAAAGACGGAGTAAAGTGCAAGGGCTGTTGTATAAGTCTTAGATAACAGTGATTAAGATGGGTATACTGAATAGTGCCTTCGGTTTGTCCAGTCCCAGGACAACTTGTGTGGACGAAGGTCTGACAGAGTATATCCAATGGATCGCATAAGTTGATCTGTTCAAACGTATTCACGTTTGGTGGCGGAGGAATTCGTATCTCTTAGCTGTATACCCGTGTTATTTTTGGATAAGTCAATTTGTGATATGGCGGGTATGACGATGTGACATTCTAAGTGAATGAGGATGACTTGTATGGATGAATGTCTGATGGAGTATTTCCAGAATGGTCACGTACATTGATTTCTTCAACCGTACCAAGAGTGGAAGCGGAGAAGGAAACTTCATTAGCTAACACGTAATGTACTGTTGTAGATGTCAATTAGTGATTCTCGATGGATCTGACAATGTGGCATTCAAAGTGAATCTGATGTGATGACGAAGCGTAACCTCAAGCCTCATCAATTGGTAAATGACAGAAATCGAGCAGGCAGCATGGCTATGTACGTCGCACCTATTAGGGTGTATAATCACCTGATCTAGAGTTTCATTTACTTCTATAAAATCTATTGTTGATGCTGTCTCATTCGGGAAACGGTTGCTGATCCCAACCGTTGGTGATATACTTTCGATAGACCCAAGCGAAATGAGTGGTCGGTCATGTGTGGTCGGGTTGCAAGATGTTCTTGTTGAACCCAGTGTATTCCTCTCTAGAGGTACACTAGCAGAAGGTGGTTCCATACCTTGTCATAGTTGAAAATCCATTATCCAATACGTGCTTGCGATTTTGATTGTATACTATATATGTAGAACGTGAGATGAAAGCGTTTCTGCTAAATTGATATATATTTGTACTTAGACAATATTATAATATCAGAATGATATTGCTTGTCAAAGATGTTGGATTCTCATAAGGGAAAAACCCGTTTTGTATTCACGGCGTGGTCTTATGAGATATCATATATATGTTAAACTGCATTAAACTATTTTACTCACACCAGTCCCATGACTGAACCGAAGTTTACTTTGTTGTTTTCCCTAAACTCTTGGGTGCCTAAATTTGTACAGGCAGTCAAGTAGTCGGGATTTACAGGCATACTTGAAGAGCTGGAGCAGGAGGCTTCTAGATCATATAGTTATAGTTTATTTCCGCTGTGTTGTAAGTGTTGTACTCTGATAAGTGCTATTGTATACATAACTGTTATATTTCAAAGTTATGTTATATATTATACGTTATTCATTCCGCTGTGAGGCTCGTGTTACTCTGATGTTGTGTTCTTCTTCTTCTTCTATTCTAAGTTTCTATCTTATATATCCTCACCCTCTAATTTCTTTCATTAATTACCAGGATTTTTCGATGTTTTGGTTATCGACATCGAGCTTATGTCGATAACCAAAGCCGCTCAAAATCCGGGTCGTTACAGTTGGTATCAGAGCTTAATTTAAGAATTACCTTGGCTTTGTGGCGTGACTCGGTAGAGATAGGGTTAGTAATACCCTAGATTGAGTTGAGTGTATATATACGAGTGCGTATTCATATTTGATATAAAAATGGTTTTATATTGTGGAGATTCATTGGCTGAGTTGTTTATGAGTTCTGGTCGATCAGTTTGATCCACTGTATCGGTAGGAGTAAATAAATACTTGAATACGATGGACCAACACAGTATGGATATGTAATTTATTATCATATATTAGATATATTGGTTGTAATTATAGTTTAATGAGATTATAAAGTGAAATGGTTATATGTAACCAATCAGAATCATATAAGTAAAGTATATGAAATAAGATGAATTAAATATGAATTTAAATCAGATTTGGAATTAAAATAAGGAAATTTTAAGTTCCTGGGAGATTTTGAGATGTTTTCAAAATGGATGTATTTAGTAAGGGTTTTGAAATGATATTGTATTGAAATCACTTGGGTCATTAGAAAATAATTCTGATGATGACTGCGCAGTACCATCGGTGTGATTTTCGAGTTCTAAGTGGTGGATTACTACCAAAGATTTTAATTTGAATAGTTTTGAGGAAACAAGATATTTAAAAATTCAAAGATTTTGAATTGGCAGTATGATTTCAAATTAATTTGAAATTTACCCAGGAATTTAAGTTCTAGAATTAAAATTTAACTTGTGAAGTTAATTCGAATGGGATGGTAAAAGTAAATAATAAACCAAAATTTAACTTGAGATGATAGGTTAAGAAAAACTGGAAGTGATTAGAGAATAATATGGATTTGGATTTGAAATGATAAGTTGAGAGTTTGGAATTTGAAACTCGAATTTGAAATTTAATTCGGCTTGAATAAGCGAATGGTTGTGTTAAGAATAACTTGGTTGGAGTCGATTGGGATGGCATTTGTATATGCCGAGTTGATAACAGATGGTAAGGATAGAGTTGATATGCTCGACAAAAAGGTACAAGTTTATATTTGATATAAGCATGAGATTTATGAGCCGAATTGGCAAGCCGCTTGGCTGTTTGATTTTCTTTTTGGTTGGAGAAGGCCCAGAGAGGCGAGTTGGAGTTTTACCGATAGGGCTGTACAAATGAGGTTATAGCGAAATTTTCCAAGAATTTAAAGTGTTAGAAAATTTTCAGAATTTTCAGAAATTTTAGTTAGTCGGAAAGAATTAATATTTTAGTCGATATTAGTTGGTTCAGTTGAAACCAGAGATAAGGGGTAAACCGATAAGCTTTTAACAAATAGATAGGGTCGTCCTCTAACTTAGCAATTTCGAGGACGAAATTATTTTAAGTGGGGAAGAATGTAATGACCCGCACTGTCAGGGGTATTGTAATTAATTTATTTAATTATATATATCGTGATGTAGTGAATTAAATAGAGGTTTAATTAAATAATATGGAATATTTAATTAAATTAAATAATAAAATAATATATTTAATTTAGAAATAATCAAAAATATTGGAAATCACAATATTCTGTGAACGGGGTCATCCCTTAGATTTAATTCAGCAGAGAGTTGAATTATATTGACGAATATATTCAATCGACGACAGTTTGAACGTAGAATGATAATATAATTAAAATCGAGCTTGAAATGGCGCTGTAGTTCGTAAATTGGCGATTCGAACTTCAACTGAATGTACAGGATTCATTTTAAGCCGGATTTCTGTGAAACAAGAAACGTGTGGAGCTGGTGGAGTATATCTTTCTAGTGGAAGAGAAAAATCGGGATTTCGTCATGTAAATTTTGAGATATGTCCAAATCAAATTTTAAAATAGTCGTTATAGAATCGTTTATAGACCGTATCGGTTTATCCGATATAACTAGAGATCGGGTTTGAATTTAGACAAGGTTCTTTTGGGAAGTAGTGATAATTTAATTTTTAGAATTTTATGGTAATTTTTAATTAATTAAATTAACAACTTTTTATTTGGAGTATTTGGCACCCTGTATCGACATTTCGGGGTTTCACAATATGAGTCCATCTACCGGTATTATTACATTTTTGGGACCAGAGCACGTCACTCATTTAAATGTTATCTTTGTTTCTGTCCATAGCAGTCCCTACGTGAACAGGATATTTCATAGTACGGTACACTATGTTTTTAACTTGAAACAAACTAAACTGAATGTTTAACTGGTCAAACGAACTCGAAATTCAACGAAACAAGTTTCATACGAAACCTTAGGAAGAGGTCTAGTGAAATGTCAAGGCCTCATATTTTTAGGATTTTTTCTGTAATTTTAAGGAATTAATGCTCGGTGTTTTTCATCGATATTTTCTAAGGGATTTTTACAAACGGTGTCGGAATTCGACGAAACCTATCCCATTAGATCCGGAATATTTTTGTATGCTAGGAATAGCTTAGTTTTTCAAAAACAGAAGTTAAAATTGTAGTGAGTTTGAGCCATTTCTCATTTGCAAGGGTATGGACAATAGAATATTATTAAATCCTTTCCTCATCTTCTATAAATAGTCCAACAACCCCCTTAAGACCTAATATTCATTTCCGACCTAATATTCATTTCCACGATCAACAGATGCGCCGCCACCGATATTTGTTCACAGAAAACCTTCAAGCTTCCAAAAAAAATCATAAGAAATACAAATAAATTCCCTCACTAATTAAAGAGAGTATACTGAAATGGTAAGGAGCGTATGGAGCACAGGAAGCGACGGGATGGGTGCAGATGTGGTTCGTTTTCATGCAGTTTTAGGTGTGTGGGATGATGAGTATACGGGTATGGACGTGAGAACTGGGTTTGTGGTTGAAATTGGTGTCTGCGTTCAAAGCAGAGAGGAGTTGGGTGAAATTGTGTTTCGGTGGTCTTACTGTAGCACGCGAGATGAGGTCGAAGTCGCGGAGGGCACTGAACATCGAGCGAACCTGGATGATGTCGAGGTTGTTGAGAGTTGGATAAGAGGTAGTTGGGTGATGTCGTTTTGGTGTTAATGATAGAACGTGAGGAGTTTGGATCGAGAAAAGGAAAATGTTTGGAGCAGCAGAAGTTCGAGCCGTATACCTGGGGAAGATGGAGTGAAAGTGATGCGGGTTTGGCAATTATAAAGGGTTATGGGCCTTAGTTAAGGGGTTAGCCCAATAATGAATTAATTCTAAACTTTTATATTATTTAAATGATTTTATAACTTGTGTAAGTCATAACTTTGTCATACAGTGTCGGTTTTACGAACGGTCAGATCCGTTGGGATCGTATGGACGAGAGCTTCACAATGAAGCTGACTGGAAATGGATTCGAGCTTGTATGAATTTATGACGAAATAAACTGTTTGATTCAAATCAAATAACAGTTTATCGTTCTTTAACGATGAACTGCAAATGTGAGTAAAACTCACCAACTCTGAATAGTTATATTTTTATAATGTATTTTTAGAACTGTTAATCATTTGTTGATTGCTGTGTGTTGGTTGCTTGATTGAGCCGCTAGTCAGTTAGTGAAAATTTTATATATATATATATATAAAAAAATATATATAAATATAAATATATATATATAAACTATTAAATATTTATATATTGATTCTGCTATCAGAATAATTTATATTGAACTGAAAGTGATGATAATCATATTGTGTAACATCTTTGGATGCAGGGAAACAGGTTGGAGGAATCCGACTAGATTCCTCAACAGTTATTTTATTGTTTTTCATATATTATGATATATAATGTAATTAAAACCTGTGGTTGATTATATGGGTTTGAATGAGATTGGTCATCGTGATTTGATGTGTTAAGTAACATAAAATATCGAAAGAGGAAAAGGAGATTTTCAAAGTGATATTGAAAACAGAATATTTATAAACTGGATTATTTATAAATAAGAAATATTTGTAAATTTGAATATTGATAAACAGGAGATATTCAAAAAGGAAATAATTTCAAACCATTTTCTTTTTGAATGGAAAGGCCTGTGTGGCGGGTTTGGGGATTTTCCCGATGCTCCCGTTACAAAGGAGGTTATGGCGAATTTTTCAGAGAATTTAAGGAGTTAGAATATTTAATGAATAAATTTGAAAAGGAAATATTTGTAAACCACTTACAAATAGAATGAAAAAGGAAACGTTATAAAAAGGGAAAACGTTATAAAGAAGAAACCGTTATAAAGAGGAAAACGTTATAAAAAGGAAATCATTTTTAAAGTGTAGAACCGTTATTTAAAAGTAAATCTTTTCAAATGAATAAAACGTTGTTAAAAGGAGTTAGTCGAATATAGTATTCGAGAAGAGTTAATTCAGTAGAGTTAACCAGTCCACTAGAGTTAACCAGTCCAATAGAGTTAACCAGTCAGGTCGAGTTAACCAGTTGGGTTAAGTAAGTTGAGTTAACCAGTTGGGTTAAGTAAGTCGAGTTAACGAGTTGAGTTAAGTAAGTCGAGTTAACCAGTTGGGTTAAGTAAGTCGAGTTAACCAGTTGAGTTAAGTAAGTCGAGTTAACCAGTTGGGTTAAGTAAGTCGAGTTTACCAGTTGAGTTAAGTAAGTCGAGTTAACTAGTTAAAGTTAACCAGGTAGGTTTAACCAGTTAGAGTTAATCAGTTAGAGTTAATCGATTTGAGTTAAGATTTTCGAGTTGATAATCGAGTTAAGTTATCGAATACCACTTATTCGAATTAGAAGTTATCAAATATAGTTATTTAAGATAGAGTTAATCAAACATAGTTATTCAGGATAAGTTGCCATCTCGTACGACTGCTAGCGTAATTCGCAGGGCTGTAAATAGCCTACGGCGGTCGGATGTTTCCTGAGGGAGTCAGGCGTAACGATTGTGATCGCTGCGATCTAGAGTCAAGCGAATGGAGTTTAATCGAATATTAGTTATTCGATAGGAGTTAATCGAGTTGATCGAGTTGAGAAATAAGTTAAGTTAAATAAGTTGAGTTGATCGGGTGGTTCGACCAAGTTAGTCGAGCCTAGTTAATCGAATCAAATTGGTCGAACCAAGTAAGTTGAGTTAAGTTAGTCAAGTTAATCGAGTTAAGTTAGTCAAGTTAATCGAGTTAAGTTAGTCAAGTTAATCGAGTTAAGTTCGTCAAGTTAAAGTTATCGATGTTAGTTTCATCGAAAGGAGTTATCGATGTTAGTTTCATCGAAAGGAGTTAATCGATGTTCGTTTCATCGAAAGGAGTTATCAATGTTAGTTTCACCGAAAGGAGTTATCAATTATAGTTTAATCGAAGAGAGAATATCGAATATCGTTTATTCAAAAAGGAGCAGTCGAATATAATGTATTCGAAAAGAAGGAGTTAATCGAATATAGGTTATTCGAAGAAGAGTAATCAAATAGAGATTACTCGAAAGAGAGTTATACGTCGAACTCGGTTATATCGAATTCGGGAAAGTATCCTTACTTTCCAGTCTTTAAATCAAGATTTATTTATTTATAAATAAATCAGTTGTTAAGTAAATTATTCGAATTTAAAGAATGTAAGTTAGATAATTCGAAGGTAGGGATTATAACGTTATCGCTAAAATAAATGTTTTAATAAAGAAGTAGATACATAAATAGAATACGAGTGTTATGTAAAGAAGTTGTTAAAAGATTTAAAAGATAAACTTGACCATTTCGAAGTTATAACGTTGTTTAGTTAAGGTCTGAGAGGTAATTATACCCCAACTTGATTGGTTTCCTTCTTAACTAAGAAATGGTAAGGTTTGATTGAAAAGGAGTTTTGGAAATGTTTTTCAAGTAAGGAATCAGAAATGTTTTCTGATAATTAAAAATACGAATCTAGAATATATAGAAATAGAATATAAGTAAATCAATGAACTAAAGAGATAAATGTTAAATGATGATTGATCAATATAATTTCCATCTGGAAATAATATCGTTGTTTGCACACTTGTTTTCTTTGATAGTTAACTCACAGACTATCGATGTTTTGACAATTTTTAACGTTGTTAATATGGAGAGACCGGTTGGATTATTATCCAAAGAACCACTCTGTATTGGCATAAGCATTGCGAATCATTTATGCCAAAGATAATTAAAGATGGAGTAAAGTGCAAGGGCTATTGTATAAGTCTTAGATAACAGTGACTAAGATGGGTATACTGAATAGTGCCTTCGGTTTGTCCAGTCCCAGGACAACTTGTATGGACGAAGGTCTGACAAAGTATATCCAATGGATCGCGTAAGTTGATCTGTTCAAACATATTCATGTTTGGTGGCGGAGGAATTCGTTTCTCTTAGCTGTATACCCATGTTATTTTTGGATAAGTCAATTTGTGATTTGGCGGGTATGACGATGTGACATTCTAAGTGAATGAGGATGACTTGTATGGATGAATGTCTGATGGAGTATTTCCAGAAAGGTCACGTACATTGATTTCTTCAACCATACCAAGAGTGGAAGCAGAGAAGGAAACTTCTTTAGCTAACACGTAATATACTGTTGTAGATGTCAATTAGTGATTCTCGATGGATCTGACAATGTGGCATTCAAAGTGAATCTGATGTGATGATGAAGTGTAACCTCAAGCCTCATCAACCGGTAAATGACATAAATCGGGCAGGCAGCATGGCTATGTAGGTCGCACCTATTAGGGTGTATAATCACCTAATCTAGAGTTTCATTTACTTCTATAAAATCTATTATTGATGCTGTCTCATTCGGGAAACGGTTGCTGATCCCAACCGTTGGTGATATACATTCGATACACTCAAGCGAAATGAGTGGTCGGTCATGTGTGGCCGGGTTGCAAGATGTTCTTGTTGAACCCAGTGTATTCCTCTCTAGAGGTACACTAGCAGAAGGTGGTTCCATACCTTGTCATAGTTCGAAATCCATTATCCAATACGTGCTTACGATTTTGATTGTATACTATATATGTAGAACGTGAGATGAAAGCGTTTCTGCTAGATTGATATATATTTGTACTTAGACATTATTATAACATCAGAATGATATTGCTTGTCAAAGATGTTGGATTCTCATAAGGGAAAAACCCGTTCCATATTCACGGCGTGGTCTTATGAGATATCATATATATGTTAAACTGCGTTAAACTATTTTACTCACACCAATCCCATGACTGACCCGGAGTTTACTTTGTTGTTTTCCCTAAACTCTTGGGTGCCTAAATTTGTACGGGCAGTCAAGTAGTCGGGATTTATAGATATACTTGAAGAGCTGGAGCAGTAGGCTTCTGGATCATATAGCTATAGTTTATTTCCGCTGTGTTGTAAGTGGTGTACTCTGATAAGTGCTATTGTATACATAACTGGTATATTTCAAAGTTATGTTATATATTATATGTTATTCGTTCCGCTGTGAGATTCGTGTTACTCTGATGTTGTGTTCTTCTTCTTCTTCTATTCTAAGTTTCTATCTTATCTATCCTCACCGTCTAATTTCTTTCATTAATTACCAGGATTTTTCGATGTTTTGGTTATCGACATCGAGCTTATGTCGATAACCAAAGCCGCTCAAAATTCGGGTCGTTACATCATTCTAATTCAATCTCAGTTACCACTTTACTAGCTTTACTTCAATTCAAATCTGCTTTCGCAAATTTCTGTTAATTTTTTTTTAAATTCAAATAGGCTTTCGCTGGGAGTATTTAAACAGTTTACTCTTTTAAAAAATCAAATTTTCCTTTTGTAAATTCAACACAACTTGTCTTTCCCAAAATAAATTCAAAACAGTATCTCTGGTAGTAATCCGTCACTTACAACTCGAAAATGAATACTGGTGATGCAGCTGTCATCATCAGAATCTATTTTCCAGTGATCGAAGTGAGTTCAATACTATAAAACCATTTCTAAACGTTTACATTTTGAAATTCATTTCAAAATATAATTCACACTGCTTGTAAAACAATTTAAAATCTCCAAGGATCTTAAATTTCCCTTATTTTTAATCCAACTCCATTTACAAACATTTATCCAATTTTTTTCCAGAATTTTAATTCAATTCCTGGTTTAAATTTTAGATTTAACTCATCTGATTTCATGTATTTCACTTATATGAATTCTAATTGATTATTTACATACCCATTTAATTTATAATCTTACTCGATTATGATAACAACCAATATATCCACTATATTATAATTTTGATATATATATCTTCTCTATATCAAGATATACCTTGGGTAAACTTATTTTAATTTACCCTCTTTCAAAACATACCATGATTGTTCATCGTATTCGAGTGTTTACAAAATCCCTACCGATACAGTGGATTAAACTGATCGACCAGAACCCATAAACAACTCAACCAATAAATCTCCATAATATAAAACAAATTTTTATATCAAATAACAAATACGTTCACTCGTATATATACACTCAACTCAATCTAGGGTATTACTAACCCTATCTCTACCGACTCACGCCACAGAGCCAAGGTAATTCTTAACTTAACCTTATGCTCTGATACCAACTGTAATGTCCCGGGAATTTAGCGACTTTGGTTATCGACATAAACATGATGAAGACTAACCAAACATCGAAAAATCCCGGTAATTAATGAAAGAAATTTGAGGGTGAGGAAATATAAGATAGAAACTTAGAATAGAAGAAGAAGAAGAACAAAATATCAGAGTAACACGAATCTCACAGAGGAATGAATAACTTATAATATATGTAACATAACTTTGAAATATACATTTGTATTTGAATATACATCATTATCAAAGTATAATACATACAACACAGCGGAAATAACTATAGCTATATGATCCTGAAGCCTCCTGCTCCAGCTCTTCAAGTATCTGTAAATCCCGACTACTTGATTGCCCATACAAATTTAGGCACCCAAGAGTTTAGGGAAAACAAAACAAAATAAACTCTGTGTCAGTCATGTGACTGGTATGAGTAAACAGTTTAAAACAGTTTGAACAAGTATACGATATCTCATAAGACCACGCCGTATAACGGAACGGGTTTTTCTGTTATGAGAATCCAAAATATCTTTATATCAAAAACCTTTTGATGTTATAATAATTTCTATCAACCACAGTATAATAATCATCTAGCAGAAACGCTTTCATCTCACGTTCTACATATATTGCTTACAATCAATACCGCAAGCACGTATTGGGTAATGGATTTCCAACTATGACAAGGTATGGAACCACCTTTCGCAAGTGTATCTCTAGAAAGGAATACACTGGGTTCAACAAGAACATCTTGCAACCTGGCCACACATGACCGACCACTCATTTCGCTTGAGTGTATCAAATGTATATCACCAACGGTTCGGATCAGCAACCGTTTCCCGAATGGGATAGCATCAACAATAGATTTTTAGAAGTAAATGAAACTCTAGATCAGTTGATTATACACCCTACTTTGGAGCGACCGACTTAGCCATGCTGCCTGCCCGATTTCTGTCATTTACCGGATGTGAGGCTAGAAGCTACGCTTTATCATCACACCAAATTCACTTTGAATGCCACATCATCAAATCCATCAAATCACCGATTGACGTCCTCAACCATACATCATGTGTTAGCTAAAAGAAGTTTCCTTCTCCGCTTCCACTCTTGGTATGGTTGGAGAAATCAATATACGTGAACGTCCGGAAATACTCTATAAGACATCCGTCCATACAAGTCATCCAGGAATAGGATGAACCGAAGGCACTATTCAGTACATCCAACTTAGGCACTGTTATCTAAGACTTATACAATAGCCCTTGCACTTTACTCTGTCTTCAATTATCTTTGGCATATATGATTCGCAACGCTTATGCCAATACAGAGTGGTTCTTTGATAATAATCCAACCGGTCTCTCCATATTAACAACGTTAAAATGGTCAAAACTTCGATAGTCTGTGATTTAACCATCAAAGAAAAACAGGTGTGCAAACAACGATATTATTTCCAAATGGAAATTCTATCGATCAATCATCATTTAACATATATATATATATACACATATATATATTCATATTTTCTTATTACCTATGTTTAGGAAATATATGTTATTAACACTGGAAAACATTTCCATTGTTTATTCACATATCATTATCATTTCACAACTATTAGTCCCTGACTGTAAACTAGTAGGAGTACAATTCACTAAGTATAAACCCCGAAGGCCGAAACCAACATCAGATCGATACTCAAAAAACTATTCAACTAAACTAATCCCTAATTAGTTTCTAATCTTGTTTAACTTTATTTCTTTACCTCTATTCGATTAACTCCATCTGGTTAACTCTAATTGATTGACTCTAATGGTTTTAACTATGTATGTTTTACTCTAATCGATTTACTCTATTTCATTTACTCAAATCGATTAACTCTATTCATTTCCAAAATAAATATTCCTTTATCCTATTTATTTTCTAAATAAATATTCTCCTTTATAATCTCCTATTTATTTTCTAAATAAATATTCCATTTATAATCTCCTATTTATTTTATAAATAAATATTCCATTTATAATCTCCTATCTATTTTCTAAATAAATATTCCATTTATAACCCACTATTTATTTTCTAAATAAATATTCCATATATAATCTCCTATATATAAATATTCACTTTTATAAAATCTTTTATAAATAATTTCCCTTATAAAATCCTTTGGTTTTATAAATATTATTTTCAATATCACTTTGAAAATTCCTTTTCCCTAAATCCTGGTATGTTATGGTGTTTAACATATCAAATTTCGATGTCCAATATCGTCCATACACACACAATCAACAACAAGTTAAAATTCACATCATATATCAAAATATATGAAAAACAATAAAATAACTGTTGAGGAATCTAGTCGAATTCCTCCAACCTGTTTCCCTGCATCCACAGATGTTACACAATAAAATCAACATCACTTTCAGTTAAATATGATATATTATGTTAAACAGAATCAATATAGAAATTCAACTAACTGACTAGCAGTTCAATCAAATAGTCAACACGCAGTCATTCACCCAATATTTAATAGTTCTAAAAATACAACATGAAAATATAAACTGTTCAGAATTAGTGAGATTTAATCACATTGGCAGATCATCGTTAAAGAACGATAAACTATTTTTTTTAATTTGAATCAAACAATTTATTTCGCCGTAAATTCAAATGAGCTCCAATTCACTTTGAACCAGTTCCATTGTGAAGCACTCCTCCGTACGATCCCAACGCGACCAGTTTCGCTGAATTTCGATTTCGTATGACAAAGTTATCACTATTTGAAGTTAGTTTACATTCAATTTGAGTTAAACTATTTAAATTGAAATGGCTTTGCTGGCCCAACAACTCACCCGGCCCAATTACCCAGCAAGGCCCGCTCCTACCCTTGTTCTCTGTAACGACCCGGAATTTGGGGTCAATTTAAAATTTTTATTTTAGAAATTTTAATGGGTTTTAATTTTTAAAATAATTTATTTTCAATAATAACGACTAAAAATTTATTTTAAAACGAATAAATTTAATTAAATTATAAAAGGTGTTTAAAACAGCGCTGCAGTTTGAAATTTTGAATTTGGACTTTGACTGAATATACAGGATTCATTTTAAATCAGAATTGAACGAAACAAGAAATATTTAAATCTGTTTAATCAAATCTTTCTAATGAATCTGAAAAACTGAAATTTCGTTTTAAAAATCAAAAGTTATGTCCAGTTTAAAAGTTAGAAAAGTCGTTGTAGAATTTATATATATTTTAATATAATATATTGGCCTTGAAAATAGCCATTTTTCAAATGACCTCGGTTTTCGACGAAACCACTTTTGTTGGAACCGGAATGTAAAATTATTGCTAAGTTAAAATTTTCATAATATTTCGAATTAATATGTGAGGGTGGCAAAAGAAAATGTGTTTTGTCAGTTTCGGTCAAATTTAATCGACTAGAAAATAGCCATTTTTCAAACGGTCTCAGAATTCGACGAAATCAGTCTTGTTAGAACCGTATCATCAAAACATAACTAGAAATAATTTTTCTGTAATTTTTAGAATCAGTATGTGGGCCCGGTAATTCAAAATGTACGTTTAAATTAAATGAATAAATGATTTATAATTTAATTTAAAGAAAAACATATCGTAACAGCGAATTGGGATACGAAACATGTTCCACTGTGTCCGGGGCTGGGGTTATTAGCTAGGGGAACCATTCGTTGGGTTCGATTCGGAGTTAGTATGGACAAACAACTATTTTCTTGAATTTAAATAATTAAATAGTATAAATTAGAGTAAAATAGGCCTATATATACGCTCAGAATACCGTATAACCCTAATACCTCTTTCTCTGTTCATACGCAGCCACCATCATTCGAATGAATGCACCAGAACATCCCATCTTCCTCCCTTTCATTCTCGAAAATCACTCAATGAAATCGCAAAACCCAAATCAGAAATCAAACTATTATCTTAGCTCTACAAATCGGTACGGTTTTCATCATCGTCCATTTTCTGGTTGGCGCATTCTTCGAGCCCGAAGTACCTCCGTTCGAACGCCTGTCCAAGGCCATAAAGACCGCCGATTTCATCAGAGAAGGGGGAGCAGGGGCGGCACACGGAGGTCGTCGGAGAGGGAAGGTTCGATCATCGTCTAGGTGAGCGGTTGAGGTGCGGCAAGAAGCCCTAGAGCCGGAGCTATTTCGTGAAGACCTGGAAGAAGTAAACAGACGTTGGGGAAGATGAATTAAAGGGTTAAGTGTAATTAAGGTCTAACTTATTAATTAATTATTTCTTTAATTTATCAAAATGTTTAAAACATCATAACTTTGTCAAACATAAACGAAATCAGGCGATTCAAGATCCGTTGTAGTCGTCTTTCCAAGATCTACAACCTGACACTGACTAGAAGTGATTAAGAGCAAATTAGAAAATGAGGCAAACCTGAACTCAAACAGGATCAGAATAGAAATTCAGAATTTAAAACCTTCGGTGAGAAATTTTTTTTAAATAATTAAAATTTATTGAATCGTTATAAATTTGTTGTTAAATTCAGTGTTGTTGTTATATGTGATCTGATTTTGTTTGATGTTGCTGTTATAATGAGCTGTTGATTGAATGAATCATTTTTGTTGAATTAGAGATGTCGACAAAACAAAAATATTACTTTGATATGTTTTGTCAAATTAGAGTTGACAAAATAAAACTATCACCTTGTTAAATCATGTTTTGCTAAATAAACTATCACTTTGTTAGATCATGTGTTATTAACAACAAAAATGTCATCTTTGGTAAGATTATTACATTGAAACTAAAAATGTCATCTTTGGTAAGATCATTACATTGAAAAAAAAATGTCACCTTTGGTAAGATTATTACATTGAAATAAAATGTCATCTTTGTTAAGAAATAACATTTTTAGTGTAAAATGTTGCAGTTAATAAGAAATAGCTTTTTTAGTGTGAAATGTTTTATTAAAACTAAATTGTCATTTTTATGGTAAATGTTTCATTAGAACTACATTGTCATTTTGATGATAAATATTTCATTAGAATTAAGTTGCCATTTTTTAGATAAAATGTTCACATAGAATAAAAATACCATTTTTAGTTAAAATTTCACATATAATAAAAATACCATTTTTAGTTAAAATGTTCATATAGGGTAAAAACGTCACATTAGATTAAAAGTATCATTTTTATTAGAAATGTTTTATTGGAATCAAAATGTCCCTTTTTGTTAAAAATGGTTTATTAGAATAAAAATGTCTCTTTTGTTAAAAATGTGTTCTACTAGATAAAAACATCATTTTATTTAGATAATGTCATTTAGATGAAAGTATCATTATATTAAAATTATGTTAGTTGAAATAAAAATATCCTTAAATTAGAATTATGCTAGTAGAATAAACATGTCACTTTTGTTTAGAGTGTTTATTTAGTATGAAAAGGTCATTTTTATTAGAAAAGTTATATTAGGATAAAAACATCATTTTAATTGGAAATGGTATATATTAGAATAACAATGTCATTTTGGTTAATAATGTTAGGTTAAAAGGGAAATGTCATATTATAGTAGAAACATCATTATATTATAGTAGAAGCATCATTATATTAAATATGTCATATTATAGTAGAAGCGACATTATATTAAAAATGTCATATTATAGTAGAAGCGTCATTATATTAAAAATAAGTCATTATATTAGAAATGACATTATATTAGAAATGTTATGTTAAATTACGTCTATGATAAAATATACATTTATATAGTGCACGTAGACATGAATTGTGCTAGATAAAAACATTATCATAATAATGTTAATATTAATATCCTTGGTTGAAATTAAATTATAAATATTTATTTATAATTTAAAACAGTGAAAATTGGTTAAATTTATTAACCAGTAATCTATTTAGATGAACGGCTATTGTCTGAAAACCCCACACGGGTGTTGGGACGACACTGGCCACAAACTAGTCCCAATATTTATTAAATTGTCAATCGATGGATTGACAGTCTGTGATGAGCACTAGTTATTTACGTTAATGCTCACACAGTTATAGATTCCACTTTGATCGTTATTTGGATGTTTGATAATTATTTATCATGATTGTTGATTTCATACAAAATATGGCTGTTGTTTGAGTCACATTCCAATAAAGAATATTCTAGAAAAAGGATATTTTAGAAAAAGTCTTACAAAAGGAATATATTTTGGGGAAAATATATTTTAGAAGAATATATTTTAGAAAAAGAATATATTTTAGAAAAATATATTTTAATTGAAATGAACTAGTTATTAACTAAGATCAATCATTAAATTGAGATTTAATGAAGTTTTCCAATTTGCTAATATTTAACTGAAATTTAATTAAATAAATTGGATTTTGGGTTGGCCGTGAATAATGTCTTAAAATTAACACTTTTCTTAAACCCCGTATGAAAAGAATAATCTTTTAACTTAGATTATTAAAGTTTTCAATTATATTTAGTAATTGGAATAAAATAAAATGTGAGTTGGATTTATTGTGAACTGTGTTTTTAAGCGACATGTGTTCTTTAACCCAACTGACAGTAAAAATATGATTTGGAACTTATAAATCTTTTATTAAGATTTAAATGGGAATTTTCCCAAAAGTAAAGTTTTCCAATTTAGTATATTGAATTGGAATTGAATGTAATTTGAATTAATAATAACTGAGATAAGCTTCTGTAAAAGAAGACCGATACTACATATGGAATTAAAAGGCTTTGTCGTTATTCCAATTATATTATTGGTTAGATAAAGAAATTTATAACGATCATATATTGATTTGATTTCTGTGAAGATTCCATATCTAATGGAAGTCGATTTTGGGTTTATCGTGAACGATGTTTTACAATGACATTAGTTCTTTAACCCAGTTAAAGATAAGATTTATTTGTTAAATTTAAATAATGATTTTTGATATTTAAAACCAAATTGGGTTCTTAATAAATCTTTAAAAGTAAGATTTAAGAATAATTTAAAGAGTTTATCTTTGATAAAATAATGTGAATATTTTATTAGAAGAATATTCTGGATTGGAATGAGGCGTTGGATGTGTTTTTATAGTACTTGATTTTTAATTATAAAATACGTGAGTTATTCAGGAAGACCGAGTTTAACCCATTTCGAATAATTACTACGACGATGAAGAGTCGAAGATGAAGACGGTGGTTAAAGACTGACGATCTTCACATGGAATGGATGTGTTGCTACAGAGACCCTTGATGGGAGTAGCTACCTTGAAGGGGCTTCAGTGGTGGCCGTCCAGACTATTGTTGATTGTTCGGATTTGGTTTTCGCTCAGACCCAAAGCATATGCTAGTAAATGGATGCGTGTCTGACATTGAATTTCGTTCCATGTGAATTAAATTGATTTTTTATTAATGTATATCTGATTGGTGGGGGAGAATTTATTCTCTGCTTAACACCCTTGTATATATTGATAGAGATTGACAGCGTGGCGTGAATTGTCAATGTGGCACGCCAAGATGCAAATGATCAAGGCTTTTGTTGAAAAGCAGCTCCTTGTGGGATGATCAAAGCATAGCCTGTTACGGCATAGCTTTGTGTATATCGTGACTTCGCGAGCCTCACACCCCGGTATGAGTCAAAAAGGGGATATGGACCGTAGGGAGTGCACACGTTTCTTTCTATCTAGAAGTGGTGTCAGTGCTTAAACTGGCTGGCATTTTATTTATGTGGATGATGGATTTTGAGGCACCTCGGATTTTATAGGCCATTAGTGGTCATACTATAGGTTCAAAGGGACCGAGAAGCGTGTGTTCAGGCATAACTAATCCACTGCCGATAGGCGGGGACCGGCCCTACCGCTCCAAGGGTTCACTACGGGGGATCCTGAGGCATTTGCTAGAGTGTCTCGAATCGGAGAGGAGCTTGCCCCTAGCCTCGACTCATGATGGAAATCTAATTTCCAATACGACCTTGCGGTTTAGATTGTAGAACTAGTATGGCGACATAGTAGGATGGGGTACTATGCCATCTATGATTGATACATTATGATTGAAATTGTTTTTTTTTTGAAGTATATATACTCATAGATATACACACTAATACTAAATCCGTTTTATCGTATCAAGCATTTTTTTACCATTATAAGGTAAAACCCTATCCTCCGGTTTGCGTTGCATTGTGTGATGGGACTTGGGTCTTATAATGGTTTCATTTTTATAAAAAGCATTGCGTTGTTTAACGTTTTACTTTATTTTAGGCACTGGCAATCCAATGGAGTAAACCTGTTCCGCGTTAGCGGCGTGGTCCTGTGATTAGCCTTATTATTAGATAGTTAAGTTAGATTTCTTATACTAGTCCCATGACTGACCCGTAGTTTGTTCCACTGGCAAACTTGGGTGCCCTTATTTTTCACATGGGCAGTCGAGTAGCTTTTTGCAGGTATATTTACAGGATCATGGCTTACAGCTAAAGCGGTATTCGGAAAGCTCTGTATCCGTCTATTCCTTCCAGTTGTATTTTTGTGTAATTTTTCCGCTGCTATTTAAATGTAAATTTTAAACTCTGATATTATTGTATTTCTATTATGTAATAAGTATTCATACTCTGTGATTTTCTTGTACTCTGATGTAATTGTTGTAATCAGCAATAAAATGTTCTTCAGTTTGTGTTTTAATGTGTATTGTTCTCAAAGCATTCCAGCCTTTCCTTTACAGGGAAGTTTGGGTCGTTTCAGTTGGTATCTGAGCTTTGGTTTATAGAGCTCGAGAACAAGACACATTAGAACCGAATGAAAGAATTCATCAGAGATTGGATTAGTAATATCCAATGAGAATAACTCGTTAGAGATAGGATCAGTAGTATCCTAGAACGAGTGTGAAGAGTATTATTTTCTTTAAAAATAAAAATGAAAACAAATTTAGTTTTGAAATTTTTATCTTAAAATACGTATTTGAGTATATTATATTTTTATGTGGACGATCGAGTATATAAAGATTTCGAATAAACGAGTAATTAATGGATATTCGAAGTTTTAATATACTAGATAGATATAGAATCACACTCTAGTCGCCCGGAGATGATTCTGGTGACTGGTGCACCATCATCAGTATTTATGTTCGAGTATCAAAAGTTGGATTTCTATATATTTCCATTGACTGGTATGAGAAGCAACACTTAGTTAGTACACATTGTTGTGATTTGCACTAAAAATATGATTTTTGACTATATATAAAAGTTATATCTATTTAAAAGTTAATCACCTAATTGATTGTTGGTTGTGATGTTTGATTATTAGTTTAACTAATAAGAGTATAATAATGATAATTAATTTAAATAATAAAAATATTGAAACCAATAAAAAAATTAATTAAGTTAATTAATTAAACAACTTTTAGCTTCGTTCCTTTTCGAGGACGAAAAGATTTTAAGTGGGGGCGATTGTAATGACCCGGAATTTGGGGTCAACTTAAAATTTTTATTTTTGAAATTTTAATGGGTTTTAATATTTAAAATAATTTATTTTAAATAATAATGACTAAAAATTTATTTTAAAATGAATAAATTTAATTTAATTATAAAAGGAGTTTAAAACAGCGATGAAGTTTGAAATTTTGAATTTGGACTTTAACTGAATATAAATGATTCATTTTAAATTAGAATTGAACGAAACAAGAAATACTTAAATCTGTTTAATCATATCTTTCTAATGAATCTGAAAAACTGAAATTTCGCTTTAAAAATCAAAAGTTATGTCCACTTTAAAAGTTAGAAAAGTCGTTGTAGAATTTATATATATATATTAATGTAATATATTGGCCTTGAAAATAGCCATTTTTCAAATGAGCTCGGTTTTCGACGAAACCACTTTTGTTGGAACCGGAATATCAAATTATTGCTAAGTTCTAATTTTATTAATTTTTCGAATTAATAAGTGAGCGTGGCAAAAGAAAATGTGTTTTGTCAGTTTCGGTCAAATTTAATCGAGTAGAAAATAGCCATTTTTCAAACGGTCTCAGAATTCGACGAAACTAGTCTTGTACGAACCGTATCGTCAAAACATAACTAGAAATAATTTTTCTGTAATTTTTAGAGTCAGGATGTGGGCCCGGTAATTTAAAATGTACGTTTAAATTAAATAAATAAATGATTTATAATTTAATTTAAAGAAAAACATATCGTAACAGCCGAATTGGGTTACAAAACGTGTTCCACTGTGTCCGGGACGGGGGTTATTAGCTAGGGGGGCCATTCGTTGGGTTCTATTCGGAGTTAGTATGGACAAACAAATATTTTCTTGAATTTAAATAATTAAATAGTATAAATTAGAGTAAAATACGCCTATATATAAGCTCAGAATACTGTATAACCCTAATCCCTCTTTCTCTGTTCATACGCAGCCGCCATCATTCGAGTGAACGCACCAGAACATCCCATCTTCCCCCCTTTCATTCTCCAAATCACTCAATGAAATCGCAAAACCCAAATCAGAAATCAGACTACTATCTTAGCTCTACAAATCGGTACTGTTTTCATCATCGTCCATTTTCTAGTTGGCGCATTCTTCGAGCCAGAAATACCTCCGTTCGAACGCCTGTCCAAGGCCATGAAGACCGCTGAGTTCATCAGAGAAGGGGGTGCAGGGGCGACACGCGGAGGTCGTCGGAGAGGGAAGGTTCGATCGTCGTCTAGGTGAGCGGTTGAGGTGCGACAAGAAGCCCTAGAGCCGGAGCTATTTCCTGAAGACCTGGAAGAAGTAAACAGACGTTGGGGAAGATGAATTAAAGGGTTAAGTGTAATTAAGGTCAAACTAATTAATTAATTATTTCTTTAATTTATCAAAATGTTTAAAACATCATAATTTGTCAAACAGAAACGAAATCAGACGATTCAAGATCCGTTGTAATCGACTTTCCGAGATCTACAACTTGACACTGACTAGAAGTGATTAAGAGCAAATTAGAAAATGAGGCAAACCTGAACTCGAACAGAATCAGAACATAAATTCAGAATTTAAAATCTTCGGTGAGAATTTTTTTTTAAAAAATTAAAATTTATTGAATCATTTTAAATTTGCTGTTAAATTCAGTGTTGTTGTTATATGTTATCTGATTTTGTTTGATGTTTCTGTTATAATGAGCTATTGATTGAATGAATCATTTTTGTTGAATTAGAGATGTCGACAAAACAAAAATATTACTTTAACATGTTTTGTCAAATTAGATTTGACAAAATAAAACTATCATCTTGTTAAATCATGTTTTGCCAAACAAACTATCACTTTGTTAGATCATATGTTATTAACAACAAAAATGTCATCTTTGGTATGATTATTACATTGAAACTAAAAATGTCATCTTTGGTAAGATCATTACATTGAAATAAAAATGTCACCTTTGGTAAGATTATTGCATTGAAATAAAATGTCGTCTTTGTTAAGAAATAACATTTTTAGTGTAAAATGTTGCAGTTAAAAAGAAAAAACATTTTTAGTATGAAATGTTTCATTAAAACTAAATTGTCATTTTTATGGTAAATGTTTCATTAGAACTACATTGTTATTTTGATGATAAATTTTTCATTAGAATTAAATTGCCATTTTTTAGATAAAATGTTCACATAGAACAAAAATACCATTTTTAGTTAAAATGTTCACATAGAATAAAAATACCATTTTTAGTTAAAATGTTCATATAGGATAAAAACGTCACATTAGATTAAAAGTATCATTTTTATTAGAAATGTTTTATTGGAATCAAAATGTCCCTTTTTGTTAAAAATGGTTTATTAGAATAAAAATTTCTCTTTTGTTAAAAATGTCTTCTATTAGATAAAAACATCATTTTATTTAGATAATGTCATTTAGATGAAAGTATCATTACATTAAAATTGTGTTAGTTGAAATAAAAATATCCTTACATTAGAATTGTGCTAGTAGAATAAACATGTCACTTTTGTTTAGAGTGTTTATTTTGTATGAAAAGGTCATTTTTACTAGAAAAGTTATATTTGAATAAAAATATCATTTTAATCGAAAATGGTATATATTAGAATAACAATGTCATTTTGGTTAATAATGTTAGGTTAAATGGGAAATGTCATATTATAGTAGAAACGTCATTATATTAAATATGTCATATTATAGTAGAAGCGTCATTATATTAAATATGTCATATTATAGTAGAAGCGTCATTATATTAAAATGTCATATTATAGTAGAAGCGTCATTATATTAAAAATATGTCATTATATTAGAAATGACATTATATTAGAAATGTTATGTTAAATTATGTCTACGATAAAATATAAATTTATATAGTGCACGTCGACATGATTTGTGCTAGATAAAAACATTATCATAATAATGTTAATATTAATATGCTTGGTTGAAATTATATTATAGATATTTATTTATAATTTAAAACATTGAAAATTGGTTAAATTTATTAACCAATAATCTATTTAGATGAACGGCTATTGTCTGAAAACCCCACACGGGTGTTGGGACGACATTGGACACACACTAGTCCCAATATTTATTGGATTGTCAATCGATGGATTGACAGTCTGTGATGAGCATTAGTTATTTACTTTAATGCTCACACAGTTATAGATTCCACTTTTTTCGTTATTTGGATGTTTGATAATTATTTATCATGATTGTTGATTTCATACAAAATATGGTTGTTGTTTGAATCACATTCCAATAGAGAATATTCTAGAAAAGGATATTTTAGAAAAAGTCTTAGAAAAAGAATATACTTTAGAGAAAATATATTTTAGAAGAATATATTTTAGAAAAGGTATATATTTTAGAAATATATATTTTAATTGAAATGAACTAGTTATTAACTAAGATCAATCATTAAATTTAAATTTAATGAAGTTTTCCAATTTGTTAATATTTAACTGAAATTTAATTAATTAAATTGGATTTTGGGTTGGCCGTGAATAATGTATTAAATTAACATTGTTCTTAAACCCCGTATGAAAAGAATAATCTTTTAACTTAGATTATTAAAGTTTTCAATTATATTTAGTAATTGGAATAAAATAAAATGTGAGCTGGGTTTATTGCGAACTATGTTTTTAAGCGACATGTGTTCTTTAACCCAACTGACAGTAAAAATTTGATTTGGAACTTATAAATCTTTTATTAAGATTTAAATGGGAATTTCCCCAAAAGTAAAATTTTCCAATTTAATATATTGAATTGGAATTGAATGGAATTCGAATTAATAATAACCGAGATAAGCTTCTGTAAAAGAAGACCGATACTGCATATGGAATTTAAAAGGCTTTTCCGTTATTCCAATTATATTATTGGTCGGATACAGAAGTTTATAACGATCATATATTGATTTGATTTCTGTAAAGATTCCATATCTAATGGAAGTCGATTTTGGGTTTATCGTGAACGATGTTTTATAATGACATTAGTTCTTTAACACAGTTAAAGATAAGATTTATTTCTTAAATTTAAATAATGATTTTTGATATTTAAAACCAAATTGGGTTCTTAATAAATATTTAAAAGTAAGATTTAAGAATAATTTAAATAGTTTATCTTTGATAAAATAATGCGAATATTTTATTAGAAGAATATTCTGGATTGGAATGTGGCGTTGGATGTGTTTTTATAGTACTTGATTTTTAATTATAAAATACGTGAGTTATTCAGGAAGACCGGGTTTAACCCATTTCGAATAATTACTACGAAAATGAAGAGTCGAAGATGAAGACGGTGGTTGAAGACCGACGATCTACACATGGAATGTATGTGTTGCTACAGAGACCCTTGATGGGAGTAGCTACCTTTAAGGGGCTTCAGTGGTGGCCGTCCAGACTATTGTTGATTGTTCGGATTAGGTTTTCGCTCAGACCCAGAGTATAAGCTAGTAAATGGATGCGTGTCTGACATTGAATTTCGTTCCATGTGAATTAAATTGATTTTTATTAATGTATATCTGATTGGTGGTGGAGAATTTATTCTCTGCTTAACACCCTTGTATATATTGATAGTGATTGACAGCATGGCGTGAATTGTCAATGTGGCACGCCAAGATGCAAATGATCAAGGCTTTTGTTGAAAAGCAGGGCCTTGTGGGATGATCAAAGCATAGCCTGTTACGGCATAGCTTTCTGTATATCGTGACTTCGCGAGCCTCACACCCCGGTATGAGTCAAAAACGGGATATGGACCGTAGGGAGTGCACACGTTTCTTTCTAACAAGAAGTGGTGTCAATGCTTAAACTGGCTGGCATTTTACTTATGTGGATGATGGATTTTGAGGCGCCTCGGATTTTTATAGGCCGTTAGTGGTCATACTATAGGTTCAAAGGGACAGAGAAGTGAGTGTTCAAGCATAACTAATCCACTGCCGATAAGCGGGGACCGGCCCTACCGCTCCAAGGGTTCACTGCAGGGATCCTGAGGCATTTTCTAGAATGTCTCGAATCGGAGAGGAGCTTGCCCCTAGCCTCGACTCATGATGGAAATCCAATTTCCAATACGACCTTGCGGTTTTGATTGTAGAACTAGTATGGCGACATAGTAGGATGGCGTACTATGCCATCTATGATTGATACATTATGATTGAAATTGTTTTTTTTTTGAAATATATATACCCATAGATATACACACTAATACTAAATCTGTTTTATTGTATCAAGCATTTTTGACCATTATAAGTTAAAACCCTATCCTCCGGTTTGCTTTGCATTGTGTGATGGGACTTGAGTCTTATAATGGTTTCATTTTTCTAAAAAGCATTGCGTTGTTTAACGTTTTACTTTATTTTAGGAACTGGCAATCCAAAGGAGTAAACCCGTTCCGCGTTAGCGGCGTGGTCCTATAATTAGCCTTATTATTAAATAGTTAAGTTAGATTTCTCATACCAGTCCCATGACTGACCTGTAGTTTGTTTCACTGGCAAACTCGGGTGCCCTTATTCTTCACACGGGCAGTCGAGTAGCTTTATGCAGATATATTTACAGGATCCTGACTTACAGCTGAAGCGGTATTCGGAAAGCTCTGTATCCGTGTATTCCTTCCAGTTGTATTTTTGTATTATTTTTCCGCTGCTATTTAAATGTAAATTTAAACCTCTGATATTATTGTATTTCTGTTGTGTAATAAGTATTCATACTCTGTGATTTTCTTGTACTCTGATGTAATTGTTGTAATCAGCAATAAAATGTTCTTCAGTTTGTGTTTTAATGTGTATTGTTCTCAAAGCAATCCAGCCTTTCCTTTACGAGGAAGTTTGGGTCATTTCATTCTCCCTCCTATATGATTCCATTTACTCCTGTAGCCTGGTCCCCCTTCAATGTGCCCGAACCTCCACCGATCCTTCCTCCTTCACCGAAAACTCAACCAAACCTCACCAAACCACTTCCCATCAAAAACTCCATTACCTCTTACCCCAGTTACTTAACTCGCCTGCTTCATTAAAAACCCGACATCAAGCGCTGGACCGTTGCCAGACGCGACCCTTTTTGCTTCGAGACTCCCCAAAAATATCCACCATAGTGCGAAATCCCATCAAGAGTTCATCTCCGACCACTACTTTGGCCATCTCCCCATCAAAACCCTTCGATAGCTAATCCTATTGATGTCATGCTGTGAATTATCCAGCGACAAGAAAATCGTCCGAACCCCCTTGAAAATTGTACGAGGGCGTAGAGATTTTCACCAGGATTCCATAAATATATATCCAATGATTTATAGATTTTCCTTTTATTAGTTTGGATTTTTTTTCTTTCTTGCGATCTTTGTTTTCCTGAAGAAAACAAACGCGGCGGAATTCTAATTTTGGGAATTAGGTTTAGGCAAGTTAAAGATTATTTATAGTAAAATTTTAATATTTTTAAAATCAATTTTTACATTAAAATTTAAGCTAACGCTGTATATATTTGTCCTCTAAAATTCCTATGATCCCACGTGATACCCAAAAATCATGAAACTGGACATGTAGCTAGAGTTCGACATTATGATCCCAACGAAACTGGTTTCCTCGAATTTCGACTTCGTATGCTCACAATCCGTATTTTTAACCATTAGAATACTGACTGTTTTCACTCTAAAAATCCGTACGACCACATACTGACTCCAAAAATCACGAAACTTGGAATCTAACAACTATTTGACATTGTGGATCCAACAAAATTAGTTTCGTCGAATTCCGACTTCGTTTGCAAAAGTGGCTATTTTTAAAGCCCTAAATAACCAATTTAAATATATAAATATATTTAAATATAATTATATTTAATATTTAAAAATAAATTTTATCACCTATATTCATAGTGGAATAAAATACAACTCAGAAAAATCCTATATGGGTTTCTAATTCGATATTTCAAATCTGGGTCAACCCGATATTCGATTTATATTGAAATTCCTATTTAAAATATAAATAATTCCTTTATAAATTATAAAGGAATTCCACAGCGACTTTTCTAAAATTTTATTTGGACGTAAATCAAAATCTACATGACGAAATCCCAATTTTTCTCTTCCACTAGAAAGATATACTCCACCAGCTCCACACGTTTCTTGTTTCATAGAAATCCGGCTTAAAACGAATCCTGTACATTCAGTTGAATTTCAAACCGCCAAATAGCGAACTGCAGCGCCATTTCAAGCTCGATTATAATTATAATATAATTTATATACTCAACTGTCGTTGATATAATATATTCGTTTTCCTAATTCAATTTTAAACTGAATTAAATATCACAGATGATCCAATTCACACCATATCGTCATTTCAGCCAATTCTGATTATTTCATAATTAAATATATTATTTAATTTATAATTTTAATTAAATATTCAAAAAAATTTAATTCCATGACCAATTAATTCACCATATAACTATTTATATAAAATTAAATAAATTAATTATAATACCTCTGCCAATGCGGGTCATTACAAAACTCCTCACTTTTATTTTGATTTCTAGTTGAAATATATAATAGGATGCAGACGGTGCTTAGCAACACCTGACACCCGTCGTCCACAGACCATGGATGATTTGTTTGATTTCTGTATAGTTAAATTTGATAGTGTGATTTGTTGAAATAAAATATATATTCATGTGTTGAAATAAAACATATATTCATGTCTTGAAATAAAATATATATTCATGTGTTGAAGTAAAATAAATATTTATTAACAAATCAACCGATTTGTGTATGTACACCGTTTTGACTGATACCGATTAGATTGATAAATTTTACACAGTGCCCAACTGCACAAATAAAAATCTGTGTTTGTTGATTTGAAACCCCACACGAGCATTGGGATGATATTTGACGTACACTAATCCCGATTGTTTAGTTGTATGTCAATCGATGGGTTGACAGATTGTGTAAGCGTTAATTATTTATATTTAATGCTTATACAATTGTGTAGTGCTCTCTAAATGATGGTTGATTATTAATCGTTGCTGTTATATACATGTGTTGTATGGAATCCATATAATTAACATTATATGGTAATTGATTGGGTCTCATTCTAATTTGGAAAATAAATAATATTATAGAAAGAATATTCATATGTTGAATAAAATAAATATTCATGTGTTGAATGGAAAGAAAATTCATGTGTTGAATAAAACAAATATTCATGTGTTGAATAGAATAAAAATTAATGCGTTGAATAGAAAGAAAATTCATGTGTTGAATAAAATAAATATTCATGTGTTGAATAAAAACAAATATTCATGTGTTGAATAAAAATATATATTCATGTGTTGAAGAAAATATTCATTTGTTGAATAGAATAACAAAGTTATTGAAATATATAAAGCTGTGCTAGTTAGATCTGCACCATTTGACGCGAACGATGTTTATATCGATTATATTCGTTTTTATAGTGATTTTAACAAATGAAGTGATTTCAAAATATAACGGTTTGAAAACATTATCATTTGTATATCGATGATGTGAAATGTTCAATTTTGATTCGAAATTGAATATGAAGTTGAAATCGTTTTGAAAACGAATTTAAAACGATTTATAAAATACGTTTTAAAAGGAAATCGACGAAATATATATTATATATATTAAATAGCCTGTATAGAATGCGCCGCACCGCGGCAATTCGCGAATTTTTACCATTGGCTTCGAATGGATATTAAGGAAGATCCGACCGTCGGATTCTCCTAAAACCGGAACCGTCGGGTTCTTATCGAAAAGTGCTTTCTAACGAATATTAGAAATTAGAAATCTAATGGTCGGATTTGAAATTATGTCCAAATCAAATTTGGAAAAGGTCGCTGTGAGTGCAGTTCGATGGCCGTTGATGGAATTTGACTGTACGGGCCTCGATAAAATTATTAAAAATAGTAATAATTTATGTAAAATCATAAGAAATGATTTGTGAAGAATTGAGATGAAAAATTCCAAATTTGAAAAGATAAAAATAGATTTTTATCGAAATGAACTAGTTTTGAACTTGAATAATAATTTATTTATTTTTAAATAAATAAATTGGATTTGAAAGGTTTTAAATGTAACCAGAAGTTTCAACAATTGAATTGGAATGGAATGTGATTTTGGGTTTATAGTGAACCATGTTTTAAATGACATTGGTTGTTTAACCCAGTTAAAGATAGGATATTTATTTTTGGGAAGATTAAAACTAAGTGGAGTTTTAATGAATCTTTAATTAGATTGAAATGATCGAGAATGGAGTGTCACCAGTTTTGCTCCATACGATAGTTAAATCTTTAATTAGATTTGAACGTGAAATGGTAATTGAATTTACCGATAACACGGTGGTGTTAGATATGAAGTATGACCAGTTTTACTTCATGGGATGGATAGGTTCGGATTGGGAAATAAAATAAATGATTACTTCGATGTGGTTCGCTAATCCCGACTAGTTTGAATTGATATTCAAAGGAAGATTAAAGAATAAATTTAAAGAATTTATCTTTGATAAAATTAATGGGAACCTTTCCCAAAGTATAAGAATATTTGAATAAAAGAATATTCTGAATAGGAATGAGGCGAATGTTTTGTTTGTGTAACACTTTTTTATTATATACGCGAGTTATTCCGAAAGACCGGGTTTATCCCATTCTGAATAACTGATTCGACGTGGTGTCGAGGATAAAGACGGTGGTCGAAGACCAGAGGTCTTCACATCGTTTGGGTGATTACTGATGTTCTTGATTGGGCTGTACACCCAAGAGGAGGGAATCAGTTGGTGATCATCCAGACGTACTTGGAGATCGATGGATATGCGAGGTACAAGGTGCCTCCGGTTTCGTTCAGACCCAGAACGAAATTGTAAATGGACTGTTTGTCTGACATTGGATTTTATTCTGTGTGATTGATATCTATTAAATATATATCTGTTTGGCGGCGGAGAATTTATTCTCTTGCTTAACGCCCTTCTTTGAGACGTACGAGCTTAGGGGTAATATATTGATGGACATCAACCGCATGGAGTGAATTGCCTGTGTGGCATGCCTAAGTGGCAATTGATCTAGGCTTCTGTTGAAAAGCAAAGTCATGTGGTTGGTGATCAAAGCACGGCCTGTGTGGGATAGCTTTGTGTAGCATTGATTAGCGAGCCTTACACCCAGTTGTGAACCAGAAACGGGAGAGGACTTCAGGGAGGACATGCGTTTCCTTCTAGCTAGAAGTGGCGTCAGTGGTTTGACATGCCCTGACGAGTTTGACTTATGTGATTGTTGTTGTTGCGAGGCGCCTCGGATATATCGGTGGCTGTGTGGAGCCGATGGAGTCATTGGACTCATTGATACTCCATAGGGTGGGGAAACGCAGTGTTCAAGCATTTTAATCCACATCGGCGGATCGGCCCTGACAATCCAAGGGCCCACCTGAGTCTGGGTCCCGAGTGAAGGGACCCGAACTTCCCCGTCTCCGAAGAGAAGAGAAAGAACGAATTACTATGAGGACAAGACGAATCAGAACGCAAACAGAAGAACATTTCATTGTTAATTACAACAATTCCATTAGAATACTAGAATATACAGTGTATGAATCAATATTACACATCATAAAATAACATAGATTACAATACATTACGTAACAGTGGAAAATAATACAAAACACAACTAGAAGTAATATACGGATACAGAGCTTTCCGATTATCGTTCCAGCTGTAAATTAGGATCCTGTGAATATAAATCTGCAAAACCAAAACTACTAGCTGCCCATGTCAAAATAAGGGCACCCAGAGTTTAGGTTAAAACAATACACTCTAGGTCAGTCATGTGACTGGTGTGAGAACTAAAACAGTTATTAATATTTATTTTAAAATTAGGTAAATCAAGGGACCACGCCGTATAACACATAACGGGTTTCCTCCCAAGAACTCCAGTGCATAAAACAACAGCGCAATCCTAAATAAAGAAAAATGAAGCTTTTATAAGGCCCAGGTCCCATCACACAATGCAATACAAGCTGGAGGATAGGGTTTTACCTTATAATAGCCAAAGAATGCTTGATACGCTAAATTTCATCTTTTATTACTATAAGTGTATATTGTCAAAACAATTTCAATCATAAATATCAATCATAGACGGCATGGGTACCATATATCATATCGCCATACTAGTTCTACAATTAAAACCGCAAAGTCAAGTATTGGAAGTTGGATTTCCATCTGCGAACCGAGGCAAAAGATAGTCCTCACCGATTTGAGACAATCTACCCCATGTCTCAAGATCAGAGCTCGAGTGACCCTTGGATCTTCAGGGCCGCTCCACCGATGTGGATTAAAATGCCTAAACACTGCGTTTCCTCGCCCTTTGGAGCATAAATGAGCCCAACGACTACATCGGTCCAGGATCGACCGATATATCCGAGGCGCCTCGCAATAGCAACAACCACACAGGTGAAAATAATATAAATGTGAGGGGTGGCAGGTCACTGACACCACCCTAGCTAGAAGGAAATGCATGCCCTCCCTGCAGTCCCCTCCCGTTTCTGGTTCACAACCGGGGTGTGAGGCTCGCGAATCAATGTTACACAAAGCTATGCCACACAGGCAGTGCTTTGATCATCAACCACAAGACTTTGCTTTTCAACAGAAGCCTTGATCAATTGCCACTTAGGCATGACACACAGGCAATTCACTCCATGCGATTGGTATCCATCAATATATAACCCCTGAGCTAGTACGTCTCAGATAAAGGCGTTTAGCAAGAGAATAAATTTTCCGCCGCCAAATAGATATATACTTAACAGAAATCAATCAAACAGAATAAAATCCAATGTCAGAAACACAGTCCATTTATTAGTTTGTTCTGGGTCTGAACGAAACCGGAGGCACCTTGTACTTCGCATATCCATCGATCTCTAAGTACGTCTGGATGACCACCAACTGATTCCCTCCTCTTAGGTGTACAGCCCAATAAAGATCATCAGTAATCACCCAAACGACGTGAAGACCTCCGGTCTTCAACCACCGTCTTCACCTTCGACATATCGTCGTATCAATTATTCAGAATAGGATATATCCGGTCTTTCAGAATAACTCGCGTATATAATAAACAAGTGTTACACAAACACAACATACGCCTCTTTCCAATTCATTTGTCAATAACCGTAAATTAACGAGATAATAATTCCCCAAATATTAACCCCGAGGGCCGAAACCAAATATCAAATCCATACCCAGGAAACCATATTGCTTAGATAACCTGAAGTTAGTTTCCAAATTTCACATTCTTAGGGAAATGTTCCCATTAATTTTATCAAAGATAAATTCTTTTAAATTTATTCTTTAATCTTCCTTTGAATATCACTTCAAACTAGTCGGGATTAACGAACCTTACCGAAGTAATCATTTATTTAACCTATTCATCCCATGAAGTAAAACTGGTAATATTTCATATCTAACACCACAATGTTATCGGTAAATTCCATTACCATTTCACGTTCATATCTAATTAAAGATTTAACTTTCGCTTGGAGCAAAACTGGTGATACTCCATTCTCGATCTTTTCAATCTAATTAAAGATTCCCTAAAACTCCACTTAGTTTTAATCTTTAACTGGGTTAACGAATCAATGTCATTTAAAACACGGTTCACGATAAACCCAGAAATCAGTTCAAATTCAATTCCAATTAAATACCATTTAATTGGTACACTTCATTAAATATAAATAAAAAGATTTAATCTTTTTCTCAACTGGGTTTAAGAACAGTGTTAATGAAGACACCATTCACGACAAACCCAAATCACATTTGATATTAAATACAAGGCTCTGAACAGAAAATATATCGGCTTATATTCAATATCAAATTCTACGACCAACAAATATCGTATTGGAAATAACAATATAAATATATCTTTCAAATTTGCATAACAATATCTGTATAATCACGAAATCCAACGTCGAAATATTCCAAAGACAATTTCGATTCAAATCCATTCCAAGTCAATTATTGGAAATTCTGGTTACCTTTAAAACCCCTTTCGAATTCAATTTATTTATTTCAAAAATTAATTGATTTTAATTCTAGTTCAAAACTAGTTCATTTCGATAAAAATCTATTTTTATCTTTTCAAATATGGAGTTTTTCATCCCAATTCTTCCCAAATCATTTCTTATGATTTTACACAAATTATTACTATTTTTAATAATTTTATCAAGGCCCGTACAGTCGATTTCCATCAACGGCCATCGAACTACACTTACAACGACCTTTTCCAAATTTGATTTGGACATAATTCCAAATCCAACCGTTAGATTTTTGATTTGTAATACCCTTAGAAAGCTCTTTTCGATACAAACCCAACAGTTCCATTTTTAGGAGAATCCGACGGTCGGATCTCCCGTAATATCCATTCGAAGTCAATGGTCGAAATTCGCGAACTGCCGCAGCGCGGCACGTTCTATTTAGGCCATTATATATATAATATACATATTATATATATTTCAGCGATTTCCTTTTAAAACGTATTTTATAAATCGTTTTAAATTCGTTTTCAAAGCAACTTCAACTTCGTATTCAATTTCTAATCAAAATTGAATATTCCACATCATCGATATACAAATGATAATATTTTCAAATGTTATTTTTCGAAATCACTTCGTTTTTTATATTCATTATAGAAATGAATAAATTCGATATAAATATCGTTCATGTCAAAATGGCGTCAAACTAATCAATACAGCCTTATATATTTCAATAACTTCGTTAATCTATTAAACAAATGAATATTTTCTTCAACACATGAATATATATTTTATAATCAACACATGAATATTTATTTTCTATTCAACACATGAATATTTATTTTCTATTCAACACATGTTCAACACATGAATATTTATTTTCTATTCGACACATGAACATTTATTTTCTATTCAACACATGAATATATATTTCTTATTTTCCAAATTGGAATGAGGCCCAATCAATTACCATATAATGTTTATTTTATGGATTCCCTACAACACATGTATATAATAGCAACGATAAATCATCAACCATCATCAAGAGTGCACCACACAACTGCATAAGCATTTAATATAAATAATTAACGCATACACAGTCTGTCAACCCATCAATTGACATACAACTAAACAATCGGGATTAGTGTACGTAAAATATCATTCCAATACCCGTGTGGGGTTTCAAATCAACAAACACAGATTTTTATTTGTGTAGTTGGGCGATGTGTAAAATTTATCGTCTCAATCAATATCAGTCAAATTAGTGTATATAAACAAATCGTCCGATTTGTTTATAAATATTTATTTTATATACACGTTAAAAATCATATTTTTAACTATAAAATATTTTCCACTATAAAATAGTTTATTTCATTCCACATCACACAATATAATTCCACAACACAGCAATCAAACAAACAAGTCATCCATGGTTTGTGGACGACGGGTGTCGGGTGCTACAAAGCACCGTCTGCATCCTAGTATATATTTCAACTAGAAAATAAATTAAAAGGGAGTAGTTCTCACTGACTAGCAAAACCAAACGCCACACTCTTCATATGTAGGAAACCTTCGTCGTGCTCGCCTTTCGTCACATTCGCCGTCCGCATTCGCTACATATATAAAAATCACATTTTTATAATTGCTCTATATGGATAAAAATCACATTTTTATACCGCTACTACATAGATAAAAATTCTATTTTTACACCGCTACTATATAGATAAAAATTCCATTTTTACACCGCTACTATATAGATAAAAATTATATTTTTGTACCGCTACTACATAGATAAAAAATCTATTTTTCACACCGCTACTATATAGACAAAAATTCTATTTTTTACACCGCTGCTATATCGATAAAAATTCTATTTTTACACCACCGTTCATATAATAAAGATTATATTTTTATACTCTAAAAACCATGCCATTTTTATCTTATAAACTTTGATATGTTATTTTAAAAACAATGTCTTTTTATTTTCTAAAACAAAGGTCTTTTTATTTTCTAAAACAAAGGTCTTTTTATTTTCTAAATCATATAAAAATTATATTTCTAAAACAAAGGTTATTTAAATTTTTAAAACCATTTTCCATAGATATTTTAAATAATTACCTAAGTATAACTAATTAAATCAATTCAGCCGTTAGATCTCTTCCTAGCCACCAAAACACAGCCCAAAAGCCAAACTGGTGCACCCAGGTCACCTGGGCTCGACCAGGGGGGTTGACCCGCAGGTCGACACTAGGGTCGACACCCTAGTCGACCTGGTGGGCAGGTCGACACCCATGTCAACTCCATAAGTCTAGCGGGAATTTTCCAGCCACTTCTGAAATTTGAAATTTCTGTTTTTAAATCTGTTTTGAATTTCTGAAAACTTCTTCGGGGCTTGACTGGGTCATACGGACTCCGATTTTCGAAAACTCGGACTCTATTTCGCGTATTTTTCCGAGACGAACGCAATGGCATAGCCCGTTTCCCCTGATTCGGATTTTAAAATTTAATTCTGCCCTGTTTTATATTATAGCAAGTTATTCAACATACGGGGTGTTACATGTGCGTTATGATTATGAATATTATTACGCAGTTTACTTAAGTATGCATATGTTTTATTTGGTACTTTTAGACACTTGTTTTTTCAGTCACAAGAACAAACCCTTGATCAAAAATGAAAATTAATTATGTATAAGTGAGATTTCTTTAGATGCATATTTACCCAATCAGCATGACCTCCTTATCCATAATTGGTTAGGCATTTAACTGTTGACACTTTGGTCATGTAGAACTAATCTTGTATCTAGTGTTTATTAGGTAATATAAAAAAATTCATCAAAGTTTTTAGCATTTGGTACAATTTTGACTCGAGATAATCTAAGGTAATGTATAATTAGGTTAATGCTAAAAAATAATCAAACATTTAATTGACTGGACGAAATAGCATTATTCAGCCTTTAATCTGAATTTCCTTCCTACCAATTTAGCTGTTATTAGCAACATTTAGATGCGATTACGAAACAATGAAAACAAAAATATACGATCGTAACATAATTTAACTATAAATCAAGCACAGTATAAATTAACAAGAAAAAAACCTGCCTCTGTAATGGATTTGCTTCAAAGTAAAGAGCTTCCATACATCAATAAGTAATTACAGACAGTTAATAATCTAACAGGGAGGATACAATATTATTTTTGCGTTGTATTATACGAAGAAGAAGAAGAAGAAGCAGCTATTGGATTTGGTTTTCTTAGAAAAACTCGTAATGATTTAGAGCCATGATTAGTGGTAAGATTAGCATGTGTGCTTGAGTTGGTCGTGCTTTCTTTTGCCTTTCATTAATGCGCGACGTTGGTTTTAGTTTTCAAACCATTTAATGATAGGCATTGCTTGTATCACTAGTATTATTTTGCTCTTGAGAAGGAGATACTTCTGCTTACACAACTAATGACAACTATATAAACTTTGCTTACATAGTTACATGCTTATCAACACTGTATTATTTTGTTTTATCAAATACCAATCAAATATTACTGGGCTATTTATCATCGAAATTGCGCTATTTATCATCGAAATAGGGCTGTTTATCACTGTACCACTAGAGCAACTATTGAAAATAAAATTAAAAACTTTCCATTATTCATATCCATATACATCCACTTCTTTAATCAAATCAGTGGGCATCTTGATTCATTATTCAAGGTTCATGGTTAATAGACATAAATTTATGTCTGCTTCATGATTCATGGTCTGCATAGAATTTCAGCTTATAACTTAAACTCCTCTTTTTTTCTTCATAAACAGATTTCAAAAAAACTAAAACTCAAGCTATATTGCGATTCTAATACACCACTCAGCATATGTAGAATTTTAATACCAAACATATACTGTAACTAAATGTTTATTCCTTGTGTCATTGTTCTGTGCTAAATACATATGTAAATTTTTTGTCGCTTCTATTTCATTTTTTTTTCAACAGTCTCTTTTGTTTCCTTTTATTCAACTATCAGACCTTTACCCGATATATGTTTGTCATTTATGTTTAGAACACGCCCGGATTACCATTAAATTTTGGCAGTAAAATATTCTTTTAACCCATTGTAGACGTGACGAGGAGCACTTCATCACTTTCATATATCTAGTTTGCTAATGGTTGGACTATAAATTTTGCCTAAATCTTTGCTAAAAATTACCTTGTGTCCTACTTTAGTATACTGCACAGTTTATTATGCTACACAATTTAACTTAACTAACTCAATAACCCACCAAACCTATACAAACATTTCAGAACTGTACTAGAATTTATGTTGACAGCGATGGTAGAGGATCTCCTCGGAAGTATATTGAAATGCAGCCTCTACCCAATAATATTCAGTCTCCGAATCCCAATCCGGTTAGAAGATCCCCTCGCAAGCGTAATGAAATGCAGCCTCCACCCGATAATATTCACTCTCCAAATCTCAATCGGGTTAGAACATCCCCTCGATAGCGTATGGAAATGCAGCCTCCACAGGATAATATTCACTCTCCAAATCTCAATCCTGGCACTAATTCAATCGGATCTACAAATGTCACCCCCGCAAACATAGGTCCACACAACGTCATGGTTGCCTTGAACAATCCGAATTCTAATGATGGTATTCAATAAGAGATGACAAAAAAAAGAGGGAGGACGATGATGAAAAAAATTTCTTTGACGCCGAATGAGAGGGCCGAAGTTATATTCAACGATCGTGGTCAACCAATAGGCTCCAAATCTAAACACTTATTATCGTATCTTGGTAGCTTAGCAAGGGAGACGATACCTTTGACCATTTCAGAGTGGAAAAAGGTTGACATAAACTTAAAGAAAGATGTATGGACTTGTATTCAGGTATGATTTTGATCTGTGCATTTAGTTTTTGTTTTTCTCCTTGGATAAATGTTCTCTTTTCGGCTTTAAACTACACATAGAAGAAATAAATAATGGAAGTTAATCCATCAGAAAGATTCATCTCTTATGATATCGTTTAGCTGTTTTGTCCCAAAAGAAGGATAGCACCCCATCAACAAAAAGACAAATTATAATGTTAAAGGGACTCCTTTATTTTTACTTCATTTCATTCCGATGGTTTATCCATCATAATTCCTCAAAAATTACTTTATGTTTTCCCTGTCAACTAATCTTGTATTAGGTAAGAGCTGAAATGTTCTTATTTCTGTTTCCAATATATATAATAGCTAACATGTATAGAACCATACAATTCAATGAAAGGACATAAAAGATCTTGGAATCACCTCGTCTATCCGTCCTTGTCAAAATGGCATACATGTTATTTGTTTTAATTACATTCATCTTAGTTTTGGTTGCTACCATCTCAGCATCGACTCTTACCTTTGCTCTCTCAGGTCAGTTTGTCAATGCAGCTCATTTTTTTGTAGTTATGTGGCATACCTGTTTTTTTACCGTAATGGGCAGTTCCAACCAATTCATAGTTGTTGGCTAAAAATTAATAATTGTTTGTTGTGCAGTCAAGATTTGTGGTGGATGAAGCATATAAGGATCTGTTGCTTCAGATGGTGGGAGTACGATGGAGAGAGGCGAAGTCAAAATTTGTTTCCGCTATTAAAGTAGCTTCTATGTGTTCTGACTCTTCTGCTAAATTGGCGATGCTAAAACCAGATACTACAGAAGAAGTGCAAGAGTGGAACGACTTTGTTAAGGAAAAACTATCGGAGAAATTTGGGGTAATAAAAGTTGTATTTTATTCATTATAAGTTAAAAGGTAAATTATAGCTTATGAATGAATTTCTCCGATGTAGGAAATTAGCAAAAAATACAAAGCATTGAGAGATAAAATAAAATTCCACGTACAATGAGCAGAAAAGGTTATGCGAGATTAGAAGAGGATATGGTAAGAAATTCATGTACGTTTATATCAATAATAACTTTTTTTTTCCTTTGTTTCTTCCTTCTTACCATTGTTATTTGCAGAAAAATGAATCTGGAATATCAAATATTAGCAGAGATGAGCCATGGTGCAAAGCCTATACCAAAAAAATGGAGACCCACCGAACTCCGTTGTTGCCGATTGCATTGTAAGTTTTTTATTTATTATCAAATATTTCGCTGGATATATTTTTACTCCCATTCAAGGTTCGAAATCCCGGTTTCCAGTTCCGTTCCGGTCGCGTAAAAAAATTAAAAGTCCGATTCCATTCCGGAAATTCCGTTTTAATTTCGGTTTAATGATTCCGGTATGTTTTTTTTACAAATACGCAAATAAATATGTACTACTAATCAAGGTTTAGACTTTCGATTTTCGTTTTCATTTCGATCATTGAGAAATTTTGATATTTCAGTTTCATTCTGAAAAACTCAGAGATCCTGTTTCAATTCCGATACTTTTTCTTTCTTAATTTATCTTAAATTCTATAGATAATGTATGTTTTGATAAAAAAATGTGCATATAACATAACATTTTCCGTTAGTAGCTTTCCAAAATTTTCGTTTTAACGCATCCAGTTTTGTTGCTAACAATCAGCTGAGATACTAATAAAAGATAAAATACTACGCTCAGAAATTGCTCAAACAATTAGCTAAATTAAATAATATACATTAATCAAATATCCAACATAAGAAACAAAGCCCAAATCCATAGAGAAACCCTAAATAAAAGTCGTTTCTTCTGTGTTGCGGCTTCTTTCTTCTACGCTGCGGCTTCTATCTCTTGCGCTTCTTTCTGCATGTTGCTTTAATTTCTTCCTTGCTGCGGCTTGTTCGTTTATGGGTTTAGAATTTTTTCTTCTTTGTTTTTTTTCTTTTTGGGCTTCGGTACCGAAATGGAATTCTCTGCGAATTCAGCCCCGGTCATTGCCGGAACCGAACCGGGATGGCCTGAAATCCGGCGTGCCGGGGGGAAATACGACATATTTACGGACATATAATCTAATGCACTTGTCTTCAATTGTGTATTGAAATTGGAGGACTAAACTTGATTTTTTAACTTTTGAAGATGCATGCATTTTTATGCGATGTGGTCACCTACGCAAAATACATCGGTATACTATTAATTTAACTATGGAACTCTAATCTTAAAATGCTCCAAATTCAATTTTGCAAGTTTGAAAATCATATACTGTAAAGGTAAATTAAAGCACTTGGTTATCTGGTTGCTGCAGTATTGCATAATACAATGTTAACCATTTCTTCAGAAGAATATTAAGGAACAGTCCTCATACAACTTAAAATTTAATTTGTAGGCCAAGATCAATTAGCATAGTGGTGCTCAGAGCTCAAATGGAACAACATCGATGAGTGGGGATGGAGTGTCACATCTTTTTGGAAATGAACATAGGGGAAGGGTGAGAGGACTAGGTTTTGGTGTAGTACCATCTAAAATTGGTGCTTATGCAAGTAATTCAAAAACGGTGATTGCATTGAAAATTAGAGTAACTCATTTGACTGCTAAAGTAGAAGAGCCGACTAATATCGTCATGACGGTAAACAGTTAATTAGTTATTTGTTAACAAATATGTATTATGTGCTTATGAATTACCAAGTCATCTCTTGTACTTTTACAGAGAAAAAATGATACTGTGGCGAATAAGGAGATTCCTCAGGCTCATACACCTCAGGTTAGAATATAAAACTGGATTTTTATTTTTATTTTAAAAACCATATTAGGATTTAATTCTTGGAGGTATTGTGATTCCATGTTTCTAAAGATTTCGATTTTATTAATACTTTACCATGGTTCAAACATAACCTTTCTATAATTCCATAAGTAGGGTTGATCGTATTAGCGTAATCTCACCTATTTTTGAATTCTTCGATCAGAACTGGAAGAGTAGCTGACCATTGTTGAGAGTAGTAGTGTTAATATATAAAAACTGTTGACGTGCCGTTGTTGAGCTACTGTATATAAGTTGGAGAGTAGTAGTAGTAGTATTACCATTTGGTTATTCTCAGCATGCGTCGGCTTGTTAGTCCTTTTGATCCTATACACAATAAAACTTCCTCATATTCCTTTAATTACTTGGAATACATAAAAGCACTAGATAGTGGAGACTTGTTTGCAATTGTAATTTTAGTAACTAGTTGAGGAGTTACAGCAGTTGTCTTAGCAACGTGCTGGTCGTACTCGTTCACTGGAGTCGCAACCAATTGAGGAGTCACATCCGAACCACCTTCAAGTTGCACTGGAAGAATGCAATCAAGTTGCACTGTAGTTTCAGTGGCATTGGTGCCTAAACAAACTACATTAACAGCTTGTTTTTCTTTGCTAACACCTAAATTTTCGGAGACAGATAAAGTTTATTGAGCATGTCATTTATTTTACAAATCTCTCCTTCCTCATTTTCTTTATCGATATGAATCGATCCGTTCATTTCCTTCATCACTAGGGACGAGAAAACCAAACTTATTGCCTAAGTAACTGCTAGAACAACCAAAATGTTGAACCTGGTTCTCAACAATTCCATTTTTCTTAATATTTGCCTTATCATTCCAGCTCTGGCTTTTGGGAAGAACAACACTTTTCTTTCTTTTCATCACTTTCTTCTAACTAAATTTCTTCTTAATTAGTTAGGGTACCAGAATTAACTTTCTCACTCACATTCACATTCTTGACACTAACTGGAATCTCTTTATTGCTAGCAGCATCATCCTTAACAAGGCCATTGCACACAACACTAATATTATCACTTAAACTCAGGTAGTTAGCTTTTACATGATCAAATATACACTAGGATTTCAGGTCGGCTAATTTTGCTGTCTGATTTTCACTGGAAGCTATGGTTAACCTTTTCATAGTGAGAAAAATATTTCAAACTTTTATTCATTACTTTCTGCATTTGGTTAACAGCAATTACTATTTGTATTCAAAAATATTATCAGAATTTTGTGCAATGCTGTAAGGTTACAGGCTACAACAATGCTATATAATAAGTTCTGAATGGTGTATTTGGTTATCAATTTTTTCTGCATTTGGTTAGTAATGCTGTAAGATTACAGCAATATATTCTTTCTGCATTTGGGTAACTTTTTTTTTTTTTTTGCAGTCACACCGTGCTAGTAACAGTATACAGGCTCAAGATCGACGGGATCGGGTTACTATGGACGGTTTGGTGAACAAAAAGTGCAATCTATTAGGTTGGGAGGAAAACATAGTTGTAGAGGGGACGATAGTAAGTACCGATCCCAATGCTTTGGTACATTTCAAAAAGCTTGGAGCTGATGCTTGGAAGATATGTGTGAATGTAGCAGTGGAACAGGAAGCTTTTTTGTTTAGGCCAAATTCAGAGATGTCGAATATCGGACAGGCCGTTGGATCTACCGTTGCGTGGCACAAAGATTACATTTCCTTGGTCTAGTGTTGGTACTTATGAAACTAGTTATGTAATTATGTTAGAACTTAGAACTAGGTGGCTGCTACTTATCTAAATCTTTTGGTATGTAAACTGATCTAAATCTTTTGGATCGGATGTAAACTTATCTAAATTTTTGAAACATGTTGGAATTTTAAGACTTTTGCTTTAGACTTTTATTATGTGTTGCATCAGCATGTTAAAATATAAATATTATTATTATGAATCAATATGGTATCAGGTGTATATATAAATCTATTATTTCGCAATGGGCAAACCCTGTTGTTATATGATATTGTAGACAGTCTACTAAGTAGTATATTACCACGGTTGAAGACTGTTGTAATTTCGCAACGGGCAAAACCTATTGTTATGTGATATAGTAGGCAGTTTACCAACTAGTATATTACCACGATCGTAGACGGTTGTAATATACTGTATTACAATGGGTAGAAGCCGCTTGTAATTAATCAGCTATTACAACGGGTTTATAGACATTGTCATAGAGTTCGTGCATGTGATAAAGACACGTTATTACAACGGGTGTTTACGACAGTCATTGACCGTTGCAAACATGGAATGATCTATTATGACGGCTCATATTCGGACGGGCTAAAGCCTGTTGTGAAAAGCATATAACAACGGTTTTTGCCCGTTGTAAAAGGAATGTTTTGTTGTAGTGGACCCTCATTCTCTTATTCAAATTTTCTGAAGGTTGCAGCGAAGTTCTGCACATCCAATCACCCAATCTCTTCCGAAACACAAATTATAAACGTATACAAATCATATTTACAAGATTAGAGAGATTAGATACAGATTTATAATAAAGAAATCGTTCTTCGATTAGGTAATCCAAATTATTGAAATTCCTTCTTCTTTTTCTATTTTTCTTTCAGATCTACAAATCTAAACCTTATTTGTAGATGCTTTTTGGAAGTAAATCATAGACCTGTAGGATTTGGGAATTTCAATCCTAAAAGCTATGTCAGATAGGATTAGGGTAGCGTTCAGGTGAGTGAGAAGTTATATACATTGTTCATAATAAACATATATAATTCGTTTGTGTTGAATTTGAATTATATGCCTAAAGGTGATAGATTTGTTTATTTTTCATATTTGAATTATTATGAATATTGGTTAAGTATAGATTTGTAGGCCTTTCCAAGTTATTATGATCTTCTTACCTACAATTATTCTTGTGTTGTTGTGGTTATTGTAAATACCTCGGGTTTGGAAATCAGTCCCAAAACCTTTCTTAGAATTGTAGTTTTATTCTAGATACATAGGGTTGGTTGTTGATTTATAGTCTATGCAGTATTGGTCAAAATAATTTATAATTCTATTTTGTCCGGTATTGTTTGTGGTTTTATTTGATTATTTTAATTTTTTAATTTTTATATAAAAAGCATTATTTGAAGTCTACAAGGAAAGTAAATAAACTAAATAAGAAGTGATATGCAAATTCACGTATTTTTGTATGTAGTTTGCAATAGTTATTCTAAATAAAATACTAACTTGTTTCCTTATGATTTGAAATGATGTAAAATCTTCCCCTTTTAATAGCTTGGGTTTTTTACAATGATTACAGTAAATATGTAACAACCCTCCATTTGGACTGCCCCAATTCGGTAATTAAACCAACTTGAAGTGTTCGAAGTGACAGATTATTATTGGCTTGTAGGGTTTAAACATAATTAACGTAGAATCATAACGTACAATAACTTGCAGAGTAGTAGAATTTTATATAAATATTGGGGTTTAATACAATTTTTATACTGCGAAAGAGAATAAATACATACATAATTTTTTATGAATAAAGTTTTACAAATTTCGCCACGCTTGCGCACACACTTGCACCTTCTCGTGCCTCTCCTCTTTTAAGATCTAAATCTTTGCATCTGTAACACTTGGAATCTGTAACACCCCACGTCCGTTAGTGTCACTAACAAAGGGAATGCACTAAGTTCTGTGGAGCATTTAGGGTAAAAGATGCAGATAAATTACAACACAGACAGAAATTAAATAGCGGAAAATAAAACTTTGCTTTATTGATAAAATAGCTTGTACAAAGATTTCTTTACAATATCAGAGTGTCATCTGTCTTACAAAATAAAGAAGCATAAAAATACATTTATATTCCCCAATTTAAGCAAGAGCCAGCTATAGCATCTGAAAAGAGAATCCAAACAAAACTTCGACAAATCTTCAAGCTGGGAAAGAGTGACAGTCCAACTTAACCTGAGCTATACTATTCCCTCCTCTACTACCTTGGGGGGGGGGGGAACGGAAGAAAAGAAGACGAAAGAAAAACAGAGTCAGACATAAAGCTTGAGTAAGTTCAGTAACTTCTAGCATGTGAACATGGAAAAACAGAACGACATGAATTAACTGAATACAAGATAACACCATGATGATAGGGTTAGCAAGATTAGACAAGATCAACACAAGATATGCTAAGATAAGATAAACTGGAGGTTCTCTAATACTTTCGCCGCTTCGTCATTTCCTTTTTATACAGATTTCTATTATCTCTGCACCAGCTAACTAATGTCCCAACTAGTAACGCTAACGTGATCCCAATCCCTGTATTTTCCATCGCCTTAAGGCATTCATTTATTTATTTGTTACCTAGATTTAATCTAGGGATTTCTACCAAGTGCCTTCTAGATTCAACTAGAGTTTACGCTGTTTGCTGAACGCTTCTCGGATTCAGGATTTATGCCACCTAGTTAAACTAGGAACGATGCCCCCAAGTCAAGGACACACTACCTAGAGTGGTATATGTTCCTATACTTCCCCACGCATGTATCGCGAATCGTTATCGCTTGTCTAGATGCACATGTCCTGTAATGTGCGACCCGAGTCCTGTGTCAAGGAAAATCAAGGAATACAGAACTCGGTCGGGAGCTTTCAGATATCTGCCGATGCATATGCCAAGGTCTGTTTTTATTCCAGTGGCAATGGTCCAACTTGACCCCTCCCTCAACTAATGAAAGGCACACCTTGTAAAATGAGAACTATACGCCGGCCCCCGGTGCCCCTCTATCCTATGGCCATCCTCACCCATAACTAGATAGCAAGTATATGGTCTTTTGGAGTTCTCCGCCTTTCAGCTTCACGTATCTCGATTGACTCAAGATGGATGGTAGACGACGAGTCGCTATCACAGGGCTACCGTTTGCTCGCCGAATCACGTCGGTCCATCCTAGTCTTTAGGTTGCCATGTATTGCAACCAAGGCATACCCCTGGTTCTTCTATGCAGACCTTAACCTCTGTGGGCCCAGGCGGATCATCTGCAGCCTCACAGGGGGATACCAAGAGTACCCTCACGTCCCCTCGAATCCTCGGGCTTCGTAACCCAATTCGTTGGAGCCTTCTTTCTACTCAGACGGACATTCGCTCCTTCCCGTGTTATACTAAGAATTACTACTTATGTTTGTCAACTAAGGTTTACCACTTAGTTTCCAGAATCGTTGTTTTCTAAGGTTTACTACTTAGCTCCTTTTAACTAAGGTTTACTACTTAGTTCTATTTCCCGTCAATTTGGATTGGTTAAGTGTCATTAGTCAATTCAAGCTAAATTAACCCTCTTCATTTATCCTGTTAAGTTGGTTAAGTGTCATCAGTAATTCACGTTGACTTAACCCTACCACAAACCAAGTTATATTGGTTAAGTATTTATTACTTGACCCTACCCATTCACCCTGTGTTGGTTAAGTGTTCCTTTTTAAATTAACCTTGCCCGTCTGTTTTAACTAACATGTTATTATTAATGGTTAAGTATTATCCCTTCATGTTTTAGACTTAACCCCATTCCTTTATCACAACCTGATGGTTAAGTGTTCAAGTTTACTTAACCCTACGGTCTAGCCCAGCTGACATATCAAATTGGCTAAGTGTATTAGATTTTACTTAAACCCAACCTCTGGTCTAGTTAACGTGCTAATTTGGCTAAGTGTATTAACTTTACTTAACCCCCTACAAATCTTGTCTCGCTACCTCGAGTTTGGTTAAGTCTCTATGGACTTAGCCTTCCCATTCTAGCTTAACTGTGTTAAGTTGGTTAAGTGTTCCTATGGACTTAACCCTCACATTCTAGCTTAACTGTGTTAAGTGTCAGTCTGAACCAAACCCCACCCATCAGTTTAGTTATCATGTTGAACTGGTTAAGTGTCTTAGTTAACTTAACCCTACCTTTCTTGTTCTAGCTTTAACTAAATAAATTAATGCCGCGACCACTCACATTAGACAAATATTGTTGAGAATACTGGATGTGTCGGTTGGTTCCGGGCAGGTTTACATCGCAACGCAGTCTAACCGCGGGTTAGGCATATTCGTGTTTTCCAAGTTCAAAGGGTTTTGATTAGTTTTCAAATCAGGTTTTGAAAGTAACCATTCCGTTCCACGGATTAGTTAGGGATAACCAGGGAGAGCGGGAAACTTGTATTTTCCAAACCCAAGCCTAGACACTATCCTCTCTGTCACCCTAGAACTTTCTGGTTTATTATTAAAAGAGATGTCATTAATAAACCTTTAATTTGTCTAAATTAACATTTCCTCATTTAGGACAAATTCCATAAGTAAATTGTTCCTAATTTACTTATTTCCTAATTACTCTTTTAATGTGAATTGTCAACATTTATTCTTATGGCCCATTCTCCCCTCTATATCATATTTATGCCCTTTTGGTATGTAGACAATACCAAATTAAGTGTCACTAACCATGATTTTGCTAAACCTGACAGTTATTCCCAATTATGGCCAATTTCACATTTATGCCAATATACTTACCGTGCCAAATTAGCTAATCCAATTCCGATTCAACATTCTAATTCACGTCAAACTAGACTTATTACTCTATTTCACTATTCATGTAAATGCTAGATTTACATGTCAATACTAGATTCAAATTACACATCTTATAATTCATGTCAAATTTATCCAATTTGCATTACTATGAACATGCCATAATACATGTTCCCAATTTATGCCAATTTCCAAGTTAAACTACGTTTTTAGTAAATTTCATATTTTGCCCTGTAACACCCCACCTCCGCTAGGGTCACTCACAAAGGGAACGCACTAGGTTTGGTGAAGCATTATCGAGGTAAACATGCACAGAAATATTACAAGACAGAACATATATAAAACAGCGGAAGTAAAGAAAATTTCATTACCTTATAAAATAGCAAGGTCAAAAGCCTTTTACATCAGAATACATCAAAACCTGTCTTGCAATAGTAAAGAAGCATAAACCATTTCATAAATTATTCCCCAAGTAAAACAGTAAGGTAGCCATTGCCAAGAAAAGTCCAAGCCATGCATGATGACCTTCAAGCAGAGGAAGTCCGAACTAAATAACAGTGTTTCCTCCCTGAAAACCTGGGGGGAAACGGAAGACAAAGAGGCGAAACAAAACGGGGTCAGTCATAAAGAATGGTAAGTCCTATCTACTTCCAGTATAAAACAGGTAAAGGTAACATGACATGCATAAACTGAAAGTAAACATAAGGATGACAACAAGATAGATAAGCTAAACCAAGATAACTGGATGAACTATGGTTGCAAGATAAACTAAGGTATCATGATAAACTACGGTGTCAAGATAAATCAAGGTATCCCATCGTCAGGTTTCTATCAAGTATACTATCCCGAGATATCTATCATGTATAACATCCCACGGTATTTATCACGTATGTTTGCTCTGCACCTCTCGTACTAGTATCCCAACCCGCGTCATGTGTTAACTATGAATGTCCCTTGCCCAATGCCATGTAATGGTCCTTGTCAACCTAGCATATGTAGGTTTTCCCAACTTGTATATTTCTTTTCATGTATAAGTTCAGTCCTTTGCCATAGGTCGTACGAGCTTTCCCATGTAAATCTATACCACCGGAACGTAGTACCATTTTATCCTTGAAGTTGTTTTGAACTGCTACCTCTGGTCTGGTTATGTTTTCTTACCATGAACTATCGCGTGTTCACTTAGGATTTATGCCACCTAAGACCACTAGGGATTATGCTACCTAATGAACGTTTTCGTGTCTCGGTTTGGGTTCAAGCCACCTAGGGCCACTAGGGATTATGCCACCCGTTAACCACGCCCTTTATCCCACGTATGTATCGTGAATCATTTTCCATGTCTACACGCACATGTATCTCAATGTGCCATCCGAGTTCCGTGCCAGGGCAAATCGAGAAATACAGAACTCGGTCGGGAGCTTTAAGTCGTCTGCCGAATGCAGATATCAAGGCCTGTTTTTGTATTCGTGGCTATGGTCCAACGTGACCCCTCCCTCAACTACTGAAAGGCAATCCAAGAAAAATCATGTATGAGAACTACATCCCAGCCCCACTATGGCCCACTTTCCTATTTGCCAACCTCACCCATGACTCGATAGCAAGAACGTGGTCTATTGGGAGTTCTATGCCTTTCCGTTCGTACACGATTGACTAAAGATGGTAGGTAGTCGGCGACGTGCTATCCAGGGCAAAAACAAGTATCGTCGACTCCACGCTAATCCATCCCAGTCTTTAGGTCACTCGCCTAGCAACCAAGGCATACCCTTGGCTCTTCTACCGCAGACCTTAACCTCTGTGAGGCTAGGTTTCATGGACCATCTGCCACATCACAGAGGGATACCAAGAGTACCCTCACGTCCCCCGAAGCTACCGCTTCGTCACCCAGTTTGCTGGAGCTTTTCATCCAAGTCAGATAAGTTTCTCCTCCTCGTATACTAAGTGATGACCTACCGTATCAGGTTACTCATCTATTTATGAACTAGTCCCATGTCCTTGGCTAAGAATTATTACTTAGTTATTCTTAACTAATGTTTACCACTTAGCTTCCTTTCCCGTTATCCTTGATTAACTCCGATTTTCTACCTAGTTCCTCTAACTAGGGTTTTGTCTACTGGGTTAAGTGTTGTTATTCAAGCCCATGACTTAACCCGCCTACCAACCATGTCATAATCGGCTAAGTGTTCAAGTTCAAGGCTTAGCCCTACAACTCGTATGTCAAATTGGTTAAGTATTTGTTTGTCTTAACCCTATCAGATTATCGTGTTAGACTGATTAAGCATAGATTATCTTAATCCCATCAGGTCATCGAGTCGGATTGGTTAAGTATGGGCTAGCTTAACCTCATCCACTAATCGTATTACAATGGTTAAGTATACTCAAAAGGTCTTGTGACTTAACCCTATCAGGTCCGCATGTTAGATTGGTTAAGTATAGGTTACTTAACCTCATCAAATCATCATGTATAATTGGTTAAGTATAAGCTACTTAACCCCATTAAATTATCATGTTAAGTTGGTTAAGTATTAGTTACTTAACCTCATTGAATTACCAAGTTTAGATTGGTTAAGTGTTTAACTTAACTGCATCGAATTACCGTGTTTAGATTAGTTAAATGTAGGTTACTTAACCTCATCTAATTACCGTGTTTAGATTAGTTAAGACTAAGTTACTTAACCCCATCTAATTACCGCGTTTAGATTAGTTAAGTCTAAGTTACTTAACCCCATCTAATTAACAAGTCGGATTAGTTAAGTGTAAATTACTTAACTCCATCCCCTAATTGTCTTATATGGTTAAGTATCATTAAGAAATCAAGTCTGGTTTAACTTAACCTACCCATTCGTGTCATATCGGTTAAGTGTCATTAGTCAAAATTACTTAACCTTTTCATGTGGCATTAATTAGATAAATGCACCCCAACCTCTCACAATAGACTTTGTTGTGGTTACTAGTTAAGCCGGGCGGGTCCGGGTAGCTTTACACCACAACCTAGTCTAACCTCGGGTTTTAAGTGCTATGTGACCAACTACTCACATTGGGTCCTATTGTTTGTAACCACTAGTTAAGCCGGGCGGGTCCGGGTAGATTTATGCTACAAACTCAACCCAACCTCGAGTTGGCCACTTTCATGTTTGGTCTAGTGTCATGTTACACTTACAACCCATACGTGTCTAGTTTCAAGTCCCATGTTTACCCCACATGTCATGCCCACGTTTTGGTGTATCATGAGTGTCATATTTTCATGAAATCCCATGTCAAATTATCATGTCGTAATCACGCTCGTCTGACCTACCCCAAATCGTGTTTCCAACCCAAGTAAAAGCGAGTCAACATAGTAAGGATACTATGCTACATATTGGCCTCAAAACATGCACGATATCAAAAAGGGATTGGCCACAAACATGCATGGTATCATAAGGGGTTTGGCCTCAAAATATGCATAGCATCATAAGGTGTTTTTGGCCTCAAACATGCATAATGTCACAACGGGATTAGCCATAAACATGCATAGTATCATAAGGGAATTTGGCCACAAACATGCATGATAACATAAGGGAATTTGGCCACAAACATGCATAGTATCATAAGGGAATTTGGCCACAAACATGCATAGTATCATAAGGGAATTTGGCCACAAACATGCATGATAACATAAGGGAATTTGGCCACAAACATGCATCGTATCATAAGGGAATTTGGCCACAAACATGCATAGTATCATAAGGGAATTTGGCCACAAACATGCATGATAACATAAGGGGTTTGGGTTCATTTACATGCATAAGCCCCAAAGTCAAGTCTTTGCCAATGTTTCACAAGTCAAATGGTTCCCAAAGGTTCATGCTAACATTCCATAGATAAAGATTCAAACTTGCAAGATAAACTAGGTGAAACATAACATGAGTGGCATGATTAAGTCGCTAAAACTTAGCCCAAGGTCATAGATCATAGAAAAGGGGCAAAATTAGGTTCACATAGGCTAGCATACTTATGTTTCATCGCATTTTATTCCATGTCACATTAGAACCAACGTTAGAATCTACAAGTAGCTAGAACTTACATAGCGAGGCTTAGGGAATGATCATGCATCGTCTTGACGAAGAATGGTGGCTCCTTTGTTGAAGAATCGTCATGAAACTTGCGTAGCAACATTGATCCCTCCTCGATTTGGTGTAGAAAGATTGCACCTTTTGATTTGAATCTGATTTGAATGCATAAGCCCTTGGAGTTGGAGATGGAGGCCATGATCAAGATAGATTTTGGCAGCACTTAGTTGTAGGATTGATTTTTAGTGATTTAGGTTAGGCCCTAGGGTGTTTTTATAGAGATTAGGAGTAGTTTAGGCCCTTAGATTAACCCTAGGATAGATTTGAACCCTCAAAACCCGTCACAGGCCAATAGACCAGAACCAAAAGCATGTCTTGAGGAACAAGTCAGGCACACCCAGGCCAAATGGCCGACCACCCAAGTCGACAGGTGTGTCGACTGGGCAGTCGACACCACCTGGGGTGTGTCGACTCCCAAGTCGACTCCCCAGCCGCCTTGGGGGTGGCGAGAATTTTTCCCGCCAGTTCTGCTTGGCTGAATTTGAATTCTAAATTCAAATTTGAACTGTTTTTGAACTTGAAATTTTCTGAAAACTTTGACGGGCCATAACTTGGTCATACGGACTGCGATTCTCGAAAACTCGGACTCTATTTCGCGTATTTTTCCGAGACGAACACAATGGCACAGCCCGTTTCCCCTAATTCAGAATTTATAATTAAATTCTGCCTTGATTCTTGTCTTAGCATGTTGTAAAAATCCGGGTTGTCACATTCTCCCCAACTTAAAGGATTTCGTCCCCGAAATCTCCAAGTGAGGAAGAACGTATCCTACCATCCATCATCCATTTACTCAAAACATCATCCACAGGCAACCATGGTCCTTAAAAGACTCCTAATGCTTTATGAACATATGCAGAAAGTGTGTGTATATGTTCCTTAGCTAATGCTAATGATCAGGCCTGAATGATCTTTCTAATGCAAAATATGTTTAGTGCCATGAGTCCAACATGTATGCAAATAGTCCTAGTCATATAAACACTATATGTGTGCACAACCATTTATCCACATGCAACATCCACATGATAACATATTCAATTTCATCCATAAACAAGTATAAATACTCGTGCATATGCAACATGAAACGTGACCGCGTCAATCTAGTATCTAATGTGTATTCGCGAATCCACGAGCAACCACTTGCAACCATTTGCAACCATATGAATCATAACATGTTTCAAATACATGTTTACATCCATAGAGTTCTATCTAAGGTTCCCAAATAAGATCGAGGAGATAAACAAGACAAACTCCTTATGGGGTTTGTAACGGAAACAGGGCCGAGAGGATATCCACCAAGCGATAGAATGCAAGTAAGCTCTACAGGTGAACCAAGGATCAAAGATATACTCTTAAAAAGAGACATGATGCACGCGTCTAAGCCTCATTTCCTTGAGCTTAATTCCATTGTGCCTTGACCGCCTTTGACTTCATGATTTCGTAGCTCCTTGATTCCTATTTCCAAGGTATGAGTTGGAACTCATTTCACTATCGCCTCTCGTTCCACTTACACTTATTCTTTACCTAGTATACCTGGCTCAACCATATCTGCATACTCATGCAAGCTCTCCAAAATTCACTAGTGAATTCTGGATCTCGTTTACCGATGCCAATCCATGTTACCACGTGCACTTACTAGGGTCATTCCTATAACCCATGCTTAAGCAGAATGAACCATCCACCTTATTGGCGAACGTTACTCGATCGAATCAGAGATTTCCGATAAATGCATCAAGAGATTCTAGGTAACTAACCATGACAAAACCCAAAAGGTTGTACGAGACTTCGAGGGTATTACCAAGGCAAGTTAAGAGTTTAACTTCCCTCCTTTCAAAACCGAGAATGGCATCCCTTACTGGATAACCACTTCATCCCTAGAATCCATCCATAGCTCAACAATAGAAGAATTGCTTCTAATCTCAACACTTGGCATAGACGTTCTCAAATCCAAACAAGTCATGAATAAGTGGACCGACTCTCCAACCAGATTTTGGGACTAAAGTGGGATCTTCTACCATGCTAGTACTAAGGTGCAGAGACTTAACTATCTTGGCAGACTTAATTGATGCGATGATCAAAACAAAGTCTAGACGGGACGATAGAAAAGAAAGGCTAAGCATTTAACAGAAACGGTACCATTCCTCTTAGGTACGCTAGAAATGAGAGCATACAATTGCCCTCTCGCTGATCTTGTCCTTATCTTCCTTTGTGGATCAAGCCATACCAACAAGTTTCTTATTCTTAAGCTCGTGTCCTTTATCCTTGCTCTTATTATACCTTCTTATAACTTCGGTAACAGGTCTCTCGAGAACTTCCTCCATCGCACGGGAAAACACTTACGTAGCTAGACAAGGATTAGTCGCAGTTAAAACTACTGTGACTACAGATGGAGGAACGAAAGGAAAAGAGGTTCAATCAAGGAAACAAAGGATAGTGCTAATGGCTTTTGGGGAATAGCCTTTTTAAAAAAAACTTTTCTTAAAATATGCTTCTTTGTAAACGGTTTCTCAAATAGTTTTCAGAAGGGTTTAAAAACTTTTGCCCAATCTGGTAACCTTTTGCTCTGATACCAAATGTAACACCCCACCTCCGCTAGGGTCACTCACAAAGGGAATGCACTAGGTTTGGTGAAGCATTATCGAGTTAAACATGTACAAAAATATTACAAGACAGAACATATATAAAACAGCGGAAGTAAAGCAAATTTCATTACCTTATAAAATAGTAAGGTCAAAAGCCTTTTACATCAGAATACATCAAAACCTATCTTGCAATAGTAAAGAAGCATAAACCATTTCATAAATTATTCCCCAAGTAAAACAGTAAGGTAGCCATAGCCAAGAAAAGTCCAAGCCATGCATGATGACCTTCAAGCAGAGGAAGTCCGAAATAAATAACAGTGTTACCTCCCTGAAAACCTAGGGGGGGGGAACGGAAGACAAAGAGGCGAAACAAAACGGGGTCAGTCATAAAGACTGGTAAGTCCTATCTACTTCCAGTATAAAAACAGGGAAAGGTAACATGACATGCATAAACTAAAAGTAAACATAAGGATGACGACAAGATAGATAAGCTAAACCAAGATAACTGGATGAACTACGGTAGCAAGATAAACTAAGGTATCATGATAAACTGCGGTGTCAAGATAAATCAAGGTATCCCATCATCAGGTTTCTATCAAGTATACTATCCCAAGATATCTATCATGTATAACATCCCATAGTATTTGTCACGTATATTTGCTCTGCACCTCTCGTACTAGTATCCCAACCGGCTTCATGTGTTAACTATGAATGTCCCTTGCCCAATGCCATGTAATGGTCCATGTCAACCTAGCATATGTAGGTTTTCCCAACTCGTATGTTTCTTTTCATGTATAAGTTCAGTCCTTTGCCGTAGGTCGTACGGGCTTTCCCATGTAAATCTATACCACCTGAACGTAGTACCATTTTATCCTTGAAGTTGTTTTGGACTGCTACCTCTGGTCTGGTTATGTTTTCTTACCATGAACTATCGCGTGTTCACTTAGGATTTATGCCACCTAGGACCACTAGGGATTATGCTACCTAATGAACGTTTCCGTGTCTTGGTTTGGGTTCAAGCCACCTAGGGCCACTAGGGATTATGCCACCCGTCAACCACGCCCTTTATCCCACGTATGTATCGTGAATCGTTTTCCATGTCTAGACGCACATGTATCTCAATGTGCCATCCGAGTTCCGTGCCAGGGCAAATCGAGAAATACAGAACTCGGTCGGGAGCTTTAAGTCGTTTGCCGAATGCAGATAACAAGGTCTGTTTTTGTATTCGTGGCTATGGTCCCACGTGACCCCTCCCTCAACTACTGAAATGCAATCCAAGCAAAATCATGTATGAGAACTACATCCCGGCCCCACTATGCCCCACTTTCCTATTGGCCAACCTCACCCATGACTCGATAGCAAGAACATTGTGACGACAAGGAATTTCGCTCGGTCCGAACCAGTCGCTAAACCGACCCAGACCGTTCGAAACGCCCTATCGTTTGAGAACACGACAAAACAGAACGCATACAGAAGAACATTTCATTTTATATAACAGCAATGCATCAGATACAAGAATATACAGAGTATAAATGAATATTACACAGAAATATCAGAGATTTAAATTACATTTAAATACATAGCAGCGGAAAATAATACAATACACAACTAGAAGAGATATACGGATACAAAGCTTTCCGGATATCGTTCCAGCTGTAAACCAGGATCCTGTGAATATAAATCTGCAAAACCCAAAACTACTAGCTGCCCGTGTCAAAATAGGGGCACCCAGAGTTTAGGTTAAAACAATAAACTCCAGGTCAGTCATGTGACTGGTGTGAGAACTAAAACAGTTATTAATCTTTATTTTAAATCATTAGGTAAATCAAGGGACCACGCCGTATAACACGGAACGGGTTTCCTCCCAAGAATACCAGTGCATAAAACAAACAGCGCAATGCTAAATAAAGAAAAATGAAGCTGTTATAAGACCCAGGTCCCATCACACAATGCAACGCAGCCGAGGATAGGGTTTTCCCTTATAACAGCCAAAGAATGCTTGATACGGTTAAAAAAAATTGTTTGATACTATTATAAGTGCATAGTGTATAAAACAACTTCAAATCATAAGTATCAATCATAGGCGGCATGGGTACCATATATCATGTCGCCATACTAGGCTCTACAAATAAAACCGCAAATGTCACGTATTTGGAAATTGGATTTCCGTCTATGAACCGAGGCAAAAGATAGTCCTCAACCGATTCGAGACTGTCTAGCCCGAGCCTCAGGAACAGCCGCAACTGCCCCTTGGATCCTCAGGGCCGGTCCACCGATGTGGATTATTATGCCTGAACACTACGTCTCCCCACCCTATGGGGTGTAAGTCTGGTCCGTCAGCCGACCAGAATGCATCGGCCGAAACCGATATAACCGAGGCGCCTCGCAACAGCAACAACCACATAAGTCAAACTCGTCAGGGCGTGTAAAACCACTGACGCCACTTCTAGCTAGAAAGAAACGTATGCCCTCCCTGACGTCCGTCTCCCGTTTTTTGTTCATACCGGGTGTGAAACTCGCGAAGCAAACGTTACACAAAGCTACGCCACAAAGGCCGTGCTTTGATCATCACCACAAGACTTTTGCTTTTCAACAGAAGCCTCGATCTATTGCCACTTAGGCATGCCACACAGGCCATTCACTCCATGCGTTTGATATCCATCAATATATAACCCCTGAGCTCGTACGTCTCAGAGAAGGGCGTTAAGCAAGAGAATAAATTCTCCGCCGCCAAACAGATATATATTTAATAGAGATCAATCACACGGACTAAAATCCAATGTCAGACACGCAGTCCATTTACAAGTCCGTTCTGGGTCTGAACGAAACCGGAGGCACCGAGTACCCCGCATATCCATCGATCTCCAAGTACGTCTGGACGATCACTAACTGTTTCCATCTTCTTGGGTGTACAGCCCAATCAAGATCATCAGTAATTACCCAAACGACGTGAAGACCTCCGGTCTTCGACCATCGTCTTCATCTTCGACTTATCGTCGTATCAGTTATCCAGAATGGGATAAACCCGGTCTTTCCGAATAACTCGCGTATATTTTAAATAAGTGTTACACAAACACAACATACGCCTCATTCCAATTCATTAGTCACTAACCGTAAATTAATCAAGAGAATAATTCCCCAAACATTAACCCCGAAGGCCGAAACCAACATCAGATCAATATTCAGAAAACCATTCTGTTTGGCTAACCGACAGTTAGTTTCTAAATTTCACATTCATAGGGAAAGGTTCCCATTAATTTTATCCAAGATAAATTCCTTGAATTTATTCTCAAATCTTCTTTTGAATTTCGATTCAACTAGTCGGGATTAACGAAACTTACCGAAGTAATCATTTGTTTTAATTTCCCAATCCCAACCTATTTATCCCATGAAGTAAAACTGGTAATACTTCATATCTAACACCACAGTGTTATCGGTAAATTCAATTACCATTTCACGTTCAAATCTAATTAAAGATTTAACTATCGCCTGGAGTAAAACTGGTGATACTCCATTCTCGATTATTTCAATCTAATTAAAGATTCATTAAAACTCCACTTAGTTTTAATCGTTAACTGGGTTAAAGAATCCGTGTTATTTAAAACACGGTTCACGATAAACCCAAAGTCACATTCATTAATTATCGGGTTAAAGAACGAGTGTTATTTAAAACACTGTTCACGATAAACCCAAAAATCAATACCAATTCAATTCCAATTAAATATTATTTAATTGGTACACTTCATTAAATCTAAATAAAAAGATTTAATCTTTTCACAACTGGGTTCAAGAACAGTGTTAGTGAAGACACCATTCACGACAAACCCAAATCACATTTGATATTCAATACAAGGCTTTGAATAGAAAATATATCGGCTTATATTCAATATCAAATTCTACGATTAACAAATGTTGTATTGAAATAACGATATAAATGTATATCTTTCAAATTTCCATAACAACACCTGTATAATCACGAATTCCAACATCGAAATATTCCGAAGACAATTTCGATTCAAATCCCCTCCAATGCAATCATTGGATATTCTGGTTATTTTCAAAACCCTCTTTAAATCCAATTCATTCATTTAAAAATAAATAGAATTATAATTCTAGTTCAAAACTAGTTCATTTCGATAAAAATCTATTTTTATCTTTTCAAATATGGAGTTTTTCATCCCAAATCTTCACAAATCATTTCTTATGATTTTACACAAATTATTGATATTTTTAATAATTTTATCAAGGCCCGTACAGTCGATTTCCATCAACGGCCCTCGAACTGCACTTACAGCGACCTTTTTCAAATTTGATTTGGACATAATTCCAAATCCAACCGTTAGATTTCTAATTTCTAATATTCATTAGAAAACTCTTTTCGATACGAACCCAACGGTTCCGGTTTTAGGAGAATCCGACGGTCGGATCTCCCGTAATGTCCGTTTGAAATAAATGGTCGAAATTCACGAACTGCCGCGGCGCGGCGCGTTCTATTCAGGCCATTATATTATATATATAATATATATAATATATACTTCGTCGATTTCTATTTAAAACGAATTATATAAATAGTTTTAAATTCGTTTCAAAAGCAATTTCAACTTCCATTTCAATTCAAATCAAAATTGAATTCTTCTTTATAAATTCCTTTTAAAATTCATTTCTATTCAATTCAAATTTCAATTCAATTTGAATTCATTTCAATTTGCTTTCAATTCAATTTGAATTCGTTTTCAATTCAAATCATTTCGAAATCGTTTCAATTCAATTCATTTCGAAATCGTTTTCAATTCAATTCATTTCGAAATCGTTTTCAATTCAATTCATTTCGAAATCGTTTTCAATTCAATTCATTTCGAAATCGTTTTCAATTCATTTCATTTCGAAATCGTTTTCAATTCAATTCATTTCGAAATCGTTTTCAATTCTATTCATTTCGAAATCGTTTTCAATTCAATTCATTTCGAAATCGTTTTCAATTCAATTCATTTCGAAATCGTTTTCAATTCAATTCATTTCGAAATCGTTTTCAATTCATTTCATTTCGAAATCGTTTTCAATTCAATTCATTTCGAAATCGTTTTCAATTCAATTCATTTCGAAATCGTTTTCAATTCAATTCATTTCGAAATCGTTTTCAATTCATTTCATTTCGAAATCGTTTTCAATTCAATTCATTTCGAAATCGTTTTCAATTCAATTCATTTCGAAATCGTTTTCAATTCATTTCATTTCGAAATCGTTTTCAATTCAATTCATTTCGAAATCGTTTTCAATTCAATTCATTTCGAAATCGTTTTCAATTCAATTCATTTCGAAATCGTTTTCAATTTAATTCATTTCGAAATCGTTTTCAATTCAATTCATTTCGAAATCGTCTTAATCGATATAAATATCGTTCACGTCAAAATGGCGTCAATCTAATCAACACGGCTTCATAAATTTCTATTTTCAAAATAGTTGTTATTATCAAAATATTTCGTTCAACACATGACCAATCTCAATGGATGAGTACTGTCAACACATGAACCTTTATTTTATAATACTCTTTATTTTTCAAATTGGAATGAGGCCCAATCAATCACCATATAATGTTAATTATATGGATTCCATACAACACATGTATATAATAGCATTGAAAATTAATCAACCATCAACCAAAGTGCACTACACTTTATAAGCATCAAATATAGATATCTAACGCTTATAACAGCCTGTCAATCAATCGATCGACATATTTAATCAATCAGGATGAGTGAACTTCAAATTTCATCCCAACACCCGTGTGGGGTTTCAAACAATCAAACACAGATTTTTATTCGTGCAGTTGGGCGATGTGTAAAATTTATCGACCCAATCAATATCAGTCAAATCAGTGCATATAAACAAATCGGCCGATTTGTCTATAAATATCTATTTATTCACTTTCACGTTAAAAATAATATTTTTAACGATAAAATATTTTATTTTAACATATGAATTTCTATTCAGTTCATTCATTCAATAAAATTGATATTTTTATTTTTCTAACATATTTTAGAAAATTTCGGCGGCATAACGGCACGATACTAGAAACGGGACAAGGCCTAGCCTTATCCCCGGTCTAGTGAAGGCCCACGCCATTCACACATCAATCAAAATCACCAAACAACCAAATTCAAATCAAATCATATAACTAATCTATGCAACCAAACAAAAAAGTCCATGGTCTGTGGACGATTGTGTCGGGTGCTACTAAGCACCGTCTGCATCCTAGTATATATATATAAATAGAAATGAAATGGAAAGGTGAGAAATTCTCACCGATAGCTATCCAACTTCACGGCAACTCTAATGCAGGAAATCTTGTCGTTCTCGCCTTTCGTCACTTTTGCTGCTCGCTTTCACTACATATGCAAAAATCATATTTTTACTTCGCTATTCAATATATAAAAATCATATTTTTATTTCGAAGTTCTACATATAAAAATTATATTTTTATTATGCTATTCAATATAGATGAAATTCCATTTCAAAAATATAGATTTCGCATTTTTACATCTAAAAATTTCGCCTTTTCACATTTTAAAATATCGCCTTTTCACATTTTAAAATATCGCCTTTTCACATTTTAAAATATCGCCTTTTCACATTTGAAAATATCGCCTTTTCACATTTTAAAATATCGCCTTTTCACATTTTAAAATATCGCCTTTTCACATTTTAAAATATCGCCTTTTCACATTTTAAAATATCGCCTTTTCACATTTTAAAATATCGCCTTTTCACATTTTTACATCTATATCTCATAAAGGTTATATTTTTATAGTTCCTACTATGCAAAGATCATATTTTTATCTTTCTACAATATAAAAGATTATATTTTTACTACTTTAAAATATAGAAATCATATTTTTATAATCGCTATATAGTAAAGACTATATTTTTAATGCTTTAAAAATATAAAAAATCATATTCCTAATTCTGCTACACATATAAAGATGATATTTTTATATTAGCTATAAGTATAAAAATCATATTTTTACTTTAAAAATCTAATCTTTCTACGATTAGAAATCCTATCTTTCTATAAAAAAAACCTATGCTATTTTTATTTTTAAAGATCTATATAATCCTATAATTTTAAAAACAATGTAATCCTATAATTTTAAAAACAATGTAATCCTATAATTTTAAAAACAATGTAATCCTATAATTTTAAAAACAATGTAATCCTATAATTTTAAAAACAATGTAATCCTATAATTTTAAAAACAATGTAATCCTATAATTTTAAAAACAATGTAATCCTATAATTGGATTTTATGTAAATAAATAAAAAGGAAGAAAGTTAAATTATAAAACTTACTGTGAAACGAAAAAGGGGGGGAGGAAGCCGGGGTGTGAGGCTCGCAGGGGGGGGGGGGTGCTGTCGACGCCGGGGTCTGGCGATCTGGACGAGGCGGCGGTGGGAGGATGGGTGTCTAGGGCTGAAGGGAGGCGGAGGGGAAAGGGTTCGCGCGTTCGATCGAAGGGAGGGGGAGATGGTGAAGGGGGCATAGCAGGAGGAGGCGCCGGACTCGGGGAGGTCGCGGTCGGCGGTGGCGGCGTCGTCTCTGGCGGCTAGGTCTGGAGCTCGAGCGCTTTTTTTTTTCTTTTTTCTTTTTTTTTCTGTAGAATGAAATCGGGGGGGGGGGGGGCCTGGGTAGTTAAGAAGAAAAGAATTTTAAATTTTATTATTTTATTTAATTATTTTAATTTCTAAAAAGGTTGACTTTTACATACGACCTCTAAACGAGGCCCACCAACTGTCGCCCATAGCGTTTCACCCCCATTCCGAACACAATGGGATATGTATCGTAAGCTGATTCGGCTGTTACAATCAGTTTTCGTTAAATTTACATTTAAATCACTATATTGAATTTTAAACGTACATTTCAAATTACCGGGGTCACATACTAACTAGAAAAATTCCAGAAAAATATTTTCTAGCTTCGTATTGACGATACGGTCCAAACAAAACTAGTTTCGTCAAATTCTGAGACTGTTTGAAAAATGGCCAATTTCCAGTCGATTAAAATCAACTGAAACTGGTCAAACGCGTTTTCCTTTGCCACGCTCACCTATTGATTCGAAAATTTATGAAATTTGAAACCTAGCAATAACTTCACATCCCGGACCCAACAAAACTGGTTTCGTCGGAATCCGAGGTCGTTTGCAAAATGTCAATTTTTAAGGGCCTGAATTCCATAGCGACTATTCAGAATTTTCAATTGGACATATCTTTTGATTCCCGCTACGATATTTTGATTTTTCGGATTCGATAGAAAGATATTATCAAATAGATCCTAATGTTTTTGGTTTCACTATAATCCGGATTGTTTTGCACCCGGTATGTTCAATTGAAGTTTGAAATCGAATTATCGAACTACCGCGCCATTTTCAATTCTATTTATAATTATATATAAATATTTATATTCTAACGACGACGTATATAATATATACGTCGAATTATATTCAAAATAAATTTCTCATCGATATTATTTAAAATAATCTATTTTAAATATTCAAAATTCGCTAAAATTGCCAAAATAAAAATTTTAAACTGGCCCAGATTTTGCGGGTTATTACAATCTCCCCCACTTAAAACTTTTCGTCCCCGAAAAGGAACAAAGTCGAAAGTGGTTTGATTATTCAGCCCTACGTTCGATCTGGCTTTCATTCTCCAACTCTTTAGTTTCTGAGAATTTTCAAAATTTCAAAAATTTGGCTAACACCCTAAATTTTCGAAATATTTCGCCATAACCTCCCCTGCACTGGGAGCATCGGGGAATTTCAAATAGCTTCCCCGGTCCTTCAGATCTCAAAAAGAAAAAGAAAAAGCCAAGCGGCTAGCCAATAGGCTCATAAAATCATCATCACCCAAACAAAACAGTAAATTATGTAGTAAACATGTACCTATTTGTCGGGCAAACAAATTTTATTCTCTGGCTCTAGCCTCCTTGCTATGACCTGTTCAATGATATATATGTATATGCAAGCAAATGCGACCAATTTTCAATACAATTCAATATTTGATTCAATCAGGCATAATGGTTCAAAATTAGCAAACACTTAAACAAACAACACAAACATCAATCAATTAGTGGATTAACGTTTCGAAATTGATAATTTTGATACATAGTCAAAAATCAGATTTTTGATGCCAAATCACAACAATAGGCCCTATCTAATTTTGGTTCTCACACCAGTCTAATGGAAATATATAGAAATCTCACTTTCGTCACTCGAATATAAATACTGATAATGTGATCACAATTATCAGCATCATCCCCGGGCGACTAGAGTGTGATGCTATATCTATCCAATATATTAAAACTTTGAATATACGTTTGCAAGGCGTATATGCAAATTCTTTATATACTGAATTGTCCAAATCAATATAAATATATAATCAAATACGAAAAATTGATTTTAAATTTTCAAAACAAAATTTGTTTTCATTTTAAAAATATACTCTTCACACTCGTTCTAGGATACTACTGATCCCATCTCTAACGAGTCATTCTAATTGGATATTACTAATCCAATATCTGATGAATTCTTTCGTATGGTTCTAATGTGCCTTGTTCTCTGAGTTTTGTAAACCAAAGCTCTGATACCAACTGTGACGGCAAGGAATTTCGCTCGGTCCGAACCAGTCGCTAAACCGACCCAGACCGTTCGAAACGCCCTATCGTTTGAGAACACGACAAAACAGAACGCATACAGAAGAACATTTCATTGTATATAACAGCAATGCATCAGATACAAGAATATACAGAGTATAAATGAATATTACACAGAAATATCAGAGATTTAAATTACATTTAAATACATAGCAGCGGAAAATAATACAATACACAACTAGAAGAGATATACGGATACAAAGCTTTTCGGATATCGTTCCAGCTGTAAACCAGGATCCTGTGAATATAAATCTGCAAAACCCAAAACTACTAGCTGCCCGTGTCAAAATAGGGGCACCCAGAGTTTAGGTTAAAACAATAAACTCCAGGTCAGTCATGTGACTGGTGTGAGAACTAAAACAGTTATTAATCTTTATTTTAAATCATTAGGTAAATCAAGGGACCTCGCCGTATAACACGGAAGGGGTTTCCTCCCAAGAATACCAGTGCATAAAACAAACAGCGCAATGCTAAATAAAGAAAAATGAAGCTGTTATAAGACCCAGGTCCCATCACACAATGCAACGCAGCCGAGGATAGGGTTTTCCCTTATAACAGCCAAAGAATGCTTGATACGGTTAAAACAAATCGTTTGATACTATTATAAGTGCATAGTGTATAAAACAACTTCAAATCATAAGTATCAATCATAGGCGGCATGGGTACCATATATCATGTCGCCATACTAGGCTCTACAAATAAAACCGCAAATGTCACGTATTTGGAAATTGGATTTCCGTCTATGAACCGAGGCAAAAGATAGTCCTCAACCGATTCGAGACTGTCTAGCCCGAGCCTCAGGAACAGCCGCAACTGCCCCTTGGATCCTCAGGGCCGGTCCACCGATGTGGTTTATTATGCCTGAACACTACGTCTCCCCACCCTATGGGGTGTAAATCTGGTCCGTCAGCCGACCAGAATGCATCGGCCGAAACCGATATAACCGAGGCGCCTCGCAACAGCAACAACCACATAAGTCAAACTCGTCAGGGCGTGTAAAACCACTGACGCCACTTCTAGCTAGAAAGAAACGTATGCCCTCCCTGACGTCCGTCTCCCGTTTTTGGTTCATACCGGGTGTGAAACTCGCGAAGCAAACGTTACACAAAGCTACGCCACAAAGGCCGTGCTTTGATCATCACCACAGGACTTTTGCTTTTCAACAGAAGCCTCGATCTATTGCCACTTAGGCATGCCACACAGGCCATTCACTCCATGCGTTTGATATCCATCAATTTATAACCCCTGAGCTCGTACGTCTCAGAGAAGGGCGTTAAGCAAGAGAATAAATTCTCCGCCGCCAAACAGATATATATTTAATAGAGATCAATCACACGGACTAAAATCCAATGTCAGACACGCAGTCCATTTACAAGTCCATTCTGGGTCTGAACGAAACCGGAGGCACCTAGTACCCCGCATATCCATCGATCTCCAAGTACGTCTGGACGATCACTAACTGTTTCCATCTTCTTGGGTGTACAGCCCAATCAAGATCATCAGTAATTACCCAAACGACGTGAAGACCTCCGGTCTTCGACCATCGTCTTCATCTTCGACTTATCGTCGTATCAGTTATCCAGAATGGGATAAACCCGGTCTTTCCGAATAACTCGCGTATATTTTAAATAAGTGTTACACAAACACAACATACGCCTCATTCCAATTCATTAGTCACTAACCGTAAATTAATCAAGAGAATAATTCCCCAAACATTAACCCCGAAGGCCGAAACCAACATCAGATCAATATTCAGAAAACCATTCTGTTTGGCTAACCGACAGTTAGTTTCTAAATTTCACATTCATAGGGAAAGGTTCCCATTAATTTTATCCAAGATAAATTCCTTGAATTTATTCTCAAATCTTCTTTTGAATTTCGATTCAACTAGTCGGGATTAATGAAACTTACCGAAGTAATCATTTGTTTTAATTTCCCAATCCCAACCTATTTATCCCATGAAGTAAAACTGGTAATACTTCATATCTAACACCACAGTGTTATCGGTAAATTCAATTACCATTTCACGTTCAAATCTAATTAAAGATTTAACTATCGCCTGGAGTAAAACTGGTGATACTCCATTCTCGATTATTTCAATCTAATTAAAGATTCATTAAAACTCCACTTAGTTTTAATCGTTAACTGGGTTAAAGAATCCGTGTTATTTAAAACACGGTTCACGATAAACCCAAAGTCACATTCATTAATTATCGGGTTAAAGAACGAGTGTTATTTAAAACACTGTTCACGATAAACCCAAAAATCAATACCAATTCAATTCCAATTAAATATTATTTAATTGGTACACTTCATTAAATCTAAATAAAAAGATTTAATCTTTTCATAACTGGGTTCAAGAACAGTGTTAGTGAAGACACCATTCACGACAAACCCAAATCACATTTGATATTCAATACAAGGCTTTGAATAGAAAATATATCGGCTTATATTCAATATCAAATTCTACGATTAACAAATGTCGTATTGAAATAACGATATAAATGTATATCTTTCAAATTTCCATAACAACACCTGTATAATCACGAATTCCAACATCGAAATATTCCGAAGACAATTTCGATTCAAATCCCCTCCAATGCAATCATTGGATATTCTGGTTATTTTCAAAACCCTCTTTAAATCCAATTCATTCATTTAAAAATAAATAGAATTATAATTCTAGTTCAAAACTAGTTCATTTCGATAAAAATCTATTTTTATCTTTTCAAATATGGAGTTTTTCATCCCAAATCTTCACAAATCATTTCTTATGATTTTACACAAATTATTGATATTTTTAATAATTTTATCAAGGCCCGTACAGTCGATTTCCATCAACGGCCCTCGAACTGCACTTACAGCGACCTTTTTCAAATTTGATTTGGACATAATTCCAAATCCAACCGTTAGATTTCTAATTTATAATATTCGTTAGAAAACTCTTTTCGATACGAACCCAACGGTTCCGGTTTTAGGAGAATCCGACGGTCGGATCTCCCGTAATGTCCGTTTGAAATAAATGGTCGAAATTCACGAACTGCCGCGGCGCGGCGCGTTCGATTCAGGCCATTATATTATATATATAATATATATAATATATACTTCATCGATTTCTATTTAAAACGAATTATATAAATAGTTTTAAATTCGTTTCAAAAGCAATTTCAACTTCCATTTCAATTCAAATCAAAATTGAATTCTTCTTTATAAATTCCTTTTAAAATTCATTTCTATTCAATTCAAATTTCAATTCAATTTGAATTCATTTCAATTTGCTTTCAATTCAATTTGAATTCGTTTTCAATTCAAATCATTTCGAAATCGTTTCAATTCAATTCATTTCGAAATCGTTTTCAATTCAATTCATTTCGAAATCGTTTTCAATTCAATTCATTTCGAAATCGTTTTCAATTCAATTCATTTCGAAATCGTTTTCAATTCATTTCATTTCGAAATCGTTTTCAATTCAATTCATTTCGAAATCGTTTTCAATTCTATTCATTTCGAAATCGTTTTCAATTCAATTCATTTCGAAATCGTTTTCAATTCAATTCATTTCGAAATCGTTTTCAATTCAATTCATTTCGAAATCGTTTTCAATTCAATTCATTTCGAAATCGTTTTCAATTCAATTCATTTCGAAATCGTTTTCAATTCAATTCATTTTGAAATCGTTTTCAATTCAATTCATTTCGAAATCGTTTTCAATTCAATTCATTTCGAAATCGTTTTCAATTCAATTCATTTCGAAATCGTTTTCAATTCATTTCATTTCGAAATCGTTTTCAATTCAATTCATTTCGAAATCGTTTTCAATTCAATTCATTTCGAAATCGTTTTCAATTCATTTCATTTCGAAATCGTTTTCAATTCTATTCATTTCGAAATCGTTTTCAATTCTATTCATTTCGAAATCGTTTTCAATTCAATTCATTTCGAAATCGTCTTAATCGATATAAATATCGTTCACGTCAAAATGGCGTCAATCTAATCAACACGGCTTCATAAATTTCTATTTTCAAAATAGTTGTTATTATCAAAATATTTCGTTCAACACATGACCAATCTCAATGGATGAGTACTGTCAACACATGAACCTTTATTTTATAATACTCTTTATTTTTCAAATTGGAATGAGGCCCAATCAATCACCATATAATGTTAATTATATGGATTCCATACAACACATGTATATAATAGCATTGAAAATTAATCAACCATCAACCAAAGTGCACTACACTGTATAAGCATCAAATATAGATATCTAACGCTTATAACAGCCTGTCAATCAATCGATCGACATATTTAATCAATCAGGATGAGTGAACTTCAAATTTCATCCCAACACCCGTGTGGGGTTTCAAACAATCAAACACAGATTTTTATTCGTGCAGTTGGGCGATGTGTAAAATTTATCGACCCAATCAATATCAGTCAAATCAGTGCATATAAACAAATCGGCCGATTTGTCTATAAATATCTATTTATTCACTTTCACGTTAAATATTATATTTTTAACGATAAAATATTTTATTTTAACATATGAATTTCTATTCAGTTCATTCATTCAATAAAATTGATATTTTTATTTTTCTAACATATTTTAGAAAATTTCGGCGGCATAACGGCACGATACTAGAAACGGGACAAGGCCTAGCCTTATCCCCGGTCTAGTGAAGGCCCACGCCATTCACACATCAATCAAAATCACCAAACAACCAAATTCAAATCAAATCATATAAATAATCTATGCAACCAAACAAACAAGTCCATGGTCTGTGGACGATTGTGTCGGGTGCTACTAAGCACCGTCTGCATCCTAGTATATATATATAAATAGAAATGAAATGGAAAGGTGAGAAATTCTCACCGATAGCTATCCAACTTCACGGCAACTCTAATGCAGGAAATCTTGTCGTTCTCGCCTTTCGTCACTTTTGCTGCTCGCTTTCACTACATATGCAAAAATCATATTTTTACTTCGCTATTCAATATATAAAAATCATATTTTTATTTCGAAGTTCTACATATAAAAATTATATTTTTATTATGCTATTCAATATAGATAAAATTCCATTTCAAAAATATAGATTTCGCATTTTTACATCTAAAAATTTCGCCTTTTCACATTTTAAAATATCGCCTTTTCACATTTTAAAATATCGCCTTTTCACATTTTAAAATATCGCCTTTTCACATTTTAAAATATCGCCTTTTCACATTTTAAAATATCGCCTTTTCACATTTTTACATCTATATCTCATAAAGGTTATATTTTTATAGTTCCTACTATGCAAAGATCATATTTTTATCTTTCTACAATATAAAAGATTATATTTTTACTACTTTAAAATATAGAAATCATATTTTTATAATCGCTATATAGTAAAGACTATATTTTTAATGCTTTAAAAATATAAAAAATCATATTCCTAATTCTGCTACACATATAAAGATGATATTTTTATATTAGCTATAAGTATAAAAATCATATTTTTACTTTAAAAATCTAATCTTTCTACGATTAGAAATCCTATCTTTCTATAAAAAAAACCTATGCTATTTTTATTTTTAAAGATCTATATAATCCTATAATTTTAAAAACAATGTAATCCTATAATTTTAAAAACAATGTAATCCTATAATTTTAAAAACAATGTAATCCTATAATTTTAAAAACAATGTAATCCTATAATTTTAAAAACAATGTAATCCTATAATTTTAAAAACAATGTAATCCTATAATTTTAAAAACAATGTAATCCTATAATTGGATTTTATGTAAATAAATAAAAAGGAAGAAAGTTAAATTATAAAACTTACTGTGAAACGAAAAAGGGGGGGGAGGAAGCCGGGGTGTGAGGCTCGCAGGGGGGGGGGTGCTGTCGACGCCGGGGTCTGGCGATCTGGACGAGGCGGCGGTGGGAGGATGGGTGGCTAGGGCTGAAGGGAGGCAGAGGGGAAAGGGTTCGCGCGTTCGATCGAAGTGAGGGGGAGATGGTGAAGGGGGCGTAGTAGGAGGAGGCGCCGGACTGGGGGAGGTCGCGGTCGGCGGTGGCGGCGTCGTCTCTGGCGGCTAGGTCTGGAGCTCGAGCGCTTTTTTTTTTTCTTTTTTTTTCTGTAGAATGAAATCGGGGGGGGGGGCCTGGGTAGTTAAGAAGAAAAGAATTTTAAATTTTATTATTTTATTTAATTATTTTAATTTCTAAAAAGGTTGACTTTTACATACGACCTCTAAACGAGGCCCACCAACTGTCGCCCATAGCGTTTCACCCCCATTCCGAACACAATGGGATATGTATCGTAAGCTGATTCGGCTGTTACAATCAGTTTTCGTTAAATTTACATTTAAATCACTATATTGAATTTTAAACGTACATTTCAAATTACCGGGGTCACATACTAACTAGAAAAATTCCAGAAAAATATTTTCTAGCTTCGTATTGACGATACGGTCCTAGCAAAACTAGTTTCGTCAAATTCTGAGACTGTTTGAAAAATGGCCAATTTCCAGTCGATTAAAATCAACTGAAACTGGTCAAACGCGTTTTCCTTTGCCACGCTCACCTATTGATTCGAAAAATTATGAAATTTGAAACCTAGCAATAACTTCACATCCCGGACCCAACAAAATTGGTTTCGTCGAAATCCGAGGTCGTTTGCAAAATGTCAATTTTTAAGGGCCTGAATTCCATAGCGACTATTCAGAATTTTCAATTGGACATATCTTTTGATTCCCGCTACGATATTTTGATTTTTCGGATTCGATAGAAAGATATTATCAAATAGATCCTAATGTTTTTGGTTTCACTATAATCCGGATTGTTTTGCACCCGGTATGTTCAATTGAAGTTTGAAATCGAATTATCGAACTACCGCGCCATTTTCAATTCTATTTATAATTATATATAAATATTTATATTCTAACGACGACGTATATAATATATACGTCGAATTATATTCAAAATAAATTTCTCGTCGATATTATTTAAAATAATATATTTTAAATATTCAAAATTCGCTAAAATTGCCAAAATAAAAATTTTAAACTGGCCCAGATTTTGCGGGTTATTACAAACATGGTTTGTTGGGAGTTCTCTGCCTTTCCGTTCGTACACGATTGACTAAAGATGGTAGGTAGTCGGCGACGTGCTATCCAGGGCAAAAACAAGTATCGTCGACTCCACGCTAATCCATCCCAGTCTTTAGGTCGCTCGCATAGCAACCAAGGCATACCCTTGGCTCTTCTGCCGTAGACCTTAACCTCTGTGAGGCTAGGTTTCATGGACCATTTGCCACCTCACAGAGGGATACCAAGAGTACCCTCACGTCCCCCGAAGCTACCGCTTCGTCACCTAATTCGCTGGAGCTTTTTATCCAAGTCAGATAAGTTGCTCCTTCTCGTATACTAAGCGATGACCTACCGTATCAGGTTACTCATCTATTTATGAACTAGTCCCATGTCCTTGGCTAAGAATTATTACTTAGTTATTCTTAACTAAGGTTTACCACTTAGCTTCCTTTCCCGTTATCCTTGATTAACTCCGATTTTCTACCTAGTTCCTCTAACTAGGGTTTTGTCTATTGGGTTAAGTGTTGTTATTCAAGCCCATGACTTAACCCGCCTACCAACCATGTCATAATCGGTTAAGTGTTCAAGTTCAAGGCTTAGCCCTACAACTCGTATGTCAAATTGGTTAAGTATTTGTTTGTCTTAACCCTATTAGATTATCGTGTTAGATTGATTAAGCATAGATTATCTTAACCCCATCAGGTCATCGAGTCGGATTGGTTAAGTATGGGCTAGCTTAACCTCATCCACTAATCGTATTACAATGGTTAAGTATATTCAAAAGGTCTTGTGACTTAACCTGTAACGGCTGGAAATTTTCGACTCCTCGAGAGTCAAAAATTCCGCGACGTTAGTGAAAGAAATTAGAGGGTGAGGAAGAAAAGATAGAACTAATAGAATAGAAGAAGAAGAAGAACTTACATCATCAGAGTAAACACGAATCTCACAGCGGAACGAATAAAATATAACATAACTTTAAATACAAATCAGTACTCGTATATACATACCATTTCAAAGTACAACACTTAACAACACAGCGGAATAATAATAGCTATAATCCTGAAGCCTCCTGCTCCAAGCTCTCTGAGTGTATCTGTAAAATCCCGACTACTTGACTGCCCGTACAAATTTAGGCTCCCAAGAGTTTAGGGAAAACAAACAAAATAAACTCCGGGTCAGTCATGGGACTGGTGTGAATAAAACTCCAACACTTGGTTAAATAAAGGATATCTTTCTGATAATATAATAATGTCTAAATACAAATAGATATCAATCTAGTAGAACGCTTGCATCTCACGTTCCACATACATAGTATACAAATAAAACCGTGAGCGCTTATTGGAGACTGGATTCCAACAGACAAGGTATGGGAGCACCTTCCGATCAGTGTACTCTAGAGGAGATACACTAGGGTTCAACAAGAACGTCTTACAACCCGGCCACACATGACCGTCCACTCATTTAGCTTGAGTGTAACGAATATATTATCACCGATGGTTGGGATCAGCAACCATCCTTCCCGATAAGGAACAACATTGAAATAGATTATAAAGAAGTACAATTGAATATTCTCTAGATGGTGATAATACACCCTGCTTGGGTATGGCCCAACTAGCCATGCTGCCTAGCCCAACTTCTGTTATTTCCCGGTTGTGAGGTTTTGAGGTCACGTTTATCACTTTGACAGATTATTTCTTCAATTACTTTGAATGCCACATCGTCATACCCGCCAAAACATTTTCGGTTTCTCAAGGCATCACGGGTATAAAAGCTAAGAGAAACGAATTTCTCCGCCACCAACGTAATACATTTAAAGAGATCAACATATATGATTCATTAAGAATACTTTGTCAGACACTCGTCCATATACGTTGTTCTGGGACTGAATAAACCGAAGGCACTATTCAGTGAATCCATCCTACCTAGGCTTTTCACAATAGCCCTTGCACTTCACTCCGTCTTCAATTATCTTCAGCGTACTTGATTCACAACGCTTATGCTAATACGGAGTGGTTCTTCGGATAATAATCCAACCGGTCTCTCCTTATTTACAACGTAAATATGGTCAAAACTTTGATAGTCTGTGATCTAACTATCAAATGAAAACATGTCGGTGTACAAACAACGATCTTATTTCCAAATGGGAATTCGATCGATCAATCATCATATGTTCATATTTCATTATTTCATATATTTAGAAAATATATGTTATTAATCATTGGAAAACATTTCCATAGCTTATTTTCACATCACTATTATTTCGCAACTATCAGTCCCTAATAGTAACTAGTATGAGAACAATTCTCTAAGTATCAATCCGAAAGGTCGAAACCAACATCAGATCGTCACTTAGAAAACCGTTCAACTAAACCTCTCCAGTCAGTTTCTGAATTTTCTTAACTCTATTTCTTAAATTCTTATCATGAAAACATTTCGTTTTCTATGTTTAGAAAACATATCTGACTATATTTGGAAAATGTTTCCAAAACTCATTTACGGATTTCCAATGAACGTTGTATAAAACATCGTTTCGCTTAATCCATTTATCGCTTATTCCTTAACTTTATTCCTAATCAACCTTTTAGATCGAACCACAACTATTCCTTTGCCAATTCTAAAGTCAATCAAGTTGGGGTATAATTAACTCGCAGACCTTAATTGAACAACGTCCTTTACTGTGAAATAGATGAAGCTCATCACTCACTTTTTACAATCATCTGTTTACGCAAATTCTCGGATTCAGGTTACGAATCCACTTCTTATATGACAACGTTTGATTATAACTATACCGTTATAATTCCTACCCCTAAAATATCTAACCTAAATTATAAATTTATTTCCTAACTTGAATAATTTAACAGACACCTAATTTCTAAATCAATAACTAAATCTTGATTTAAACCCTGGAAAGTAAATAGTACTTTCCCGAATTCGCTATAATCGAATTCGACGTATAACTCTCTTTCGAGTAATCTCTATTCGATTAACTCTCCCTTGTTAATAACTTATATTCGATAAACTCTATTTCGATTAACCCCTATCGAATAGCTAATATTCGATTTACTTAAATGGATTAACTCTTATCGAATAACTAATATTCGATTTACTTAAATGGATTAACTCTTATCGAATAACTAAATTTGATTAACTCAAATTGAATAACTGATATTCAATTAACTTGGTTTGATTTATTCCTTCTCGAATAACTAATATTCGAATAACTCTTATTAATTTAACTCTATTCAAATAACTAATTTGAATAACTCTAGCTTGTTTAACTCTATTCGAATAACTAATTCGAATAACTTATATATGTTTAACTCTATTCGAATAACTAATTCGAATAACTTATATGTGGTTAACTCTATTCGAATAACTAATTCGAATAGCTTATATGTGTTTAACTCTATTCGAATAACTAATTCGAATAGCTTATATGTGATTAACTCTATTCGAATAACTAATTCGAATAACTTAACTCTATTCGAATAACTAATTCGAATAACTTATTTGATTTACTCCTTCGAATAACTATTATTCGAATACTTTATTTGCTTATAAAGATTTCCCTTTTTATAACGTTTATTCATTAAAAGATTTCCTTTAACAACGTTTTATTCATTTATAAAGATTTACTTTTAGTAACGGTTCTTCACTTTATAAATGTTCCTTTAATAACGTTTCTCCCCTTCTAAGGATTTCCCTTTAACAGCGTTTATTTACTTTATCGGTGTTAAAAACAATTTCTACTTCTCTATATAAGTTCAAACTTATATATCCCATTTATCAAACAATAAATATTTTATTTAATTTATAAAACATTATTTATAAATTAAATCTTCTCACTTTATCTGTTAAAAATAGATTTCCTATTTAATATCTCCTTAAAATCCATATCGTGTTATACTTGTGTGCGAAGCACGTGTTTAAATCTATCTTTGTATAATTCTATTTATTTTGCGAACAAGTGTTCCTTTATTTATTCCCTAAATAAATATTCCTTTATTCCATTTATTTATAATCTAAATAAATGTTCCTTTATTTATTTCCTAAATAAATATTCCTTTATATTCTAATTCATTTATTTTCTAAATAAATGTTTCTATTTTATTTCATTTATTTTTTAAATAAATGTTTCCTTTTTCATTTATTTATTTTCTAATTAAATAAATGTTTTCCTTTTATAAAATCCTATCGATTTTATAAATAAGATTCATTTTCAATATAAACATTGAAAATCCCCTTTTCTACGTTCCAGTATTTTCTATGGTATTTAAAAATACCAAATAACCATTATTAATATCATCTTAACACATACAATCATTAACAGATTATATATCACCGGATATATCAAATCATATGATAAATAGTAAAATAAATGTTGAGGAATCCAGTCGGATTCCTCCAACCTATCTCCCTGTATCCACAGATGTTAATCACCATATATAACATCACTGTTATTTCAACATGAAATAAGCTGATTAAATCAGGATCATGATTTGATTTACGATTCATATATATATAACTATATCTACGTTTTCAATCAAATCTATTTAACAGTCCAAACTATCAGTACACAATAATCAAAATAAGATACAGTTTATAAATATATAAACTGTTCAGAGTTAGTGAGTTTTACTCACATTGGACTGTTATCGTTAAAAACGATTAACTGTCTTTGATTTAGACAGACAATTTATTTGGCAATAAATTGTAACGGGCTCGGATTCACTCCTGGTCGGTCTCATTGTGTTGCTCCTGTCCATACGATCCTGTCGGATCTTGTTTCGTCTAGTTCTGATATCGTATGGAGAAGTTACGATATTAAGAAGTTAACCTACTTTTAAATTTAATTTAAACTAAACATATATTATCACTTTGGGCCTTACCCTAGACAATGTCGGCCCATTCACCATCCTTAACTACCCGACCGCATTCACTAGCCTTCTTCCAAGAATTCCATCGTGCTCCAGTAACCACCACAAACACCATTACCGCACCTTTATCCACTTCATTCTCCCTCTTCATATCATGATTCCACAAACAAAACCCTTCATAGAACTCTCCCTTGATTTCTCTTCGCACCCAAACACCTTTTTACCAACTCGAGTTCATCCTGGCATTTCCGTCGACCTGCTCCTCACGATGACTTGCGACACTCGACATCATCGAATAGCGCAAGGATTTGCACGCAAGACCAAATCTCCACCACAAACTCACATTCGATCCTTGTTTTAACTATTGGTGCTTCCATCGTCAGAAATTGCCAACCCTAGTTCACGCTGGTCAAATCGTGGAGCTCCCAGACCCTGTCGCAGTCATCAAAATGTATACCAGATCGAAGAGGGTATTGATAGGAATTCATTTATAGTTGTTTTGGGATTTATTGAATTTTTGTGGTATTTGTTTTGAATTTCTCCTTTGATCGAGTTTTTCTGTGAAAAACACAACGGCGGAAAAAGATGTGGTTGACCAAAATGAAATGAAGACTTAGGTTTAGAAAACTTTGAGGGGTATATATAGTGCTTTCGAAATATCTAGATATTTTACAAAGGGAATATTCCCGGTATATTCCTTTTTTTGATAATTCGTTTTGCCTTCTAAAAATCCGTGTGATCACACACGATATTCAAAAATCACGAAACTGAAAATCTAACAACTATTTGACATTGCGGATCCAACAAAACTAGTTTCGTCGAAAACGGAGGTCGTATGCAAAACTGGCTTTTTTTCAAGCGCTGAACAGACCGTTTAAATATATAAATATATTTAAATTAAATTAAATTAAATATAAATAAATTGATATTGTCGTATATAATTACCGAGGAATATCATACAGCTCCAGGAAAATTATATATTTGCTATTCCGAGTCCAGATTGAATCGATATTCAATTTAGATTGAAAAATCCTTTTATAACGTATATAAAGCATTACAAATTATAAAGGAATTTCACAGCGACTTTTCTGAAATTTGATTTGGACGTAAATCAAAATCTACATGACGAAATCCAGATTTTTCTCTTCCATTAGAAAAATATACTCCACCAGCTCCACACGTTTCTTGTTTCATAGAAATCCGACTTAAAACGAATCTTGTACATTCAGTTGAAGTTCAAATCGCCAAATTGCGAACTGCCGCGACGTTTCAGGTTCGTTTTAATTATAATTATAAATTATAAGTTCGAACATTTTACTTTAAGTTATATATATCGCCAAATCGATATATAAATAATTAAATAAATTAATTATTCGACAGCTAACAAAACGCGCCATTACAGACTTCCACCCTTAAAATAATTTCGTCCTCGAAATTGCTAAGTTAGAAAAATGCTACTAACTCTACTAACTAGATTTAAAAATCTTTTTTTTTGTTTACCTCTAAATTTCAGTTTCGACTGGACCCATTTAATTTTAATTAATTTATTAATTCATTTCCGACCAATTAAAATTTTCAAAAATTCTGAAAATTTTCTAACACCTTAAATTTTCGAAAAATTTCGCCATAACCTCCTTTGTACGGCTCAATACGTCCAACCACAACTTGCCTCTCTAGGCCTTCTCCAATCCAAAAGGAAATCAAAATAGCCAAGCGGCTTGCCAATTCGGCTCATAAAATCCAAACTCATATATGATATAAACTTGTACCTTTTTGTCGGGCATTTATCTTTATAACTTTTACCTGTTATCAATCCACATATACCAATGTTATCCATTCCAATTGATCTCCAATCAGTTCATATCCTCAAATCCAAATCGAATTTCATTCCAACTCTAATATCAAATTCCAAATTATTGACTTATTAATTTGGTTCCATTCTAGATTATCACTAATCCAATTCAATTTTACTTAACTCGGTTCAAGTTAAATTTCAATTTATTTTTACCATCTCATTTTATTTAACTTCATTAGTTAAATTTTAATTCCAGAACTTAAGTTCCTGGGTTTCTTTCAAATAAATTTGAAATCATAATGCCAATTAAAAACCTTTGAATATCTAAACAACTTGTTTTCTCAAAACAATTCAAAAACAAAACCTTTGGTAGTAATCCGTCACTTAGAACTCGAAAATGAACACTGATGATGTATAGATTCATCATCAGAATCTATTTTCCAGCTATCGAAGTGAGTTCAATACTATATCATTTTCAATTTGAAAAACATTTTCAAAATCTCCCAGGAACTTAAAATTTCCTTATTTTAATTCCAAATATGATTTAAATTTAGATTTAATTCATCTTATTTCATATATTTCCTTATATGAATTCTGATTAGTTATTTATAATCATTTCACCTTTTTTTTCTAATTCGATTATAATAACAACCAACACATCCAATACATATTGTAATTTCAATATATTTTTCTTATAACCAAATATATTTCGGGTAAAATTATTTCTTTTACCCTTCTTTCAAAACCTACCATGATGGTTCATCGTATTCGAGTGTTTAGTAACCCCTATCGATACAGTGGATCAAACTGATCGACCAGAATTCAAAAACTACTCATCCAATAAATCTCCACAATATAAAATCATTTTATATTAAATAACATATACGTTCACTCGTATATATACACACAACTCAATGTAGGATTTTACGGATCCTATCTCTACTGAGTTACGCCACAGAGCCAAGGTAATTCACTTAACTTAAGCTCTGATACCAACTGTAACGGCTGGAAATTTTCGACTCCTCGAGAGTCGAAAATTCCGCGACGTTAGTGAAAGAAAGTAGAGGGTGAGGAAGAAAAGATAGAACTAATAGAATAGAAGAAGAAGAAGAACTTACATCATTAGAGTAAACACGAATCTCACAGCGGAACGAATAAAATATAACATAACTTTGAAATACAAATCAGTACTCGTATATACATACCATTTCAAAGTACAACACTTAACAACACAGCGGAATAATAATAGCTATAATCCAGAAGCCTCCTGCTCCAAGCTCTCCAAGTGTATCTGTAAAATCCCGACTACTTGACTGCCCGTACAAATTTAGGCACCCAAGAGTTTAGGGAAAACAAACAAAATAAACTCCAGGTCAGTCATGGGACTGGTGTGAATAAAACTCCAACACTTGGTTAAATAAAGGATATCTTTCTGATATTATAATAATGTCTAAGTACAAATAGATATCAATCTAGCAGAACGCTTGCATCTCACGTTCCACATACATAGTATACAAATAAAACCGTGAGCGCTTATTGGAGATTGGATTCCAACAGACAAGGTATGGGAGCACCTTCCGATCAGTGTACTCTAGAGGAGGTACACTTGGGTTCAACAAGAACGTCTTGCAACCCGGCCACACATGACCGTCCACTCATTTAGCTTGAGTGTAACGAATATATTATCACCGATGGTTGGGATCAGCAACCATCCTTCCCGATAAGGGACAGCATTGAAATAGATTATAAAGAAGTACAATTGAATATTCTCTAGATGGTGATAATATACCCTGCTTGGGTATGGACCAGCTAGCCATGCTGCCTAGCCCAGCTTCTGTTATTTCCCGGTTGTGAGGTTTTGAGGTCAAGTTTATCACTTTGACAGATTATTTCTTCAATTACTTTGAATGTCACATCGTCATACCCGCCAAATCATTTTCGATTTCTCAAGGCATCACGGGTATAAAAGCTAAGAGAAACGAATTTCTCCGCCACCAACGTAATACATTTAAAGAGATCAACATATATGATTCGTTAAGAATACTTTGTCAGACACTCGTCCATATACGTTGTTCTGGGACTGAATAAACCGAAGGCACTATTCAGTGAATCCATCCTACCTAGGCTTTTCACAATAGCCCTTGCACTTCACTCCGTCTTCAATTATCTTCAGCGTACTTGATTCGCAACGCTTATGCTAATACGGAGTGGTTCTTCGGATAATAATCCAACCGGTCACTCCTTATTTACAACGTAAATATGGTCAAAACTTTGATAGTCTGTGATCTAACTATCAAATGAAAACATGTCAGTGTACAAACAACGATCTTATTTCCAAATGGGAATGCGATCGATCAATCATCATATGTTCATATTTCATTATTTCATATATTTAGAAAATATATGTTATTAATCATTGGAAAACATTTCCATAGCTTATTTTCACATCACTATTATTTCGCAACTATCAGTCCCTAACTGTAACTAGTATGAGAACAATTCTCTAAGTATCAATCCGGAAGGTCGAAACCAACATCAGATCGTCACTTAGAAAACCGTTCAACTTACCCTCTCCAGTTAGTTTCTGAATTTGCTTAACTCTATTTCTTAAAATCTTATCTTGAAAACATTTCGTTTTCTATTTTTAGAAAACATATCTGACTATATTTGGAAAACGTTTCCAAAACTCATTTACGGATTTCCAATGAACGTGGTATAAAACATCGTTTCGCTTAATCCATTTATCGCTTATTCCTTAACTTTATTCCTAATCAACATTTTAGATCGAACCACAACTATTCCTTTGTCAATTCTGAAGTCAATCAAGTTGGGGTATAATTACCTCGCAGACCTTAATTGAACAACGTCCTTTACTGTGAAATAGATGAAGCTCATCACTCACTTTTTACAATCATTTATTTATGCAAATTCTCGGATTCAGGTTACGAATCCACTTCTTATATGACAACGTTTGATTATAACTATACCGTTATAATTCCTACCCCTAAAATATCTAACCTAAATTATAAATTTATTTCCTAACTTGAATAATTTAACAGACACCTAATTTCTAAATCAATAACTAAATCTTGATTTAAACCCTGGAAAGTAAATAGTACTTTCCCGAATTCGCTATAATCGAATTCGACGTATAACTCTCTTTCAAGTAATCTCTATTCGATTAACTCTCCCTTGTTAATAACTAATATTCGATTTACTTAAATGGATTAACTCTTATCGAATAACTAATATTCGATTTACTTAAATGGATTAACTCTTATCGAATAACTCAAATTGAATAACTGTTATTCAATTAACTTGGTTTGATTTATTCCTTCTCGAATAACTAAAATTCGAATAACTCTTATTAATTTAACTCTATTCAAATAACTAATTTGAATAACTCTAGCTTGTTTAACTCAATTCGAATAACTAACTCGAATAACTTATATATGTTTAACTCTATTCGAATAACTAATTCGAATAACTTATATGTGGTTAACTCTATTCGAATAACTAATTCGAATAACTTATATGTGTTTAACTATATTCGAATAACTAATTCGAATAGCTTATATGTGTTTAACTCTATTCGAATAACTAATTCGAATATCTTATATGTGATTAACTCTATTCGAATAACTAATTCGAATAACTTAACTCTATTCGAATAACTAATTCGAATAACTTATTTGATTTACTCCTTCGAATAACTATTATTCGAATACTTTATTTGCTTATAAAGATTTCCCTTTTTATAACGTTTATTCATTAAAATATTTCCTTTAACAACGTTTTATTCATTTATAAAGATTTACTTTTAGTAACGGTTCTTCACTTTATAAATGTTCCTTTAATAACGTTTCTCCCCTTCTAAGGATTTCCCTTTAACAGCGTTTATTTACTTTATCGGTGTTAAAACAATTTCTACTTCTCTATATAAGTTCAAACTTATATATCCCATTTATCAAACAATAAATATTTTATTTAATTTATAAAACATTATTTATAAATTAAATCTTCTCACTTTATCTGTTAAAAATAGATTTCCTATTTAATATCTCCTTAAAATCCATATCGTGTTATACTTGTGTGCGAAGCACGTGTTTAAATCTATCCTTGTATAATTCTATTTATTTTCCGAACAAGTGTTCCTTTATTTATTCCCTAAATAAATATTCCTTTATTCCATTTATTTATAATCTAAATAATTGTTCCTTTATTTATTTCCTAAATAAATATTCCTTTATATTCTAATTCATTTATTTTCTAAATAAATGTTTCTATTTTATTTCATTTATTTTCTAAATAAATGTTTCCTTTTTCATTTATTTATTTTCTAATTAAATAAATGTTTTCCTTTTATAAAATCCTATCGATTTTATAAATAAGATTCATTTTCAATATAAACATTGAAAATCCCCTTTTCTACGTTCCAGTATTTTCTATGGTATTTAAAAATACCAAATAACCATAATTAATATCATCTTAACACATACAATCATTAACAGATTATATATCACCGGATATATCAAATCATATGATAAATAGTAGAATAAATGTTGAGGAATCCAGTCGGATTCCTCCAACCTATCTCCCTGTATCCACAGATGTTAATCACCATATATAACATCACTGTTATTTCAACATGAAATAAGCTGATTAAATCAGGATCGTGATTTGATTTACGATTCATATATATATAACTATATCTACGTTTTCAATCAAATCTATTTAACAGCCCAAACTATCAGTACACAACAATCAAAATAAGATACAGTTTATAAAAATATAAACTGTTCAGAGTTAGTGAGTTTTACTCACATTGGACTGTTATCGTTAAAAACGATTAACTGTCTTTGATTTAGACGGACAATTTATTTTGCAATAAATTGTAACGGGCTCGGATTCACTCCTGGTCGGTCTCATTGTGTTGCTCCTGTCCATACGATCCTGTCGGATCTTGTTTCGTCTAGTTCTGATATCGTATGGAGAAGTTACGATATTAAGAAGTTAACCTACTTTTAAATTTAATTTAAACTAAACATATATTATCACTTTGGGCCTTACCCTAGACAATGTCGGCCCATTCACCATCCTTAACTACCCTACCGCATTCACTAGCCTTCTTCCAAGAATTCCATCGTGCTCCAGTAACCACCACAAACACCATTACCGCACCTTTATCCACTTCATTCTCCCTCTTCATATCATGATTCCACAAACAAAACCCAACATAGAACTCTCCCTTGATTTCTCTTCGCACCCAAACACCTTTTTACCAACTCGAGTTCATCCTGGCATTTCCGTCGACCTGCTCCTCACGATGACTTGCGACACTCGACATCATCGAATAGCGCCAGGATTTGCACGCAAGACCAAATCTCCACCACAAACTCACATTCGATCCTTGTTTTAACTATTGGTGCTTCCATCGTCATAAATTGCCAACCCTAGTTCACGCTGGTCAAATCGTGGAGCTCCCAGACCCTGTCGCAGTCATCAAAATGTATACCAGATCGAAGAGGGTCTTGATAGTAATTCATTTATAGTTGTTTTGGGATTTATTGAATTTTTGTGGTATTTGTTTTGAATTTCTCCTTTGATCGAGTTTTTCTGTGAAAAACACAACGGCGGAAAAAGATGTGGTTGACCAAAATGAAATGAAGACTTAGGTTTAGAAAACTTTGAGGGGTATATATAGTGCTTTCGAAATATCTAGATATTTTACAAAGGGAATATTCCCGGTATATTCCTTTTTTTGATAAATTGTTTTGCCTTCTAAAAATCCGTGAGATCACACACGATATTCAAAAATCACGAAACTGGAAATCTAACAACTATTTGACATTGCGGATCCAACAAAACTGGTTTCGTCGAAAACGGAGGTCGTATGCAAAACTGGCTATTTTTCAAGCGCTGAACAGACCGTTTAAATATATAAATATATTTAAATTAAATTAAATTAAATATAAATAAATTGATATTGTCGTATATAATTACCGAGGAATATCATACAGCTCCAGGAAACTTATATATTTGCTATTCCGAGTCCAGATTGAATCGATATTCAATTTACATTGAAAAATCCTTTTATAACGTATATAAAGCATTACAAATTATAAAGGAATTTCACATCGACTTTTCTGAAATTTGATTTGGACGTGAATCAAAATCTACATGACGAAATCCAGATTTTTCTCTTCCATTAGAAAAATATACTCCACCAGCTCCACACGTTTCTTGTTTCATAGAAATCCGACTTAAAACGAATCTTGTACATTCAGTTGAAGTTCAAATCGCCAAATTACGAACTGCCGCGACGTTTCAGGTTCGTTTTAATTATAATTATAAATTATAAGTTCGAACGTTTTACTTTAAGTTATATATATCGCCAAATCGATGTATAAATAATTAAATAAATTAATTATTCGACAGCTAACAAAACGTGCCATTACATAACCCTATCAGGTCCGCATGTTAGATTGGTTAAGTATAGGTTACTTAACCTCATCAAATCATCATGTATAATTGGTTAAGTATAAGCTACTTAACCCCATTAAATTATCATGTTAAGTTGGTTAAGTATTAGTTACTTAACCTCATTGAATTACCAAGTTTAGATTGGTTAAGTGTTTAACTTAACCCCATCGAATTACCGTGTTTAGATTAGTTAAGTGTAGGTTACTTAACCTCGTCTAATTACCGTGTTTAGATTAGTTAAGTCTAAGTTACTTAACCCCATCTAATTACCGCATTCAGATTAGTCAAGTCTAAGTTACTTTACCCCATATAATTACCAAGTCGGATTAGTTAAGTGTAAATTACTTAACTCCCTCCCCTAATTGTCTTATATGGTTAAGTATCATTAAGAAATCAATTACGGTTTAACTTAACCTACCCATTCGTGTCATATCGGTTAAGTGTCATTAGTCAAAATTACTTAACCTTTTCATGTGGCATTAATTAGATAAATGCACCCCAACCTCTCACATTAGACTTTGTTGTGGTTACTAGTTAAGCCGGGCGGGTCCGGGTAGCTTTACACCACAACCTAGTCTAACCTCGGGTTTTAAGTGCTATGTGACCAACTACTCACATTGGGTCCTATTGTTTGTAGCCACTAGTTAAGCCGGGCGGGTCCGGGTAGATTTATGCTACAAACTCAACCCAACCTCGAGTTGGCCACTTTCATGTTTGGTCTAGTGTCATGTTACACTTACAACCCATACGTGTCTAGTTTCATGTCCCGTGTTTACCCCACATGTCATACCCACGTTTTGGTGTATCATGAGTGTCATATTTTCATGAAATCCCATGTCAAATTATCATGTCGTAATCACGCTCGTCTAACCTACCCCAAATCGTGTTTCCAACCCAAGTAAAAGCGAGTCAACATAGTAAGGATACTATGCTACATATTGGCCTCAAAACATGCACGATATCAAAAAGGGATTGGCCACAAACATGCATGGTATCATAAGGGGTTTGGCCTTAAAATATGCATAGCATCATAAGGGGTTTTTTGCCTCAAACTTGCATAATGTCACAACGGGATTAGCCATAAACATGCATAGTATCATAAGGGAATTTGGCCACAAACATGCATGATAACATAAGGGAACTTGGCCACAAACATGCATAGTATCATAAGGGAATTTGGCCACAAACATGAATAGTATCATAAGGGAATTTGGCCACAAACATGCATGATAACATAAGGAAATTTGGCCACAAACATGCATAGTATCATAAGGGAATTTGGCCACAAACATGCATAGTATCATAAGGGAAATTGGCCACAAACATGCATGATAACATAAGGGGTTTGGGTTCATTTACATGCATAAGCCCCAAAGTCAAGTCTTTGCCAATGTTTCACAAGTCAAATGGTTCCCAAAGATTCATGCTAACATTCCATAGATAAAGATTCAAACTTTCAAGATAAACTAGGTGAAACATAACATGAGTGGCATGATTAAGTCGCTAAAACTTAGCCCAAGGTCATAGATCATAGAAAAGGGGCAAAATTAGGTTCACATAGGCTAGTATACTTATGTTTCATCGCATTTTATTCCATGTCACATTAGAACCAACGTTAGAATCTACAAGTAGCTATAACTTACATAGCGAGGCTTAGGGAATGATCATGCATCGTCTTGACGAAGAAAGGTGGCTCCTTTGTTGAAGAATCGTCATGAAACTTGCGTAGCAACATTGATCCCTCCTCGATTTGGTGTAGAAAGCTTGCACCTTTTGATTTGAACCCGATTTGAATGCATAAGCCCTTGGAGTTGGAGAACGAGGCCATGATCAAGATAGATTTTGGCAGCACTTAGTTGTAGGATTGATTTTTAGTGATTTAGGTTAGGCCCTAGGGTGTTTTTATAGAGATTAGGAGTAGTTAAGGCCCTTAGATTAACCCGAGGATAGATCTGAATCCTCAAAACCCGTCACAGGCCAATAGACCAGACCCAAAAGCATGTCTTGAGGAACAAGTCAGGCACACCCAGGCCAAATGGCCGACCACCCAAGTCGACAGGGGTGTCGACTGGGCAGTCGACACCACCTAGAGTGTGTCGACTCCCAAGTCGACTCCCCAGTCGACTTGGGTGTGGCGGGAATTTTTTCCGCCTGTTCTGCTTGGCTGAATTTTAATTCTAAATTCAAATTTGAACTGTGTTTGAACTTGAAATTTTCTGAAAACTTTAACGGACCATAACTTGGTCATACGGACTGCTATTCTCGAAAACTCGGACTCTATTTCGCGTATTTTTCCGAGACGAACGCAATGGCACTGCCCGTTTCCCCTGATTCAGAATTTAAAATTAAATTCCGCCTTGATTCTTGTCTTAGCATGTTGTAAAAATCAGGGTTGTCACATTCTCCCCAACTTAAAGGATTTCGCCCCCGAAATCTCCAAGTTAGGAAGAACGTATCCTACCATCCATCATCCATTTACTCAAAACATCATCCACAGGCAACCATGGTCCTTAAAAGACTCCTAATGATTTATGAACACAAGCAGAAAGTGTGTGTATATGTTCCTTAGCTAATGCTAATGATCATGCCTGAATGATCTTTCTAATGCAAAATATGTTTAGTGCCATGAGTCCAACATGTATGCAAATAGTCCTAGTCATATAAACACTATATGTGTGCACAACCATTTATCCACATGCAACATCCACATGATAACATATTCAATTTCATCCATAAACAAGTATAAATACTCGTGCATATGCAACATGAAATGTGACCGCGTCAATCTAGTATCTAATGTGTATTCGCGCATCCACGAGCAACCACTTGCAACAATTTGCAACCATATCAATCATAACATGTTTCAAATACATGTTTACATCCATAGAGTTCTATCTAAGGTTCCCAAGATAAGATCGAGGAGATAAACAAGACAAACTCCTTACGGGGTTTGTAACGGAAATAGGACTGAGAGGATATCCACCAAGCGATAGCATGCAAGTAAGCTCTACAAGTGAACCAAGGATCAAATATATACTCTTAAAAAGAGACATGATGCGCGTGTCTAAGCCGCATTTCCTTGAGCTTAATTCCATTGTGCCTTGACCGCCTTTGACTTCATGATTTCGTAGCTTCTTGATTCCTATTTCCAAGGTATGAGTTGGAACTCATTTCACTATCGCCTCTCGTTCCACTTACACTTATTCTTTCCCTAGTATACCTGGCTCAACCATATCTTCATACTCATGCAAGATCTCCAAAAATCACTAGTGAATTCTGGATCTCGTTTACCGATGCCAATCCATGTTACCACGTGCACTTACTAGGGTCATTCCTATAACCCATGCTTATGCGGAATGAACCATCCACCTTATTGGCGAACGTTACTCGATCGGATCAGAGATTTCCGATAAATGCATCAAGAGATTCTAGGTAACTAACCATGAAAAAACCCAAAAGGTTGTACGAGACTTCGAGGGTATTACCAAGGCAAGTTAAGAGTTTAACTTCCCTCCTTTCAAAACCGAGAATGGCATCCCGTACTGGATAACCACTTCATCCCTAGAATCCATCCATAGCTCAACAATAGAAGCATTGCTTCTAATCTCAACACTTGGCATAGACGTTCTCAAATCCAAACAAGTCATGAATAAGTGGACTGATTCTCCAACCAAATTTTGGGACTAAAGTGGGATCTTCTACCATGATAGTACTAAGGTGCAGAGACTTAACTATCAAGGCAGACTTAAGTGATGCGATGATCAAAACAAAGTCTAGACGGGACGATAGAAAAGAAAGGCTAAGCCTTTAACAGAAACGGTACCATTCCTCTTAGGTACGCTAGAAATGAGAGCATACAATTGCCCTCTCGCTGATCTTGTCCTTATCTTCCTTTGTGGATCAAGCCATACCAACAAGTTGCTTATTCTTAAGCTCGTGTCCTTTATCCTTGCTCTTATTATACCTTCTTATAACTTCGGTAACAGGTCTCTCGAGAACTTCCTCCATCGCACGGGAAAACACTTACGTAGCTAGACAAGGATTAGTCGCAGTTAAAACTACTGTGACTACAGATGGAGGAAAGAAAGGAAAAGAGGTTCAATCAAGGAAACAAAGGATAGTGCTAATGGCTTTTGGGGAATAGCCTTTTTTTAAAAAAACTTTTCTTGAAAAATGCTTCTTTGTAAACGGTTTCTCAAATAGTTTTCAGAAGGTTTTAAAAACTTTTGCCCAGTCTGGTAACCTTCTGCTTTGATACCAAATGTAACACCCCACCTCCGCTAGGTTCACTCACAAAGGGAATGCACTAGGTTTGGTGAAGCATTATCGAGTTAAACATGCACAGAAATATTACAAGATAGAACATATATAAAACAGCGGAAGTAAGGCAAATTTCATTACCTTATAAAATAGTAAGGTCAAAAGCCTTTTACATCAGAATACATCGAAACATGTCTTGCAATAGTAAAGAAGCATAAACCATTTCATAAATTATTCCCCAAGTAAAACAGTAAGGTAGCCATAGCCAAGAAAAGTCCAAGCCATGCATGATGACCTTTAAGCAGAGGAAGTCCGAACTAAATAACAGTGTTTCCTCCCTGAAAACCTGGGGGGAAACGGAAGACAAAGAGGCGAAACAAAACGGGGTCATTCATAAAGACTGGTAAGTCCTATCTACTTCCAGTATAAAAACAGGTAAAGGTAATATGACATGCATAAACTGAAAGTAAACATAAGGATGACGACAAGATAGATAAGCTAAACCAAGATAACTGGATGAACTACGGTAGCAAGATAAACAAAGGTATCATGATAAACTATGGTGTCAAGATAAATCAAGGTATCCCATCGTCAGGTTTCTAACAAGTATACTATCCCAAGATATCTATCATGTATAACATCCCACGGTATTTATCACGTATATTTTCTCTGCACCTCTCGTACTAGTATCCCAACCCGCGTCACGTGTTAACTATGAATGTCCCTTGCCCAATGCCATGTAATGGTCCATGTCAACCTAGAATATGTAGGTTTTCCCAACTCGTATGTTTCTTTTCATGTATAAGTTCAGTCCTTTGCCGTAGGTCGTACGGGCTTTCCCATGTAAATCTATACCACCTGAACGTAATACCATTTTATCCTTGAAGTTGTTTTGGACTGCTACCTCTGGTCTGGTTATGTTTTCTTACCATGAACTATCGCGTGTTCACTTAGGATTTATGCCACCTAGGACCACTAGGGATTATGCTACCTAATGAACGTTTCTTTGTCTCGGTTTGGGTTCAAGCCACCTAGGGCCACTAGGGATTATGCCACCCGTCAACCACGCCCTTTATCCCACGTATGTATCGTGAATCGTTTTCCATGTCTAGACGCACATGTATCTCAATGTGCCATCCGAGTTCCGTGCCAGGGCAAATCGATAAATACAGAACACGGTCGGGAGCTTTAAGTCGTCTGCCGAATGTAGATATCAAGGTCTTTTTTTGTATTCGTGGCTATGGTCCCACGTGACCCCTTCCTCAACTACTGAAAGGCAATCCAAGAAAAATCATGTATGAGAACTACATCCCGGCCCCACTATGCCCCACTTTCCTATTGGCCAACCTCGCCCATGACTCGATAGCAAGAACATGGTCTGTTGGGAGTTCTCTGCCTTTCCGTTCGTACACGATTGACTAAAGATGGTAGGTAGTCGGCGACGTGCTATCCAGGGAAAACAAAAGTATCGTCGACTCCACGCTAATCCATCCCATTCTTTAGGTCGCTCGCATAGCAACCAAGGCATACGCTTGGCTCTTGTACCGCAGACCTTAACCTCTGTGAGGCCAGGTTTCATGGACCATGTGCCACCTCACAGAGGGATACCAAGAGTACCCTCACATCCCCCGAAGCTACCGCTTCGTCACCTAGTTCGCTGGAGTTTTTTATATAAGTCAGATAAGTTGCTCCTCCTCGTATACTAAGCGATGACCTACCGTATCAGGTTACTCATCTATTTATGAACTAGTCCCATGTCCTTGGCTAAGAATTATAACTTAGTTATTCTTAACTAAGGTTTACCACTTAGCTTCCTTTCCCATTATCCTTGATTAACTCCAATTTTCTACCTAGTTCCTCTAACTATGGTTTTGTCTATTGGGTTAAATGTTGTTATTCAAGCCCATGACTTAACCCGCCTACCAACCATGTCATAATCGGCTAAGTGTTCAAGTTCAAGGCTTAGCCCTACAACTCATATGTCAAATTGGTTAAGTATTTGTTTGTCTTAACCCTATCAGATTATCGTGTTAGATTGATTAAGCATAGATTATCTTAATCCCATTAGGTCATCGAGTCGGATTGGTTAAGTATGGGCTAGCTTAACCTCATCCACTAATCATATTACAATGGTTAAGTATAATCAAAAGGTCTTGTGACTTAACCCTATCAGGTCCGCATGTTTGATTGGTTAAGTATAGGTTACTTAACCTTATCAAATCATCATGTATAATTGGTTAAGTATAAGCTACTTAACCCCATTAAATTATCATGTTAAGTTGGTTAAGTATTAGTTACTTAACCTTATTGAATTACCAAGTTTAGATTGGTTAAGTGTTTAACTTAACCCAATCTAATTACCGTGTTTAGATTAGTTAAGTGTAGGTTACTTAACCTCATCTAATTACCGTGTTTAGATTAGTTAAGTCTAAGTTACTTAACCCCATCTAATTACCGCGTTTAGATTAGTTAAGTCTAAGTTACTTAACCCCACCTAATTACCAAGTCGGATTAGTTAAGTGTAAATTACTTAACTCCATCCCCTAATTGTCTCATATGGTTAAGTATCATTAAGAAATCATGTCCAGTTTAACTTAACCTACCCATTCGTGTCATATCGGTTAAGTGTCATTAGTCAAAATTACTTAACCTTTTCATGAGGCATTAATTAGATTAATGCACCCCAACCTCTCACATTAGACTTTGTTGTGGTTACAAGTTAAGCGGGGCGGGTCCGGGTAGCTTTACACCACAACCTAGTCTAGCCTCGGGTTTTAAGTGCTATGTGACCAACTACTCTCATTGGGTCCTATTGTTTGTAGCCACTAGTTAAGCCGGGCGGGTCCGGGTAGATTTATGCTACAAACTCAACCCAACCTCGAGTTGGCCACTTTCATGTTTGGTCTAGTGTCATGTTACACTTACAACCCATACGTGTCTATTTTAAAGTCCCATGTTTACCCCACATGTCATGCCCACGTTTTGGTGTATCATGAGTGTCATATTTTCATGAAATCCCATGTCAAATTATCATGTCGTAATCACGCTCGTCTAACCTACCCCAAATCGTGTTTCCAACCCAAGTAAAAGCGAGTCAACATAGTAAGGATACTATGCTACATATTGGCCTCAAAACATGCACGATATCAAAAAGGGATTGGCCACAAACATGCATGGTATCATAAGGGGTTTAGCCTCAAAATATGCATAGCATCATAAGTGGTTTTTGGCCTCAAACATGCATAATGTCACAACGGGATTAGCCATAAACATGCATAGTATCATAAGGGAATTTGGACACAAACATGCATGATAACATAAGGGAATTTGGCCACAAACATGCATAGTATCATAAGGGAATTTGGCCACAAACATGCATAGTATCATAAGGGAATTTGGCCACAAACATGCATGATAACATTAGGAAATTTGGCCACAAACATGCATAGTATGATAAGGGAATTTGGCCACAAACATGCATAGTATCATAAGGTAATTTGGCCACAAACATGCATGATAACATAAGGGGTTTGGGTTCATTTACATGCGTAAGCCCCAAAGTCGTGTCTTTGCCAATGTTTCACAAGTCAAATGGTTCCCAAAGGTTCATGCAAACATTCTATAGATAAAGATTCAAACTTGCAAGATAAACTAGGTGAAACATAACATGAGTGGCATGATTAAGTCGCTAAAACTTAGCCCAAGGTCATAGATCGTAGAAAAGGGGAAAATTAGGTTCACATAGGCTAGCATACTTATGTTTCATCGCATTTTATTCCATGTCACATTAGAACCACCGTTAGAATCTACAAGTAGCTAGAACTTACATAGCGAGGATTAGGGAATGATCATGCATCGTCTTGACGAAGAAAGGTGGCTCCTTTGTTGAAGAATCGTCATGAAACTTGCGTAGTAACATTGATCCCTCCTCGATTTGGTGTAGAAAGCTTGCACCTTTTGATTTGAACCCGATTTGAATGCATAAGCCCTTGGAGTTGGAGATGGAGGCCATGGTCAAGATAGATTTTGGCAGCACTTAGTTGTAGGATTGATTTTTAGTGATTTAGGTTAGGCCCTAGGGTGTTTTTATAGAGATTAGGAGTAGTTTAGGACCTTAGATTAACCCTAGGATAGATCTGAACCCTCAAAACCCGTCACAGGCCAATAGACCAGACCCAAAAGCATGTCTTGAGGAACAAGTCAGGCACACCCAGGCCAAATGGCCGACCACCCAAGTCGACAGGGGTGTCGACTGGGCAGTCGACACCACCTGGGGTGTGTCGACTCACAAGTCGACTTGGGGGTGGCGGGAATTTTTCCCACCTGTTTGCTTGGCTAAATTTGAATTCTAAATTCAAATTTGAACTGTTTTTAAACTTGAAATTTTCTGAAAACTTTGACGGGCCATAACTTGGTCATACGGACTCCGATTCTCGAAAACTCGGACTCTATTTCGCGTATTTTTCCGAGACGAACGCAATGGCACAGCCCGTTTCCCCTGATTCAGAATTTATAATTAAATTCTGCCTTGATTCTTGTCTTAGCATGTTGTAAAAATCCGGGTTGTCACATGCCCAAACCGCATTCCCACCGTTCGTACAATCGTGATTCAGTCTAGATTATAAATAAAGCTAGGTTCGTAGAAAATAGGGAATGATCCAAAGATGCTATGCAAAAGATAGCCATACTAGCTGACATAAAAAGGGTTGAATAACGACGTCGGTTCAAGAACATGGGTAGACCTAACTTAATAGGTAAATTCCCAAGGTCTGAAACCAAAAATAGACAGAATAAAGGCATAGGTTCAAGAACATGGGTAGACCTAACTTAATAGGTAAATTCCCAAGGTCTAAAACCAAAGAAAACAAAGAACAGACATGATAGATAATCAGGTTTAGACCCAATTTCACAGTCACAAAACTGAAACACTTTCCTAGTCATGAACCATAGGTGCTTAATCATAGTTGTCTCGTTTATGCCATAGACAATAGTTTTGCTTCCTAATCAAAGGTATAGGCTTGTGTTCATAGTCATGGAAATAATTTTCATAGTCACAGTCACAGTCATAGGAAATGTCCATAGTCATAGGCAACGTTCATAGTCATAGGCAATGTTCATAGTCATAGGCAATGTTCATAGTCATAGACAATTTTCATAGTCATAGAGGCATATGGTTCTAAGGTCCATAGTTTCATAGTCACAGTCTTATCGGTAATTGAATCATAACAGTTCTTAATTAAGTCCAAAAGATGTAGGCGCAGATTCGAATAGAAAGATTTGGCATATTCTTTTATTCCTTTAATTCATGCCACGATCAGAGAGAAACGTTCAAATCTAAAAAGTAACCGACTTATAGAGATTAGATTAGAAAGATGGCGTTGCTATGATTTGTAGAAAAACAGTCGTTGCAGTCGTTCGAATCTTCACTTGAATTCTAGCTTGAACCTCCTCTTTGAAAGTCTTTGAGCAGCACCTCCTCGTCTTGATTTATTTTATATATATTATTTTATTTATTATTTGATTAAGAGGAGAAGAGGAAGCCATGTTCACTAAGAATCTTTGCAACATAAGGGTAGAGAAGAATTATGAATACAGAAGGAGTCTAGGGCTGTTTATATAGTGTAGAAGTCAACGAATCTGGTCAGGATGGCGTCCGAATACAGAAGAACGAACCAGGTGCAGAAAAGAGGAAAAAGCAGGGGTGGTCGACCCCCAGGTCGACTACCCAGTCGACCTGGGTGCCCCAGGTCGACTACCCAGTCGACCTGGGTGCCTTGGGCGGGAAAATTCCCGCCCAGCCCATTCTGGGTCCGATTTGAATTCTGAACCTGACCTAGTTTGAAATTTGAACTTCGCTGAATCTTCCGGAGGCCATATCTTCCTCATACGGACTCCGATTTACGCAAACTCAGACTCGTTTTCATGTAGAATTCCGAGACGAACGCAATGGTGCATCCTATTTCCCTTGATTTTGAGTTGAACTTTTAATTCTGCCCTGATTTGTGAATCCTAGTGTTACAGAATTACGGGGTGTTACATTCTCCCCCACTTAAAAGGATTTAGTCCCCGAAATCTTCAAGTTAGGAAGAATGTGTCCTACCATCCAATCACCCATCTAGTCAACCATTCAATCACAGGCATTCACTGTCCTTAAAAGATTTCTAATGCTTTCATGTTCATATGCATAGTGTGTGTATATGTCTTTATCTAATGCAATATCAGGCGGTCTACTAATTCAGTTGACCTCATAAATGCGAATCAATTCAGTGCCATGCGTCCAATCATGTATGCAAGAATCCCTAGTTATGTAAATACTACTTGCGCGCACAACCATTCATCCATATGCAGCATCCATATGATAACATATCAGGCTCAACTTACAAACAAATACATATCTGTAAATGCAATATGAAAGCGTCCGAACTGATCTAGCGCCTAATACGTATGCATATGCATCCACGAGCAACTATTAGCAATCACTTGCAACCACCAACCATAACATGTTTCAAACACATGTTTACATCCATTGGCTTCTACCTAAGGATCGAAGATACGACCTAGGTGATATACTTTGGAAAGAGAGAAACAATTATGCGTAAAGCTCCTAAAACAAAGAAATAAAGGATGAACCCTCAAGGAAAAGGGTATGATGCTAATATCTAGCCCTCTTGAGCTTTACTCCACTGTATCTTAACTAATTCAACTTCACGATTTTGAAGTTCCGGGTCTCCATTTCCAAAATAAGCAGATGTCAATCACTGTACCAGGTATACATACTAAGATGATTAGAGGTTTCCCTCTTATCCGCCATGCCATAACTATACGAGTCGAAAGGTCACTACGCGCTCTTTGGAGTGCCTACCACAACTATTCATCTCTCACGCAAACCATCCAAACTGAACTCGACATTCCTCAAGTACAAGCCCTAAAGGCCTAAACCAATATCAGACAAGCACCCAAGGAATATCTCCCCCGAATTTAGACGATCTACGTGAGATGATATAAGCAAACTCGATAGATATTCTCAAATCCCTACTAACCAAAAATAAACTGGTCGGACCACCAATTGGATTTGAGACTCTAGTGGGATCTTTCTACTATACAAGTACTATGGTGCAGAGACCCAACTATGGAAGTGGATATGAACAAATGAGAAGCGCTATAACCTAAGGAAATAGTACGAACAGAAAACTAGACTCTTCCAACCGGACTACCTTTCTCCTAGGTACGCTTGGTGGCGAAAGCATGTACTTGTCCTTCTGAAAATCTTGTTCCCCGTTCTCTCCCTTGTCCTTAATTATATGCCCTATCATACCCTAGTAAAGATACTTCCTCTTGTCTTAGGTTTTATAATTTCTTCCCCCTTTGTGAGCCAAATCTACATACATGAATTCCTCATCCTAGGGTTGTGCTCCTTTTCCAAACTCCTCATCTCCTTCCGTGTGTAGTCATGTTGACAAATCTCTCGAAAGCTGCTTCCATCGTACAGAAAACCCTACTAAGCTTGAAAGAAAACTAACCGCAGGTGGAACTTCTACGGTTACAGATGGAAGTCGGGTACTACTTCGCCCTTCGATGAGGTTACCTCCCAGAAAGCCAGGAGCCTCAAAGACTCAAGAAAGAAGGAGACAAGAATTCAAATAGAGGAAGAGAAGTTAGTGCGTATGGCTTTGGGGAATATGCGTTTAAAACAAATATTTCTCTTGAAAATGCTTCTTGTAAAACCTTTTTGAAAATAATTTTTCAAATCCTTTATCTGATCTGGTAACCTTCAGCTCTGATACCACGTGTAACACCCCACGTCCGTTAGTGTCACTCACAAAGGGAATGCACTATGTTTTGTGGAGCATTTAGGGTAAAAGATGCAGATAAATTACAAGACAGACAGAAATTAAATAGCGGAAAATAAAACTTTGCTTTATTGATAAAATAGTTTGTACAAAGATTTCTTTACAATATCAGAGTGTCATCTGTCTTACAAAATAAAGAAGCATAAAAATACATTTATATTCCCCAATTTAAGCAAGAGCCAGCCATAGCATTTGAAAAGAGAATCCAAGCAAAACTTCGACAAATCTTCAAGCTGGGAAAGAGTGACAGTCCAACTTAACCTGAGCTATACTATTCCCTCCTCTACTACCTGGGGGGGGGGAACGGAAGAAAAGAAGGCGAAAGAAAAACAGAGTCAGACATAAAGCATGAGTAAGTTCAGTAACTTCTAGCATGTGAACATGGAAAAACAGAACGACATGAATTAATTGAATACAAGATAACACCATGATGATAGGGTTAGCAAGATTAGACAAGATCAACACAAGATATGCTAAGATAAGATAAACTGGAGGTTCTCTAATACTTCCGCCGCTTCGTCATTTCCTTGTTATACGGATTTCTACTATCTCTGCACTAGCTAACTAATGTCCCAACTAGTAACGCTAACGTGATCCCAATCCCTGTATTTTCCATCGTCTTCAGGCATTCATTTATTTATTTTTTACCAAGATTTAATCTAGGGTTTTCTACCAAGTGCCTTCTAGATTCAACTAGAGTTTACGCTGTCTGCTGAACGCTTCTCGGATTCAGGATTTATGCCACCTAGTTCAACTAGGAACGATGCCCCCAAGTCAAGGACACACTACCTAGAGTGGTATATGTTCCTATACTTCCCCACGCATGTATCGCGAATCCTTATCGCTTGTCTAGATGCACATGTCTTGTAATGTGCGACCCGAGTCCTGTGTCAGGGCAAATCAAGGAATACAGAACTCGGTCGGGAGCTTTCAGATATCTGCCGATGCAGATGTTAGGGTCTATTTTTATTCCAGTGGTTATGGTCCCACTTGACCCCTCCCTCAACTAATGAAAGGCACACCTTGTAAAATGAGAACTATACGCCGGCCCCCGGTGCCCATCTATCCTATGGCCATCCTCACCCATAACTAGATAGCAAGTATATGGTCGTTTGGAGTTCTCCTCCTTTCCGCTTCACGTATCTCGATTGACTCAAGATGGATGGTAGACGACGAGTCGCTATCACAGGGCTACTGTTTGCTCGCTGAATCACGCCGGTCCATCCTAGTCTTTAGGTTTCCATGTATTGCAACCAAGGCATACCCCTGGTTCTTCTATGCAGACCTTAACCTCTGTAGGCCCAGGCGGATCATCTACAGCCTCATAGGGGGATACCAAGAGTACCCTCACGTCCCCTCGATGCCTCGGGCTTCGTAACCCAATTCGTTGGAGCCTTCTTTCTACTCAGACGGACATTCGCTCCTTCCCGTGTTATACTAAGAATTACTACTTAGTTTTGTCAACTAAGTGTTGGATCTAGATTAACCCTAGAGGGGGGGAGGTGAATAAGGTTTATCGCAGATTATCACTGAGTTTATAATATTAAAAAAAATATCACAGCACAAATAATGATTAGAGTAAATAAATGCTGTAAATAAATAACACACAGATATACCCATCTTCGGCAATCCTGCCTACTGCTGCATTCCCCAAGGTATTTATTATAGAATTATACAGACTCCCGCATACACAAACTTACAGACTCGCGACCCTCGCTAGCTGCCTACACAGTTTTGTACACTCGCAATACCTGCTTCTGTACTAACCCTATTAAAAAACCCTGACTGATCTTTGTCCCCAAGATCAGATTTCCCCTGGCTACAACCCTATAGTCAGTAACCCCTAGTTTGACAGACTAGTAAACTGTTCAAATTGTTTTGCAAAAGAAATTAAAAAACAATTCAAATTCAAGCTTAAATTAAAAAATAGATAAAAACCTAGGAGATAAAGAATAAAGGGTTATCCCCTTTTAAAAAAACTTGGCTTAGCCACTTCTTCACATGGCCAGCCCATTCGTTGCTTGATGGAATTGGTTGATCTCCTTGTCTTTGATGATTACTCCGTGGCTTCCTCTATTTTGCTTGATCGAATTTGGTACTTTCGGACGATCGAAACGATGGATAAAAATGTGAGTTTTCGGAAATCGATTTTTAATTCTTGCTTGAGATTTTTACTTGCGGTTTTGATTGAACTGTTTGTGGTCTCGATACTTTTTTGCCGATGATGAATTGGTGTGTTTATATAGGGTTTTTGAAAAATCCTTAAACACCTCTGATTTCATTAATGTGACTTGATGCTGATTTTGCTCGGTTTTCCACTTTGATTTCCTTGATTGAATTTGCAAACCACGGCTTTGAGATGATTTTCTTGCTTTCCCCTTTTGGTTCGATTGAATGAATGTGCCATGATTGTGGCTTTGCGTGATTTGAAGAATATGATTCCTGGTACTCTTGCCTTGAATTAATTCGGTCCCTTTTGAATGTAAAAACCATGGCTTGATTGGTTGTGGTATCGAATCTGGAAAGACATATTAGCATTTAAACCTTGCCAAAAAATTATTTGTCCAAAACTGGAAAGTGTTTTTCTCTGTCCCATTTAAATTGTTGCTGAAATAAAAGAAAATTGCTCTGCTTTGAAAAACATATGTGAATTTCTGGAACCAATTTAAAAACTTGCCAAAAATTACTTCCTGATTTCTGAAATCACTTGGTCATATTGTTATCAGTGAATGGAAACATTTTTTCCAATATTCGTTTACTTGCCAGAAATGATTCAGCTTCCTGTTTCCACTTGCATGCTGAAATATTCTTCAACCCTTAAAAAAACTGTTTGTTGAACCAATGTGTGCACTTGAACATTTTTAACACTTGCTTGACCTTGCCAAGTTTACACTGTTTTGTCTTGTGCTTCATCTTGTATGTGAATAGCTTAACTTGAGATTTATGCTGTAAACATGCTCTGATCATTTCATGTTTTGAGCATGCTTCATTTTGCTGAGTTGAAAAATGTTGCATCAACTACATGACTTGCATTTGCTGATAATATGTTGTGTTCTGCTTTGCTTCACCAATATTTGTGCATGCTGTAGCCTTGTTAAATGCTGCAGCTCCATTTGTAATTGCACACCACTGTCTCATATGTACATACATGTAGCTGCTTTGATTTGCATCAGTATTTATGCTCCATGTCATGTTTGAGCTCAAGGCTGCATTGTTGTTGAGCTTGTGTCACATTGTATTGCGCCATGCATTGAGTTGGAACCATGTATTTGAGTTATGTTGTACCATTCATTGCTGTTGCACCTTCTTGATCAATTCAATATGTAGCCATGCACCATTTTTACTTGTGTACACCATGCCATAGTTGTGTATAGTATGTATATGCATTGATGTTACCAGACCCGATCACTTTGGCACACTTGCTCATGCCCATGTTCACTGTTCATGCTGCCACACTTGTGTATTTGCTCGAGCCATTTGAAAACTGAGTTGACTTGAATTTGCATGGCTCGACACCTGAGTTGCTTGCCTCACTTGCACTATATGATTTTGAAAAAAGTTTTGTACACTTGCTGTGTACACTTGGCATTCTTGTTGCACATTGAATTTGCTATTTTGATTATTGAGTTTCCTTGACCACTTTGTCTTGAGTTGACTATGTTGACTTTGTGTATTGCACTGTGTCGAGCAGGTCCATGTGGCTACTCCTCAGTTGCAATCTGATTGGCGTGGCAGTGCACACGTGTACACGTGTGTACATGCAGCCATCAGACGAGTTGTCCCTGTCCCTGCATTAAGATATATATGTTGTCTGCCTTGTGGTATTTACAGTGTATCACTGTGAATATCACAAGCTGTCTAGACACAGATTGATGGTTTTATAAATCAGATCAAGTCATGAAAAAGGATGAGAAACACACCAGAAAACTGAGGCAAATGGAATTTTAAAAATAAAATTTATATTTGCATGTGTTTTATTTCTATTGCAGTATACTGTGTGTGTGTTTCATGTGACAGGTAAGCAGGTGATGACTGGACTGACTGTAAGCAATGAAGACAGAAGACTGAAGATGATAGAAGTCAGGAACACAGAGTGTCAGTGTATATATGTAACAATGTAAGTATAGATGAAAAATGTATATCAGTGAAATGTATATGAAGTGTGATGTATTACGGAGATAAACAAATAGTGGAGTTATAAAATGTGTACTATCTGAATGATTGAAATAAAATATTTATTTTTAAACAAAATACTGTTGAGTATTTGAATTTCTGTACAGTCGTATTCTATTCAAACATAAATATTATATTCATGTCTGTGATGTATGATTGAAATAGTACAATAACAAACATACTTAAAATAATATTTATTTGGTTGTTATCATCAAACAAAAATCATATAATTGTGTATACAACACCGTTATATACAACAATCTCCCCCTTTTGATGATGATAAACAAATAACAGATTTTGAGTACAATAACTGTGTTTGGCAGTGAATTAGCAGAACTCCCCCTATTTGTAAGCTCCCCCACAACAGAAACTCCCACTATAACCGTGAATGAGTGAAAAAAAATGAAAATTGCATGAATTTTCAAAATTATAAATATTTATAAAATATTCACTCATAAATCAAAATCTAAATCAAAATCTCAACCCATTCACCCCCTTTTGCTATCATCAAAAGAATTTAGAAAATAAAATATAGATGAAAAATGACTAACAAATACAATATCAGCTTAAGAGGAAGAACGATCATCATAAATCTCAATCAGTCAAACAAAAATCATAATAAACTAAGAACAGATGGCATATTTCACATTGTAGAGAATGACGGATTAACGATGAAATTTATAATGGAGAAGTTGAACACAAAAGGTTTCCAGTTATTTTCAAAAGAATTTATAAAAAATGAAGTTCAAAACAGTGATGGATTTTGGACTATAATTATAGATTCAATTTAAGTGACCAAATCGTATAATCTCAAATCCCAATACCTATCAATTAACAAATCATAATATATCATAAGATTTCAACACATTTCACAAATAGAAAATGGATTGATAGGCTAGTTTTTATATACCAAGGAGAATTTCATATACAAATTTATTTAGCAAATTATTTTCTTCTCTTTTTCTTTTAATTTAAGAGCACACTGACCACGCATAACCAGATCTTGGATTTTTAAATGAGATCAGTTGCAGCTTAAATATAAGTAATCTCATAACCATGCATAACCAGAGCTTGGATTTTTAAATGAGGTTAGAGAAATACTTATGAATATTATATTATTATTATTTTCAGTTTCAAAATGAAAAACTCCTCAGTATACAAAACTAATATGTATGATAGAAATGTGGTAGGTACGGAAATGGTTTGTGAAATAAATTTCTATATTAATCATATTATGAAACATAATCAACTGTACCGAGATCATTGAAAATTTTCAATTATCACTAATTTTGAATAGTAACATAGTCCCATTTCTATCACAAATGTAACACCCCGTATTTTTGTTAATACTAATATTCACAAATTAAAAGAATTAATATTGAGAATTTGCATGAAATAGCCTTAAAAAGGCATATAACAAATTTGAGATATGTGAATTGCCTTAAAAGGCGAAAAATGGAACTAAGACATTAATTGGAAAATTAATGTGTAGAAATGGTCATAAGTTAATTATGGATTAATTTGAATTTATGAATAGGTGCGTGTGTATATATATATATTTATGTATATGGGCAGTTAATGTAAACATGAGTAGAAGTTTATTAATTTGCTGAGTGTTTGCAGAGTCACTTCTGACTCATTGCTGAGTCAATAAGATAAACCCCATCTGGTCTGAATGGCTGCGGTTTTTTCTAGGTTAAATCCAGTGGCCTAAATGAATCCTATCATCTATAAATAAGTGGGTAGACTCTAACCCTAAGTCACTTGAAAAATTGGAGAGCTACCGACATGCCGTTGCCATGGAGTTCAGCATAGCCGTCACAAACTAAAGAAGAAGAAGGCCCAATCTACAAACTAAATCTACTCAAATCAAATCAAAAGCTCTCTCTCTTTCTATTTCTCTTCTTTAAAATTGTGAGTATGATGAATCTCACAATATTATTATAAAATAATTTGATTAAGTTATGAATGGATCACAAGAAAGTGATATGAATTGTTATGTATTTGTAAATTATGTTGTGGATCTCTTGTTATGCTATTATGTTATCATATATATGTTGTTATGTTATAGTGATTATGTTGTAAATAATCCTATGCTATGTCATATGTGATTAATCATGCTATGCTATGTTATAAATCATGTTATGCCATGTTGTAAATCATGCTATCATATCATGCTATGTTGCAAATTATGATATGCTATGTTGTAAATCTTATATATGTTGTAGATCTCATATTATAACATATGTTGAAATACTTATGTTATATGATAATGATGTCATGTTAAGTTGTGTTGAATCATACAAGTTGTAAAATCATGATGTTAGTATTTATGCGAATTGGATCATGTTTAAAGTTTATGTTTTTTTTTATAATAGATCTTGATTATGGGAATTTGCCTATTGGGTTAGGTGTACCCATATACATGAATCTACAAATTAATTGGATCTTGAATATGGGAATTTGCCTATTAAGTTAGGTGTACCCATATACATGAATCTATGATTAAATGAATTTTGATTTTTGGGAATTTGCCTATTGAGTTAGGTGTACCCATACAAAACCATATTGTTAATAATGTTGATTCACACATGTCCTATACAAGTTTATGAAATTTGATCAAAATCATATTATGTGAATTATGAATAAGTTGACACCCTTAGATCCATGACATGTATAACCTTATGCAAGTTGTAATTTTGGATGTATGCAAGTTTCACCCCTTGTTATGATTTATTTAGTCACATATATATGTTGTTGTTGTGAATATTTTCTTTTATGCTATGAGTTAGACTAATCGGGTCTAGCATATATTTTGCGAATAAACGTTCAAACGTGGGGTAGGGGTGATATTAGGAATTAATAAATTGGGTGCAATTTTGTATGATTTTGCACGCCTTGAATGGATGTCCATAATTGAGTCAATTATGGACATTGTTGAATTTGGAATTAATTAATAATTCAAGTAGGGAATTATTAAAATTGGGGAAAGTAGATTATTAATAATAATCAATGCTTAGGACACGAGGTTGGACACGTTTGTGACGTAAACCTGCCCGGACCCGCCCGGCAAATCCAGTAGTCACAAATGTCGGCCCAATGTGAGAGGTCCTAGGCCCAAACTAAAGCATAACAGTTGTAAAGACACGAGGTTAGACTCTTTTATGGTGTAAGACTGCCCGGACCCGCCCGGCAAATCCAGCTGCCATAAATGCCAGTCTAATGTGAGAGGTCTTTATGAGGTTATGGCCTTAATGAATTAAGAAATACTTAGCCAGATAATCATGTAAGATGGGACATGGGGGTTAAGTAGGTGCCTTGGGTGGCATGAGGAATCTAGTGGTTGCCTTTAGAGGCATTTGAAATACGATTAGACTTAACCAAATACACATGTAAATGAACATGACTAAGTGGGTTAAGTGGATGGACTAATGGGACAAGCTTAGGTGGAATGCTTGTGGGAAATAATGGGGGCCCATTTCAACCAATATCCCAAAACGTATCTTTGTGGGCTCGACCCAAGTCGAGGACGGGACTCGCATACTGGGTTTGACTATAAGAGGCCAAAACAGGGAGCGGTGGCAACGCAAGTCCAACGGGTTTCATATGCGTGTGTGGACCCGGGCTGGTAGGTAAGACGTTGTTGCATCGTGTAGGTATAAGCCGTGCATCTCCTATATATCGGGTTGCCACTTTAGGGGAATGATACACCCCACTATGGGGCCAACACGGGTATTTACGAGTAGGGAGCCGATCGAAAAATGGAAAGTGGGGTACACCTAGTGGAGATAGGGGCAGGCGGCACCTATGTAGTCAGCTAGGAGTACGTGAAGCCATTAATAAAGTTTCTAAGTGAAGCTAAGAGGAATCAATCTTTAGGGTGACTGGTGTGGTGTAGTATAGTGTTTATCCTTTATATTTAGGAGCGCCTATAACGTTTCCTTTAGCGATTGTCTATGTCCTTAATCTGCTCTTTCATAGACATTTCCTTGTTTTCCAGCTTATGCCTTAGTCCAGTTATTTTGACAATAGTATTGTAGAATTATCATGCTCCCCAGACTTTATGTCTGACCCCCCCCTCTTTTTCATCTTTTTTCTCCCTTCAGATCCTCAGGTTGGGCCAAGTTCCAGTGGAGTCTGATTGGATTGCTTATCTCTTGGAAAGCTTGGACTGCTGAAGTAAAGTCCAGCTTGTTATCTTTCTTTTTAATGGCTATTTATGTAATGGGATTATGTACTTGTTTTATCAAGATAGATATTGTACTTGACTTTGATTATGGTGTTATGATGTAATCAAACATGTTTTGACTTCTGCTGCAATTGAAATAAAGATTTTAAATTTCGAAGTACTATTTTATATCTGTCTTGTTGAAATTTTACTGTTCTATATTCACCTAAAACCTCCATAGAAGTTAATGCATTCCCTTTGTGAGTGACATTAATGGACGTGGGGTGTTACACGTGGTATCAAAGCATAAGGTTACCAAAACAGATAAAATTTTTAGAAAAATATTTTTCTAAAAGTATTTTTTGAAGAAGCGCTTTCAAAAACATGTTATTTAAAGAGAGTTTTTATGAAAAACATAATCCCAAATAGCCATATCCTTATCTTTATCTTTCGAATTCTCCATTTTGAATCTTTCCTTTTTCGTTTCAGCATGGCTGAAGATCTTAATCTCCCAAAAGGTGTGACGGTTCCAGGGTGGTTTAGGAGATATTTGGAGGCTAGGGCCACCACTACGGGCCCAGCAGATGCTCCTCCACCCTCGGTTGCACCCATTCTTCCTCCTCCTCCTCCTCGTGTTGACACTTTTGCAAAGACGTGCAAGGAATTTAAGGCTATGGGAGGAAAAACTTTTCAAGGGACTGAGACGTTTGTCGAGGCCAGACACTGGCTTAAGGAGACTGAGGAATTGGTGGATATCTTTGAAGTGGAAGATGGGAGAAAAGTCCGTTTAGCTGCTTGGTTAATGAAGGGAGAGGCCTCGTTTTGGTGGGAGGTCACTAACGGGGAACGTCCAGTTGATTCATGGGCGAATTTCAGATGAAGGTTTGAGGCAAAGTTTCTTTCAAGGGCAGAGGAGAATTTAAATATGGAAAAATTCCTGACATTAAAGCAAGGGAGCTTATCAGTGAAGGAGTATGTCAATAAATTTAATCAGTTAGCAAGGTTTGGCTTGGAGTTGGTGAACACGCCAGAGAAGAAAGCTTTGAGGTTCGTTAGAGGCTTGAATGAACCGTTGCAAGGGTTGGCTATGACCCACATCCCTATGGGAGCCACCTTTGAAAGGCTAGTAGAAATGGCACTTATGCATGAGGATAAGGCAGTTGAAAAGAAAGGGGATCAGAAGAAACCCCAACATCAAAATAAGAAGGGTGGTAAAAACAATAATGGCAAAGGGAAGAAGAGATGCTTCAATTGTGGGACGCCTGGCCATCTCAGCAAAGATTGTAGAAAGAAAAAGAAGACTGGTTGTTTTCATTGTGGCGATGCGGGACATTTGGTGAAGGACTGCCCAAAGAAGGGGCAGAGGGCAGGGTCTACCTCAGGAGGACAGGTGCAGGCTCTTATGGCACCAGGGCAGGCAAGGGGGCAAGTTCAGGCTATTGCGGCCACACCACTGCAAGAAAGAGGTAGAACAATTTCTGTTGAAAGCTTAGTTTTTCTGTTTGATCATCCTATCCGTACCTTATTCGATTCTGGCGCATCTCATTCGTTTATCTCTGCATCATTAGTTGAATTACTGCACTTGAACACCAGTTTAGTAGAGGATCCCTTGGTTGTTTCAAATCCAATTGGGGGTTCGGCTCATTTGACCATGATATGTTTGGTTTTGAAAATCTGTATACTTAGCGTTGAATTTAGATGTGATGCTTATGTATTGGGCTTCACGGGCTGTGGGCTAATTTTAGGAATGGATTGGTTATCTAGAAATGGGGCCATTCTTGATTGTGAAAGGAGAGTAGTTAGGCTTGTGACTCGCCTTGGTAATGCTCTCGACATCTTTTGTAATCCTATAAATTCCATTATGCTAAGTTATCTTGAATCGCTTGACGCGTCTGTAGAGAATCTGCGATCGGTAGAGGTGGTCCGGGAATATCCGGATGTGTTTGAGGAGGTGAAGGGCTTACCTCCAAAGCGGGAAATAGACATTCGAATTTATCTTGTGGATAATGCTAAACCCGTATCTTTGTCAGTGCGCCAAATGGCTCCTCGTGAAAGGAGGGAACTCAATAAGCAAGTGAAGGAGTTGCTTGAGAAGGGGTTCATAAGACGTAGTATATCGGAGTGGGGTGCTCCAGTAGTATTTTCCACAAAGGTGGATGGGTCCCTTAGACTTTGTGTGGACTATAGAGAACTAAACAAGCTTACTAAAAAGAACCGACACCCACTGCAGAGGATTGACGATCTCTTTGATCAGTTAGTTGGCGCCTCAGTGTTTTCGCAGTTCGACTTAGCCACTGGCTTTCATCAACTGAAGGTGGCTGAGGATAGTATAGATAAGACTGCTTTTAGGACTCCTGATGGATTTTATGAATGGCTAGTAATGCCCTTTGGTTTGACAAACGCCCCCGCATATTTTGTTGATTTGATGAGTAGGGTGTTTAGGGAGTACCTTAACAAATTCATGGTAGTCTTTGTGGATGACATCTTAGTCTTTTCTAAGAACAAAGAAGAGCATGCCCTACATCTTAGGGGAGTGTTGGAAACCCTTCGAGCGCATAACCTTAAGGCAAAATTTTCTAAGTGTCACTTCTGGAGGAAAGAAGTACGGTTCTTAAGGCACGTGGTTTCCAAGGAAGGGATAGCAGTGGATCCCGCAAAGGTGGTGGCCATCCAAGATTGGAAGGTCCCTAAAAATGTAACCGAAGTAAGAAGTTTCTTGGGGTTGGCTGGCTATTATAGGAAGTTTATCAAAGACTTCGCAAAAATATCAGCTCCATTAACACGGTTAACGAAGAAGAACCTGGTTTTTATGTGGGACGAAGATTGTGATGATGCGTTCCAACGTTTAAAGAGAGCCTTAACTTCAGCCCCAGTCTTAGTGCCGCCAGACGGGAATAAACCGTTTACCGTCTATACTGATGCTTGTGGGACGGGACTTGGCGCGGTCCTCATGCAAGAGGAAAGAGTAATAGCCTATGGTGGAAGGCAGTTGAGGGTTCATGAAAAGAATTACCCTACGCATGACCTTGAGTTAGCCGCAATTGTTTTCGCGCTTAAGTCTTGGCGTCACTATCTTCTTGGTGAGAAATTAGAACTGTTCACTGACCATAAATCATTAAAATACTTATTCTCTCAGAAGGATTTGAATTTAAGGCAGCAACGGTGGATGGAATTCCTAGCCTCCTACGATTTTGAAATAGCATATACCCCGGGCAAGGGTAACGTGGTAGCAGACGCCTTAAGTAGGAAAAGGTTGCCCTTGAGTCCGTTGTTTGTTGAACGACGAAGCTTAGAATTCATCTCCATGTTTGACTTTAGACCCTCCGTTGACCTAGTACCTGGTTTGTTAGCATCCTTGGAGGTTAGACCTACACTTCTAGGACGAGTTGGTGAGGCACAGCAGGACGAGTTGGTGAGGCACAGCAAGACGACCCACAGTTGGTTGAGATAGTAGAAAAACTCAAAGGAGGGGAGTCGTCTAGCAATCTTCGTAGGTATACCCTAGACGATAAGGGTTGGTTACGAAGGGATAATAGACTTTGTGTACCATAATACGGAGACTTAAGGAAGGCCATTCTTGATGATGCTCATCGCTCAAAGATGACCATTCATCCCGGCGGAGACAAGATGTACAAAGATATGAAGCGGGTTTTCTTTTGGGCCGGTATGAAAAAGGATGTGGCCGAGTACGTCGCTAGATGCTTGGTGTGCCAACGAGTAAAAGCAGAACAAAAGAAACACAGTGGGTTGCTTCACCCATTGGAAGTTCCACTATGGAAATGGGAAAGCGTCTCAATGGATTTTGTGGATGGATTACCAAGATCAAGGAAGGGTATTACGGGGATTTGGGTTATAGTAGATAGACTTACTAAGAGCGCCCATTTTATTCCCGTGAAAAGTAAGAGGACTGCTCCGTGGTTGGCTTCTGTATACATTAAAGAGATAGTTCGTTTGCACGGTATTCCTTCTAGTATAGTAAGCGACCGTGACCCCATCTTCACTATCGAATTTCAGAAGAGTTTACAAGAGGCGGTAGGGACTCAGCTATGTTTGAGCACCGCATATCATCCTCAGACGGACGGCCAGACCGAGAGGGTGAATCGTATTCTAGAGGATCTTTTAAGGCTTTGTATCCTAGACTTTGGGGGTACATGGGAAGAGCATTGTCCATTGGTAGAATTCGCATATAATAATATCTTTCAGTCTAGTATTAGCATGGCACCTTTCGAAGCTCTTTATGGAAGGCCTTGCCGTTCGCCTACATGTTGGTGGGAATCTACTGATAAAATCCTAATTGGGCCCGATATGGTTAGGGAAACCTCGGAGAAGATTGATTTGATTCGAAGGAGGATGAAAGCAGCACAAGATAGGCAGAAATTGTATGCTGATAAGAGGAGGACAGATCTTGAGTTTGACATTGGGGACATGGTTTTTATCAAAGTGTCTCCGTTAAGGAATGTTGTTCGCTTTGGGTCCGTTGGGAAATTAGCGCCAGGTTTGTTGGGCCGTTTCCTATAAAAGACAGGATTGGGAAGATGGCGTATAGGGTGGAGTTGCCTGAGAAACTTAGTGGAGTACACGACGTATTCCATGTATCACATTTGAGGAAGTGTTTGCACAAGACCGCGGAGGTGGTAGAGACAAGGTTGCTTAAAGAGGTGGAAATAAAGCGTGATGCAACAATTAGACGAGCTCCTACATGCATTCTTGGGTCGGAGATCAAAAAGTTGAGAAATCGGGAGGTCAGACTAGTTAAAGTGCAATAGGGAGATGATGAGAGCAACACTACTTGGGAGACAGAAGGGAAGATGCATTCGCTATACCCTTTTATTTTTGAGGGTATGTCCTTTAATTTCTCCTTTATAGCTTAGCTTATCTTATCTTATCTTTAGTATGTCCTCTCATTAGTATCTTTGACCTTTAGTTAGGATAATCCTATGGTTGAAACATGTGTTTGAGACATGTTATGTATGATGGATGCAAAATGGATGCAAGTGGTTGCTAGTGGTTGCCCGTGGATGCATATATACACACACTTTAGGCACTTGATCGGCTCAGTCACTACATATTGCATATTGTATAAATGAATGTATTTAGTATAATGGATGTATAATGGTCGTACCATCATATAGATGCTGCATTCGGTTGAATGGATGTGCACGCATATAGAAGTAGTTTGTAAGCAATTAGGATCTTTTGCATACATAATGGATGCATGGCACTATCATGAATTGCATCAAGGAGGTCAACTGAATCAGTGGACCGCCTGATTTTGCATTAGATACGGACATAGACACACACTGTGTAACACCCTCTCCTCCACTAGGGTCACTCACAAAGGAATGCACTAGTTTTGGAGGGGTATTATCGAGATAACATCACAGAATTATCACAAGACAGAACATAAATAAATAATTAAGTAAGCAGCGGAAGAGTTTTTGAGCAAAACAGAACTTCATTTTATTCCAAAATAAAATATGTCTCTTACAATCATTTCAGATAACAACTTCCTTACAACTGTCTTGTAATAATAGCCAAAGAAGCAGTGACTTAAAAAAACAGAAAAACAGCTTATTCCCCAAGTTCAGTAAAAAGAAGCGGCCATAGCAAACCGTACATGCTGAGCCAAAGCATGTGATATCCAGGCTAAGAGCTAGTGTTTCCTCCCTGAGAACCTGGGGGGGGGGGGGGAAACGAAAGAAAAAGAGGTGAAAGGAAAAGGGTCAGTCATAAAGACTGAGTAAGTTCTAGTGACTTTCAGTGTAAAAACGGTTAAAACAACCTGTCATGTATGAACTGGAACTAGACTTAAGAATAGTGTCAAGGTGAACAGGATAGACTAAGGTGATCAGGATAAGTCAAAACAAGTCCAGTAAAGCATCACATGTTCGAGATCCGTTGTATCGATTTCACTAGTATACTAAGCCCATGTCACAAGTTAATCACGAAATAAATCCCACGGCCCAATATCATGAAATGACCCTGAAACGGGGTCTGACCCAAGTACGGGGTCCTACGGAGCGATTATCTAGTCGATCGGCTCCCTACAGGTTCTAGCTCGTCAAGTGTCCGTGTCATACGGCTAATCACGAATGTAGTCACCTGTGCTGGGTCCACCTTCGGGTGTATCAGCCCTAGGGTGTCAACCCCTGACACGATTCAAGATGCACAGATAAATCTACGGATACCCAGTGTCTGCCCCGGATACGTGCACGATCGTAGTCCGCCGAACCTACACTGGCATACCCTACTGCCGTCGTTCACCTCTTACAATCAGCCCAGTAATCGTGCCCTCACCCGGCCTAGCCCCATGGTACCTTGATACTTCTAGAGGGTTACTGCTGAAAGGGGTCGTGTCTAGGGTTTCGCCTAATAGATTAGGTCATGTAATTCGTGACCTAACCCGCCTAACAGATTAAGTCATGTAATTCGTGACTTAATCCTTTTCTAGTCTAGTCATGTCAAGATGGTTAAGTATGTCATTTTCAGTTCACGACTTAACCCGCCTACGTGTCATGTCAAGTTGGCTAAGTATTGTCGTTTTCAAGTTCATGACTTAGCCCTACAAATCGTGTTCAAGTTGGTTAAGTTGTCCTTTCATGTTCATGACTTAACCCCTATTGGCATTAATTGATTCGTTAATGCACCGAACCACTCACATTGGATCCTGTTGTTCGTAGCCACTGGATTTGCCGGGCGGTTCCGTGCAAGTTTACGCTACGAACTCAACCCAACCTCGGGTTTCAAGCGCGATGTGACCAACTACCCACATTGGATCCTATTGTTTGTAGCAACTGGATTTGCCGGGCGGTTCCGGGCAGATTTACACTACAAACTCAACCCAACCTCGAGTTGGCCACCTTCTTATTTTCTAAAGTCATGCCCATGTTCTTATCAGATTTTGCTATTTCCACATCATGTTCATATATCAACTTCGTGCCTAACTAAGGCATGTTTAAAGTCAAGTTATGGCATGTTCAAGTCAAGTTTTTCGTGCCATCTTTCATGTTCTACTTATGCCAAATTTCATAGTTTATGCTTATAATTAATTCAAGTTTCTCCTATTCTACCCAATCGTATCCCCAACGTATATAAACGTACTTCGTTAACAAGTATAAACAATTGAAGAGATAAAGGGGAATAACACCAAACATGTGATAGGCATATGTGACAGTTACAACATTACTTGCATAATAAACAGACTATAACATATCACATAATTGCAATACTAGTATGATGATAACTTGGCATAGTAATGATTCCAACTTAATTTAATATGATGATTTCAACTTCGCATCATAGGCACAATAATCATTGCGGCATCATAATAGTTTTATTATAAACATGAAACATTAAAGGCATAGTAATCCTAATAGGCATAGTGGATTAACATTTTAACATAATAATTCTCATAGACATAATGATTAATGATTCTCAATCAACACGATAGACATAATGATTCCAATTTAGCGTTTTTAACATAATTAACATGATAGACATAATGATTCCAATTTAGCGTTTTTACCATGATAGACATAATGATTCCAATTTAGCATTTCTAAAATAATTAACGTGATAGACATAATGATTCCAATTTAGCGTTTCTAACATAATTAACATGATAGACATAATGATTCCAATTCGGCATTTTTAACATAATTAACATGATAGACATAATGATTCCAATTTGGCGTTTTTAACATAATTAACATGATAGACATAATGATTCCAATTTAGCGTCATAACCTAGCAATACCCTATTTTTCATTAATCATGAAGGGTATAATAACACCACAGGCATAATTCCATCTATAGTCATAGCCATGGTTTAATTAGCACCATAGGCATGGTTTAATCAACATAAAGATTTCAATAAACATAGCGATTCCATGGACATGTATTCGTCCAACTTGCCAAATAATTAAACCCAAGTGATTCATAACAACATCAAAATCATGACAAGTTTAACTTGTAACGTTGCCATAGCAATATCCCCAAATTATAATTCAAAGATAAACAATATAAACAATGGATTAACAATAGTTCCTAAATCTGATTTCAATTCATGGCATGTCCATATTGTTTTAGCGTTTTTGCCAAAAAAGTAACATAGAACTTACAATATGAAGCAAATAACCCAAATAAAATAGTCCCAAATTCGTTGTCTAAAGCGTCGTAGTTGTTGTAGCTTCTAGTTGTAGCCTTCAAGAATCGTCCTCCATCTTCTAAACTTTATTCTTTGTATTTTTAATTTAGAGCTCTAGGTTTAATGGAGGCGGCCTGAGGCTAAAATGAAATAATATGATTTAGGCTAGGTCTTAGGTCCTTTTTATAATGTTTGCAAGTTGTTTTAGACCGTCGATGGAGCTTGATTCAACAATAGTCGTTCGTTTGAAGGAGAGGCCAATCCGGAGCTGCCACCTAGCCCTAGTGACAAAGCAGGGTTCAGAAAATCGACCAAACACAGACCTGGCCAGCCAGGGTGGGCTGGGTTCGACCTGGCTCTGGGGCCAGGTCGACAGCCCTGTCGACAGCCCTGTCGACCTGGCTAGCCAGGTCGACAGCCCAGTCGACCTGGGTGCGTTAGGCGGGAATTTTCCCGCCCTGGCCAATTGGGCCCGATTTTGAATTTTTAATCTTGTTTTCTGAGCTGTTTTCTTCTGTTTGAATTTTAAACTGAATTCTGAAACTTCTGGAGGCCATATCTTCTTCATACGGACTCCGTTTTTCGAAAACTCGGACTCTATTTCGCGTATTTTTCCGAGACGAACACAATGGCGTATCCCGTTTCCCTTAATTCTTTGATTTGAAATTAATTATACTTTAATTTGTGAATTTCACGGTTATAGAATTCCCGGGGTGTTATATTCTCCCCCACTTAAAACGATTTCGTCCCCGAAATCTTCAAGTTAGGAGGAATGTATATCCTAACATCCAAGCATCCATCTACTCATCCATCAAACACGAGTATCCATTGTCCTTAAAAGACTTCTAATGCTTTATGATCATATGCGAAGTGTGTGTGTATATGTTCCTTAGCTAATGCTAATGATCAGGCCTGATTGATCTTCTAAATGCAAAATATGTTTAGTGAAATGAATCCAATATGTATGCAAATTTTTTCCTACTATAATTCATAATTTCTACATGAGTGCTCAAACATTCAATCATATGCAACAACCAAATGATAGCACAACCAAGTTTCCAAAATAAACACTCATGCATATGCAACATGAAAATGTGTCTGAGCCGATCTAGTGCCTAATGTGTATTCATGCATCCACGAGCAACCACTTGCGACCACTTGCAACCATAACATGTTTCAATTACATGTTTACATCCAAAAAGATTCTACCTATGGTTCTCAAGATAGGATCGAGGAGAGAAATAGGTTAAAACAAAGCATCTAGAATAAGTTAACGATGTACCGCCAGAAGGTCCGGTCTGCTTCTCAGGGCAGTCTTTGCTGATGTGTCCAGTCTTCCCACAATGAAAACATTCACCTTGCTTTCTCTTCCTCTTTCTATAATCCTTGGCTATGTGCCCTTCCGTACCACAGTAATTGCATTTCCTTTTATCACGTGAGTTGTTGTTCTTGCCTCCTTTCTCGGAGTCTACCTTCTTATTCTTAGAATTGTTGGGCTTGACCTCTTTCTTTCCTTGAGAGTTTTTTGCCTCTGTCTCCTTCTTACCCTTATCTTCCTCGTTCAGCAATGCCATCTGCACCAACCTTTCGTACGTAGCTCCCATGGGTATATGGGTCATGGCCAAACTGTGTAATGGCTCATTCAACCCTTTGACAAAGCGGAGAGCCTTCTTGTGCGGGGTGTTGACTAGGTCTAGTCCAAACCTAGCCAGCTCGTCGAACTGATTAACGTACTCTTTGACTGTCATATTTCCTTGCTTAAGAAATAAAAATATCTCCAACTGCAAACTCCTTTCGGCTTTTGAGAGAAATTTAGCCTCAAACCTTGCCCTAAAGTCCTCCCATGTTTCCACTGGTCTTTCTGCATTAGTGACTTCCCACCAGTAGGAAGCCTCGCCCTTTAGTAGCCACACTGCCAGTTGTACTTTCTGCCTATCTTCTACCTCAAAGATGACGAATAAGTCCTCGGTTTCTTTCAGCCAATTTCTAGCTGCCACGAAGGACTCTGTTCCATGAAAATCCTTTCCTCCCATAGCCTTAAAATCTTTACATATCTTAGCAAAAGTGTTTCCCCGCGGAGGAGGTGGAGGAAGAGGTGCTGCTGCAGGTCGATGATTTCCTGCAGCTGGGGGAGGAGGGACGGTAGGACCTGGCTGGGTGGCCCTTGCTTCTAAGAATCGTCTAAACCTACCAGGTATTGGTCCACCCTCTGGCAAGTTAAGTTCTTCGGACATGATGCTGAAATAAGAAGGATAGATTCAAACAAGGAAACAAAGAATAGTGCTAATGGCTTTTGGGGAATAGCCTTTAAAAACTTTTTCTTGGAAAATGCTTCTTTGTAAATGGTTTTGAAAAAAAAATTTAAAAGGTTTTCAAAACTTTTGCCCAGTCTTGGTAACCTTCTGCTCTGATATCAAGTGTAACACCCTCTCCTCCACTAGGGTCACTCACAAAGGAATGCACTAGTTTTGGAGGGGTATTATCGAGATAACATCACAGAATTATCACAAGACAGAACATAAATAAATAATTAAGTAAGCAGCGGAAGAGTTTTTGAGCAAAACAGAACTTCATTTTATTCCAAAATAAAATATGTCTCTTACAATCATTTCAGATAACAACTTCCTTACAACTGTCTTGTAATAATAGCCAAAGAAGCAGTGACTAAAAAAAACAGAAAAACGGCTTATTCCCCAAGTTCAGTAAAAAGAAGCGGCCATAGCAAACCGTACATGCTGAGCCAAAGCAAGTGATATCCAGGCTAAGAGCTAGTGTTTCCTCCCTGAGAACCAAGTGTAACACCCTCTCCTCCACTAGGGTCACTCACAAAGGAATGCACTAGTTTTGGAGGGGTATTATCGAGATAACATCACAGAATTATCACAAGACAGAACATAAATAAATAATTAAGTAAGCAGCGGAAGAGTTTTAGAGCAAAACAGAACTTCATTTTATTCCAAAATAAAATATGTCTCTTACAATCATTTCAGATAACAACTTCCTTACAACTGTCTTGTAATAATAGCCAAAGAAGCAGTGACTAAAAAAAACAGAAAAACAGCTTATTCCCCAAGTTCAGTAAAAAGAAGCGGCCATAGCAAACCGTACATGCTGAGCCAAAGCAAGTGATATCCAGGCTAAGAGCTAGTGTTTCCTCCCTGAGAACCTGGGGGGGGGGGGGAAACGAAAGAAAAAGAGGCGAAAGGAAAAGGGTCAGTCATAAAGACTGAGTAAGTTCTAGTGACTTTCAGTGTAAAAACGGTTAAAACAACCTGTCATGTATGAACTGGAACTAGACTTAAGAATAGTGTCAAGGTGAACAGGATAGACTAAGGTGATCAGGATAAGTCAAAACAAGTCCAGTAAAGCATCACATGTTCGAGATCCGTTGTATCGATTTCACTAGTATACTAAGCCCATGTCACAAGTTAATCACGAAATAAATCCCACGGCCCAATATCATGAAATGACCCTGAAACGGGGTCTGGCCCAAGTACGGGGTCCTACGGAGCGATTATCTAGTCGATCGGCTCCCTACAGGTTCTAGATCGTCAAGTTTCCGTGTCATACGACTAATCACGAATGTAGTCACCTGTGCTGGGTCCACCTTCGGGTGTCAACCCCTGACACGATTCAAGATGCACAGATAAATCTACGGATACCCAGTGTCTGCCACGGATACATGCACGATCGTAGTCCGCCAAACCTACACTGGCATACCCTACTGCCGTCGTTCACCTCTTACAATCAGCCCAGTAATCGTGCCCCCACCCGGCCTAGCCCCAGGGTACCTTGATACTTCTAGAGGGTTACTGCTGAAAGGGGTCGTGTCTAGGGTTTCGCCTAATAGATTAGGTCATGTAATTCGTGAGCTAACCCGCCTAACAGATTAAGTCATGTAATTCGTGACTTAATCCTTTTCTAGTCTAATCATGTCAAGATGGTTAAGTATGTCATTTTCAGTTCACGACTTAACCCGCCTACGTGTCATGTCAAGTTGGCTAAGTGTTGTCGTTTTCAAGTTCATGACTTAGCCCTACAAATCGTGTTCAAGTTGGTTAAGTTGTCCTTTCATGTTCATGACTTAACCCCTATTGGCATTAATTGATTCGTTAATGCACCGAACCACTCACATTGGATCCTGTTGTTCGTAGCCACTGGATTTGCCGGGCGGTTCCGGGCAGTTTTACGCTACGAACTCAACCCAACCTCGGGTTTCAAGCGCGATGTGACCAACTACCCACATTGGATCCTATTGTTTGTAGCAACTGGATTTGCCGGGCGGTTCCGGGCAGATTTACACTACAAACTCAACCCATCCTCGAGTTGGCCACCTTCTTATTTTCTAAAGTCATGCCCATGTTCTTATCAGATTTTGCTATTTCCACATCATGTTCATATATCAACTTCGTGCCCAACTAAGGCATGTTTAAAGTCAAGTTATGGCATATTCAAGTCAAGTTTTTCGTGCCATCTTTCATGTTCTACTTATGCCAAATTTCATAGTTTATGCTTATAATTAATTCAAGTTTCTCCTATTCTACCCAATCGTATCCCCAACGTATATAAACGTACTTCGTTCACAAGTATAAACAATTCAAGAGATAAAGGGGAATAACACCAAACATGTGATAGGCATATGTGACAGTTACAACATTACTTGCATAATAAACAGACTATAACATATCACATAATTGCAATACTAGTATGATGATAACTTGGCATAGTAATGATTCCAACTTAATTTAACATGATGATTTCAACTTCGCATCATAGGCACAATAATCATTGCGGCATCATAATAGTTTTATTATAAACATGAAACATTAAAGGCATAGTAATCCTAATAGGCATAGTGGATTAGCATTTTAAGATAATAATTCTCATAGACATAATGATTAATGATTCTCAATCAACATGATAGACATAATGATTCCAATTTAGCGTTTTTAACATAATTAACATGATAGATATAATGATTCCAATTTAGCGTTTTTACCATGATAGACATAATGATTCCAATTTAGCATTTCTAACATAATTAACGTGATAGACATAATGATTCCAATTTAGCGTTTCCAACATAATTAACATGATAGACATAATGATTCCAATTCGGCATTTTTAACATAATTAACATGATAGACATAATGATTCCAATTTGGCGTTTTTAACATAATTAACATGATAGACATAATGATTCCAATTTAGCGTCATAACCTAGCAATACCCTATTTTTCATTAATCATGAAGGGTATAATAACACCACAGGCATAATTCCATCTATAGTCATAGCCATGGTTTAATTAGCACCATAGGCATGGTTTAATCAACATAATGATTTCAATAAACATAGCGATTCCATGGACATGTATTCGTCCAACTTGCCAAACAATTAAACCCAAGTGATTCATAACAACATCAAAATCATGACAAGTTTAACTTGTAACGTTGCCATAGCAATATCCCCAAATTATAATTCAAAGATAAACAATATAAACAGTGGATTAACAATAGTTCCTAAATCCGATTTCAATTCATGGCATGTCCATATTGTTTTAGCGTTTTTGCCTAAAAAGTAACATAGAACTTACAATATGAAGCAAATAACCCAAATAAAATAGTCCCAAATTCGTTGTCTAAAGCGTCGTAGTTGTTGTAGCTTCTAGTTGTAGCCTTCAAGAATCGTCCTCCATCTTCTAAACTTTGTTCTTTGTATTTTTAATTTAGAGCTCTAGGTTTAATGGCGGCGGCCTGAGGCTAAAATGAAATAGTATGATTTAGGCTAGGTCTTAGGTCCTTTTTATAATGTTTGCAAGTTGTTTTAGACCGTCGATGGAGCTTGATTCAACAATAGCCGTTCATTTGAAGGAGAGGCCAATCCGGAGCTGCCACCTAGCCCTAGTGACAAAGCAGGGTTCAGAAAATCGACCAAACACAGACCTGGCCAGCCAGGGTGGGCTGGGTTCGACCTGGCTCTGGGGCCAGGTCGACAGCCCTGTCGACCTGGCTAGCCAGGTCGACAGCCCAGTCGACCTGGGTGCGTTAGGCGGGAATTTTCCCGCCCTGGCCAATCGGGCCCGATTTTGAATTTTTAATCTTATTTTCTGAGCTGTTTTCTTCTGTTTGAATTTTAAACTGAATTCTGAAACTTCCGGAGGCCATATCTTCTTCATACGGACTCGTTTTTCGAAAACTCGGACTCTATTTCGCGTATTTTTCCGAGACGAACACAATGGCGTATCCCGTTTCCCTTAATTCTTTGATTTGAAATTAATTATACTTTAATTTGTGAATTTCACGGTTATAGAATTCCCGGGGTGTTACACACTGTGCATTTAAACATGAAAGCATTAGAAGTCTATAAGGACAATGGATGCCAGTGTTTGTTGATTGAGTAGATGGTTGATGATAGGATATAAACTTGAAGATTTCGGGGTCGAAATCCCTTAAGGAGGGGAGAATGTAACACCCCGTATTTCTGTTAATACTAATATTCACAAATTAAAAGAATTAATATTGAGAATTTGCACGAAATAGCCTTAAAAAGGCATATAACAAATTTGAGATATGTGAATTGCCTTAAAAGGCGAAAAATGGAATTAAGACATTAATTGGAAAATTAATGTGTAGAAATGGTCATAAGTTAATTATGGATTAATTTGAATTTATGAATAAGTGTGTGTGTATATATATATATATATATATATATTTATATATATGGGCAGTTAATGTAAATATGAGTAGAAGTTTATTAATTTGCTGAGTGTTTGCTGAGTCACTTCTGACTCATTGCTGAGTCAATAAGATAAACCCCATCTGGTCTGAATGGCTGCGGTTATTTCTAGGTTAAATCTAATGACCTAAATGAATCCTAACATCTATAAATAAGTGGGTAGACTCTAACCCTAAATCACTTGAAAAATTGGAGAGCTACCGACATGCCGTTGCCATGGAGTTCAGCATAGCCGTCACAAACTAAAGAAGAAGAAGGCCTAATCTACAAACTAAATCTACTCAAATCAAATCAAAAGCTCTCTCTCTCTTTCTATTTCTCTTCTTTAAAATTGTGAGTATGATGAATCTCACAATATTATTATAAAATAATTTGATTAAGTTATGAATGGATCACAAGAAAGTGATATGAATTGTTATGTATTTGTAAATTATGTTGTGGATCTCTTGTTATGCTATTATGTTATCATATATTTGTTGTTATGTTGTAGTGATTATGTTGTAAATAATCCTATGCTATGTCATATGTGATTAACCATGCTATGCTATGTTATAAATCATGTTATGCCAGGTTGTAAATCATGCTATCATATCATGCTATGTTGCAAATTATGATATGCTATGTTGTAAATCTTATATATGTTGTAGATCTCATATTATCACATATGTTGAAATACTTATGTTATATGATAATGATGTCATGTTAAGTTGTGTTGAATCATACAAGTTGTAAAATCATGATGTTAGTATTTATGCGAATTGGATCATGTTTAAAGTTTATGTTTTTTTTTATAATAGATCTTGATTATGGGAATTTGCCTATTGGGTTAGGTGTACCCATATACATGAATCTACAAATTAATTGGATCTTGAATATGGGAATTTTCCTATTAAGTTAGGTGTACCCATATACATGAATCTACGATTAAATGAATTTTGATTTTTGGGAATTTTCCTATTGAGTTAGGTGTACCCATATAAAACCATATTGTTAATGATGTTGATTCACACATGTCCTATACAAGTTTATGAAATTTGATCAAAATCATATTATGTGAATTATGAATAAGTTGACACCCTTAGATCCATGACATGTATAACCTTATGCAAGTTGTAATTTTGGATGTATGCAAGTTTCACCCCTTGTTATGATTTATTTAGTCACATATATATGTTGTTGTTGTGAATATTTTCTTTTATGCTATGAGTTAGACTAGCCGGGTCTAGCATATATTTTGCGAATAAACGTTCAAACGTGGGGTAGGGGTGATATTAGGATTAATAAATTGGGTGCAATTTTGTATGATTTTACACGCCTTGAATGGATGTCCATAATTGAGTCAATTATGGACATTGTTGAATTTGGAATTAATTAATAATTCAAGTAGGGAATTATTAAAATTAGGGAAAGTAGATTATTAATAATAATCAATGCTTAGGACACGAGGTTGGACCCGTTTGTGACGTAAACCTGCCCGGACCCGCCCGGCAAATCTAGTAGTCACAAATGTCGGCCCAATGTGAGAGGTCCTAGGCCCAAACTAAAGCATAACAGTTGTAAAGACACGAGGTTAGACTCTTTTATGTTGTAAGACTGCCCGGACCCGCCCGGCAAATCCAGCTGCCATAAATGCCAGTCTAATGTGAGAGGTCTTTATGAGGTTATGGCCTTAATGAATTAAGAAATACTTAGCCAGATAATCATGTAAGGTGGGACATGGGGGTTAAGTAGGTGCCTTGGGTGGCATGAGGAATCAAGTGGTTGCATTTAGAGGCATTTGAAATACGATTAGACTTAACCAAATACACATGTAAATGAACATGACTAAGTGAGTTAAGTGGATGGACTAATGGGACAAGCTTAGGTGGAAAGCTTGTGGGAAATAATGGGGGCCCATTTCAACCAGTATCCCAAAACGTATCTTTGTGGGCTCGACCCAAGTCGAGGACGGGACACGCATACTGGGTTTGACAATAAGAGGCCAAAACAGGGAGCGGTGGCAACGCAAGTCCAACGGGTTTCATATGCATGTGTGGACCCGGGCTGGTAGGTAAGACGTTGTTGCATCGTGTAGGTATAAGCCGTGCATCTCCGTTATATCGGGTTGCCACTTTAGGGGAATGATACACCCCACTGTGGGGCCAACACGGGTATCTACGAGTAGGGAGCCGATCGAAAAATGGAAAGTGGGGTACACCTAGTGGAGATAGGGGCAGGCGGCACCTATATAGTCAGCTAGGAGTACGTAAAGCCATTAAGAAAGTTTCTAAGTGAAGCTAAGTGGAATCAATCTTTAGGGTGACTAGTGTGGTGCAGTATAGTGTTTATCCTTTAGTATTTAGGAGCGCCTATAACGTTTCCTTTAGCGATTGTCTATGTCCTTAATCTGCTCTTTCATAGACATTTCCTTGTTTTCCAGCTTATGCCTTAGTCCAGTTATTTTGATAATAGTATTGTAGAATTATCATACTCGCCAGACTTTATGTCTGACCCCCCCTCTTTTTCATCTTTTTTCTCCCTTCAGTTCCTCAGGTTGGGCCAAGTTCCAGTGGAGTCTGATTGGATTGCTTATCTCTTGGAAAGCTTGGACTGCTGAAGTAAAGTCCAACTTGTTATCTTTCTTGTTAATGGTTATTTATGTAATGAGATTATGTACTTGTTTTATCAAGATAGATATTGTACTTGACTTTGATTATGGTGTTATGATGTAATCAAACATGTTTTGACTTCTGCTGCAATTGGAATAAAATTTTTAAATTTCCAAGTACTATTTTATATCTGTCTTGTTGAAATTTTACTGTTCTATATTCACCTAAAACCTCCATAGAAGTTAATGCATTACCTTTGTGAGTGACATTAATGGACGTGGGGTGTTACAACAAATATTTTCACTGTTTATTCACGATGATTTTTTAACAAAAAATAAACTCTCCACATTAATATAAAATTATCATGGATGGCAGAAAAGATGATAGGTAATGAAGATGGTCGTGAAATAATTGCCAGTTCAAAGATATTATAATAAATGTTCAACCAACATGAAGAATTTAAATAAAATCTCCTCTTATTGTGAAATATACTACAGTCAAAATTCATCACAATTTTAAAATCCAATAATAATTTTGATGAATTATAAATACATTTCAATTTGGATATTGATTTCAATTTTTGAATGAATAATCAATAAATAATTTTAAAATTGAAAATCAATTACAAGAGGGAAATGAAGATCTATACAAGACATGTGAGATTAAAAAAAATATACAAAAATCAGTACTACAAAACTGATACCACTTGGTGTCTTTATTTATAAGGAAGGTAACAAGACATTGGAGACAAACAAGTATAACACAGACAAAAGAATTTTAAATACAAAGCCCAGGCAGATCAAGCAAATTAATTTCATGTATCAGAGCATGGTATGTATTTGATACCAAAACAAGTAGTCACCAAAAATATATTTTCCAAAACAATATCTGAGCAGCACAAACATCAGATTCAAATCAGACTTGCCAAGATGTTGGTCACATAGGATGATTCATGATCTAATGAAAAAGAAAAACCGTTTATTTTAAATCATTTGAGAAATATGACACTCTCGGGATTCAGTGAATCAGTCACACCAGAATGTAAATTTCATATTCATGATATGTGTGTGATTCAATAAATCAATGACTTAAAATGATTTTAAACAAACATATATTCAAATCCAATAATCATGAAAAAAACAGAGAGATTTATGACCGGATTTTCAAAGAATTTTCAAAATTATCTTTGACAAGTATAAGAGGGATTTCAGATCATTTACATCAAGTTTGAGAGATATTCATGAACCAAAAACTTAAAAATAATTTATTTGAAATCACTTGAAACAATGCCAAGTTTGAGATATAAAGAATTATTCACACAAGATTGATAATTTCAAATTTAAGTGGTGTGTGATATTCAAAATATCTAGAATCTCAAATGATTTCAAACAAAGCTAATTTCAATCATAATAATCATGAATAACGATGAAATTTCAAGATGTATCACTGATTCAAGACAATTTAACATATTCAAGCCAATCTGAAAATTTCTGAAATTACCACAACTGATGAATATTGGTGTGCTGTAACGAGCATATTATTTCAAGTCTTTCTAAAATGAATTAGAAGAAACTCAAAATAGCAGAGGTGTGTGAAATTTCACAAAATATTCAGATCTTAAAAAAAATTAGAATTCAAAATTAACAGTGTTCAAGATATGACCCGAATACATCAACACTGTTTTAAATTCAGAGAAAACATAAACTTCAAAACAATTGCAGATATTTACAAGATTAAATTCAAGATCTGGAAATAACTAAAACATCAGAGTTCTATTCAACTAAAGCGAATTTCCAGAAAATATGAGTTCTACAATTGGAAGTTTATGAAGACCAGAAGAAGTTACAGTGATATGACAATGGCAAAACATAAAATAGAAAAAAGAAAGATAGACAGAAGGGACAGAAGGAGAAATAAACAAAGAAAATAAAAACAGAAAAATATTTTCACAGGTGAGTTTAGAGATCATACCAGAATCCAATGTAAATCAGAATCTCTAACTCAACAAGCTTGGCTAAGGAACTGTGAATAATCTGAAGATATGAAGCAGTTTGGATTCAACTTCTCTTTAGCAAAGCAGTTCCTCAGCCTCCTTCGGTACCTAGCAGTTTGTAGAATCGAGTGGTCTAACGAAGGTTGTAAAACCACTCACAGTTTTGTTCATGTCTTTTGGTACCGAAATCTGTTCGTATAACAATCCATTATAATCAACTAGAGTACCCTTTGGAACCCAAATTCGTTTAGTTTTTCCAAAAATCATTTTGTTTCTTTTTGGGGTCCACAATTGTTCAACTGGATTGTTATCAAACCAATTCTTATCTCGTTTATGATTCAAAAACTTTTTGGATTTTTCAAAATTCAAAATTTCAAATTGACTCTTCTTGAAGCAGTTTGAAGGATTTTTAAAATCACAAGAGTTCAAATTTTCAGAAACATTAATTTTCCCAAAGCCAAGACCACATTTATTTCCAATAGAAACTTGATTTTGTAACAGCATATTCAACGATTTTTCCCCATTAGAAAATTTATCCAAAGTTAATTCTAATCGTTGAATTTTGGATTTAAGATCGCTATTTTCTTTTATCAAATATGAGCAATGATTTGTAGCGGTCTTATGTTCAGCATTGGACTGTTTCAAAACCAAATTCTGATTTTCGAGTAACTTAATTTTGGCTTTGGATTCAGATATTTCATATTCAAAACATTTTTGTTTTTTAGTTTCAAGTTTTTCAAAGTTCTTGAATTTTTGAATCTCGTTTTCCAGCTCATTCAAAATCGAATCACTTTTTAACAAATTTTCTTTTTCAGCAATTTCTAATTTGGAATTTATATCAGTCTTGAAATTTTCAAATTCCTTTTGCAGAAGGTTATTCAAACTTGATAACTCAGTCTTGTTCTCATTTAAAATCAGAATTTCATTTTCAAACTTTTGAATATTTTTATTGAGATGAACAAGACTAGTTTCCAATTTCAAACAATTTTTGCAAACTGAATTTGAAGGGTTTTTAAAAAATTCAAGTTGTGATTCCAAATTATCAATTTTGCTGGTCAACTCAAAATTCTTAGATTTCAGAGACTTATTTTTCATTTGGAGTTTATCAACAGATTTCGTTAAATCAAGACACATGTAAACTAGATCTTCATATGAGAAATTTTCTATTTCATTGTGTGTTGATTCTCCATCAGCGGATCGATCTGAATTATCATCTGTAAGACCCGTTAAGCATAAATTTGAATCTGAGTTGTCATCCTGGGGTTTTGAGCTGTTGTTAAGTTTTCCATACCGCTTGTTGAGAGTTCTCCAGACTTCCTGTGCAGATAAACAATGACATATAAGATTAAACTGTTCGGTACTAAGATAATCAAATATAATTTTCATAGCACGAGCATTGAAAGCTACATCTACACTATTAAACCCATTGATAACAACATCCCAACATTTAGTATTAACAGATTTTAAATAAAATTCCATGTTGGATTTCCAGTTTGAAAAATCTGTTCCAGTGAAAATAGCTGGAGATGAACTGGACTGACTCTCACTAGACTGACGACTAGGATTACCCATGACTCTAGAGTTAAAAGAAAATACCTGGCTCTGATACCAATTGTTGGATCTTGATTAACCCTAGAGGGGGGGGTGAAAAGGGTTTATCGCAGATTATCACTGAGTTTATAATATTAAAAAAAATATCACAGCACAAATAATGATCAGAGAAAATAAATGCTGTAAATAAATAACACACAGGTATACCCAGCTTCGGCAATCCTGCCTACTGCTGCATTCCCCAAAGTTTTTATTATAGAATTATACAGACTCCCGCATACAAAAACTTACAGACTCGCGACCCTCGCTAACCGCCTACACAGTTTTGTACACTCGCAATACCTGCTGTTGTACTAACCCTATTAAAAAACCCTGACTGATCTTTGTCCCCAAGATCAGATTTCCCCTGGCTACAACCCTATAGTCAGTAACCCCTAGTTTGACAGACTAGTAAACTGTTCAGATTGTTTTGCAAAAGAAATTAAAACAACAATATGAATTCAAGCTTAAAATAAAAAATAGATAAAACCCTAGGAGATAAAGAATAAAGGGTTATCCCCTTTTAAAAAAACTTGGCTTAGCCCCTTCTTCACATGGCCGGCCCATTTGCATTTTCTTTGATCTGATCTCCCTTTTGCTACGAAGAAAAAATATGGCGGCTTCAAAACTGAGAAACTAGGGTTTCTCTGGAATCCCCAAATCGATTCGTTGCTTGATGGAATTGGTTGATCTCCTTGTCTTTGATGATTACTCCGTGGCTTCCTCTATTTTGCTTGATCGAATTTGGTACTTTCGGAAGATCGAAGCGATGGATAAAAATGTGAGTTTTCTGAAATCGATTTTTAATTCTTGCTTGAGATTTTTGCTTGCGGTTTTGATTGAACTGTTTGTGGTCTCGATACTTTTTTGCCGATGATGAATTGGTGTGTTTATATAGGGTTTTTGAAAAATCCTTAAACACCTCTGATTTCATTAATGTGACTTGATGCTGATTTTGCTCGGTTTTCCACTTTGATTTCCTTGATTGAATTTGCAAACCACGACTTTGAGATGATTTTGTTGCTTTACCCTTTTGGTTCGATTGAATGAATGTGCCATGATTGTGGTTTTGCGTGATTTGAAGAATATGATTCCTGGTATTCTTGCCTTGAATTAATTCGGTCCCTTTTGAATGTAAAAACATTGGCTTGATTGGTTGTGGTATCGAATCTGGAAAGACATATTAGCATTTAAACCTTGCAAGAAAATTATTTGTCCAAAACTAGAAAGTGTTTTTCTCTGTCCCATTTAAATTGTTGCTGAAATAAAAAAAATTGCTCTGCTTTGAAAAACATATGTGAATTTCTGGAACCAATTTGAAAACTTGCCAAAAATTACTTCCTGATTTCTGAAATCACTTTGTCATATTGTTACCAGTGAATGGAAACATTTTTTCCAATATTCTTTTACTTGCCGGAAATGATTTAGCTTCCTGTTTCTACTTGCATGCTGAAATATTCTTCAACCCTTAAAAAAACTGTTTGCTGAACCAATGTGTGCACTTGAACATTTTTAACACTTGCTTGACCTTGCCAAGTTTACATTGTTTTGTCTTGTGCTTCATCTTGTATGTGAATAGCTTAACTTGAGATTTATGCTGTAAACATGCTCTGATCATTTCATGTTTTGAGCATGCTTCATTTTGCTGAGTTGAAACATGTTGCATCAACCACATGACTTGAATTTGCTGATCATATGTTGTGTTCTGCTTTGCTTCACCAATATTTGTGCATGTTGTAGCCTTGTTAAATGCTGCAGCTCCATTTGTAATTGTACACCACTTTCTCATATGTACATACATGTAGTTGCTTTGATTTGCATCAGTATTTATGCTCCATGTCATGTTTGAGCTCAAGGCTGCATTGTTGTTGAGCTTGTGTCACACTGTATTGCGCCATGCATTGAGTTGGAACCATGTATTTGAGTTATGTTGTACCATTCATTGCTGTTGCACCTTCTTGATCAATTCAATATGTAGCCATGCACCATTTTTACTTGTGTACACCATGCCATACTTATGTACACCATGTATATGCATTGATGTTACCAGACCCGATCACTTTGGCACACTTGCTCATGCCCATGTTCACTGTTCATGCTGCCACACTTGTGTATTTGCTCGAGCCATTTGAAAACTGAGTTGACTTGAATTTGCATGGCTCGACACCTGAGTTGCTTGCCTCAATTGCACTATATGATTTTGAAAAGAGTTTTGTACACTTGCTGTGTACACTTGGCATTCTTGTTGCACATTGAATTGCTGTTTTGATTATTGAGTTTCCTTGACCACTTTGTCTTGAGTTGACTATGTTGACATTGTGTATTGCACTGAGTCGAGCAGGTCCATGTGGCTACTCCTCAGTTGCAATCTGATTGGCTTGGCAGTGCACACGTGTACACGTGTGTACATGCAGCCATCAGACGAGTTGTCCCTGTCCTGCATTGAGATATATATGTTGTCTGCCTTGTGGTATTTACAGTGTATCACTGTGAATATCACAAGCTGTCTAGACACAGATTGATGGTTTTATAAATCAGATCAAGTCATGAAAAAGGATGAGAAACACACCAGAAAACTGAGGCAAATGGAATTTGAAAAATAAAATTTATATTTGCATGTGTTTTATTTCTATTGCAGTATACTGTGTGTGTGTGTTTCATGTGACAGGTAAGCAGGTGATGACTGGACAGACTGTAAGCAATGAAGACAGAAGACTGAAGATGATAGAAGTCAGGAGCACAGAGTGTCGGTGTATATATGTAACAATGTATGTACAGATGAAAAATGTATATCAGTGAAATGTATATGAAGTGTGATGTATTACGGAGATAAACAAATACTGGAGTTATAAAATGTGTACTATCTGAATGATTGAAATAAAATATTTATGTTTAAACAAAATATTGTTGAGTATTTGAATTTCTGTACAGTCGTATTCTATTTAAACATAAATATTATATTCATGTCTGTGATGTATGAGTGAAATAGTACAATAACAAACATACTTAAAATAATATTTATTTGGTTGTTATCATCAAACAAAAATCATATAATTGTGTATACAACACCGTTATATACAACACTAAGGTTTACCACTTAGTTTCCAGAATCGTTGTTTTCTAAGGTTTACTACTTAGCTCCTTTTAACTAAGGTTTACTACTTAGTTCTCTTTCCCGTCAATTTGGATTGGTTAAGTGTCATTAGTCAATTCAAGCTAACTTAACCCTCTTCATTTATCCTGTTAAGCTGGTTAAGTCATCAGTAATTCACGTTGACTTAACCCTACCACAATCCAAGTTATATTGGTTAAGTATTTATTACTTGACCCTACCCATTCACCCTGTGTTGGTTAAGTGTTCCGTTTTAACTTAACCTTGCCCGTCTGTTTTAACTAAGATGTTATTATTAATGGTTAAGTATTATCCCTTCATGTTTTAGACTTAACCCCATTCCTTTATCACAGCCTGATGGTTAAGTGTTCAAGTTTACTTAACCCTACGGTCTAGCCCAGCTAACATATCAAATTGGCTAAGTGTATTAGATTTTACTTAACCCCAACCTCTAGTCTAGTTAACATGTTAATTTGGCTAAGTGTATTAACTTTACTTAACCCCCTACAAATCTTGGCTCGCTACTTCGAGTTTGGTTAAGTGTCTCTGTGGACTTAGCCTTCCCATTCTAGCTTAACTGTGTTAAGTTGGTTAAATGTTCCTATGAACTTAACCGTCCCGTTCTAGCTTAACTGTGTTAAGTGTCAGTCTGAACCTAACCCCACCCATCAGTTTAGTTATCATGTTGAACTGGTTAAGTGTCTTAGTTAACTTAACCCTACCTTTCTTGTTCCAGCTTTAACTAAATAAATTAAAGCCACGGCCACTCACATTAGACAGATATTGTTGCGAATACTGGATGTGCCAGTTGGTTCCGGGCAGGTTTACATCGCAACTCAGTCTAACCTCGGGTTAGGCATATTTGTGTTTTCTAATTTCAAAGGGTTTTGATTAGTTTTCAAATCAGGTTTTGAAAGTAACCATTCCGTCCATCGGATCAATTAGGGATAGCCAGGGAGAGCAGGAAACTTGTATTTTCCAAACCCAAGCCTAGACACTATCCTCTCTGTCACCCTAGAACTTTCTGGTTTATTATTAAAAGAGATGTCGTTAATAAACCTTTAATTTGTCTAAATTAACATTTCCTCATTTAGAACAAATTCCATAAGTAAATTATTCCTAATTTACATATTTCCTAATTACTCTTTTAATGTGAATTGTCAACATTTATTCTTATGGCCCATTCTCTCCTCTATATCATATTTATGCCCTTCTTGTATGTAAACAATACCAAATTAAGTGTCACTAACCATGATTTTGCTAAACCTGATAGTTATTCCCAATTATGGCCAATTTCACATTTATGCCAATATACTTACCGTGCCAAATTAGCTAATCCAATTCCGATTCAACATTCTAATTCACGTCAAACTAGACTTATTACTCTAGTTCACTATTCATGTAAATGCTAGATTTACACGTCAATACTAGATTCAAATTACACATCTTATAATTCATGTCAAATTTATCCAATTTGCATTTCTGTGAACATGCCATAATACATGTTCCCAATTTATGCCAATTTCCAAGTTAAACTACGTTTTTAGTAAATTTCATATTTTGCCCAAACTGCATTCCCACCGTTCGTACAATCGTGATTCAGTCTAGATTATAAATAAAGCTAGGTTCGTAGAAAATAAGGAATGAACCAAAGATGCTATGCAAAAGATAGCCATACTAACTGGCATAAAAAGGGTTGAATAATGACGTCGGTTCAAGAACATGGGTAGACCTAACTTAATAGGTAAATTCCCAAGGTCTGAACCAAAAATAGACAGAATAAAGGCGTAGGTTCAAGAACATGGGTAGACCTAACTTAATAGGTAAATTCCCAAGGTCTAAAACCAAAGAAAACAAAGAACAGACAGGATAGATAATCAGGTTTAGACCCAATTTCAGAGTCACAAAACTTAAACACTTTCCTAGTCATGAACCATAGGTGCTTAATCACAGTTGTCCCATTTATGCCATAGACAATAGTATTGCTTCCTAATCAAAGGTATAGGCTTGTGTTCATAGTCATGGAAATAATTCTCATAGTCACAGTCACAGTCATAGGCAATGTCCATAGTCATAGGCAACGTTCATAGTCATAGGCAACGTTCATAGTCATAGGCAATGTTCATAGTCATTAGCAATGTTCATAGTCATAGACAATGTTCATAGTCATAGAGGCATATGGTTCTAAGGTCCATAGTTTCATAGTCACAGTCTTATCGGTCATTGAATCATAACAGCTCTTAATTAAGTCCAAAGAAGTAGGAACAGATTCGAATAGAAAGATTTGGCATTTTCTTTTATTCCTTTAATTCATGTCACGAACAGAGAGAAACGTTCAAATCTAAAAAGTAACCGACTTACAGAGATTAGATTAGAAAGATGGCGTTGCTATGATTCGTAGAAAAACAGTCGTTGTAATCGTTCGAATCTTCACTTGAATTCTAGCTTGAATCTCCTCTTTGAAAGTCTTTGAGCAGCACCTCCTCGTCTTGATTTATTTTGTATATATTATTTTATTTATTATTTGATTAAGAGGAGAAGAGGAAGCCATGTTCACTAAGAATCTTTGCAGCATAAGGGTAGAGAAGAATTGTGAATAGAGAAGGAGTCTAGGGCTATTTATATAGTGTAGAAGTCAACAAATCTGGTCAGGACGGCGTCCGAATACAGAAGAACGAACTAGGTGCAGAAAACAGGAAAAAGCAGGGGGGTCGACCCCCATGTCGACTACCCAGTAGACCTGGGTGACCCAGGTCGACTACCCAGTAGACCTGGGTGCCCCAGGTCGACTACCCAGTCGACCTGGGTGCCTTGGGCGGGAAAATTCCCGCCCAGCCCATTCTGGGTCCGATTTGAATTCTGAACCTGACCTGTTTTGAAATTTGAACTTCGTTGAATCTTCCGGAGGCCATATCTTCCTCATACGGACTTCGATTTACACAAACTCGGACTCGTTTTCATGCAGAATTCCGAGACGAACGCAATGGTGCAGCCCGTTTCCCTTGATTTTGATTTTAACTTTTAATTCTGCCCTGATTTGTGAATCTTAGTGTTACAGAATTACTGGGTGTTACAGAATCAATCCTCAGGTTGTATGAAATATTAAAACTGCCCTCCCATAATTGATGTTTCTACAGTAAAGTTTGAAATTAAATGTTCAAAGCGGTTTAAAAAACTCGGAGAGCTAAAAAGGGCAGTTAGACACTCTCATGTCTTTTACAAAATGGTCCATAATAAAGAAAACTAGAGCGAACCCATGCTACGCACACGGATGTGACCAAAATATATATTTTACACAAAGAAAATTAATTCATTTTTAATAAGTAATCAACATGTACTGTTAACACAAAGGAATTAGAAAACAATATTACAACATACCTATAAACACTAAAATTAGTAGATACTTCTAACTGAGTCAATGGAGTAATATGTATGAATGTTTTGAAAATAAATGCAGCCCTTACTGATATAATGATAGGAGAATGAGCTGAGTTCATCCCTAGAGCATTCATACGCATGAAACTATTTCATTTGAATATTTGTCCCATCTAGTTCATTATATTCAACAGCAGGGAGAAGCCAAAAAAGGGTTAAACTCTAAACGTGGTCGTTTCAAAATGGATTACATTAAGAAAATAATAAATTACTTTAACCTAATATTCTTGTCGCTTGACTTATAATATTAGCAAAACACTTCATCGAAGATGGAAAATACATTTCAGCTTACTCCATTTCAAAAATATTACCCATAAAAAAAGCAAAGGATTAATTGCAGGATAACAAATAAGTCATTGCAAAATGAGAGCAATACTACTTCTACTCATATATCAAACCATATTTGAATATACATAAGGATTAATATTTGAATTTCATAGGTTTTAATAGACATGTGGCTTCGACAAAAAAAGGGAGCAACATTATTATGGTCAACTGAAACCGAGTATTATCCAAAAGGTATTACACTTGTGCTGATGGAGAATCAATTTATTAATGTCAAATCATGCAGCAGTAAAATTACCATATTCATTTACTCATATAATTGATTATACTTGGTACAAAGGAAACACAAAGATAGAGACTCAGACACAGCTAACGTGATCCAAATCATTTGAGTTATGTTTTCTATGTTACTGAAAATTTATAGTTCAAATCAAAATTCACATTGTAAAGGTTATGATAAAATGGATGAAGTCGAATAAAATAAACACGACAAGGTTAAGTACAATATTTCCATTTACATGTTGGGTTATGCAAAAAAAAAAAAATCCTGCTTCGCAAAGTGGAAACTACAACAAAATGGGATAGTAACATTTAGTCATAGGATACTAAAATTGGACTAGTTTATTGAACTACTTATAGCCATATTTAAAAAAAAAGGACAGCACCATAATTTGCACAACTGAAGTGAAATATGAAAACAACAACTGAAGTAAAGTAGAAGTAAATGCAAAGTAAGTGCATATCATAAACAACCCAAGGCAAGTACCAGATCCAGATCTTTTCCACAACAATTTTAAGAGTAATAAGCACTAAAAAAATAAATGAATGGACAGTAGCACTTGAGCGCAACGTCCCTTATATCCACATACAGCAACCACCGTTGCATCTTGTTTCAAATATATTTAACATGCATCTCTTGACGGAATAGTTGGCACAAAGAAAATGGGCACACCAAGTATTGAGGGCAGTAACTCATAGCTCATATGGTGTGATGACCCGAACTTCCCTGTAAAAGAAAGCCCGGATTGAGTTGAGAACATGACAAATCAGAACATAAATAGAAGAACATTTCATTGCTTATTATAACAATTTACATAAGAGTACAAAAATATACAGAGTATGAACAAATAATATACCTTTGATAAATATCAGAGATTTACAATGCAGTGGAAAATAACACAAAACACAACTGAAAGAGATACACGGACACAGAGCTTTCCGAATATCATTCTAGCTGTAAACCAAAATCCTATGAATATAAATTTGCAAAACCAAAATTACTAGCTACCCCTATGGAAAATAGGGGCACCCAGAGTTTAGGTTAAAACAATAAACACCAGGTCTGTCATGTGACTGGTGTGAGAACTAAAAACAGTTATTTAAAACTTTACTATAAAATTGAGTAAATCAAGGGACCACGCCGTATAACACAGAATGGGTTTCCTCCCAAGAATACCAGTGCATAAAACAAACAACGCAATGCTTTTTGAAAAAATGAAGCTATTATAAGACCCAAGTCCCATCATACAATGCAACGCAAGCCGGAGGATAGGGTTTTCCCTTATAATAGCCAAACATGCTTGGTACATTTAAAACAAATCATTTGATAATATAATAGGTGCATAGTGTCAAAACAGCTTCAAATAAAAATGTATCAGTCATAGACGGCATAGTATCCCGTGCTACTATATCGCCAATACTAGGCTCTACAATCAAAACCGAAATGTCACGTATTGGAAATTGGATTCCATCTATAAGTCGAGGCCAGGGATGGCTCCTCACCGCTTCGAGACACTCTGGAAAATGTCTCAGGACCCCTGTAGAGAACGCTGGATCAGTTGGGCTGGTCCTCCTTTACATTTAAGGATTAGTTACTCCTGAACACACGTTTCCCGGTCCTTTCAGACCTGTATCCATCAGCTCCATAGTAACTGATATATCCGAGGTGCCTCGCAATCCAACAACCACATAGGTAAAAATAATAAATGTCTGGGCTCCATACCATGACACCACCCATAGTTAGAAAGAAACATCATGTTCTCCCAACAGTCCGATCCCGTTTTTGACTCATATCGGGTGTGGGGATCGCGAATTAACGCTATACACAAAGCTATGCTATATTAAATACATGCTTTGATCATCAACCACAAGGATCTGCTTTTCAACAGAAGCCTTGATCATTTGCATCTCAGCATGCCACACAGGCAATTCACGCCATGCGACTGATGTCTATCGATATATATAACCTTTGAGTTCACACGTCTCAGAGAAGGTAGTTAAGCAAGAGAATAAATTCTCCACCGTCAAACAGATATATATTTAATAGAAATCAATCAACATAGAATAAAATCCAAAGACAGACACATATCCATTGACTAGTTCATTCTGGGCCTGAACGAAACTGGAGGCACCTTATTCCCTGTCCCATATGTCCAATATGGGAGAGAGGTCCTCGCATATCCGGTCGATCTCTAAGTACGTTTGGATGATCACCACTTATTACCTTGTCTTAGGTGTACAGCTCAATCACGACATCGAAAATCATCCAAATGATGTAAAGACCACCGTCTTCATCATCGACATATCGTCGAATCAGCTATTCAAAATGGGTATGAACCCAGCCTTTCCGAATAACTCGCGTATATAATAAACAAGTGCTATAAAAACACAACATACACCTCATTCCAATTCAGAATATTCTTTTATTCAAATATTCACATCCTTAAGTATATGTTCCCATTAATTTTATCAAAGATAAGTTCTTTAAAATTTATTCATTAATCTTCCTTTGGATATCATTCAAACCATATTAAGGTATTCCAAACTAGTCGGGATTAACGTACCTTACCGAAGTAATCATTTATTTAACTTCCCAGTCCCAACCTATTCATTCCATGGAGAAAAACTGGTATTACTCCGTAACTAACATTATGGTGTTATCGGTAAAATTAATTACCATTCCCCGTTCAAATCTAATTAAAGATTTAACTATCGCTTGGAGCAAAACTGGTGCGCTACTCCATTCTCGATCATTTCCCGAATTTGATAATTTAAATTATCACATTCTCTTTTCAATCTAATTAAAGATTCATTAAAACTCCACTTAGATTTAATATTCCCAAAAATCAACATTAATGATTATTTAACTTTGGAAACACTAACATGTCGCATTGACAATCTACACCGTACTATTGATTTCTGGAGATATATAACCTCTAAGCTTGTAAGTCTTAGAGAAGGGTTTTAAGCAAGAGAATAAATTCTCCGCCACCAAACAGATATATATTTAGCAGAGATCAACCATACAGTTCGAAATACAATGTTAGACATGTAATCCTGTCTTTAACTAGGTTAAAGAATTAATGCCGTTTAAAACACAGTTCACGATAAACCCAAATCACATTCCATTAATTATGGAATCTTCACAGGAAACAAATCAATATATATAATCGATATCAATTTCCGTATCCGACTAACAATGTAAATGGAATAATGACAAAGCCTTTTAAATTCCATATATATTAACAGTCTTCCTCCACAGAAGCTCATTTCGATTATTATCAAATTGAATTCCATTCAATTCCAATTTAACATATTAAATTGGAAAACTTTACTTTATAAAATTTCCATTAAATCTTAATAAAAAGATTTATAAATTCCAAATCACATTTCAATGTAAATCGGGTTAAAGAACGAGTTTGTTAAAAACACAGTTCACAATAAACCCAATTCACATTCCATTCTCAGTTCCAATTAAATGTTAATTAATTGGTAATTCTTCTTTAAATCTTAATTAAAAGATTTATTCTTTCACACTGGGTTTAAGAACGGTGTTAGTAAAGACAACATTCACGACAAACCCAAAATCCAATTCTATTCAATTCCAATTAAATATTATTAAATTGGTAAACTCTTCTAAATCTTATTTAAAAGATTTAATCTTTTCTCAACTGGGTTTAAGAACAGTGTCACTTAAAATACAGTTCACGACAAACCCAAAATCCAATTCAATATTAAATACAAGGCTTTGAATAGAAATTATACCGGCATATATTCAATATCAAATTCTGAAATCAACAAATATCGTATTGGGAATAACGATATATATATATATACATATATATACATATATATATATATCTTCCAAATTCTCATATCAATATCCTTATAATCACGGAATCCAATACCGAAATATTCCGAAGATTATTTCCATTCCATACCATTCCAATTTATTTATTAGAATATTTTGGTTATTTTAAACCCATTTCAAATCCAATTTATTTATTTAAATATATTGTATTATTATTCTAGTTCATAACTAGTTCATTTTGATAAAAATATATTTTTACCTTCACAAATGTGGAATTTTTCATGCTAATTCTTTCCAAATCATTTCTTATGATTTTACACAAATTATTAATATTTTTAATAATTTTATCAAGGCCCGTACAGTCAATTTCCATAAACGTTCATCGAACTGCACTTATAGCGACCTTTTCCAATTTTGATTTGGACATATTTCCAAATCCAACAGTTAGATTTCAAATCACTTATATCCGTTGGAAATATCTTTTCGGTACGAACCCAATGGTTCTAGTTTGAGGAGAATCCGACGGTCAGATCTCTCGTAATGTCAATTCGAAGTCAATGGTCGAAATTCGCGAACTACCACGGCGTGGCGCGTTCTGTTCAGGCCATTAAATAGATATAATATATATATTTTGTCGATTTCCTTTTAAAACGTATTTTATAAATTCATTTTAAATTCGTTTTCAAAACGATTTCAACTTCATGTTCAATTTCAAATCAGAATTGAATATTCCATATCATTAATATATAAATGACAATATTTTCAAAACTTTAGATTTAGAAATCACTTCCTTTTCGATACTCATTATAAAAATGAATAAAATAGATATAAATATCATTCACGTCAAAATGACGTTAATCTAATCAACACGGCTTTATATGTTTAAATATTTTCCTGTCTATCCCAAATCAGACATCAAAATCATATTTTGATCCTCTGTTGAATATTATTTTAAAATATTCATTACTTGCCATTTTAAAATATTCTTTAATTTAAAATATTCATTCTTTCCGAATTGGAACAAGACACAGTTAATTACCATATAATTTTATTTATATGGATTTCATACACACATGTACACAACAATAATCAAACACAGTCAACCATCATCCAAAGTGCATTACATAACTGCATAAGCGTTAAAAATAAATAATTAATGCTTACAACAGTCCGTCAACCCATCGATTAACATATAACTAAATATTGGGATTAGTATATGCCCAATATCATCCCAATACCTGTATGGAGTTTCAAACAACAAACACTGATTTTTAATTGTGTAGTTGGGCGATGTGTAAAATATATCGGCCCAATCAATATCAGTTAAATGTGTACACATAAACAAATCGTCCGATTTGTAAATGAATATTTATTTTATTCATATACACGTCAAAAATTATATTTTTAACTATAAAATATTTATTTCTTCTCATGGATATTTTATATAGTTCATTTCTACAATAAAAATGATATTTTTAATGTTCTAATATTTTTAGAAAATTTCGGCAGCATAACGGCGCGATACTAGAACCGGAATAAGGTCTAGCCTTGTCCCTCGCCTACTAATGGATCGCGCCTTGTACATCCCAGTTCTAACCAATTTTTCATTTCCCAAACCAAATTCAACCAAATAATCTAATCAACCAAACAACCAAACAAACATGGTTTCAAACAAAGGTGTCGGGTGCTACTAAGCACCGTCTGCATCTTAGTATATATTTTTAGCTAGAAAATAAATTAAAGTAAGAAGTTTTCACCTTTAGGATCCAATCCTCCATTCTTTAATTTTGAAAGATTCAGATTTTCCCAAATTTCCAACGCAACCTTTTTCACGCTGTTCACAGTAAAAATCACATTTTTAATATGATTTTATATATTTAGAAATCTCATTTTTTATATCGCTAAAATTCTATTTTTATATTGCTAACAATTCTATTTTTCATATGATAAAAATTACATTTTATATTTCTAAAAATCTCGTCTTTATATTTTTAAAAATCTCGCCTTTCTATTTTAAAAATCTCGCCTTTCTATTTTTAAAAATCTCGCCTTTCTTTTTTAAAAATCTCAACTTTCTATTTTTTAAAAATCACGTCTTTCTATTTTTAAAAATCACTTTGAAAAAAAATCAAATCTTTATCATATGAAAAATAAAATCTTTCTATATTTTTATTATTGTATAATCTACATAAAAATCATATTTTTATTGTCGTATAATATACATAAAAATCATATTTTTATTGTCGTATAATCTACATAAAAATCATATTTTTAGTGTCCTATTATATAGATAAAAATCCAATCTTTATCTTTCTAAAGCCATCCTAGTACATATTTTGCAACAATGATCTTTAATTATATTAAGCTAATTATTTAAAGTCGGTTAAATAAAACACTTACAGTTAGGGTTTGGGGTGGAGGAAGGTTGCTGCAGGCAGTGGGTGGTCTAGCGCTGGCGGGTGTTGGTGGCGACGTGGTGGGGCCATGGTTGGATGAGGCATGGGTTTGGGGGAGCTAGGGTTTTAGGGGTTGCGGTTTTTTAGAGGGAGAGGTGACGTTGAGGAGGACCGGAGAGAGGAGGTGGCGGCGGACAGAGCACTGTGGCGGAGGAAGCTGGACATCGGCGACGCAAAGGGGGAGGGCGCGACAAACGAGATCGGCCGTAGTTTTTTTCTTTTGTTCTTTTTTTTGAAACCCGTGGGTTTGACTGAGTGAGGAGAGAGAGGAGAGAAAAAGGGTTTATATAAAAATCTATTTTATTTTAATTTTTCTCCAAATAATTATTTTTTCCATCAATCTCCAATCCGAACCCAACGACTATCGTTCCTAGCTAATTACCCCGATTTTGAACAAAATGGGATATGTCCCGCAAGGCAATTCGACCGCTATGATCAGTTTTCATTAGAATTACAATATAAATTAATATTATAGTCAATATTGAATTTAACGTACATTTTAATTTACTGGGGCCACATACGTATCCAAAAAATTCCAGAAAAATAAATCTAGCTATGTTTTGACGATATGGTCCTAACAAAACTTATTTCATCAAATTTGGAGACCGTTTGAAAAACGGTCATTTTTCGGTCGATTAAATTCAAACTGAATTGACCAAACATGTTTAAATTCATGACGCTCACATATTGATTCCAAAAATTATGAAAATTGGAATCTAGCAATAATTTGACAATCCGGATCCAACAAAAGTGGTTTCGTCGAAAATAGAGGTCGTTTGCAAAATCTCTATTTTAAGGGCTATTTATTATATAAAATTCCATAGCGACTATGCTGAATTATCAACTGGGCATAACTTTTTATTCCCGCTATGAAATCTTGATTTTTCACATCCGTTGAAAAGTTATTTTTAAACAGATTCAAATATTTCTTGTTTCACTAAAATCCGGTTTATTTTGAATTTGTACATTCATTTGAAATTTGAAATCAAAATTTCAAACTACCGCGCCATTTCCAATTCATTTTATAATTAAAATAAATATTTATATTCTAACTTCGATCTAAATAAATATATACGTTCTAATTCTATTCAAAATAAATTTCTAGTCGTTATTATTAAAAATAAATCATTTTAAATGTTCAAAATTCATTAAAATTACCAAAATAAAATTTTTAAATTGGTTCCGATTTTCCGGGTTGTTGCATATGGGAATGAAAAGTATACAAATTTTACATTGTCTATCAATCTCGCGGGAATGGTTAAACTTCTGTAGGCAAAAGAATTAATGGATGAAATTCAAGTTCTAAAACAAAAGGTTCAGGACAAAGAAAATATTAAGCACCATTTACTAAAATCTAGAGCATATTGGGTAGTGTGTATGCACTATCTATTTATGCAGGGGATATAAATTCACAAAGAAAACGTGGTACTCTACGAAAAGGTAAACCTCGCTCGTGAAGAAAACATGGAACTCAAGAAGGTAAATAACTAGAGTCTAATGTGATTTGAATACCCAAATAGGAAAGAAATGCAGGGATCATCATCTAAACAAATTAATCACATTAATAAAAGGAAATCCCACATGCAACAGCCGATACACGAGCCGTGTAGGAAGACAAAATTACGGAGGCGAACCTGATTTTCTGAATCATAGACTCTTGAGTCGACTTAAAGTCTCAGAAAACAGTAGCATGTGGGTCGAATTCGGGGTCGTCGGACTCAGATCGGAGCTCCGACACAACATTCTTGACTCGATTGCGGATTTCGGGTGGTGGAAGGGCCCACACTGAGTACACCTCTTCCCACTATCGTGCTCTCCTAGTGGTGACTGATGCACGGATAGCTTTGACATGGGCAGATCGAGGCTGCAATGCCTCACGGTAGAGAGGGTTGGTCTGGCATCGGCATGCGGATAGCATTGGCGGTTATTAATTTAATTTTTGAAAAATTTATTCAGGGATGGTAAAGGGGTGAACACGGCTATGAAGAACGAGGAACTATTTCCGTGTTTTTCCCCATAAATAAAAGGGGTATGCACCTTTTTATAACTTAAACAAAGGGATTACATAATGATCTAGATTTTTACAGATAAAAGACAACAAGTATCAAATAAATTCAGATGTCCAAGGATAGGTGTGAAGTTTACAGGAAAACAAAAACCAGTGGCAAATAATTTCAGCGGCTAATACTTGAGTTTAGATTACTAGGTATTGTTGTATTCAAGGGTTGGGTTGAACACGTTATACAACATTGGACTGAACTAAGGAGAAATGGTTTAAACGAAGCACACAAAAAATGTTGTTTACTTATTTTAAATGCGTTATAATATTTAATAATTATAAACCAAATTTGATGTTAACTCAATAACACACAAAATTTATTTCACAATTTATTTTATTACATCAACCATATAATCTGTTTTGAAATAAATTCACACATACCGTTTATTCAAAATTCATTAATTATTTAAATTAAAAATTCAAATTTTATATTCGAAGACACACTTTAAAATGTGATTTAAAGTTCGCAAAAGACAATGAATTATGTTACCAAGTATTTGCTAAATCTAGTTGTAATAGAATTTGTTATATATAACATTCATACTAGAAACAGCTCATAAAAAGAATATAAAGTCGAATATTCAATGTAATCACATTTATTTGAAAAATACTCAAAAGGATTAATTTAGAAGTAAACTCAAATGATATTCCAAATTCTATATCGAGGCCAAATATTTATTTATTATTTAAATAATTTTAAATCCAAAAGTTTTCTGAGTTGCTTCAAACTACTTCCAAAAATTTGGGTTGTTACAGACTCCTCCTTAAAGAAATTGCGTCTTCGCAATTTACGTGGGTTAAAATACAACATTACGAAATTCCAATGTCGCATCTTATCTTCTAACTTTTAATTTACATATTCAACACATATAGCTTGGATCTTTTGTAATCTTCCCCAATAGAAAATTTCAAATTTAATTGCTTAATTGTAAGAATTTTGACTCTTATCCCAGATATAATACATATTTTGGGACGCCCACTTTCCATTTTCAATATAAAGTTATTGTCTATTAATCAATACGGTTCCATTAATAATAATTTTAGAAAATGTGATAGAGTTAGATAGGATATCGTATATAACCCCAATATGATATCCGTAACAAATATCGCATATAATTGGATAACAACTTGAGTCAAAGCCGATAAAATCTTCATATTTATCATATATAAGGACAACATGATAAAATAAATTAAGTTGGGGTATCATATATAAATCAATATGATTCTTATAATAAATGCCATATATAATTTAATATGATAAAGTGAATCAAAATAGAGTATCACATATAAATCAATGCATTGGTCTTTGGCAAATATCATTTTTAAATTAATAGGATACTCATAATAATCAAGTCAGAGTATCACAAACCAATAAAATCCACATGATATTTATTATATACAAAATCAATATGATAAAAATAACCCAAAACAGAGTATCATGTATAAATCAATATGATACTCATAACAAAATGCAAAACAAATGATACTTACAATAAATATCTTATGATAATTATTCAAAGCAATAAAATATTCATGGCATTCATTGTTTGTATAACAATAAGATAAAATAAACCAAATCAGAGTATCATATAAAAATCAATATGATACTCATAACAATTATCATATATAAATCAATACGATAATAAATCCAATTAGAGTATCATATATAAATCAATATGATACTCATAGCAATTATCATATATAAATCCATATGATAATAAATCAAATCAGAGTATCATATATAAATCAATACGGTACTCATAACAATTATCATATATAAATCAATACGATTATAACTCAAATCAGAATATCATATATAAATCAATACAATACTCATAAAAATTATCATATATAAATCAATATGATAATAAATCAAATCAGAGTATCATATAAAAATTATTACGATACTCATAACAATTATCATATATAAATCAATATGATAACAAAATTCATCAATTATTGTAACAACCTAGATTTTCAGAACCAATTAAAATTTTTATTTTGGCAATTTAAATGAATGACGAACATTTAAAGTAATTTATTTTAATAATAAAGACTAAAAATTTATTTAAATCGAAGTTAGAACGAATAAATTTATTTTAGTTATAAAACAAGCCTGAAATGGCGCAGTAGTTTCGATATTCGATTTCAAATTTCAAATGAATGTACAGGATTCAAAATGAATCGGATTTTAGTAAAACCAGAAATATTTGAATCTTTTTAAAAAAATCTTTCCAACGAAGGTGAAAAATCCAGATTTTCAAAACGGGAATAATAAGTTATGTCCAGTTCAAAATTCAGATTAGTCGCTATGGAATTAATATATATATATATATATATATATATATATATATAGCCGTTAAAAATAGCGATTTTGCAAACAACCTCCGTTTTCGATGAGACCACTTTTGTTGGATCTGGAATCTCAAATTATTGTTCGATTCCTAATTTCATAATTTTTGGAATTAATATATGAGAGTGGCAAATTTAAACGTGTTTTGTTCAATTCAGTTTGAATTGGATCAACCAGAAAATGACCATTTTTCAAACAATCTCCAAATTCGACGAAATTAGTTTTGTTAGGAGCTAGATTTATTTTTCTGGAATTTTTGGAGTCCGTATGTGTCCCTGGTAAATTAAAATGTACGTTTGAATTCAATATATATTGATTTATATTTTAATTTGAAGAAAAAATGAATGGAACAGTTGAATTGTCTTATGAGACATATCCCACTGTGCTCGGAATGGGGGTAATTAATTAGGGACGACGGTCATTGGGTCTCGTTCGGAGTTCGAATAAAAAGTCAACCTTTTTGGAGAAATAAATAAATAAATAACCTCCTCCTTCATTCTCTCTCCTCACTACAGATTCATCGCTCAATAAAATAAAAAGAAAAAAAATGAAAAACGCGATTGCTCCTGTCGCCCTCTTACAGCACCTCCCACCGTGCCGTTGGCCCTCACCGTCATCGCACCGCCAACCTCCACTGCCGAAGTACCACCCTCTAGCCCGCAACACCTCCAAACTGCCTCTTCCCTCTTCTCCAACTCGCAAAACTGCAACCCCTAGGCTGAAATCAAGCACTTCGATGCAGCCACCACCCCTTACCTCCTCGAACCCGCGACCGAGCTGCCCCCCCTCAGCCACCACTCTGGCCATGGAACATCCTCCATCTAAAAATTGGATTTTCTACAAGAAAAAGGTGAGTTTTTATTTTGATTTTAATTTAATGTAATTAGTTTTAGAAACATATAAAAAAAATCAGCTTTTTTTAGCATAGATTTAAAAATCAGTTTTTGTATAGCATAGATTTAAAAATTTGTTTTTTTATAGCATAGATTTAAAAAGCATTTTTTTTATTAGCATAAATTTTTTTATTGTGAAATAAAAACATGATTTTTACATATATAGATGCATGATTAAAAATTGATTTTTATTGTTTGAATGGTAATATAAAAATTTAATTTTTATTGTTTGAATGGCAATATAAAATTTTGATTTTATTATATGTATAGCATTATAAAAAATTAAATTTTTATTGTTTGAATGGCAATATAAAATTTTTATTTTTATTGTTTGAATGGAAATATTAAAATTTGATTTTATTATATGTATAGCATTATAAAAAATTAAATTTTTATTGTTTGAATGGCAATATAAAATTTTTATTTTTATTGTTTGAATGGCAATATTAAAATTTGATATTTATTATATGTATAGCATATAAAAATTTGATTTTTATTGTTTGAATGGCAATATAAAATTTTGATTTTCTTATATGTATAGCATTATAAAAATTTGATTTTTATTGTATTAATGGCAATATAAAAATTTGTTTTTATTATATGTATAGCATTATAAAATATATATTTTTATATACATGTAGCATTATAAAAATATAATTTTTTATATACATGTAGCGTTATGAAAATATAACCTTTTATATACATGTAGCATTATAAAAATATAATCTTTTGTATACATGTAGATTATAAAATTTCGATTTTTATATACATGTAGCATTATAAAAATTTGATTTTTATATGTACGATAGCGCTATAAAAATGTGATATATATATATATATATGATAGAGCTATAGAAATGTGATTTTTATATATATTATAGTAGTATAAAAATGTGATTTTTATATATATGACAGTGCTACAAAAATTCGAATTTAAATATATAAACATCATATTAAAAATGTGATTTTTACTATGAACAGCATGGAAAAGATTGTGTTGAAATTTCAGGAAAATCCAAACGGTTCAGAAATTTAGAAATAAAACGTGAGGAGTGGATCCCAAAGGCGAGAACTTCTCACTCTAATTTTGTTTACAGTTAAATATATCTAGGATGCAGACGGTGCTTAGTAGCACCCGACATCTTTGTTTGAAACCACGGATGTTTGTTTGTTTGATTGATTAATAAATTGGTTGATTTTGATTTGCGATGTAAATTGAATTGATTAGTGGTATGTGTATAATACGAGCTAGTATTAGGGGAGGGATAAGGCTAGACCTTATTCTGGTTCTAGTATCACGCCGTTATGCTGTGGAAATTTTCAAAAAATGGTAGAACAATAAAAAATTCATTTTTATTGTATAAACGAACTATATAAAATATTCATGCGTCAAAATAAATATTTTATCGTTGAAAATAAAATTTTAAATGAGTAAATGAATGAAAATAAATATTCATTCAAAAATCAGAAGATTTGCTTATGTGCACTCATTTGACTGATATTGTATAAGGCCCCGTAACTTCCCCGGTAAGGAAAGAGCGGATACTTTGAGGACAAGACATATTGGAACACAAACAAAAGAATATTTCATTGTTTATTACAAAAATTACATCCGACTATAAGAATATACAGAGTATAAATAAATATTACACATTCGATAAATATCAGAGATTACAATACATTACAAAGCAGCGGAATTTAATACAAAGCACAACTGAAGGAGATATACGGATACAGAGCTTTCCGGATATCATTCCAGCTGTAAATCAGGATCCTGTGAATATATATCTACAAAACCAAAACTAGTAGCTGTCGTGTCAAAATAAGGGCACCCAGAGTTTAGGTTAAAACAATAAACTCCAGGTCAGTCATGTGACTGGTGTGAGAACTAAAATAGTTTTTTAAAACTTTACTTTAAATCAGATATATCAAAGGACCACGTCGTATAACACGGAACGGGTTTTCTCCCAAGAATACCGGTGCATATAACAAAACAGCGCATTGCTTTTTGGAAAAATGAAGCTATTATAAGACCCAGGTCCCATTACACAATGCAACACAAGCCGGAGGATAGGGGTTTCCCTTATAATAGCCAAACATGCTTGGTATGTTAAAAACAAATCATTTGATACTATTATAAGTGTATAGTGTCAAAACAATTTCAATCATAGACGGCATGGGTACCATATATCATGTCGCCATACTAGGCTCTAAAATCAAAACTGCAAAGTCACGTATTTGGAAATTGGATTTCCGTCTGTGAACCGAGGCAAAAGATAGTCCTCTACCGATTCGAGACAAACTAGCCTACCATGTCTCAGGAACACCCGCAACTGCACCTTGGATCGTTAGGGCCAGTCCACCGATGTAGATTAAAATGCCTGAACACTGCGTTTCCCCGCCGTTTGGGGCGTAAATGAGCCAAATGACTCCATCGGCTCCACACGGTCACCGATATATCCGAGGCGCCTCGCAATAGAAACCAGGACACAGGTGAAAATAATATAAATGTCAGGGCTGGTATGTCACTGACACCACCCCAGCTAGAAAGAAACGCATGCCCTCCCTGAAGTCCTCTCCTGTTTCTGGTTCACAACCGGGGTATGAGGCTCGCAAATCAACGCTACACAAAGCTATGCCACACAGGCGGTGCTTTGATCATCAACCTCAAGACTTTGCTTTTCAACAGAAGCCTTAATCAATTGCCACTTAGGCATGCCACACAGGCAATTCACTCCATGCGATTGATATCCATCAATATATAACCCCTGAGCTCGTACGTCTCAGAGAAGGGCGTTAAGCAAGAGAATAAATTCTCCGCCGCCAAACAGATATATATTTAATAGAAATCAATCAACAGAATAAAATCCAATGTCAGACTCACAATCCATTTACAAGTCCGTTCTGGGTCTGAACGAAACTGAAGGCACCTTGTACCTCGCATATCCATCGATCTCTAAGTACGTTTGGATGATCACCAACTGATTCCCTCCTCTTGGGTGTACAGCCCAATCAAGATCATCAGTCATCACCCAAACGATGTGGAGACCTTCGTTCTTCAACCACCGTCTTTGTGAAAACCCGCAACTTCCCCGTAAAGGAAAGCCGCGGATAGTTCGAGAACAAACCACAACAGAACGCAAACAGAAGAACATTTCATTGTTATTACAACAATGCACCAGATTACAAGAATATACAGAGTATAAATGAATATTACACAGAAATATCAGAGATTTAAATTACATTTAAATACATAGCAGCGGAAAATAATACAATACACAACTAGAAGTAGATATACGGATACAAAGCTTTCCGGATATCGTTCCAGCTGTAAACCAGGATCCTGTGAATATAAATCTGCAAAACCGAAACTACTAGCTGCCCGTGTCAAAATAAGGGCACCCAGAGTTTAGGTTAAAACAATAAACTCCAGGTCAGTCATGTGACTGGTGTGAGAACTAAAACAGTTATTAATCTTTATTTTTAAATCATTAGGTAAATCAAGGGACCACGCCGTATAACACGGAACGGGTTTCCTCCCAAGAATACCAGTGCAAGAAACCAACAGCGCAATGCTAAATAAAGAAAAATGAGGCTGTTATAAGACCCAGGTCCTATCACACAATGCAACGCAAGCCGGGGGATAGGGTTTTCCCTTACAACAGCCAAAGAATGCTTGATACGTTTAAAACAAATCATTTGATACTATTATAAGTGCATAGTGTATAAAACAATCTTCGAATCATAAGTATCAATCATAGACGACATGGGTACCATATATCATGTCGCCATACTAGTTTTACAATTAAAACCGCAATACACATATTTGGAAATTGGGTTATCATTTATGGTATGAACCGAGGCTTGGGGCAAGATCCTCTACCGATTTGTGACTCTCTGGCCCGAGCCACCGGAACAGCCGCAACTGCCCCTTGGATCGTCAGGGCCGGTCCACCGATGTGGATTATAGTGCCTGAACAATGCGTTTCCCCGCCCTTTGGGGCGTAAGCCTGGTCCGTCAGCCGACCAGAAGCATCGGCCGAAACCGATATCACGAGGCGCCTCGCTTTTCAGCAAGTAATAATAAGTAACATCCACATGAGTCAAACTCGTCAGCCAGTTCAAGCACTGACGCCACTCCTAACTAGAAAGAAACGCATGTCCTCCCTGAGGTCCGTCTCCCGTTTTTGATTCATACCGGGTGTGATACTCGCGAATCAACGTTACACAAAGCTACGCCACAAAGGCCGTGCTTCGATCATCAACCACAAGACTTTGCTTTTCAACAGAAGCCTTGATCATTTGCACCTTAGCATGCCACACAGGCAATTCACTCCATGCGATTGATATCCATCAATATATAACCCCTGAGCTCGTACGTCTCAGAGAAGGGCGTTAAGCAAGAGAATAAATTCTCCGCCGCCAAACAGATATATATTTAATAGAGATCAATCACACGGACTAAAATCCAATGTCAGACACACAGTCCATTTACAAGTCCATTCTGGGTCTGAACGAAACCGGAGGCACCTAGTACCCCGCATATCCATCGATCTCCAAGTACGTCTGGACGATCACTAACTGTTTCCATCTTCTTGGGTGTACAGCACAATCAAGATCATCAGTAATCACCCAAACGACGTGAAGACCTCCGGTCTTCGACCATTGTCTTCATCTTCGACTTATCGTCGTATCAGTTATTCAGAATGGGATAAACGCGGTCTTCCCGAATAACTCGCGTATATTTTAAATAAGTGTTACACAAACACAACATACGCCTCATTCTAATTCATCAGTCACTAACCGTAAATTAATCAAGAGAATAATTCCCCAAATATTAACCCCGAAGGCCGAAACCAACATCAGATCAATATTCAGAAAACCATCCTACTTGGCTAACCGACAGTTAGTTTCTAATTTCACATTCATAGGGAAAGGTTCCCATTAATTTTATCCAAGATAAATTTCTTGAATTTATCCTTTAATCAATTTTTGAATATCAATTCAAACTAGTCGGGATTAGCGAACCTTACCGAAGTAATCATTTGTTTTAATTTCCCAATCCCACCCTATTCATCCCATGAAGTAAAACTGGTAATACTTCATATCTAACACCACAGTGTTATCGGTAAATTCAATTACCATTTCACGTTCAAATCTAATTAAAGATTTAACTATCGCTTGGAGCAAAACTGGTGATACTCCATTCTCGATTATTTCAATCTAATTAAAGATTCATTAAAACTCCACTTAGTTTTAATCGTTAACCGGGTTAAAGAATCAGTGTCATTTAAAACACGGTTCACGATAAACCCAAAATCAAATTCATTAATTATCGGGTTAAAGAACGAGTGTTATTTAAAACACTGTTCACGATAAACCCAAAAATCAATATCAATATCAATTCAATCCCAATTAAATATCATTTAATTGGTACACTTCATTAAATCTAAATAAAAGATTTAATCTTTTCTCAACTGGGTTCAAGAACAGTGTTAGTGAAGACACCATTCACGACAAACCCAAATCACATTTGATATTCAATATAAGGCTCTGAATAGAAAATATATCGGCTTATATTCAATATCAAATTCTACGATTAACAAATGTCGTATTGGAAATAACGATATAAATATATATCTTTCAAATTTCCATAACAACATCGGTATAATCACGAATTCCAACATCGAAATATTCCGAAGACAATTTCGATTCAAATCCACTCCAATGCAATCATTGGAAATTCTGGTTATTTTTAAAACCCCTTTTTCAAATTCAATTTATTTATTTAAAAATAAATAGAATTATATTTCTAGTTCAAAACTAGTTCATTTCGATAAAAATCTATTTTTATCTTTTCAAATATGGAGTTTTTCATCCCAAACCTTCACAAATCATTTCCTATGATTTTACACAAATTATTACTATTTTTAATAATTTTATCAAGGCCCGTACAGTCGATTTCCATCAATGGCCATCGAACTGCACTTACAGCGACCTTTTTCAAATTTGATTTGGACGTATCTCCAAATCCAACCGTTAGATTTCAAATTTCTAACATTCGTTAGAAAGCTCTTTTCGATACGAACCCAACGGTTCCGGTTTTAGGAGAATCCGACGGTCGGATCTCCCGCAATGTCCGTTTGAAATAAATGGTCGAAATTCACGAACTGCCGCGGCGCGGCGCGTTCTATTCAGGCCATTATATTATATATATATAATATATATTTCGTCGATTTCTATTTAAAACGAATTATATAAATAGTTTTGAATTCGTTTCAAAAACATTTTCAACTTCCATTTCAATTCAAATCAAAATTGAATTCTTCTTTATAAATTCGTTTTAAAATTCATTTCTATTCAATTCAAATTTCAATTCAATTTGAATTCGTTTTCAATTCAATTTGAATTCGTTTTCAATTCATTTCATTTCGAAATCGTTTTCAATTCATTTCATTTCGAAATCGTTTTCAATTCAATTCATTTCGAAATCGTTTTCAATTCATTTCATTTCGAAATCGTTTTCAATTCATTTCATTTCGAAATCGTTTTCAATTCAATTTGAATTCGTTTTCAATTCATTTCATTTCGAAATCGTTTTCAATTCATTTCATTTCGAAATCGTTTTCAATTCAATTCATTTCGAAATGAATAAAATCGATATAAATATCGTTCACGTCAAAATGGCGTTAATCTAATCAACACGGCTTCATAAATTTCTATTTTCAAAATAGTTGTTATTATCAAAATATTTCGTTCAACACATGACCAATCTCAATGGATGAGTACTGTCAACACATGAACCTTTATTTTATATTGATAAAGATGTAAATTTTATTACTAAAATATTTCGTTCAACACATGACCAATCTCAATAGATGAGTACTGTCAACACATGAACTTTTATTTTATAATATTCTTTATTTTTCAAATTGGAATGAGGCCCAATCAATTACCATATAAAGTTAATTATATGGATTTTCATGCATTACACACATACAATAGCATTGGAAAATAATCAACCATCAACCAAAGTGCACTACACTGTATAAGCATCAAATATAGATATCTAACGCTTATAACAGCCTGTCAATCAATCGATCGACATATTCAATCAATCAGGATGAGTGAACTTCAAATTTCATCCTAACACCCGTGTGGGGTTTCAAACAATCAAACACAGATTTAGTTGTGCAGCTGGGCGATGTGTAAAATTTATCGTCCCAATCAATGTCCTTCAAATAGGTGTACATAAACAAACCGTCTGGTTTGTAAATGAATATTTATTTATTCACATTCACGTTAAAAATTATATTTTAACGGTAAAACATTTTATTTCAACATATGAATTTCTATTCAATTCATTTCTTCGATAAAATGATATTTTTATTTTTCTAACTTATTTTAGAAAATTTCGGCGGCATAACGGCACGATACTAGAAACGGGACGAGGCCTAGCCTTATCCCCGGTCTAGTGAAGGCCCACGCCATTCACACATCAATCAAATCAATTTCAATTCACCCAACAGTCAAATATCAATCAAATAATCTAACCAACTACTCAACCAAACAATTTAACAAACAAGCCATCCATGGTCTGTGGATGACGGGTGTCGGGTGCTACTAAACACCGTCTGCATCCTAGTATATATATATAACTAGAAAATTTAAATTGAAAGGTGAGAAGTTCTCACATATAGCTATCCAATCAACTTGACTCTTCTTTGATAGAAACCTTCTTCGTTCTCGCCTTTTCTTCCATCTTCGTTGCCCGTAGTCACTACATATATAAAAATCATACATTTTTATATTTTGATGTCTTTAAAATAAAAATTACATTTTTATTTATTCACTTTCAATTTAAAAGTCATATTTTTATAATCACTTCATATATTTAAAAAAAATCGAATTTTTACTATGCTATTCAATATATAAAAATCGAATTTTTACTATGATGTTCAATATATATAAAAATCATATTTTTAATACTTTAAAAATATAAAAATCATATTTTTAATACTTTAAAAATATAAAAATCATATTTTTACTTTGCTATTTTCTATATAAAGATCTCGCCTTTATAAAAATATCTACTTCATTTCAACGTATATAAAATAAAAATCAGATTTTTATTTTGCCACATATACAAAGGTGATATTTTTATCTTCTCTATCCTATAAAGATTATATTTTTAATACTTTAAAAATATAAAAATCATATTTTTAATATTTCTATATAGTAAAGATTATATTTTTAATACTTTAAAAATATAAAAATCATATTTTTACTTTTTCTATAGATCAAAACTTTATATGATTGAACATCCTAACTTTATATAAATAAAAGATCCTACCTTATATAAGTAAAACTGAAAACTCACTGTGAATCGTTCGTCTGAGGGGTTTGGCATGTCGGAGGTGCTGTCGAGGTGGAGCAGGGGCACGAGCCGCGTCGGGGTGTCATTTGCGAAGGTGTGAACGCGTAAAATCGGATTTTTAAATGGGAGGGGTCCGCTGGTCGGAGCTAGGCGGAAGAGGTGGTGGCGCTGGGTGCTGCTGGCAGTGGGGGAGGCTCGATCGCGGTCCGGTGGTGGGGTTCAGGGTGGTGGCGGCGCTCTAGGGTTAAGGGCGTCGTCATTTGAAAGAGGGGGGGGGGGGTGCGGGTTCTCAATCAAACGAGGAGAAGAGAGGTTCGACGGAGGGGGGGGGGGAGAGAAGGGGAGGCGCGCGGCCTGACGGCGCTGGCCAAGGGGGGGGGCGACGGGGAAAACAACGGCGGATTTTTTCTCCTTTTTTTTTCTTTCTTTTTGAATCGATTTGAACTGAGAAGGGAAAGGGAGAGGATATAGGGATTTTATAATATTTTAATTATTTAATTATCCACTTAAAGTTGACTTTTCTATTCGACCTCTAAACTAGGCCTACCGCCTGTCGTCCATAGCGTTTTACCCCCATTCCGAACACAATGGGATATGCCACGCAAGCTGATTTGATTGTTACAATCAGTTTCCGTTAAATTTACATTTAAATCACTATATTGAATTTTAAACGTACATTTCAAATTACCGGGGTCGCATACGAACTTTAAAAATTCTAGAAAAATATTTTCTAGCTTCGTATTGACGATATGGTCCTAACAAAACTAGTTTCGTCGAATTCTGAGACCGTTAGAAAAATGGCCATTTTCCAGTCGATTAAAATCAACTGAAACTGGTCAAACGCGTTTTCCTTTGCCACGCTCACATATTGATTCGAAAAATTATGAAATTTGGAACCTAGCAATAATTTGACATCACGGACCCAACAAAACTGGTTTCGTCGAAATCCGAGGTCATTTGCAAAATGTTCATTTTTAAGGGCCTGAATTCCATAGCGACTATTCAGAATTTTCAACTGGACATATCTTTTGATTCCCGCTATGAAATTCCAATCTTTCGGATTCGTTGGAAAGATAGTCACAATTAGATCCCATTATTTTTGGTTTCACTAAAATCCGGGTTGTTTTGCACCCGGTACATTCAATTTAAGTTTGAAATCGAATTATCGAACTACCGCGCCATTTTCAATTCTATTTATAATTATATATATAATTATTTATTCTAACGACGACGTATATAATATAAACGTTCGAATTATATTCAAAACAGATTTCTCGTCGATATTATTTAAAATAATTCATTTTAAATATTCAAAATTCGCTAAAATTGCCAAATTAAAAATTTCAAACTGGCCCGCATTTTACGGGTTGTTACAATCTCCCCCACTTAAAACTTTTCGTCCCCGAAAAGGAACAAAGTCGAAAGCGGTTTGATTATTCAACTCTACGCTCGATCTGGCTTCCATTCTCCAACTTTTCAATTTCTGAGAATTTTCAAAATTTCAAAAATTTGGCTAACACCCTAAATTTTCGAAAAATTTCGCCATAACCTCCCCTGCAATGGGAGCATCGGGGAATTTCAAATAGCTTCCCCGGTCCTTCAGATCTCAAAAAGAAAAAGAAAAAGCCAAGCGGCTAGCCAATAGGCTCATAAAATCATCATCACCCAAACAAAACAGTAAATTATGTAGTAAACATGTACCTATTTGTCGGGTAAACAAATTTTATTCTCTGCTCTAGCCTCCTTGCTATGACCTGTTCAATGTAAGTATATGTATATGCAAGCAAATGCGACCAATTTTCAATACAATTCAATATTTGATTCAATTAGGCATAATGGTTCAAAATTAGCAAACAAATAAACAAACAACCCAAACATCAATCAATTAGTGAATTAGATTTTCAAATTCATAATTTTGATACATATACAAAAATCATGTTTTTGATACCAAATCACAACAATAGGCCCTACCTAATTTTGGTTCTCACACCAGTCAATAGGAAGTATATAGATATTACACGTTCGTCACTCGAATATAAATTCTAATGATGGAGCTCCATCATCAAAATCATCTCCGGGCGATTAGAGTGTAATTCTATATCTATCCAATATATCAAAACTTCGAATACACGCTAGCTAGGCGCATACGCAAAAATCTTTATATTTTGGATTGTCCTAATCAATATAAAAAGATAATCAAATACGAATAATTGATTTAAATTTTCAAAACAAAATTGTTTTCATTTGAAATTGTACTCTTCACACTCGTTCTAGGATACTACTGATCCTATTTCTAACGAGTCATTCTAATTGGATATTACTAATCCAATATCTGATGAATTCTTTCGTATAGTTCTAATGTGCCTTGTTCTCTGCTTTGTAAACCAAAGCTCTGATACCAACTGTGAAAACCCGCAACTTCCCCGTAAAGGAAAGCCGCGGATAGTTCGAGAACAAACCACAACAGAACGCAAACAGAAGAACATTTCATTGTTATTACAACAATGCACCAGATTACAAGAATATACAGAGTATAAATGAATATTACACAGAAATATCAGAGATTTAAATTACATTTAAATACATAGCAGCGGAAAATAATACAATACACAACTAGAAGTAGATATACGGATACAAAGCTTTCCGGATATCGTTCCAGCTGTAAACCAGGATCCTGTGAATATAAATCTGCAAAACCGAAACTACTAGCTGCCCGTGTCAAAATAAGGGCACCCAGAGTTTAGGTTAAAACAATAAACTCCAGGTCAGTCATGTGACTGGTGTGAGAACTAAAACAGTTATTAATCTTTATTTTTAAATCATTAGGTAAATCAAGGGACCACGCCGTATAACACGGAACGGGTTTCCTCCCAAGAATACCAGTGCAAGAAACCAACAGCGCAATGCTAAATAAAGAAAAATGAAGCTGTTATAAGACCCAGGTCCTATCACACAATGCAACGCAAGCCGGGGGATAGGGTTTTCCCTTACAACAGCCAAAGAATGCTTGATACGTTTAAAACAAATCATTTGATACTATTATAAGTGCATAGTGTATAAAACAATCTTCGAATCATAAGTATCAATCATAGACGGCATGGGTACCATATATCATGTCGCCATACTAGTTTTACAATTAAAACCGCAATACACGTATTTGGAAATTGGGTTATCATTTATGGTATGAACCGAGGCTAGGGGCAAGATCCTCTACCGATTTGTGACTCTCTAGCCCGAGCCACCGGAACAGCCGCAACTGCCCCTTGGATCGTCAGGGCCGGTCCACCGATGTGGATTATAGTGCCTGAACAATGCGTTTCCCCGCCCTTTGGGGCGTAAGCCTGGTCCGTCAGCCGACCAGAAGCATCGGCCGAAACCGATATCACGAGGCGCCTCGCTTTTCAGCAAGTAATAATAAGTAACATCCACATGAGTCAAACTCGTCAGCCAGTTCAAGCACTGACGCCACTCCTAACTAGAAAGAAACGCATGTCCTCCCTGAGGTCCGTCTCCCGTTTTTGATTCATACCGGGTGTGATACTCGCGAATCAACGTTACACAAAGCTACGCCACAAAGGCCGTGCTTCGATCATCAACCACAAGACTTTGCTTTTCAACAGAAGCCTTGATCATTTGCACCTTAGCATGCCACACAGGCAATTCACTCCATGCGATTGATATCCATCAATATATAACCCCTGAGCTCGTACGTCTCAGAGAAGGGCGTTAAGCAAGAGAATAAATTCTCCGCCGCCAAACAGATATATATTTAATAGAGATCAATCACACGGACTAAAATCCAATGTCAGACACACAGTCCATTTACAAGTCCATTCTGGGTCTGAACGAAACCGGAGGCACCTAGTACCCCGCATATCCATCGATCTCCAAGTACGTCTGGACGATCACTAACTGTTTCCATCTTCTTGGGTGTACAGCACAATCAAGATCATCAGTAATCACCCAAACGACGTGAAGACCTCCGGTCTTCGACCATTGTCTTCATCTTCGACTTATCGTCGTATCAGTTATTCAGAATGGGATAAACGCGGTCTTCCCGAATAACTCGCGTATATTTTAAATAAGTGTTACACAAACACAACATACGCCTCATTCTAATTCATCAGTCACTAACCGTAAATTAATCAAGAGAATAATTCCCCAAATATTAACCCCGAAGGCCGAAACCAACATCAGATCAATATTCAGAAAACCATCCTACTTGGCTAACCGACAGTTAGTTTCTAATTTCACATTCATAGGGAAAGGTTCCCATTAATTTTATCCAAGATAAATTTCTTGAATTTATCCTTTAATCAATTTTTGAATATCAATTCAAACTAGTCGGGATTAGCGAACCTTACCGAAGTAATCATTTGTTTTAATTTCCCAATCCCACCCTATTCATCCCATGAAGTAAAACTGGTAATACTTCATATCTAACACCACAGTGTTATCGGTAAATTCAATTACCATTTCACGTTCAAATCTAATTAAAGATTTAACTATCGCTTGGAGCAAAACTGGTGATACTCCATTCTCGATTATTTCAATCTAATTAAAGATTCATTAAAACTCCACTTAGTTTTAATCGTTAACCGGGTTAAAGAATCAGTGTCATTTAAAACACGGTTCACGATAAACCCAAAATCAAATTCATTAATTATCGGGTTAAAGAACGAGTGTTATTTAAAACACTGTTCACGATAAACCCAAAAATCAATATCAATTCAATCCCAATTAAATATCATTTAATTGGTACACTTCATTAAATCTAAATAAAAGATTTAATCTTTTCTCAACTGGGTTCAAGAACAGTGTTAGTGAAGACACCATTCACGACAAACCCAAATCACATTTGATATTCAATATAAGGCTCTGAATAGAAAATATATCGGCTTATATTCAATATCAAATTCTACGATTAACAAATGTCGTATTGGAAATAACGATATAAATATATATCTTTCAAATTTCCATAACAACATCGGTATAATCACGAATTCCAACATCGAAATATTCCGAAGACAATTTCGATTCAAATCCACTCCAATGCAATCATTGGAAATTCTGGTTATTTTTAAAACCCCTTTTTCAAATTCAATTTATTTATTTAAAAATAAATAGAATTATATTTCTAGTTCAAAACTAGTTCATTTCGATAAAAATCTATTTTTATCTTTTCAAATATGGAGTTTTTCATCCCAAACCTTCACAAATCATTTCCTATGATTTTACACAAATTATTACTATTTTTAATAATTTTATCAAGGCCCGTACAGTCGATTTCCATCAATGGCCATCGAACTGCACTTACAGCGACCTTTTTCAAATTTGATTTGGACGTATCTCCAAATCCAACCGTTAGATTTCAAATTTCTAACATTCGTTAGAAAGCTCTTTTCGATACGAACCCAACGGTTCCGGTTTTAGGAGAATCCGACGGTCGGATCTCCCGCAATGTCCGTTTGAAATAAATGGTCGAAATTCACGAACTGCCGCGGCGCGACGCGTTCTATTCAGGCCATTATATTATATATATATATAATATATATTTCGTCGATTTCTATTTAAAACGAATTATATAAATAGTTTTGAATTCGTTTCAAAAACATTTTCAACTTCCATTTCAATTCAAATCAAAATTGAATTCTTCTTTATAAATTCGTTTTAAAATTCATTTCTATTCAATTCAAATTTCAATTCAATTTGAATTCGTTTTCAATTCAATTTGAATTCGTTTTCAATTCATTTCATTTCGAAATCGTTTTCAATTCATTTCATTTCGAAATCGTTTTCAATTCAATTCATTTCGAAATCGTTTTCAATTCATTTCATTTCGAAATCGTTTTCAATTCATTTCATTTCGAAATCGTTTTCAATTCAATTTGAATTCGTTTTCAATTCATTTCATTTCGAAATCGTTTTCAATTCATTTCATTTCGAAATCGTTTTCAATTCAATTCATTTCGAAATGAATAAAATCGATATAAATATCGTTCACGTCAAAATGGCGTTAATCTAATCAACACGGCTTCATAAATTTCTATTTTCAAAATAGTTGTTATTATCAAAATATTTCGTTCAACACATGACCAATCTCAATGGATGAGTACTGTCAACACATGAACCTTTATTTTATATTGATAAAGATGTAAATTTTATTACTAAAATATTTCGTTCAACACATGACCAATCTCAATAGATGAGTACTGTCAACACATGAACTTTTATTTTATAATATTCTTTATTTTTCAAATTGGAATGAGGCCCAATCAATTACCATATAAAGTTAATTATATGGATTTTCATGCATTACACACATACAATAGCATTGGAAAATAATCAACCATCAACCAAAGTGCACTACACTGTATAAGCATCAAATATAGATATCTAACGCTTATAACAGCCTGTCAATCAATCGATCGACATATTCAATCAATCAGGATGAGTGAACTTCAAATTTCATCCTAACACCCGTGTGGGGTTTCAAACAATCAAACACAGATTTAGTTGTGCAGCTGGGCGATGTGTAAAATTTATCGTCCCAATCAATGTCCTTCAAATAGGTGTACATAAACAAACCGTCTGGTTTGTAAATGAATATTTATTTATTCACATTCACGTTAAAAATTATATTTTTAACGGTAAAACATTTTATTTCAACATATGAATTTCTATTCAATTCATTTCTTCGATAAAATGATATTTTTATTTTTCTAACTTATTTTAGAAAATTTCGGCGGCATAACGGCACGATACTAGAAACGGGACGAGGCCTAGCCTTATCCCCGGTCTAGTGAAGGCCCACGCCATTCACACATCAATCAAATCAATTTCAATTCACCCAACAGTCAAATATCAATCAAATAATCTAACCAACTACTCAACCAAACAATTTAACAAACAAGCCATCCATGGTCTGTGGATGACGGGTGTCGGGTGCTACTAAACACCGTCTGCATCCTAGTATATATATATAACTAGAAAATTTAAATTGAAAGGTGAGAAGTTCTCACATATAGATATCCAATCAACTTGACTCTTCTTTGATAGAAACCTTCTTCGTTCTCGCCTTTTCTTCCATCTTCGTTGCCCGTAGTCACTACATATATAAAAATCATACATTTTTATATTTTGATGTCTTTAAAATAAAAATTACATTTTTATTTATTCACTTTCAATTTAAAAGTCATATTTTTATAATCACTTCATATATTTAAAAAAAATCGAATTTTTACTATGCTATTCAATATATAAAAATCGAATTTTTACTATGATGTTCAATATATATAAAAATCATATTTTTAATACTTTAAAAATATAAAAATCATATTTTTAATACTTTAAAAATATAAAAATCATATTTTTACTTTGCTATTTTCTATATAAAGATCTCGCCTTTATAAAAATATCTACTTCATTTCAACGTATATAAAATAAAAATCAGATTTTTATTTTGCCACATATACAAAGGTGATATTTTTATCTTCTCTATCCTATAAAGATTATATTTTTAATACTTTAAAAATATAAAAATCATATTTTTAATATTTCTATATAGTAAAGATTATATTTTTAATACTTTAAAAATATAAAAATCATATTTTTACTTTTTCTATAGATCAAAACTTTATATGATTGAACATCCTAACTTTATATAAATAAAAGATCCTACCTTATATAAGTAAAACTGAAAACTCACTGTGAATCGTTCGTCTGAGGGGTTTGGCATGTCGGAGGTGCTGTCGAGGTGGAGCAGGGGCACGAGCCCCGTCGGGGTGTCATTTGCGAAGGTGTGAACGCGTAAAATCGGATTTTTAAATGGGAGGGGTCCGCTGGTCGGAGCTAGGCGGAAGAGGTGGTGGCGCTGGGTGCTGCTGGCAGTGGGGGAGGCTCGATCGCGGTCCGGTGGTGGGGTTCAGGGTGGTGGCGGCGCTCTAGGGTTAAGGGCGTCGTCATTTGAAAGAGGGGGGGTGCGGGTTCTCAATCAAACGAGGAGAAGAGATGTTCGACGGAGGGGGGGGGGGAGAGAAGGGGAGGCGCGCGGCCTGACGGCGCTGGCCAAGGGGGGGGGGGGGCGACGGGGAAAACAACGGCGGATTTTTTCTCCTTTTTTTTTCTTTCTTTTTGAATCGATTTGAACTGAGAAGGGAAAGGGAGAGGATATAGGGATTTTATAATATTTTAATTATTTAATTATCCACTTAAAGTTGACTTTTCTATTCGACCTCTAAACGAGGCCTACCGCCTGTCGTCCATAGCGTTTTACCCCCATTCCGAACACAATGGGATATGCCACGCAAGCTGATTTGATTGTTACAATCAGTTTCCGTTAAATTTACATTTAAATCACTATATTGAATTTTAAACGTACATTTCAAATTACCGGGGTCGCATACGAACTTTAAAAATTCTAGAAAAATATTTTCTAGCTTCGTATTGACGATATGGTCCTAACAAAACTAGTTTCGTCGAATTCTGAGACCGTTAGAAAAATGGCCATTTTCCAGTCGATTAAAATCAACTGAAACTGGTCAAACGCGTTTTCCTTTGCCACGCTCACATATTGATTCGAAAAATTATGAAATTTGGAACCTAGCAATAATTTGAAATCACGGACCCAACAAAACTGGTTTCGTCGAAATCCGAGGTCATTTGCAAAATGTTCATTTTTAAGGGCCTGAATTCCATAGCGACTATTCAGAATTTTCAACTGGACATATCTTTTGATTCCCGCTATGAAATTCCAATCTTTCGGATTCGTTGGAAAGATAGTCACAATTAGATCCCATTATTTTTGGTTTCACTAAAATCCGGGTTGTTTTGCACCCGGTACATTCAATTTAAGTTTGAAATCGAATTATCGAACTACCGCGCCATTTTCAATTCTATTTATAATTATATATATAATTATTTATTCTAACGACGACGTATATAATATAAACGTTCGAATTATATTCAAAACAGATTTCTCGTCGATATTATTTAAAATAATTCATTTTAAATATTCAAAATTCGCTAAAATTGCCAAATTAAAAATTTCAAACTGGCCCGCATTTTACGGGTTGTTACAGTCTTCATCCTCGACACCACGTCGAATCAGTTATTCAGAATGGGATAAACCCGGTTTTTCTGAATAACTCGCGTATATAATAAACAAGTGTTACACAAACACAACATACGCCTCATTCCAATTCAGAATATTCTTTTATTCAAATTTTTTTTTACTTTGGGAAAGGTTCCCATTAATTTTATCAAAGATAAATTCTTTAAATTTATTCTTTAATCTTCTTTTGAATATCAACTCAAACTAGTCGGGATTAGCGAACCACACCGAAGTAATCTGTTATTTCACAATCCCAACCTATTCATCCCATGAAGTAAAATTGGTAATACTTCATATCTAACACCACGGTATTATCGTTAAATTCAATTACCATCTCACGTTCAAATCTAATTAAAGATTTAACTATCGCCCAGAGCAAAATTGGTGATACCCCATTCTCGATCACTTCAATCTAATTAAAGATTCATTAAAACTCTAATTGGTTTTAATCATTCCAAAAGTCAATTTTAATGATTATTTAACTTGCGAAATCACATCCTATCTTTAATTGGGTTAAAGAACCAATGTCATTTAAAACACGGTTCACTATAAACCTAAAATCACATTCCATTCCAATTCAATTATTGAAACTTTTGGTTACTTTTAAAACACTTTCAAATCCAATTTATTTATTTAAAAATAAATAAATTATTATTCTAGTTCAAAACTAGTTCATTTCGATAAAAATCTATTGTTATCTTTTAAAATTTGGAATTTTTCATCTTAATTATTCACAAATCATTTCTTATGATTTTACACAAATTATTACTATTTTTAATAATTTTATCAAGGCCCGTACAGTCGAATTCCATCAACGGCAATCGAACTGCACTTACAGCAACCTTTTCCAAATTTGATTAATTCCAAATCCGACCGTTAGATTTCAAATCTCTAATAATTGTTAGAAAGCTCTTTTCGATACGAACCCAACAGTTCCAGGTTTAGGAGAATCCGACGGTCGGATCTCCTGTAATATCCGTTCGAAGTCAATGGTCGAAATTCGCGAACTGCCACAGCGTAGCGCTTTCTATTCAGGCCATTATATATATATATATATATATATATTATATATATATATATATTTCACCGATTTCCTTTCGAAACGTGTTTTATAAATCATTTAAAATTCGTTTTCGAAACGATTTCAATTTCATATTCAATTTCGAATCAAAATTGAATATTCCACATCATCGATATACAAATGATAATATTTTCAAAACGTTATATTATGAAATCACTTTCTTTCTTATATTCATTATAAAAATGAATAAAATCGATATAAATATCGTTCATGTCAAAATGGCGTTAATCTAATCAACACGGAATTTATTCAACACATGAATGTTTATTCTATTCAACACATGAATATTTATTTTTATTCAACACCTGAATTTTTATTCTATTCAACACATGAATTTTAATTTCTATTCAACACATGAATTTATTTTCTGTTCAACACATGGATTTATATTTTTATAATATTCCTTATTTTCCAAATCAGAATGAGGTCCAATCAATAAGATATAGGGTTAATTATATGGATTTTCTACAACACGTGTATATAATAGCAACGATAAATCATCAACCATCGTCCAGAGTGCACAACATGACCGCGTAAGCATTAAATATAAATAATTAACGCTTACACAGTTTGTCAACCTATCGATTGACATACAACTAAACAACGGGGATTAGTGTACGTCAAATATCATCCCAATACCCGTGTGGGGTTTCACATCAACAAACACAGATTTTTATTTTTGCCGTTGGGCGATGTGTAAAATTTATCGTCCCAATCAATATCAGTCAAATCAGTGTACATAAACAAATCGTTCGATTTGTTTATAAATATTTACTTTACTTCAACACATGAATATATTTTTTACTTCAACACATGAATATATATTTGATTTCACAACACAAACAATCACACAAGCATATAATTCGTCCATGGTCTGTGGACGATGGGTGTCGGGTGCTACTAAGCACCGTCTGCATCCTAGTATATATTTCAACTAGAAATCAAAATAAAAGTGAGGAGTTCTCACCGACTAGCTTAACCAATACACCGCGACTCTTCATATGTAGGAAATCTTCGCCACTCGCCTTTTATCACTTTCGTTGTCCGCATCCACTACATATATAAAAATCACATTTTTATTGTCTACTTTATATAAAAATCATATTTTTATTATCTACATTATATAAAAATCTTATTTTTATTATCTACATTATATAAAAATCAAATTAAAAATCAAATTAAAAATCAAATTTTTATTTCTACTTTATATCTATAAAAATTGAATTTTTACCTACATACATATATTAAAATCATAACTTTACTATCATACATATATAAAAATATAACCTTTTCACATACAAAAATATAATCTTTTCATGTTTCTAAAAACCATACTTTTCGTTAGCTAAAAAAAACATATTTTTACCTCGATGTTTACAGTATAAAAATCATATCTCTAATTCTATGAATACACTATAAAAAATCGTATTTTTATTTCGCTATAAATATTATAAAGATCCCATCTTTTTATGCACGATCTATATAAAAACTGATTAAACAAAAAAGATATATATTTTCTACCTCTAAAAACTGATTTTATAAATATATTTTAACCTAAAAAAATCGGATTTAAAGATAAAAATTAAACAAAAGCTCACCTTTGCCGAAATCAGATCTTTATCATAGGAGAGGGAAAAGAATGCTGCGCCATTCGTCGGAGTGGGACTGGCGCTCAGATTTGGGGCTGTTTTGGGGTGGATTGGGGTTTAGAGGGAGGGAGGAGGGAGAGGGGAGGTCGGAGGCGAGATGGGGGGCTGCCTCGGCATAAAAGGGGGGAAGGGGATCGCGCTCAGCGCGAGGAGGAAGAAAGGGAGGTGGGTCTTGCGTCCAGTGCGGCGCTGGTGATCTCGGCGCCGCCGCTGCAGCACTGGAGGAGGTCACACCCCTCCGCTCTTCTTTTTTTTTTCTCCAATGAATTGTCAACGGAGGGGGGGCTGAGAGAGTATAGAGAGGGAGAGCGGGTTTATATATTTATTTATTTAATTATTTAATTCCAAAAAGTACCTTTCTATTTTGAACTCGAAATCAAACCCACCGACTGTCGTCCATAGCTAATTATCCCCATTCCGAACACAATGGGATATGTATAGTAGGCTGATTCGACTATTTCGATCAGTTTTCATAAATATCAACATATAAATCTATATATTTGAATTTGAGCGCACATTTCAATTTACCGGGGCCACATACGCACTCTAAAAATTCTCAAAAAATATTTTCTAGCTTCGTATGGATGATACGGTCCTAATAAAACTAATTTTGTCAAATTCTGAGACCGTTAGAAAAATAGCCATTTTCCAGTCGATTAAAATCAAATGAAACTGTTCAAATGCGTTTTCCATCGCCACGCTCACACATTGATCCAGAAAACTACAAAAATTGGAATCTAGCAATAATTCTACATCTTAGATCCAACAAAAGTGGTTTCGTCGAAAACCGAGATTATTTGCAAAATTTCCATTTTTAAGGGCTAGAATTCCATAGCGACTATTCTGAATTTTCAACTGGGCGTATCTTTTTATTCCCGCTATGAAATTTCAGTTTTTTTGGATTCGTTGGAAAGATATGTACAAATAGATCCCAATATTTTTGGTTTTGCTAAAATCTGGTTTATTTTGAATCATGTACATTCGTTTGAACTTTAAAATTGAATTATCGAACTACCACGCCATTTTCAATTCCTTTTATAATTAAAATAAAATATTTATTTTCTAATGACGATCTATATATATACGTTCTAATTCTATTGTCGTTATTATTTAAAATAATTCATTTTAAATATTCAAAATTCACTAAATTGCCAAAATAGAAATTTTAAATTGGCTCGGATTTCCGGGTTATTACATATTGATTGGGACGATATATTTTACATATCGCCCAACTACACAAATAAAATCAGTGTGTGGAGATTGAAACCCCACACGGGTATTGGGATGATATTTGATAAACACTAATCCCAATTGTTTAGTTGTATGTCAATCGATTGGTTGACAGACTGTTGTAAGCGTTAAGTATTTATATTTAACGCTTATGCAGTTGTGTAATGCACTCTAGATGATAGTTGACTGTGTTTGATTATTGTTGTGTATATGTGTGTATGAAATCCATATAAATAAAATTATATGATAATTGATTGTGTCTGATTCTAGTTCAGAAAGAACGAATATTTTAAATTAATGAATATTTAAATTGACGAATAATGAATATTTTAAAATAACTAATATTTTAAAATAATTTTCAGTAATGGATCGATTTTGATCTCCGATTTGGGACGGATACGAAAATATTGAAATATATGAAGCAGTGTTGATTAGATATGTGCCATTTTGACGCGAATGATATTTATATCCATTTTATTCATTTGTATAATGAATATTGAAAAGGAAGTGATTTCAAAATCTAATGTCTTGAAAAAAAATTATCATTTATATATTAATGATATGGAATATTCAATTTTGATTTAAAATTGAATATGAAGTTGAAATCATTTTTAAAACGAATTTAAAACGATTTATAAAATACGTCTTAAAATGGAAATCGACGAAACATATATAATATAAATATATTATATATTTAATGGCCTGAATAGAACGCGCCGCGCTGCCACCGTTCGCTAATTTCGACCATTGCCTTCGAATTGATATTACGGGAGATCCGACCGTTGAATTCTCCTACAATTGGAACTGTTGGGTTCGTATCGAAAAGAGCTTTCCAAAAAATATAAGAGATTTGAAATATAACAGTTTGATTTGGAATCATGTCCAAATCAAATTTGGAAAAGATCGTTGTAAGTGCAGTTCGATGACCGTTTATGGAAATCGACTAAAAGTGCCTTAATAAAATTATTAAAAATATTGATAATTTCTGTAAAATCATAATAAATGATTTGGAAAGAATTAGGATGAAAAATTCCACATTTGTAAAGATAAAAATATACTTTTATCAAAGTGAACTAGTTATTAACTAGATTTGAAATCCAATAATTTTTTATTAAAATAAATTGGATTTGTGAATGGTTTTAAAATAACCAGAAATTTCCAACGAAAAAATTTGAATGGAAGTAATCTTCGAAATATTTCGATATTGGATTCCATGATTATACGGATTTTGTTATGGAAACTTGGAAGATATATTTTATATCGTTATTTCCAATACGATTTCTGTTGGTTTCAGAATTTGATATTGAATAAAAGACGATATAATTTTTATTCAGAGCCTTGTATTTACTATCAAATTGGACTTTGGGTTTGTCATGAACGGTGTCTTTACTAACACTGTTCTTAAATCTAGTTGGGATAAGGATAAATCTTTTAATTAAGATGTAGTGAAGTTTTCCAATTAATTAATATTTAATTGGAATTAAATAAAATAGTTGGATTTGGGGTTTGTCGTGAATGGTGTCTTAAATAACACTGTTCTTAAACCCCATGTGAAAAGAATAAATCTTTTAATTAAGATTATTAGACTTTCTAGTTAATTAACATTTAATTGGAATAAAATGGAATATGAATTGGGTTTATTGTGAACAATGTCCTGAATAACACTTGTTCTTTAACCCGATTAACAATGAAATGTGATTTGGAATTTATAAATCTTTTATTAAGATTTAACGGGAATTTTCTAAAGTAAAGTTCTCCAATTAATATACTGAATTGGAATTGAATGGAGTTCAATCGGTAAAAATCGAAGTGAGCTTCTACGGAGGAAGACTGTTAATATATACAGAATTTAAAAGGATTTGTCATTGTTTCATTTATATTATTGGTCGAATACAGAAATTGTATTGATTATATATTTATTTGTTTTTCCGTGAAGATTCCATTTTTATGGAAGATGATTTGGGTGTAGCGTGAACTATGTTTTAAATGACATTAGTTCTTTAGCCTAGTTAAAGATAGGTCTATCATTGTATTTCGAACTGTATGGTTGATCTCTGCTAAATATATATCTGTTTGGTGGCGGAGAACTTATTCTCTTACTTAACACCCTTCTCTAAGATGTACAAGCTTAGAGGTTATATATAGGCAAAAATCAATAGTACGGTGTAGTTTGTCAATATGCATGTTTGATTTTCCAAAGTTAAATAATCATTAATATTGATTTTTGAGAAGATTAAAACTAAATGGAGTTTTAACGAATCTTCAATTAGATTGAAAAGTGAATGAGATAATTTAAATTATCAAATTTGGGAAATGATCGAGAATGGAGTATCACCAGTTTTACTCCAGGCGATAGTTAATTATTTAATTAGATTTGAATGTGAAATGGTAATTAATTTTACCGATAACACCATAGTGTTAGATATGGAGCATTACAAATTTTGCTTCATGGGATGAATAGGTTGGGATTGGGAAATTAAACAAATGATTACTTCGGTAAGGTGCGCTAATCCAAACTAGTTTGGATAAACCTTAATTTGGTTTGAATTGATATCCAAAGAAAGATTAAAGAATAAATTTAAATAATTTATCTTTGAAAAAATTAATGGGAACTTCTACTAAAGTATAAAAATATTTGTATAAAAGAATATTCTGGATTGGAATGAGGCATATGTTGTGTTTTTATAGCACTTGTTTATTATTTACGCGAGTTATTCAGAAAGGCCGGGTTTATACCCATTCTGAATAACTGATTCAACAATAAGTCGACAATGAAGATGGTGTTTATAGGCTAGAGGTCTTTACATCATTTGGATGATTACTAATGTCTTGATTAGGCTGTACACCCAAGACAAGGTAATAAGTTGTGATTGTCCAGACGTACATGGAGATTGACCGGATATGCGAGGACCCACTCTTCTGTATCGGACATGGGACGAGGAATAATGTGCCTCTGGCTTCATTCAGACCCAGAACGAACTATTAAATGGATGTGTGTCGCACATTGGATTTTATTCTGTGTTGATTGATTTCTATTAAATATATATCTGTTTGGTGGCGAAGAATTAATTCTCTTGCTTAACACCCTTCTCTGAGGCATATGAGCTCAGAGGTTATATATCGATAGGCATCAGTTGCATGGCATGAATTATTAGTGTGGCATGCTGAGACGCAAATGATCAAGGCTCCGGTTGAAAATCAGAGTCTTGCGGTTGATGATCGAAGCACGGCCTTATAGGTCATAGCTTTGTGTATAGCATTAATTCGTGAACCTCACACCTCGATATGAGTCAAAAACAGGATAAGGGATGTAGTAACCGTAACTTCCCCGGTAAGGAAAGTCCTGATTGCTTTGAGGACAAGACCAATAGGAACGCAGACAGAAGAAAATTTCATTGTTAATTACAACAATTCCATCAGAATACAAGAATATACAGAGTATGATTAAATAAAATACACTCGATAAATAATAGAGATTTAAATTACATTTAAATACACAGCAGGGGAAAAATAATACAACACACAACTGAAAGTAATACACGGATACAGAGCTTTCCGAGTATCGTTCCAGCTGTAAACCAGGATCATGTGAATATAAATTTGTAAAACCCAACTACTAGCTGCCCGTGTCGAAAATAAGGGCACCTAGAGTTTAGGTTAAAACAATAAATCTAGGTCAGTCATGTGACTGGTGTGAGAACTAAAACAGTTATTAAAACTTTACATTAAAAGAGGGTAATTCAAGGGACTACGACGTATAACACGGAACGAGTTTCCTCCCAAGAACACTAGTGCATATAACAAAACAGCGCAATGCTTTTTGGAAAAATGAAGCTATTATAAGACCCAGGTCCAATCACACAATGCAACGCAAGCCGAAGGATAGGGTTTTCCCTTATAATAGCGAAACATGCTTGGTACGTTTAAAACAAATCATTTGATACTATTATAAGTGTATAGTGTCAAAATAATTTCAATCATAAATATCACTCATAGACGACATGGGTATCATATATCATGTCGCAATACTAGGCTCTACAAATAAAACCGAAATATCTCGTATTGGAAATTGGATTTCAGTCATGAGTTGGGGTAAGGGGCAAGATCCTCTCCGCTTCGAGACACTCTAGCAAATGCCTCGGGACTATGCACTCTTGGTAACCCCTGGAATCGGCTGGGCCGGTCCTCTCTTACGTTTGAGGATTGGCAATTCCTGAACACACGTTTCTCGGTCCTTACAGACCTATAATCGAAGTGCCTCGCAATCCAACATCCACATAGGTATAATAATCAACGATGTTAGCACTAGTAAAACGCTGACACTGCCCATAACTAGAAAGAAACGTCGTGTTCTCCCAGCGGTCCATATCCCTTTTTATATCATACCGAGGTGTGAGGCTCGCGAATTCACCCTATACACAAAGCAATGCCACGTAGACCGTGCTTTGATTATTAACCACAAGACCCTGCTTTTCAACAGAAGCCTTGTTCACTGCATCTCAGCTGCCACACAGGCAATTCATGCCATGCTACTGACATCTATCGATATATAACCTCTGAGCTCATATGTCTCAGAGAAGGGCGTTTAGCAAGAGAATAAATTCTCCGCCGCCAAACTGATATATATTTAACAGAAATCAATCAACATAGAATAAATCCAATGTCAGACACCCAATCTATTTACACGTCCGTTCTGGGTCTGAACGAAACCGGAGGCACTTTATACCTCGCATATCCATTGATCTCCAAATACGTTTGGACGATGACTAACTATTTCCACCTTCTTGGGTGTACAGCCCAATCAAGATCATCAGTAATTATCCAAACGATGTGAAGACCTCCGGTCTTCGACCACCGTCTTCATCTTCGACATATCGTCGAATCGGTTATTTAGAATGGGTATAAACCCGGCCTTTCTGAATGACCCGCGTATTTAATAAACAAATGTTACACAAGCATAACATATGCCTCATTCCAATCCATCAGTCACTAACCGTAAATTAGCAAGAGAACAATTCCCCAAATATTAACCCCGAACTTCGAAACCAACATTAGATCAATACCCAGGAAACCATTCTTCTTAGCTAACCTACAGTTAGTTTCTAAATTTCACATTCTTAGGGAAATGTTCCCATTAATTTTATCAAAGATAAATTTTTTAAATTTATTCTTTAATCTTCCTTTGGATGTCATTTCAAACCATGTTAAGGTTTTCCAAACTAGTGGGGATTAGCGAACCACACCGAAGTAATTATTTATTGTATTTCCCAATCCCAACCTATTAATCCCATCACGCTAAACTGGTAATACTCCATATCTAACACCACAGTGTTATCAGTAAAATTTAATTACCATTTCACATTCAAATCTAATTAAAGATTCAACTATCGCTTTGGAGCAAAACTGGTGATACTCCATTCCCGCTCACTTTCCAAATTTGATAATTTAAATTATCAATTCACATTTCAATCTAATTACAGATTCATTAAAACTTCTTTTACTAGGCTAAAGAACTAATGTCATTTAAAACACAGTTCACGATAAACCCAAATCACATTCTATTTATTATCGGGTTAAAGAACAAGTGTTATTTAAAACACCGTTCATGATAAACCCGCAAATCAATTCTAATTAAATTCCAATTAAATATATTAATTAATTAGTATACTTCATTAAATCTAAATAAAAAGATTTAATCTTTTCTCAATGGGGTTTAAGAACGGTGTTGATGAAGACACCATTCACGACGAAACCAAATCCCATTTGATATTAAATACAAGGCTCTGAATAGGAAATATATCAGCCTATATTCAATATCAAATTCTGAAACCCACAAATATCGCTTTGGAAATAACGATATAAAATATATCTTCCAAATTTCCTCCAAAATATCTGTACAATCGCGGAATCTAATATCGAAATATTCCAAAGTCAATTTCGATTCAAATCCATTCCAATTCATATATTGGAAATTCTGGTTATTTAAACCCATTTCAAATCCAAATTATTTATTTAAAAATAATTGGATTTTAATTCTAGTTCAAAACTAGTTCATTTCGATAAAAATCTAATTTTATCTTTTCAAATATGGAGTTTTTCATCCCAATTCTTCACAAATCATTTCTTATGATTTTACACAAATTATTGATAATTTTATCAAGGCCCGTATAGTCGATTTCCAATAACGGCCATCGAACTGCACTTACAGCGACCTTTTCTGAAATTGATTTGGACGTATCTCCAAATCCAACCATCAGATTTCAAATCTCTTGTATTCGTTAGAAAGATCTTTTCGATACGAACCCAACGGTTCTGGTTTTAGGAGAATCCGACAGTCGGATCTCCCGTAATGTCCATTCGAAGTCAATGGTTAAAATTCACGAACTACCGCGACGCGGAGCGTTCTATTCAGGCCATTATATATATAATTTATATATAAATTATGTATTTCGTCGATTTCCTTTTAAAACGAATTTTATAAATCGTTTCAAATTTGTTTCAAAAACAATTTCAACCTTCATTTCAAATTCAAATCAAAATTGAATTTTCCATTATAAATTCTTTTTACATTCAATTCTTTTTTATTTCAATTCAAATCGATTTCAATTCAATTTTAGTTCGTTTTCAACTCGATTTGAATTCATTTCAATTCGAATTCATTTTGTATTCAATTCAATTTGAATTCATTTTATATTCAATTCAATTTGAATTCATTTTATATTTAATTCAATTTGAATTCATTTTATATTCAATTCAATTCGAATTCATTTTATATTCAATTCAATTCGAATTCATTTTATATTCAATTCAATTCTAATTAATTATTTATTCAATTCAATTCGAATTCATTTTCTAAATATTCGATTTTTAAATCTCTTTTGAATATTCATTATAAAAACGAATATAATCGATATAAATATCGTTCGCGTCAAAATAGCGCATCTCTAATCAACACGGCTTTATATTTTTCAATAACTTCGTTATTATATTCAACAAATGAATATTTATTCTATTCAACACATGAACCTATATTTCTTTCAACACATGACTAGTCTCAACACATGAGTACTGTCAACACATGACAATTTTTTTATTTAATATATTATATAAAACTATGATTTCTATCGTTTAATTTTTTATCAGACTCCAACCGTAAATTAGTAAGAGAACGATTCCCTAAGTATTAACCGCGAAGGCCGAAACCAACATCAGATCAATACCCAGGAGACCACTCATCTTATCTATTTTCCAGTTAGTTTCTAATTTTATATATGATAAAGATGTAAATTTTATTGTTAAAATATTTCGTTCAACACATGAATCTATATTTCTTTCAACACATGACTATTCTCAACACATGAGTACTGTCAACACATGAATCTATATTTTATAATATTCTTTATTTTCCAAATTGGAATGAGGCTCAATCAATTACAATAAAATGTTAATTATATGGATACCATACAACACATGTATATAATAGCAACGATAAATAATCAACCATCATCCAAAGTGCACCACACAACTGCATAAGCATCAAATATAAATAATAAATGATTACACAGTCTGTCGACCAATCGATCGACATACAACTAAATAATTGGGATTAGTGTACGCCAAATATCATCCCAACACCCGTGTGGGGTTTCAATCCACAAACACTGAATATTATTTGTGCAGTTGGGCGACGTGTAAAATTTATCGTCCCAATTAATATCCTTCAAATAGGTGTACATAAACAAGCCGTCCGGTTTGTAAATGAATATTTATTTATTCACATTCACGTTAAAAATTACATTTTTAACGATAATTAATTTATTTCAACACATGAATATTTTCATTATCTATTCCACACCAACATCACAAACAAACTTCACAACACAGCAAACAAGTATACAAGTCGTCCATGGTCTGTGGACGACGGGTATCGGGTGCTGCTAAGTACCGTCTGCATCCTAGTATATATTTTTAACTAGAAAACAAGATTTAAAGTGAGAAGTTCTCACCGACTAGATAATCAAATGCCACGACTCTTCATAGGTAGAAATCTTCGTCGTGCTCGCCTTTTGTCACTTTCATTGTTCGTAGCCACTACATATATAAAAATCATAATTTTATATTGTTGCTATGTATATAAAGATCACATTTTTATAATTACTCTATATGGATAAAAATTACATTTTTATACCACTACTATATAGATAAAAAAATTATTTTTACCACGCTATTCTCTATATAAAAATTATATTTTTAGATCGCTCTTCTTCCAATAAAGATTATATTTTTATAACGATCCTTCCTACATAAAATTTATATTTTTATATCTACTTCTAATATAAAGATCGAATTTTTATATCATGGCTATAAAAATCACATTTTTGTGTCAACAAATATATAATAAAAATCAGATATTTATTTCGCTACATATATAAAGATCAAATTTTTATTCTCTATATAATATAAAAATCGTATTTTTATTCTTTCTACTATATTAAAATCAAATTTTTATTATCTCCACTATATAAAAATTATATTTTGATCCCTTCTATAATATAAAAATCTCGCCTTTTCGTATGAACACAAATCATATCTTTACGTTATTAAATATGATATTTTTTTTACAATAAAAATCATAAAGGAAGGCTTAAAAAACATAAATACTCGATGAATAATAAAAAAAATACTCACCGTTGTCGCTCGAAGAAGGAGGTTGGTTTCTGCGATTTGAAAAGGAGGGAGGGGCTATGGTGCAAACCGGAAGGGGGAAGAGAGGAGGTGGGTGTTGGCGAAGGGGGGAAGGGGAGGTGGCGCTCGTGGTTTGGGTTAGAGCAGGGGGTATGGTTTTGGGTGTCGACGGTTTTCACATCGAAGCGGGGGCGACGAAGGAGAGAGAAGGGAGGCGGCGGTGCAGTGGAGGAGGGGGCAGAGGTCGGCGATCCTGGTGGCGACGGAAGAGGTCGCGCGACGGTGGTATAGGGGGGTGCGATCGTTTTTTCTCTTTTTCTTTTTTATTTCGGTTGATTTCAACTGAGGACAGAGAGTAAGGAAGGGGGCTATATAATAATATATATTATTTTATCTAATTAATTCCAAAAATAAACTTTTTATTTTGACCTCGAAAGGAGACCCGCCGCCTGTCGTCCCTAGCTAATTACCCCCATTCTGAACACAATGGGATATGTATCGTAAGCTGATTCGATCGTTTCGATCAGTTTTCGTCAAAATCAACATATAACTCTATATATTGAATTTGAACACGCATTTCAATTTACCAGGGCCACAAACTAACTCGAAAAATTCCCAAAAAATATTTTCTAACTTCATATTGACTATACGGTCCTAACAAAACTAATTTCGTCGAATTCTGAGACCGTTTGAAAAATGGCCATTTTCCAGTCGATTAAAATCAACTGAAACTGTTCAAACGCGTTTTCCTTTGCCACGCTAACATATTGGTTCAGAAAATTAAGAATTTTCAAACCTAGCAATAGCTTGACATCCCGGATCCAACCAATTGGTTTCGTCGAAAACCGAGGTCATTTGCAAAATTTCCATTTTTAAGGGCCAGAATTCCATAGCGACTATTCTGAATTTTCAACTGGGCATAACTTTTGATTCCCGCTATGAAGTTTCAATTTTTCGGATTCATTGGAAAGATATTCTAGATTCAAATATTTTTGGTTTCGTTAAAATCCGGTTAATTTTGCACCCGGTATGTTCATTTGAACTTTGAAATCGAATTATCGAACTACCGCGCCATTTTCAATTCCTTTTATAATTATAAATAATTATTTATATTCTAACGACGATCTATATATATACGTTCTATTCTATTCAAAATAAATTTCTCATCGTTAATATTTAAAATAATCTATTTTAAATATTCAAAATTCATCAAAATTGCCAAAATAAAAATTTTAAATTGGTTCAGAATTTCCTGGTTGTTACAATCTCCCCCACTTAAAACTTTTTGTCCCCGAAAAGGAACGAAGCTGAAAGTTGTTTAACTAATCAACTCAACTTCCATTATTTTCTTTACGGCTTAAGTTCTTCAACTTTTCAGTTTCTAAGAATTTTTCAAAAATTTGGCTAACACCCTAAATTTTCGAAAAATTTCGCCATAACCTCCCCTGCACCGTGGACTTCGGGATATTTCATATAGCCTCCCATGGCCTTCTTCAATCCAAAAGAAAAAGAAAAAGCCAATCGACTCATAAAATCATCCAATCTCCAAGAAATACAATAAACATGTACCTCTTTGTCGGGCAAACAATTTTATTCTCCTGCTTTAGCCTCCTTTCTATGACCTGTTCTGTGTAAGTACATGTATATGTAAGCAAATGCGACAAATTTTCAATACAACTCACCATTTGATCAATTTGGCTAAATGGTTCAAAATTATCAAACCAATAATCAAACAACACAAACATCAATCAATTAGTTGATTATCGTTTTCAAAATCATAATTTTGATATATATATATATACAGAAAATCATGTTTTTGATGCCAAATCACAATAATAAACCTATCTAGTTTTGGTTCTCACACCTGTCTAATGGAAATTTATAGACATCTTACTTTCGTTACTCGAAAATAAATACTGGTGATGGTATATTTCATCATCAGGACCATGTCTGGGCGACTAGAGTGTGATTCTATATCTATCCAGTATATTAAAACTTCGAATATACGTTCATGATGCGTATATGCAAAATCTCTATATATTGGATTGTCCAAATTCAATACCAATATAATATTCAAATATGTATAATTGATTTAAATTTTCAAAGCCAAATTGTTTTCATTTGAAAAATATACTCTTCACACTCGTTCTAGGATACTACTGATCCCATCTCTAACGAGTGATTCTCATTGGATATTACTAATCCAATATATGATGAATTCTTTCGTATGGTTCTAATGTGTCTTGTTCTCCGAGCTCTGCAAACCACAGCTCTGATAACGATTGTAGTAACCCATAACTTCCTTGGTAAGGAAAGTCCGGATTACTTTGAGGACAAGACCAATAGGAACGTAGACAGAAGAACATTTCGTTGTTAATTACAACAATTACATCAGAATAAAAGAATATACAGAGTATGAATAAATAAAATACACTCGATAAATAATAGAGATTTAAATTACATTTAAATACATAGCAGCGGAAAAATAATACAACACACAACTGAAAGTAGTACATGGAAACAGAGCTTTCCGAGTATCGTTCCAGATGTAAACCAGGATCCTGTGAATATAAATCTGCAAAATCTAACTACTAGCTGCCCGTGTCGAAAATAAGGGCACCCAGAGTTTAAGTTAAAACAATAAACTGCAGGTCGGTCATGTGACTGGTGTGAGAACTAAAACAGTTATTAAAACTTTACTTTAAAAGAGGGTAATTCAAGGGACCACGCCGTATAACACGGAACGGGTTTCCTCCCAAAAACACTAGTGCATATAACAAAACAGCGCAATGCTTTTTGGAAAAATGAAGCTATTATAAGACCCAGGTCCCATCACACAATGCGACACAAGCCGGAAGATAAGGTTTTCCCTTATAATAGCCAAACATGCTTGGTACGTTTAAAACAAAACATTTGATACTATTATAAGTGTATAGTGTCAAAACAATTTCAATAATAGACGGCATGGGTACCATATATCATGTCGCCATACTAGGATCTACAAATAAAACTGAAATATCTCGTATTGGAAATTGGATTTCCGTCAAGAGTCGAGGCAAGGAGCAAGATCCTCCCTTCTTCGAGACACTCTAGCAAATGCCTCGGGACTACGCACTCTAGGTAACCCCTAGAAACGGCTGGGCCGGTCCTCTCTTACGTTTGAGGATTGGCAATTCCTTAACACACGTTTCCCGGTCCTTATAGACCTATAATCGAGGCACCTCGAAATCCAAAATCAACATAGGTATAATAATCAACGATGTCAGGGCTAGTAAAACGCTGACACCACCCATAACTAGAAAGAAACGTCGTGTTCACCCAGCGGTCCGTATCCCTTTTTAACTCATACCGAGGTGGGAGGCTCGCGAATTCACGCTATACACAAAGCTATGCCATGTAGGCCGTGCTTTGATTATCAATCACAAGACTCTGCTTTTCAACAGAAGCCTTGTTCACTGCATCTCAGCGTGCCACACAGGCAATTAATGCCATGCGACTGATATCTATCGATAAATAACCTCTGAACTCGTACGTCTCAAATAAGGGCGTTAAGCAAGAGAATAAATTCTCCCCCGCCAAACAGATATATATTTCACAGAAATTAATCAACACAGAATAAAATCCAATGTCAGACACACAATCCATTTACACGTCCGTTCGGGGTCTGAACGAAACCGGAGGAACTTTATACCTCACATATCCATTGATCTCAAAATACGTCTGGACGATCACTAACTATTTCCATCTTCTTGGGTGTACAGCTCAATCAAGATCATCAGTAATTATCCAAACAATGTGAAGACCTCCGATCTTCGACCACCGTCTTCATCTTCGACATTTCGTCAATCGGTTATTCAGAATGGGTATAAATCCGGCCTTTCTGAATGATCCGCATATATAATAAACAAATGTTACACAAACTCAACATACGCCTCATTCCAATCCATCAGTCACTAACCGTAAATTAGCAAGAGAACAATTCCCCAAATATTAACCCCGATGTCCGAAACCAACATCAGATCAATACCGAGGAAACCATTTTTCTTAGCTAACGTACAGTTAGTTTCTAAATTTCACATTCTTAGGGAAAGGTTCCCATTATATTTATCAAAGATAAATTCTTTTAAATTTATTCTTTAATCTTCCTTTGGATGTCATTTCAAACCATGTTAAGGTTTTCCAAACTAATCGGGATTAGCGAACCACACCGAAGTAATTATTTATTTTATTTCCCAATCCCAACCTATTCATCCCATCAAGCAAAACTGGTAATACTCCATATCTAACACCACAGTGTTATTAGTAAAATTAATTACCATTTCACGTTCAAATCTAAGTAAAGATTTAACTATCGCTTTGGAGCAATACTGGTCATACTCCATTCCCGCTCACTTTCCAAATTTGATAATTTAAATTATCAATTCACATTTCAATCTAATTACATTCATTAAAACTCCTTTTACTAGGATAAAGAACTAATGTCATTTAAAACACAGTTCACGATAAACCCAAATCACATTCTATTTATTATCGGGTTAAAGAACAAGTGTTATTTAAAACACCGTTATCGATAAACCACAAATCAATTTTAATTCAATTCCAATTAAATATATTAATTAATTGGTATACTTCATTAAATCTAAATAAAAAGATTTAATCTTTTCTTAATGGGGTTTAAGAACAGTGTTGATGAAGACACCATTCACGATGAACCCAAATCCCATTTGATATTAAATACAAGGCTCTGAATAGGAAATATATCGGCTTATATTCAATATCAAATTCTTAAACCCACAAATATCGCTTTGGAAATAATGATATAAAATATTTCTTCCAAATTTCCTCCAAAATATCTGTATAATCGCGGAATCTAATATCGAAATATTCCAAAGACAATTTCGATTCAAATCCATTCCAATTCATATATTGAAAATTTTGGTTATTTAAAACCCATTTCAAATCCAATTTATTTATTTAAAAATAATTGGATTTTAATTCTAGTTCAAAACTAGTTCATTTCGATAAAAATAAATTTTTATCTTTTCAAATATGGAGTTTTTCATCCCAATTCTTCACAAATCATTTCTTTTGATTTTACACAAATTATTGATATCTTTGATAATTTTACCAAGGCCCGTACAGTCGATTTCCAATAACGGCCATCGAACTGCACTTACAGTGACCTTTTCTGAAATTGATTTGGATGTATCTCCAAATCCAACCGTCAAATTTCAAATCTCTTGTATTCATTAGAAAGCTCTTTTCGATATGAACCCAACGGTTCCGGTTTTAGGAGAATCCGAAGGTCGGATCTCCCGTAATGTCCATTCGAAGTCAATGGTCGAAATTCATGAACTGCCGCGGCACGGCATGTTCTATTCAGGGCATTATATATATAATATATATATATTATATATATTTCATCGATATCCTTTTAAAATGAATTTTATAAATAGTTTCAAATTTTTTTCAAAAACAATTTCAACCTTCATTTCAAATTCAAATTAAAATTGAGTTTTCCATTATAAATTATTTTTACATTCATTTCTATTTGATTTCAATTCAATTTTAGTTCGTTTTCAATTCGATTTGAATTCATTTCAATTCGAATTCATTTTATATTCAATTCAATTCGAATTCATTTTATATTCAATTCAATTCGAATTCATTTTATAAATATTCGATTTTTAAATCTCTTTTCAATATTCATTATTAAAACGAATATAATCGATATAAATATCGTTCAGGTCAAAATAGCGCATCTCTAATCAGCACGGCTTTATATTTTTCAATAACTTCGTTATTCAATTCAACAAATGAATATTTATTCTATTCAACACATGAATCTATATTTCTTTCAACACATGACTAATCTCAACATATGAGTACTGTCAACACGTGAATATTTTTGTTATTTAATATATTTTTTAAAATTATGATTCTAACGTTTAATTTTTAATCAGACTCCAACCGTAAATTAGTAAGAGAACGATTCCCTAAGTATTAACCCCGAAGGCCGAAACCAACATCAGATCAATACCCAAGAGACCACTCATCTTATCTATTTTCTAGTTAGTTTCTAATTTTATATATGATATTGATGTAAATTTTATTGGCTAAATATTCAGTTCAACACATGAATCTATATTTCTTTTAACACATGATTATTCTCAACACATGAGTACTGTCAACACATGAATCTATATTTAATAATATTCTTTATTTTCCTAATTGGAATGAGGCCCAATCAGTTACCATATAATGTTAATTATATGGATTCCATACAACATAGGTATATAATAGCAACGATAAATAATCAACCATCATCCAAAGTGCACCACACAACTGCATAAGCATGAAATATAAATAATTAACGCTTACACAGTCGTTCGACCAATCGATCAACATACAACTAAATAATTGGGATTATGTACACCAAATATCATCCCAACACCCGTGTGGGGTTTCAATCCACAAACGCTGAATATTATTTATGCAGTTGGGCGACGTGTAAAATTTATCGTCCCAATCAATATCCTTCAAATAGATGTACATAAACAAACCGTTCGGTTTGTAAATGAATATTTATTTATTCACATTCACGTTAAAAATTATATTTTTAACGATAATTAATTTATTTCAACACACGAATATTTTCATTATCTATTTCACACCAACATCACAAACAAACTTCACAATACATCAAACAAGTATACAAGTCGTCCATGGTCTGTGGACGACGGGTGTCGGGTGCTGCTAAGCACCGTCTGTATCCTAGTATATATTTTTAACTAGAAAACAAGATTTAAAGTGAGAAGTTCTCACCGACTAGTTAAATCAAACGCCACGTCTCTTCATAGGTAGAAATCTTCGTCGTTCTCGCCTTTTGTCACTTTCTTTGTCCGTAGTCACTACATATATAAATATCACATTTTTATATTGTTGCTATATATATAAAGATCACATTTTTATAATTGCTCTATAGGGATAAAAATTACATTTTTATACCGCTACTATATAGAAAAAAATTCTATTTTTACCACGCTATTCTCTATATAAAAATTATATTTTTATATCGCTCTTCTTCCAGTAAAGATTATATTTTTATAACGCTCCTTCCTATATAAAATTTATATTTTTATATCTACGTCTAATATAAAGATCGAATTTTTATATCATCACTATAAAAATCACGTTTTTAGTTCAACATATATATAATAAAAATCAGATTTTTATTTCGCTACATATTTAAAGATCAAATTTTTATTATCTATATAATATAAAAATCGTATTTTTATTCTTTCTACTATATAAAAATCAAAATTTTATTATCTCCACTATATAAAAATTATGTTTTGATCCCTTCTATAATATAAAATTCTTGATTTTTCGTATGAACACAAATCATATCTTTACGTTATTAAATACGGTATTTTTTCTATAATAAAAATCATAAAGGAAGGCTAAAAAAACTGGAATACTCAATGAATAATAAACAAAAATACTCACCCTTGTTGCTTGAAGAAGGAGGATGTTTTCTGCGATTTGAAAAGGAGAGGAGAGGCTATGGTGCAAATCGGAAGGGGGAAGAGAGGAGGAGGGTGCTGGCGAAGGGGGGAAGGGGAGGTGGCACTCGCGGTTTGGGTTAGAGGGGTGTACGGTTTTGGGTGTCGAGGGTTTTCACGTCGAGGCGGGGGGCGACAAAGGAGAGAGGAGAAGGGAGGCGGCGGTGCAGTGGAGGAGGGGGCGGAGGTCGGCGATCCTGGTGACGACGGAGGAGGTGCGCGACGGTGGTATAGGGGGCGCGATCGTATTTTTTCTTTTTCTTTTTTATTTCGGTCAATCTCAACTGAGGAGAGAGAGTAAGGAAGGGGCTATAAAATAATATATTTTATTTTATTTAATTAATTCCAAAAAGCAACTTTTTTTGACCTCGAAACGTGACCCACCGCCTGTCATCCCTTGCTCATTACCCCCATTCTTAACACAATGGGATATGTATCGTAAGCTGATTCGATCGTTTCGATCAGTTAACGTCCAAATCAACATATAAATCTATATATTGAATTTGCACACGCATTTCAATTTACCGGGGCCACAAACTAACTCGAAAAATTCCCGAAAAATATTTTCTAACTTCGTATTGACGATACAGTCCTAACAAAACTAATTTCGTCGAATTCTGAGACCGTTTGAAAAATGGCCATTTTCCAGTCGATTAAAATCAACTGAAACTGGTCAAATGCTTTTTCCTTTGCCACGCTAACACATTGATTCAGAAAATTACAATTTTTTTAACTTAGCAATAACTTGACATCCCGGATCCAACAAAAGTGGTTTCGTCAAAAACCGAGGCAGTTTGCAAAATTTCCATTTTTAAGGGCCAGAATTCCATAGCGACTATTCTGAATTTTCAACTGGGCATAACTTTTGATTATCGCCATGAAATTTCAAATTTTCAGATTCGTTGGAAAGATATTCTCAAATAGATTCAAATAATTTTGGTTTCATTAAAATCCGGTTTATTTTGCACCCGGAATGTTCATTTGAACTTTGAAATCGAATTATCGAACTACCGCGCCATTTTCAATTCCTTTTATAATTATTAATAATTAGTTATATTCTAACGACGGTCTATATATATATATATATATATATATATATATACGTTCTATTCTATTCAAAATAAATTTCTCATCGTTAATATTTAAAATAATCTATTTTAAATATTCAAAATTCATCAAAATTGCCAAAATAAAATTTTTAAATTGGCTCAGAATTTCTGGGTTGTTACAAGGGACCCAAGGAGGACATGACGTTTCTTTCTAGCTATGGGTGGGTGGTGTCATGGTATGGAGCCGAGACATTTATTGTATTTTTACCTATGTGGATGATGGATAGCGAGGCGCCTCGGATATATCGGTTACTACGGAGCCAATGGATATAGATCCTATAGGACCAGGAAACGTGTGTTCCGGAATACTAATCCTCAATCATAAGAGAGGACTGGCCTAGGAGGATATAAGGGTCTTCTGCGGGAGATCCTAAGGCATTTGCTAGAGTGTCTCGAAGCCGATGAGGAGTACATCTCTTGGCTCGACTCATGACGGAAATCCAATTTTCAGTACGTGGCATTTCGGTTTCGATTGTAAACGTATATGGCGACATAGTAGCATGGGATACTATGTGGTCTATGATTGACATTTATATTTGAAGCTATTTGATACACTATGCACTTATAGTAATATCAAAATGATTTGTTTTAAAAGTACCCAGAATGTTTGGCTATTATACGGTAAAACTCTATCCTCCGGCTTGCGTTGCATTGTGTGATGGGACGTGAGTCTTATAATAGCTTCATTTTTCCAAAAGCCATTGTGTTGTTTTTTTATCCATTGGTATTCTTGGGAGGAAACCCATTCCATGTTATACGGCGTGGTCCCTTGATTTACTTTATTTCTAAAGTAAAGTTTAGAATAACTGCTTTAGTTCTCACACCAGTCACATGACTGAGCTGCAGTTTATTGTTTTAACCTAAACTATGGGTGCCCCTATTTTCCACATGGGCAGATAGTAGTTGGGTTTCTTGCAGATATTATATTCACAGGATCCTGGTTTACAGCTGGAATTATACTCGGAAAGCTCTGTATTCGTGTATTTCTTTCAGTTGTGTTATGTATTATTTTTCTGCTACTTTGAAATTTGAATCTCTGATATTTGTCTAATGTATATTATTTATTCATACTCTTTATATTCTTGTACTCTAATGTAATTGTTGTAATAAGCAATAATGTTCTTCTGTTTGCATTCTGATTTGTCGTGTTCTCAACTCAATCCGGGCTTTCCCGTAAGGGTGAGTTTGGGTCGCGTTTCAGCAAAGCTGGGTTACTTTCCAGAAATTTGAACAATCAATAAGAAATGATATTATAGATTGAAACCAATTGGAGTTTGAATAAATCTTTAATTAGATTGTGAATGAATAAATGTAATAAATAAATTACAAAGCATGATTGAACCAAATATACTAGGTTGTTGATATTGTTTGGGCTAATTGATTGTTGATATTGATTATTATTGATTGATTGACTGTGTCGATGGGACTCGACAAGTTTATGAGCAGAATATGCTTTTACATTTAGCATTGGGTTGGGTAGAAAATATTTGTGTGCTAACGCCTTGTGAAAAACTTCACGATTTGACGATAATGTGTTTAGCGAGCTGTGTTCATTTCAAATTTAATGAATGATTTTGAAATGATATTTTCTTAAATGAAAAGAAGCGTTTTCCCGAATTTGGATAGGGAATGTTTTATAAAACAAAAAGGATTTCGAGGGCTAAAACCCGATGATTTCGAAATGATTTGGAAATGTATTATGGTTTTACATTGTTGTTCATCGCATATTAGATCAGTTGTTATTAACGATGTATCTGTTTGGTGGCGGATAATTTATTCACTTCCTTAGCACCCTTCTTTGAGATATACGAGCTCAAAGATTATGTGATTAATAGTGACAGATCATTGTTGATGTGAAGTACTATGGTTTGAATGTACTTGTGATTATTATGTTGTGAAATGATTTTCCCCACTTTGGAATATTAATTGATTTAACAAGTATGTTGCTAAAGATCAGGTGACCTAGACGACTAAAAGTATGGGCTGGATCCAGGACCCTAGGTTGAGTGGTCAGCGTGTGGCCTGCTCCATAGCGGGAGGTGCACATATATGTATATATATCGAGTTGGAGAGGCGTGTACAACCTTGTCTGAGGGAAGATTCCCGATATTTGTTTGCATACTTTTTTGTATGCATTGTTATGATTTGGAATTCATATTTCCAACGATTCGTTTTGAGATCCCGAAGTGAAATCTATTTTGATATAAAATTTAGATACGTATTTCAAATAATTTGAAATATAAATTGGGAAATAAAGTCCAAAGGAATGATTTCTGTAAATTGATTTGGATTTGAAAAATCTAAGTGTGGTGATTAATCAAAATGGGTAGATTGGGATATTGCAAGTTGATTGATGCATAGTAGATCATATCTCTTTTACTGATTGTTGTTTATACACTGACATTCATGGGGGTAAACCCGTTCCGCATTAGCGGCGTAGTCCTGTGATTTGCCTTATCATTTATATAATTTAATTTTAAATGTAAAGTTTCTCACACAATCCCATGACTGGCCTGTAATTTGTTTTTCCTTTACAAACTCGAGTGTAACTACCCGTATTTTTAACAGATAATAAATAATTTATTTAATAATTTAAATATTGGTTTGGTAATTTAAAATAACTAGAATTAAATAATATAGAATATTTAATTAATATAAATAGTAGAATAATATATATAATTCCGGAATAATCGGAATTAAGTTCAATTGACAATATTTTGTGAATTGGACTATTTACAAGATATAATTCAGTTTAGAACTGAATTATAATAATGAATATATTTAATAAACGAAGATTGAATGTATAAATTTTATTATAATTATAATCAAGCTCGAAATGGCGAGGCAGTTCGTAATTTGGCGATTTGAACTTTAAATGAATATACAGAATTTGTTTTAAGTCGGATTTGTATGAAACAAGAAACTTTCGGAGCTAGTGAAGTATATTTTTCTAATGAAAGAGAAAAATCGAGATTTTGTCGTGTAGATTGCGAGTTTTGTTCAAATCAAATTTTCGAAAAGACACTATGGAATTCGTTTATAATTTATAACGATTTATTTATATTATAAAAGGAGTTTTAATATAAATTGGGTATCGATTTAACATTGGATTTGAAATATCAAGTTATAAATTCAGATAGGAATATTTTGGAGCTGTATGATATTCTTTGTGAATATATATTTGATAATATCTATTTATTAATATTTAATTTAATTGTATTTAAAATATATTAATATTTTATTTGATTTATTTAGGGCTGTTAAAATATTAACTTTTGCAAACAACCTCCGTTTTCGACGAAACTAATTTTGTTGGATCCAGAATATTAAATGATTGTTAGATTTCAATTTTTGTGATTTTTGGAGTCAGTATGTGGCCGTACGGGATTTTAATGGAAAAACAATCAATAATTTGACTTCAAAAATATGTTGTGTGAGCAAACGGACTCGAAATTCGACGAAACAAGTTTCGTTGTGTCCGTAATGTCGAACTATAGCTGCATGTCTATTTTTGTCGAAATTGAATACCGTGTGTGATCTCATAAATTTTTTAATGACCAACACAAGTAATGATTGATTAAATCGAGATATAAAATTCAAATAAAAAATTATTAAAACTATCCAATATAATATCCTAACTAGCCTAACCCTAAATCACCATTTGGTCAATGAAAGAATGTGCCGCTGCTTCTTTTCATTCTCAAGTTTAAACGTTAGTTTTAAAAATGGAAAGCAAATCCAAAAAAAATCCCCAAAATTGTTAAAGCCATTCATTTAAGCTCGTTTTCATTTGATCTTTTCGTTGACGCCCTTTATTCCAGACGCGATGGAGTTTACTGGGGTGCGACTTAGAAGCAGCAAGTCTAGGGCTTCGAATCATGTGAAATCAAGGTGATTTAATGAAGATTCAACAATGGATTCTTGTTTACATCATGTATTAGATTCGATTCTATTTTTTTTTTTTTTGGATTTTATAAAAACATAATATGTCGCGAGTTCATTGGGGCAAGGTTCTAGAGCCTGAGGTCGCGACTCTGATGTTGCATCGTAGCCTGTCGCAACGAAGTGAGGGTGGAGGGGACTCTGTGGAGGAGTTTAATGGTGGTGATGGGATTCATTTTACTTGAAAAAACGGAGGAGAAAGGCAGGCTTGAATGAATAGAAATTGTGTTACAAATAGTAGGTAGCGGGTTTTTTCTTTAACAAGGAAGAAAGTTTGAGGTCGGGATGAGGAAGAAGTAGGAGATTTTAGTTCAGTGGATGGTGGTGTAAGCGAGGTAAACGAAGTAGAAGAAGGAATCAGAAATGGCCGGAGCTTTGTACAGACGACACGATTTTTATCAGGGTTGAAGGAGGCTTTTAAATGGGCCGGGGACATGGCAATTAGACTGGGTTTGAAAAGGTTAGGCCAAATAGTAATATAAATGTTTAAATTTTATTTTAATTTAATAGCGTATTAATTTGTATAAAGCATAACAGATTCATACATCAACGAAATCAAACAAAACACGATTCCTTGGGACCGTATGGAAGAAGGCTATACAATGGAACTGACTGGAAGTGAATTGGAGCTCGTTACAGTTTATAGAAAAATAAATTGTTTGTCTGAATCAACCGATAGTTATCGTTATTTAACGATGATCGTCCAATGTGAGTAAAACTCACTAACTCTGCCAGTTTATATTTCTATAAATATAATCTAGTATTGATTAATGATGATTGATTGTTGTGTGTGGATTGTTTGGATGAATTGTTAATTGATGGGTTAAAATTATAGATAACAATATATATATATACATATATATGTATATATCGTTAATCATATATTGATTATGTTTATCAGAATATTTCAAATTGAAATGAAATCGATGTTATTTATATTTTTCAACATCTATGGATGTAGGGAAACAGGTTGGAGGGATCCAACTGGATTCCTCAAATATTATTACTGTTTATTTTCATATATTATTATATATGATGTGTTATATTTTCTATGATTGATTTTTTATGTATGGATGACAATGGCAATATGATTTGGTACTTCTAAAATACCATAAGTAATACTCGGATGTAAAACGGGAATTTTCAAAAGTGTATATTGAAAAGAAAATAATTATAAAATCAAAGGATTTTATAAAAGAAAATAATTATAAAATCAAAGGATTTTATAAAAGAAATTATTTATAAAAATCAAAGTATTTTATAAAGGGAATATTTATTCAAAAAATAAATCGAATTATAAAATGAATTTTTATTTAGAAAATAAATAGAATTATAAAGGGAATATTTATTTAGAAAATAAATAGAATTATAAAAGGAATATTTATTTGTAAAATAAATAGAATAATAAAATAAAGTATTTGGATAATGGATAGAATTTTATAAAAAGAGAATTGTACATTAGGAAGGTTTAGACCCGTGCTTTGCACATGGGTATAACATGATATGGGTTTGAAGTAAATATTTCATAGAAAAATGTTTTAACAGATAAAAATGAGAAGACTAATTTATAAATAAGGTTTCATAAATTAAATAAAATATTTATCATGTGATAAATGGAATATATATGCCTGAACTTATATAGAGAAGTAGAAATCGGTTTTGACACCGATATTTTAAATAGAATGTGAACTCAGCACTTATAAAGGGAATTATAAATGAGATTTACGTGTCGGAAATAAAAAGGAGATTTCATATGAATAATTTTATAAATAGAAGTATAAATAGAATTTGGAAATTGGATATTATTTTAAAATACGAAATCAAACTTAATGGATCATATACAAGAAATATTTCACATTCGATGTAAATAATGGATTAAAATGAATATTTTATAAACTAAAAACACTTATAAGGAAAATTGGGTTTTGAATAGGAATTCAAACGGGAATTTGAATGAGATAGGAAGTAGAGTTAATCGAATGGAGTTAATCAAAGAGGATTAATCGAATATTGGTTATTCAAAGAGAGTTAATCGAATATTAGTTATTCGAACAGGGTTAATCGAATATTAGTTGTTCGAAGAGAGTTAATTGAATACTAGTTATCCGAATAGAGTTCATCGAATTAGAGCTAATTGAATATTAGTTATTATAATAAAGTTAATCAAATTAGAGTTAGTCAAATATTAGTTATTCGAATAGAGTTAATCGAATATAGTTTATTCGAAAGAAAGATTATCGAATATAGTTTATTCAAAAGAGAGATTATCGAATATAGTTTATTCGAAGAAAAGAGTTATCAAATAGAGTCTATTCGAAAGAGAGTTATCAAATAGAGATTATTCGAGAGAGAATTACACATTGAAATTCGATTTTATCAAATTCGAGAAAGTACTATTCACTTTCCATTTTTAATCAACATTTTTTTATTTATTAATAAAATAATTGTTTGTTTATTTACCCAAATTAATAAATAAAGTTATATTTAAGTTATTATATTTCGGAAGCATGGGATTATAACACTATTGTTATAATCAAATAATTTCTGTTAAAGAAGTGGATTCGTAAACAGAATCTGATAGTTACGTAAGGAAGTTTGTTAAAGATTTAAAAGGTGAACTTTGTCTATTTCGAGTTTAGAAATGTTGTTCAGTTAAGGTCTGAGAGGTAGTTATACCCCCAAATTGATTGACTTCATTTTTAACTAAGAAACGACTAAGGTTCGACAGTGAAGGTAGGTTAAGTGAATTTAGTTAATGAGTGTAATGGTTTGAGTTGGCATAGCGATGTTTTATTTAAACATCCGTTTAAATTCAATGAAGGGGTTTTGTAAATGTTTTGCAAATAAGAATCAGGAATGTTTTCTAATACAAAAAAATAGAAATGAGAGTAAATATGGAATTGTTTTCCAAGGAATAATAATATATATTTTCTAAATTTAGAAAATAAGAATTCACGAATATATGGAAACGAGAATAGGGAAATGAATAATTGAATGATAAATTAAATTAAAGGGAATTAGTGTTGATTGATGATTTGCTTGGTAAGATTTCCATTTGGAAATACGACCATTGTTTGTACACATGTTTTCTGTGATAGTTAGATAACCGACTATCAAAGTTTGACCATTTTTCTGGTGTTAGTACGGAGAGACCTAGATCAGAATTATTATCTGAAAACCCCTCCATATGGGCATTAGCATCGCGAATCAAATTTGATGAAGATAATAGAAGGCGGAGTTTATGCAAGGGCTGTTCTGGCAAATTCTAGGTAGAAATTTCCTAAGATGGATTTATAGAATAGTGCCTTTGGTTTGTCCAGTCCCAGGACAACCTGTACGGAAGAATGTCTGATAGAGTATATTTAACAGATCGCGTAAGTTGATTTCTTTAAACGTATTTATGTTTGGTGGAAGAGAAATTCGTTTCTCTTAGCCGTATACCCGTGGTATTTTTTGAGAAATCAATTTATGATTTGGGGGATATGACGATGTGGCATTCAAAGTGAATAAATGTGTGATATGTACGTTGTGGCCTCTAGCCTCAACAACCAGGAAATGAAAAAATCAAGCAGGCGACACGGCTTAGTGGGTAGCTCCCAATTAGGTTGTATTATCACCTATCTAGAGAAATTCATTTCATTGTTTATTCTATTCTATGCTGTCCCATTCGGGAAAACGATTGCTGATCCCAACTGTTGGTGATATACATTCGATACAATTAAGCGAAATGAGTGGTCGGTCATGTGTGGCCAAGTAACAAGATGTTCTTGTTGAACCCACTGTATTCTCCTCTAGAGATACACTATCGGAAGATAGTTCCATACCCTGTCATAGTTGGAAATTCAGTACCCAATAATTGCCCGCGGTTTTGATTATATATTATATATGTGGAACGTGAGATGAAAGCGTTCCGCTAGATTGCTATTTATTTGATTTAGATATTATTATAATATTAGAAGAGTATGGATTTTTAAAAGAATGGTTTGGGTTATCGTAAGGTAAAAACCATCCGTGTTTATGTGTGGATTGGTCTTGTGATTATTCTTTCTTTTAAAAGGATTTTAAAAGTTAAACAAATGGTTGGAGTTTACTTACACCAGTCACATGACTGACCTAGAGTTTATTTTGTTTTGTTTTCTCTAAACTCTTGGGTGCCCAATTTTGTATGGGCAGTCAAGTAGTCAGGATTTACGGATACACTAGATGGAGCTTGGAGTAGGAGGCTTCAGCATCTTTTTGTAGCAATTGTTTATTTCTGGTGTGTTGTAAGTGTTGTACTTTGATAATGATATGTAAATTCAATTACAGATTTGTATTTCAAAGTTATGTTATATAGTATATTTTATTCATTGGCTGTAAGGTTCGTGTTACTTTGATGTTGTAGGTATCAACTTCTTCTTATATTCTAATTTTCTATCTTATCTATTCTCACCCTCTAACTTCTTTCTATTTACGTTCTAGTATTTTTGATTTTTGAATAGTCGACATGGTGCTGCATGTTGATGTTCTACATCGAAAATTTCCCAGGCCATGACAGTGGTATTAGAGTTGAAGGTTAAGTAATTACCTTAGCTCTGTGGCGTGAGTCGATAGAGATAGGGTTAGTAATACCCTAGATTGACTTTGAGTGTGTAAATACGAGTGAATGTATTTGTAGATTTTATAAAAATGGTTTTGCATTGTGGAGATTTATCGGTTGATTTGTTTATGAGTTCAGGTCGATCAGTTTGATCCACTGTATTGGTAGGAGTTCCTAAACATTTGAATACGATGAACCGAATGGAGTAATTTTACCCAAATTATATTTTGGTATAAAGAATGATTAATATTCGAATCATTATAATATATTGGATGTGTTGGTTGTTATTGTAATTGAATTAGATTATAAAAGTAAAATGGTTATGTAAATAACCAATTAAAATTCAGATAAGTATTATGAAATGAATTAAACCTAAATTGAAATCAGAATTGAAAATACAACTCTGGAAAGCTGAAAAGTGTTTGCAAATGGATTTGGATTTAATATCTGAGATTTTTAAAATCCTAGGAGATTTTAATTTGTTTTACGAACATTACGAATGGTATTTTGAAAATATATTTCAAAATGGAAGTGTTTAAATATGGATTTTGAAAGCGATAGTATTGAACTCACTTCGGTCGCCGGAAAATAATTCCGATGATGACTGCGCAACATCATCGGTGTTCATTTTCGAGTTCTAAATGACGGAGTACTGCCAAAGAGACTGTTTTCGAATTGGTTTTGATATTACAAAATGAATACTTGATGTTTGAAAAGCAAAGTTGTTTAAAACTCCTAGGAAGATATAGTTAGAACTAAAAACAAATTAAACAGAAATTTGGAAAATCATGGAATTAAAATAAAGCTAATTAAGTGGTGATTGAAATTGAATTGAAATAGAAAATACGAAATAAAATTGGATTTTGAGATAGGGATCTAGAACTATATTGGATTGATGAGTTAAGAGCTTAGAATCGAGAATGGAACTCGAATTTGAAATGAGATTTGGTTTGGATATAAGTGAATAATTGTGTTGAGAATGAATTGATTAGAGATTTATTGGGATGGCATTTATGTTGAATGGGTAGCAGATGGAAATAATATAATGATATGCCAGACAAAAAGGTACAAGTTTATTTTTATATGAGTTTAGTGATTTATGAGCCTATTGGCAAGCCGCTTGGCGTTTTGATTTTATTTTGGTTTGGAGAAGGCCTAAGAGACGAGTTGTAGTTGTACGAATTGAGCCGTACAAAGGAGACGCTGGCGAAATTTTTCCAAAATTTCGGGTGTTCGAAAATTTTCAGGATTTTTGAAAATCTTCGTCAATAAAAATGAGTTAATATTTTAATTTAAGTTAATTGGTTTAGTTGAAACTGAAGTTGATAAGTAAAAAAATAATTTTTAACCCGGTTGATAGGGTTTGTTTTCTACCTTTAGCAATTTCGAGGACAAAATTATTTTAAGGGGGGAAGAATGTAACGACCCGTATTTTTAATGAATAATAAATAAATTATTTAATTATTTAAATAATGGTTTGGTAATTTAAAATGACCAGAATTAAATAATATTGAATATTTAATTAATATAAATAGTAGAATAATATATATAATTCTGGAATAATCGGAATTAAGTTGAATTGACAATATTTTGCGAATTAGATTATTTACAAGATATAATTCAGTTTAGTATCAAATTATAATAACAAATATATTTAATAAACGAAGATTGAATACATAAATTTTATTATAATTATAATCAAGCTCGAAATGGCGTGGCAGTTCATAATTTGGCGATCGAATTTTAAATGAATATACAGAATCCATTTTAAGTCGGATTTCTGTGAAACAAGAAACGTTCGGAGTTGGGGAAGTTTATTTTTCTAATGAAAGAGAAAAATCGAGATTTCGTCATGTAGATTGTGAGCAATGTCTAAATCAAATTTTCGAAATGTCGCTATGGAATTCGTTTATAATTTATAATGATTTACTTATATTATAAAAGGGTTTTTAATAAAAATTGGGTATCGATTTAACACTGGGTTTGAAATATCAAGTTATAAATTCAGATAGGTATATTTTGGAGCTGTATGATATTCTATGTGAATATATATTCTATAATATCTATTTATTAATATTTAATTTAATTGTTTTTAAAATATATTAAAATTTTATTTGGTTAATTTAGGGCTTTAAAATAACTACTTTTGCAAACGACCTCCGTTTTCGATGAAACTAATTTTGTTAGATCCAGAATATTAAGTTATTATTAGGTTTCAATTTTCGTGATTTTTGGAGTCAGTATGTGGCCGTACGGGATTTAATGTGAAAAACAGTCAATAATTTGACTTTAAAAATATGTTATGTGAGCAAATGGACTCGAAATTCGACAAAACAAGTTTTGTTGTGTACGTAATGTCGAACTATAGCTGCATGTCCATTTTCGTTAAAATTGGATACAGTGTGTGACCGCATGAAATTTTTAATGACCAACACAAGTAATGATTGATTAAATCGAGATATAAAATTCAAGTAAAAAATTATTAAAACTATCCTATATAATATTCTAACCGGCCTAACCCTAAATCACTCTCTGGTCAATGAAAGAATGTGTCGCTGTTTCTTTTCTTTCTCCAGTTAAAACAGCTTTAAAAATGGAAAACAAATCCAAATAAAATAAAAGTAAATTCCTCAAAATTGTTAAAGACATTCTTTAAGCTCATTTTCATCTGAGCTTTTTGTTGATTCCCTTAATTCCAGACGCGATGGAGTTTACTAGTGTGCGACTTAGAAGCAGCAAGTCTAGGGCTTCGAATCATGTGAAATCAAGGCGATTTAATGGAGATTCAACAATGGATTCTTGTTTACATCATGTATTCAATTCGATTCTATTTTTTTGGATTTTATAAAAACAAAATATGTCACGAGTTCATTGGGGTGAGGTTCTGGAACCTGAGGTCATGACTCTGATGTTGCACCGTAGCCTGTCGCAACGAAGTGAGGGTGGAGGGGATTCTATCGAGGAGTTGAATGGTGGTGACGGGATTCGGTTTACTTGAAAAATGAAGGAGAAAGGATGGTTTGAATAAGCAGAAATGGTGTTACAAATAGAAGGTAGCGGGTTTTTTTCTTTAACGAGGAAGAAAGGTTGAGGTCGGGATGAGGAAGAAGTAGGTGATTTTAGTTCGATGGATGGTGGTATGAGCGAGGTAAACGAGGTAGAAGAAGGAATCGGAAATGGACAGAGCTTTGTACAAGAGATGCGATTTTTATCAAGGAAGAGAGAGGCTTTTAAATGGGCCAGGGACATGGCAATTGGAATGGATTTGAAAAGGTTGGGCCAAATAGTAATATAAATGTTTAAAGTTTACTTTAATTTAATAGTGTATTAACTTGTATAAAGCATAACAAATCAACGAAATCAAACAAAACAGGATTCATTGGGATCATATGGAAGAAGACTATACAATAGAACTGACTGGGAATGAATTGGAGCTCGTTACAATTTATAGAAAAATAAATTGTCTGTTGAATCAACCGACAATTATCGTTATTTAAGGATGATCGTCCAATGTAGTAAAACTCACTATCTCTGCCAGTTTATATTTTTACAAATGTAATCTAGTATTGATAAATGATGATTGATTATTGTGTGTTAATTGTCCGGATGAACTGTTAATTGATTGGTTAAAATTATAGATAACGATATATATATATATATATATATATATTTATACATATATATATATGTACATATACATATTGTTAATCGATTATTGATTCTGTTTATTAGAGTATTTCATATTGAAATGAAATTGATGTTATTTATATTTTTTAACACCTGTGGATGCAGGGAAACAGGTTGGAGGGATCCAACTGGATTCCTCAAATATTATTACTGTCTATATTCATATATTGCGATATATGATGTGATATATTTTCTGTGATTGATTTTGTATGTGTGGATGACACTGGCACTGTGATTTGGTATTTCTAAAATACCATAAGCATTACTGGGATGTAAAATGAGAATTTTAAAAAGTGTATATTAAAAAGAAATTATTTATAAAATTAAAGATTTTATAAAAGAAAATATTTATAAAATCAAAGGATTTTATAAAAGAAATCCTTTATAAAAATCAAAGTATTTTATAAAAGCAATATTTATTTAGAAAATAAACAGAATTATTAAGGGAATATATTTATTTAGAAAATAAATAGAATTATAAACGGAATATTTATTTCGAAAATAAATAAAATTATAAAATGAATATTTATTTAGAAAACGAATAGAATTATAAAAGGAATATTTGTTTAGAAAATAAATAGAATTATAAAAGAAAATATTTGGATAATGTATAGAATTTTATAAAAAGAGAATTGTACATTAGGAAGGTTTAGATTCGTGCTTCGCACACGGGTATAACATGATATGGATTTGAAGTAAATATTTAGTAGGAATCTGTTTTAACAGATAAAAATGAGAAGTTTAATTTATAAATAAGGTTTCATAAATAAAATAAAATATTTATCATGTGGTAAATGGAATATATAAGTCTGAACTTATATAGAAAAGTAGAAATCAGTTTTGACACCGATATTTTAAATAGAATGTGAACTCATCATTGATAAAGGGAATTATAAATGAGATTTAAGTGTTAGAAATAAAAAGGAGATTTCATATGAATAATTTTATAAATAGAAGTATAAATAGAATTCGGAAATTGGATATTATTTTAAAATACGAAATCAAACTTAATGGATTATATAAAAAGAAATATTTTTCACATTAGATGTGAATAATGGATTAAAATGAATATTTTATAAATTAAAACACTTATAAGGAAAATTGGGTTTTGAATAGGAATTCAAATGGGAATTTGAATGAGATAGGAAATAGAGTTAATCGAATAGAGTTAATCGAGGAGGGCTAATCAAATATTAGTTATTCGAACAGAGTTAATCGAATATTAGTTATTCGTAGAGAGTTAATCGAATATTAGTTTTTCGAATAGAGTTAATTGAATTAGAGTTAATTGAATATTAGTTATTCGAATAGAGTTACTCAAATTAGATTTAGTCGGATATTAGTTATTCGAACAGAGATAATCGAATATAGTTTATTCGAAAGAAAGATCATCGTTATTCAAATAGAGCTAATCGAATTAGAGTTAATCGAATATTAGTTATTTGAATAGAGTTAATCAAATTAGAGTTAGTCGAATATTAGTTATTCGAATAGAGTTAATCAAATTAGAGTTAGTCGAATGTTAGTTATTCGAATAGAGTTAGTCGAATATAGTTTATTAAAAAGAAAGATTATCGAATATAGTTTATTCGAAAGAGATATTATCGAATATAGTTTATTCGAAAGAGAGATTATCGAATATAGTTTATTCGAAGAAAAGAGTTATCGAATAGAGATTATTCGAGAGAGAATTACAAGTCGAAATTCGATTTTATCGAATTCGGGAAAGTACTATTCACTTTCCGTTTTTAATCAAGATTTATTATTTATTAATAAATTAGTTGTTTGTGTATTTATCCAAATTAATAAATAAAATTATATTTAAGTTATTATATTTCGGAAGCATGGGATCATAACACTGTTGTTATAATCCAATGACTTCTGTAAAAGAATTGGATTCGTAAATAGAATCCGAGAGTTACATAAGGAAGTTTATTAAAGATTTAGAAGGTGAAATTTGTCTATTTCGAGGTTAGAAATGTTATTCAGTTAAGGTCTGAGAGTTAGTTATACAACTTGATTGACTTCATTTTTAACTAAGAAATGGTTAAGGTTCGACAGTGAAGGTAGGTTAAGTGAATTTAGTTAATTAATGTAATGGCTTGAGTTAGCATAGCGATGTTTTATTTAAACATCTGTTTAAATCCAATAAAGGAGTTTTGGAAATGTTTTCCAAATAAGAATCAGAAATGTTTTCTAGTATAAAAAAATAGAAATTAGAGTAAATATGGAAATGTTTTCCAATGATTAATAACGTATATTTTCTAAATTTAGAAATAAGAATTTACGAATATATGGAAACAAGAATAGGGAAATGAATAATTGAATGACTAATTAAATTAAAGGGGATCAGTATTTATTGATGATTTGCTCGGTAAGATTTCTAATACGACCATTGTTTGTACACATGTTTCCTTTGATAGTTAAATAACCGACTATCAAAGTTTGACCATTTTTCCATTGTCAATACGGAGAGACCGGGATCAGAATTATTATCTGAAAACCCCTCCGTATGGGTATTTGCGTCGCGAACCAAATATGATGAAGATAATTGAAGATGGAGTTTCTGCAAGGGCTGTTCTGGCAAATCCTACGTAGAAATTTCCTAAAATGGATTTATAGAATAGTGCCTTCGGTTTGTCTAGTCCCAGGACAACATGTATGGAAGAATGTCTGACAGAGTATGTTTAACAGATTGCGTAAGTTGATCTCTTCAAACATATTTACGTTTGGTGGTGGAGAAATTCGTTTCTCTTAGTCGTATACCCATAGTATTATTGTAGAAATCAATTTGTGATTTGGCGGATATGACAATGTGGCATTCAAAGTGAATAAATATGTGATCTGTACGTTATGGCCTCTAGCCTCAACAACCCGGAAATGACAAAAATTGGCCAGGCAGTATGGCTAAGTGGGTAGCTCTGAATTAGGGTGTATTATCACCTATCTAGAGAAATTCATTTCATTCTTTATTTTATTCGATGTTGTCCCGTTAGGTAAAACGGTTGTCGATCCCAACTGTTGGTGATATACATTTGATATACTTAAGCGAAATGAGTGGTCAGTCATGTGTGTCCAGGTTACAAGATGTTCTTGTTGAACCCAGTGTATTCTCCTCTAGAGATACACTATAGGAAGGCGGTTCCATACCTTGTCATAGCTGAAAATTCATTATCTAATAAGTGCTTGTGGTTTTGGTTATATATTATATATGTGGAACGTGAGATGAAAGCATTCCATTAGATTGTTGTTTATTTGATTTAGACATTATTATAATATCAGAAGAGTATGGATTTTTAAAAGAATGGTTTGGGTTATCCTAAGGTAAAAACCATCTGTGTTTATGTGTGGATTGGTCTTATGATTATTCTTTCTTTTAAAAGGATTTTAAAAGTTAAACAAATGGTTGGAGTTTACTCACACCAGTCACATGACTTACCCAGAGTTTATTTTTTTTCCTTAAACTCTTGGGTACCCAATTTTGGCAGTCAAGTAGTCAGGATATATAGATACACTAGATGGAGCTTGGAGCAAGAGGCTTCAGCAGCTTATTATAGCAATTATTTATTTCTGTTGTGTTGTAAGTGTTGTGCTTTGATAATGATATGTATATTCAAGTACAGATTTGTATTTCAAAGATATATTATATAGTTTATTTTATTCGTTGGCTGTGAGGTTCATGTTACTCTGATGTTGTAGTTGTCTTCTTCTTGTATTCTAATTTTCTATCTTATCTATTCTCACCATCTAACTTGTTTCTATTAACGTTCCGGTATTTTCGATTTTTGAATAATCGACATGGTGCTTCATGTCGATGTTCTAAGTCGAAAATTTCCTAGGCCGTTACATTGGGTGCTCATATTTTCCACACGGGCAGTCGAGTAGTTTTATTTTACGGATATACTGAGCATAATTCTGTCCAGAACACTGATAATCTTACGCTGTGGTAGATTATTTATTTTCCGCTGTGCATTGTACTACATTTATTGTAAATAAATCTTCCACTGTATTATTATTTTCGATGTACTCTGATTTATGTACACTGATGTAACATTATTATGATATTTTTAAAAGTCTTAGGTTATTTGTTCTGATGTGTTGCATGCCCAGAGTTAGCATATGCGGGATTCGAATGGTCTTGGTTGGTTTTGCGATCAATTATGTCCGAGCGAAATCTGTATTGTTTCAATTATAGTAATGTAAATAAATATCAGGGGATTATGGGATAAATATTACCTGAGTCATAACATGTACCAAATAAACAGATGCTAGTACTGTAAAATCATGGTGGTAGAGCTCGAGCGTGCATCGACGCATCAACACCGTAATCTTTTCATAGCGCCATAACGCACCTGGCAATCGACCCAGGAAAACCAAGACGGTCTCAGGCGAAGGCCGTAAGCTACCCGTTCATGGCATTACACGTGGTACCCCCACGCCTCCATCTAATGTAATCCATAACCCACCGATCAGGAATCCCAATTAAAACAATAAAATTGCCCAATATAGCAGACCGTTGACCTTTAGTGGTAGATGGGCAAAAATTAAAACTACCAACAGGTCGACCATGATGGAGTTTTGGTCCAGTGGTACAACAGAGTCCAATCTATCCCACCCCAAATCAAAAGCATTTTTGAAATGCTATTTTATGTTAACTTGCCATGAAATTCAAAGTGTTTATAAATTCAAAACACTTTAAAAACTCAACTATGACTTGAAGAAATAAATCATCACATATAAGGAAAAATGTAAATCACAACTCAAAACAAAACGGATATTAAAATTTATCATATATAATAACAATATGATAAAATAAATCAAATCAGAGTATCATATATAAATTAATACAATACTCATAATGAATATCCTATATAAAACAATATGTCAAAATGAATCAAGTCACACTAAATTTGATATCGAGCAAAAGTATCATCATACTAAGGAAATAAAAGCATGTCAGCTTAGAAAACACTTCAATTCAGAAATTGAAGTACACTTTCAGACAGTAATTATTCAAGTATAACACATGCCCCATATCATATTATGTTACCAGTATATTTCACAAATGAGAATGCAAAAAAAAACCGAACATTCCATATGAGAAGTCAAAAGAGTAACCAGAAAAGTATTACCAAACGTCCCATACCGCTTGGTAATACTAATTCGTCTACTCAAAATCCTCATCATACAAAAATTTCGCATAAATCTCAACGAAAATTATGTTCAATTTAAACTATATATCCATCACAAAAAAGTAACAAATTTACTCCTGGTTGTTCCTATCTTTCACCGGTATTTTTATTTCAAATACAGATCAGAGTCAAATTTCAAAACTGACTTAGTTCTTACTTAACAACCATTCTCAAATCGGGCATCACTCGGGTTTCGCTTTGTCAAATTTCTCAGTATTTATTATCATTATTTTTCCAAAATCTCATTAAAATAATACTTATTTTCCTCGAACCACTCTCTCTAATGCGATTCTAGTGTTAATTCTCCTCATTCTAGGGTATTTCCACCCTATCTCTAATGAGTTTTTAAACCCAATAAGCCAAATTTTATATAAACCATAGCTCTGATACAAAATGTAACAACCCGCCATTTTACAGCCCCAAGTCGGTAATTAAACCAACTCGAAGCGTTCAAAGTAACGGATTGTTATTGGCTTACAGGGTTTAAACATAATTAACACCGAATCACAACATACAATAACTTGCAACAGAATAAAATTATATATAAATATTGGGGTTTAATACAATTTTTATATAGAGAAAGAGAATAAATACATACATAAATTTTTATGAATAAAGTTTTACAAGATTTCGTCGGGCTTGCGCACACTTGAGTCTTCTCGTGCCTCTCCTCTTTTAAGAGCTAAATCCTTGCATCTGTAACACTTGGAATCAATCCTAAAAGTTGATAAAAAAGTTGTATGAAAGATTAAAAATGCCCTTCCTTAATTGATGTTTCTACAATAAAATTTGAAATTAACAGTTCAAAGCGGTTTCAAAAACTTGGAGAACTAAAAAGGGCAGTTAGACGCTCTCATGTCTTTTACAGAATGGTCCATAATGAAGACAAGTAGAGCAAACCCATGCTACACACATGGATATGACCAGAATATATATTTTGCACAAAGAAAATTAATTCATTTCTAATAATTAATCAACATGTACTGTTAACACAAAGGAATTATAAAACAATATTACAACATTCCTATAAACACTAAAATCAGTAGACACTTCTTACTGAGTCAATGAAGTAATATGTATGAATGATTTGAAAATAAATGCAGCCCTTACTGATATAATGATAGGAGAATGAGCTGAGTTCATCCCTAGAGCATTCATACGCATGAAACTATTTCATTTGAATGCTTGTTCCATCTAGTTCATTATCTTCCACAACATGGAGAAGCCAAAAAAAGGGATGAACTTAAACGCGGACATTGCAAAATGGATTACATTAAGCAAATAATAAATTATTTTAACCTAATATTTTTGTCGCTTGACTTATAATATTAGAAAAACACTTCGTCGAAAATGGAAATACATTTCGTCTTACTCTATTTCAAAAATATTACCCATAAAAAAAAGCAAAGGATTAATTGCAGGATTACAAATAAGTCATTGCAAGATGAGAGCAATTCTACTTTTACTCATACATCAAAATATATTCGAATTTGCAAAAGGATTAATATTTGAATTTCATAAGTTTTAATAGATATGTGGCTTCAACAAAAAAGGGAGCAACACTGATATAGTTAATTGAAACCGAGCATTATCCAAAAGATATTACACTTGTGCTGATCGAGAATCAATTTATCAATGTCAAATCTTGCGGCAATAAAATTAACATATTCATTTGCTCATATACTTAATTATACTTGGTAAAAGGAAACATAAAGACAGAGACTCAGAAATAGCTAACGTGTTACAAATCATTTGAGTTATGTTTTCATATGTTACTGCAAATTTATAGTTCAAATCAAAATTCACATTGTAAACGTTATGACAAAATGGATGAAGTCTAATAAAATAAATATGAGAAGGTTAAGTACAATATTTCCATTTACATGTGGGGTTATGAAAGAAAAAAATCTTGCTTCGCAAAGTGGAAACTACAACAAAATGGGACAGTATCATTTAGTAACAATATATTAAAACTATACCAGTTTATTGAACTATTTATAGCCGTATTTTAAAAAAAGGACCGCACCATAATTTGCACAACTGAAGCAAAATATGAAGACAACAACTGAAGTAAAGTATAAGTAAATGCAAAGTAAGTGCATATCATAAACAACCCAGGGCAAGTACCAGATACAACTCATTTCCACAACAATTTTAAGAGTAATAAGCACTAAAAAAATGAACGGACAGTAGCACTTGAGCCCAACGTCCCTTATATCCACAAACAGCTACCACTGTTGCATGTTGTTTCAAATATATTTAACATGCATCTCTTAACGGAACAATTGGCACAAAGAAAATGGGCACACCAAGTATTGAGGGCAACAACTCATAGCTCGTATGGGAATGAAAAGTATACAAAATTTACATTTTCTATCACTCTCGTAGGAGGGGTTAAACTTATGTAGGAAAAAGAATTAGTGGATGTAATTCAAGTTCTAAATCAAAAGGTTCAGGACAAAGAAAATAGTAAGCACCATTTACTAAAATCCAGAGCACATTGGGTAGTTTGTATGCACTATCTATTTTGCAGGGGATATAAATTCACAAAGAAAATGTGGAACTCTACGAAAAGATAAACCTCGCTCATGAGGAAAACATGGAAATCAAGAAGGTAGATAACTGGAGTCTAATTTTATTTGAATACCCAAATAGGAAAGAAATGTAGGGATCATCATCTAAACAAATTAAACACACTAATAAAAGAAAATGCCACATGCAACAGCCGATATAGCCGTGTAGGAAGATAAATTTCGGAGGCAAACCTGATTTTCTGAATTGCAGACTCTCAAATCAACTTAAAGGCTCAGACAACAGTATCATCTGTGTCAAATTCGGGTCCATCAGACTCAGATCGGAGCTCCGACACAATAGTCTTGACACGATGGTGGATTTCGGGTGGTGGAAGGGCCCACACTGAGTACACCTCTTCCCACTGCCGTGCTCTCCTAGTGGCGACTGATGCACGGACAGCTTCGACTTGGGCAGATCGAGGCTGCAACGCCACATGGTAGAGAGGGTTGTTCTGGCGTCGGCATGCAGATAACATTGGTGGCCATTAATTTGATTTTTGAAAAATTAATTCGAGGATGGTAAAGGGGTGAAATAGATGTGAAGAACGAGGAACTCTTTTTGTGTCTTTTCCCATAAATAAATGGGGTATGCACCTTTTTATAACTTAAACAAAGGGATTACAAAATGATCTAGATTTTTATAGATAAAAGACAACATGTATCAAATAAATTCAGATGTCCAAGGGTAGGCGTGAAGTTTTATAGGAAAACAAAAACCATTGGCAAATATTTTCAACAGCTAATATTTGAGTATAGAATACCAGGTATTGTTGTATTCAAAGGTTGGGTAGAACATGTTATGCAACGTCGGACTGAACCAAGGAGAAATAGTTTAAATGAAGCACACAAACAATGTTGTTTACTTATTTTAAACGCGTTATAAATTCAATGTTTACTAACTATAAACCAAATTTGATGTTAATGCAATAACACACAAAATTTATTTCACAATTTATTTTATTACATCAACCATATAATCAGTTTTGAAATAAATTCACACATACCGTTTATTCAAAATTCATTAATTATTTAAATTAAAAATTCAAATTTTATATTCGAAGCCACACTTTAAAATATAATTTAAAGTTCTCAAATGACAATGAATTATGTCACCGAGTATTGGGTAAATCCAATTTAGTTGTATTAGAATTTTTTATATACAACATTCGTATTTGAAATAGAACATAAAAAGAATATAAAGTTAAATATTCAATGTAATCGTGTTTATTTGAAAAATACTCAAATGGATTAATTTAGAAGTAAACTCAAATGAGATTCCAAATTCTATATCAAAAGCCAAATAGTTATTTATTATTTAAATAATTTTAAATCCAAAAGTTTTCTGAGTCGCTTCAAAGTTCTTTCAAAAATTTGGGTTGTTATAAATAACCTTTTATAAGATTTTGAATCTTAAAACAAAATTGAACAAAAAAGGGTTGTTTTGGTTTCTAGTTTAGACTAGAACATAAATAATAAATAATAAGAAAATTCAATTTAGTAACTACATTAATTTCTCTTGTATATATATATATATATATATATTATCCGTCCAAATCTACGTAAATTACGCTATTAATAAATAAATATTTGTTTGTGATTATGTGTTTGAGATTGAAGTGTTCCATTTTATGGCAATAAATGTATAGTAATAAATCCCATGATAAATGGAAATTAAACATTTGTGACCACTACAGCAATAAATATGGAATTTGTTGTTGTAATAAAATGGTCATAAATAGGGTAATAATTATTGTAACTATATTTGTTTTGGGAATTTACTGAATATGGTAGATATGCCTAAATGACTATAATAAAAATTGGTATTTAGGAACAAAGGATTGTAACTCCAACTAGGGAATAAATAAGTAGCAAACTTATATATAATCACGTAAGAATTAATCGAAATTTAATTTATAGTAATATTTAGGAGTTACAATAGTTAGATTAGAATTCAAAAAGGGACTGATATAAAAAGTTCAATTAATAGTAAATGCCTTTAGAGAATATGACCATTAGTGTCATAAATGGCATTAAATAGGTTAATTTGTGCCTTAGTAAAATATGACCATTAGTGTTATATATGACATTAAATAGGTTAATATATGCCTTAAGAAATATGACCGTTAGGGCCGTTAGTGTTGGGTAACTTAGTTAATAATAATAAATGGGATAGGAAGGAGAAATTAATAGGAATAGATTGGCATAGTAAATGCTTAGTTAAATATGGAAATTAATAAATAAACATCCTAGGATAGGAAGTTATAGGTTTTACTTATTTATTTCTTGTTAATCTGGAATTAATTTAATTTAGAATCAAGATTTGACTTAGTAGGTTAATGATGCGAGGCCAGATGCCTTATTCGATAGAAGTCTGCACATTTCAGTAGTCGAATATTGTACAACTGATGTGAGATATCATTAACCATAGAATCTTGAGACAATAGTTAATTGCATAGCAAGGATCCTAAAATGAGATTTATCTCAATTGTGAGGTATTAATTGGTTATAGGACCCGCCCCCTATCCCAAAGAGAATACCTTAAAAAGTAATTAATTTATAAGCATAAGCCCGCTTCGGGATAGAGGTATTACGTAGTTAGATCCATACTTAAAAGGGTATTGAGTGAACGCATAACTCATCTACCCTTAAAAATAAAGTATTAAATGATTACTGGGTACAAGTTTGGTATCCCTACGTTGCTCCGCCTCCTTTGGTTATTAAGTAACTGCATAGAGAATCTACATTGGGATTAAGTATTAAATTAAAGTTAAGGAGGTACCTTAAGTATTTCTATCCCATAGAAAGTACTAAGTGACTAGGGGATTATCTAATAAAGTCAGCTAGATAGTAACATGGGACTTCGCCAAGAGGGTCATAAATGGTGTCGCACTCCTATCTTAACCCGATATTAAGTGGCTAGTTACTCTCTCTTGCCTTATGAGGGATTTTGGGTACATATATGAATGACGAAAGCCTTAAATTAGTATAACTTATCACCTAGTGTCCTTTAATTTATATTAGTGTAGGGTAAACTACTGAGTAAGGTATTAAGTGACTGATAGGTCCACCTTGGGTCTTAAGTGATCGAAAGGATCCACCCTTATCTTGTATTTATAGCGAGGTCATAAGTGGCTATATAGGAATGATTAACCTCCTTATGTAACAGTGACTAGTTGGGATCCCGCCTCCTAGTCTTTGGTAATTAGTTGAATGGTAATTTAAAGGCTTCATACTTATTTGTAAACAATCTATCTCAATATTTTGATATTGTTATCTTTGAGGATGCTACCTTGGTTGTGGTAGCTAGTCGTCGTGCGTAAATATTTACAAGGTTATGTTAGGATTACAAGCCTTGTTAGACATATGTTTTGGTTCTGACCAAACGGGAGACATTTGTATACTATAAACAGTGTTATACATTTTCTACTCATCAGGACTTGTTGTTCTGACCCCCCTCGTCATAAAAACTCTCTGGTAACCCCACCACTAACTATTTCATTTTAATTTATGAATTTCATAGCAATAGAAAATACATTATCTCGGGGAAGAAAAGTCATAACAGGCGTTCTACTTGGTTATCAGTTCTTGTTCTCCCACAGTCGTTATTGAAGTGACGATACACTTTAAGGTAGTTGCCTTAGTCGCTACTATTTATCTTATTTTGATTATGTTGAGTTAGTTTTATTTTACTCTAATTATGCACATGCTCATAGATTACAAGTACCATATTAACACTCCCCATACTTGGATGGGTTTGAGTTTGATATTTGTCTAAATTTGGGCTTAGAAAAGTGTGGGGTGTTACAGAAAGACCGTTGATATTTCCTACTGCGTCAAAGGTGCCGATACATAGCTATTGTGGGACAAATCATTATTCAAATAGTATTTCCAACAATTCAAAGACATTGATCCTAAAAATGCAAGGAGCTTGGAAATTAAAGATCAACACCTAATGGGACTACAGTAACGGTTCCCATTGATGATGATGACCCTTCTAAGATCTTGAAAATAAGATCCCACCTTAGACCCCTATGGATGAGGGAATTCACTAATTTTCTCCATGCTAACCTCGACGGTGCATGGACCAGTGCTGATATGTGTTGGAACTTGCCGATCGTCATAATCCTGTCACTCAATACTACTCGAAATATGTCCCAGTGAAATAGAAGAGGCATGTGATCGAATCCCGATACATTGACAACATTGAATGAGGAGACCGAGAAGCTCAAGAGTAATGGATTCATCGGAGATTCTTTGTACCTGACTTGGTATCGAATTTCGCTCTTATAAAAGGTATAAAGAAAGTGGAGTATCTTTATTGATTTATCGGACCTGAAAAAGGTTTTCCCGAGGGTAGCTTATCGCATCCAATAATTGACCAGCTTGTGGATTCGACGGCTGGACATGAGCTTCTCTCCCTTACGGACGCATACTTTGAATATAATCAGATTTGATGTATGTACTTGATCAGGAGCATACTGGTTTTATTACAGACCTTGGTACATGGTCGTGTCATTCGATTTGAAGAATGTCTGAGCGATATACCAACGATTGTTAAGCGCCTGTTTAAAGATCATATTGGAAGGTCGATAGATGTTTACGTAGATGATATGTTCATAAAATCACGATAATCAACACAACCACGTGGATGACTTAGTGGAGACGTTCCGTGTTCTTTGTTGGTAAAGGATGAAACTCAACCCTTTAAATGATCTTTTGGCATTGCATCAGGGAAATTCTTTGGTTTCATCATCTATTTTCGAGGGATTAAAATTAACCTCGAGCAGATAGAAATAATTCAGAGCATTCATGACACGACCCGAACTTCCCCGTGAAGGAAAGCCCGGATGGCGTTAAGGACAAGACCAATCAGAACGCAAACAGAAGAACATTTCATTGGTTATTACAACAATTCCATTAGAATACAAGAATATACAGAGAATAATTGAATAAATTACATTCGATAAATTAAAGAGATTACAATAAATTACATAGCAGCGGAAAATAATACAAAGCACAACTGAAGGTGATATACGGATACAGAGCTCTCCGCATATCATTCCAACTGTAACCAGGTTCCTATGAATATAAATCTGCAAAACCAAAACTACTAGCTGCCCGTGTGGAAAATAGGGGCAACCAGAGTTTATGTTAAAACAATAAACTCCAGGTCAGTCATGTGACTGGTATGAGAACTAAAACAGTCATTTAAAACTTTACTTTAAAAGATAGTAATTCAAGGGACCACGCCGTATAACACGGAACGGGTTTCCTCCCAAGAATACTAGTGCATAGAATAAACAACGCAATGCTTTTTCGAAAAATGAAGCTATTATAAGAACCAGGTCCCATCACACAATGCAACGCATGCTGGAGGATAGGGTTTTCTCTTATAATAGACAAACATGCTTGGTACGTTTAAAACAAATCATTTGATACTATTATAAGTGTATAGTGTCAAAACAATTCAAATTATAAATATCAATCATAGGCGGCATGTGTAACACCCCACCTCCGCCAGGGTAACTCTTGCAAGCACTCTGACTTTGGAGGGGCGTTTGAATCAGGTAAACATGCATAATGATATATCAAGGCAGAACAAGAACATATGTATATATGTAAACAGAGTAAATAACATAGATAAAACAGCGGAAGATTTTAAACCATTTCAAAACAAGTCTGGTACAACATAATATCAACTTTCCAAATAAACAAGTCTAGATAAAACAACATCATCTGAAAACTGAAATACATAAGTGCTATCCCCAAAATAAATGATAACCATAGCTAGCTTCATGTCAAGACTGTACATGAGCTATTCCCACAAGCAAGCGATCAGAAATCCAGCTAAGCTCCAATATTCCCTCCCTGAGAACCTGGGGGGGGGGGAAACGGAAGAAAAGAGGCGAAAGAAAACAGGTCAGTCAAAAAGACTGAGTAAGCCCTACTACAATCAATGTAAACTGATAAAGTTAACTGGCATGAGCAGCAGGGATGAACATAAGGATAACAACATACTAGCATGATGATTAACTAACAAGGTAGATAAAGGTGTCATCACATAATCAGGTTTAAGGTTTTGCACCACAGGTGTATCAGCATTCTAACATGTCATGTATAATCAAGAATTTATCCCTTGGCCTAAACTTGGCCCAGTATCAGGTGTTTGACTCAAATCAAGATCCAACTTCTTGGTACCAATCCTAGTATAACAGGATTAGGTGTTACCCCAATGTTCACATCGAAACAGGACGGAACAGAATGGTCCATACAGAAATAGAGCTTGGGAAAAATGGTCTCTTACCATCCCAACAGATAAAGTACAGAAACGGAATGCTAACAATAATGGGCCTTAACCACCCTAACAGATAAAGTACAGAAACGGAATACTAACTATAATGGGCCTTTACCACCCTAACAGAACGGTACCACGCAGAAACAGACGGGTGTTGCCACCCAACAGAACAGACGGTACCAACAGAATCAGACAGAACTAAGTGTACCCTAAATCCTACCCAAGCGATCGGCTCCCTAATACATAAATACCCTGTGTCGGCCCCACGATAGGGTGTATCACCCCCTAAAGTGGCAACCAATTGGCACAGGCATATTTATAGATGTCACGGCGTCTTACATCCTCAGAGGCAGACCGGGATCCATGCACGCACATGACCCGGTTGGAACGCACCATCAACACCCATCGCCATTATCAGAATGAACCACTTATAATTAGTTCAGTAAGCGTGCCCGGACCCTACCTACAGTTGGGTCAAAGTTTTGATACCAGAAAGGGTTACTGACTAATATGGGTCCCAAACAACAGATGACACAAGTATTCCCCCTTGTGTCCCCAGACTATCAGATTCAGATTAACTTATTAACAGAGTTCAGACATACAAAGTTCAGACGATTAGTTTTCAGACTAACGGATCAGATAACAGATTTACAAACCTGCCTAACTTAGTGTGGGTCCTACAGATCCGCAAAGCAGGTTCGTTTAACTTATCAATCAAGTTAGTTTATCCGGACCAGGTATCAAATCGGTTCTCAGCCTTATCAAATTACTGAGTTGGATTGGTATAGTTCAACTTAACCCCGTGAAATTACCGAGTTCAGATTGGTTAAGTGTAGGTTAACTCAACCCAGTTAATCTACCAAGCCCAAATTGGTTAAGTATTAAATGGACCATGACTTAACCCTAATCATGAGGCATTAATTAATTAATGCGCCTTAACCTCTCACATTAGACTTTGTTGTGGTTACTAGTTAGGCCGGGCGGGTCCGGGTAGCTTTACACCACAACTTGGTCTAACCTCGGGTCCAAGGTACAACATGACCAACTTCTCACATTGGGTCCTATCGTTTGTAGCAACTAGTTAGGCCGGTCGGTTCCGGGTAGGTTTACGCTACAAACTCAACCCAACCTCGAGTTGGCCACACCTATCTTTTCTAAGTGTCATGTCCATCATGTTTCCAAAACATGTTACAAATTTTCAAGCAATTGGGTAGACCTAACTTAATAGGTAAATTCCCAATGGGTAGACCTAACTTAATAGGTAAATTCCCAAGCTTATGTTTTTATGTCTTTTAAGTTTACCCAACCCCAAACGCAATCCCATCGCTTACATATCGCAATAGCGCATAAAGGATAGAAAGAGGGAACTTGGCATAATCATGACATAAAAATGTTAAAGCCACAAGTTCAACATGGTGGCATATGAAAGGTTCATGTGTTCATACACTTGCATATTACATTTTTAGGCCCAAAAAGCATGCATAAAACCAAACTTGGCATATTCATGATACATGGTGCTAAATGACATGTAAGAATGGCCACAAGTTCGCATTTAGCCTCACATGCAAGTTATCATAAGTGATATGATAACTTACATGTTGCCAAAATGCAACCTTTGGCATAAAGCTTGAAGCTTTATGTTCACATACTCAAAATAAGCTTGCATAACATGATAACATGAACCATATGACCATCCCCAAACTTGCATAACATACTTGCATATCATATGACACTTGCATAACAAACTTGCATAATAAAACTTGCATAATATATGACAACTTGCATATCAAACTTGCATAAACAAACTTGCATAACATATGACAACTTACATATCATACTTGCATAAACAAACTTGCATAACATATGACAACTTGCATATCATACTTGCATAAACAAACTTGCATAACATATGATAACTTGCATATCATACTTGCATAAACAAACTTGCATAACATATGATAAATTGCATATCATACTTGCATAAACAAACTTGCATAACATATGATAACTTGCATATCATACATTTAACTTTAGAGTTTAAGTATGAAAGGAATAGGGCTTACAATGCTTATGCGGACTCAAATGAGTATAGCAAATGTAAGAAAACCCTTATGCAACCAATTAAACCCCAAAATGCAAGCAAAATAGATCAAAACTCTCTCTTTATGATGCAAAGATAGAAACTTGACTTGAATGCAAGCTAATGATGATCATACAAGTCTAAAAACACTTGTATGCATGGAAAATCTCATAAGAATTTGTTTAGGAATTTATGAAGAGAGTGGAGGCCATGAGAGGATTGATTTTGCCATAGTTTAGTTGCTAGAATGAATAATGATGATTTAGAGTAGGTTAGGGTCTTATTTATAGATTAGGCAAGTGTTTTAGGCCATAGGATTAACCCTAGATTCAATCCAATCCATCAAAGCATGTCTTGGGGAAGAAGTCAAGTGTAGGAACCATCTAGGGCCTTTAGATTAAAGATGGACCACGAGAACCATTCAAATGCAAAATCTGCATTTGAGCGAATCGACCCACGGGTTGACAGCCAAACACCCTGGATTAACCCCTAGTCGACCCAACGGGCTTGGGTCGACCTCAAAAATCGGCCGGTTCGGTTATTCCCCTCTCCCAATTCGCTGTTTTGAACATTTTTGCATATTTATTTATTAAATTTTCAATTATATATATATATATATATATACCAATATATATATATTTCTCTGCGCAACCCATTTCACTTAATTAAGTATACTTTAATTAGGGAATTTTTCGTGAAACTTCGCGAGGCCATATCTTGGTCATACGGACTCCGATTTTCGAAAACTCAGACTCTATTTCGCGTATTTTTCCGAAACGAACGCAATGGCATAGCCCGTTTCCCTTGATTCAGATTTTACAGTTTAATTCTGCCTCCATTTATGTTATAACATGTTATTCAAAAATACGGGTTGTTACATTCCTCCCTCCTTAAAGGATTTCGTCCCCGAAATCTCCAAGTTAGGAAGAACGTATCCTACCATCCAATCATCCATCTACTCAAAACATCACCCACGAGCAATCATTGTCCTTACAAGATTCTAATGCGGTATGAACATATGCAAAAGGTGTGTGTATATGTTCTTATCTAATGCAAAGATCATCAATGCAAAGTATGTCAGTGAAATGAATCCATTATGTATGCAAATAGTCCTAATCATATAATACTATATGTGTGCACAAACATTCATCCATATGCAACATCCATGTGCCGCATTAACCATCTTGCAACCATAAGAATTGAAAATATACACACGTCCATATGCAATATGAGAGTGTATTTCAAGCCGATCTAGTGCCTAGTGTGTGTTTATGCATCCACGAGCAACCACTAGCAGCCACTTGCATCCACTTGCAACCATTAAACATAACATGTCTCAAACACATGTTTACATCCATAGGATTCCTATCTTAACAAGACACAGTCGAGTGATGGAAGCGAGTACAGATAAAACAAAAACTTGGTACATATACTTACAGACTACTAGTACAGATCAGATTTTCCCCAAATGATTCTTAGGAAACTAAGCATGGTAGAAACCCAGAATGTATTCGTCATAGTCACCCTCATGCCCAACACAGATACTCTCAAATCCCAATTTATCACAAACAGATGAGTTATAACTCTCAGGGAGTTTGAGACTATTACCAGATCAGAAGCAAGACTAGCATTAAAGTACTGAGTTTCCATTTCAGAATCAAAATACCAGAAAAAGAGTTTCAAACTGAAAATTAGACAAGGAAAATTAAACATCCTACAGACAAATTATTCTAGCCCTAATCTATTCACCCGCCATGCGAGTATTCACCGTTCCTTCCGATGTAGTCCCTTTCTTCTTCGGGCAATCCCTAGTGAAGTGTCCCATCTCTCCACAGTTAAAGCAAGTGCCCTTCCTCTTTCTGCAATCCTTGTTTAGATGGGTTGAGCTTCCACAAGTAAAGCACTTCTTTTCCTTCTTATCTTCAGACTTCTCCTCCTTCTTTTGCATTTCCTTTTTGGGCCCCGTTTTCTTGTTTTGAGACTCATTCACCTTGACCTCCTTCTTTGCACTCTTGTTCTCTTCATGGAGTAGGGCCATATCTACCAAACTCTCAAACGTGGCCCCCATGGGCACATGAGACATAGCTAACTCCTGTAACGGCTCATTCAATCCTCTAGCAAAACGAAGAGCCTTCTTCTGAGTAGTACTCACCATATCCAAGCCAAAACGAGCTAACTGATTGAACTTGTTCATATATTCTTTAACAGACATGTCTCCTTGCTTCAAAGCAATAAACCTTTCCATTTGCAAGTTCTCTTCAGTAGAAGACATAAACTTAAGCCCGAATCTTGTCCTGAAATCGACCCATGTCTCAACGGGCCTAGTCGCGGTGGTGATCTCCCACCAATAAGCGGCTTCATCCTTCATAAGCTAAACCGCCAACAAGATCTTTCTCTGATCATCTAATCCAAAGATAGCGAATAAATCCTCGGTCTCTTTCAACCAATTTCTGGCCTCTACAAAGGTCTCAGTGCCTTGAAAGTTCTTGCCACCCATTGCTTTGAAATCCTTGCAAGTCTTTGCGAAGTCAGCCTGAGGATGCTGAGGGGGAGGAGGAAAAGGAACCTCAGCGACAGGAGGAGGAGGAACATTAGCGACAGGAGGAGGAATATTAACTACTGGAGGAGGAGGAGGAGGGACATCTGCGGGGCCGGCTTCGGTCGCCCTAGCCTCCAAAAGTCTCCTATACCAAACAGGTACGTGTACTCCCTCCGGAATAGCAAGGTTATCGGCCATACTGAAAACGAAGAAAAAGACAGATTCAGAATAGAGAAAAACGAAGGGATTTTTGCTAATGGCTTTTTGGGGAATAGCCTTCAAAATAAACTAGACTTTTCTTTGGAAAATACTTTATACTTGGTTTTGAAAATAGGTTTCTAAAAGTTTTCTAAAAACCTTTTTGTTCCTTCTCGTAAACCATATGCTCTGATACCAAATGTAACACCCCACCTCCGCCAGGGTAACTCTTGCAAGCACTCTGACTTTGGAGGGGCGTTTGAATCAGGTAAACATGCATAATGATATATCAAGGCAGAACAAGAACATATGTATATATGTAAACAGAGTAAATAACATAGATAAAACAGCGGAAGATTTTAAACCATTTCAAAACAAGTCTGGTACAACATAATATCAACTTTCCAAATAAACAAGTCTAGATAAAACAACATCATCTGAAAACTGAAATACATAAGTGCTATCCCCAAAATAAATGATAACCATAGCTAGCTTCATGTCAAGACTGTACATGAGCTATTCCCACAAGCAAGCGATCAGAAATCCAGCTAAGCTCCAATATTCCCTCCCTGAGAACCTGGGGGGGGGGAAACGGAAGAAAAGAGGCGAAAGAAAACAGGTCAGTCAAAAAGACTGAGTAAGCCCTACTACAATCAATGTAAACTGATAAAGTTAACTGGCATGAGCAGCAGGGATGAACATAAGGATAACAACATACTAGCATGATGATTAACTAACAAGGTAGATAAAGGTGTCATCGCATAATCAGGTTTAAGGTTTTGCACCACAGGTGTATCAACATTCTAACATGTCATGTATAATCAAGAATTTATCCCTTGGCCTAAACTTGGCCCAGTATCAGGTGTTTGTCTCAAATCAAGATCCAACTTCTTGGTACCAATCCTAGTATAACAGGATTAGGTGTTACCCCAATGTTCACATCGAAACAGGACGGAACAGAATGGTCCATACAGAAATAGAGCTTGGGAAAAATGGTCTCTTACCATCCCAACAGATAAAGTACAGAAACGGAATGCTAACAATAATGGGCCTTAACCACCCTAACAGATAAAGTACAGAAACGGAATACTAACTATAATGGGCCTTTACCACCCTAACAGAACGGTACCACGCAGAAACAGACGGGTGTTGCCACCCAACAGAACAGACGGTACCAACAGAATCAGACAGAACTAAGTGTACCCTAAATCCTACCCAAGCGATCGGCTCCCTAATACATAAATACCCTGTGTCGGCCCCACGATAGGGTGTATCACCCCCTAAAGTGGCAACCAATTGGCACAGGCATATTTATAGATGTCACGGCGTCTTACATCCTCAGAGGCAGACCGGGATCCATGCACGCACATGACCCGGTTGGAACGCACCATCAACACCCATCGCCATTATCAGAATGAACCACTTATAATTAGTTCAGTAAGCGTGCCCGGACCCTACCTACAGTTGGGTCAAAGTTTTGATACCAGAAAGGGTTACTGACTAATATGGGTCCCAAACAACAGATGACACAAGTATTCCCCCTTGTGTCCCCAGACTATCAGATTCAGATTAACTTATTAACAGAGTTCAGACATACAAAGTTCAGACGATTAGTTTTCAGACTAACGGATCAGATAACAGATTTACAAACCTGCCTAACTTAGTGTGGGTCCTACAGATCCGCAAAGCAGGTTCGTTTAACTTATCAATCAAGTTAGTTTATCCGGACCAGGTATCAAATCGGTTCTCAGCCTTATCAAATTACTGAGTTGGATTGGTATAGTTCAACTTAACCCCGTGAAATTACCGAGTTCAGATTGGTTAAGTGTAGGTTAACTCAACCCAGTTAATCTACCAAGCCCAAATTGGTTAAGTATTAAATGGACCATGACTTAACCCTAATCATGAGGCATTAATTAATTAATGCGCCTTAACCTCTCACATTAGACTTTGTTGTGGTTACTAGTTAGGCCGGGCGGGTCCGGGTAGCTTTACACCACAACTTGGTCTAACCTCGGGTCCAAGGTACAACATGACCAACTTCTCACATTGGGTCCTATCGTTTGTAGCAACTAGTTAGGCCGGTCGGTTCCGGGTAGGTTTACGCTACAAACTCAACCCAACCTCGAGTTGGCCACACCTATCTTTTCTAAGTGTCATGTCCATCATGTTTCCAAAACATGTTACAAATTTTCAAGCAATTGGGTAGACCTAACTTAATAGGTAAATTCCCAATGGGTAGACCTAACTTAATAGGTAAATTCCCAAGCTTATGTTTTTATGTCTTTTAAGTTTACCCAACCCCAAACGCAATCCCATCGCTTACATATCGCAATAGCGCATAAAGGATAGAAAGAGGGAACTTGGCATGATCATGACATAAAAATGTTAAAGCCACAAGTTCAACATGGTGGCATATGAAAGGTTCATGTGTTCATACACTTGCATATTACATTTTTAGGCCCAAAAAGCATGCATAAAACCAAACTTGGCATATTCATGATACATGGTGCTAAATGACATGTAAGAATGGCCACAAGTTCGCATTTAGCCTCACATGCAAGTTATCATAAGTGATATGATAACTTACATGTTGCCAAAATGCAACCTTTGGCATAAAGCTTGAAGCTTTATGTTCACATACTCAAAATAAGCTTGCATAACATGATAACATGAACCATATGACCATCCCCAAACTTGCATAACATACTTGCATATCATATGACACTTCCATAACAAACTTGCATAATAAAACTTGCATAATATATGACAACTTGCATATCAAACTTGCATAAACAAACTTGCATAACATATGACAACTTGCATATCATACTTGCATAAACAAACTTGCATAACATATGACAATTTGCATATCATATTTGCATAAACAAACTTGCATAACATATGATAACTTGCATATCATACTTGCATAAACAAACTTGCATAACATATGATAACTTGCATATCATACATTTAACTTTAGAGTTTAAGTATGAAAGGAATAGGGCTTACAATGCTTATGCGGACTCAAATGAGTATAGCAAATGTAAGAAAACCCTTATGCAACCAATTAAACCCCAAAATGCAAGCAAAATAGATCAAAACTCTCTCTTTATGATGCAAAGATAGAAACTTGACTTGAATGCAAGCTAATGATGATCATACAAGTCTAAAAACACTTGTATGCATGGAAAATCTCATAAGAATTTGTTTAGGAATTTATGAAGAGAGTGGAGGCCATGAGAGGATTGATTTTGCCATAGTTTAGTTGCTAGAATGAATAATGATGATTTAGAGTAGGTTAGGGTCTTATTTATAGATTAGGCAAGTGTTTTAGGCCATAGGATTAACCCTAGATTCAATCCAATCCATCAAAGCATGTCTTGGGGAAGAAGTCAAGTGTAGGAACCATCTAGGGCCTTTAGATTAAAGATGGACCATGAGAACCATTCAAATGCAAAATCTGCATTTGAGCGAATCGACCCACGGGTTGACAGCCAAACACCCTGGATTAACCCCTAGTCGACCCAGCAAGCTCGGGTCGACCTCAAAAATCGGCCGGTTCGGTTATTCCCCTCTCCCAATTCGCTGTTTTGAACATTTTTGCATATTTATTTATTAAATTTTCAATTATATATATATATATATATATCAATATATATATATTTCTCTGCGCAACCCATTTCACTTAATTAAGTATACTTTAATTAGGGAATTTTTCGTGAAACTTCGCGAGGCCATATCTTGGTCATACGGACTCCGATTTTCGAAAACTCGGACTCTATTTCGCGTATTTTTCCGAAACGAACGCAATGGCATAGCCCGTTTCCCTTGATTCAGATTTTACAGTTTAATTCTGCCTCCATTTATGTTATAACATGTTATTCAAAAATACGGGTTGTTACAGCATGGGTACTATCTATCATGTCGCCATACTAGGATCTACAAATAAAACCGCAAGTCACGTATTGGAAATTGGATTTTCTTCATGAATCAAGGCAAGGGGCAAGCTCCTCTCCGATTCGAGACACTCTAGCAAATGTCTCAGGACCCCACTATGATCCTTGGATCTTCAGGGCCGGTCCTCTCTTACTTTTGACGATTGGCAATTCCTGATCACACATTTCCCGGTCTTAACAGACCTAATATTGAGGCGCCTCATCCAACAACCACAAAGGTGAAAAGTATATAAATGTCAGCCAGTATAAGCACTGACACCACCCATAGCAAGAAAGAAACGTTGTGATCTCCGTGTAGTTCGTATCCCATTTTTGACTCATACCGAGGTGTGAGGCTCGCGAATTCACGTTATACACAAAGCTGCGCCACACAGGCCGTGCTTTGATCATCAACCACAAGACTTTGCTTTCCAACAGAAGCCTTGATCTTTTGCCACTTAGGCGTGCCACACAGGAAATTCACTCCATGCGACTGATATCCATCGATATACAACCTCTGAGCTCGTATTTCTCAGAGAAGGGCGTTAAGCAAGAGAATAAATTCTCTGCCGCCGAACAGATGTATATTTAATAGAGATCAATCAACACAGAATAAAATCCAATGTCAGACACACAGTCCATTTACAAGTTCGTTATGGGTCTGAACGAAACTGGAGGCACTTTCCTCGCATATCCATCGATCTCCAAGTACATCTGGACGATCACCAACTGATTCACTCATCTTGGGTGTACAGCCCAATCAAGATCATCAGTAATCACCCAAACGATGTGAAGACTTCCGGTCTTCAACCACCATCTTCATCTTCGACATATCGTCGAATCGGTTATTCAGAATGGGTATAAACCCGGCCTTTCCGAATAACCCGGGTATATAATAAACACGTGTTACACAAACACAATATACGCCTAATTCCAATTTAGAATATTCTTTTTATTCAAATTTTCACATTCTTAGGGAAAGGTTCCCATTAATTTTATCAAAGATAAAACCTTTTAAATTTATTTTTAATCCTCCTTTGGATGTCATTTTAAACCATATTATGGTTTTCCAAACTAGTCGGGATTAGCAAACCACACCGAAGTAATAATTTATTTTATTTCTCAATCCCAACCTATTCATCCCATGGAGCAAAACCGGTAATACTCCATATCTAACAGCACGATGTTATCGGTAAAATTAATTACCATTTCACGTTCAAATCTAATTAAAGATTTAACAATCGCTTTGGAGCAAAACTGGTGATACTCCATTCTCGAGTACTTTTCAGATTTGATAAATTAAATTGTCAATTCACATTTCAATTTAATTAACGATTCATTAAAACTCCACTTAGTTTTAATCTTCTCAAAAATCAATATCCTGTCTTTAACTGGGTTAAAGAACCAATGTCACCTAAAACACGATTCATGACAAACCCAAATCACATTTTATTGTTAATCAGGTCAAAGAACAGGTGTTATTCAAGACACCGCTCATGATAAACCCAAGAACTAATTTAAATCCAATTCCAATTAAATATCATTTAATTGGTACACTTCATTAAATCTAAATAGGAAGATTCAATCTTTTTCTCAACTGGGCTTAAGAACGGTGTTAATGAAGACACCATTCACGACAAACCCAAATCACATTTGAAATTAAATACAAGACTCTGAATAGAAAATATATCGGCTTATATTCAATATCAAATTCCATGACCAACAAATATCATATTGGAAATAACGATATAAATATATCTTTCAAATTTCCACAACCATATCTGTATAATCACGAAATCCAACATCGAAATATTCCGAAGACAATTTCGATTCAAATCTATTTCCATTTCACGTATTGGAATTCTGATTATTTTTAAAACCACTTCAAATTCAATTTATTTATTCCAAAAATAAATTGAATTTTAATTCAAGTTCAAAACTAGTTCATTATGATAAAAATATATTTTTATATTTTCAAATGTGGAATTTTTCATCCCAGTTCTTTCCAACTCATATATTATGATTTTACACAAATTATTAATATTTTTAATAATTTTATCAAGGCCCGTACAGTCGATTTCCATCAACGGTCATCGAACTGCATTTACAACGACCTTTTCCAAACTTTATTTGGACATAATTCCAAATCCAACCGTTAGATTTGAAATTTCTAATATTCATTGGAAAGCACTTTTCGATACGAACCTAATGGTTCCGATTTTAGGAGAATCCGATGGTTGGATCTCCCGCAACGTCAATTCGAAGTCAATGGCCGAAATTCACGAACTGCCGCGACGCGGCGCATTATATTCAGGCTGTTATATAATATATATATATATATATATATATATATATATATATTATATTTCGTTGATTTCAATTCAAAACGTATTTTATAATTTGTTTTAAATTCGTTTTCAAAACCATTTCAACCCTATATTCCATTTCAAATCGAAATAGAATATTTCATATCATTACTATATAAATGATAATATTTTCAAAACGTTATATTTTGAAATCACTACCTTTTCTATATTCACAATAAAACGAATAAAATCGATATAAATATCGTTCATGTCAAAATAGCGCAACTCTAATAAACACGGCTTTATATATTTCAATAAATTCGTTATTCTATTCAACAAATGAATATTTATTCTATTCAACACATGAATCTATAATTCTTTCAACACATGACTAATCTCAACACATGAGTACTGTCAATACACGACTATTTTTGTTATGTAATATATTCTATAAAATTACGGTATCTATCGTTTGATTTTTATTCAGACTCCACCGTGAAGTAGATTCTAATTTTTAATATGATAAAGATGTAAATTTTATTGTTAAAATATTTTACTCAACACATGAATAGTTTCAACACATGAACATCGTCAACACATGACTATTTATATATTCAACACATGAACTTTCTTTTATAATATTCATTATTTTCCCAATTGGAATGAGGCCCAATCAATTACCATATAACGTTAATTATATGGGTTCCATACAACACATGTATATAATAGCAACGATAAACAATCAACCATCATCCAAAGTGCACCACACAACTGCATATGCATCAAATATAAATAATTAACGCTTACACAGCCTATCGACCGATCGATCGACATACAATTAAATAATTGGGATTAGTCGCCGAATATCATCCCAACACCCGTATGGGGTTTCAAATCAACATACACTGAATATTATTTGTGCATTTGGGCGATGTGTAAAATTTATCATCCCAATCAATATCTTTCAAATAGGTGTACATAAACAAACCGTCCGGTTTGTAAATAAATATTTATTTATTCACATTCACGTTAATAATTATATTTTTAACGATAATTAATTTATTCCAACCATCAACATTTTATTATTGATTTCACAACACATCAAACAAGCATACAAACCGTCCATGGTATGTGGACGACGGGTGTCGGGTGCTACTAAGCACCGTCTGCATACTAGTATATAATTTAAACTAGAAAAGTAGATTTAAAGTGAGAAGTTCTCACCGACTAGCTAATCCAAATGCCTCGACCCTTCTTATGTAGAAGGCATCGCTGTTCTCGCCTTTTGTCACTTTCGTTGCCCGTAGCCACTACATATATAAAAATAATCACATTTTTATATTGTTGCCATGTATATAAAAATCATATTTTTATAATCACTCCATATGGATAAAAATTCTATTTTTACACCACTACTATATAGATAAAAAATTTATTTTTACAACGATGTTCATATAACAAAGATTATATTTTTATCACGCTATTCTCTATATAAAAATCGAATTTTTACTTTGCTATTCAATATATAAAAATCGAATTTTTACTTCATCGTTATAAAAATCACTTTTCCACTTCAACATATATATAATAAAAATCAGATTTTTATTTCGCTACATATATAAAGATCAAATTTTTATCATCATACCTATATAAAAAATATATTTTTAACTTCTCTATATTAAAAAAATTATATTTTTAACCTTTCTATATTATAAAAATTATATTTTTAACCTTTCTATACCATAAAAATTATATTTTTATACAATTAAAAATCACTTCTTGCTTCTTTAAAAACCATATCTCTACTTCATATGTAAATTCAAACCTTTCTACTTTAAAAACAAAATCATTTATGAAATTAGTAATACATTTAAAACCCATATTTTTATTATAACAAAAAAGAAAAAAAAAAGAAAAATTGATTTCATAATATATAAAAAAAGGAATAAATAATCACTTACAGCTAATCGGAGGAGGAGGGAAAAGCGCAGGGGGTTCGATGGTTGCCGCCGGTGGTGGGAGGCCGTCGGTCATCGTGGTGGCGCGGTGGGTGTCTGGGCGGCGCTGGGCGTCTCTACGCGGAGGGGGTTAGGGTTTTTCGGGGAATAGGGGGTGCGTTTGTTTCAGGCGGAGAGGGAGGGAGGAGTAGGGGGTTTGGGTGGTGGCGCGCCAGCCACCAGCGGCGGCGGCGGCGGAGGCACGGGTTCCTCCCCCCGTCGTTGATTTCCTTTTCCCCCTTTTTTTTATTTGACTGTGTTTGACCGCTTAGAGAAGTAAAGGGGGTAATAGAAGATTATATAATATAATATAATATATATTCAATTAATTTAATATTCCATTAATGTTGACTTCTCTCTCGAACTCGAAATTGGGCCCAACGACTGTCGTCCATAGCTAATTACCCCCGTTCCGAACACAACGGGATATGTATCGTAGGCTGATTCGATCGTTTCGATCAGTTTTCGTCAAAATCAAAATATAACTCTATATATTGAATTTGAACATGCATTTCAATTTACTGGGGTCACATACTAACTCGAAAAATTCCAGAAAAATATTTTCTAACTTCATATTGACGATACGGTCCTAACAAAACTAGTTTCGTCGAATTCTGAGACCGTTGGAAAAATGGCCATTTTCCAGTCGATTAAAATCAACTGAAACTGGATGTTACACCCCGTAATTTTATAACATTAAAAATCACAAATTAAAGTACACTTAATTTTTAGAAAAGAATTAAGTGAAATGGGTTGCGCAGAGAAATATATATATTGATATATATATATATATATATATATATATAAATTAAAAATTAAATAAATAAATATGCGAAAAAGTTCAAAATAGCGAATTGGGAGGGGGAACAACCGAACCGGCCCATTTTTGAGGTCGACCCAAGCCCCGCTGGGTCGACTAGGGGTTAATCCAGGGTGTTTAGCTGTCAAGCCGTGGGCCGATTCGCTCAAATGCAGATTTTGCATTTGATTGGTTCTCATGGTTCAAGGTTAATCTAATGGTCCTAAATAACTTCCTACACCTATAAATACATCCTAATGCTAACCCTAAACCTAATTAAAATTGGAACCAAAGCCGTTATGCTGTCGCCATGGAACACAGTGTAGCCGCCGCCAACTAAAGAGGAAGATAGCTAACCAATTCAACCTAATTCAAGCTTAGAGCTTCAACAACGAATCAACTAACGTCGCTACAACAATTCTGCATCAAGTTTGATCAATTGTTCACAATTCTTTAACCACGAAAGGAAAGTTTGATTTCTCTAATCAAGATAATTATTAAATTATGTAAGATTAGATATAATTGTGGATTATATGGATATGATGTGAATTATTGACCGTATGATATGATTATGTTGTTAAATTGTAATGTTATCATACATGTTGTAAATTCTATGATTTTATGTTGTCATCTATGTTGTGAAGTTATGATCTATGTTGTAATTCTACGATTGGCTTACGTGTAATCAAATCATCATGTTGTTTAAATGCTAGTTTGGTTATGTTGATTGATATGATAGATCATATGTATGTATGCAAGATTAGATGTTGATTTAGATGTAAATCACATGCAAGTTAGTAAATATTATGACATCTATTTTAGATCAAAAGTTAGGCTATGATATGCATAAGTTACATGCCAAATCTGTACATGCTAGTTTGTATATTTAGAGGTAAATTTACACCACTGTTATGTTGCATAACTCACATATGCAAGTTTATATAAAAATATGAGTTTGGAATATGAATCATGTTATGCAAGTTTTTGGTTATTGCCTATGTAAGTTTTGTGATGAAAATCTTGTTCATAACATGTAGGTTCATACTTTTAGGCCTATGTTTAGATCGATGATTTTATGCAGGTTATGTGGTAAATTCTCATATGCAAGTTAGGCCTATTTTGTATTTTATGTGAATATGTGTTGTTTTTTCCTTTTCCATGTGTTAGACTATTTCTTAGTCTATCATATATTCTATGTGAATGGACGCCGCGGGGGTTATGGGGATAAATATTGATTATGTTAATAAATGTGAATTGGCATGTAATGGCCTTAAAAGAGGCATTTATGTAAATTGAAATATTAAATGGTAAAGTGATATATGGACATAATTAATGTGAATTATGGTCATAAAGATAATTGGAATTTTATTAACATATTTGATTAGGAATAATTAATCCAAATATGGGACGAAAATATTATGTTAATAAATGTGAATTGGAATGTAAATGAGTCATATATGTAAATTAATTTGAATTTTAATAGGGATATTAAATAGTGAGAAAAAAGGCCTTTAATGGCATATAATAAATTTGTGAGAAATTGGTATAATTTTGCATACCATAAATGGATGGACATAATTGAGTCAATTATGGACATCGTTAAATTTGGAATTAATTGACAATTTGAATAGGGAAAATAATTCAAATTGAGGTAAAGGATTATAAGTGATAATCAATGCTTAGGACACGAGATTGGACTCATTTGTGATGTAAAACTGCCCAGACCCGCCCGGCAAATCCAGTAGTCACAAATGGTAGCCCAATGTGAGAGGTCCTAGGCCCAAATTAAAAGCGTAACAGTTGTAAAGACACGAGGTTAAGCTCTTTTATGGTGTAAGACTGCCCGGATCCGCCCGGCAAATCCAGCTGCTATAAATGTCAGTCTAATGTGAGAGGTCTTTATAAGGTTACGGCCTTAATGAATTAAGAAATACTTAACCAGATAAGCATGTAGTGGGACATGAGGGGGTTAAGTGGGTGCCTTGGGTGGCATGAGGAATCTAGTGGGTGACATGTGGATGTCATTAGAAATACGATTAGAAAAATGGAGTAACTTGAATATAAACAATTATGACATGTAATTCAAATTATTGGATAAAATAGGTATTGACACCTATGAAGGGAAAGGTTTTAATTAATTGATTAATTAATTAAAAATGGACATGGTAAATGAAATGGACTAATTAACCAAATCTGATCCCTAGGGATTGTAAGAACTTAAGTTTAAGTTGGGGGTTAAGTAAACTGGGTTATACGGAACGAGTGGGTTAAGTACATCTTTGGTAGGTGGGTAATATTAGTACATATAGGCCCACAAACTTAACCGTAACTTAAATATGTCTAAACTAGTGAGAGGGTTAAGTAAATCTTGGGTAGGTGGGTAATATTTGTGTATATAAGCCCACAGACTTAACCAATACAACCTGTTAATTAAACAAAAGGGTGAGATTAGGTTAAATTAGAAAACACTTAACCAAATTTATACATGTAAGTGGACATGGGGTTAAGTGGGATGTATTAGAGGGGACCAAGCCTAGATGGGAAGCTTGGTGGGGGCCCTTTTCAGTCCAGTAGCCCATTAAGTATCTTTGTGAGCTCGACCCAAGTCGAGGACGGGACACGCCTATTGAGCCTGATTGTTAGAGGCCAAAATGGGTTAGCGGTGGCAACGCAAGTCCAACGGGGTCATGTGCGTGCGTGGGCCCGGACTGGTAGGTAAGACGTTGTTGCATCGTGTAGGTATAAGCCGTGCATTCCTTGCGTAGTATAAGGTTGCCATATTGGGGAGTGATACACCCCACTTTGGGACCTGCACGGGTATCTACGAGTTAAGGAGCCGATCGAATGGGGCAGGGTAGTGGGTACATCTAGTGGAAATAGGAGCAGACGGCACCTATGTAGTCAGCTAGGGGTACATGAAGCTACCATTATTAATTGATCATTAAAGGGGTACACCTAGTGTAACACCCCGTAATTCTGTGACATTAAGATTCTCAAATTAAAGTATAATTATTTTTTAAAAGAAAAATTAAAAGAAAAAGATCCATGCAGTTGTTTAATTTAAGTATTGTAACTAACATGAAAAAGAGAAGTAAGGAGAGAACAATAATTATTATTGTTCTAAGACTTATTAACAAAAGCCTCTGTAGCTCAGTTGGTTAAGGCATTGGATTTGTAGCATGGAGGTTGGGGGTTCGAACCCCGGCGACGGCATAATTTTTTTTATCTTTGTTTTAGAGAGGGCCAACTGAACATGCAAATATATGTACGTATAAATTCAAAATTTGAAAGGATAAGAACGTACATATAAGGAAATAAAGAAAATATATATATACATATGAGAATATAAATATATATATATATATATATATATATGCATAAATATATGTATACGAAAGATAAAATTCAAGATAAGGCTACAGTCAATCAAATATGGCAACATCATATGAATTTTGAAAATAAAATCAAAGTTGTGCGTATATATATACGCGTAAAATGGTCGTTAGAGGAATTGTATACATATAAGAATATTTCAGGTGAATAAAACAGTTAAATAAATTCCAGAAATTCAAAAGTTCGAAAATCAAACTTCTACGCCAAAACAATTCATTCGAAATTCAAATTTCTACGCCAAAATAGCTTGTGGGATCCAACGCTGACTCAGCACTGCGTGTATGATAAGGTTTGGCTAGATTCATCTACGTACCTGGACTATTTTCTTAACTGGGTTCAATGCTGACTCAGCGCTGCGTGTACGATAAGGTCTTGAGCAGCTATATAAACAGCCCTAGTCTTCATTCTCTTTGCACCAATTCTCTTGTATCCTTATGCTGCTAAGATTCATGGCTTCTTCCCCTCCTCTAAATTTTCTTAAATAATTAAAATAAAATATAAATTCAAGACATGGAGATGCTGCTCAAATCTGTTCAAGAGAAGATTCAAATCAAAGTGAAGAATTCAAAGGCTAAATCAACAAACCTCGAGCAACGACACACGAATCTTAGCATCGCCATTCTTCTATTCTAGATCTAATCTCTGTAAGTCAGTTGTTTCTAGATTTGAACGTTTTTGCTTTATTTTGTGACATGGAATTAAAGGAATAAAAGAATATGCCAAATCTCTCTCTCTATTCGAATCTGTGTTTATACTCTTGGATTAAATTAAGAACTTTTATGATTCAAGGACAAATAAAACTTTGCCTAAGACCGTTGCCTATGACTATGGATTCTGAGATCATGTGCCTTTGGACTATGAACATAAGCCTTTGATTTTGGGACATAAAACATTGCCTATGACGGTGACTTATGACTGTGGGAATTATTTTCCCTTTTGACTATGAATATTGCCTACGACTATGGACATTTGCCTATGACTATGAACACAAGCCTTTGATTTGGACATAAAGTATTACCTATGACATAACAACGGTGATTTAAACACCTATGATTCATGACTAGGAAAATTGTTGCTTAGGTTTTGTGACTATGAAATTGGGTCTAAAACCCGATTTATCTATTCTGTCTGTTCTTGATTTTCTTTGGTTTTAGACTATGGGAATTTACCTATTAAGTTAGGTCTACCCATGTTCTCGAACCTCTTCTGTCTATTCTGGGTTTTAGACCGTGGGAATTTACCTATTAAGTTAGGTCTACCCATATTCTTGAACCTGCGTCGTTATTCAAAATCTTTTTATGCCAATTATTATGTCCACCCTTTTTCATAGCATCTTTGGTTCATTCCCTATTTTCTACGAATCTAGATTTATTTACAATCTAGGTTGAATCACGATTATACGAACGGTGGGAATGCGATTTGGGAAAAACACAAAAATAAACATAAATATAGTTGTAAGCTTGAAATTGGCATAGTTTGGAAACGAACATGATTCTGATTTATACAATTTTAGAACATGTGTTAAGACATGTGAATTGGGTAGATTTGACATGGATTATAGGTTATGAAATTTAGATCTAGTATTGGCCTGTAAACTGAAAAACTAGAATAATAAATCTAGTTTGTATGTAGACTGTAAATTAGAAGAATAAATCTAGTTTTTGGGCATAAACGGTGAACTAGAATAGAAAATCTAGTTTGGCATATAAAATCTAGTTTAGCATAAACTGAAAATAAAGATGATAGATCTAAATTGCTATGAACTGTAGGTTAGGCAAATCAAGATTTGGGCCTAGAATATAAGTCTGTTAGCGACAAATGAATATAGGCCAAATTTGTTTAAAAAGGGGGAAATGGGCTGTAAGATAAATTGTTAACAATTTATAAACAAAAGAAAGATATTTTGATAACACCCCTTTTTATAACTTGTACCAGAAAGTTCTAGGGTGACAGAGAGGATAGTGTCTAGGCTTGGGTTTGGAAAATATAAGTTTCCTGCCCTCCCTGGCTATCCCTAACTGATCCAACGAACGGGATGGTTGCTTTCAAAACCAGGTTTGGAAATTAATCAGAAAACCCTTTGAACTTAGAAAACATGAATATGCCTAACCCGAGGTTAGACTGAGTTGCGGTGTAAACCTGCCCGGAACCGACCGGCACATCCAGTTATCGCAGCAATATCTGTCTAATGTGAGAGGTTGCGGCTTTAATTTATTAATTAAAGCTAGAACAAGAAGGGGAGGGTTAAGTCTATAGGAACACTTAACCAACACAGTTAAAGCTAGAATGGGAAGGTTAAGTCCATAGGAGCACTTAACCAACTTAACACTGTTAAGCTAGAATGGTAGGATTAAGTCCATAGAAACACTTAACCAACTTAACACAGTTAAAGCTAGAATGGGAGGGTTAAGTCCATGGGAATACTTAGCCAAATTAACATGTTGACTAGACTAGAAGGTGGGGTTAAGTAAAGTTAATACACTTAGCCAATTTAACATGTTAATTAGACTAGAGGTTGGGGTTAAGTAATACTAGCCAATTTAATATGTTAGCTGGGTTGGACCATAGGGTTAAGTAAACTTGAACACTTAACCATCAGAATATGATAAATGAATAGGGTTAAGTCTAAGACACGAAGAGATGATACTTAACCATTAATAACAGGTTTAGTTAAAACCGGTGGGAAAGGTTAAGTTAAAAAGGGAACACTTAACCAATACAGGATGAATGGGTAGGGTTAAGAAATACTTAACCAATATGACTTGGTGTGTGGTGGGGTTAAGTCAACATGAATACTGACAACACTTAACCAGTTTAACAGGATAAGGGAAGAGGGTTAAGTTAGCTTGAATCGACTAAAGACACTTAACCAATCCAACTTAACGGGAAAGAGAACTAAGTAGTAAAACTTAGTTAAGAAGACAATGATCTTGGAAACTAAGTGATAAAACTTAGTTAGTAGAACTAAGTAGTAATTCTTAGTATAACACGAAGGAGAGGACGTCCATCTGATTTTAAAGAAGACTCCAACGAATTGGGATACGAAGCCCGAGGCTTCGAGGGGACATGAGGGTACCCTTGGTATCCCTCTGTGAGGCTGCAGATGATCCGCCTGGGCGCACAGAGGTTAAGGTCTGCGGTAGAAGAGCCAAGGGTATGCCTTGGTTGCAATATATGGCAACCAAAAGACTAGGATGGACCAGCGTGATTCGGCGAGAAGACGGAAGCCCTGTGATAGCAACTCGTCGTCTACCTACCATCTTCAGTCAAGCGAAACACGTGAAGCGGGAAGGCTGGAGGACTCATACGGACCACATACTTGCTATCTAGTTGTGGTTGCGGGGTGTTGTTGGCCATAGAATTAGTGGGGCAGATAGGGGCCTTCGTACAGTTCTCATTTTACAAGGGTGGCCTTCCATTAGTTGAGGGAGGGCTCGAGTGGGACCATAGCCACTGGAAAAACAGACCTTAACATCTGCATCGGCAGATATTGAAAGCTCCCGACCGAGTTTCGTATTTCTAGAGCAGCCCTGACACGGGACTCGGGTAGCACATTACAGGACATGTGCATCTAGACAAGCGATAACGATTCGCGATACATGCATGGGGAAAGTCTAGCAACATATACCACTCTAGGTAGTGTATCTTAGACTAAAGGGCATCGTTCGACAGGTAGCATAATCCCTAGTTTGGAACTAGGTGGCATAAATCCTGAATACAAGAAGCGTTCAACAGATAGCGTAAACTATAATTGAATCTAGAAAGCAATTGATATAAAACCTAGACTAGATCCAGGTAATAAATAATCAAGGTACGCCTGAAGGCGACGGAAACTGCAGGGATTGGGATCACGTTATCGTTACTAGTTGGAACACTAGTTAGGTGGTGCAGAGATATAGAAACGAGTATATCGCGGTAAAAGCGAAGCGAAGAAAGTGTTGTAGTATATCCAGTTTATCTTGTTTTAGCATGTCTTGTGTGAATCTTATCTTGTTAGCCTTATCATCATGGTATTATCTTGTATTCAGTTAATTCATGTCGTTCTGTTTTCCCTGTTCACATGCTAGAAGTTACTAACTTACTCAGGCTTTATGTCTGACTCTGTTTTTCTTTCGCTTCTTTTCTTCGGTTCCCCCCACCCCCAGGTAGTTGAGGAGGGAATAGTATAACTCAGGATTAAATTGGACTGTTGCTCTTTCCTAGCTTGAAGATTTGACGAAGTTGTCCTTGGATTCTCTTTCAGATGCTATGGCTGGCTTATGCTACATTGGGGAATATAAATGTATTTTTATGCTTCTTTATCTAGTAAAGATAGATGATATTCTGATATTGTAAAGCAATCTTGTACAATCTATTTTATCAATAAAGCAAAGTTTTATTTTCCACTGTTAATTGTTTGTCTGTCTTGTAATTTATCTGCATCTTTTACCCATAATGCTCCACAGAACTTAGTGCATTCCCTTTGCGAGTGACACTAACGGACGTGGGGTGTTACACCTAGTGGAGATAGGAGCAGGCGACACCTATGACGTCAGCTAAGAGTACATGGAATTACCATTGAAGGGGTACATCTAGTGGGGATAATGGGTACATCTAGTAGTACACGAAGCTATCATCATTCTATTTAGTCAAGAGGGATCAAGTTTCTAGAGTGACTAGTATGGGTGCAGTTAGTGTTAGTACGGTGCAGTTAGTGTTAGTAGAGTGCAGTATGGTACAGTACGGTAGAGTATAGTAATTACCCTATATTGATTAGGAAGCGCCTTTAACGTTATCTTTTCTCATCCTATTATTTTTGGTTGCTTGGTCTTGCCATTAATTCATAGTCATTTCCTTATTTACCAAGCTTATGTCTTATCCTAGTTACTTTGATAATTATATTGTTGGAGTTATCGGACTTGCCAGACTTGATGTCTGACCCCCTTTGTTTCCACCTCTTTTCTTCCTCTCCCCCCCCCCCCCCCGGTTCTTAGGGTGGGAAGCTTGATTTGGATCTCTTTGGGAGCACTTGGATTTGGATTGCTGAAGTAAAGCTCAACCTATCTCTTTTATGGCTATTTATGGGGTTATGCTTTTTATATTATGTACTCTGATTTTGTCAAGATGGATATTATGTACTTGACTTTAGTCTTTGGGTTTTGGTGATGTAACCAAACATATTTACCTTCCGTTGCAATAAATAAAGTTTTAAATTTTCAAGTACTATTTCATATATGTCTTGTTTTGATTTTCTGTTCTATATTCACTTAAAACGCTCCATAGAAGTTAATGCATTCCCTTTGTGAGTGACATTAATGGACATGGGGTGTTACACGTGGTATCAGAGCTGAAGGTTACCAGAACAGATAAGATATTTTGAGAAACTATTTTTCAAAAGAAATTTTATAAAGAATACTTTCAAATATATGTTTGTAGAAGAGTATTTTTGAAAGAAAGGTTTGTTTTAAAAACATAATCTCCAAGAGCCATATATCTTTCCTTCGATTCTCCGTTTTGAATCTCTTCCTCTTTCTCTTTTTGAATTTCCCCCTCCGCGTATAGATGCTTTTTCTAAGATAAATAGGGACATCCATACGAAGGACAAAAAACCACTTCAAGGGACTTAGACGTTTGTCGGGCTAGAAGTTAGTTCAAGGAAGTGGAGGGCTTGTTGATACCTTTAAGGTAGACGATGGGAGGAAGGTTCAAATAGATTTTGGTTAATGAAGGACGAAACCACATCTTCGTGGAAGGTCACGAATGGGGAATATGAACAAGAAGGCTAGTAGTTATCCTTTTGGAGAAATAGGACACCTTATTAGGATTGTCCAAAGAGGTAAGGGCAAAGTTCAAGATCTTCTGGAGGGTAGTTATATTCCCTCACGGCTGGTATACCTGATAGGGGTAGGACCGTCCAGGTAGAAATTTGGTTTCCTTTATCATCCTGTTCGAACTTTGTTTGATTCTGGCGCTTCGTACTCATTAATATCTGCTTCGTTAGTTGAAAACACTGCACCTAAATACTAGTCTAGTTAAGGATCCCATTCCAGTCTCAAATCTTTTTGGTGGTTCGGCTCATCCTTCAATGGTTTGTCGGGATTTGAGAGTGTCTATCTTGTACATTAGATTTGAATGCAACGCCTTCGTCCTTGCTTTCACAGGCTATAGTTTGATTCTAGGGGTGGATTGGCTACCCAGGAGGGGTGCCATCCTAGATTGTGAAAGGAGGGTAGTTAGACTATTGATTCATTATGGAAAGACCCTCATATTTCTTGTGACCCTAGTGGTTCAGTGTCGTTTAGCTGTCTAGAATCTATTGACCTATCCAACGGTGATTTGGAATCTTTTCGTGTGGTCCGTGAGTATAGTGACATCTTCGATGAAGTGCGGGGTTTACCTAGAGGCACGAGGTATTCGTGTGTGTCTAGGGGATAATGCAAAGTCAGTTAGGTGATTAGTGATGCTTTTGAAGCAAGACTGGCAAGGACAGCCAGAGTCGGTTAAGTGCTCAATTATTTGTTTTGCTAGTATCATCTCACGTAGACTATCTGAAATCGGAGGAGGTATTCCTTGGGTGCTTGTCTGATATTGGTTTAGGCCTTTGGGGCTTGTGCTTGGGGGATATCGAGTTCGAATAGGATGGCTTGTGTGGGAGATGAATAGTTGCGATGAGTTCACATGGATAGTATCTCGATAGATTTTGTTGATGGATTACTAAGATCGAGGAAGGGTAATACGGGGATTTGGGTTATAGTAGATAGACTTACTAAGGGCGCCCATTTTATTCCCGTGAAGAGTAAGAGGACTACTCCATGGTTAGCTTCTGTATACGTCCGAGAGATAGTTCGTTTGCATGGTGTTCCTTCTAGCATAGTAAGCGACCGCGATCCTATCTTCACTAGCGAATTTTGGAGGAGTTTACAAGAAGCGGTAGGGACTCAGTTATGTTTGAGCACCTCATATCATCCTCAGACGGATGGCCAAACCGAGAGGGTGAATCGTATTCTAGAGGACCTTTTGAGGCTATGTATCCTAGACTTTGGAGGTACATGAGAAGAGCATCTTCCATTGGTAGAGTTCGCATATAATAATAGCTTTCAATCCAGCATTGGCATGTCACCTTTCGAAGCTCTTTATGGACGACCTTGTCGTTCACCTACATGTTGGTGGGAATCTACGGATAAGATCTTACTTGGGCCCGATATGATTAGAGAGACTTCGGAGAAGATTGATTTGATTCGAGGAAGGATGAAAGCAGCGCAAGATAGGCAGAAATCTTATGCGGATAAGAGGAGGACAGATCTTGAGTTTGAGGTTGGGGACATGGTCTTTATCAAAGTGTCTCCATTATGGAATGTTGTTCGCTTTGGGTCCATTGGGAAATTGGCACCAAGGTTCGTAGGGCCGTTTCCTATAAAGGAGAAGATTGTTCAGATGGCGTATAGAGGGGAGTTGCCTGAGAGACTTAATGGTGTACACGACGTATTCCATGTATCACATTTGAGGAAGTGCTTACACGAGACCGCGGAGGTAGTGGAGCCGAGCTTGCTTAGAGAGGTGGAAATAGAGCGTGATGCGACGATTCGACGAGCTCCTACATGCATTCTTGGGTCGGAGATCAAGAAGTTGAGAAATCGAGAGGTCAGACTAGTCAAAGTACAATGGGGAGACGATGAGAGTAACGCTACTTGGGAGACCAAAGAGAATATGCGTTCATTGTACCCTTTTCTTTTCGAGGGTATGTCTTTTAATTTCTCCTTTATCGCTTAGCTTGTGCTTATCTTATCTTTAGTATGTCCTCTCGCTAGTATCTTTGACCTTTAGTTAGGGAAATCCTATGGTTGAAACATGTGTTTGAGACATGTTATGTATGATGGATGCAAAGTGGATGCAAGTGTTCGCTAGTGGTTGCTCGTGGATGCATATACACACACTATTAGGCACCAGATCGACTCAGTCACTTCATATTGCATATTGCATATATATGGATGTATTTAGTAAAATGGATGTATAATGGTTGTATTATCATATGGTTGCTGCATTCGGGTGGATGGTTGTGCACGCATATAGAATTAATATGTATCATTAGGATTCTTTTGCATACATATTGGACGCATGGCACTATCATGAATTGCACTAAGGAGGTCGACTGAATCAGTAGACCGCCTAATTTTGCATTAGATATGGACATATACAAACACTGTGCATATAAACAATAAAGCATTAGAAGTCTTTTAAGGACAATGGATGATGGTGTTTGATGGTTGAGTAGATGGACGATTAGATGGTAGGATATACATTCTTCTTGACTTGGAGATTTCGGGGACGAAATCCTTTAAGGAGGGGAGAATGTAACACCCCGTAATTTTATAACATTAAAATTCACAAATTAAAGTATACTTAATTTTTAGAAAAGAATTAAGTGAAATGGGTTGCGCAGAGAAATATATATATATTGATATATATATATATATATAAATTAAAAATTAAATAAATAAATATGCGAAAAGGTTCAAAACAGCGAATTGGGAGGGGGAATAACCGAACCGGCCCATTTTTGAGGTCGAACCGAGCCTCGCTGGGCCGACTAGGGGTTAATCCAGGGTGTTTTGCTGTCAACCCGTGGGCCGATTCGCTCAAATGCAGATTTTGCATTTGATTGGTTCTCATGGTTCAGGGTTAATCTAATGGTCCTAAATAACTTCCTACACCTATAAATACATCCTAATGCTAACCCTAAACCTAATTAAAATTGGAACCAAAGCCGTTATGCCGTCGCCATGGAACTCAGTGTAGCCGCCGCCAACTAAAGAGGAAGATAGCTAACCAATTCAACCTAATTCAAGCTTAGAGCTTCAACAACGAATCAACTAACGTCGCTACAACAATTCTGCATCAAGTTTGATCAATTGTTCATAATTCTTTAACCATGAAAGGCAAGTTCGATTTCTCTAATCAAGATAATTATTAAATTAAGTAAGATTAGATATAATTGTGGATTATATGGATATGATGTGAATTATTGACCGTATGATATGATTATGTTGTTAAATTGTGATGTTATCATACATGTTGTAAATTCTATGATTTTATGTTGTCATCTATGTTGTAAAGTTATGATCTATGTTGTAATTCTACGATTGGCTTACGTGTAATCAAATCATCATGTTGTTTAAATGCTAGTTTGGTTATGTTGATTGATATGATAGATCATATGTATGTATGCAAGATTAGATGTTGATTAGACGTAAATCACATGCAAGTTAGTAAATATTATGACATCTATTTTAGATCAAAAGTTAGGCTATGATATGCATAAGTTACATGCCAAATCTATACATGCTAGTTTGTATATTTAGAGGTAAATTTACACCATTGTTATGTTGCATAAATCACATATGCAAGTTTATATAAAAATATGAGTTTGGAATATGAATCATGTTATACAAGTTTTTGGTTATTGCCTATGTAAGTTTTGTGATGAAAATCTTATTCATAACATGTAGGTTCATACTTTTAGGCCTATGTTTAGATCGACGATTTTATGCAGGTTATGTGGTAAATTCTCATATGCAAGTTAGGCCTATTTTTATGTTATGTGAATATGTGGTGTTTTTCCCTTTTCCATGTGTTAGACTATTTCTTAGTCTATCATATATTCTATGCGAATGGACGCCGCGGGCGTTATGGGGAAAAATATTGATTATGTTAATAAATGTGAATTGGCATGTAATGGCCTTAAAAGAGGCATATATGTAAATTGAAATATTAATTGGTAAAGTGATATATGGACATAATTAATGTGAATTATGGTCATAAAGATAATTGGAATTTTATTAACATATTTGATTAGGAATAATTAATCCAAATATGGGATGAAAATATTATGTTAATAAATGTGAATTGGAATGTACATGAGTCATATATGTAAATTAATTTGAATTTGAATAGGGATATTAAATAGTGAGATAAAAGGCCTTTAATGGCATATAATAAATTTGTGACGAAAATGGTATAATTTTGCATACCATAAATGGATGGACATAATTGAGTCAATTATGGATATCGTTAAATTTGGAATTAATTGATAAATTGAATAGGGAAAATAAATCAAATTGAGGTAAAGGATTATAAGTGGTAATCAATGCTTAGGACACGAGGTTGGACTCATTTGTGACGTAAAACTGCCCGGACCCGCCCGGCAAATCCAGTAGTCACAAATGGTAGCCCAATGTGGGAGGTCCTAGGCCCAAATTAAAAGCGTAACAGTTGTAAAGACACGAGGTTAGGCTCTTTTATGGTGTAAGACTGCCTGGACCCGCCCGGAAAATCCAACTGCCATAAATGTCAGTCTAATGTGAGAGGTCTTTATAAGTGTAACAACCCGTAAAATGCGAGCCAGTTTGAAATTTTTATTTTGGCCATTTTAGCGAATTTTGAATATTTAAAATAGATTATTTTAAATAATATGACGAGAAATTTATTTTGAATAAGATTCGAACGTATATATTTATACGCGTCGTCGTTAGAATATAAATATTTATATATAATTATAAATAGAATTGAAAATGGCGCGGTAGTTCGATAATTCGATTTCAAACTTCAATTGAATGTACCGGGTGCAAAACAATCCGGAACTTAGTGAAACCAAAAACATTAGGATCTAATTGATAATATCTTTCCAACGAATCCGAAAAATCAAGATTTCATATCAGGAATCAAAAGATATGTCCAGTTGAAAATTCTGAATAGTCGCTATGGAATTCAGGTCCTTAAAAATGGACATTTTGCAAACGACCTCGGAATTCGACGAAACCAGTTTTGTTAGGTCCGTGTTGTCAAATTATTGCTAGGTTTCAAATTTCATAATTTTTCGAATCAATATGTGAGCGTGGTAAAGGAAAACGCGTTTGACCAGTTTCAGTTGATTTTAATCGACTGGAAATTGGCCATTTTTCAAACGGTCTCAGAATTCGACGAAACTAGTTTTGTTAGGACCGTATCGTCAATACGAAGCTAGAAAATATTTTTCTGGAATTTTTCTAGTTAGTATGTGACCCCGATAATTTGAAATGTACGTTTAAAATTCAATATAGTGATTTAAATGTAAATTCAACGGAAACTAATTCAAACGATCGAATCAACTTGCGATACATATCCCATTGTGTTCAAAATGGGGGTGAAACGCTATGGACGACAGGCGGTGGGCCTCGTTTTGAGGTCGTATAAAAAAGTCAACTTTAAGTTGAATTAAATAATTAAATAATAATAAAATAAAATAAAATAAACACCCCCCCTTTATCTTCTGGCCCCCCCGTTCTTCAAACAGAAAAGAAAAAAAAAAGAACGAAATCGAAATCGCTCAGCCGCCTATGCCCCATCGCCGTCGCTGGATGATCGCCGCCGCGCCTGTGGCGAAGCGCACCCCTCTTCCCCCTCCGCATCCCCTATCTCCTCCTCCTCCTTCTTCACGAACGCGCAGCACCCCCAATTCGAAGCAAACCCCACGCCCTAGCCTGAGAACCACCGGCCCCGACCCCTCCGACCTCAGACGATGGTGCGCCTCCCATCCGACGCACAGGCAATGTCCCCTCTCCGATTACTGTTAGTTTTATTTTAATCATTTTTATTTTATCCTTCTTAGTGGTTGATTTTTATTTCACAGCAATTGGTTTATTAGGAAAAAAATTGGTTTTTTTTATATATATATAAAGATTTGATTTTTAATTTAAATAAAGATTTGATCTTTAAAATAGATTTTTTTTTAACCAATAAAGAATAGATTTTTATAATGAAAACGATTAGGTTATCTATATAAAAAGATCGTGATTTTTAATGAAGTAAAGGCGAGATTTTTAATCAAGGAAAGATTAGATTTTTAAGCATAGTAAAAATAGAATTTTTATAAATTGAACTTCGATAGAAAAATAGAATTTTTATAAATTGAACTTCGATAGAAAAATAGAATTTTTATAAATTGAACTTCGATAGAAAAATAGAATTTTTATAAATTGAACTTCGATAGAAAAATAGAATTTTTATATATGGAACTTCGATATAAAAATGCGATTTTTATATATTGAACATTGAAGTAAAAATTCAACTTTTACATATGTAGTGGTTACAGCAACGAAGATGACGAGGATGCGATAGCGATGAAGATTTCTATCAATGAAGTGCCGTGGAGCTAGGATAGCTATTGGTGAGAATTTCTCACCTTTCAATTTCTTTTCTAGTTATATATATATATACTAGGATGCAGACGGTGCTTAGTAGCACCCGACACAATCGTCCACAGACCATGGACTTGTTTGTTTGGCTGTTTGGTTATTGATTGTGATATTGGTTTGAATGTGGTTTGTGGTGTGAAAAATCGAATCGATAAATTGGTTAGGATTAGACGTGCGCCGTTATAAGGCGAAGGAGTAAGGCTAGGTTAGACGCTTACTCCAAATTTTGTGGTTTGCATAATAAAATTGATATGATTGATGTGTGAATGGCGTGGGCCTTCACTAGACCGGGGATAAGGCTGGGCCTCGTCCCGTTTCTAGTATCGTGCCGTTATGCCGCCGAAATCTTCTAAAATATGTTAGAAAAATAAAAATATCATTTTATTTAATAAATGAATTGAATAGAAATTCATAGGTTGAAATAAAATGTTTTATCGTTAAAAATATAATTTTTAACGTGAATGTGAATAAATAAAATATTCATTTGCAAACCAGACGGTTTGTTTATGTACACCTATTTGAAGGACGTTGACTGGGTCGATAAATTTTACACATCGCCCAACTGCACGAATAAAATATGTGTTTGATGGTTTGAAACCCCACACGGGTGTTAGGATGAAATTTGAAGTTCACTCATCCTGATTGATTAAATATGTCGATCGATTGATTGACAGGCTGTTATAAGCGTTGAATATCTATATTTGATGCTTATACAGTGTGGTGCACTTTGGTTGATGGTTGATTATTTTCAATACTATTATATACATGTGTTGTATGAAAACCCATATAATTCATTTTATATGGTAATTGATTGGGTCTCATTCCAATTTGAAAAATAAATAATATTATAAAATAAAAGTTCATGTGTTGACAGTACTCATTCATTGAGATTGGTCATGTGTTGAACGAAATATTTTAGTAATAAAATTTACATCTTTATCAATATAAAATAAAAGTTCATGTGTTGACAGTACTCATTCATTGAGATTGGTCATGTGTTGAACGAAATATTTTGATAATAACAACTATTTTGAAAATAGAAATTTATGAAGCCGTGTTGATTAGATTAACGCCATTTTGACGTGAACGATATTTATATCGATTTTATCGATTTCGAAATGAATTGAATTGAAAACGATTTCGAAATGAAATGAATTGAAAACGATTTCGAAATGAAATGAATTGAAAACGATTTCGAAATGAAATGAATTGAAAACGATTTCGAAATGAATTGAAAACGAATTCAAATTGAATTGGAAACACATTGAAATGAATTCAAATTGAATTGAAATTTGAATTGAATAGAAATGAACTTTGAAACGAATTTATAAAGAAGAATTCAATTTTGCTTTGAATTGAAATGGAAGTTGAAATAGATTTTGAAACGAATTTTAAAACTATTTATATAATTCGTTTTGAATAGAAAATCGACGAAGTATATATTATATATATTATATATATAATATAATGGCCTGAATAGAACGCGCCGCGCCGCGGCAGTTCGTGAATTTCGACCATTTATTTCAAACGGACATTGCGGGAGATCCGACCGTCGGATTCTCCTAAAACCGGAACCGTTGGGTTCGTATCGAAAAGGGCTTTCTAGCGAAGTTAGAAATTTGAAATCTAATGGTTGGATTTGGAATTACGTCCAAATCAAATCCGAAAAAGGTCGCTGTAAGTGCAGTTCGATGGCCATTGATGGAAATCGACTGTACGGGCCTTGATAAAATTATTAAAAATAGTAATAATTTGTGTAAAATCATAAGAAATGATTTAGAAAGAATTGGGATGAAAAACTCCATATTTGAAAATATAAAAATAGATTTTTATCGAAATGAACTAGTTTTGAACTAGAATTATAATTCTATTTATTTTTAAATAAATAAATTGAATTCGAAAAGGGTTTTGAAAATAACCAAAATTTCCAATGATTGCATTGGAGTGGATTTGAATCGAAATTGTCTTCGGAATATTTCGATGTTGGAATTCGTGATTATACAGGTGTTGTTATGGAAATTTGAAAGATATATATTTATATCGTTATTTCCAATACGACATTTGTTAATCGTAGGATTTGATATTGAATATAGGCCGATATATTTTCTATTCAGAGCCTTGTATTGAATATCGAATGTGATTTGGGTTTGTCGTGAATGGTGTCTTCACTAACACTGTTCTTGAACCCAGTTGAGAAAAGATTAAATCTTTTTATTTAGATTTAATGAAGTGTACCGATTAAGTAATATTTAATTGGAATTGAATTGATATTGATTTTTGGGTTTATCGTGAACAGTGTTTTAAATAACACTCATTCTTTAACCCGATAATTAATGAATGTTATTTTGGGTTTATCGTGAACCGTGTTTTTAAATGACACTGATTCTTTAACCCAGTTAACGATTAAAACTAAGTGGAGTTTTAATGAATCTTTAATTAGATTGAAATGATCGGAAATGGAGTATCACCAGTTTTGCTCCAGGCGATAGTTAAATCTTTAATTAGATTTGAACGTGAAATGGTAATTGAATTTACCGATAACACCGTGGTGTTAGATATGAAGTATAACCAGTTTTACTTCATGGGATGAATAGGTTGGGATTGGGAAATTAAAACAAATGATTACTTCGGTAAGGTCCGCTAATCCCGACTAGTTTGAATTGATATTCAAAAGATAGATTAAAGAATAAATTCAGGAATTTATCTTTGATAAAATTTATGGGAACCTTTCCCTATGAATGTGAAATTTAGAAACTGACTGTCGGTTAGCCAAGCAGAACGGTTTCCTGGATATTGGTCTGATGTTGGTTTCGGCCTTCGGGGTTAATATTTGGGGAATTATTCTCTTGATTAATTTACGGTTAGTGACTGATGAATTGGAATGAGGCGTATGTTGTGTTTGTGTAACACTTATTTAAAATATACGCGAGTTATTCGGAAAGACCGGGTTTATCCCATTCTGAATAACTGATACGACGATAAGTCGAAGATGAAGACGATGGTCGAAGACCGGAGGTCTTCACGTCGTTTGGGTAATTACTGATGATCTTGATTGGGCTGTACACCCAAGAAGATGGAAACAGTTAGTGATCGTCCAGACGTACTTGGAGATCGATGGATATGCGGGGTACTAGGTGCTCCCGGTTTCGTTCAGACCCAGAACGGACTTGTAAATGGACTGTGTGTCTGACATCGGATTTCATTCTGTGTGACTGATATCGGTTGCATAGGATGGTTTGCCTGTGTGGCATGCTAAGATGCAAATGATCAAGGCTTCTGTTGAAAAGCAAAGTCTTGTGGTTGGTGATCAAAGCACGGCCTTTGTGGCGTAGCTTTGTGTAACGTTTGCTTCGCGAGTTTCACACCCGGTATGAACCAAAAACGAGAGGGGACATCAGGGAGGACTTGCGTTTCTTTCTAGCTAGAAGCGGCGTCAGTGGTTTTACACGCCCTGACGAGTTTGACTTATGTGGTTGTTGCTGTTGCGAGGCGCCTCGGATTGATCGGTCGTTCTCGAACCGATGGAGTCATTTAGTTGGCTCATTTACGCCCCAAAGGGCGGGGAAACGTAGTGTTCAGGCATAATAATCCACATCGGTGGACCGGCCCTGACGATCTAAAGGGTTGATGCGTTCTGATCCTGTGGCTCGGGCTAGAGAGTCACGAATCGGTTGAGGACTATCTTTTGCCTCGGTTCATAGATGGAAATCCAACTTCCAAATACGTGACATTTGCGGTTTTAATTGTAGAACTAGTATGGCGACATGATATATGGTACCCATGCCGCCTAGGATTGATACTTATGATTTGAAGTTGTTTATACACTATGCACTTATAATAGTATCAAATGATTTGTTTTAAACGTATCAAGCATTCTTTGGCTGTTATAAGGGAAAACCCTATCCCCCGGCTTGCGTTGCATTGTGTGATAGGACCTGGGTCTTATAACAGCTTCATTTTTCTTTATTTAGCATTGCGCTGTTTGTTTTATGCACTGGTGTTCTTGGGAGGAAACCCGTTCCGTGTTATACGGCGTGGTCCCTTGATTTACCTAAGTTTAAAAATAAAGATTAACTGTTTTAGTTCTCACACCAGTCACATGACTGACCTGGAGTTTATTGTTTTAACCTAAACTCTGGGTGCCCCTATTTTGACACGGGCAGCTAGTAGTTTTGGTTTTGCAGATTTATATTCACAGGATCCTGGTTTACAGCTGGAACGATATCCGGAAAGCTTTGTATCCGTATATCTCTTCTAGTTGTGTATTGTATTATTTTCCGTTGCTATGTATTTAAATGTAATTTAAATCTCTGATATTTCTGTGTAATATTCATTTATACTCTGTATATTCCTGTGATCTGATGCATTGTTGTAATACACAATGAAATGTTCTTCTGTATGCGTTCTGATTTGTCGTGTTCTCAAACGATAGGGCGTTTCGAACGGTCTGGGTCGGTTTAACGACTGATTCGGACAGAGCGAAATTCCTTGCCGTCACAGTTGGTATCAGAGCTTTGGTTTACAAAGCTAGAGAACAAGACACATTAGAACCATACGAAAGAATTCATCAGAAATTGGATTAGTAATATCCAATGGGAATGACTCGTTAGAGATAGGATCAGTAGTATCCTAGAACGAGTGTGAAGGGTATATTTTTCAAATGAAAACAATTTTGTTTTGAAAATTTAAATCAACTATTCGTATTTGATTATTTGTTTATATTGATTTTGGACAATCCAGTATATATAAATTTTGCGTATACGTCTGATCCGCGTGTATTCGAAGTTTTAATATATTGGATAGATATAGAGTCGCACTCTAGTCGCCCGGACATGGTCCTGATGATGAAGTATACCATCACCAGCATTTATTTTCGAGTAACGAAAGTGTGATATCTATATATTTCCATTAGACTGGTGTGAGAACCAAAACTTATATAGTTAGAACACATTGTTGTGAATTGGCATCAAAAACATGTTTTTTGTATATGTATCAAAATTATGAATTTGAAACTCTAATCCACTAACTGATTGATGTTTGTGTTGTTTGTTTATTTGTTTGCTAATTTTTAGCAATTTAGCCTAATTGAATCAAATATTGAATTGTATTGAAAATTAGTCGCATTTGCTTGCATATGCATATATATCTTTGAACAGGTCATAGCAAGGAGGCTAGAGCAGAGAATAAAATTTGTTTGCCCGACAAATAGGTACATGTTTACTACATAATTTCCTGTTTTGTTTGGGTGATGATGATTTTGTGAGCCTATTGGTTAGCCGCTTGGCTATTTCTTTTTCTTTTTGAGATCTGAAGGACCGGGGAAGCTATTTGAAATTCCCCGATTCTCCCGGTGCAGGGGAGGTTATGGCGAAATTTTTCGAAAATTTAGGGTGTTAGCCAAATTTTTGAAATTCTAGAAAATTCTCAGAAACTGAAAAGTTAGAGAAGGGAAGCCAGATCGAATGTAGAGTTGAATGATCAAACCACTTTCGACTTTGTTCCTTTTCGGGGACGAAAATTTTTAAGTGGGGGAGATTGTAACAACCCGTAAAATGCGAGCCAGTTTGAAATTTTTATTTTGGCCATTTCAGCGAATTTTGAATATTTAAAATGATTATTTTAAATAATATGACGAGAAATTTATTTTGAATAAGATTCGAACGTATATATTTATACGCGTCGTCGTTAGAATATAAATATTTATATATAATTATAAATAGAATTGAAAATGGCGCGTTAGTTCGATAATTCGATTTCAAACTTCAATTGAATGTACCGGGTGCAAAACAATCCGGAACTTAGTGAAACCAAAAACATTAGGATCTAATTGATAATATCTTTCCAACGAATCCGAAAAATCAAGATTTCATATCAGGAATCAAAAGATATGTCCAGTTGAAAATTCTGAATAGTCGCTATGGAATTCAGGTCCTTAAAAATGGACATTTTGCAAACGACCTCGGAATTCGACGAAACCAGTTTTGTTAGGTCCGTGTTGTCAAATTATTGCTAGGTTTCAAATTTCATAATTTTTTGAATCAATATGTGAGCGTGGTAAAGGAAAACGCGTTTGACCAGTTTCAGTTGATTTTAATCGACTGGAAATTGGCCATTTTTCAAACGGTCTCAGAATTCGACGAAACTAGTTTTGTTAGGACCGTATCGTCAATACGAAGCTAGAAAATATTTTTCTGGAATTTTTCTAGTTAGTATGTGACCCCGATAATTTGAAATGTACGTTTAAATTTCAATATAGTGATTTAAATGTAAATTCAACGAAAACTAATTCAAACGATCGAATCAACTTGCGATACATATCCCATTGTGTTCAAAATGGGGGTGAAACGCTATGGACGACAGGCGGTGGGCCTCGTTTTGAGGTCGTATAAAAAAGTCAACTTTAAGTTGAATTAAATAATTAAATAATAATAAAATAAAATAAAATAAACACCCCCTCCCCTTTATCTTCTGCCCCCCCCCCCCCCCCCGTTCTTCAAACAGAAAAGAAAAAAAAAGAACGAAATCGAAATCGCTCAGCCGCCTATGCCCCATCGCCGTCGCTGGATGATCGCCGCGGCGCCTGTGGCGAAGCGCACCCCTCTTCCCCCTCCGCATCCCCTATCTCCTCCTCCTCCTTCTTCACGAACGCGCAGCACCCCCAATTCGAAGCAAACCCCACGCCCTAGCCTGAGAACCACCGGCCCAGACCCCTCCGACCTCAGACGATGGTGCGCCTCCCATCCGACGCACAGGCAATGCCCCCTCTCCGATTACTGTTAGTTTTATTTTAATCATTTTTATTTTATCCTTCTTAGTGGTTGATTTTTATTTCACAGCAATTGGTTTATTAGGAAAAAAATAGGTTTTTTTTTATATATATAAAGATTTGATTTTTAATTTAAATAAAGATTTGATCTTTAAAATAGATTTTTTTTTAACCAATAAAGAATAGATTTTTATAATGAAAACGATTAGGTTATCTATATAAAAAGATCGTGATTTTTAATGAAGTAAAGGCGAGATTTTTAATCAAGGAAAGATTAGATTTTTAAGCATAGTAAAAATAGAATTTTTATAAATTGAACTTCGATAGAAAAATAGAATTTTTATAAATTGAACTTCGATAGAAAAATAGAATTTTTATAAATTGAACTTCGATAGAAAAATATAATTTTTATAAATTGAACTTCGATAGAAAAATAGAATTTTTATATATGGAACTTCGAAATAAAAATGCGATTTTTATATATTGAACATTGAAGTAAAAATTCAACTTTTACATATGTAGTGGTTACAGCAACGAAGATGACGAGGATGCGATAGCGATGAAGATTTCTATCAATGAAGTGCCGTGGAGCTAGGATAGCTATTGGTGAGAATTTCTCACCTTTCAATTTCTTTTCTAGTTATATATATATACTAGGATGCAGACGGTGCTTAGTAGCACCCGACACAATCGTCCACAGACCATGGACTTGTTTGTTTGGCTGTTTGGTTATTGATTGTGATATTGGTTTGAATGTGGTTTGTGGTGTGAAAAATCGAATCGATAAATTGGTTAGGATTAGACGTGCGCCGTTATAAGGCGAAGGAGTAAGGCTAGGTTAGACGCTTACTCCAAATTTTGTGGTTTGCATAATAAAATTGATATGATTGATGTGTGAATGGCGTGGGCCTTCACTAGACCGGGGATAAGGCTGGGCCTCGTCCCGTTTCTAGTATCGTGCTGTTATGCCGCCGAAATCTTCTAAAATATGTTAGAAAAATAAAAATATCATTTTATTTAATAAATGAATTGAATAGAAATTCATAGGTTGAAATAAAATGTTTTATCGTTAAAAATATAATTTTTAACGTGAATGTGAATAAATAAAATATTCATTTGCAAACCAGACGGTTTGTTTATGTACACCTATTTGAAGGACGTTGATTGGGTCGATAAATTTTACACATCGCCCAACTGCACGAATAAAATATGTGTTTGATGGTTTGAAACCCCACACGGGTGTTAGGATGAAATTTGAAGTTCACTCATCCTGATTGATTAAATATGTCGATCGATTGATTGACAGGCTGTTATAAGCGTTGAATATCTATATTTGATGCTTATACAGTGTGGTGCACTTTGGTTGATGGTTGATTATTTTCAATACTATTATATACATGTGTTGTATGAAAACTCATATAATTCATTTTATATGGTAATTGATTGGGTCTCATTCCAATTTGAAAAATAAATAATATTATAAAATAAAAGTTCATGTGTTGACAGTACTCATTCATTGAGATTGGTCATGTGTTGAACGAAATATTTTAGTAATAAAATTTACATCTTTATCAATATAAAATAAAAGTTCATGTGTTGACAGTACTCATTCATTGAGATTGGTCATGTGTTGAACGAAATATTTTGATAATAACAACTATTTTGAAAATAGAAATTTATGAAGCCGTGTTGATTAGATTAACGCCATTTTGACGTGAACGATATTTATATCGATTTTATCGATTTCGAAATGAATTGAATTGAAAATGATTTCGAAATGAAATGAATTGAAAACGATTTCGAAATGAAATGAATTGAAAACGATTTCGAAATGAAATGAATTGAAAACGATTTCGAAATGAATTGAAAACGAATTCAAATTGAATTGGAAACACATTGAAATGAATTCAAATTGAATTGAAATTTGAATTGAATAGAAATGAACTTTGAAACGAATTTATAAAGAAGAATTCAATTTTGCTTTGAATTGAAATGGAAGTTGAAATAGATTTTGAAACGAATTTTAAAACTATTTATATAATTCGTTTTGAATAGAAAATCGACGAAGTATATATTATATATATTATATATATAATATAATGGCCTGAATAGAACGCGCCGCGCCGCGGCAGTTCGTGAATTTCGACCATTTATTTCAAACGGACATTGCGGGAGATCCGACCGTCGGATTCTCCTAAAACCGGAACCGTTGGGTTCGTATCGAAAAGGGCTTTCTAGCGAATGTTAGAAATTTGAAATCTAACGGTTGGATTTGGAATTACGTCCAAATCAAATCCGAAAAAGGTCGCTGTAAGTGCAGTTCGATGGCCATTGATGGAAATCGACTGTACGGGCCTTGATAAAATTATTAAAAATAGTAATAATTTGTGTAAAATCATAAGAAATGATTTAGAAAGAATTGGGATGAAAAACTCCATATTTGAAAAGATAAAAATAGATTTTTATCGAAATGAACTAGTTTTGAACTAAAATTATAATTCTATTTATTTTTAAATAAATAAATTGAATTCGAAAATGGTTTTGAAAATAACCAAAATTTCCAATGATTGCATTGGAGTGGATTTGAATCGAAATTGTCTTCGGAATATTTCGATGTTGGAATTCGTGATTATACAGGTGTTGTTATGGAAATTTGAAAGATATATATTTATATCGTTATTTCCAATACGACATTTGTTAATCGTAGGATTTGATATTGAATATAGGCCGATATATTTTCTATTCAGAGCCTTGTATTGAATATCGAATGTGATTTGGGTTTGTCGTGAATGGTGTCTTCACTAACACTGTTCTTGAACCCAGTTGAGAAAAGATTAAATCTTTTTATTTAGATTTAATGAAGTGTACCAATTAAATAATATTTAATTGGAATTGAATTGATATTGATTTTTGGGTTTATCGCGAACAGTGTTTTAAATAACACTCATTCTTTAACCCGATAATTAATGAATGTGATTTTGGGTTTATCGTGAACCGTGTTTTTAAATGACACTGATTCTTTAACCCAGTTAACGATTAAAACTAAGGGGAGTTTTAATGAATCTTTAATTAGATTGAAATGATCGGAAATGGAGTATCACCAGTTTTGCTCCAGGCGATAGTTAAATCTTTAATTAGATTTGAACGTGAAATGGTAATTGAATTTACCGATAACACCGTGGTGTTAGATATGAAGTATAACCAGTTTTACTTCATGGGATGAATAGGTTGGGATTGGGAAATTAAAACAAATGATTACTTCGGTAAGGTCCGCTAATCCCGACTAGTTTGAATTGATATTCAAAAGATAGATTAAAGAATAAATTCAGGAATTTATCTTTGATAAAATTTATGGGAACCTTTCCCTATGAATGTGAAATTTAGAAACTGACTGTCGGTTAGCCAAGCAGAACGGTTTCCTGGATATTGGTCTGATGTTGGTTTCGGCCTTCGGGGTTAATATTTGGGGAATTATTCTCTTGATTAATTTACGGTTAGTGACTGATGAATTGGAATGAGGCGTATGTTGTGTTTGTGTAACACTTATTTAAAATATACGCGAGTTATTCGGAAAGACCGGGTTTATCCCATTCTGAATAACTGATACGACGATAAGTCGAAGATGAAGACGATGGTCGAAGACCGGAGGTCTTCACGTCGTTTGGGTAATTACTGATGATCTTGATTGGGCTGTACACCCAAGAAGATGGAAACAGTTAGTGATCGTCCAGACGTACTTGGAGATCGATGGATATGCGGGGTACTAGGTGCTCCCGGTTTCGTTCAGACCCAGAACGGACTTGTAAATGGACTGTGTGTCTGACATCGGATTTCATTCTGTGTGACTGATATCGGTTGCATAGGATGGTTTGTCTGTGTGGCATGCTAAGATGCAAATGATCAAGGCTTCTGTTGAAAAGCAAAGTCTTGTGGTTGGTGATCAAAGCACGGCCTTTGTGGCGTAGCTTTGTGTAACGTTTGCTTCGCGAGTTTCACACCCGGTATGAACCAAAAACGGGAGGGGACATCAGGGAGGACTTGCGTTTCTTTCTAGCTAGAAGTGGCGTCAGTGGTTTTACATGCCCTGACGAGTTTGACTTATGTGGTTGTTGCTGTTGCGAGGCGCCTCGGATTGATCGGTCGTTCTCGAACCGATGGAGTCATTTAGTTGGCTCATTTACGCCCCAAAGGGCGGGGAAACGTAGTGTTCAGGCATAATAATCCACATCGGTGGACCGGCCCTGACGATCTAAAGGGTTGATGCGTTCTGATCCTGTGGCTCGGGCTAGAGAGTCACAAATCGGTTGAGGACTATCTTTTGCCTCGGTTCATAGATGGAAATCCAACTTCCAAATACGTGACATTTGCGGTTTTAATTGTAGAACTAGTATGGCGACATGATATATGGTACCCATGCCGCCTAGGATTGATACTTATGATTTGAAGTTGTTTATACACTATGCACTTATAATAGTATCAAATGATTTGTTTTAAACGTATCAAGCATTCTTTGGCTGTTATAAGGGAAAACCCTATCCCCCGGCTTGCGTTGCATTGTGTGATAGGACATGGGTCTTATAACAGCTTCATTTTTCTTTATTTAGCATTGCGCTGTTTGTTTTATGCACTGGTGTTCTTGGGAGGAAACCCGTTCCGTGTTATACGGCGTGGTCCCTTGATTTACCTAAGTTTAAAAATAAAGATTAACTGTTTTAGTTCTCACACCAGTCACATGACTGACCTGGAGTTTATTGTTTTAACCTAAACTCTGGGTGCCCCTATTTTGACACGGGCAGCTAGTAGTTTTGGTTTTGCAGATTTATATTCACAGGATCCTGGTTTACAGCTGGAACGATATCCGGAAAGCTTTGTATCCGTATATCTCTTCTAGTTGTGTATTGTATTATTTTCCGCTGCTATGTATTTAAATGTAATTTAAATCTCTGATATTTCTGTGTAATATTCATTTATACTCTGTATATTCCTGTGATCTGATGCATTGTTGTAATACACAATGAAATGTTCTTCTGTATGCGTTCTGATTTGTCGTGTTCTCAAACGATAGGGCATTTCGAACGGTCTGGGTCGGTTTAACGACTGATTCGGACAGAGCGAAATTCCTTGTCGTCACAATAAGGTTACGACCTTAATGAATTAAGAAATACTTAACCAGATAAGCATGTAGTGGGACATGAGTGGGTTAAGTGGGTTCCTTGGGTGGCATGAGGAATCTAGTGGGTGACATGTGGGTGACATGTGGATGTCATGAGAAATACGATTAGAAAAATGGAGTAATTTGAATATAAACAATTGTGACATGTAATTCAAATTATTGGATAAAATAGGTATTGACACCTATGAAGGGAAAGGTTTTAATTAATTGATTAATTAATTGAAAATGGACATGGTAAATGAAATGGACTACTTAACCAAATCTGATCCCTAGGGATTGTAAGAACTTAGGTTTAAGTTGGGGGTTAAGTAAACTAGGTTATACGGAATGAGTGGGTTAAGTAAATCTTGGGTAGGTGGGTAATATTAGTACATATAGGCCCACAAACTCAACCGTAAATTAAATATGTCCGAACCAGTGAGAGGGTTAAGTACATCTTGGGTAGGTGGGTAATATTTGTGTATATAAGCCCACAGACTTAACCAATACAACCTATTAATTAAACAAAAGGGTGAGACTAGGTTAAATTAGAAAACACTTAACCAAATTTATACATGTAAGTGGACATGGGGTTAAGTTGGATGTATTAGAGGGGACCAAGCCTAGGTAGGAAGCTTGGTGGGGGCCCTTTTCAGTCCAGTAGCCCATTAAGTATCTTTGTGAGCTCGACCTAAGTCGAGGATGGGACACGCCTACTGGGCCTGATTGTTAGAGGCCAAATGGGTTAGCGGTGGCAACGCAAGTCCAACGGGGTCATGTGTGTGCGTGGGCCCAGGCTGGTAGGTAAGACGTTGTTGCATCGTGTAGGTATAAGCCGTGCATTCCTTGCGTAGTATAAGGTTGCCATATTGGGGAGTGATACACCCCACTGTGGGACCTGCACGGGTATCTACGAGTTAGGGAGCCGATCGAATGGGGCAGGGTAGTGGGTACATCTAGTGGACATAGGAGCAGACGGCACCTACATAGTCAGCTAGGGGTACAAGAAGCTACCATTATTAATTAATCATTAAAGGGGTACACCTAGTGGAGATAGGAGCAGGCGACACCTATGACGTCAGTTAGGAGTACATGGAATTACCATTGAAGGGGTACATCTAGTGGGGATAGTTGGTACATCTATTAGTACAGAAGCTATCATCATTCTATTTAGTCAAGAGGGATCAAGTTTCTAGAGTGACTAGTATGGGTGCAGTTAGTGTTAGTACAGTGCAGTACGGTACAGTACGGTAGAGTATAGTAATTACACTATATTGATTAGGAAGCGCCTTTAACGTTATCTTTGCTCATCCTATTATTTTTGGTTGCTTGGTCTTGCCATTAATTCACAGTCATTTCCTTATTTACCAAGCTTATGTTTTATCCTAGTTACTTTGATAATTACATTGTTGGAGTTATCGGACTTGCCAGACTTTATGTCTGACCCCCTTTGTTTCCACCTCTTTTCTTCCTCCCCCCCCCCCCTAGGTTCTTAGGGTGGGAAGCTTGATTTGGATCTCTTTGGGAGCACTTGGATTTGGATTGCTAAATTAAAGCTCAACCTATCTCTTTTATGGCTATTTATGGGATTATGCTTTTTATATTATGTACTCTGATTTTGTCAAGATGGATATTATGTACTTGACTTTAGTCTTTGGGTTTTGGTGATGTAACCAAACATATTTACCTTCCGTTGCAATAAATAAAGTTTTAAATTTTCAAGTACTATTTCATATCTGTCTTGTTGTGATTTTCTGTTCTATATTCACTAAAAAGCTCCATAGAAGTTAATGCATTCCCTTTCTGAGTGACATTAATGGACACGGGGTGTTACACTGGACAAACGCGTTTTCCTTTTCCGCGGTCACATATTGATTCGAAAAAATATGAAAATTGGATTCTAGCAATCCCTTGATATCACGGATCTAACAAAAGTGGTTTCGTCGAAATCCGAGGTCGTTTGCAAAATGGCTATTTTTAAGGGCCTGAATTCCATAGCGACTATTCTGAAATTTCAACGGGACATATCTTTTTATCCGCGCTATGAAATTTCGATTTTTCGGATTCGTTGGAATGATATTATCAAATAGATTCAAATATTTTCGGTTTCACTAAAATCCGGTTTATTTTGCACTCGGTACATTCATTTGAATTTTGAAATCGAATTATCGAACTACCGCACCATTTTCAATTCCTTTTATAATAAAAAAATAAAATTCTTATATTAATATATACGTTCTATTCCTATTCAAAATAAATTTCTCGTTGATATTATTTAAAATAATTCATTTTAAATGTTTAAAATTCGCTAAAATTGACAAAATAAAAAATTTTAATTGGCTCACATTTCCGGGTTGTTACAATCTCCCCCACTTAAAACTTTTCGTCCCCGAAAAGGATTGAAGCCGAAAGTTGTTTAACTAATCAACTCAACTTCCTTTATTTTGATTACGGCTTAAGTTCTTCAACTTTTCAGTTTCTAAGAACTTTTCAAAATTTTCAAAAACTTGGCTAACACCCTAAATTTCCAAAAAATTCCGCCATGACCTCCACTGCACCGGGAGCACCGGGAAAATCCTGAAATTGCCATACAGGCCCTCTGATCTCAAAAAGAAAAAGAAAACGCCAGGCGGCTAGCCAATCGGCTCATAAAATCATCATCACCCTAACAAAACAGTAAATTATGGTAAACATGTACCTATTTGTCGAGCAAACAATTTTATTTCTCTGCTCTAGCCTCCTTGCTATGACCTGTTCACACATATATATGTACATGCAAGCAATTGCAATCAATTTTCAATACAGTTAACTATTTAGTTCAATTAGGCATAATGGTTCAAAATTATCAAACAAAAAAACAAACAACACTACCATCAATTAATTAGTGGATTATCGTTTTAGATTCATAACTTTGATACATATATACAGAAAATCATGTTTTTGATGCCAAATCACAACAATGTATTCTAGCTATATTTTGGTTCTCACACCAGCCTAATGGAAATATATAGAAATCACACCTTCGAACCACGAACATAAATACTGATGATGTGGCCACATCATCAAAATTATCCCCAGGTGTTCAGAATGTGATTCTATATCTATCCAGTATATTAATACTTCGAATATACGTTCATGACGCGTATATGCAAAATCTTTGTATACTCGATTGTCCAAATTCAATATAAATAAATATTCAAATACGTATAAAACGATTTAAATTTCAAAACAATGTTGTTTTCATTTGAAAAATATACTCTTCACACTCGTTCTAGGATACTACTGATCCTATCTCTAACGAGTTATTCTAATTGGATATTACTAATCCAATATCTGATGAATTCTTTCGTTTGGTTCCAATGTGTCTTGTTCTCAAGCTCTATAAACCAAAGCTCTGATACCAAACTGACACGACCCAAACTTCCCTTTGAAGGAAAGCCCGGATGGCGTTGATGACAACACCAATCAGAATGCAAACAGAAGAACATTTCATTGGTTATTACAACAATTCCATCAGTATATAAGAATATACAGAGTATAATTGAATAAATTACATTCAATAAATATCAGAGATTACAATAAATTACATAGCAGCAGAAAATAATACAAAGCACAACTGAAGGTGATATATGGATACAAAGCTTTCCGGATATCATTCCAGCTGTAAACCAGGTTCCTGTGAATATAAATCTGCAAAACCAAAACTACTAGCTTCCCGTGTGGGAAATAAGGGCACCAAGAGTTCAGGTTAAAACAATAAAATCCATGTCAGTCATGTGACTGGTGTGAGAACTAAAACAGTTATTTAAAACTTTACTTTAAAATATAGTAATTCAAGGGACCATGCCGTATAACACGGAACGGGTTTCCTCCCAAGAATACTAGTGCATAGAATAAACAATGCATTGCTTTTTCGAAAAATGAAGCTATTATAGACGCAGGTCCCATCACACAATGCAACGCAAGTCGGAGGATAGGGTTTTCCCTTATAAAAGCCAAACATGCTTGGTATGTTTAAAAGAAATCATTTGATACTATTATAAGTGTATAGTGTCAAAACAATTCAAATCATAAATATCAATCATAGGCGGCATGGGTACCATCTATCATGTCCCCATACTAGGCTCTACAAATAAAACCTCAAGTCACGTATTGGAAATTGGATTTCTGTCATGAGTCGAGGGAAGGGGCAAGCTCCTCTCTGATTCGAGACACTCTAGCAAATGTCTTAGGACCCCACTATGATCCTTGGATCTTCAGGGCCGGTCACTTTTGAGGATTGGCAAATCCTGAGCACAGTTTGCCAGTTCTAACAGACCTAATATCAATGCAACACATCCAACAACCACAAAGGTGAAAACTATATAAATGTCAGCCAGTTTAAGCAATGACACCACCTATAGCTAGAAATAAACGTCGTGCTCTCCCTGTAGTCCATATCCCGTTTTTGACTCATACCGAGTTGTGAGGCTCGCGAATTCACGTTATACACAAAGCTGCGCCATACAGGCCGTGCTTTGATCATTAACCACAAGACTTTGCTTTTCAACAGAAGCCTTGATCTTTTGCCACTTAGGCGTGCCACGCAGGCAATTCACTCCATGCGACTGATGTTTATCGATATACAACCTCTGAGCTCGTACGTTTCAGAGAAGGGCGTTAAGCAAGAAAATAAATTCTCCGCCGCCAAACAGAGGCATATTTAATAGAGATCAATCAACATAGAACAAAATCCAATGTCAGACACACAGTCCATTTACAAGTTCGATGTGGGTCTAAACGAAACCGGAGGCACTTTCCTTGCATATCTATCGATCTCCAAGAACGTCTAGACGATCACCAACTGATTCCCTCATCTTGGGTGTACAGCCCAATCAAGATCATCAGTAATCATCCAAACAATGTGAATACTTCCGGTCTTCAACCGCCGTCTTCATCTTCGACATATCGTCGAATCGGTTATTCAGAATGGGTATAAACCCGGCCTTTCCGAATAACCCGCATATATAATAAACACGTGTTACACAAACACAACATATGCCTCATTTCAATTCAGAATATTATTTTTATTCAAATTTTCACATTCTTAGGGAAAGATTCCCATTAATTTTATCAAAGATAAATCCTTTTACATTTATTCTTTAATCCTCCTTTGGATGTCATTTTAAACCATATTATGGTTTTCCAAACTAGTCGGGATTAGCGAACCACACTGAAGTAATAATTTATATTATTTCCCAATCCCAACCCATTCATCCCATGGAGAAAAACTGGTAATACTCCATATCTAACACAACGGTGTTATCGGTAAAATTAATTACCATTTCACATTCAAATCTAATTAAAGATTTAACTATCGCTTTGGAGCAAAACCGTTGACACTCCATTCTCGATCACTTTTCAGATTTGATAATTTAAATTATCAATTAACATTTCAATTTGATTAAAGATTTATTAAAACTCCACTTAGTATTAATCTTCTCGAAAATCAATATCCTGTCTTTAACTGGGTTAAAGAACCAATGTCACCTAAAACACGATTCATGACAAACCCAAATCACATTTTATTGTTAATCGGGTCAAAGAACAGATGTTATTCAAGACACCGCTCACGATAAACCCAAGAACCAATTTAAATTCAATTCCAATTAAATATCATTTAATTGGTACACTTCATTAAATCTAAATAGGAAGATTCAATCTTTTTCTCAACTGGGCTTAAGAACGGTGTTAATGAAGACACCATTCACGACAAACCCAAATCACATTTGAAATTAAATACAAGACTCTGAATAGAAAATATATCGGCTTATATTAAATATCAAATTCCACGACCAACAAAAATCATATTGGAAATAACGTTATAAATATATCTTTCAAATTTCCATAACCATATCTGTATAATCACGAATTCCAACATCGAAATATTTCGAAAACAATTTCGATTCAAATCTATTTCCACTTCACGTATTGGAATTCTGATTACTTTTAAAACCACTTCAAATTCAATTTATTTATTTCAAAAATAAATTGAATTTTGATTCTAGTTCAAAACTAGTTCATTTTGATAAAAATCTATTTTTATATTTTCAAATGTGGAATTTTTCGTCCTAGTTCTTTCCAACTCACATATTATGATTTTACACAAATTATTAATATTTTTAATAATTTTATCAAGGCCCGTACAGTCGATTTCTATCAACGGTCATCGAACTGCACTTACAATGACCTTTTCCAAATTTGATTTGGACATAATTCCAAATCCAACCGTTAGATTTCAAATTTCTAATATTCATTGGAAAGCTCATTTCAATAAGAACCTAACGGTTCCGGTTTTAGGAGAATCCGACGGTCGTATCTCCCGCAATGTCATTTCGAAGTCAATGGCCGAAATTCACGAACTGTCGCGGCGCGGCGCGTTCTATTCAGGCCATTATATAATATATATATATATATATATATATATTATATTTCGTCGATTTCAATTCAAAACGTATTATATAATTCATTTTAAATTCGTTTTCAAAACCGTTTCAACCCTATATTCCATTTCAAATCGAAATTGAATATATCATATCATTACTATATAAATGTTAATATTTTCAAAATGTTATATTTTGAAATCGCTACCTTTTCTATATTCACAATAAAACAAATAAAATCAATATAAATATCGTTCACGTCAAAATAGCGCAACTCTAATCAACACGGCTTTATATATTTCAATAAATTCGTTATTCTATTCAACAAATGAATATTTATTCTATTCAACACATGAATCTATATTTCTTTCAACACATGACTAATCTCAACACATGAGTACTGTCAACACACGACTATTTTTGTTATGTAGAATATTTTAAAAAAATTATGGTATCTTTCGTTTGATTTTTATTCAGACTCCACCGTGAAGTAGATTCTAATTTTTAATATGATAAAGTTGTAAATTTTATGGTTAATATATTTTACTCAACACATGAATAGTTTCAACACATGAACATCGTCAACACATGACTATTTAAATATTCAACACATGAACTTTCTTTTATAATATTCATTATTTTCCCAATTGGAATGAGGCCCAATCAATTACCATATAACATTATGTAACATCCCAGAAATTTAACTAAGTTTGATTTGGATTTTTATTTACATAATTTTTGATTTTATAAATATAAATTGATTTTTTTATAAGGATTGAATATAAATTATAACTATTGAATAAGTATTTTGTTTTATTAAATATGACTTTGTATAAGAAAAAACTTATTTAAAAAAAATTATTTATAAGATTTATGTTTAAGTAATAATATTTTCAAATTTTGATAATATTGATTTGTAAAAAATATGAATTCGGTAAAGGACGATTTAATTTATGGTTTTACAAGAATGATTATTAATAAGTTGGATTTACTGATATTATTTGTCGTTCGATCGGATTTGTCAAAAGATAACATAAATTAGTAGCATTAGTATTATGCGTTGCTCTTTGTTTTCATAACATTTAAGGTAAATGCTACCAAAAACACATTCCTTCTCCTTTTTACAAGTGTTAAGACACTTGTAATTTTGCATGCAAAATTCCATGCATGTAATACACATGTCCTATGATGTGTCACTCTCTCCTTACTCCTCTTTTCCTATAAATACCACCCTTTCCTTCCACTTTTTCATTCATTCTCACTTCTTTTCTTTCTCTCTTCTTCTTAAAGCTTATGGCCATGGTTTCCATGGCATAAGTCTTCCTCCTTTCCACCACCACCTTGCCAAAGTTCGTCATTTCTCCTCTTCCTTCTCTTATAATATAAAGAGAGATTAGTGTATATTATATTATATATATTTTTGTGAAGAAGACGCTGCGCCGAAATACTGTCCGACGATTCACTCAACTAGGCTCGCCTACCGTGAAGATTTGGAGAGCTATTAGGTGAGAACTTATAATTTAAAATTATTTGTTTAAATTAGTTAATTATAATTAGCTGAGATAATTAAAATTTGTTGATGATGATTGTGTGATGGATGTTATTATGTGAATGGGTGTGCATGTAGTTAGATAATACACTGAACACTGGTAAGCGTTATTGACCGTAACGCTTGTGCACCGTTAAACTGTTTGTTTGTGATGAATGAATTCATATCCATCTGGTTATATGGTTCATTTGGATAAATATGATTGCATTGCATGATATTACACACACACCCCGTGGTTGTGGAAATATATGGGTGATCGATTTAAAATCTCCTTCCTATATACGATTTTATTCAATCATTAAATAATATTTAAATTGTTAGTTTTGAATTAAACATTAACTTTTTAAATATTGAATTAGGATTGGAAATGATTTGAATTATGTATTGATTCTGTACAACGATCTTTATATCTATCTGAAACCAGTTTTGGTAAAATATATTATTTTCAATTTAAATTCGAAATGAGATTTTGAAATTTGAATATGAACGATATCTCTTTATATTAATAATATAATATACACCAGAACGTTCTGGGATGACAGAGAGGATAGTGTCTAGGCTTGGGTTTGGAAAATGAAGTTTCCTGCTCTCCCTGGCTATCCCTAACTGATCCGACGAATGGGAAGGTTAATTTGAAGTTATTCGAATTCAGAAATGAATTGGAATTTATGAAAGTTGAATTTTAAATCCAAAATAATTTGGAAAGTAAATTTAAATGATTTTAAAAGGGTTACATAAGGATGTAATGTTTTTCTAAGATAATTTGAAGTATTATAGAATAATGGTTATTATTGTAAAAATAGAGCTTGTCGCATAACGACAATTTATGTATTTTAGATGCAAACTTTAAACGCTTATAACTTTTGCAATCTAAAACGGATTTCAATGAAACGAAAAACATTTTATTTATATTAACAAGAACTTTCAAATGAGTGAAAGCAGATTTTAAATTCGGGTTATAATTTTCAAGTTATGTTTGAAACCGTTTTGGAAAGGATCGATGTAAGAACAATTGTTGACCATAACTATAAACAGCAATTTTTAAATGTTTAAAAATATGGAAAAAAATTTGTAAAAGCATTGCAAATTATGAAAAGGTGTTTTGAATTGTAAAGTTTATGTTTTGGCTAAGATAAATGATATTTTGATCAAAATAGTTAAGGTAACTTTTTTGTAACGCTTTTGTAACACTTTTGAAATGCTATTGTAACGCTTCCTTCGAAAATAATCTATTTTGAAGTTTTTAACCTGCAAACTATTTTATGAACTATAAGTAATCATTTTTAAATGATTGGTGGAATTATTTCAAAAGTTCAAAAGTATTGGAAATACTTTATATGGAATTTAAATTGATTTATTTAATATTAAAATGGGTTTTTAAAATTTGGATATGGTTGGAGATAAATCTTCGGATGTTTAATATTAATTTGGTAGATGAAAACTCTTATTATTTGAGGAATTTAAAAGGTAACTCACCGTTATTCCGCTTATAATATTAGTTGGATACGAAAATTAATATTGAAGATAAGTTGATGGCATTTCTATCCAGATCTAACGTCAAAGAGTTGAATAAATCTTCTAATTAAGATATGGGTTTCAACCTGACTGAAGTAAGTTGGATAGGAATAATATTCGTTATTTGGTATAAAATTTCATACTGTTAACGTATACTATCTGAGGAATTTGGAAGATATTATTATATCGTTATTCCACTTATAGTATTCGTTGATTTTGAGCATTTATATCGAATATAAGTGGATACAATTTCTTTGTAACTTATAATTCAATATCAATTGATTTGGGTTTTGTCGTGAATCGTATCTTCAATAATATAATTCTTGGAACCCAATGAGATTGAATTGTGGAAATTTATATCGTAATTTGGGATTTAATCAAATCTTTGATTTGAAGGAATTAAAGGTAAGAAATTGAAGCGAAGGTATAATCTTTGACTTCAAAAAAGAGATAAGATGATAATGAGATGATAATGAAATTTAAATAATTCAAATCTTGAGTCGTAAATGAATTGATAAATATTTAGGAGGAGATTTGAATTGAAAAGCCCGTGTAAACCATAGCTACTATTTTAAAGTACGCTTATTACTTGGAAAGACCGGGATCGAGTATATGTTCGAAAACCATTCCAAGTAATATTACGACGTTATGAAGTAATTCAAGACTCGGTAAACGACGAATGAAGACCGGGAGTATTTGAATTTGTTAAGATTGATTGTTAATTGATATCTCGGTTAGGTAGGCCACCGATACGAGGTATGAGTTACATGAGACCTGAACATATTTAAGTATTTTCGGGTTGTTGTTCTGTTCAGTCCCAGAACGGACTTGTATGGATGGTGTGTCTGATATTGAAATTGACCACATAACACTGATTTCCGTTAATGTATATCGGATTTGTGGCAATATATTTTCCTCATCTCTAAGTCATATAAACTTAGAGGGTATGCATTGATTGAAAATCAGTGATATGTCGTGAATTGTCAATGTGACATACCCAAGTTAGGAAATGAGCTAGTGACGATCAAAGAATGGCTTATCGAAGCATAGCTTTATGTATGACATGACATCGGCAAACCTCACACCCCGGATGATGAGAAACTGGCGGTTAGGTTGTGTATATATATGAATTGATGATGACCGCTGCAGCAGTGGGAAACCACTTATGACTTATGGAATATGGTATGTTCGGGGGGCCGCTTCTGGTCGAAAACCGTTGATCTACCTCGCAATTTGTATTGGTGTCCGTGTCTGGATGAAAAACCCTTGATTACATTTCGTTTGTGTTCCGATTGATCTTTCGTGCCAGGAATCATCAAGTTGGAAACCCAAATCTCCAATACGAGCCATACGATTTTGATTGCATATATATATATATATATATATATATATATATGGTGACATAATAGGATCGGGTATTATGCCGTCAAGGATTAATACATTTATTTGCGAAAAGTTTTCCACACTATATATAGGTATTTTGGTTTTAAAGAGGATTTTCACGTATGAAAGCATGTTTGGTTATCATAAGATAAACCTCGCCCATCTGGTGTGCGCTTGCATTGTGTGATGTGGGACGAGCTTATGATAACTTCATTTTAGAAAGGTCATTGCGTATTTATATGCATGGGTGTTCACATGGAGTAAACCCGTTCCGCGTTAGCGTCGTGGTTCGGTGAAATTCCCAACTTTAAAATGAACCTAATGATAATTGTTTTGAGTTCTCACACCAGTCCCACGACTGACCTGGAGTTTATTGTTTCCACACCTAAACTCTGGGTGCCCATAATTTTTGCACGGGCAGCTAGTAGTTTAGTTTTGCAGTTTTAGTTCGCTGGAGCAAAGTTCGGAGCGCTTTCTGAGTTGGAGTACACGATGGAGTTTGGAGCTTCCGCTATATCATACGGTTTTTCTTCCACTGAGAATATATTTTCTTTTCTTCCGCTGTATGTGTTGTAACTCTGATATTCTATGTAACTCTGATGTAACATTGTATTTCGCAATGAAAAGTTCTGTTATTTTGTTCAATATATGTATGCACCCATAACAATTCGTCTTTTTGAACGGTTTGAGTCGGTTTAATTACCGGCGAAAATCGGACAAAAAGGCGGGTCGTTACACGTTAATTATGTGGGTTCCATACAACACATGTATATAATAGCAACGATAAACAATCAACCATCATCCGAAGTGCACCACACAACTGCATAAGCATCAAATATAAATAATTAACGCTTACACAGCATGTCGACCGATCGATCGACATACAATTAAATAATTGGGATTAGTGTACGCCAAATATCATCCCAACACCCGTGTGGGGTTTCAAATCAACAAACACTGAATATTGTTTATGTAGTTGGGCGATGTGTAAAATTTATCGTCCCAATCAATATCTTTCAAATAGGTGTACATAAACAAACCGTCCTGTTTGTAAACGAATATTTATTTATTCACATTCACATTAAAAATTATATTTTTAACGATAATTAATTTATTCCAACCATCAACATTTTATTATAGATTTCGTATCAACATCACAAACAAATTTCACAACACATCAAACAAGCATACAAGCCGTCCATGGTCTGTGGACGACGGGTGTTGGGTGCTACTAAGCACCGTCTGCATCCTAGTACATAATTTAAACTAGAAAAGTAGATTCAAAGTGAGAAGTTCTCACCGACTAGCTAATCCAAACGCCTCGACCCTTCTTATGTAGAAGTCATCGCTGTTCTCGCCTTTTGTCACTTTCGTTGCCCGTAGCCACTACATTTATAAAAAAAATCACATTTTAATATTGTTGCCATGTATATAAAAATCATATTTTTATAATCACTCCATATGGATTAAAATTCTATTTTTACACCGCTACTATATAGATAAAAATTCTACTTTTACAACGATGTTCATATAATAGAGATTATATTTTTATCACGCTATTCTTTATATAAAAATCGAATTTTTACTTTGCTATTCAATATATAAAAATCGAAATTTTACTTCATCATTATAAAAATCACTTTTCCACTTCAACGTATATATAATAAAAATCAGATTTTTATTTCGCTACATATATAAAGATCAAATTTTGATCATCATACCTATATAAAAATTATATTTTTATCTTTTCTATATTATAAGAATTATATTTTTAACCTTTCTATATTATAAAAATTATAATTTTAACCTTTCTATACTATAAAAATTATATTTTTATATAATTAAAAATCACTTCTTGCTTCTTTAAAAACCATATCTCTACTTCATATGTAAATTCAAACCTTTCTACTTTAAAAACAAAATCATTTATGAAATTAGTAATACATTTAAAACCCATATTTTTATTATAACAAAAAAGAAAAAAAGAAAAACTGATTTCATAATATAAAAAAAAAAGAATAAATAATCACTTACAGCTAATCGGAGGAGGATGGAAAATCGCAGGTGGTTCGATGGTTGCCGCCGGTTGTGGGAGGTCGTCGGTCATCGTGGTGGCACGTTGGCTGTCTGGGCGGCGCTGGGGGTCTCTACGGGGGGGGAGGGGAAGGGGGTTTTTTGGGGAAGAGGGGGTGCATTTGTTTCAGGCGGAGAGGGAGGGAGGAGTAGGAGGGTTTGGGTGGTGGCGCGCCAGCCACCAGCGAAGGCGCAGTTTCCTCCCCCCGTCGTTGATTTCCTTTCCCCCCTTTTTTTGACTGTGTTTGACCGATTAGAGAAGAAAAGGGGGTAATATAATATATATTCAATTAATTTAATATTCCATTAATGTTGACTTCTGAAACACCCCACCTCCGTTAGGGTCACTCTCAAAGGGAATGCCCTAATTTTGGTGGAGGTTTATAAGTACAAGTCACAGATATACAAGACGGATATAAGAACACATATTTGTAAACAGCGGAAGAACAACAACTTTTATTTCATAAAGTCAAATACGTGTTACAACAACATCCTTTCCAAAAACATAACATAACACTTTCATAATCTGTCTTGAGTACATTATTTAAAGAAGCATAAATAAAACATAGATAAACTGCAAAAGCCCCATAGTGGATCGTCCAAAGCCATAGTTTAAAACAGGAAAGTCCAAGCAATACATTTCTCTTCTTCAAGCTGGATGATAATGCTGGTCAAGCTGCAGTGTTCCCTCCCTGTGGACCTGGGGGGGGGGAACGGAAGAAAAGAAGACGAAAGAAAAGTAGAGTCAGACATAAGTCTGAGTAAGTCTAGTACTATTTTGTCTATGAATAAAGAACTGGGTATGATAAGTAAAATCAAGAAGTGGGAAAGCACTATAAACTTAGTTAGGTTATCTAGGGTCGAATATACTATCGTACCCCATGCTAATCTCTGAACCCGTATAAACTAGTTTCCAACTGGCACCCCATAATCAGGGTGATGTGATCCATTCAATGATGATCGGCTCCTACTCGCATAGTTACATGTGTCTTACGGCCCCTGATGTTGTAGTTACCTATGCTGGTCCCACCATGGGGTGTATCAAGTCCCATGGCAGCGGCCCGACACAACCTTAGAGTGCACAGGTATGCTACTGGTGCCCAGTGCTTTATTTTTCTGCGCCGGAGTGTGTGCACGCCCGCACCCCGTTAGAACCTACACTGCTACACCACCGCCGTCGATTTGACCTCTTACAATCAGCCCAGTAATCGTGCCCCACCCTGCCTAGTTTCAGGGTATCCTGATACACCTTCTAGGGTTACTGCTGAAAAGGGTCCCCCCGTTACTAGGTTTTCTATCTCTAGCCAACATGCTAAGTTGGTTAAGTGTTTCTAACCTAACCCCACCAGTCCGTTTAGTTTAGCATGTTCCATTTTGATTAAGTCTTTAGTTCACTTAATCCTAACAATCCTGACTCAGCCTTAATTGTCTTATTAAGGCCCTGACCTCTCACATTAGACAGGTATTGTTGTGGCTGCCTGTTGCCGGTTGGTTCCGGGCAGTCTTACGCCACAACTCAGTCTAACCTCGGGTCCTTATTGGGCTCCATGTTTAACCTCTCACATTGGATAGATATTGTTGTGACTACTGGACAGCCGGGCGGTTCCGGGCAGGTTTACATCACAACTCAATCCAACCTCGGGTTAAACACATCGTATGTTCTACATTTACATATCTTGTCATTCTTCTTTATTTCTTATATGTAAATATTTGCGGCCCATTATTAAGTTAATGGTGTGAAGGTTACACCAACCATGGGCCCAACCCATACTTGAATTTGGGCCCTTCTATTTTATATTTTCATTCATTAATTAATTTTAACCCAACGTTATTTTCCCCCGTTTTACACGTCCGTTTATATACATTGGGCTTAGCCCTTTTAAAGCCCAATTTAGCCATGCGAAAAGGGGAGGCTTAAAGCGTGATTACATACACAAAGAGGGGAAGGTGAGCGCATGAACTTGCATATGACGTTGGAAATCCATAATAGAAACTGGTGTACTTGCATATATATATACTTTGGTCATAAAGCATAGGTGACATAAACCAAACCATGTAAACTTAAGATAAGAATCTAAGTTAAGTGTCACATAGTCTTAACTACAACATAGACCTATGTTCTCATTTAGGCATAAACATAAACAAGTCATGTTCATAAGGTTTCTACATGTTTACAAAGGGGATACTTTGTTACTAACACAAAAGCATAGTTCAACTTAATCATGATTTAAGTCAAATCACATAACGATGGTATAAACATACTTATGCATAAATATTCCTAAACATGGTGTTTGCTTTAAACTTGCAAAAAGGGATTTTTGAGTCTAACCTAGCCATGTCTCACATATGTCATCATATAATTCTTTTAAACAAGATAGACTTAATCATGGATTTCAATTATGCCAAATATCATTCATAGCCTAGCCATATTCATAAGTTTGCAGAAGCATGACTTAATACATGGATTATGGTGTCAAAATTCCAACATAGTTTCATATGAACTATAATAACCAAACTTGTTTCAATTACTTGCAAAATGATTTATGCACAAAAATATACATTATGATGGCATAATAACAAAACCCCAAACTTGCATGAATTTCAATCAACTACATACATGTAGCTTCAACATAGATTACATAATTTGCGAAATATTCCAAACGCATACTTGCATAGAACTACCGCATGTAGTTCTTTATAACATGAATAACATAATTTTGCACAAATATGAACTACTTTATTATCCCAATTCAAGCATACAAATCAATACAGTTGTTTATTCATACCAAAGTAATACTCTACTTACAATGGTTGCGGCGAATTCTCTAATTAAGAGATATGATTCCTATGTTGAATTGATTGGCTTTAGGTTGCTTGAATTGCTTTAGGCTTTAGAACTTTCTTCCTAATTCTCTCTCTAGTTGGCGGCTACCCTTAGTCGTTCCTCAGCAACATGGCGGCTATGTTCTTAATTTTGAATGAATAGATTAGGGTTTAGTCTAGGGTTGTTTATATAGAGGTTTGGAATTGATTAGGACCATTGATGTTGCTAGGTTAGATCGTAGCCATTCATTAGATAGAGAGACCAATTAGAACCCGCCACCTAGCCCTAATGACAAAGCAGACCACAGAAATTCGACCAAACACAGACCTGGCCAGCCAGGTTGACTGGGCTCGACCAGGTCGACACCCCTGTCGACAGGGCTGTCGACAGCCCTGTCGACATGGGTAACCCAGGTCGACAGCCCAGTCGACCTGGGTGGCCTAGGCGGGTGTTTATCCGCCCTGGCCCATTGGGCCCGATTTTTAATTATTTTATTCTGTTTGAATTTTAAATTTAATTCAAAACTTCCGAAGGCCATATCTTCTTCATACGGACTCCGTTTTTCGAAAACTCGGACTCTATTTCGCGTATTTTTCCGAGACGAACGCAATGGCGTATCCCGTTTCCCTTAGTTCTTTGATTTCAGATTAATTATGCTTTAATTTGTAAATTTCACAGTTATAGAATTTTCGGGGTGTTACATTCTCCCCTACTTAAAAGGATTTCGCCCCCGAAATCTTCAAGTTAGGAGGAATGTAAATCCTAACATTCAATCATCCATCTACTCATCCATCAAACACGAGCATCCATTGTCCTTAAAAGACTTCTAATGCTTCATGATCATATGCGAAGTGTGTGTGTACATGTACTTATCTAATGCAAAATCAGGCGGTCTACTGATTCAGTTGACCTCCTTAATGCGAATCATGTAAGTGCCATGAATCCATTATGTATGCAAATTTTCCCTATTCTTGATTCTACATGAGTGCACAATCATTCAATACAAATGCAGCATCCACATGACAACACATTAAAGTTCAACCATATACGAATGCAAACATATATGCATATGCAATATGAAGTGACTGAGCCGATCTAAACCCTAGATTGTGTGTGTATATGCAACCACGAGCAACCACTAGCAATCACTTGCAACCACTTGCAATCATCATCCATAACATGTTTCAACTACATGTTTCCATCCAAAGGGTTTCTACCTAAAAGATACGGTCGAGGAAATATACCTAAAAAGATAGATAAAAGCGCAACTTAAGGAAAAAGAAAGATCAAGGATGTACCCTCGAACAGAAAAGGGTAGGCAGTGCGGATTCTAGCTTCAGTTTCCCAAGTCGCGTCTCCCTCGGCGTCGCTCCACTGGACTTTGACGAGCTTGACTTCGCGGTTGCGTAGCTTCTTCACTTCCGTCCCTAAGATGCGGGTTGGAACTTTTCTTATGGTTGCTTCGCGTTCCACTTCGGCCTCTTCGAGGATATTTGGCTCTACCACTTCAGCAGACACATGTAGACATTTTCGGAGATGTGAAACGTGAAAAACGTTGTGGACTCCGGCCAACTTCTCAGGTAGCTCTAATCTATAGGCCATTTTCCCAATCTTCTCGATGATAGGGAATGGCCCTACGAATCTTGGCGCTAGCTTTCCGGTGGTTCCAAAACGAACAACGTTCCTTAGCGGTGATACCTTGAGAAAAACTCTGTCTCCAACCTCAAATTCAAGGTCGGTCCTCCTCTTGTCGGCATAGGACTTTTGTCTGTCTTGGGCCGTCTTCATCCTTCTTCGTATTAAGTCTACTTTCTCTGAAGTCTCTCGGATCATGTCTAGTCCAAGTATGAGCTTATCAGTAGACTCCCACCAACAAGTGGGCGATCGGCACGGTCTTCCGTATAAAGCTTCGAAGGGCGCCATTCCGATGGTTGCTTGATAGCTGTTGTTGTAGGCAAATTCCACCAAAGGAAGGTGGTCTTCCCATTTCCCTCCGAAGTCAAGGACGCATAGCCTTAAAAGATCTTCCAAAACTCTGTTCACTCTCTCTGTTTGGCCGTCGGTTTGGGGATGATAGGCTGTACTCAAGCATAACTGCGTTCCTACTGCTTCTTGCAGACTCCGCCAAAACTCACTGGTGAAGATGGGGTCTCGGTCACTAACAATGCTAGATGGTATTCCATGGAGTCGAACGATTTCCTTGAGGTAAAGTGATGCTAGGGATGAGGCAGTTCTTTTACTTTTGACAGGTAAAAAGTGGGCGCTTTTAGTAAGCCTATCCACTATTACCCAAATGCTAGTGTTGCCTCTCCTAGACCTAGGCAGCCCATCGATGAAGTCCATTGAGATTCTATCCCACTTCCATTGTGGGACCTCCAGAGGATGTAGCAGTCCGCCAGGCTTTTTCTGTTCCGCTTTAACCTGTTGGCACACCATACACTTAGAAACGAATTCTGCCACGTCCTTTTTCATGCCGTTCCAAAAGAAAGTCCTTTTTATGTCTTTGTACATTTTATCTCCGCCTGGGTGTATCGTCATCTTGGAGTGATGTGCTTCCTCGAGAACCTTCTTTATTAAATCTTTCAACTGTGGGACGCATAGTCTTCCGTCTCGCCTCAGCAACCCCTTATCGTCGATGGAGTATCTGTTGAGGTGACTTGAAGTCTCACCCCTAATTAGCCTATCAATTGTTTCCACAAGCTGAGGGTCTTCGCGTTGTGCTGTCCCTACTGAATCCACTAAAGTTGGGCGCACTTCGAGAGATGCTAGCAGGCCCGGTACGAAATCGGAGGAAGGCCTAAAGTCGAAGCTGGCTATAAACTCTAGGCTTTGTCTTTCAACAAACAACGGGCTTAGGGTCAATTTCTTTCGGCTCAACGCATCTGCAACTACGTTGCCTTTGCCCGGAGTGTAGGAGATTTCGAAATCGTACGAGGCAAGAAACTCCATCCACCTTTGTTGCCTCAAGTTAAGATCCTTCTGCGAGAAAAGATATTTCAACGATTTATGGTCAGTGTAAAGTTCGAACTTCTCACCTAGGAGATAGTGTCGCCAAGACTTGAGTGCAAAGACGATGGCGGCTAACTCAAGGTCGTGTGTTGGGTAGTTCTTTTCGTGCACTTTCAACTGCCTCCCGCCATAAGCTACTACCCTTCCTTCTTGCATTAAGACGGCGCCTAGCCCTGTCCCACATGCATCCGTATAAACAGTGAACATCTTGCTCCCATCTGGCAGCGTCAAAACTGGGGCTGTTGTAAGAGCCCTCTTCAGTCGTTGGAAAGCAAACTCGCAATCCAAATCCCAATTGAACACTAGATTCTTCTTAGTCAATTTCGTGAGCGGAGCTGAGATTTTCGCAAAATCCCTTATAAACTTTCGATAGAAACCTGCTAGTCCTAGGAAGCTTCAGACCTCAGTTGCATTCCTTGGTGTCTTCCAATCTTGTACCGCCACTACCTTAGCAGGGTCCACCGCTAGCCCTTGTTTGGATACTATGTGCCCAAGGAACCTCACCTCTTCTCTCCAAAAGTGGCATTTGGAGAACTTGGCTTTTAGTTGATGGACTCGCAAAGTTTCCATGATTGCCCTTAAGTGCTGAGCATGTTCCTCTTCACTCTTTGAAAAGATAAGGATATCATCTACGAAGACCACTACGAATTTGTTGAGGAAATCTCTAAATACCCTACTCATCAGGTCCACGAAGTAAGCTGGTGCATTTGTCAAGCCGAAAGGCATGACAAGCCATTCAAAGAAGCCGTCTGGGGTTCTAAACGCCGTTTTATCGATGATATCTTCAGCCACCCTTAGCTGATGAAAACCGGTTGCTAAATCGAGTTGGGAGAAAACAGACGCTCCTACAAGCTGGTCAAATAAATCGTCAATTCTAGGGAGAGGATGCCTATTCTTTTTCGTTAGCTTGTTGAGCTCCCTATAGTCAACACATAGACGGAGTGAACCATCCGCCTTCGAAGCGAACACCACCGGAGCGCCCCATTCTGAAATGCTCCTCCTAATGAACCCCTTTTCTAGAAGCTCTTTAATCTGTTTACTGAGCTCTCTCCTTTCTCGTGGAGCCATATGTCTAACGGGCAACGCAACGGGCTTTGCATTATCTACAAGATATATGCGAAGTCTATTTCCCGCTTCGGAGGCAAGCCCTTCACCTCTTCAAAGACATCCGGATATTCCCGGACCACTCTAACTGATTGCAAATTTTCAACGGAGGCATCTAGCGATTCAAGATAACTAAGCATAACCGCATACGAGGGATTACAAGAAATTTCCAAAGTATTACCGAGCTGGGTTAGGAGCCTAACAACCCTTTTCTCACAATCAAGGATGGCCCCATTACTGGATAGCCAATCCATACCCAAAATCAAACCATACCCTGAAAAGCCCAAAACAAAGGCACTACATTGAAATTCAACACTTAGGATAGAAATTTTCAAATCCAGACAGATCATAGACAAATGAGCTGGGCCCCCAATTGGGTTTGAAACAATTAAGGGGTCCTCTACCATACTAGTTTTTAGGTGCAGAGATTCTACTAAAGCAGACGAGATAAAGGAGTGTGATGCGCCAGAATCAAATAAAGTGCGAATGGGGTGATCATAAAGATAAACTACACTTTCTACAGAAGTGTTTGTACCTCGCTGTTGCAAAGGTGGCGCTTCTAGCACATGAACCTGTGCCCCTGGGGTGGATCCAGTGCCCTGCCCCTGTCCTCGTTTCTTTGGGCAGTCCTTAGCCCTGTGGCCTGTCTGACCGCATGAAAAGCACCCACCATTCTCCTTGGCCTTCTTTTTCCGGCAGTCCTTTACTAAGTGTCCCACTTTGCCATAGAAATTACACTTCCTCTTCTCCTTGTTGCCTTTCCCGCCTTTCTTAAAGTCCGTCTTCTTAGGCTGCAAACCCTCTTTCTTCCCTTGAGAGCTTTCTGCCTTTGTCTCCTTCTTGCCCTTGTCCTCTTCATTCAGCAATGCCATTTGCACCAATCTTTCATACGTGGCTCCCATGGGTATATGGGTCATGGCCAAACTGTGTAATGGCTCATTAAACCCTTTGACGAAACGGAGAGCCTTCTTGTGCGGGGTGTTGACTAGGTCAAGCCCAAACCTAGCCAGCTCATCGAACTGATTCACATATTCTCTGACTGTCTTGTCCCCTTGCTTGAGAAATAAGAATTTTTCCAACTGCAAACTTCTTTCCGCATCTGAGAGAAATTTAGTCTCAAACCTTGCCCTAAAGTCCTCCCATGTCTCCACTGGTCTTTCAGCATTAGTGACTTCCCACCAGTAGGAAGCCTCGCCCTTCAATAGCCACACCGCCAATTGTACTTTTTGTCTATCCTCTACCTCAAAGATGATGAATAGGTCCTTCGTTTCTTTCAGCCAATTCCTAGCTGCTACGAAGGACTCAGTTCCATGGAAATCCCTTCCTCCCATGGCTTTAAAATCTTTACATATCTTAGCGAATGTGTTTCCCCGAGGAGGAGGTGGAGGAAAAGGTGCTGCTGCAGCTGGATGATTTCCTTCCGCTGGGGGAGGAGGAATGGTAGGACCTGGCTGAGTGGCCCTTGCTTCTAAGAACCGTCTAAACCAACCAGGTATTGGCACCCCTTCCGGCAAGTTAAGTTCTTGGGACATGCTGAAACAAAAAGGATAGATTCAAAACGAAGGATAAGAGATAGTTCCTATGGCTTTGGGGGGTGGACTTTGCCTTTTCAAAATAAAATAATATTTATCTTTTAAACATGCTTCTTTAAATTTCCTTTTTGAAAATAATTTTTTCAAAACTTTTTATCTTATCTGGTAAACCTATGCTCTGATACCAAGTGAAACACCCCACCTCCGTTAGGGTCACTCTCAAAGGGAATGCCCTAATTTTGGTGGAGGTTTATAAGTACAAGTCACAGATATACAAGACGGATATAAGAACACATATTTGTAAACAGCGGAAGAACAACAACTTTTATTTCATAAAGTCAAATACGTGTTACGACAACATCCTTTCCAAAAACATAACATAACACTTTCATAATCTGTCTTGAGTACATTATTTAAAGAAGCATAAATAAAACATAGATAAACTGCAAAAGCCCCATAGTGGATCGTCCAAAGCCATAGTTTAAAACAGGAAAGTCCAAGCAATACATTTCTCTTCTTCAAGCTGGATGATAATGCTGGTCAAGCTGCAGTGTTCCCTCCCTGTGGACCTGGGGGGGGGGGGGGAAACGGAAGAAAAGAAGACGAAAGAAAAGTAGAGTCAGACATAAGTCTGAGTAAGTCTAGTACTATTTTGTCTATGAATAAAGAACTGGGTATGATAAGTAAAATCAAGAAGTGGGAAAGCACTATAAACTTAGTTAGGTTATCTAGGGTCGAATATACTATCGTACCCCATGCTAATCTCTGAACCCGTATAAACTAGTTTCCAACTGGCACCCCATAATCAGGGTGATGTGATCCATTCAATGATGATCGGCTCCTACTCGCATAGTTACATGTGTCTTATGGCCCCTGATGTTGTAGTTACCTATGCTGGTCCCACCATGGGGTGTATCAAGTCCCATGGCAGCGGCCCGACACAACCTTAGAGTGCACAGGTATGCTACTGGTGCCCAGTGCTTTATTTTTCTGCGCCGGAGTGTGTGCACGCCCGCACCCCGTTAGAACCTACACTGCTACACCACCGCCGTCGATTTGACCTCTTACAATCAACCCAGTAATCGTGCCCCACCCTGCCTAGTTTCAGGGTATCCTGATACACCTTCTAGGGTTACTGCTGAAAAGGGTCCCCCCGTTACTAGGTTTTCTATCTCTAGCCAACATGCTAAGTTGGTTAAGTGTTTCTAACCTAACCCCACCAGTCCGTTTAGTTTAGCATGTTCCATTTTGATTAAGTCTTTAGTTCACTTAATCCTAACAATCCTGACTCAGCCTTAATTGTCTTATTAAGGCCCTGACCTCTCACATTAGACAGGTATTGTTGTGGCTGCCTGTTGCCGGTTGGTTCCGGGCAGTCTTACGCCACAACTCAGTCTAACCTCGGGTCCTTATTGGGCTCCATGTTTAACCTCTCACATTGGATAGGTATTGTTGTGACTACTGGACAGCCGGGCGGTTCCGGGCAGGTTTACATCACAACTCAATCCAACCTCGGGTTAAACACATCGTATGTTCTACATTTACATATCTTGTCATTCTTCTTTATTTCTTATATGTAAATATTTGCGGCCCATTATTAAGTTAATGGTGTGAAGGTTACACCAACCATGGGCCCAACCCATACTTGAATTTGGGCCCTTCTATTTTATATTTTCATTCATTAATTAATTTTAACCCAACGTTATTTTCCCCCGTTTTACACGTCCGTTTATATACATTGGGCTTAGCCCTTTTAAAGCCCAATTTAGCCATGCGAAAAGGGGAGGCTTAAAGCGTGATTACATACACAAAGAGGGGAAGGTGAGCGCATGAACTTGCATATGACGTTGGAAATCCATAATAGAAACTGGTGTACTTGCATATATATATACTTTGGTCATAAAGCATAGGTGACATAAACCAAACCATGTAAACTTAAGATAAGAATCTAAGTTAAGTGTCACATAGTCTTAACTACAACATAGACCTATGTTCTCATTTAGGCATAAACATAAACAAGTCATGTTCATAAGGTTTCTACATGTTTACAAAGGGGATACTTTGTTACTAACACAAAAGCATAGTTCAACTTAATCATGATTTAAGTCAAATCACATAACGATGGTATAAACATACTTATGCATAAATATTCCTAAACATGGTGTTTGCTTTAAACTTGCAAAAAGGGATTTTTGAGTCTAACCTAGCCATGTCTCACATATGTCATCATATAATTCTTTTAAACAAGATAGACTTAATCATGGATTTCAATTATGCCAAATATCATTCATAGCCTAGCCATATTCATAAGTTTGCAGAAGCATGACTTAATACATGGATTATGGTGTCAAAATTCCAACATAGTTTCATATGAACTATAATAACCAAACTTGTTTCAATTACTTGCAAAATGATTTATGCACAAAAATATACATTATGATGGCATAATAACAAAACCCCAAACTTGCATGAATTTCAATCAACTACATACATGTAGCTTCAACATAGATTACATAATTTGCGAAATATTCCAAACGCATACTTGCATAGAACTACCGCATGTAGTTCTTTATAACATGAATAACATAATTTTGCACAAATATGAACTACTTTATTATCCCAATTCAAGCATACAAATCAATACAGTTGTTTATTCATACCAAAGTAATACTCTACTTACAATGGTTGCGGCGAATTCTCTAATTAAGAGATATGATTCCTATGTTGAATTGATTGGCTTTAGGTTGCTTGAATTGCTTTAGGCTTTAGAACTTTCTTCCTAATTCTCTCTCTAGTTGGCGGCTACCCTTAGTCGTTCCTCAGCAACATGGCGGCTATGTTCTTAATTTTGAATGAATAGATTAGGGTTTAGTCTAGGGTTGTTTATATAGACGTTAGGAATTGATTAGGACCATTGATGTTGCTAGGTTAGATCGTAGCCATTCATTAGATAGAGAGACCAATTAGAACCCGCCACCTAGCCCTAATGACAAAGCAGACCACAGAAATTCGACCAAACACAGACCTGGCCAGCCAGGTTGACTGGGCTCGACCAGGTCGACACCCCTGTCGACAGGGCTGTCGACAGCCCTGTCGACATGGGTAGCCCAGGTCGACAGCCCAGTCGACCTGGGTGGCCTAGGCGGGTGTTTATCCGCCCTGGCCCATTGGGCCCGATTTTTAATTATTTTATTCTGTTTGAATTTTAAATTTAATTCAAAACTTCCGAAGGCCATATCTTCTTCATACGGACTCCGTTTTTCGAAAACTCGGACTCTATTTCGCGTATTTTTCCGAGATGAACGCAATGGCGTATCCCGTTTCCCTTAGTTCTTTGATTTCAGATTAATTATGCTTTAATTTGTTAATTTCACAGTTATAGAATTTTCGGGGTGTTACAACTTCTCTCTCGAACTCGAAATTGGGCCCAACGACTATCGTCCATAGCTAATTACCCCCATTCCGAACACAATGGGATATGTATCGTAGGCTGATTCGATCATTTCGATCAGTTTTTGTCAAAATCAAAATATAACTCTATATATTGAATTTGAACGCGCATTTCAATTTACTAGGGTCACATACTAACTCGAAAAATTCCAGAAAAATATTTTCTAGCTTCATACTGACGATACGGTCCTAACAATACTAGTTTCATCGAATTCTGAGACCGTTGGAAAAATGGCCATTTTCCATTCGATTAAAATCAACTAAAACTGGTCAAATGCGTTTTCCTTTGCCACGCTCACATATTGATTCGAAAAATTATGAAAATTGGAATCTAGCAACCTCTTGATATCACGGATCCAACAAAAGTGGTTTCGTCGAAATCTGAGGTCGTTTGCAAAATGGCTATTTTTAAGGGTTTGAATTCCATAACGACTATTCTGAAATTTCAACTGGACATATCGTTTTATCCCTACTATGAAATTTCTATTTTTTGGATTCGTTTGAAAGATATTATCAAATAAATTCAAATATTTTTGGTTTCACTGAAATCCGGTTTATTTTTCACCCGGTACATTCATTTGAATTTTGAAATCGAATTATCGAACTACCGCGCCATTTTCAATTCCTTTTTTAATAAAAAAATAAAAATTTTTATATTCTAACGACGATCTATATAAATATATATGTTCTATTCCTATTCAAAATAAATTTCTCGTCGATATTATTTAAAATAATTCATTTTAAATGTTCAAAATTCGCTAAAATTGCCAAAAAAAAAAAAATTAATTGGCTCACATTTCCGGGTTGTTACAATTCAGGAGCCCAGGAAGATTAAAGATGTGCTGAACCTGAATGAGAGATGCCCGCTTTGGGCCAATTCGTATCCCAAGTGACTAATAAGTGCATACCTTTCTTTGACTTGATGAAGAAAGGAATTTACGGCATAGCTTGGACTCTAGACTGTGTCAGGGCATTCCAGGATTTATTGAAACATCTAGAGAGAACCCTTATACTGTGAATGATTACGAAGACCTATTTGGTTATCTGGCGATATCTTGCATGCCGTTATTCTGTAACTCATAAGTGAAGACCATTAGATCAAATGCCAAATGAACTATATGAGAAAAAGAAAGGCTGAGTGTAACTACCCTAAGATTGAAAAATTGGCTTATATCCTTCTAATAGCCTTCAAGAAGTCATGTCACTACTTTCAAGCTCATCTTATCAAAGTGTATGTTGACCATCCACTACGACACATCTTCCAGCGACCTAAGGTATTTGAAAGACTACTCATATGGAATACTGAATTGTGTCAGTTCGGTATTTTCTATATTCTATAAATGGACATTCAAGGACAAGTGATGGTTGATTTCATCGCAGAGTTCACAACTTCGGATGATGGTGTTGGAGGATTTGAATCGATAACTGCCAGATGAAAACTATTTATAGATAGATCCCGTAATGATTAGTGTTTTAGCATCAAAGTTGTCTTGGTAACTCTTGAGGAATGATCGATCTATCTGTAACGACATGGATTTCGCGCGGAACTAATCGATCGCTAAATCGACCAAGACCGTTCAGAACCCGCATATGCTAATTTTGGGCATAAAACACATCAGAACAAATAACAGAAGACTTTTATAAACATTATAATAATGTTACATCAGAGTACAGAATATCAGAGTACATCGAATATAATAATACAAAAACGGAAGATTAGTTTACAAAAAATTTAATACAACACACAGCGGAACAAATGAACTAATGCAGCGGTAGACTATCAATACTCTGGACATTGCTTTAAGCTTCAATCCAGAATCCTGCTCAGTAAATAAATATATGCAACACAAACCACTTGACTGCCCATGTGGAAAATATGGGCACCCGAGTTTGCAAGTGAAACAAACTTCGAGTTAGTCATGGGACTGGTATGAGAAGTCTTACTTAACTAATTTAATAATAATAAGGCTAATCATAGGACCACGCCGCTAATGCGGAATGGGTTTACTCCATTGTATTGCCGGTGCATAAATAAAGTAAATCATTAAACAATTCAATGATTTTTAGAAAAATGAAACCATTATAAGAATCAGGTCCCATCACACAATGCAACGCAAGCAGGAGGATAGAGTTTTCCCTTATAATGGCCAAAATATGCTTGATACATATAAAGCAAAATCTTTTGATATTATTATTAGTGTCTATATATTTCAAAAACATTTTCAATCATAGACGGCATACCTTCCATATACTTTGTCGCTATACTAGTTTTACAATGAAAACGGTATGGTGTCGTATTGGAAGTTGGATTTCCATCATGAACCAAGGCAAGAGATCGTCCTTACCAAAATTTGAGACTCTCTAGCCCCAGCCTTAGGATCAGCTGCAATTGCACCTTGGATCTTCAGGGCCGGTCAACAAATACTTTAGTGGATTAATAATGTTTGAACAATATGTTTCACTGCCCTATGGGGAATAAAATCTGAGCCACTAGGGACTCAATATCCGAGGCACCTCATTCCATCATCCACATAAGTAAAAATGTCTGGGCTCTATACCATGAAACCACTCCTAGCTAGAGAGAAACGTATGTCCTCCCTGCAGTTCTCTCCCGTTTCTGGTTGATACCGGGGTGTGAGGCTCGTGAAGTAATGCTATACACAAAGCTATGCTAATTAAAGTTGTGCGTCGATCATCAACCACAAGGCTCTGCTTTTCAACAATACGCCTTAATCATTTGCATCTTGGCAAGCCACACTGACAATTCACGGCATGCGACTGATGTCTACCAATATATAAAGTAACAATCCGGATTTTCAGAACTAATTTAAATTTTTTATTTTGGCAATTATAACGGATTTTGAATATTTAAAATGATTTGTTTTAAATAATTACGACTATATATTTATTTAAATCCAAGTTAGAACAAATTTTTTTAATTTAATTATAAATAGAGTTTCAAATGGCGCGGTAGTTTGAAAATTCGATTTCAAATTTCAAATGAACGTACAGGATTCAAAATAAATTGGATTTTAGTCAAACAAGAAATATTTGATTCTATTCAAAAATATCTTATGAACAAATGTGAAAAATCCAGATTTCATAACGGGATTAAAAAGTTATGTCCGATTTAAAATTTAAAATATTCGTTATGGAATATAACATAATATAATAAATAGCCATTTTGCAAAAGACATCCGTTCTCGACAAAACCACTTTTGTTGGATCTAGAATATCAAATAATTGATAGGTTTCAAATTTCGTATTTTTTGGATTTAATATGTGAGCATAGTAAATTTAAATGTTTTTGGTAATTTAAATTGAATTGGATCAACCAGAAAATTGCCGTTTTTCAAACTTTCTCCAAATTCGATGAAATTGGTTTTGTTAGAACCGTATTGTCAAAACATAGCTAGATTTATTTTTAGGGAATTTTTGAAGTTAGTATATGGCCCCTATAAATTAAAATGTACATTTAAATTCAATATATATTGGTTTATATTTTTAGTTTAAAGAAAAACTGCTTGAAATGATGGAATTGGCCTATGAAACACATCCTATTGAGTTTGGAATGGGGCTATTTTGCTAGTGGCAACATTCATTGTGTTCAAGTTGGAGTTCATGACATAAAACTAGTTATTTTCGAATTAAAATATTATTAAATATTAAAAAGGGTATAAAAAGGGAAAAATTAAAACCCTAACTTCTCATTTCCAGGCCAGCCGCCACTTCATAACGGACGATCCAAATTGCTCCGAAATCCCCTTCCAAAAATCACCAAATCCATTTAATGGATTCAGACATTAATAGAACGAAAATTAAAGGGCAAGGGGAGAGCAGCAATTCTATACGGGTTTGATTGTTTTAATTGTGTGAGGAGGGAGAAATTGGGGCTCAAACCCATCCGGTTCATGGTAGACTTGGGGAGGCCACGTGGGTGCGAGTAGGGCCCCGGGCTGGGCGGTGGAGGAGATGGGTGCGGCGGTACGGATGGTGTCAGGCGATCGTGGTCTGGGGCATCGGAGTGTGTGGGTGGATGAACCCTAACTTGGAACGGCGAGTTCGATGAGTTACAGTCGGCATCGAAGAAGAAAATTAACTAGGAAGAGGGATTACACGGTAACGGTTTTATTAACGCTTTTTAAACATTGTTAGTTACATTAAATTTATTTTTAATTATTCAAAAAAGTAATTTACGAATAAAATATCATAACCTTTCCATACGAGGTCCAAATCGCGCGAAACAGGATCTGTTGCGATCGTGGGGACAAAAGCTTCACAAAAACTAACTGGGTCCGAATTGGAGCACGCAGGAATTTCGGAAAAATTAAAATCCAATTTTTTTAGAAATTCAGATAAAAGCTGACGGAGTGGATCCCAATGTGAGAACTTCTCACTATAATTTCTTGTACAGTTATTTATTTTATAACTGCATATATGAACTGCTCCCCGTCGTCCACAGACCATGGATGACTTGTTTGATTGTATTGTGTTATGGAAATTATTTGTGATTGTGATGTGAAAGGAAATGTATAAAATATTCTTGCATTGAATAAAATATTTGCACAATAAAAATATCATTTTTATTGTATAAATGAACTCTATAAAATGTTCATATGTTGAATAAAATGTTTGAATAACAAAAATATCGTTTTCATTAAATGTATAAACTATATAAAATATTTATGTGATAAACAAAATATTTTATCGTTTAAAATATAGTTTTTAACGTATATATGAACGACATAAAATTCCCCTGAGATGGAAATAAACGTGCATTTATAAATCGGACGATTTGTTCATGTATACCCATTTTACTGACATTGATTAGGACGATAAATTTTACACATCGCCCAACTGCACAAATAATAAACAGTATTTGTTGTTTGAAAACCCCACACGGGTATTGGGATAATATTTGACATACACTGATCCCAATAATTAGTGGTATGTCAATCGATGGGTTGATAGATTTTATAAGCGTTATTTATTTATTTTAATGCTTATACAGTTGTAGAATGCACTCTGGTTGTTGTATGAATTTTTAATGATTGTTTATCGTTATTTTTGTATACATGTGATGTTGAAATCCATATAACCAAAATTATATGGTAATTGATTGAGTCTGATTCCAGTTCAGAATTAACGATTATTTTAAAACAAAGAATATTTTAAAATAACAAATATTTTCAAATATAGAATATGTTGAATTAACGAATATTTTATAATAGTATTTAGTGAATATCGAAATGTGAAGCCGTGTTAAGTAGTTAAACGCCATTTTAACACAAACGATATTTTCTGTCAGTTTTATTCATTTACAACGAATATCGAAAAGTGATTTCAAAATCTGATATTTTGAAAATATTATCATTTTAATATTATAACGATAGGGAAAATTAAATTTTGATTTAAATTTGAAATTCAAATTTAAATCGTTTTAAAATGAATTTAAAATGAATTTAAAATGAATTAAAAAGGAATATTCAGTTTTGATTTGGAAATGAATTGAAACCATTTAAAATGAGTTTAAAATGAATTTATAATGGAATAATCAATTTTGATTTAAATTTGAAAATCAAATTGAAATATTTTTAAAATGAATTTAAAACAAATTTAAAAGGAATATTCAATTTTGATTTAAAAATGAAAAAGAAATTGAAACCGTTTTAAAATGAATTTAAAACGAATATATAATGGAATATTCAATTTTGATTTGAAATTGAAATGGGAGTGGAAATCGTTTTTAAAACGAATTTAAACGATTAATAAAATTCGATTTAAATGGAAATCGACAAAATATATAATACATATATATTATAATGGTTTAAATAGATCGCGCCGCGCAGCGACCGTTCGCGAATTCCGACCATTAACTTCAAATTGATGTTACGGGAGATTCGACCGTCGGATTCTCCTAAAATCGAAACCGTTGGGTTCATATCGAAAAGGGCATTCCAATCAATACAAGAGCTTTGAAATCTAACAGTTAGATTTGGAGATATGTCCAAATCAATTTCAGAAAAGGTCGTTAAAGATACAGTTCGGTGACCGTTATTGGAAACCGACTGTACGGGTGACAATAAATTATTAGTGTGACGAGAAGGAATTTCGCTCGGTTCGAACCGGTCGCTAAACCGACCCAGACCGTTCGAAACGCCCTATCGTTTGAGAACACGACAAAACAGAACGCATACAAAAGAATATTTCACTGTATATTACAACAATGCATCAGAATACAAGAATATACAGAGTACAAATGAATATTACACAGAAATATCAGAGATTTAAATTACATTTAAATACATCGCAGCGGAAAGTAAGACAATACACAACTAGAAGAGATATACGGATACAAAGCTTTCCGGATATCGTTCCAGCTGTAAACCAGGATCCTGTGAATATAAATCTGCAAAACCAAAACTACTAGCTGCCCATGTCAAAATAGGGGCACCCAGAGTTTAGGTCAAAAACAATAAACTCCAGGTCAGTCATGTGACTGGTGTGAGAACTAAAACAGTTATTAATCTTTATTTTTAGAGTTTGGTAAATCAAGGGACCACGCCGTATAACACGGAACGAGTTTCCTCCCAAGAATACCAGTGCATAAAACAACAGCGCAATGCTAAATAAAGAAAATGAAGCTATTATAAGACCCAGGTCCTATCACACAATGCAACGCAAGCCGGGGGATAGGGTTTTTACCTTATAATAGCCAAGAATGCTTGATACGTTTAAAAGAAATCATTTGATACTATTATAAGTGCATAGTGTATAAAACAACTTCAAATCATAAGTATCAATCATAGGCGGCATGAATGCCCCATACCACTATGTCGCCATATATAGGTTATACAATCAAAATCGCAAAGTCACGTATTTGGAAATTGGGTTTCCATCTCTGAACCGAGGCCAGGGATCGTCCTCTACCGATTCGAGACAATCTAGCCTACCATGTCTCAGGAACAGCCGCAACTGCCCCCTGGATCGTCAGGGCTGGTCCACCGATGTGGATTATTATGCCTGAACAATACGTCTCCCCGCCCTTTGGGGCGCAAATGAGCCAACGAATGACTCCATCGGACTCAAATCGTCCGATCAAACCGAGGCGCCTCGCAACAGAAACAACCACATTTGTCAAACTCGTCAGGGCGTGTAAAACCACTGACGCCACTTTTAGCTAGAAAGAAACGCAAGTCCTCCCTGAGGTCCCTTTCCCGTTTTTGGTTCATACCGGGTGTGAAACTCGCGAAGTAAACTTACACAAAGCTATGCCACACAGGCTGTGCTTTGATCATCACCACAAGACTTTGCTTTTCAACAGAAGACTCGATCAATTTCCACTTAGGTATGCCACACAGGCAATTCACTCCATGTGTTTGATATCCATCAATATATAACCCCTGAGCTCGTACGTCTCAGAGAAGGGCGTTAAGAAAGAGAATAAATTCTCCGCCGCCAAACAGATATATATTTAATAGAGATCAATCACACGGACTAAAATCCAATGTCAGACACACAGTCCATTTACAAGTCCGTTCTGGGTCTGAACGAAACCGGAGGCACCTAGTACCCCGCATATCCTTCGATCTCCAAGCACGTCTGGACGATCACCAACTGTTTCCATCTTCTTGGGTGTACAGCCCAATCAAGATCATCAGTTATCACCAAAACGACGTGAAGACCTCCGGTCTTCGACCATCGTCTTCATCTTCGACATATCGTCGTATCAGTTATTCAGAATGGGATAAACCCGGTCTTTCCGAATAACTCGCGTATATTTTAAATAATTGTTACACAAACACAACATACGCCTCATTCCAATTCATCAGTCACTAACCGTAAATTAATCAAGAGAATAATTCCCCAAATATTAACCCCGAAGGCCGAAACCAACATCAGATCAATATCCAAGAAACCATTCTGCTTAGCTAACCGACAGTTAGTTTCTAAATTTCACATTCATAGGGAAAGGTTCCCATTAATTTTATCCAAGATAAATCATTAAAATTTATTCTCAAATCTTCTTTTGAATTTCGATTCAACTAGTCGGGATTAACTCACCTTACCGAAGTAATCATTTGTTTTAATTTCCCAATCCCAACCTATTCATCCCATGAAGTAAAACTGGTAATACTTCATATCTAACACCACGGTGTTATCGGTAAATTCAATTACCATTTCACGTTCAAATCTAATTAAAGATTTAACTATCGCCTGGAGTGAAACTGATGATACTCCATTCTCGCTCTTTTCAATCTAATTAAAGATTCATTAAAACTCCACTTAGTTTTAATCGTTAACTGGGTTAAAGAATCAGTGTCGTTTAAAACACGGTTCAAGATAAACCCAAAGTCACATTCCATTAATTATCGGGTTAAAGAACGAGTGTTATTTAAAACACTGTCCACGATAAACCCAAAATTCAATATCAATTCCATTCCAATTAAATATTATTTAATTGGTACACTTCATTAAATCTAAATAAAAAGATTTAATCTTTTCTCAACTGGGTTCAAGAACAGTGTTAGTGAAGACACCATTCACGACAAACCCAAATCACATTTGATATTCAATACAAGGCTCTGAATAGAAAATATGTCGGCTTATATTCAATATCAAATTCTACGATTAACAAATGTCGTATTGGAAATAACGATATAAATATATATCTTTCAAATTTCCATAACAACATCAGTATAATCACGAATTCCAACATCGAAATATTCCGAAGACAATTTCGATTCAAATCCACTCCAATGCAATCATTGGAAATTCTGGTTATTTTTAAAACCCTTTTCAAATTCAATTTATTTATTTAAAAATAAATAGAATTATAATTCTAGTTCAAAACTAGTTCATTTCGATAAAAATTTATTTTTATCTTTTCGAATATGGAGTTTTTCATCCCAAATCTTCACAAATCATTTCTTATGATTCTACACAAATTATTACTATTTTTAATAATTTTATCAAGGCCCGTACAGTCGATTTCCATCAATGGTCATCGAACTGCACTTACAGCGACCTTTTTCAAATTTGATTTGGACGTAACTCCAAATCCAACCGTTAGATTTCTAATTTCTAAAATTCTTTAGAAAGCTCTTTTCGATACGAACCCAACGGTTCCGGTTTCAGGAGAATCTGACAGACGGATCTCCCGTAATGTCCGTTTGAAATAAATGGTCGAAATTCACGAACTGCCGCGGCGCGGCGCATTCTATTCAGGCCATTATATTATATATATAATATATATAATATATATTTCGTCGATTTCTATTTAAAACGAATTATATAAATAGTTTTAAAATTCGTTTCAAAAGCAATTTCAACTTCCATTTCAATTCAAATCAAAATTGAATTCTTCTTTATAAATTCGTTTTAAAATTCATTTCTATTCAATTCAAATTTCAATTCAATTCATTTCGAAATCGTTTTCAATTCAATTCGAATTGGTTTTATATTCAATTCAATTCAAATTCGTTATCTATTCAATTAAATTCGAATTCATTTCGTTTGCTATTCAATTGAAATCAAATTCGTTTTCCATTCAATTCGAATTCATTATATATTCAATTCATTTCGAAATCGTTATATATTCAATTCATTTCGAAATCGTTTTACATTCAATTCATTTCGAAATCGTTATACATTCAATTCATTTCGAAATCGTTATACATTCAATTCATTTCGATTTCGTTAAACATTCAATTCATTTCGAAATCATTATACATTCAATTCATTTCGATTTCATTTTACATTCAATTCATTTCGAAATCGTTTCAAAATATGCGTTTTCGAAATCACTTTTCAATATGCATTTTAAAATGAATAAAATCGATATAAATATCGTTTACGTCAAAATGGCGTCAATCTAACCAACACGGCTTCATATATTTCTATTTTCAAATATTCTATTCAACAAATGAATATTTATTCTTGTCAACACACGACTAATCTCAACGAATGAGTACTGTCCACGTGTGACAATTTTTGTTAAATTATTTCGTTCAACACATGACTAATCTCAACGGATGAGTACAGTCAACACATGAACCTTTATTTTATATTGATAAAGATGCAAATTTTATTATTAAAATATTTCGTTCAACACATGACTAATCTCAACGGATGAGTGCTGTCAACACATGAACCTTTATGTTATAATATTTTTTATTTTCTAAATTGGAATGAGGCCCAACCAATCACCATATAAAATTAATTATATGGATTTTCATACATCACACGCATATAATAGCGTTGAAAAATAATCAACCGTCAACCAAAGTGCACTACACTGTATAAGCATCAAATATAGATATATAACGCTTATAACAGCCTGTCAATCAATCGATCGACATATTTAATCAATCAGGATGAGTGAAGTTCAAATTTCATCCCAACACCCGTGTGGGGTTTCAAACAATCAAACACAGATTTTATTTGTGCAGTTGGGCGATGTGTGAAATTTATCGTCCCAATCAATGTCCTTAAAATAGGTGTACATAAACAAACCGTCCGGTTTGTAAATGAATATTTTATTTTATTCACTTCACGTTAAAAATTATATTTTTAACGATAAAACATTTTATTCTAACATATGAATTTCTAATCAGTTCATTCTTTAAATAAAATGATATTTTTATTTTTCTAACTTATTTTTAGAAAATTTCGGCGGCATAACGGCACGATACTAGAAACGGGACGAGGCCTAGCCTTATCCCCGGTCTAGTGAAGGCCCACGCCATTCACACATCAATCAATCCATTCAATTTCACCAAACAATTCAATTCAATCAAATAATCAAACTAATTTTTTTTGCAATCAAACAAACAAGTCCATGGTCTGTAGACGATTGTGTCGGGTGCTACTAAACACCGTCTGCATCCTAGTATATATATATATATATAGCTAGAAAAAGAAATTCAAAGGTGAGAAATTCTCACCGATAGCTATCCAACCATCCCGACTCTTCTTTTGCAGAAGTCTCCGCCATTCTCACTCTTTGTCGCTTTCGTTGCCCGTAGCCACTATATATATAAAAATCAATTTTTACTTCGATGTTCAATATATAAAAATCTTATTTTTACTTCGATGTTCAATATATAAAAATCATATTTTTACTTCGATGTTCAATATATAAAAATCATATTTTTACTTCGATGTTCAATATATAAAAATCATATTTTTACTTCGATCTTCAATATATAAAAATCATATTTTTACTTCGATGTTCAATATATAAAAATCATATTTTTACTTCGATGTTCAATATATAAAAATCATATTTTTACTTCGATGTTCAATATATAAAAATCATATTTTTACTTCGATGTTCAATATATAAAAATCATATTTTTACTTCGATGTTCAATATATAAAAATCATATTTTTACTTCGATGTTCAATATATAAAAATCTGTTCTTATCCAATAAAAAAATTCACCTTTTTACTTTATAAAAATCAAATCTTTATCGCCATTTGAAACAAATCAAAATCACATCTTTATATGTTAATTTAAAACTCTAACCTTTATGTAAATAAAATCTATAACTTTATATAAATAAAAATCTCGTCTTCCATTTATATAAATGTCATTAAAAACCTCACCTTGATACGATCAAATATCATGCCTTCATACAATAAAAAAAATCAAATCTTTCTCAGACAAAAATCGAATCTTTCCTCTCATAAAAAATCATATCTATACGCCATGTCCTTCGCATTAAAAATCGGATTTTTATTTAAATTAATAAATAAAAATAGGCAAAAGAAGAGAGAGATGCTTACAGTACAATTTTCGAGAAGGAGGGGGTTGTCTTCGTCCATTGAGGGTGCAGGCGGAGGCACGGGAGGTGGAGGTGGTGCTGGAGATGTTCGTCGGCGTTAGAGGTGGGCGGCGTTGGGTTGTGGGGCTCAGGGTTCAGTGTATTAGGGTTTCGGGGGGGGAATCGTTGGCCAGAGGAACGAGAGGGAGGCGATAGGGGAGGGGCGACGGAGCGAGGGTGGCGGTGCGCGATGGAGAGGCGTCGGCGATGGTGGTTTCCGCCATCGCGGTTTTTTTTTCTTTTTTTTTCTCTGTATCGATTAAAAGGAGAGAGGGGGGCCAGAGCGGGTTAACGGGGAGAAAGGGGGTTTTTTTTATTTTTTTTTATTTTTTTATTTAATTTTCCACAAAAAGTTGACTTTCACGTACGACCTCGAAACGAGGCCCACCGCCCATCGTCCATAGCGTTTCACCCCCATTCCGAACACAGTGGGATATGTACCGTAAGCTGATTCGAACATTACGATCAGTTTCCGTTAAATTTACATTTAAATCACTTTATTGAATTTTAAACGTACATTTCAAATTACCGGGGTCACATACGAACTTTAAAAATTCCAGAAAAATATTTTCTAGCTTCGTATTGACGATACGGTCCTAACAAAACTAGTTTCGTCGAATTCTGAGATCGTTGGAAAAATGGCCAATTTCCAGTCGATTAAAATCAACTGAAACTGGTCAAACGCGTTTTCCTTTGCCACGCTCACATATTGATTCGAAAAATTATGAAATTTGGAATCTAGCAATAACTTGACATCACGGACCCAACAAAACTGGCTTCGTCGAAATCCAAGGTCATTTGCAAAATTCCCATTTTTAAGGGCCTGAATTCCATAGCGACTATTCAGAATTTTCAACTGGTCATATCTTTTGATTCCCGCTATGAAATTTTGATTTTTCGGATTCGTTGGAAAGATTTTCACGAGTAGATCCTAATGTTTTTGGTTTCACTAAAATCCGGATTGATTTGCACCCGGTAAATTCAATTGAAGTTTGAAATCGAATTATCGAACTACCGCGCCATTTTCAATTCTATTTATAATTATATATAAATATTTATATTCTAACGACGGCGTGTAAAAATAAACACGTCGAATTATATTCAAAATAAATTTCTCGTCGATATTATTTAAAATAATTCATTTTAAATAATCAAACTTCGCTAAAATTGCCAAAATAAAAATTTTAAACTGGCCCAGAATTTCCGGGTTATTACAATCTCCCCCACTTTAAACTTTTCGTCCCCGAAAAGGAACAAAGTCGAAAGTGGTTTGATTAATCAACTCTACGTTCGATCTGGATTTCATTCTCCAACTTTTCAGTTTCTGGGAATTTTCAAATTTTCAAAAATTTGGCTAACACCTTAAATTTTCGAAAAATTTCGCCATAACCTCCCCTGCCCCGGGAGCATCGGGGAATTTCAAATAGCTTCACCGGTCCTTCTAATCTCAAAAAGAAAAAGAAAACGACAAGCGGCTAGCCAATAGGCTCATAAAATCATCATCACCCAAACAAAACAGTAAATTATGTAGTAAACATGTACCTATTTGTCGGGCAAACAAATTTTATTCTTCGGCTCTAGCCTCCTTGCTATGACCTGATCAATGTAAGTATATGTATATGCAAGCAAATGCGACCAATTTTCAATATAGTTCAATATTTGATTCAATTAGGCATAAATGGTTAAAATTATCAAACAATTAAACAAACAACACAAACAGCAATCAATTAGTGAATTAGAGTTTCAAATTCATAATTTTGATATATATACTGAAAATCTTGTTTTTTGATGCCAATTCACAACAATGTGTTCTAGCTATATATAAGTTTTGGTTCTCACACCAGCCTAATGGAAATATATAGAAAATCACACCTTCGAAACACGAACATAAATACTGATGATGTCATGACAATCATCAGTACCATCTTCATGCGACTAGAATGTGATTCCATATCTATCCGGTATATTAAAACTTTGAATATACGTTTGCAAGGCGTATATGCAAATTCTTTATATACTGAATTGTCCAAAAACAATATAAACAAATAATCAAATACGAATAGTTGATTTAAATTTTCAAAACAAAATTTGTTTTCATTTTAAAAATATACTCTTCACACTCGTTCTAGGATACTACTGATCCTATCTCTAACGAGTCATTCTAATTGGATATTGCTAATCCAATATCTGATGAATTCTTTCGTATGGTTCTAATGTGTCTTGTTCTCGAGCTCTGTAAACCAAAGCTCTGATACCAACTGTGACGAGAAGGAATTTCGCTCGGTTCGAACCGGTCGCTAAACCGACCCAGACCGTTCGAAACGCCCTATCGTTTGAGAACACGACAAAACAGAACGCATACAAAAGAACATTTCACTGTATATTACAACAATGCATCAGAATACAAGAATATACAGAGTACAAATGAATATTACACAGAAATATCAGAGATTTAAATTACATTTAAATACATCGCAGCAGAAAGTAAGACAATACACAACTAGAAGAGATATACGGATACAAAGCTTTCCGGATATCGTCCAGCTGTAAACCAGGATCCTGTGAATATAAATCTGCAAAACCAAAACTACTAGCTGCCCGTGTCAAAATAGGGGCACCCAGAGTTTAGGTCAAAAACAATAAACTCCAGGTCAGTCATGTGACTGGTGTGAGAACTAAAACAGTTATTAATCTTTATTTTTAGAGTTTGGTAAATCAAGGGACCACGCCGTATAACACGGAACGGGTTTCCTCCCAAGAATACCAGTGCATAAAACAACAGCGCAATGCTAAATAAAGAAAATGAAGCTATTATAAGACCCAGGTCCTATCACACAATGCAACGCAAGCCGGGGGATAGGATTTTTACCTTATAATAGCCAAGAATGCTTGATACGTTTAAAATAAATCATTTGATACTATTATAAGTGCATAGTGTATAAAACAACTTCAAATCATAAGTATCAATCATAGGCGGCAGGAATGCCCCATACCACTATGTCGCCATATATAGGTTATACAATCAAAATCGCAAAGTCACGTATTTCGAAATTGGGTTTCCATCTCTGAACCGAGGCCAGGGATCGTCCTCTACCGATTCGAGACAATCTAGCCTACCATGTCTCAGGAACAGCCGCAACTGCCCCCTGGATCGTCATGGCCGGTCCACCGATGTGGATTATTATGCCTGAACAATACGTCTCCCCGCCCTTTGGGGCGCAAATGAGCCAACGAATGACTCCATCGGTGTAACAACCCGTAAAATGCGAGCCAGTTTGAAATTTTTATTTTTGCAATTTTAGCGAATTTTGATTATTTAAAATGAATTATTTTAAATAATATCGACGAGAAATTTGTTTTGAGTATAATTCGAACGTATATATTATATACGTCGTCGTTAGAATATAAATATTTATATATAATTATAAATAGAATGGAAAATGGCGCGGTAGTTCGATAATTCGATTTCAAACTTCAATTGAATGTACCGGGTGCAAATCAATCCGGATTTTAGTGAAACCAAAAACATTGGGATCTATTTGATGATATCTTTCCAACGAATCCGAAAAATCAAGATTTCATAGCGGGAATCAAAAGATATGTCCAGTTGAAAAATCTGAATAGTCGCTATGGAATTCAGGCCCTTAAAAATGGACATTTGGCAAATGACCTCAGATTTCGGCGAAACCAGTTTTGTTGGGTCCGTGGTGTAAAGTTATTGCTAGGTTTTAAATTTCATAAATTTTCGAATCAGTATGTGAGCGTGGTAAAGGAAAACGCGTTTGACCAGTTTCAGTTGATTTTAATCGACTGGAAATTGGCCATTTTTCTAACGGTCTCAGAATTCGACGAAACTAGTTTTGTTAGGACCGTATCGTCAATACGAAGCTAGAAAATATTTTTTTGGAATTTTTCGAGTTAGTATGTGACCCCGGTAGATTGAAATGCACGTTCAAATTTAATATATAGATTTAGAAGTAAATTCAACGGAAACTGATCAAGACGTCCGAATCAACCTACGATACATATCCCACTGTGTTCGGAATAGGGGTAATTAGCTAGGGGCGACAGTCGTTGGGTTTCGTTTGGAGTTTGAATAGAAAGTCAACTTTAAGGGAATATTAAATTAAATTAAATAATTAAATTATAATATTTATTCTCTCTCCCACTTCTTACCACCGTTCATTCAGATCTGGGAAAAAAAAACCGCTCCCTTAAAAACCCCGTAACCCCAAATCGATCTCCCTCAAATTGTCGTCGCCGCCCCCAGCCTGGTTCGCCGCCACTTTCTCCGACCGGTACCCTCTCCCCTCGACCATCCTCTTCCCTGCAGACCTCTCTCTCCTTCTTCACTCGAGAAACCCCCCCCCCCCCGACACAATCGATTTCTGGCCTGGAGAAGCCACCGAGTGGCACGCCGTTCATCGCGTCAGAGTAGTGGATGAGGCGAGCGTGGGGATGGCCGCGGATCTATTCCGACGTCAGGATCAACGGCGAGCACAAGCCCTAGGCGCTGGAGTTTTTTTCGAATCGACCTGAAATTAACAGAGAAGGTATATCCTTTTTATTTTATTTTTATTTACAAAGAGGATTGTTTTTAAAATATAAAACCATTGTTTTTAAATTTGTATATAGGATTATTGTAGAAAAAAATATATAAATTTTGTCAAATGAAAAGCAAGAGGAAAAGATCATATTTTTAAAATGGAAAAGATCCGATTTTTAAAATAGAATAGATCATATTTTTAAAATGGAAAAGATCATATTTTTAAAATGGAAAAGATTGAATTTTTTTTAAAATAGGAAAAATTAGATTTTTGAAATGGGAAAAGGCGAAATCCTTGCGAAATAAAAATATGATTTTTATACATTGAACTTCGAAATAAAAATATGATTTTTATACATTGAACTTCGAAATAAAAATATGATTTTTATACATTGAACTTCGAAATAAAAATATGATTTTTATACATTGAACTTCGAAATAAAAATATGATTTTTATACATTGAACTTCGAAATAAAAATATGATTTTTATACATTGAACTTCGAAATAAAAATATGATTTTTATACATTGAACTTCGAAATAAAAATATGATTTTTATACATTGAACTTCGAAATAAAAATATGATTTTTATACATTGAACTTTGAAATAAAAATATGATTTTTATACATTGAACTTCGAAATAAAAATATGATTTTTATACATTGAACTTCGAAATAAAAATATGATTTTTATATATTGAACTGCGAAATAAAAATATGATTTTTATATATTGAACTTCGAAATAAAAATATGATTTTTATATATTGAACTGCGAAATAAAAATATGATTTTTATACATTGAACTTCGAAATAAAAATATGATTTTTATACATTGAACTTCGAAATAAAAATATGATTTTTATATATTGAACTGCGAAATAAAAATATGATTTTTATATATTGAACTTCGAAATAAAAATATGATTTTTATATATTGAACTTCGAAATAAAAATATGATTTTTATATATTGGATAGTGAAGTAAAAATTCGATTTTTACATATGTAGTGAAAACGGACAACGAAGGTGACAAAAGGGCGAGAACGAAGAAGATTCATATCAATGAAGTGCCGTGGAGCTAGGATAGCTATATGTGAGAATTTCTCACCTTTCAATTTCATTTTCTACTTATATATATATACTAGGATGCAGACGGTGCTTAGTAGCACCCGACACAATCGTCCACAGACCATGGACTTGTTTGTTTGGTTGCATAGATTAGTTGGATTTTGATTTGAATTGGTTGTTTGGTGAATTTGATTGATGTGTGAATGGCGTGGGCCTTCACTAGACCGGGGATAAGGCTAGGCCTCGTCCCGTTTCTAGTATCGTGCCGTTATGCCGCAAAATTTTCTAAAATAAGTTAGAAAAATAAAAATACCATTTTATTTGAAGAATGAACTGAATAGAAATTCATATGTTAAAATAAAATGTTTTATCGTTAAAAATATAATTTTTAACATGAAGTGAACAAAATAAAATGTTCATGTACAAACCAGACGGCTTGTTTATGTACACTGATTTGACTGACATTGATTGGGACGATAAATTTTACACATCGCCCAACTGCACAAATGAAATTTGTGTTTGATTGTTTGAAACCCCACACGGGTGTTAGGATGAAATTTGAAGTTCACTCATCCTGATTGATTAAATATGTCGATCGATCGATTGACAGGCTGTTATAAGCGTTAGATATCTATATTTGATGCTTATACAGTGTAGTGCACTTTGGTTGATGGGTGATTATTTTTCAATGCTATTATATACATGTGTTGTATGGAATCCATATAATTAACTTTATATGGTAATTGATTGGGCCTCATTCCAATTTGAAAAATAAAGAATATTATAAAATAAAAGTTCATGTGTTGACAGTACTCATCCATTGAGATTGGTCATGTGTTGAACGAAATATTTTAGTAATAAAATTTACATCTTTATGAATATAAAACGATTTCGAAATGAATTGAATCGAAAACGATTTCGAAATGAATTGAATTGAAAACGATTTCGAAATGAATTGAATTGAAAACGATTTCGAAATGAATTGAATTGAAAACGATTTCGAAATGAATTGAATATAAAACGATTTCGAAATGAATTGAATTGAAAACGATTTCGAAATGAATTGAATTGAAAACGATTTCGAAATGAATTGAATTGAAAACGATTTCGAAATGAATTGAATATAAAACGATTTCGAAATGAATTGAATTGAAAACGATTTCGAAATGAATTGAATATAAAACGATTTCGAAATGAATTGAATTGAAAACGATTTCGAAATGAATTGAATTGAAAACGATTTCGAAATGAATTAAATTGAAAACGAATTCAAATTGAATTGAAAGCGAATTGAAATGAATTCAAATTGAATTGAAATTTGAATTGAATAGAAATGAATTTTAAAACGAATTTATAAAGAAGAATTCAATTTTGATTTGAATTGAAATGGAAGTTGAAATTGCTTTTGAAACGAATTTAAAACTATTTAAATAATTCATTTTAAATAGAAATCGACGAAATATATTATATATATATTATTTATATAATATAATGGCTTGAATAGAACGCGCCGCGCAGCGGCAGTTCGTGAATTTCGACCATTTATTTCAAACGGACATTACGGGAGATCCGACCGTCGGATTCTCCTAAAACCGGAACCGTTGGGTTCGTATCGAAAAGAGCTTTCTGACGAATATTAGAAATTGGAAATCTAACGGTTGGATTTGGAATTATGTCCAAATCAAATTTGAAAAAGGTCGATGTAAGTGCAGTTCGATGGCCGTTGATGGAAATCGACTGTACGGGCCTTGATAAAATTATTAAAAATAGCAATAATTTGTGTAAAATCATAAGAAATGATTTGTGAAGATTTGGGATGAAAAACTCCATATTTTAAAATATAAAAATAGATTTTTATCGAAATGAACTAGTTTTGAACTAGAAATATAATTCTATTTATTTTTAAATAAATAAATTGAATTTGAAAAGGGTTTTAAAAATAACCAGAATTTCCAATGATTGCATTGGAATGGATTTGAATCGAAATTGTCTTCGGAATATTTCGATGTTGGATTTCGTGACTATACAGATGTTGTTATGGAAATTTGAAAGATAGATATATATATCGTTATTTCCAATACGATATTTGTTGGTCGTAGAATTTGATATTGAATATAAGCCGGGATATTTTCTATTCAGAGCCTTGTATTGAATATCGAATGTGATTTGGGTTTGTCGTGAATGGTGTCTTCACTAACACTGTTCTTGAACCCAGTAGAGAAAAGATTAAATCTTTTTATTTAGATTTAATGAAGTGTACCAATTAAATAATATTTAATTGGAATTGAATTGATATTGATTTTTGGGTTTATGGTGGACAGTGTTTTAAATAACACTCGTTCTTTAACCCGATAATTAATGAATGTGATTTTGGGTTTATCGTGAACTGTGTTTTAAATGACACTGATTCTTTAACCCAATTAAAGATTAAAACTAAGTGGAGTTTTAATGAATCTTTAATTAGATTGAAAAGATCGAAAATGGAGTACGACCAGTTTTGCTCCAGGCGATAGTTAAATCTTTAATTAGATTTGAACGTGAAATGGTAATTGAATTTACCGATAACACTGTGGTGTTAGATATGAAGTATTACCAGTTTTACTTCATGGGATAAATAGGTTGGGATTGGGAAATTAAAACAAATGATTACTTCGGTAAGGTTCGCTAATCCCGACTAGTTTGAATTGAGATTCAAAAATAGAATAAAGAATAAATTCAAGGAATTTATCTTGGATAAAATTAATGGGAACCTTTTCCTATGAATGTGAAATTTAGAAACTAACTGTCGGTTAGCCAAGCATAATGGTTTTCTGGATATTGATCTGATGTTGGTTTCGGCCTTCGGGGTTAATATTTGGGAAATTATTCTCTTGATTAATTTACGGTTAGTGACTGATGAATTGGAATGAGGCGTATGTTGTGTTTGTGTAACACTTATTTAAAATATACGCGAGTTATTCGGAAAGACCGGGTTTATCCCATTCTAGATAACTGATACGACGATAAGTCGAAGATGAAGACGATGGTCGAAGACCGGAGGTCTTCACGTCGTTTGGGTGATTACTGATGATCTTGACTGGGCTGTACACCCAAGAAGATGGAAACAGTTGGTGATCGTCCAGACGTACTTGGAGATCGATGGATATTCGGGGTACTAGGTGCCTCCGGTTTCGTTCAGACCCAGAACGGACTTGTAAATGGACTGTGTGTCTGACATTGGATTTTAGTCCGTGTGATTGATCTCTATTAAATATATATCTGTTTGGCGGCGGAGAATTTATTCTCTTGCTTAACGCCCTTCTCTGAGACGTACGAGCTCAGGGGTTATATATCGATGGATATCAAACGCATGGAGTGAATTGCCTATGTGGCATGCCTAAGTGGCAATTGATCGAGGCTTCTGTTGAAAAGCAAAGTCTTGTGGTTGATGATCGAAGCACGGCCTTTGTGGCGTAGCTTTGTGTAACGTTTACTTCGCGAGTTTCACACCCGGTATGAACCAAAAACGGGAGACGGACCTCAGGGAGGGCATGCGTTTCTTTCTAGTTAGAAGTGGCGTCAGTGGTTTTACACGCCCTGACGAGTTTGACTTATGTGGTTGTTGCTGTTGCGAGGCGCCTCGGATTGATCGGTCGTTCTCGAACCGATGGAGTCATTTAGTTGGCTCATTTACGCCCCAAAGGGCGGGGAAACGCAGTGTTCAGGCATTTTAATCCACATCGGTGGACCGGCCCTGACGATCCAAGGGTCGATGCGCTCTGACCCTGTGGCTCGGGCTAGAGAGTCACGAAAACGGTTGAGGACTATCTTTTGCCTCGGTTCATAGACGGAAATCCAATTTCCAAATACGTGACATTTGCGGTTTTATTTGTAGAGCCTAGTACGGCGACATAGTGGGATGGGGCGCTCATGCCGCCTATGATTGATACTTATGATTTGAAGTTGTTTTATACACTATGCACTTATAATAGTATCAAACGATTTGTTTTAAAACGTATCAAGCATTCTTTGGCTGTTATAAGGGAAAACCCTATCCTCGGCTGCGTTGCATTGTGTGATGGGACCTGGGTCTTATAACAGCTTCATTTTTCTTTATTTAGCATTGCGCTGTTTGTTTTATGCACTGGTATTCTTGGGAGGAAACCTGTTCCGTGTTATACGGCGTGGTCCCTTGATTTACCTAACTTTTAAAATAAAGAATAATAATTGTTTTAGTTCTCACACCAGTCACATGACTGACCTGGAGTTTATTGTTTTAACCTAAACTCTGGGTGCCCTTATTTTGACATGGGCAGCTAGTAGTTTTGGTTTTGCAGATTTATTTTCACAGGATCCTGGTTTACAGCTGGAATGATATCCGGAAAGCTTTGTATCCGTATATCTCTTCTAGTTGTGTATTGTATTATTTTCCGCTGCTTTGTATTTAAATGTAATTTAAACCTCTGATATTTCTGTGTAATATTCTTTTTTTTTACTCTGTATATTCTTGTATTCTGGTGCATTGTTGTAATATACAATGAAATGTTCTTCCGTATGCGTTCTGTTGTGGCTTGTTCTCGAACTATCCGACACTTTCCTTTACGGGGAAGTTACGGGTCTTCACAGTTGGTATCAGAGCCTTGGTTTACAAAGCTCAGAGAACAAGACACGTTAGAACCATACGAAAGAATTCATCAGATATTGGATTAGAAATATCCAATTAGAACGACTCGTTAGAGATAGGATCAGTAGTATCCTAGAACGAGTGTGAAGAGTATATTTTTCAAATGAAAACAGTTTTATTTAGAAAATTTAAATCGTTTTAAACGTATTTGATTATTTATTTACTTTGAATATGGACAATCCAATATATATAGATTTTGCGTATACGTCTGATCCGCGTGTATTCAAAGTCTTAATATATTGGATAGATATAGCATCACACTCTAGTCGCCCGGAGATGATTCAGATGATGAGGCCTCATCATCAGTGTTTATATTCGAGTGACGAAAGTGAGATTCCTATATATTTCCATTAGACTGGTGTGAGAACCAAAGCTTATATATATAGTTAGAACACATTGTTGTGATTTGGCATCAAAACATGATTTTCCTTATATATATCAAAATCTGATTTTTGACTATATATCAAATTATGAATTTGAAACTCTAATCCACTAATTGATTGATGTTTGTGTTGTTTGTTTATTTGTTTGATAATTTTGAACCATTTAGCCTAATTGAAACAAATATTGAATTGTATTGAAAATTGGTCGCATTTGCTTGCATATACATATACTTGCATTGAACAGGTCATAGCAAGGAGGCTAGAGCCAGAGAATAAAATTTGTTTGCCCGACAAATAGGTACATGTTTACTACATAATTTACTGTTTTGTTTGGGTGATGATGATTTTATGAGCCTATTGGCTAGCCGCTTGGCTTTTTCTTTTTGAGATCTGAAGGACCGGGGAAGCTATTTGAAATTCCCCGATGCTCCCGGTGCAGGGGAGGTTATGGCGAAATTTTTCAAAAATTTAGGGTGTTAGCCAAATTTTTGAAAATTTGAAAATTCTCAGAAACTAAAGAGTTGGAGAATGGAAGCCAGATCGAGCGTAGAGTTGATAATCAAACCACTTGCGACTTTGTTCCTTTTCGGGGACGAAAAGTTTTAAGTGGGGGAGATTGTAACAACCCGTAAAATGCGAGCCAGTTTGAAATTTTTATTTTTGCAATTTTAGCGAATTTTGATTATTTAAAATGAATTATTTTAAATAATATCGACGAGAAATTTGTTTTGAATATAATTCGAACGTATATATTATATACGTCGTCGTTAGAATATAAATATTTATATATAATTATAAATAGAATGGAAAATGGCGCGGTAGTTCGATAATTCGATTTCAAACTTCAATTGAATGTACCGGGTGCAAATCAATCCGGATTTTAGTGAAACCAAAAACATTGGGATCTATTTGATGATATCTTTCCAACGAATCCGAAAAATCAAGATTTCATAGCGGGAATCAAAAGATATGTCCAGTTGAAAAATCTGAATAGTCGCTATGGAATTCAGGCCCTTAAAAATGGACATTTTGCAAATGACCTCGGATTTCGGCGAAACCAGTTTTGTTGGGTCCGTGGTGTAAAGTTATTGCTAGGTTTTAAATTTCATAAATTTTCGAATCAGTATGTGAGCGTGGTAAAGGAAAACGCGTTTGACCAGTTTCAGTTGATTTTAATCGACTGGAAATTGGCCATTTTTCTAACGGTCTCAGAATTCGACGAAACTAGTTTTGTTAGGACCGTATCGTCAATACGAAGCTAGAAAATATTTTTCTGGAATTTTTCGAGTTAGTATGTGACCCCGGTAGATTGAAATGCGCGTTCAAATTTAATATATAGATTTAAAAGTAAATTCAACGGAAACTGATCAAGACGTCCGAATCAACCTACGATACATATCCCATTGTGTTCGGAATAGGGGTAATTAGCTAGGGGCGACAGTCGTTGGGTTTCGTTTGGAGTTTGAATAGAAAGTCAACTTTAAGGGAATATTAAATTAAATTAAATAATTAAATTATAATATTTATTCTCTCTCCCACTTCTTACCACCGTTCATTCAGATCTGGGAAAAAAAAAGGAAAAAAAAACCGCTCCCTTAAAAACCCCGTAACCCCAAATCGATCTCCCTCAAATTGTCGTCGCCGCCCCCAGCCTGGTTCGCCGCCACTTTCTCCGACCGGCACCCTCTCCCCTCGACCATCCTCTTCCCTGCAGACCTCTCTCTCCTTCTTCACTCGAGAAACCCCCCCCCCCCCCGACGCAATCGATTTCTGGCCTGGAGAAGCCACCGAGTGGCACGCCGTTCATCGCGTCAGAGTAGTGGATGAGGCGAGCGTGGGGATGGCCGCGGATCTAGTCCGACGTCAGGATCAACGGCGAGCACAAGCCCTAGGCGCTGGAGTTTTTTTCGAATCGACCTGAAATTAACAGAGAAGGTATATCCTTTTTATTTTATTTTTATTTACAAAGAGGATTGTTTTTAAAATATAAAACCATTGTTTTTAAATTTGTATATAGGATTATTGTAGAAAAAAATATATAAATTTTGTCAAATGAAAAGCAAGAGGAAAAGATCATATTTTTAAAATGGAAAAGATCCGATTTTTAAAATAGAATAGATCATATTTTTAAAATGGAAAAGATCATATTTTTAAAATGGAAAAGATTGAATTTTTTTTAAAATAGGAAAAATTAGATTTTTGAAATGGGAAAAGGCGAAATCCTTGCGAAATAAAAATATGATTTTTATACATTGAACTTCGAAATAAAAATATGATTTTTATACATTGAACTTCGAAATAAAAATATGATTTTTATACATTGAACTTCGAAATAAAAATATGATTTTTATACATTGAACTTCGAAATAAAAATATGATTTTTATACATTGAACTTCGAAATAAAAATATGATTTTTATACATTGAACTTCGAAATAAAAATATGATTTTTATACATTGAACTTCGAAATAAAAATATGATTTTTATACATTGAACTTCGAAATAAAAATATGATTTTTATACATTGAACTTCGAAATAAAAATATGATTTTTATACATTGAACTTCGAAATAAAAATATGATTTTTATATATTGAACTGCGAAATAAAAATATGATTTTTATATATTGAACTTCGAAATAAAAATATGATTTTTATATATTGAACTGCGAAATAAAAATATGATTTTTATACATTGAACTTCGAAATAAAAATATGATTTTTATACATTGAACTTCGAAATAAAAATAAGATTTTTATATATTGAACTGCGAAATAAAAATATGATTTTTATATATTGAACTTCGAAATAAAAATATGATTTTTATATATTGAACTTCGAAATAAAAATATGATTTTTATATATTGGATAGCGAAGTAAAAATTCGATTTTTACATATTTAGTGAAAACGGACAACGAAGGTGACAAAAGGGCGAGAACGAAGAAGATTCATATCAATGAAGTGCCGTGGAGCTAGGATAGCTATATGTGAGAATTTCTCACCTTTCAATTTCATTTTCTAGTTATATATATATATATACTAGGATGCAGACGGTGCTTAGTAGCACCCGACACAATCGTCCACAGACCATGGACTTGTTTGTTTGGTTGCATAGATTAGTTGGATTTTGATTTGAATTGGTTGTTTGGTGAATTTGATTGATGTGTGAATGGCGTGGGCCTTCACTAGACCGGGGATAAGGCTAGGCCTCGTCCCGTTTCTAGTATCGTGCCGTTATGCCGCCAAAATTTTCTAAAATAAGTTAGAAAAATAAAAATACCATTTTATTTGAAGAATGAACTGAATAGAAATTCATATGTTAAAATAAAATGTTTTATCGTTAAAAATATAATTTTTAACATGAAGTGAACAAAATAAAATGTTCATGTACAAACCAGACGGCTTGTTTATGTACACTGATTTGACTGACATTGATTGGGACGATAAATTTTACACATCGCCCAACTGCACAAATGAAATATGTGTTTGATTGTTTGAAACCCCACACGGGTGTTAGGATGAAATTTGAAGTTCACTCATCCTGATTGATTAAATATGTCGATCGATCGATTGACAGGCTGTTATAAGCGTTAGATATCTATATTTGATGCTTATACAGTGTAGTGCACTTTGGTTGATGGGTGATTATTTTTCAATGCTATTATATACATGTGTTGTATGGAATCCATATAATTAACTTTATATGGTAATTGATTGGGCCTCATTCCAATTTGAAAAATAAAGAATATTATAAAATAAAAGTTCATGTGTTGACAGTACTCATCCATTGAGATTGGTCATGTGTTGAACGAAATATTTTAGTAATAAAATTTACATCTTTATGAATATAAAACGATTTCGAAATGAATTGAATTGAAAACGATTTCGAAATGAATTGAATTGAAAACGATTTCGAAATGAATTGAATTGAAAACGATTTCGAAATGAATTGAATTGAAAACGATTTCGAAATGAATTGAATATAAAACGATTTCGAAATGAATTGAATTGAAAACGATTTCGAAATGAATTGAATTGAAAACGATTTCGAAATGAATTGAATTGAAAACGATTTCGAAATGAATTGAATATAAAACGATTTCGAAATGAATTGAATTGAAAACGATTTCGAAATGAATTGAATATAAAACGATTTCGAAATGAATTGAATTGAAAACGATTTCGAAATGAATTGAATTGAAAACGATTTCGAAATGAATTGAATTGAAAACGAATTCAAATTGAATTGAAAGCGAATTGAAATGAATTCAAATTGAATTGAAATTTGAATTGAATAGAAATGAATTTTAAAACGAATTTATAAAGAAGAATTCAATTTTGATTTGAATTGAAATGGAAGTTGAAATTGCTTTTGAAACGAATTTAAAACTATTTAAATAATTCATTTTAAATAGAAATCGTCGAAATATATTATATATATATTATATATATAATATAATGGCTTGAATAGAACGCGCCGCGCAGCGGCAGTTCGTGAATTTCGACCATTTATTTCAAACGGACATTACGGGAGATCCGACCGTCGGATTCTCCTAAAACCGGAACCGTTGGGTTCGTATCGAAAAGAGCTTTCTGACGAATATTAGAAATTGGAAATCTAACGGTTGGATTTGGAATTATGTCCAAATCAAATTTGAAAAAGGTCGCTGTAAGTGCAGTTCGATGGCCGTTGATGGAAATCGTCTGTACGGGCCTTAATAAAATTATTAAAAATAGTAATAATTTGTGTAAAATCATAAGAAATGATTTGTGAAGATTTGGGATGAAAAACTCCATATTTTAAAATATAAAAATAGATTTTTATCGAAATGAACTAGTTTTGAACTAGAAATATAATTCTATTTATTTTTAAATAAATAAATTGAATTTGAAAAGGGTTTTAAAAATAACCAGAATTTCCAATGATTGCATTGGAATGGATTTGAATCGAAATTGTCTTCGGAATATTTCGATGTTGGATTTCGTGACTATACAGATGTTGTTATGGAAATTTGAAAGATAGATATATATATCGTTATTTCCAATACGATATTTGTTGGTCGTAGAATTTGATATTGAATATAAGCCGGGATATTTTCTATTCAGAGCCTTGTATTGAATATCGAATGTGATTTGGGTTTGTCGTGAATGGTGTCTTCACTAACACTGTTCTTGAACCAAGTAGAGAAAAGATTAAATCTTTTTATTTAGATTTAATGAAGTGTACCAATTAAATAATATTTAATTGGAATTGAATTGATATTGATTTTTGGGTTTATGGTGGACAGTGTTTTAAATAACACTCGTTCTTTAACCAGATAATTAATGAATGTGATTTTGGGTTTATCGTGAACTGTGTTTTAAATGACACTGATTCTTTAACCCAATTAAAGATTAAAACTAAGTGGAGTTTTAATGAATCTTTAATTAGATTGAAAAGATCGAAAATGGAGTACCACCAGTTTTGCTCCAGGCGATAGTTAAATCTTTAATTAGATTTGAACGTGAAATGGTAATTGAATTTACCGATAACACTGTGGTGTTAGATATGAAGTATTACCAGTTTTACTTCATGGGATAAATAGGTTGGGATTGGGAAATTAAAACAAATGATTACTTTGGTAAGGTTCGCTAATCCCGACTAGTTTGAATTGAGATTCAAAAATAGAATAAAGAATAAATTCAAGGAATTTATCTTGGATAAAATTAATGGGAACCTTTTCCTATGAATGTGAAATTTAGAAACTAACTGTCGGTTAGCCAAGCAGAATGGTTTTCTGGATATTGATCTGATGTTGGTTTCGGCCTTCGGGGTTATTATTTGGGAAATTATTCTCTTGATTAATTTACGGTTAGTGACTGATGAATTGGAATGAGGCGTATGTTGTGTTTGTGTAACACTTATTTAAAATATACGCGAGTTATTCGGAAAGACCGGGTTTATCCCATTCTGGATAACTGATACGACGATAAGTCGAAGATGAAGACGATGGTCGAAGACCGGAGGTCTTCATGTCGTTTGGGTGATTACTGATGATCTTGATTGGGCTGTACACCCAAGAAGATGGAAACAGTTGGTGATCGTCCAGACGTACTTGGAGATCGATGGATATTCGGGGTACTAGGTGCCTCCGGTTTCGTTCAGACCCAGAACGGACTTGTAAATGGACTGTGTGTCTGACATTGGATTTTAGTCCGTGTGATTGATCTCTATTAAATATATATTTGTTTGGCGGCGGAGAATTTATTCTCTTGCTTAACGCCCTTCTCTGAGACGTACGAGCTCAGGGGTTATATATCGATGGATATCAAACGCATGGAGTGAATTGCCTGTGTGGCATGCCTAAGTGGCAATTGATCGAGGCTTCTGTTGAAAAGCAAAGTCTTGTGGTTGATGATCGAAGCACGGCCTTTGTGGCGTAGCTTTGTGTAAGGTTTACTTCGCGAGTTTCACACCCGGTATGAACCAAAAACGGGAGACGGACCTCAGGGAGGGCATGCGTTTCTTTCTAGTTAGAAGTGGCGTCAGTGGTTTTACACGCCCTGACGAGTTTGACTTATGTGGTTGTTGCTGTTGCGAGGCGCCTCGGATTGATCGGTCGTTCTCGAACCGATGGAGTCATTTAGTTGGCTCATTTACGCCCCAAAGGGCGGGGAAACGCAGTGTTCAGGCATTTTAATCCACATCGGTGGACCGGCCCTGATGATCAAAGGGTCGATGCGCTCTGACCCTGTGGCTCGGGCTAGAGAGTCACGAAAACGGTTGAGGACTATCTTTTGCCTCGGTTCATAGACGGAAATCCAATTTCCAAATACGTGACATTTGCGGTTTTATTTGTAGAGCCTAGTACGGCGACATAGTGGGATGGGGCGCTCATGCCGCCTATGATTGATACTTATGATTTGAAGTTGTTTTATACACTATGCACTTATAATAGTATCAAACGATTTGTTTTAAAACGTATCAAGCATTCTTTGGCTGTTATAAGGGAAAACCCTATCCTCGGCTGCGTTGCATTGTGTGATGGGACCTGGGTCTTATAACAGCTTCATTTTTCTTTATTTAGCATTGCGCTGTTTGTTTTATGCACTGGTATTCTTGGGAGGAAACTCGTTCCGTGTTATACGGCGTGGTCCCTTGATTTACCTAACTTTTAAAATAAAGAATAATAACTGTTTTAGTTCTCACACCAGTCACATGACTGACCTGGAGTTTACTGTTTTAACCTAAACTCTGGGTGCCCTTATTTTGACACGGGCAGCTAGTAGTTTTGGTTTTGCAGATTTATTTTCACAGGATCCTGGTTTACAGCTGGAATGATATCCGGAAAGCTTTGTATCCGTATATCTCTTCTAGTTGTGTATTGTATTATTTTTCGCTGCTTTGTATTTAAATGTAATTTAAACCTCTGATATTTCTGTGTAATATTCTTTTTTTTTACTCTGTAAATTCTTGTATTCTAGTGCATTGTTGTAATATACAATGAAATGTTCTTCCGTATGCGTTCTGTTGTGGCTTGTTCTCGAACTATCCGACACTTTCCTTTACGGGGAAGTTACGGGTCTTCACAGTTGGTATCAGAGCCTTGGTTTACAAAGCTCAGAGAACAAGACACGTTAGAACCATACGAAAGAATTCATCAGATATTGGATTAGCAATATCCAATTAGAATGACTCGTTAGAGATAGGATCAGTAGTATCCTAGAACGAGTGTGAAGAGTATATTTTTCAAATGAAAACAATTTTATTTAGAAAATTTAAATTGTTTTAAACGTATTTGATTATTTATTTACTTTGAATATGGAAAATCCAATATATATAGATTTTGCGTATACGTCTGATCCGCGTGTATTCAAAGTCTTAATATATTGGATAGATATAGCATCACACTCTAGTCGCTCGGAGATGATTCAGATGATGAGGCCTCATCATCAGTGTTTATATTCGAGTGACGAAAGTGAGATTCCTATATATTTCCATTAGACTGGTGTGAGAACCAAAGCTTATATATATAGTTAGAACACATTGTTGTGATTTGGCATCAAAGCATGATTTTCCTTATATATATCAAAATCTGATTTTTGACTATATATCAAATTATGAATTTGAAACTCTAATCCACTAATTGATTGATGTTTGTGTTGTTTGTTTATTTGTTTGATAATTTTGAACCATTTAGCCTAATTGAAACAAATATTGAATTGTATTGAAAATTGGTCGCATTTGCTTGCATATACATATACTTGCATTGAACAGGTCATAGCAAGGAGGCTAGAGCCAGAGAATAAAATTTGTTTGCCCGACAAATAGGTACATGTTTACTACATAATTTACTGTTTTGTTTGGGTGATGATGATTTTATGAGCCTATTGGCTAGCCGCTTGGCTTTTTCTTTTTCTTTTTGAGATCTGAAGGACCGGGGAAGCTATTTGAAATTCCCCGATGCTCCCGGTGCAGGTGAGGTTATGGCGAAATTTTTCAAAAATTTAGGGTGTTAGCCAAATTTTTGAAAATTTGAAAATTCTCAGAAACTAAAGAGTTGGAGAATGGAAGCCAGATCGAGCGTAGAGTTGATAATCAAACCACTTTCGACTTTGTTCCTTTTCGGGGACGAAAAGTTTTAAGTGGGGGAGATTGTAACAACCCGTAAAATGCGAGCCAGTTTGAAATTTTTATTTTTGCAATTTTAGCAAATTTTGATTATTTAAAATGAATTATTTTAAATAATATCGACGAGAAATTTGTTTTGAATATAATTCGAACGTATATATTATATACGTCGTCGTTAGAATATAAATATTTATATATAATTATAAATAGAATGGAAAATGGCGCGGTAGTTCGATAATTCGATTTCAAACTTCAATTGAATGTACCGGGTGCAAATCAATCCGGATTTTAGTGAAACCAAAAACATTGGGATCTATTTGATGATATCTTTCCAACGAATCCGAAAAATCAAGATTTCATAGCGGGAATCAAAAGATATGTCCAGTTGAAAAATCTGAATAGTCGCTATGGAATTCAGGCCCTTAAAAATGGACATTTTGCAAATGACCTCGGATTTCGGCGAAACCAGTTTTGTTGGGTCCGTGGTGTAAAGTTATTGCTAGGTTTTAAATTTCATAAATTTTCGAATCAGTATGTGAGCGTGGTAAAGGAAAACGCGTTTGACCAGTTTCAGTTGATTTTAATCGACTGGAAATTGGCCATTTTTCTAACGGTCTCAGAATTCGACGAAACTAGTTTTGTTAGGACCGTATCGTCAATACGAAGCTAGAAAATATTTTTCTGGAATTTTTCGAGTTAGTATGTGACCCCGGTAGATTGAAATGCGCGTTCAAATTTAATATATAGATTTAAAAGTAAATTCAACGGAAACTGATCAAGACGTCCGAATCAACCTACGATACATATCCCATTGTGTTCGGAATAGGGGTAATTAGCTAGGGGCGACAGTCGTTGGGTTTCGTTTGGAGTTTGAATAGAAAGTCAACTTTAAGGGAATATTAAATTAAATTAAATAATTAAATTATAATATTTATTCTCTCTCCCACTTCTTACCACCGTTCATTCAGATCTGGGAAAAAAAAAGGAAAAAAAAACCGCTCCCTTAAAAACCCCGTAACCCCAAATCGATCTCCCTCAAATTGTCGTCGCCGCCCCCAGCCTGGTACGCCGCCACTTTCTCCGACCGGCACCCTCTCCCCTCGACCATCCTCTTCCCTGCAGACCTCTCTCTCCTTCTTCACTCGAGAAACCCCCCCCCCCCCCCCCCGACGCAATCGATTTCTGGCCTGGAGAAGCCACCGAGTGGCACGCCGTTCATCGCGTCAGAGTAGTGGATGAGGCGAGCGTGGGGATGGCCGCGGATCTAGTCCGACGTCAGGATCAACGGCGAGCACAAGCTCTAGGCGCTGGAGTTTTTTTCGAATCGACCTGAAATTAACAGAGAAGGTATATCGTTTTTATTTTATTTTTATTTACAAAGAGGATTGTTTTTAAAATATAAAACCATTGTTTTTAAATTTGTATATAGGATTATTGTAGAAAAAAATATATAAATTTTGTCAAATGAAAAGCAAGAGGAAAAGATCATATTTTTAAAATGGAAAAGATCTGATTTTTAAAATAGAATAGATCATATTTTGAAAATGGAAAAGATCATATTTTTAAAATGGAAAAGATTGAATTTTTTTTAAAATAGGAAAAATTAGATTTTTGAAATGGGAAAAGGCGAAATCCTTGCGAAATAAAAATATGATTTTTATACATTGAACTTCGAAATAAAAATATGATTTTTATACATTGAACTTCGAAATAAAAATATGATTTTTATACATTGAACTTCGAAATAAAAATATGATTTTTATACATTGAACTTCGAAATAAAAATATGATTTTTATACATTGAACTTCGAAATAAAAATATGATTTTTATACATTGAACTTCGAAATAAAAATATGATTTTTATACATTGAACTTCGAAATAAAAATATGATTTTTATACATTGAACTTCGAAATAAAAATATGATTTTTATATATTGAACTTCGAAATAAAAATATGATTTTTATATATTGAACCTCGAAATAAAAATATGATTTTTATATATTGAACTGCGAAATAAAAATATGATTTTTATACATTGAACTTCGAAAAAAAAATATGATTTTTATACATTGAACTTCAAAATAAAAATATGATTTTTATATATTGAACTGCGAAATAAAAATATGATTTTTATATATTGAACTTCGAAATAAAAATTTGATTTTTATATATTGAACTTCGAAATAAAAATATGATTTTTATATATTAGATAGCGAAGTAAAAATTCGATTTTTACATATGTAGTGAAAACGGACAACGAAGGTGACAAAAGGGCGAGAACGAAGAAGATTCATATCAATGAAGTGCCGTGGAGCTAGGATAGCTATATGTGAGAATTTCTCACCTTTCAATTTCATTTTCTAGTTATATATATATACTAGGATGCAGACGGTGCTTAGTAGCACCCGACACAATCGTCCACAGACCATGGACTTGTTTGTTTGGTTGCATAGATTAGTTGGATTTTGATTTGAATTGGTTGTTTGGTGAATTTGATTGATGTGTGAATGGCGTGGGCCTTCACTAGACCGGGGATAAGGCTAGGCCTCGTCCCGTTTCTAGTATCGTGCCGTTATGCCGCAAAATTTTCTAAAATAAGTTAGAAAAATAAAAATACCATTTTATTTGAAGAATGAACTGAATAGAAATTCATATGTTAAAATAAAATGTTTTATCGTTAAAAATATAATTTTTAACATGAAGTGAACAAAATAAAATGTTCATGTACAAACCAGACGGCTTGTTTATGTACACTGATTTGACTGACATTGATTGGGACGATAAATTTTACACATCGCCCAACTGCACAAATGAAATTTGTGTTTGATTGTTTGAAACCCCACACGGGTGTTAGGATGAAATTTGAAGTTCACTCATCCTGATTGATTAAATATGTCGATCGATCGATTGACAGGCTGTTATAAGCGTTAGATATCTATATTTGATGCTTATACAGTGTAGTGCACTTTGGTTGATGGGTGATTATTTTTCAATGCTATTATATACATGTGTTGTATGGAATCCATATAATTAACTTTATATGGTAATTGATTGGGCCTCATTCCAATTTGAAAAATAAAGAATATTATAAAATAAAAGTTCATGTGTTGACAGTACTCATCCATTGAGATTGGTCATGTGTTGAACGAAATATTTTAGTAATAAAATTTACATCTTTATGAATATAAAACGATTTCGAAATGAATTGAATTGAAAACGATTTCGAAATGAATTGAATTGAAAACGATTTCGAAATGAATTGAATTGAAAACGATTTCGAAATGAATTGAATTGAAAACGATTTCGAAATGAATTGAATTGAAAACGATTTCGAAATGAATTGAATTGAAAACGATTTCGAAATGAATTGAATATAAAACGATTTCGAAATGAATTGAATTGAAAACGATTTCGAAATGAATTGAATTGAAAACGATTTCGAAATGAATTGAATTGAAAACGATTTCGAAATGAATTGAATATAAAACGATTTCGAAATGAATTGAATTGAAAACGATTTCGAAATGAATTGAATATAAAACGATTTCGAAATGAATTGAATTGAAAACGATTTCGAAATGAATTGAATTGAAAACGATTTCGAAATGAATTGAATTGAAAACGAATTCAAATTGAATTGAAAGCGAATTGAAATGAATTCAAATTGAATTGAAATTTGAATTGAATAGAAATGAATTTTAAAACGAATTTATAAAGAAGAATTCAATTTTGATTTGAATTGAAATGGAAGTTGAAATTGCTTTTGAAACGAATTTAAAACTATTTAAATAATTCATTTTAAATAGAAATCGACGAAATATATTATATATATATTATATATATAATATAATGGCTTGAATAGAACGCGCCGCGCAGCTGCAGTTCGTGAATTTCGACCATTTATTTCAAACGGACATTACGGGAGATCCGACCGTCGGATTCTCCTAAAACCGGAACCGTTGCGTTCGTATCGAAAAGAGCTTTCTGACGAATATTAGAAATTGGAAATCTAACGGTTGGATTTGGAATTATGTCCAAATCAAATTTGAAAAAGGTCGCTGTAAGTGCAGTTCGATGGCCGTTGATGGAAATCGACTGTACGGGCCTTGATAAAATTATTAAAAATAGCAATAATTTGTGTAAAATCATAAGAAATGATTTGTGAAGATTTGGGATGAAAAACTCCATATTTTAAAAGATAAAAATAGATTTTTATCGAAATGAACTAGTTTTGAACTAGAAATATAATTCTATTTATTTTTAAATAAATAAATTGAATTTGAAAAGGGTTTTAAAAATAACCAGAATTTCCAATGATTGCATTGGAATGGATTTGAATCGAAATTGTCTTCGGAATATTTCGATGTTGGATTTCGTGACTATACAGATGTTGTTATGGAAATTTGAAAGATAGATATATATATCGTTATTTCCAATACGATATTTGTTGGTCGTAGAATTTGATATTGAATATAAGCCGGGATATTTTCTATTCAGAGCCTTGTATTGAATATCGAATGTGATTTGGGTTTGTCGTGAATGGTGTCTTCACTAACACTGTTCTTGAACCCAGTAGAGAAAAGATTAAATCTTTTTATTTAGATTTAATGAAGTGTACCAATTAAATAATATTTAATTGGAATTGAATTGATATTGATTTTTGGGTTTATGGTGGACAGTGTTTTAAATAACACTCGTTCTTTAACCCGATAATTAATGAATGTGATTTTGGGTTTATCGTGAACTATGTTTTAAATGACACTGATTCTTTAACCCAATTAAAGATTAAAACTAAGTGGAGTTTTAATGAATCTTTAATTAGATTAAAAAGATCGAAAATGGAGTACCACCAGTTTTGCTCCAGGCGATAGTTAAATCTTTAATTAGATTTGAACGTGAAATGGTAATTGAATTTACCGATAACACTGTGGTGTTAGATATGAAGTATTACCAGTTTTACTTCATGGGATAAATAGGTTGGGATTGGGAAATTAAAACAAATGATTACTTCAGTAAGGTTCGCTAATCCCGACTAGTTTGAATTGAGATTCAAAAATAGAATAAAGAATAAATTCAAGGAATTTATCTTGTATAAAATTAATGGGAACCTTTTCCTATGAATGTGAAATTTAGAAACTAACTGTCGGTTAGCCAAGCAGAATGGTTTTCTGGATATTGATCTGATGTTGGTTTCGGCCTTCGGGGTTAATATTTGGGAAATTATTCTCTTGATTAATTTACGGTTAGTGACTGATGAATTGGAATGAGGCGTATGTTGTGTTTGTGTAACACTTATTTAAAATATACGCGAGTTATTCGGAAAGACCGGGTTTATCCCATTCTGGATAACTGATACGACGATAAGTCGAAGATGAAGACGATGGTCGAAGACCGGAGGTCTTCACGTCGTTTGGGTGATTACTGATGATCTTGATTGGGCTGTACACCCAAGAAGATGGAAACAGTTGGTGATCGTCCAGACGTACTTGGAGTTCGATGGATATTCGGGGTACTAGGTGCCTCCGGTTTCGTTCAGACCCAGAACGGACTTGTAAATGGACTGTGTGTCTGACATTGGATTTTAGTCCGTGTGATTGATCTCTATTAAATATATATCTGTTTGGCGGCGGAGAATTTATTCTGTTGCTTAACGCCCTTCTCTGAGACGTACGAGCTCAGGGGTTATATATCGATGGATATCAAACGCATGGAGTGAATTTCCTGTGTGGCATGCCTAAGTGGCAATTGATCGAGGCTTATGTTGAAAAGCAAAGTCTTGTGGTTGATGATCGAAGCACGGCCTTTGTGGCGTAGCTTTGTGTAACGTTTACTTCGCGAGTTTCACACCCGGTATGAACCAAAAACGGGAGACGGACCTCAGGGAGGGCATGCGTTTCTTTCTAGTTAGAAGTGGCGTCAGTGGTTTTACACGCCCTAACGAGTTTGACTTATGTGGTTGTTGCTGTTGCGAGGCGCCTCAGATTGATCGGTCGTTCTCGAACCGATGGAGTCATTTAGTTGGCTCATTTACGCCCCAAAGGGCGGGGAAACGCAGTGTTCAGGCATTTTAATCCACATCGGTGGACCGGCCCTGACGATCCAAGGGTCGATGCGCTCTGACCCTGTGGCTCGGGCTAGAGAGTCACGAAAACGGTTGAGGACTATCTTTTGCCTCGGTTCATAGACGGAAATCCAATTTCCAAATACGTGACATTTGCGGTTTTATTTGTAGAGCCTAGTACGGCGACATAGTGGGATGGGGCGCTCATGCCGCCTATGATTGATACTTATGATTTGAAGTTGTTTTATACACTATGCACTTATAATAGTATCAAACGATTTGTTTTAAAACGTATCAAGCATTCTTTGGCTGTTATAAGGGAAAACCCTATCCTCGGCTGCGTTGCATTGTGTGATGGGACTTGGGTCTTATAACAGCTTCATTTTTCTTTATTTAGCATTGCGCTGTTTGTTTTATGCACTGGTATTCTTGGGAGGAAACCCGTTCCGTGTTATACGGCGTGGTCCCTTGATTTACCTAACTTTTAAAATAAAGAATAATAACTGTTTTAGTTCTCACACCAGTCACATGACTGACCTGGAGTTTATTGTTTTAACCTAAACTCTGGGTGCCCTTATTTTGACACGGGCAGCTAGTAGTTTTGGTTTTGCAGATTTATTTTCACAGGATCCTGGTTTACAGCTGGAATGATATCCGGAAAGCTTTGTATCCGTATATCTCTTCTAGTTGTGTATTGTATTATTTTCCGCTGCTTTGTATTTAAATGTAATTTAAACCTCTGATATTTCTGTGTAATATTCTTTTTTTTTACTCTGTATATTCTTGTATTCTGGTGCATTGTTGTAATATACAATGAAATGTTCTTCCGTATGCGTTCTGTTGTGGCTTGTTCTCGAACTATCCGACACTTTCCTTTACGGGGAAGTTACGGGTCTTCACAATCGGACCCAAATCGTTCGATCAAACCGAGGCGCCTCGCAACAGCAACAACCACATAAGTCAAACTCGTTAGGGCGCATAAAACCACTGACGCCACTTTTAGCTAGAAAGAAACGCAAGTCCTCCCTGAGGTCCCTCTCCTGTTTTTGGTTCATACCAGGTGTGAAACTCGCGAAGTAAACGTTACACAAAGCTGTGCCACACAGGCTGTGCTTTGATCATCACCACAAGACTTTGCTTTTCAACAGAAGCCTCGATCAATTTCCACATAGGTATGCCACACAGGCAATTCACTCCATGCGTTTGATATCCATCAATATATAACCCCTGAGCTCGTACGTCTCAGAGAAGGGCGCTAAGCAAGAGAATAAATTCTCCGCCGCCAAACAGATATATATTTAATAGAGATCAATCACATGGAATAAAATCCAATGTCAGACACACAGTCCATTTACAAGTCCGTTCTGGGTCTGAACGAAACCGGAGGCACCTAGTACCCCGCATATCCTTCGATCTCCAAGCACGTCTGGACGATCACCAACTGTTTCCATCTTCTTGGGTGTACAGCCCAATCAAGATCATCAGTTATCACCCAAACGACGTGAAGACCTCCGGTCTTCGACCATCGTCTTCATCTTAGACATATCGTCGTATCAGTTATTCAGAATGGGATAAACCCGGTCTTTCCGAATAACTCGCGTATATTTTAATTAAGTGTTACACAAACACAACATATGCCTCATTCCAATTCATCAGTCACTAACCGTAAATTAATCAAGAGAATAATTCCCCAAATATTAACCCCGAAGGCCGAAACCAACATCAGATCAATATCCAAGAAACCATTCTGCTTAGCTAACCGACAGTTAGTTTCTAAATTTCACATTCATAGGGAAAGGTTCCCATTAATTTTATCCAAGATAAATCATTAAAATTTATTCTCAAATCTTCTTTTGAATTTCGATTCAACTAGTCGGGATTAACTCACCTTACCGAAGTAATCATTTGTTTTAATTTCCCAATCCCAACCTATTCATCCCATGATGTAAAACTGGTAATACTTCATATCTAACACCACGGTGTTATCGGTAAATTCAATTACCATTTCACGTTCAAATCTAATTAAAGATTTAACTATCGCCTGGAGTAAAACTGGTGATACTCCATTCTCGCTCTTTTCAATCTAATTAAAGATTCATTAAAACTCCACTTAGTTTTAATCGTTAACTGGGTTAAAGAATCAGTGTCGTTTAAAACACGGTTCACGATAAACCCAAAGTCACATTCCATTAATTATCGGGTTAAAGAACGAGTGTTATTTAAAACACTGTCCACGATAAACCCAAAAATCAATATCAATTCCATTCCAATTAAATATTATTTAATTGGTACACTTCATTAAATCTAAATAAAAAGATTTAATCTTTTCTCAACTGGGTTCAAGAACAGTGTTAGTGAAGACACCATTCACGACAAAACCAAATCACATTTGATATTCAATACAAGGCTCTGAATAGAAAATATGTCGGCTTATATTCAATATCAAATTTTTCGATTAACAAATGTCGTATTGGAAATAACGATATCCATAACAACATCCGTATAATCACGAATTCCAACATCGAAATATTCCGAAGACAATTTCGATTCAAATCCACTCCAATGCAATCATTGGAAATTCTGGTTATTTTTAAAACCCTTTTCAAATTCAATTTATTTATTTAAAAATAAATAGAATTATAATTCTAGTTCAAAACTAGTTCATTTCGATAAAAATCTATTTTTATCTTTTCAAATATGGAGTTTTTCATCCCAAATCTTCACAAATCATTTCTTATGATTTTACACAAATTATTACTATTTTTAATAATTTTATCAAGGCCCGTACAGTCGATTTCCATCAATGGCCATCGAACTGCACTTACAACGACCTTTTTCAAATTTGATTTGGACGTAACTCCAAATCCAACCGTTAGATTTCTAATTTCTAATATTCTTTAGAAAGCTCTTTTCGATACGAACCCAACGGTTCCGGTTTCAGGAGAATCCGACGGTCGGATCTCCCGTAATGTCCGTTTGAAATAAATGGTCGAAATTCACGAACTGCCGCGGCGCGGCGCGTTCTATTCAGGCCATTATATTATATATATAATATATATAATATATATAATATATATTTCGTCGATTTCTATTTAAAACGAATTATATAAATAGTTTTAAAATTCGTTTCAAAAGCAATTTCAACTTCCATTTCAATTCAAATCAAAATTGAATTCTTCTTTATAAATTCGTTTTAAAATTCATTTCTATTCAATTCAAATTTCAATTCAATTCATTTCGAAATCGTTTTCAATTCAATTCGAATTGGTTTTATATTCAATTCAATTCAAATTCGTTATCTATTCAATTAAATTCGAATTCGTTTCGTTTGCTATTCAATTGAAATCAAATTCGTTTTTCATTCAATTCGAATTCATTATATATTCAATTCATTTCGAAATCGTTATATATTCAATTCATTTCGAAATCGTTTTACATTCAATTCATTTCGAAATCGTTATACATTCAATTCATTTCGAAATCGTTATACATTCAATTCATTTCGATTTCGTTATACATTCAATTCATTTCGATTTCGTTATACATTCAATTCATTTTGAAATCGTTATACATTCAATTCATTTCGATTTCATTTTACATTCAATTCATTTCGAAATCGTTTCAAAATATGCGTTTTCGAAATCACTTTTCAATATGCATTTTAAAATGAATAAAATCGATATAAATATCGTTCACGTCAAAATGGCGTCAATCTAACCAACACGGCTTCATATATTTCTATTTTCAAATATTCTATTCAACAAATGAATATTTATTCTTGTCAACACACGACTAATCTCAACGAATGAGTACTGTCCATGTGTGACAATTTTTGTTAAATTATTTTGTTCAACACATGACTAATCTCAACGGATGAGTACAGTCAACACATGAACCTTTATTTTATATTGATAAAGATGCAAATTTTATTATTAAAATATTTCGTTCAACACATGACTAATCTCAACGGATGAGTACTGTCAACACATGAACCTTTATGTTATAATATTCTTTATTTTCTAAATTGGAATGAGGCCCAACCAATCACCATATAAAATTAATTATATGGATTTTCATACATCACACGCATATAATAGCATTGAAAAATAATCAACCATCAACCAAAGTGCACTACACTGTATAAGCATCAAATATAGATATATAACGCTTATAACAGCCTGTCAATCAATCGATCGACATATTTAATCAATCAGGATGAGTGAACCTCAAATTTCATCCCAACACCCGTGTGGGGTTTCAAACAATCAAACACAGATTTTATTTGTGCAGTTGGGCGATGTGTGAAATTTATCGTCCCAATCAATGTCCTTCAAATAGGTGTACATAAACAAACCGTCCGGTTTGTAAATGAATATTTTATTTTATTCACTTCACGTTAAAAATTATATTTTTAACGATAAAACATTTTATTCTAACATATGAATTTCTAATCAGTTCATTCTTTAAATAAAATGATATTTTTATTTTTCTAACTTATTTTTAGAAAATTTCGGCGGCATAACGGCACGATACTAGAAACGGGACGAGGCCTAGCCTTATCCCCGGTCTAGTGAAGGCCCACGCCATTCACACATCAATCAATCCATTCAATTTCACCAAACAATTCAATTCAATCAAATAATCTAACTAATTTTTTTTGTAATCAAACAAACAAGTCCATGGTCTGTGGACGATTGTGTCGGGTGCTACTAAACACCGTCTGCATCCTAGTATATATATATAGCTAGAAAAAGAAATTGAAAGGTGAGAAATTCTCACCGATAGCTATCCAACCATCCCGACTCTTCTTTTGCAGAAGTCTCCTCCATTCTCGCTCTTTGTCGCTTTCGTTGCCCGTAGACACTATATATATAAAAATCAATTTTTACTTCGATGTTCAATATATAAAAATCTTATTTTTACTTCGATGTTCAATATATAAAAATCATATTTTTACTTCGATGTTCAATATACAAAAATCATATTTTTACTTCGATGTTCAATATATAAATATCATATTTTTACTTCGATGTTCAATATATAAAAATCATATTTTTACTTCGATGTTCAATATATAAAAATCATATTTTTACTAAGATGTTCAATATATAAAAATCATATTTTTACTTCGATGTTCAATATATAAAAATCATATTTTTACTTCGATGTTCAATATATAAAAATCATATTTTTACTTCGATGTTCAATATATAAAAATCATATTTTTACTTCGATGTTCAATATATAAAAATCATATTTTTACTTCGATGTTCAATATATAAAAATCATATTTTTACTTCGATGTTCAATATATAAAAATCATATTTTTACTTCGATGTTCAATATATAAAAATCATATTTTTACTTCGATGTTCAATATATAAAAATCTGTTCTTATCCAATAAAAAAATTCACCTTTTTACTTTATAAAAATCAAATCTTTATCGCCATTTGAAACAAATCAAAATCACATCTTTATATGTTAATTTAAAACTCTAACCTTTATGTAAATAAAATCTATAACTTTATATAAATAAAAATCTCGTCTTCCATTTATATAAATGTCATTAAAAACCTCACCTTGATACGATCAAATATCATGCCTTCATACAATAAAAAAAAATCAAATCTTTCTCAGACAAAAATCGAATCTTTCCTCTCATAAAAAATCATATCTATACGCCATGTCCTTCGCATTAAAAATCGGATTTTTATTTAAATTAATAAATAAAAATAGGCAAATGAAGAGAGAGATGCTTACAGTACAATTTTCGAGAAGGAGGGGGTTGTCTTCGTCCATTGAGGGTGCAGGCGGAGGCACGGGAGGTGGAGGTGGTGCTGGAGATGTTCGTCGGCGTTAGAGGTGGGCGGCGTTGGGTTGTGGGGCTCAGGGTTCAGTGTATTAGGGTTTCGGGGGGGGGAATCGTTGGCCAGAGGAACGAGAGGGAGGCGATAGGGGAGGGGCGACGGAGCGAGGGTGGCGGTGCGCGATGGAGAGGCGTCGGCGATGGTGGTTTCCGCCATCGCGGTTTTTTTTCTTCTTTTTTTTCTCTGTATCGATTAAAAGGAGAGAGGGGGGGGGGGGGGCAGAGCGGGTTAACGGGGAGAAAGGGGGTTTTTTTTAATTTTATTTTATTATTTAATTTTTCACAAAAAGTTGACTTTCACGTACGACCTCGAAACGAGGCCCACCGCCCGTCGTCCATAGCGTTTCAACCCCATTCCGAACACAGTGGGATATGTACCGTAAGCTGATTCGAACGTTACAATCAGTTTCCGTTAAATTTACATTTAAATCACTTTATTGAATTTTAAACGTACATTTCAAATTACCGGGGTCACATACGAACTTTAAAAATTCCAGAAAAATATTTTCTAGCTTCGTATTGACGATACGGTCCTAACAAAACTAGTTTCGTCGAATTCTGAGACCGTTGGAAAAATGGCCAATTTCCAGTCGATTAAAATCAACTGAAACTGGTCAAACGCGTTTTCCTTTGCCACGCTCACATATTGATTCGAAAAATTATGAAATTTGGAATCTAGCAATAACTCGACATCATGGACCCAACAAAACTGGTTTCGTCGAAATCCGAGGTCATTTGCAAAATTCCCATTTTTAAGGGCCTGAATTCCATAGCGACTATTCAGAATTTTCAACTGGTCATATCTTTTGATTCCCACTATGAAATTTTGATTTTTCAGATTCGTTGGAAAGATTTTCACGAGTAGATCCTAATGTTTTTGGTTTCACTAAAATCCGGATTGTTTTGCACCCGGTATATTCAATTGAAGTTTGAAATCGAATTATCGAACTACCGCACCATTTTCAATTCTATTTATAATTATATATAAATATTTATATTCTAACGACGGCCTGTATAAATATATACGTCGAATTATATTCAAAATAAATTTCTCGTCGATATTATTTAAAATAATTCATTTTAAATAATCAAACTTCGCTAAAATTGCCAAAATAAAAATTTTAAACTGGCCCAGAATTTCCGGGTTATTACAATTAGAAATATGGAAAAATTATGTAAAATCATAATAAATAATTTGGAAAGATTTTGGATGAAAAAAATCCAATTTTGAAGAGATAGAAATATATTTTTATCGAAATAAACTTGTTATTAACTAGAATAATAATCCAATTATTTTTTTAAAAAATAAATTGGATTTCAAAATGGTTTTATAATAACCAGAATTTTCCAATGATTAAATTGGAATGGATTTGGAATGGAAATAATCTTCGGAATATTTTGATATTGGATTTCATGATTATACAAATATTGTTGAGGAATTTGGAAGATATATGTATATATCGTTATTCCCAATACGATATTGGTTGGTTTCAGAATTAGAATATAATTTCTATTCAGAGCCTTCTATTTGATATCAAATTGGATTTTCGGTTTGTCGTGAACAGAATCTTAAATAATACTATTCTTAAACCCAGTTGAGAAAAGAATAAATCTTTTAATTAAGATTTCGAGAATTTTCCCAATTAATTAATTTTTAATTGGATTGAAATTTGGATTTTGGGTTTGTCGTGAACGGTGTCTTCATTAACACTATTCTTAAACCCAGTTTAGGAAAGGATAAACCTTTAAATTAAGTTTTAGTGAAGTTTTCCAGTTAATTAATATCTAATTGGAATTGAATAAAAGAATTGGATTTTTGGGTTTATCGTGAACAATGTTTTAAACAACATTCGTTCTTTAACACAATTAACCGTGAAGACTATGATTTGGAATTTATAATCTTTTAATTTAGATTTATGGAATTTTCGAAAGTAAATATTTCTAGTTTAATATATTAAATTGGAATTGAATATAATTCGATTTGGTAATACTCGAGATGAGCTTTTTTGGAGGAAGACTGTTAATACATATGGAATTTAAAAGGCTTTGTCATTATTCCATTTATATTATTTGTCGGATATGGAAATTGATGTCGATTATATATTGATCCGTTTTTCGTGAAGATTCCATAATTAATGGAATGTGATTTTTGGGTTTATCGTGAACTATGTTTTAAATGACAATGGTTCCTTAACCCAGTTAAAGACAGGATTACATGTCTAATATTGTATTTCGATACTGTATTCATTGATCTCTGCCAAGTATATATCTGTTTTGTGGCGGAGAATTTATAATCTTGCTTAACACCCTTCTCTGAGACGTACGAGCTCAGAGGTTATATATTAGCAGAAATCAGTGGTACGGTGTAGATGGTCGATGTAACATGTTTGATTTCCCAATGTTAAATAATCATTAATATTGATTTTTGGGAAGATTAAAACTAAGTGGAGTTTTAATGAATCTTTAACTAGATTGAAACATGAATGTGATAATTTAACTTATCAAATTTAGGAAATGATCGAGAATGGAGTATCACCATTTTTGCTCCAAGCGATAGTCAAATCTTTAATTAGATTTGAACATGAAATGGTAATTAGTTTTTACTGATAACACCGTGGTGTTAGATATGGGGTATTACTAGTTTTGCTCCATGGGATGACTAGGTTGGGATTCGGAAAATAAACAAATGATTACTTCGGTAAAGTGCGCAAATCCCGACAAGTTTGGAAAACCTTAATTCGGTTTAGAACTTAAAAGATAATGAAATCTTTTGTAATGATATCCAAAGGAAGAATAAAGAATAAATTTAAAAGAATTTATCTTTGATAAAATCAATGGGAACCTTTCCCTAACGAAAGAATATTTGAATAAATTCTAGATTCGAACGAGGCATATGATGTGTTATTATAGCACTTGATTATAGGATGCGCGAGTTATTCGGAAAGACCGGGTTTAACCCCTTCTGAATAACTGATACGATGAAAAGTCAAAGAGATTGAATACGGTGCAAGATCGACAATCTTCACATCGAATGGATGGGTTGCTACAGATGCCCATGATTGGAGTAGCTACCTTGAATGGGATATAGTGGTAGTTGTCCGGATGTACTTGTTAACTGTATGGATTTACGAGGCCCTCTCTCCTGTATTGGACATACGGAACGAGGAATAAGGGTCCTTTGGTTTCGTTCATACCTAGAACGGACTTGTAAATGGATGGTGTGTCTTGCATTGTATTCCTATATACTATATTTGTTGATCTCTACTAAATATTTATCTGTTTGGTGGCGGAGAATCTATTATCTTGCTTAACACCCTTCTCTGAGAAGTATGAGCTCAGAGGTTATATATCGGCATAAATTAGTGGTGCAGTATAGATTGATAGTGCGGCACGCTGAGATGTGGTGATCTAAACTTTTGTTGAAAAGCAAAGTTTGGTGGATGACGATCAAAGCACAACTTTAATATAGCACAGCTTTGTGTAGCGTTAATTCGCGAGCCTCACACACCGGCATGGTGGTAAACTGATGGTTAGATCAGTATACTTTAGAGATGAGGATAGACATTCTACGCGTTGTCATGGATTCGGTCGACCTTGGCAGACTGGGTGTGGTCCCCCACACCAGTAGGGATAGGGCACACCCTCGATTCTCAGATGGATAGAGTTAGCGGTGTTTTCCAATGCTTGGACTTAAGCCGGTAACTTGTTTTCTGGATAGTGCGGTTGTGCATTACGTTGTTTTCGCATGCCTAAGACATAAGCCGTTGGGAATTGCACTACGCGATAGATCTTTTGGATCGGGAGCCGCCAGTATGAAAATCCAAACTTCCAATTTGACATTTTGCGGTTTTCATTATATACTATATATGGTGACATAGTAGGATGGGGCGCTCATGCCGTCTATGATTGATAAATTTATATTTGAAGTCGTTTTCTTCACTTATAGTAATAATAAAAGATTTGTTTTCAAACGTACCAAGCATATTTGGCTATTATAAGGTAAAACTCTATCCTCGACTGGGTTCGTTGTGTGATGGGACCTGAGTCTTATAATAGCTTCATTTTCCTTTATTTAGCATGATGCTGTTTGTTTTAGGCACTGGATTTGTAACAACCCGAAAATCTGGGCCAGTTTAAAATTTTTATTTCGGCAATTTTAGCGAATTTTGAAGATTTAAAATGAATTATTTTAAATAAAATCGACGGAAATTTATTTTGAATATAATTCGAACGTATATATTATACGGCGTCGTTAGAATATAAATAATTATATATAATTATAAATAGAATTGAAAATGGCGCGGTAGTTCGATAATTCGATTTCAAACTTCAATTGAATGTACCGGGTGCAAAACAATCCGGATTTTAGTGAAACCAAAAATAATAGGATCTAATTGATAATATCTTTCCAACGAATCCGAAAAATTGAAATTTCATAGCGGGAATCAAAAGATATGTCCAGTTGAAAATTCTGAATAGTCGCTATGGAATTCAGGCCCTTAAAAATGAGAATTTTACAAACGACCTCGGATTTCGACGAAACCAGTTTTATTGGATCCGTGATGTTAAATTATAGCTAGATTCCAAATTTCATAATTTTTCGAATCAATATGTGAGCGTGGCAAAGGAAAACGCGTTTGACCAGTTTCAGTTGATTTTAATCGACTGGAAAATGGCCATTTTTCCAACGGTCTCAGAATTCGACGAAACTAGTTTTGTTAGGACCGTATCGTCAATACGAAACTAGAAAATATTTTTCGAGAATTTTTAGAGTTAGTATGTGACCCCGGTAATTTGAAATGTACGTTTAAAATTCAATATAGAGATTTAAATGTAAATTTAACGGAAACTGATTCAAACGACCGAATCAGCTTATGAAACATATCCCATTGTGTTCGGAATAGGGGTAATTAGCTAGGGGCGACAGTCGTTGGGCCTCATTTGGATATCAAATGAAAAACTGACTGTATGGAAGAAATTAATTAATTAAATATTTATAATTATTTATATTTCTCCTTAACCCCCTTCCTATCGTTGACTTCATTTCAGAAAAAAAAACAAAGAAAAAAAAATTAAAAAAAACTGTGCCCTAGCCCGGTAGCTCGCCCACCCGCCATCGCAGGCGATCGACGCCGTCGCCCGGACCCTCCACCACCTCCTAGCTCCACCGCACCTCCATTACCTCCTCCGCCTTCGCCTCCTTTAGCCACTGCCTTCCCCGTTTAAACCCTGAAACCCTCCTCCCCCATCAAATCGTTCGACGCCTGGCTGCCGCCCACGCCACCCGAGCTCCGGCAAGGCCCCCCTGCTGCTGCGCTTCCACCCTGCGACCCCCCTCTCAATCGCAGCCCTCTCCCCTTCCCCCAATTCAAACCACGATCGCCCAAAACCCCTCCATATCGACGCCACAGTCCACCACCACGGCTCCGCTCTCCTCTATCCCGCGCAAGCCAGTGCTGACCCCACCCCCAACGATGCTCCCCTCCCCGTTCGATCAACCACAGTAAGTTTCTTTGTTTTAAATTATTTCTATTTCAGTTTTTGTCTTTGTTTTGTGAAATAATCTTTTAATAAAATCTGATTTATAAATAAGGAGCATTAGATTTATCTTCAGTTGTTAAGGTAATAAAAATTCGATTTTTATTATAAAGCTTTGATTTTTATTTATTGTAAACCTTTGATTTTTATTTATTGTAAAGCTTTGATTTTTATTTATTATAAAGCTTTGATTTTTACTTAGTATAAAGCATAGAAGAAAAAGAAATGATTTTTAGAAATACAAAGAAAGTATTTTTATGGATGTATATAAAATATAAGGGAATAACTTTTATTTTTATAAAGAATTGTTTTTAAACTAAGAAGAATTGTTTCTAATGAAAAGATAAGAATTTTATTTAAGAAAAGGCGAAATCTTTATTTTTATAAAGGCGAAATCTTTATTTTTATAAAGGCGAAATCTTTATTTTTGAAAAGGCGAAATCTTTATGTAGAGAATAGCGTGGTATATATAGAATTTTTATCTATATGGTAGCAATATAAAAATGGAATTTTTATCCATATAGCGTGAAAGTAAAAATTCGATTTTTATATATTAAATAGCATAGTAAAAATTCGATTTTTATATATTGAATAACGAAGTAAAAATTCGATTTTACATATGTAGTGAATACGAGCAGCGAAAGTGACAAAAGGCGAGAACGACAAGATTTCCTGCATTGGAAGTGCCGTGAAGTTGGATAGCTATCTGTGAGAATTTCTCACCTTTCAATTTCTTTTTCTAGTTATATATATATATATATATATATATATATATATATATATACTAGGATGCAGACGGTGCATAGTAGCACCCGACACAATAGTCCACAGACCATGGACTTGTTTGCTTGGTTGCATAAATTAGTTAGATGATTTGATTTGATTTAAATTTGGTTGTTTGGTGAATTTGATTGATGTGTGAATGGCGTGGGCCTTCACTAGACCGGGGATAAGGCTAGGCCTTGTCCCGTTTCTAGTATCGTGCCGTTATACCGCCGAAATTTCCCAAAATATGTTAGAAAAATAAAAATATCATTTTTATTGTGTAAATGAACTGAATAGAAATTCATGTGTTGAAATAGAATATTTTATCGTTAAAAATATAATTTTTAACGTGGAAGTGAATAAAATAAAATATTCATTTACAAACCGGACGGTTTGTTTATGTACACCTATTTGAAGGACATTGATTGGGACGATAAATTTTACACATCGCCCAACTGCACAAATAAAATCTGTGTTTGATTGTTTGAAACCCCACACAGGTGTTGGGATAAAATTTGGAAGTTCACTCATCCTGATTGATTAAATATGTCGATCGATTAATTGACAGGCTGTTATAAGCGTAAGATATCTATATTGATGCTTATACAGTGTAGTGCACTTTGGTTGATGGTTGATTATTTTTCAATGCTATTATATACATGTGTTGTATGGAATCCATATAATTAACGTTATATGGTGATTGATTGGGCCTCATTCCAATCGGGAAAACAATGAATATTATAAAAGAAAATTCATGTGTTGAATATAAAAATAGTCATGTGTTGACGATGTTCATGTGTTGAGTGAAATATTTTATACAATGAAATTTACATCTTTATCATATTTAAAATTAGAACTACTTCTCAGTAGGAGTCTGATAAAAAAAATCAAACGATAGATACCATAGTTTTATAAAATATTTTACATAACAAAAATAGTGATGTGTTGACAGTACTCATGTGTTGAGATTAGTCAGGTGTTGGAAGAAATATAGATTCATGTGTTGAATAGAATAAATATTCATTTGTTGAATAGAATAACGGATTTATTGAAATATATAAAGCCGTGTTGATTAGAGTTGCGCTATTTTGACGTGAACGATATTTATATCGATTATATTCGTTTTTATAATGAATATAAAAAAGAAGTGATTTCAAAATATAACATTTTGAAAATATTATCATTCAATAGTAATGATATGAAATATCCAATTTTGATTTGAAATTGAATATAGAGTTGAAATGGTTTTGAAAACGAAGTTAAAACGATTTATAAAATACGTTTTAAAAGGAAATCGATGAAATATATATAATATATATATATATTATATATATATATATAATGGCCTGAATAGAACGCACCGCGCCGCGGCAGTTCGTGAATTTCGACCATTGACTTCAAATTGACGTTGCGGGAGATCCGACCGTCGGATTCTCCTAAAACCGGAACCGTTGGGTTCGTATCGAAAAGAGATTTCCAATGAATATTAGAATTTGAAATCTAACGGTTGGATTTGGAATTATGTCCAAATCAAATTTAAAAAAGGTCGATGTAAGTGCAGTCCGATGGCCGGTGTTGGAAATCGACTGTACGGGCCTTGATAAAATTATTAAGAATATTAATAATTTGTGTAAAATCATAATATGTGAATTGGAAAGAACTGGGGTGAAAAACTCCACATTTGAAAAGATAAAAATAGATTTTTATCGAAATGAACTAGTTTTGAACTAGAATTAAAATCAATTTATTTTTGAAATAAATAAATTGAATTTGAAAGTGATTTTAAAAATAACCAATATTCCCAATATGTGAATTGGACTGGAGTTGGATCGAAATTTTCTTCGGAATATTTCGATGTTGGATTTCCTGACTATACAGATATTGTTATGGGAATTTGAAAGATATATTTTATATCGTTATTTCCAATACGATATTTGTTGGTTTCAGAATTTGGTATTGAATATAAGCCGATATATTTTCTATTCAGAGCCTTGTATTTAATATCAAATGTGATTTGGGTTTATCGTGAATCGTGTTTTAGAAGACACTGGTTCTTTAACCCAGTTAAAGGCAAGATATTGAATTTTGAAAAGATTAAAACTAAGTGGAGTCTTAATGAATCTTTAATTAGATTGAAATGTGAATTGATAATTTATATTATCAAATCTGAAAAGTGATCGAGAATGGAGTACCGCCAGTTTTGCTCCAAAGCGATAGTAAATCTTTAATTAGATTTGAACGTGAAATGGTAATTAATTTTACCAATAACACCGTGGTGTTAGGAATGGAGTATCACCAGTTTTGACTCCATGGGATATATAGGTTGGAATTGGGAAATAAAATAAATAATTACTTCGGTGTGGTTCGTTAATCCCGACTAGTTTGAAATGATATCCAAAGGAAGATTATAGGATAAATTTAGAAGAATTTATCTTGGATAAAATTAATGGGAACCTGTTCCCTCAGAATGTGATTTTGTGAATAAAAGAATATTCTAAATTGGAATGAGGCGTTTGTTGTGTTTGCGTAACATTTGTTTATTATATACGTGGGTTATTCAGGAATGCCGGGTTATATCCATTCTGAATAACCGATTCGACGAGATGTCGAAGATGAAGACGGTGGTTGAAGACCGGAAGTCTTCACATCGTTTGGGTGATTACTGATGATCTTGATTGGGCTGTACACCCAAGATGAGGGAAACAGTTGGTGATCGTCCAGACGTACTGGGAGATGGATGGATATGCGAGGAAAGTGCCTCCGGTTTCGTTCAGCCCCAGAACGAACTTGTAAATGGATTGTGTGTCTGACATTGGATTTTATTCTGTGTTGATTGATCTTTATTAAATATACATCTGTTTGGCGGCGGAGAATTTATTCTCTTGCTTAACGCCCTTCTCTGAGACGTACGAGCTCAGAGGTTGTATATCGATGGACATCAGTCGCATGGAGTGAATTGCCAGTGTGGCACGCGTAAGTGGCAATTGATCAAGGCTTTTGTTGAAAAGCAAAGTCTTGTGGTTGATGATCAAAGCACGGCCCGTGTGGCATAGCTTTGTGTATAACGTGAATTCGCGAGCCTCACACCTCGGTATGAGTCAAAAACGGGATAGTGACTGCAGGGAGAGCACGACGTTTCTTTCTAGCTAGGGTGGTGTCAATGACCTACCAGCCCTGACATTTATATACTTTTCACCTATGTGGTTGTTGGATACGAGGCGCCTCGGATATAGGTCTGTAAGGACCGGGAAACGTGTGTTCAGGAATAATTAATCCTCAAAAGTAAGAGAGGACCAGCCCTGAAGATCCAAGGATCATAGTGGGGTCCTGAGGCATTTGCTAGAGTGTCTCGAACACGGAGAGGAGCTTGCCCCTTGCCTCGACTCATGACGGAATCCAATTTCCAATACGTGATGTTTCGGTTTTATTTGTAGAGCCTAGTATGGCGACATAGTAGATGGTAGCTATGCCGCCTATGATTGATATTTATGATTGAAATTGTTTTGACACTATACACTTATAATAGTATCAAATAATGTGTTTTAAACGTATCAAGCATGCTTTGGCTGTTATAAGGTAAAAACCTTATCCTCCGGCTTGCGTTGCATTGTGTGATGGGACCTGGGTCTTATAACAGCTTCATTTTTCTTTATTTAGCATTGCGCTGTTTGTTTTATGCACTGGTATTCTTGGGAGGAAACCCGTTCCGTGTTATACGGCGTGGTCCCTTGATTTACCTAACTTTAAAAATAAAGATTAATAACTGTTTTAGTTCTCACACCAGTCACATGACTGACCTGGAGTTTATTGTTTTAACCTAAACTCGGGGTGCCCCTATTTTCCACACGGGCAGCTAGTAGTTTTGGGTTTGCAGATTTATATTCACAGGGTCCTGATTTACAGCTGGAACGATGCTCGGAAAGCTCTGTATCCGTGCATTACTTCTAGTTGTGTTTTTGTATTATTTTCCGCTGCGATGTATTTAAATGTAATTTAAATCTCTGATATTTTCTGTGTAATTTATCCATTTATACTCTGTATGTTATTGTATCTGATGGAATTGTTGTAATTAACAAAGAAATGTTCTTCCGTCTGCGTTTTATTTTGTCGTGTTCTCAAAACAATCCGCGCTTTCCCTCCTTTTCGGAGGCCGGGGAAGTTCGGGTCGTCTCAGTTTGGTATCAGAGCTTTGGTTTACAGAGCTCGAGAACAAGACACATTAGAAACATATAAAAGAATTCATCAAATATTGGATTAGTAATATCTAATTAGAATGACTCGTTAGAGATAGGATCAGTAGTATCGTAGAACGAGTGTGAAGAGTATATTTTTCAAATGAAAACAATTTTATTTTGAAATTTAAATCGTTTTAAACGTATTTGATTATTTATTTATTTTGATTTTGGACAATCCAGTATATAAAAGTTTTGCATATACGCGTCATGAACGTATATTCGAAGTTTTAATATATTAGATAGATATAGAGTCACGCTCTAGTCGCTCGGAGATGATTTTGACGATGGAGCTCCATCACCAAAATTTATGTTCGTGTTTCGAATGTGTGATTTCTATATATTTCCATTAGACTGGTGTGAGAACCAAAACTAATATAGCTAGAACACTTCGTTGTGAATTGGCATCAAAAACAAGATTTTCAGTATATATATCAAAATTATGAATTTGAAACTCTAATTCACTAATTGATTGATGTTTGTGTTGTTTGTTTATTTGTTTGATAATTTTGAACCATTATGCCTAATTAAACCAAATATTGAATTGTATTGAAAATTGGACGCATTTGCTTGCATATATATATACTTGCATTGAACAGGTCATAGCAGGGAGGCTAGAGCCGAAGAATAAAATTTGTTTGCCCGACAAATAGGTACATGTTTACTACATAATTTACTGTTTTGTTTGGGTGATGATGATTTTATGAGCCTATTGGCTAGCCGTTTGGCTTTTTCTTTTTCTTTTTGAGATTAGAAGGACCGGGGAAGCTATTTGAAATTCCCCGATGCTCCCGGTGCAGGGGAGGTTATGGCGAAATTTTTCGAAAATTTAGGGTGTTAGCCAAATTTTTGAAATTTTGAAAATTCTCATAAACTGAAAAGTTGGAGAATGGAATCCAGATCGAACGTAGAGTTGATTAATCAAACCACTTTCGACTTTGTTCCCTTTCGGGGACGAAAAGTTTTAAGTGGGGGAGATTGTAACAACCCGAAAATCTGGGCCAGTTTAAAATTTTTATTTCGGCAATTTTAGCGAATTTTGAAGATTTAAAATGAATTATTTTAAATAAAATCGACGGAAATTTATTTTGAATATAATTCGAACGTATATATTATACGGCGTCGTTAGAATATAAATAATTATATATAATTATAAATAGAATTGAAAATGGCGCGGTAGTTCGATAATTCGATTTAAAACTTCAATTGAATGTACCGGGTGCAAAACAATCCGTATTTTAGTGAAACCAAAAATAATAGGATCTAATTGATAATATCTTTCCAACGAATCCGAAAAATTGAAATTTCATAGCGGGAATCAAAAGATATGTCCAGTTGAAAATTCTGAATAGTCGCTATGGAATTCAGGCCCTTAAAAATGAGAATTTTACAAACGACCTCGGATTTCGACGAAACCACTTTTGTTGGATCTGTGATGTTAAATTATAGCTAGATTCCAAATTTCATAATTTTTCGAATCAATATGTGAGCGTGGCAAAGGAAAACGCGTTTGACCAGTTTCAGTTGATTTTAATCGACTGGAAAATGGCCATTTTTCCAACGGTCTCAGATTTCGACGAAACTAGTTTTGTTAGGACGGTATCGTCAATACGAAACTAGAAAATATTTTTTGAGAATTTTTAGAGTTAGCATGTGACCCCGGTAATTTGAAATGTACGTTTAAAATTCAATATAGAGATTTAAATGTAAATTTAACGGAAACTGATTCAAACGACCAAATCAGCTTACGAAACATATCCCATTGTGTTCGGAATAGGGGTAATTAGCTAGGGGCGACAGTCGTTGGGCCTCATTTGGATATCGAATGAAAAAGTGACTGTATGGAAGAAATTAATTAATTAAATATTTATAATTATTTATATTTCTCCTTAACCCCCCTTCTTATCGTTGACTTCATTTCAAAAAAAAAAACAAAGAAAAAAAAATAAAAAAAAACTGTGCCCTAGCCCCGTAGCTCGCCCACCCGCCATCGCAGGCGATCGACGCCGTCGCCCGGACCCTCCACCACCTCCTAGCTCCACCGCACCTCCATTACCTCCTACGCCTCCGCCTCCTTTAGCCATTGCCTTCCCCGTTTAAACCCTGAAACCCTCCTCCCCCATCAAATCGTTCGACGCCTGGCTGCCGCCCACGCCACCCGAGCTCCGGCGAGGCCCCCCTGATGCTGCGCTTCCACCCTACGACCCCCCTCTCAATCGCAGCCCTCTCCCCTTCCCCCAATTCAAACCACGATCGCCCAAAAACCCTCCAAATCGACGCCACATTCCACCACCCCGGCTCCACTCTCCTCTAGCCCGCGCAGGCCAGTGCTGACCCCACCCCCAGCGACGCTCCCCTCCCCGTTCGATCAACCACAGTAAGTTTCTTTGTTTTAAATTATTTCTATTTCAGTTTTTGTCTTTGTTTTGTGAAATAATCTTTAAATAAAATCTGATTTATAAATAAGGAGCATTAGATTTATCTTCAGTTGTTAAGGTAATAAAAATTCGATTTTTATTATAAAGCTTTGATTTTTATTTATTGTAAAGCTTTGATTTTTATTTATTGTAAAGCTTTGATTTTTATTTATTATAAAGCTTTGATTTTTACTTAGTATAAAGCATAGAAGAAAAAGAAATGATTTTTAGAAATACAAAGAAAGTATTTTTATGGATGTATATAAAATATAAGGGAATAATTTTTATTTTTATAAAGAATTGTTTTTAAACTAAGAAGAATTGTTTCTAATGAAAAGATAAGAATTTTATTTAAGAAAAGGCGAAATCTTTATTTTTATAAAGGCGAAATCTTTATTTTTATAAAGGCGAAATCTTTATTTTTATAAAGGCGAAATCTTTATTTTTGAAAATGCGAAATCTTTATGTAGAGAATAGCGTGGTATATATAGAATTTTTATCTATATGGTAGCAATGTAAAAATGGAATTTTTATCCATATAGCTTGAAAGTAAAAATTCGATTTCTATATATTAAATAGCATAGTAAAAATTCGATTTTTATATATTGAATAACGAAGTAAAAAATTCGATTTTACATATGTAGTGAATACGAGCAGCGAAAGTGACTAAAGGCGAGAACGACAAGATTTCCTGCATTGGAAGTGTCGTGAAGTTAGATAGCTATCTGTGAGAATTTCTCACCTTTCAATTTCTTTTTCTAGTTATATATATATATATACTAGGATGCAGACGGTGCTTAGTAGCACCCGACACAATCGTCCACAGACCATGGACTTGTTTGTTTGGTTGCATAAATTAGTTAGATGATTTGATTTGAATTTGGTTGTTTGGTGAATTTGATTGATGTGTGAATGGTGTGGGCCTTCACTAGACCGGGGATAAGGCTAGGCCTTGTCCCATTTCTAGTATCGTGCCGTTATGCCGCCGAAATTTCCCAAAATATGTTAGAAAAATAAAAATATCATTCTTATTGTGTAAATGAACTGAATATAAATTCATGTGCTGAAATAGAATATTTTATCGTTAAAAATATAATTTTTAACGTGGAAGTGAATAAAATAAAATATTCATTTACAAACCGGACGGTTTGTTTATGTACACCTATTTGAAGGACATTGATTGGGACGATAAATTTTACACATCGCCCAACTGCACAAATAAAATCCGTATTTGATTGTTTGAAACCCCACACGGGTGTTGGGATGAAATTTGGAAGTTCACTCATCCTAATTGATTAAATATGTCGATCGATTGATTGACAGGCTGTTATAAGCGTAAGATATCTATATTGATGCTTATACAGTGTAGTGCACTTTGGTTGATGGTTGATTATTTTTCAATGCTATTATATACATGTGTTGTATGGAATCCATATAATTAACGTTATATGGTGATTGATTGGGCCTCATTCCAATCGGGAAAACAATGAATATTATAAAAGAAAATTCATGTGTTGAATATAAAAATAGTCATGTGTTGACGATGTTCATGTGTTGAGTGAAATATTTTATACAATGAAATTTACATCTTTATCATATTTAAAATTAGAACTACTTCTCAGTAGGAGTCTGATAAAAAAAATCAAACGATAGATACCATAGTTTTATAAAATATTTTACATAGTAAAAATAGTGATGTGTTGACAGTACTCATGTGTTGAGATTAGTCAGGTGTTGGAAGAAATATAGATTCATGTGTTGAATAGAATAAATATTCATTTGTTGAATAGAATAACGGATTCATTGAAATATATAAAGCCGTGTTGATTAGAGTTGCGCTATTTTGACGTGAACGATATTTATATCGATTATATTCATTTTTATAATGAATATAGAAAAGAAGTGATTTCAAAATATAAGATTTTGAAAATATTATCATTTATATAGTAATGATATGAAATATCCAATTTTGATTTGAAATTGAATATAGAGTTGAAATGATTTTGAAAACGAAGTTAAAACGATTTATAAAATACGTTTTAAAAGGAAATCGTTGAAATATATAATATATATATATATATATATTATATATATAATGGCCTGAATAGAACGCGCCACGGCAGTTCGTGAATTTCGACCATTGACTTCGAATTGACGTTGCGGGAGATCCGACCGTCGGATTCTCCTAAAACCGGAACCGTTGGGTTCTTATCGAAAAGAGCTTTCCAATGACTATTAGAATTTGAAATCTAACAGTTGGATTTGGAATTATGTCCAAATCAAATATGAAAAAGGTCTATGTAAGTGCAGTCCGATGGCCGTTGTTGGAAATTGACTGTATGGGCCTTGATAAAATTATTAAAAATATTAATAATTTGTGTAAAATCATAATATGTGAATTGGAAAGAACTTGGGTGAAAAACTCCACATTTGAAAAGATAAAAATAGATTTTTATCGAAATGAACTAGTTTTGAACTAGAATTAAAATCAATTTATTTTTGAAATAAATAAATTGAATTTGAAAGTGATTTTAAAAATAACCAATATTCCCAATATGTGAATTGGACTGGAGTTGGATCGAAATTATCTTCGGAATATTTCGATGTTGGATTTCGTGACTATACAGATATTGTTATGGGAATTTGAAAGATATATTTTATATCGTTATTTCCAATACGATATTTGTTGGTTTCAGAATTTGGTATTGAATATAAGCCGATATATTTTCTATTCAGAGCCTTGTATTAATATCAAATGTGATTTGGGTTTATCGTGAATCGTGTTTTAGAAGACACTGGTTCTTTAACCCAGTTAAAGGCAAGATATTGAATTTTGAAAAGATTAAAACTAAGTGGAGTCTTAATGAATCTTTAATTAGACTGAAATGTGAATTGATAATTTATATTATCAAATCTGAAAAGTGATCGAGAATGGAGTACCGCCAGTTTTGCTCCAAAGCGATAGTAAATCTTTAATTAGATTTGAACGTGAAATGGTAATTAATTTTACCAATAACACCGTGGTGTTAGGAATGGAGTATCACCAGTTTTGACTCCATGGGATATATAGGTTGGGATTGGGAAATAAAATAAATAATTACTTCGGTGTGGTTCGTTAATCCCGACTAGTTTGAAATGATATCCAAAGGAAGATTATAGGATAAATTTAGAAGAATTTATCTTGGATAAAATTAATGGGAACCTGTTCCCTCAGAATGTGATTTTGTGAATAAAAGAATATTCTAAATTGGAATGAGGCGTTTGTTGTGTTTGCGTAACATTTGTTTATTATATACGTGGGTTATCCAGGAAGGCAGGGTTATACCCATTCTGAATAACCGATTCGACGAGATGTCGAAGATGAAGACGGTGGTTGAAGACCGGAAGTCTTCACATCGTTTGGGTGATTACTGATGATCTTGATTGGGCTGTACACCCAAGATGAGGGAAACAGTTGGTGATCGTCCAGACGTACTGGGAGATGGATGGATATGCGAGGAAAGTGCCTCCGGTTTCGTTCAGCCCCAGAACGAACTTGTAAATGGATTGTGTGTCTGACATTGGATTTTATTCTGTGTTGATTGATCTCTATTAATTATACATCTGTTTGGCGGCGGAGAATTTATTCTCTTGCTTAACGCCCTTCTCTGAGACGTACGAGCTCAGAGGTTGTATATCGATGGACATCAGTCGCATGGAGTAAATTGCCAGTGTGGCACGCGTAAGTGGCAATTGATCAAGGCTTCTGTTGAAAAGCAAAGTCTTGTGGTTGATGATCAAAGCATGGCCCGTGTGGCGTAGCTTTGTGTATAACGTGAATTCGCGAGCCTCACACCTCGGTATGAGTCAAAAACAGGATAGTGACTACAGGGAGAGCATGACGTTTCTTTCTAGCTAGGGTGGTGTCAGTGACCTACCAGCCCTGACATTTATATACTTTTCACCTGTGTGGTTGTTGGATACGAGGCGCCTCGGATATAGGTCTGTAAGGACCGGGAAACGTGTGTTCAGGAATAATTAATCCTCGAAAGTAAGAGGGGACCGGCCCTGAAGATCCAAGGATCATAGTGGGGTCCTGAGGCATTTGCTAGAGTGTCCCGAACGCGGAGGGGAGCTTGCCCCTTGCCTCGACTCATGACGGAATCCAATTTCCAATACGTGATGTTTCGGTTTTATTTGTAGAGCCTAGTATGGCGACATAGTAGATGGTAGCTATGCCGCCTATGATTGATATTTATGATTGAAATTGTTTTGAAACTATACACTTATAATAGTATCAAATAATGTGTTTTAAACGTATCAAGCATGCTTTGGCTGTTATAAGGTAAAAACCCTATCTTCCGGCTTGCGTTGCATTGTGTGATGGGACCTGGGTCTTATAACAACTTCATTTTTCTTTATTTAGCATTGCGCTGTTTGTTTTATGCACTGGTATTCTTGGGAGGAAACCCGTTCCGTCTTATACGGCGTGGTCCCTTGATTTACCTAACTTTAAAAATAAAGATTAATAACTGTTTTAGTTCTCACACCAGTCACATGACTGACCTGGAGTTTATTGTTTTAACCTAAACTATGGGTGCCCCTATTTTCCACACGGGCAGCTAGTAGTTTTGGGTTTGCAGATTTATATTCACAGGGTCCTGATTTACAGTTGGAACGATGCTCGGAAAGCTCTGTATCCGTGCATTACTTCTAGTTGTGTTTTTGTATTATTTTCCGCTGCGATGTATTTAAATGTAATTTAAATCTCTGATATTTTCTATGTAATTTATCCATTTATACTCTGTATGTTATTGTATCTGATGGAATTGTTGTAATTAACAATGAAATTTTCTTCCGTCTGCGTTCTATTTTGTCGTGTTCTCAAAACAATCCGCGCTTTCCCTCCTTTTCGGAGGCCGGGGAAGTTCGGGTCGTCTCAGGATTCTTGGGGGTAAACCCGTTCCGTGTTATACGGCGTGGTCCTTGATTTACCTTACTTTAAAATTAAAGTTTTAAATAACTGTTTTAGTTCTCACACCAGTCCAATGACTGACCTGGACTTTATTGTTTTAACCTAAACTCTGGGTGCCCATATTTTCCACACGGGCAGCTAGTAGTTTTGGTTTTTCTGATTTATTTTCCCAAGATCCTGGATTACAACTGGAGCTATGTTCAGAAAGCTTTGTATCCGTGTATCTCTTTCAGTTGTACTAGTTATTGTATTTTCCGCTATGCATCGTATTTATTCATTTTATTTCCGCTGCTATGTATTTTAATCTCTAATAATATTTTTCTATGTAATATTTATTCATACTCTGAATATTCTTGTACTCTGATGTAAATTTTTGTAAATAGCAATGAAATGTTATTCTGTTTGTGTTCCGATTTTCCTTGTTCCCGGAAAATCCGTTCTTTCTCTTCTCCAAACGAAAGAATTCATCAGAGAACATGACACATTAGAACCGAACGAAAGAATTCATCAGAGATTGGATTAGTAATATCCAATAAGAATGACTCGTTAGAGATGGGATCAGTGGTATCCTAGAACAAGTGTGGAGCGTTATTTTTTAATAAGAAAAATGGAAACAAATTTTATTTTGAAAATTTAAACCTTATTATATGTATTTGAATATTTATTTTATATTGAATTTGGCCAATCAAACATATGAAGATTTTGAATATACGCGTAATTAACGTGCATTCGAAGCCTCAAATACACTGGGTAGATATAGAATCACACTCTAGTCGCCCGGAGATGATTTTGGTGATATATATATATATATATATCATTAGTGTTTATGTTCGAGTTTCAAAAGTGGAATATCTATATATTTCCAATCGACTGGTGTGAGAACAAAAACATTATTTTGAATTTATTGTTTGGAATTTGACAATAGAAATATGAATTTTAAATATATATATAGATATACAAAATTTGTATGTTTTGGAAATTTAATTCAAAAATTGATTGCTGGTTGTGTTATCTGATTATTAGTTCAACTAAATAAAAAATATTGGAATAATAAATCAAATATGAGAATGAAAAGTTGAATTGAACCAATATATGAACGAAAGGTAAATTTTAGCCAAATAGAATCAAATTTTGAACAGAATTGGAAACTGATTGGAATTGCAAACATGTACATGCATATATACTGAACATGCCATAGCGAGGAGGCTAGAGAAGAGGAATAAAATTGTATGCCCGACAAAGAGGTACATGTTTATTGTATTTATTGGGTTTTTGTTGATTTTATGAGCCGATTGGCTAGCCGCTTGGCTTTTTCTTTTGGATTGGTGAGAGCCCAGTGAGGCTAGTGGCGGTTTTAAATATCTCACCGAACAAAGGAGGTTATGGAGAAATTTTTCGAAAATTTAGGGTGTTACCCAATTTTTGAAAAATTGAAAGTTCTTAGAAACTGAAAAGTTGAAGAATGAAAGCCATAATGAAAGTTTAGTTGGTTAGTTAAACAACTTTCAGCTCTGTTCCTTTTCGGGGACGAAAAGATTTTAAGTGGACGAGATTGTAACAACCCGGATTTTCAGATCCAATTTAAAACTTTTATTTTGGCAATTTTAACGGATTTTGAATATTTAAAATGATTTATATTAAATAATAACAACTAAAAATATATTTAAATTGAAGTTTGAATGAATTTTTTTAATTTAATTATAAATAGAGTTTGAAATGGCGCAGTAGTTTGAAAATTCGATTTCAAATTTCAAATGAATGTACATGATTCATAATAAATTGGATTTTAGTGAAACAAGAAATATTTTAATCTGTTCAAAAATATCTTTCCTACGAATGTGAAAAATACAGATTTTATAACGGGAATAAAAATTTATGTCCAATTTAAAATTTAAAATAGTTGCTATGGAATATAAAATAATATAATAAATAGCCATTTTGCAAATGACCTCCGTTTTCGACGAAACCACTTTTGTTGGATCTAGAATGTCAAATTATTGCTAGTTTCAAATTTCATAATTTTTGGATTTTATATGTGAGCACAGTAAATTTAAATGTGTTTGGTAATTTAAATTTGAATTGGATCGACCAGAAAATTGTAATTTTTCAAATGGTCTCCAAATTCGACGAAATTAGTTTTGTTAGAACCATATTGCCAAAACATAGCTAGATTTATTTTTTGGAAATTTTTGGAGTCAGTATGTGGCTCCGGTAAATTAAAATGTACGTTTCAATCAATATATATTAGTTTATACTTTTAATTTAAAGAAAAACTTATTGAAATGATGGAATTGGCTTATGGAACATATCCCATTGTATCCGAAATAGGGGTATTCGGCTGGCGGCAACATTCGTTGGGTTCAAATTGGAATTCGTGACATAAATCTAGTTGTTTTTGAATTAAAATATCATTTGATATTAAAAACGGTATAAAAAGGAAAAATTAAAACCCTAACTTCTCATTTCCAGGCCAGCCGCCACTTCACAATGGATGATCCAAATCGCTCTGAAATCCCCTTCCAAAAATCGCCAAATCCATTCAATGAATTCAGACATTAATAAAACGAAAATTAAAGAGCAAGGGGAGAGCTGCAATTCTATACAGGTTTGAATATTTTTAATTGTGTGAGGAGGGAGAAATTGGGGCTCGAACCCATCCGGTGTGTGGTCGATTTGGGGAGGCGACAGGGGTGCGAGTGGGGCCCCGGGCTGGGCGATGGAGGAGATGGGTGTGGCGGTTCGAATGGTGTCAGGCGATCGTGGTCTGGGGCATCGGAGTGCGTGCGGCGGGTTCGACGGGTTACAGTAGGCATCGAAGAAGAAGATTAATTAGAAAGAGGGATTACACGGTAACGGTTTTATTAACTTTTTTAAACATTGTTAATTACGTTATTATTTTTAATTATTCCAAAATGTAATTAACGAATAAAGTATCACAACTTTTCAATACAAGGTCCAAATCGCACGAAACTGGATCCGTTGCGATCGTCGAGACGAAAGCTTCACAACAAAACTTACTGGGTCAAATTTAGAGCAAGCTGGAATTTCGGAAAAATATGTATCCAAATTGTTCAGAAATTCAGATAAAAACTGACGGAATTGATCCCAATGTGAGAACTTTTCACTATAATTTCTTGTATAGTTATTTATTTTATAACTACATATATGAACTGCTCTCCATCGTCCATGGACGATGGACGACTTGTTTGATTATATTGTGTTGTGGAAATTGATTGTGATTGTGATGTGTAATGAACTATATAAAATATTCATGCATTGAATAAATTATTTGCACAATAAAAATATCATTTTTATTGTATAAATGAACTCTATAAAATATTCATATGTCAAATAAAATGTTTGATTAATAAAAAATATAATTTTCATTGAATGTATAAATTATATAAAATATTCATGCGATGAATAAAATGTTTTATTGTTAAAAATATAATTTTTTAACGTATATATGAACGGCAGAAAATTCTCCTGAAATGGAAATAAATATTCATTTACAAATCAGACAATTTGTTTATGTACACCAATTTGACTAACATTGATTGGGACGATAAACTTTACACATTGCCCAACTGCATAAATAATAAACAGTATTTGTTGGTTGAAAACCCCACACGGGTACTGGAATAATATTTGACATACACTGATCCCAATAATTAGGGGTATATCAATCGATGGGTTGATAGACTTTATAAGCATTATTTATTTATTTTAATGCTTATACAGTTGTAGAATGCACTCTAGATGTTGTACGAATTTTTAATGATTGTTTATCGTTATTTTTGTATACATGTGATGTTGAAATCCATACAACCAAAATTATATGTAATTGATTGAGTCTGATTCCTGTTTAGAATTAATGAATATTTTAAAACAAAGGATATTTTAAAATAATGAAGATTTTAAAATAAAGAAATTTCGAATTAACAAATATTTTAAAATAATATTCAGTGAATATTGAAATGTGAAGCCCTGTTAAGTTGTTAAACGCCATTTTCACACGAACGAGATTTTCTGTCGATTTTATTCATTTTATAATGAATATCGAAAAGTGATTTCAAAAAATGATATTTTGAAAATATTATCATTTTAATATTATAATGATATGGAAAATTCAATTTTGATTTAAATTTGAAAATAAAATTTAAATCGTTTTGAAATGAATTTAAAACGAATTTAAAAGGAATATTCAATTTGGATTTAAAAATGGAAATTAAATTGAAACCGTTTTAAAATGAGTTTAAAACGAATTTATAATGGAATATTCAATTTTGATTTAAATTTGAAAATCAAATTGAAATCGTTTTAAAATGAATTTAAAAAGAATTTAAAAGGAATATTCATTTTTGATTAAAAAATGGAAATGAAATTTAAACCGTTTTAAAATGAATTTAAACGAATTTATAATGGAATATTCAATTTTGATTTGAAATTGAAATGGAAGTGGAAATTATTTTTAAATCGAATTTAAAACAATTTATATAATTCGTTTTAAATGGAAATCGACGAAATATATAATACATATATATATAATAATGGCCTGAATAGAACGCGCCGCACAGCGACCGCTCGCGAATTTCAACCATTAACTTCAAATTGATGTTACGGGTGATCCGACCGTCAAATTCTCCTAAAACCGAAACCGTTGGGTTCATATCGAAAAGAGAGTTCCAATGAAAACAATAGATTTGAAATCTAACATTTAGATTTGGAGACATGTCCAAATCAATTTCAGAAAAGGTCACTATGGATGAAGTTCGGTGGCCATTATTGGAAACCGACTGTACGGGCGATAATAAAATTGTTAAAAATGTGTAAAATCATAATACACAATTTGGAAAGATTTTGGATGAAAAATTCCAGTTCGGAAAACGTAAAAATATATTTTTATCGAAATGAATTAGTTATTAACTAGAATAATAGTCCACTTATTTTTAAAAATAAATAAATTAAATTTGAAAATGTTTTTAAAATAATTAGAATTTTCTAATGATTAAATTGGAATGGATTTGGAATGGAAATAATCTTCGAAATATTTCGATATTGGGTCCCGTGATTATGCGGATATTATTGAGGAATTTGGAAGATATATGTATATATCGTTATTACCATTACGATATTGGTTGGTTTCCGAATTTAACATTGAATTTACGCTGATATAATTTCTATTCAGAGCCTTGTATTTGATATCAAATTGGATTTTCGATTTGTCATGAATGGTATCTTAAATAATACTATTCTTAAAATCACAGTTGAGAAAAGAATAAATCTTTTAATTAATATTTTGGGAATTTTACCAATTAATTAATATTTAATTGGATTGAAATTTGGATTTTAGGTTTGTCACGAATGGTGTCTTCATTAACACTGTTCTTAAACCCAGTTTAGAAAAGGACAAATCTTTAAATCAAGATTTAGTGAAGTTTTCCAGTTAATTAATATTTAATTGGAATTGAATAAAAGAATTGGATTTTTGGATTTATCGTGAACAATGTTTTAAACAACATTCGTTCTTTAACCCAATTAATCGTGAAGAATATAATTTGGAATTTATAGTCTTTTAATTATGATTTATGGAATTTTCCAATGTACAGATTTCCAATTTAATATATTAAATTGGAACTGAATTGAATTTAATTTAGTAATAATCGAGATGAGCTTCTATGGAGGAATACTATTAATACATATGGAATTTAAAAGGCTTTGTCGTTATTCCATTTAGATTATTAGTCGAATACGGAAATTGATATCGATTATATATTGATTTGTTTTCCGTGAAAATTCCATAATTAATGGAATGTGATTTTTGGGGTTATCGTGAACTGTGTTTTAAATGACATTGGTTCTTTAGCCTAGTTAAAGACAAGATTATATGTCTAACATTGTATTTCGATACTGTATTCGTTGATCTCTGCTAAATATATATCTTTTTGGTGGCAGAGAATTTATTCTCTTACTTAACACCCTTCTCTGAGATGTACGAGCTCAGAGGTTATATATTGGTAGAAATCAGTGGTACGTTGTGGATGGTCGATGTAACATGTTTGATTTCCCAAAGTTAAATAATCATTAATATTGATTTTTTGGAACATCAAAACTAAGTGGAGTTTTAATGAATCTCTAATTAGATTGAAACACGAATTTGATAATTTAAATTATCAAATTTAGGAAATGATCGAGAATGAAGGATCACTAGTTTTGCTCCAAACGGTAGTTAAATCTTTAATTAGATTTGAACGTGAAATGGTAATAATTTTTACCGATAACACCGTGGTGTTAGTTATGGGGTATTACCAGTTTTCCTCCATGGGATGACTAGGTTGGGATTGGGAAAATAAACAAATGATTACTTCGGTAAGGTGCGCTAATCCCGACTAGTTTGGAAAACCTTAATATGGTATAGAACTGAAAAGATAATGAAATCTTTTGTAATGATGTCCAAAGAAAGAATGAAGAATAAATTTAAAAGAGTTTATCATTGATAAAATTAATGGGAGCTTTTCCCTAAACAAAGAATATTTGAATGAAATCTGGATTTGAATGAGGCGTATGATGTGTTATTATAGCATTTTATTATAAGATACGCGAGTTATTCGGAAAGACCGGGTTTAACCCATTCTGAATAACTGATATGATGAAAAGTCGAAGAGATTGAAGACGGTGCAAGATCGACGATCTTCACATCGAATGGATGGGTTGATACTAATGCCCATGATTGGAGTAGCTCCCTTGAAGGGGCTACAGTGGTAGCCGTCCGAACGTACTTGTTGATTGTACGGATATGCATGGGCCTCTCTCCTGTATTGGACATGCGGGACGAGGAATAAGGTGCCTCCGATTTCGTTCAGACCTGGAACGAACTTGTAAATGGATGGTGTGTCTGACATTGTATTCCTTTGTACTGTAATTTTTGATCTTTGCTAAGTATATATCTGTTTGGTAGCGAAGAATTTATTCTCTTGCTTAACACCCCTCTTTAAGACATATGGGCTTAGAGGTTATATATCGATAGAAATCAGTGGTACAGTTTGGACTGATAGTGTGGCATGCTGAGATGCAGTGATCCAAGCTTCTTTTGAAAAGAAAAGTTTGGTGGATGATGATCAAAGCACAACTTTAATACAGCATAGCTTTGTATAGCATTAATTCGCGAGCCTCACACACCGGTATGGTGTTAAATTGATGGTTAGATCAGTATACTTTAGAGATGAGGATAGATATCTTACGGGTTGTCTGGATTCGGTCGACCGAGGCAGACTGGGTGTGGTCTCCCCACACCAGTAGGGATAGGGCACACCCCCGATTCCCAGATGGATAGAGTTAGCGGTGTTTTCCAATGCTTGAACGTAAGCCGCTGTAACTTGTTTCCTGGATAGTGCGGATGTGCATTACAGTATTTTCACATGCCTGCGACGCAAGCCGTTGGGAATTGCACTACACGATAGATCTTTTGGATCAGGGGCACTACTATGGAAATCCAAACTTGCAATACGACATATTTCGATTTTCATTGTATACTATATATTGTGACATAGTGGGACGGGGCACTCATGCCGTCTATTATTGATACATTTGTATTTGAAGTTGTTTTATTCACTGATAGTAATAATAAAAGATTTGTTTTAAAACGTACCAAGCATATTTGGCTATTATAAGGTAAAACTCTATCCTCGATTGCGTTCATTGTGTTATGGGACCTAAGTCTTATAATAGCTTCATTTTTCTTTTTTTAGCATGTCGCTGTTTGTTTTAGGCCCTAGTATTTTTGGGGGTAAACCCGTTCCGTGTTATACGGCGTGGTACCATGATTTACCTTACTTTAAAAGTAAAGTTTTAAATAACTGTTTTAGTTCTCATACCAGTGCCATGGCTGAGCTGGAGTTTATTGATTTAACCTAAACTCTGGGTGCCCCAATTTTCCACATGGGCAGCTACTAGTTTTGGTTTTGTAGATTTATTTTTCCAGGATCCTGGATAACAACTGGAGCTATGTTCGGAAACTTTGTATCCGTATATATCTTTCAGTTGTGCTAGTTATTGTATTTTCCGCTACGCATTGTATTTATACATTTTATTTCCGATGCTATGTATTTTTCTCTGATATTTTTCTATGTAATATTTATTCATACTCGGAATATTCTTGTACTCTGATGTAAATTATTGTAAATAGCAATGAAATGTTCTTCTTTTGTATTCCGATTTTCCTTGCTCTCAGATAATCCGTTCTTTCTCTTCTCTTCGGAGACCGGGAAAGTGCGGGTTGCTACATATAACCTCTGAGCTCGTACGTCTCAGAGAAGGGTGTTAAGCAAGAGAGTAAATTCTACGCTACCAAGCTGATATATATTTAATAGAGATCAATCAGCATAGAATAAAATCCAATGTCAGACACACATCCATTTACAAGTCCGTTCTGGGTCTGAACGAAACCGGAGGCACCTTATTCCTCGTCCTATATGTCCAATACAGAAGAGAGGTCCTCGCATATCCATCGATCTCCAAGTACGTCTGGATGATCACCACTTATTAACTTGTCTTGGGATGCTTCTCAATCAAGACATCAGTAATTATCCAAACGATATGAAGATCTTCGGTGTTCAACCACCATCTTCAAATTCGACTTTTAGTCGACATAGTAATTATTTAGAATGGGTTGAACCCTGTCTTTCCGAATAACTCGTGTATTTTATAATCAATAATTAAGTACTATAGAAACATATCATATGCCTCATTCAAATTCAGAATATTCTTTTAATAAAATATTGACATTATTAGGGAAAGGTTCCCATAAATTCTATCAAAGATAAATTCCTTCAAATTTATTCTTTATTCTTCTTTTTAAAGATTCATTAAAACACCAGTTTGGCTTTAGTATCAAAAATCATTACTTCATGACTATTCAACGTTAAGAAATTAATCTTATCTTTAATTGGGCTAAAGAACCAATGCCTTTTAAAACACAGTTCATGATAAATCCAAAATCATCTTTCATTAAATATGGAATCTTCACAGAAATCAGATCAATATATATAATCGATATAAATTTCTGTATCAGACTAATAATATAAATGGAATAATGGAAAAGCCTTTTAAATTCCATATATAGTAACGGTCTTCATTCACAGAAGCTCAACTCGATTATTATTAAATCGAATTCCATTCAATTCCAATTTAATATATTAAATTGGAAAATTTACTTTAGAAATTTTCCGTTTAAATCTTAATAATGAATTATAAATTCCAAATTATATTTTCTTTGTTAATTGGGTTAAAGAACAAATGTCATTTAAAAACACAGTACACAATAAACCCAATTCACATTTCATTTTATTCCAATTACTAAATATAATTGGAAACTCTAATAATCTTAATTAAAAGATTTATTTTATTCAATTGTAATTTAGTATTAATTAATTGGAAAGCTTCATTAAATCTTAATTTTAAGATTTATTCTTATTAATAATTAGTTCATTTCGATAAAAATATATTTTTATCTTTTCAAATATGGATTTTTCATCCAAAATCTTTCCAAACCATTTATTATGATTTTACATAAATTATTAATACTTTTAATAATTTTATTTACGTTCGTATAGTCGGTTTCCAATAATGGTCACCGAACTGCATCCATAGTGACCATTTCTTAAATTGATTTGGACATAATTCCAAATCCAACTGTTGGATTTCAAATTTCTTATATTCACTGAAAAGCTCTTTTCGATACGAACCGAACGGTTCTCGTTTTAGGAGAATCCGATGGATGGATCTCCCCTTACATCAAGTTGAAATTAATGGTCGAAACTCGCGAACGGTCGCTGCGTAGCGCGTTCTATTTAGGCCATTAAATATATAATATATATATTTCTCGATTTCCATTTAAATTGTATTTTATAAAATATTTATAAATTCGTTTTAAAACAATTTCAACTCCATTTTTAATTTTAAATCAAAATTTAATATTCTATATCTTTATCATATTAAAATGATAATATTTCCAAAATATTAATTTTGAAATCACTACTTTTCGATATTCATTATAAAATGAATAAAATCGATCGATAAGCCCGTTCGGGTTAAAAATGGCGTTTCTATACCTAACCCGACTTCATATTTTTATATTTTTGTGTCCATCCAAAGAAGGACATAAAAATCATAATTTTATTCTTCTCTAATTTATTTTAAAATACTCTTTATTTTAAAATATTCTTTATTTTAAAGGATTCTTTATTTAAAACATTCTAAATCGGAATGCGACTCAACCAATTACCATATAATTTCAGCTATATGGATTTTCATACATTGCATGTATTTAACAATAATGATAAATAACCATTCAACAGTCCATTTACATCTAGAGTGAAGTTCTACAACTGTGTGAGAATTAAAATAAACGAATAACGCTCATTACAGACTGTCAATCCATCGATTGATATATAACTAAATATTGGGACTAGTGTATGTCAAATGTCATCGCAATACCGTGTGGGGTTTTCAGACAACAACAGTTTATTTAAATACATCATTGTTTAATAAATTTAACCAATTATAATTTGGTTTGAATTATTTTCTATTTAAGGAATTTTCACTGTTTAAATTATAAATAAATGTTTATAATTTAATTTCAACAAAACATATTTTTTTACAAGTAAATATTTTTTTGTTTTTGTCTAACATGATAAATGTGACATTTTGTCTTATGAAACATATATTTTAACATGTAATCCTTTTATTTAACAAAACGTATTCTAACAAGATGACATTTTATTTCACAAAACATTATTCTAAATAAATGACATTTTTATTTCATAAAAAAGTATTTTAAATAAATGACGTTTTTATTTCATAAAACATGTTCTCAACATATGATTATTGTTCTAACTTCTCTAACATAATAATGATAATGTTTAATGTAACCAAAATGATATTTAACATATGATCAATTTTCTAATATCGCTAACTTAATAATGATAATGTTTTAATCTAGAAAAAAAAAATATTTTTAAGATATGATCAAATTTCTAATATCGTTAACATGCAAGAGATAATGTTTTTCAGCAAACAAAACATATAATGAAAAATGAATCTTTTTCTACTACTTATAACTAATAATGTTTTGAATAAACAAATCATAAAATGACAAATAAAAAGAATATTTTGTTCGCATAACATTTTCTATGCTTCTTGTAACAACCCGGAAAATCTGGGCTAATTAAAAAAAATTATTTCGGCGAATTTAATGGATTTTAAACATTTAAAATGAATTATTTCAAATAATAACAATGAGAATTTTATTTTGAATAGAATAGAACGTATATTTATATTTGAATCGTCGTTAGAGTATAAATAATTATTTTAAATTATAAAAGGAATTGAAAATGGCGCGGTAGTTCGAAAATTTGATTTCAAATTTCAAATTTCAAATGAATGTACAGGATAGAAAATAAACCGAATTTTAGCGAAACCAAAAAATATTAGAATCCATTTGAAAATATCTTTCCAATGAATCCGAAAAATTGAAATTCATAGCGGGAATAAAAAGTTATGTCCAATTGAAAATTCATAATAGTTGCTATGGAATTCTGGCCCTTAGAAATGGAAATTTTGCAAACGACCTTGGTTTTCGACGATACCACTTTTGTTGGATTCGGGATGTCAAATTATTGTTAGATCCCAATTTGCATAATTTTCTGAATCAATATGTGAGTGTGGGAAAGGAAAATGCATTTGACCCGTTTCGGTTGATTTTAATCGACTAGAAAATGGACATTTTTCAAACGGTCTTCAAATTTGACGAAATTAGTTTTGTTAGGACCGTATCGTCAATACGAAGTTAGAAATAATTTTTCTGTAATTTTTAGAATCAATATGTGGCCAAAGTAAATTGAAATGCGCGTTCAAATTAAATATATAGATTTATATTTTTATTTTGACGGAAACTGATGGAAACGATCGAATTAGCCTACAATACATATCCCATTGTGTTCGGAATGGGGGTGATTAGCTCGGGGCGATAGTCGTTGGGTTTGATTTGGGGTTCGAATGAAGAAGTTACTTTTTGGAACTAAATTAAATAAATTAAATAAATTAAATAATATATATATTATATATCCTCTACTCTCTCTCTCTCTTATTTCACTCAGTCAAACCAAAAAAAAACCTAAATCTATCGTTCGTCGCCGCCATCTCCAGGCAACCGCCGGTGTGACCGAGACCCCCCTTCAGGCCATCCTCTTCTCCCTCCTCCACCGCTCCGACGCGAGCTCCACATCTCGAGCCCCCCCCCCCCCCCGTTTCAGAAATCGTCAGCGACAACACAAACTACCCCGCACCCAAATCCACACCCACGGCCGTGCCTCTGGCCGGAAACCCCCCCACCTCCGATGACTGCCACATCTCAACCCCGACGCCCACTCCGCCGAGAACACAGTGAGTTTACTGATTCTGTTTTTATTTTACTTTATAACAAATCGGATTTTTAACTCTATAAAGCCATGGTATTCAACGCGATGAGGTTATGATTTTAACACGGGAAAATATGATTTTTAACACATAAATATTATATTTTTATAAAGGTAAAGCTTTGATTTTTAACGGAAAAAGGGCTTGGGTTTTTAAGGTAAAGAAAGCTAGGTTTTTGATGTTGAAAAGGAATGATTTTTTATACTATAAACCTTGTTATCCAGATATGATTTTTTTTATAAAGTAAAGATATGATTTTTTTAAATGTAGAGTATTAAAAAATATGATTTTTTACATGATAGATAAAATAAAAATATGATTTTTTTATGTAGAGTAATAAAAATATAATTTATATATATAGTGAGGTAAAAATTAATTTTTATGTATGTAGAGAAGTAAAAATATAATTTTTGTTATATTACTAGCAAGATAAAAATATAATTTTCTCATGGAAGTAGCGGTGTAAAGGACTGATTTTTACATATGTAGTAGTGATAAAAATTCAATTTATATATATATATGAAGTAGCAATAAAAATTCGATTTTTATATATATGAAGTAGCGATAAAAATTTGATTTTTATATATATGAAAAAGCGATAAAAATTCGATTTTTACATGTATAAAGTGGAAATAAAAATATGATTTTTACATACATGTAGTGATAATAAAAATGTGATTTTTATATATGAACAGTGTGAAAAGGATGGGTTAGAATTTTGAACAAATTCAAACCATTCAGAAATAAAGACTGGAGGATTGGAACCCCAACGTGAGAACTTCTCACTTTAATTCATTTTTCTAGTTAAAAATGTATACTAGGATGCAGACGGTGCGTAGCAGCACCTGACACCCACCATCCACAGAACGTGGACGACTTGTTTGTTTGGTTGTGTAGTTGATTGGATGATTGGTTTGAATTTGGTAGTTTGGATGAAGTGGAATTGATTAGATTGGTATGTGTATGGCGTAGGCCATTATTAGACTGGGGATAAGGCTAGGCCTTATCCCGTTTCTAGTATCATGCCGTTATGCTGCAGAAATTTTCTAAAATAATTTAGAAAAATAAAAATATCATTTTATTGAATAAATGAACTGAATAGAATATTCATAGTTTGAATAAAATATTTTGGTCGTTAAAAATATAATTTTTAACGTGTATGTGAATAAAAGAAATATTTATTTACAAATCGAACAATTTGTTTATGTACACCCATTTGAAGGATATTGATTGGGACGATGAATTTTACACATCGCCCAACTGCACGAATAAAAATCTGTATTTGTTGACTGAAACCCCACATGTGTATTGGGATGATATTTGATGTACACTAATCCCAATTATTTAGTTGTATGTCAATCGATAGGTTGACAGACAGTTGCGTAGTGCACTTTGGATGATGGTTGATTATTTATCATTGCTATTATATGCATGTATTGTATGGAATCCATATAAATAATATTATATGGTAATTGAGTGGATCTCATTCCAATTTAGAAAATATATTAAATAACAAAAAAAGTCATGTGTTGACAATACTCATGTGTTGAGAATATTCATGTGTCGAAGCCATTCATGTGTTGAAAATATTCATTTGTTGAGTAAAATCTTTAAACAATAAAATTCACATTTTTATCATATATAAAATAAGAAACTAGCTGGAAACTAGTTAAGATGAGTGTTTTCCTGGGTATTGATCTGATGTTGGTTTCAGCCTTCGGGGTTAATACTTAGGGGATCATTCTCTTACTAATTTTGCGGTTGGAGCCTGATTAAGAATTAAACGATAAAAATCATAATTTTATAAAATATATTAAATAACAAAAATAGTCATGTGTTGACGATACTCATGTGTTGAGAATATTCATGTGTTGAAGAAGATATTCATTTGTTGAATAGAATAACAAAGTTATTGAAATATATATTCATGTGTTGAAGAAGATATTCATTTGTTGAATAGAATAACGAAGTTATTGAAATACATAAAGCCGTGTTGATTAGATATGCGCCATTTTGATGCAAATGATATTTTTATCAATTATATTCGTTTTTTTATAATGAATATAGAAAAGGAAGTGATTTCAAAATATAATATTTTGAAAATATTATCATTTATATATTAATGATATGGAATTTTCAATGTTAATTTGAAATTGAATATGAAGTTGAAATTGTTTTGAAAACGAATCTGAAACGATTTATAAAATACATTTAGAATTGGAATCGATTATATATATAATATATATTATATATATTAAATGGCCTGAATAGAACACGCCGCGCCGCGGTAGTTCGCGAATGTCAACCATTGACTTCGAATTGATGTTACTGGAGATCCGAACATCGGATTCTCCTGAAACCGGAACATTAGGTTCGTATCGAAAAGAGCTTTCCAATGAATATTATAAGTTTGAAATCTAATGGTCGAATTTGGAATTATGTCAAAATCAAATTTGGAAAAGGTCGCGGTAAGTTTAGTTCGATGACCGTTTATGGAAATCGACTGTACGAGCCTTGATAAAATTATTAAAAATATCAATAACTTGTGTAAAATCATAATAAATGATTTAGAAAGAATTGAGGTGAAAAATCCCATATTTAAAAAGGATAAAAATATATTTTTATTGAAATGAACTATTTTTGAATTAGAATTATAATCCAATATTTTTCAATAAGTAAATTGGATTAGAAGTGGTTTTAAAAATAATCAGAATTTCCAATATACGAATTGGAATGGATTTGAATCGAAATTATCTTCGGAATATTTCAATGTTGGATTTCGTGACTATACAGATATGGTTGTGGAAATTTGAAAGATATATTTATATCATTATTTCCAATACGATATTTGTAACACCCCGTATTTTCTGTAAACATAAGAGTTAAAAATCAAGGTATAATTAATTTTTAGGAGAAATAAGGGAAACGGGTTGCGCCATTGTGTTCGTCTCGGAAAAATACGCGAAATAGAGTCCGAATTTGCATAAATCGGAGTCCGTATGAAGAAGATATGGACGAGCGAAGTTAGGCAGAAAAACCGGAAACAGGACAGAATACACTGGCGCACTTGTGAAGTGCGCCAGTACAAAAATACACTGGCGCACCTGCCAAGTGCGCCCATACAAATCCAGCACCGAATTCTGGAGTGTTCTGAGGTGACGTGTCTTCTTTTGAGTGGCTGGATGATGTGTATTCGAGCTGTGCGATTCTGATGACTTCTGGACTGATCTGAAGGCTCTAAATCACCCTATCCTCCTATAAATACATCCCTAACCTAAACCTAGGTTTCTTACACAATTCTCTAGCCTCCATTGCTCTCTTCTTCTAATTAAAAATAAAAATGGCGTCGCTACTCTGCTGGAATCAAAACTAGAAGCTAATCAACATCAACCTAAGCAACTCAATTCAAATTAGAGATTAAAGCTTCTGCAACAATTCTGCAATAACTAAAGTTCTTTCTTTAATCCAACCAAGGCAAGTACAGTTATTCTCCGCTATAAACGTTAATTATATTTTTGATATGCTTTTAAATCTGAGTTTGAGGTTGTATATATATTCTCTTCTGTTAGATCTGTTTTCTGTGACTGTTCTGTATTCCTTTCTTCTTTTCTGTTTCTATAGCCAGGCTACCACGAGCCTGTGCCCAATCTTGTAAAGAGATTAACGTATGAACGCAAAATTTGGGACAATTAATGAATGATGCGAAATTTGACAAGACTGAATTGAACGTATGACTTTAGATCTGAAGCATAAAATATATTGGACATGTGACTTGGGATTGGATGCATAAATTTGACTATGAACATGTAATTTATATATTGCATGCATAGAGTATGTTGTAATTTCGATCTGTAACTAATTAGAGAAATGAACATATGATATTTAGATTTGTAATTAATTAGAAAAAAACGAGCATATGTTGTAAACTAGATTTAGATCTATGCATATTCTGTGATAAAAGAAAAGAGGAACCATTGTATGTTTACATATGATTGGAGACTTTGGACAAAATGCATATAAAAGTCAAGATCTGATTTTTAGAAGATATAATTTAAAGATTTAGATTGTTGGGTATATTTTGCATTATGATTCATGACTTGAAAAGAAGAAGGATATGGAAAGTTAGGTGTAAAGATTTACATTAATTAGGATATCTATTATTGTGATTACACCTAAATAGGAATTTTTGGATATATGGCATGCATTGTAATTAATGATTATATTTGGTATAATTTACATGTGAATCTGCTGTAAAATGCTAGTTTAACAAAAATTGGAACATATGTTATATGGTAAATTGTGTCCATATTCTGCGCTATGTAAATTTATGCAAACATGGAATATATGTTCATATTGTGAATCATGACAATTATGTAGGCATATGAATTTAGGCCTAATTTATGATTAGGCAAGGCATGTAAATAGAACCTTCAGAAATATTAAATCTGCTAAATCTGCTAATTTGCTAAGTTGCCTAAATTGCTAGTTCTGTTATATGGCCTAGACTGCTATTAAGATTGAAATGCCTAATCTGTTAAATTTGTCGGTTGAGATGCCTAAACTGTTATGTGCTAAAATCTGCTAAGTTGCTTAATCTGCTAAATCCGTTAAGTCGCCTAATCTGAAAAATCTGTTATATGTTAAATCTGTTACCTGCTATATCTGTTGTTTTGATATAATTAGTCTGTTATTGGCGTAATTTGAATTGACTATAGTTATGAATAATTGACATGTATATTAGGCATAGGCATAAATGCTAAACTATTAATTAATTGGCCGCAAAGATAAATATGGCTAACTCGAGGTTAGAATGAGTTTGCGGCGTAAACCTGCCCGGAACCGCCCGGCACATCCATTGGCCGCAAACAATAGGTTCTAATGTGAGAATTTAGTCATAACATGCGCAAGACACGAGGTTAGGTCTGGCTTGTTGCAGAAGTCTGCCCGGAACCGCCCGACATATCCAGCGGCCACAAGCTACCGACCTAATGTGAGAGGTCTGTGCATTAATATTTAATTAATGCAAATCTGAGATAAAATATGAGATAAAATCTGAGATAAATATGATGTCTAAAATGTGTTGGGTGGAAAGGGTTAAACCAACTGGACTAATGAATTTAATGAACCCGTTTCGTGAATCCGTTGGCCCAATACAAAGTTAGATAATCTGGAACCAGTTAATCTGTAAGCCTGTTAATCCGAACATCTGATCAGTTAGTCTGAAAACCTGTTAACTTGATTGTCTGATCTATGAACTAGTTAACCTAAGTTTTGTATGTCTGAAACTTGTAGACAAGTTAAGCGGAAATCTGTTAGTCTGGGGACACAAGGTTAGGAGGGGAATTACTTGTGTCATCTGTTGTTTGGGACCCATATTAGTCAGTAACCCTTTCTGGTATCGAAACTTTGACCCAACAGTAGGTAGGGTCCGGGCACGCTTACTGAACTAATTATAAGCGGTTCATTCTGATAATGGCGAGGGGTGTTGATGGTGCGTTCCAACCGGGTCATGTGCGTGCATGGATCCCGGTCTGCCTCTGAGGATGTAAGACGCCGTGACATCTGTAAATAGGTCTGTGTCATTCAAAGGTTGCCACTTTAGGGAATGATACACCCTTTGGTGGGGCTAGCACAGGGTATTTATGTATTAGGGAGCCGATCTCTTGGGGTAGGGCTTTAGGGTACACTTAGTTCTGTCTGTTTCTGTTGGTACCGTCTATTTCTGTTGGGTGGCAACACCTGTCTGTTTCTACGTGGTACCGTCTGATCGGGCGGTAAAGGCCCAATTACTAGTGTACACCTTATGCTACATTCTGCTTCTGTCTATTTCTGATCGGGTGGTAAAGGCCCATTACTAGCGTGGATATTATTCTGTACCTGTTTCTGTTTCAGTTTAGACATTAGGGTGACACCTAATTCTGTTATACTAGTATTAGTGCAGAGAAGTGTAAAGCAATAGTCTATGTCATTCTGTTCTTCTGTTATATCTGCTACACCTGTTACAGTTATCTCTCATCCAGTTTTATGTTCATGTCATATTATTATTATTTGTTCATATGCTGAAAGTCACTGGACTTGCCAGACTTTTTGTCTGACCCTTGTTGTTTCTCCTCGTTTCTTCCGTTCCCCCCCAGGTTATCCAAGGAGGGAATACTTTAGCTTGATCCGGATTTCTCTCTGCTTGAAGTGCTTAAAGTATGGCTTGGCTCTATATAGCTCCCGTTCTTTGGGGATTATGATTTTAAAACATGCATTTTGAAGGCTTTTGTATAAGACTGATATTTGTATTTGAATTCTGAGATTTGAAAGGATGTAACCATATTGATTTCTGCTTCTACTGTAATAAAGTTAAAATTTTTCATGTACTGTTTTATCTATCTTGTAAGTTTCTGTTCTGTTTACAAAAATGCTCCACCAAAGTTAAGGCATTCCCTTTGTGAGTGACCTTAACGGAGGTGGGGTGTTACACTTGGTATCAGAGCTGAAGGTTACCAGATTGGGTAAAGTTTTTGAGAACTATTTTCAAAAAGGTTTTGGAAGGAAGTATTTTCAAAAATAAAGCTTATTTTGAAAAACATGATCCCCAAGAGCCATATATCTTTCTTTTAGTCCTTTTTGTATTGAACCTTTCCTTTTCGTTCCAGCATGTCTGAAGCATCTGAGATACCAGAGGGTGTTCATGTACCCGGTTGGTTTCGTCAATATCTTGAGGCTAGGACCGCCGCTGCAGGTCCAGCAAATGATCCCCCTCCTCCACCCCCTCCTCGTGCAATTGCTTTCTCAAAGATCTGTAGAGATTTTAGGGCCATGGGTGGGAAGGATTTCAAAGGAACTGAATCATTCGTAGAAGCAAGGAATTGGCTCAAAGAAACCGAGGATCTATTCGTTATCTTCGAGGTGGACGATAGGCAGAAGGTACAGTTGGCAGTATGGCTGCTCAAAGACGAAGCTTCCTACTAGTGGGAAGTCACTAACACCGAGAGGTCGGTTGAGACATGGATGGATTTCAGAACAAGGTTTGAGACAAAATTCCTCTCGCAAGCTGAACGAAGTTTACAATTGGAAAAGTTCTTATCTCTTAAGCAAGGAAGTATGACGGTCAAGGAATACGTCAACCAGTTCAACCAACTGGCTAGGTTCGGATTGGATTTAGTCAACACTCAGCACAAAAAGGCTCTCCGCTTTGTTAAAGGATTGAACGAGCCACTGCACAGCCTAGCCATGACCCATGTACCCATGGGAGCAACTTACGAGAAACTGGTGGATATGGCACTACTGCACGAGGAAGACAAGGGCCCGAAAGAGACAAAGAAGGAAGAACCGCAGAATAAGAAAGCGGGGCCCAAAAAGGAAACACAAAAGAAGGATGAAAAGACTGAAGATAAGAAGGGGAAAAAGTGCTTTACTTGTGGGAGCTCGACTCATCTGAACAAGGATTGCAGAAAAAGGAAAGGCACTTGCTTCAACTGTGGAGAGATGGGACACTTCACTAGGGACTGCCCGAAGAGACGAGGGCAAGGAGGGCTGGCAAACACTCTCGAGGCTAGTGGATAGGATAGGAATAGGACAATTTCTATAGTACGTTTAATTTCTTTATCTGATTATGGAGTTAAGACTTTTTCTGATTCTGGTATTTTGATTTTGTAATCGATACTCTGCACTTTAATACTAGTATTATTTCTGAATTCCGCTGTAGACTTAGACCCATAAGGGTTATGGCTCATCTGTTTGAGATTGGGGTTTGAAGGATATCTGTGTTAGGCGTCAAGTATGACGCATACATTCTGAGTTTTCATGGGGTATGATTTTATCATGCTTAGCTTCCTAAGAAACATTAGGGAACCTGATCTGTACCAGTAGTCTGTAAATATCTAAATACTTTTGATAGGATTTCCAGTTTTGACATTGTCTAAAGAAGGTAATCCTCTGGGTGTCAATTTGATGTTGGTTTCGGTCTTTGGGGCTGATACTTAGGACCCATGTCTAATGGGAACCAAATTTTCGTTCTATCTGTACTCGCTTCCATCACTCAACTATATCCTATCGATCGAGTCTTCGACCTTTAGGTAGAAACTAATGGGTGTAAACATGTGTTTGAGACATGTTATGTTTGATGGTTGCAAGTGTATGCAAGTGGTTGCTAGTGGTTTCTCGTGGATGCATATACACACACTAGGCACTAGATCGGCTCGAAAACACTCCCATACTTCATATGGATGGGTGAGCATTTTTCAATTCTTATGGATGCAAAATGGTTGATTCAGCACATGGATGTTGCATTTGAGTGAATGATTGTGCACTCATATAGAAATAATATATATCATTAGAATTCTATTGCATACATGTTGGACTCATGGCACTGACATAATTCGCATTAAGGAGGTCAACTGAATCAGTAGACCGCCCGATCTTTGCATTAGATAAGGAACATATACACACACTTTTGCATATGTTCATACAACATTAGAAGTTTTCTAAGGACAATGGATGCTTGTGGATGATGGTTGAGTAGATGGGTGATTGGATGGTAGGACACATTCTTCTTAACTTGAAGATTTCGGGGACGAAATCCTCTAAGGAGGGGAGAATGTAACACCCCGTATTTTCTGTAAACATAAGAGTTAAAAATCAAGGTATAATTAACTTTTAGGAGAAGAAATAAGGGAAACGGGTTGCGCCATTGTGTTCGTCTCGGAAAAATACGCGAAATAGAGTCCGAATTTGCGTAAATCGGAGTCCGTATGAAGAAGATATGGACGAACGAAGTTAGGCAGGAAAACCGGAAACAGGCCAGAATACACTAGCGCACTTGTGAAGTGCGCCAGTACAAAAATACACTGGCGCACCTGCCAAGTGCGCCCATACAAATCCAGCACCGAATTATGGAGTGTTCTGAGGTGACGTGTCTTCTTTTGAGTGGCTGGATGATGTGTATTCGAGTTGTGCGATTTTGATGACTTCTGGACTGATCTGAAGGCTCTAAATCACCCTATCCTCCTATAAATACATCCCTAACCTAAACCTAGGTTTCTTACACAATTCTCTAGCCTCCATTGCTCTCTTCTTCTAATTAAAAATAAAAATGGCGTCGCTACTCTGCTGGAATCAAAACTAGAAGTTAATCAACATCAACCTAAGCAACTCAATTCAAATTAGAGATTAAAGCTTCTACAACAATTCTGCAATAACTAAAGTTCTTTCTTTAATCCAACCAAGGCAAGTACAGTTATTCTCCGCTATAAACGTTAATTATAATTTTGATATGCTTTTAAATCTGAGTTTGAGGTTGAATATATATTCTCTTCTGTTAGATCTGTTTTCTGTGACTGTTCTGTATTCCTTTCTTCTTTTCTGTTTCTATAGCCAGGCTACCACGAGCCTGTGCCCAATCTCGTAAAGAGATTAACGTATGAACGCAAAATTTGGGACAATTAATGAATGATGCGAAATTTGACAAGACTGAATTGAACGTATGACTTTAGATCTGAAGCATAAAATATATTGGACATGTGACTTGGGATTGGATGCATAAATTTGACTATGAACATGTAATTTATATATTGCATGCATAGAGTATGTTGTAATTTAGATCTGTAACTAATTAGAGAAATGAACATATGATATTTAGATCTGTAATTAATTAGAAAAAAATGAGCATATGTTGTAAACTAGATTTAGATCTATGCATATTCTGTTATAAAAGAAAAGAGGAACCATTGTATGTTTACATATGATTGGAGACTTTGGACAAAATACATATAAAAGTCAAGATCTGATTTTTAGAAGATATAATTTAAAGATTTAGATTGTTGGGTATATTTTGCATTATGATTCATGACTTGAAAAGAAGAAGGATATGGAAAGTTAGGTGTAAAGATTTACATTAATTAGGATATCTATTATTGTGATTACACCTAAATAGGAATTTTTGGATATATGGCATGCATTGTAATTAATGATTATATTTGGTATAATTTACATGTGAATCTGCTGTAAAATGCTAGTTTAACAAAAATTGGAACATATGTTATATGGTAAATTGTGTCCATATTCTGCGCTATGTAAATTTATGCAAACATGGAATATATGTTCATATTGTGAATCATGACAATTATGTAGGCATATGAATTTAGGCCTAATTTATTCTTAGGTAAGGCATGTAAATAGAACCTTTAGAAATATTAAATCTGCTAAATCTGCTAATTTGCTAAGTTGCCTAAATTGCTAGTTCTGTTATATGGCCTAGACTGCTATTAAGATTGAAATGCCTAATCTGTTAAATTTGTCGGTTGAGATGCCTAATCTGTTATGTGCTAAAATCTGCTAAGTTACTTAATCTGCTAAATCCGTTAAGTCGCCTAATCTGAAAAATCTGTTATATGTTAAATCTGTTACCTGCTATATCTGTTGTTTTGATATAATTAGTCTGTTATTGGCGTAATTTGAATTGACTATAGTTATGAATAATTGACATGTATATTAGGCATAGGCATAAATGCTAAACTATTAATTAATTGGCCGCAAAGATAAATATGGCTAACTCGAGGTTAGAATGAGTTTGCGGCGTAAACCTGCCCGGAACCGCCCGGCACATCCAGTGGCCGCAAACAATAGGTTCTAATGTGAGAAGTTAGTCATAACATGCGCAAGACACGAGGTTAGGTCTGGCTTGTTGCAAAAGTCTGCCCGGAACCACCCGGCATATCCAGCGGCCACAAGCTACCGACCTAATGTGAGAGGTCTGTGCATTAATATTTAATTAATGCAAATCTGAGATAAAATCTGAGATAAATATGATGTCTAAAATGTGTTGGGTGGAAAGGGTTAAACCAACTGGACTAATGAATTTAATGAACCCGTTGCGTGAATCCGTTGGCCCAATACAAAGTTAGATAATCTGGAACCAGTTAATCTGTAAGCCTGTTAATCCGAACATCTGATCCGTTAGTCTGAAAAACTGTTAACTTGATTGTCTGATCTATGAACTAGTTAACCTAAGTTTTGTATGTCTGAAACTTGTAGACAAGTTAAGCGGAAATCTGTTAGTCTGGGGACACAAGGTTAGGAGGGGAATTACTTGTGTCATCTGTTGTTTGGGACCCATATTAGTCAGTAACCCTTTCTGGTATCAAAACTTTGACCCAACAGTAGGTAGGGTCCCGGCACGCTTACTGAACTAATTATAAGCGGTTCATTCTGATAATGGCGAGGGGTGTTGATGGTGCGTTCCAACCGGGTCATGTGCGTGCATGGATCCCGGTCTGCCTCTGAGGATGTAAGACGCCGTGATATCTGTAAATAGGTCTGTGTCATTCAAAGGTTGCCACTTTGGGGAATGATACACCCTTTGGTGGGGCTGGCACAGGGTATTTATGTATTAGGGAGTCGATCGCTTGGGGTAGGGTTTTAGGGTACACTTAGTTCTGTCAGTTTCTGTTGGTACCGTCTGTTTCTGTTGGGTGGCAACACCTGTCTGTTTCTGTGTGGTACCGTCTGATCGGGCGGTAAAGGCCCAATTACTAGTGTACACCTTATGCTACATTCTGCTTCTGTCTATTTCTGATCGGGTGGTAAAGGCCCATTACTAGCGTGGAAATTATTCTGTACCTGTTTCTGTTTCAGTTTAGACATTAGGGTGACACCTAATTCTGTTATACTAGTATTAGTGCAGAGAAGTGTAAAGCAATAGTCTATGTCATTCTGTTCTTCTGTTATATCTGCTACACCTGTTACAGTTATCTCTCATCCAGTTTTATGTTCATGTCATATTATTATTATCTGTTCATATGCTGAAAGTCACTGGACTTGCCAGACTTTTTGTCTGACCCTTGTTGTTTCGCCTCCTTTCTTCCGTTCCCCCCCGGTTATCCAAGGAGGGAATACTTTAGCTTGATCCGGATTTCTCTCTGCTTGAAGTGCTTAAAGTATGGCTTGGCTCTGTATAGCTCCCGTTCTATGGGGATTATGATTTTAAAACATGCATTTTGAAGGCTTTTGTACAAGACTGATATTTGTACTTGAATTCTGAGATTTGAAAGGATGTAACCATATTGATTTCTGCTTCTACTGTAATAAAGTTAAAAAAATTCATGTACTGTTTTATCTGTCTTGTAAGTTTCTGTTCTGTTTACAAAAATGCTCCACCAAAGTTAAGGCATTCCCTTTGTGAGTGACCTTAACGGAGGTGGGGTGTTACAATATTTGTTGGTTTCAGAATTTGATATTGAATATAAGCCGATAAATTTTCTATTAAGAGCCTTGTATTTAATGTCAAATGGGATTTTGGGTTCGTCTTGAATGTTGTCTTAAATAACACTGTTCTTGAACCCATTTTAGAAAAGAATAAATCTTTTAAATAAGATTTAGTGAAATTGCCCAGTTAATTTGTAACACCCCGCCTCCACTAGGGTCACTCGCAAAGGAATGCACTAGCTTTGGAGGGGCATTATTGGTAAACATGCATAATGATATAGCAAGGCAGGACATGACATATATATATATGTAAATAAACAGAGTAAGTAAATAAAACAGCGGAAGATTTATAAACCATTTCAAAACACAAGTCTGGTACATCAAAATGTCACTTTCCCAAAATTACAAGTCTAGATAAATACATCATCTGATAAACTGAAAATACATAAGTACTATCCCCAAATAAGAGTGATAAACCATAGCGGCTCAAGTCCAAAGCATACTTGAGCTATCCAAGGAAGCAGCTAAAATCCAAGCTAGGCTCCAGTATTCCCTCCCTGAGAACCTGGGGGGGGGGGGAAACGGAAGAAAAGAGGCGAAAGAAAACAGGTCAGTCAAAAAGACTGAGTAAGCCCTGCTACGATCAGTCTATAAACTAATAAAGTTAACATCATGATGGAAACTGAGGTGATCATAGATAACAACATACTGGCATGAATAAATCAACTATAAGATAGATAGAGGTGTCATCGCATAAAGCAAGGTTAAGTTTTTTGCACCACGGTGTACTAGCAAACCAACATAACAGGTATTGATCCCTTAGCCCAAACTTTGGCCCAATAACATGAAGTGACCTTAATAAAAGGTCCAGCCCACGGTCTAGTCGATCGGCTCCCTATAAACCTAACACGTCAAGTGTTGGTGTCCATATGGCCCACATATGGTTGTAGTTAGTCTGTGCTGGGTCCACCTTTGGGTGTATCAAGCCCTCGGGTGTCAACCCCGGACACTTAAGCAATAATGCACAGCCCTAACCTACTGGTACCCGTGCCTCGAGTTTGTCCAACATCGGACTACGTGCACGTCCGTAGCCCGCTGGACCCGCACCGCTGTACCACTCGGCCATCGCCCTTTGGTCGTTTACATCCGTCCAGTAATCGTGCCCCGCCCTAGCCTAGTCTCTAGGGTTGTGATGATACCAAACTGGGATTACTGCCGGAACAGACCCGCTGCTAGGGTTTCCTAAGAGGGTTAGGTGTGATTTAACCCTTCACTAATCCTGGATTAAACTGGTTAAGTGTGGCTTAACCCCATTCTAATCCCTTGAACTCCCAAATGGATTAAACTAGTTAAGTGTAACCAACGGTTCACAACTTAACCACATTCTAATCCCTCGAATCCCCAAATTGGTTAAGTATTAGTGGACCCTGACTTAACCCTAATCATGAGGCATTAATTAATTTAATGCACCTTAACCTCTCACATTAGACTTTGTTGCGGTTACTAGTTAAGCCGGGCGAGTCCGGGTAGCTTTACACCACAACTTGGTCTAACCTCGGGTCTTGGCACCACATGACCAACTTCTCACATTGGGTCCTATTGTTTGTAGCCACTAGTTAAGCCGGTCGGTTCCGGGTAGAATTATGCTACAAACTCAACCCAACCTCGAGTTGGCCACACTTATGTTTTCTAAGTGTCATGTCCACTTCATTTCAAATCACAAGTCAAACAATTACTTGGGTAGACCTAACTTAATAGGTAAATTCCCAAGGGGTAGACCTAACTTAATAGGTAAATTCCCAATCTTATATTTTCATGTATTTTAAGTTTACCCAAACCCCCAACGTCGTTCTATCGCTTACATATTCGTAATAACGCATAAAGGATAGGAAGAGGGAACTTGGCACAACATACATGATGAACTTGCTTATCACACCAAACATGCATAACATGTTAGACTTGCATAACTTAGCATAGTGAACTTGCATTTTACCATAAACATGCATAACTTGTCAAACTTGCATAACTTAGCATAGTGAACTTGCATATTACCATGAACATGCATAACTTGTCAAACATGCACAACTTGTCATTTTAAACTTGTATAAGCATGCACAACTTATCAAACATGCATAACATGGCACAATGAACTTGCATGAACATGCATAACTCATTTAACTTGCAAATCATGGCATAGTGGACTCGCATAAACATGCATAACTTATTTAACTTGCAAATCATGGCTTGGTGAACTTGCATAAACATGCATAACTCATTTAACTTGCAAATCAAGGCTTAGCAAACTTGCATAAACATGCATAACTCATTTAACTTGCAAATCAAGGCTTAGCAAACTTGCATAAACATGCATAACTCATTTAACTTGCAAATCAAGGCTTAGCAAACTTGCATAAACATGCATAACTCATTTAACTTGCAAATCAAGGCTTAGCAAACTTGCATAAACATGCATAACTCATTTAACTTGCAAATCAAGGCTTAGCAAACTTGCATAAACGTGCATAACTCAATAAACATACATAAATCCCAACTTGCATCACATATTAACTTTAGAGTTTCTAAAATGAAGGTAAGAGGGCTTACAAATATTATGAAGACTCAAATCTCCTAATAAAGATTGAGAAGCCCTTTTTTATGCAAGCATAAAACCCCAAAACAAAGCTCCAATAAGAAAACACCCAAAAACACTAGCTTAACAAATAAAACTTGCAACTTGATGGTGTATGCGAGCTAATGATCATTCATACAACTTAGAAATGCTTGTATGAACATCATAACCTTCATAGGAATTATTAATGAAGAGATTGGAGGCTAGGGTTTTTAGGTGGAGGCCATGAGAGTTTAGATTTTGGCATAGTTTTGTTGCTAGAATGATTAATGGGGTTTAAGGGTAGGATTAGAGGCTTATTTATAGAAGATTAGAGTGTTTTTAGCCCTAGGATTAACCCTAGGATAGTTTTGGCCCGTCAGATTTCAGAATTCTCTAGAACCAGACCACACAACCCAGCCCAAACCAAGCCCCAAACCAAAGTGGTGCGCCAGGCTAATCTGCCTGGCTACCCCCTGTCGACAGGGCTGTCGACAGGGCAGTCGACATGCCAAGACCCCTGTCGACAAGCCTGTCGACATGGGGTCCTGGGCGGGAATTTTTCCCGCCTGCCCAATTTGCCCTAACCCTTGTTCTTAATTTCAAATTTAAATCTGTTTATACTTAGAAATTTTCTGCAAACTTCAATGGGCCTTAACTGGGTCATACGGACTCCGATTTCCGAAAACTCGGACTCTATTTCGCGTATTTTTCCGAGACGAACGCAATGGCATAGCCCGTTTCCCTTGATTCACATTTTATAATTAAATTCTGCCTCAATTTTCATTATTACATGTTATTGAAAATACGGGTTGTTACATTCTCCCCTCCTTAAAGGATTTCGTCCCCGAAATCTTCAAGTTAGGAAGAACGTATCCTACCATCCAATCATCCATCTACTCAAAGCATCATCCACGAGCAATCATTGTCCTTACAAGATTCTAAATGCTGGATGAACATATGCAAAAGTGTGTGTATATGTACTTACCTAATGCAAAAATCAGGCGGTTACTGATATAGTAAACCTCCTTAATGCATATGTATGTAAATCAGGCGGTTACTGATACAGTAAACCTCCTTAATGCATATGTATGTCAGTGAATTGAATCCATATGTATGCAAATTCCTAACATAATGTATAATATCTACATGCGTGCTCAATCATACATCCATATGCAACATCCATGTGATAGCATACGAATTTCATCCAAGAATAAGCATAAACACTCATGCACATGCAATATGAGGAGTGTGTGAGCCGATCTAGTGCCTAATCGTGTATAATGCATCCACGAGCAACCACTTGCAAACACTTGCAACCACTTGCAACCATCAAGCATAACATGTTTCAAATACATGTTTCATCCAAAGGGTTTCAACCTAAGGTTCTCATGACAAGATCGACACGATAAACTAGATAAACTCCTTTTTGGATTACAAGAAATCCACTCAAGCTTTGACATATAGTACTAACCGATGAGTCTTAACCCCCTTATGGAGTTTACAACAGAAATAAGATCGAGAATGGGACCGAGAGGACATATACAAAAGATAACTTGCAAGCAAGCTCCACAGGAAAACAAGGATCAAAGATGCACTCTTAAAAAGAGATATGATGCGCGTATCTAGTCTTCACTCTTCTTAGTTACGTTTCCTTGAGCTTAACTCTACTGTGCTTTGACTATCTTTCACTTCATGATTCCTTGGCTTCCTAACTCCTATTTCCCAAATTCGAGTTGGAACGCATTTCATTATCGCCTCTCGTCTTTCTTTTCCACTTATTCTTCCTTCTGTATACCTGGCTTAAACCTACTATAACCTCATGATCTCATGCCAGCTCTCCAAAATTCACCAGTGAATCCTGGATCTCGTCTACTTACTATAAAGTATTCCATGCAACAGAACTTTTCTTGAAAATACCAATCCACGTTGCCAATTGCCCTTATAAACGTGATTTGCTTAATCGAAATGAACCATCCGCCTATGAGTGATAGGCCATACCTAGATTCAATTGCCTACCCATGGCTTCCTGTAGGTTATTCCAAAACTGGCCAACTTCTTGAGGGTAAACCGTTGCTAACCATGATGCAGTCCTCTCGTCTTTACCGGACTGAAATGAGCACTCTTCGTGAGTCTACCCATTATGACCCTCATACCCGTATTCCCTTTCTTTGATCTAGGTAGTCCATCCACATAATCTATCGAGATGTTTTCACACTTCCCCTGCGGAACCCCCAATAGAGGTAATGGCCCACTGGGCTTCTATGACTTGGCCTTAACTTGGTGGCACAACATGCATCCCGAGACCAACTCGGCCACCTCCTCGAGTGATGCGCATCTGTAAGAACCTTCTTTACCAAGTCTTCCACTCGAGGAACACATAATCTCTCATCGCGCCTTAGTCATCCCTTGTCATCTATAATATATCTAACGAGGTGACTTAACATTTCGCCTCGAATCATCTGGTCCATGTTCTTGACTAACTGCGGATCTTCTTCCTGCGAAACCCCCTTCTTGATCCAGAAGAGTAAGTCTAAGCTCCGGGAATGCTAACTAACTAGCCAAACTGAGGAGGCTTCTTACTTCAATAGCCCTCCTCATAGTTTTCCGGTTTTAAACCGTAACCACTTTAGCGGAATCCACCGCTAAGCCTTACTTAGGAACTATGTGCCCAAGAAATCCAACTTCTTTCCTCCAAAGTGACATTTGGAGAACTTGACCTTCCACTGGTGGCTCTAAGCGTATCCATCTCCTTCTTGAGATGTATAGCATGTTCTTCCTCGTTCTTTTGAGGAGATCAAAATATCGTCTATGACGACCATGACAAACTTGTTCAAGGACTCTCTAAACACCCTACCCATCCAGTTTACGTAATATGCGGGTGCATTAGTCAAACCAAATAGTATGACTAGCCATTCTAAAACCCATCTAGAGCCCTAAACGTAGTCTTGTCAATTCCATCCTCAGCCATCCTAAGCTGATGGAATCCGGTAGCTAGATCAAAAGAAAACAGATGCTCCTACAAGTTGATCAAACAAATCATTGATCCTTGGTAACGGTTATCTATTCTTCTCACGATAATCAACACATAAGCGAAACAAACTGTCCACATCAGTAACGAATACTACTGGAGCACCCTACTCGAAAATGCCTCGTCTCAAGAAGTTCTTCTCAAGCAACTCCTTGACTTACTTTCTTAACTCTCATCTCGTGAGGTCATGTGCCTAACCGGCCACGAAACTGGCTTGGTATTACCAACCAGATAATGCGGAAATCTATCCCACGTCTAAGGGTAACCCCTTCACTTCACCCAAGATATCAGGGTATTCTCGGACCACCCTCACAGATCGCAAACTATCGATAGGCGAGTTGAGGGATTTCAAGATAACATAACATGACGGGACCCATAGGGTTGCCAGAAATTTCTAGGGTATTACCGAGGCGGATCATGAGCCTCACAACCCTATATACAAAAACCAAGAATGGCTTCAAAACAGGACAACCATTCCATGCCCAAAACCAACCCATATCCCCTGAAACCGAGAATATAAACATCCCACGAGAATTCTATACTCAAGATAGAAATTTCCAAATCCACTCAGACCACAGACGAACGGGCAGAACCCCCAATTGGATTTGAAACACATACGGGATCATCAACCAGACTAGTACTTAGGTGCAAAACTTTTCAACTAGATCGGATGAAATAAAACTATGCGATGTGCCAGAATCAAACAAAGTTCGAGCAGAGAAAATCAGAAAATGTAAACAAGATTTTCAACAGAAACACTACCTCTATCATAAGCTGGAAGAACGGTGTTGAGGGGATGAACTCGCCCTCCAGATAGTCCTGCACACCGAGTCTGACCTTGCCCTTGTTTCCTCGGGCAATCCTTGCTGAAATGTCCAAACTCACCACAATGAAAGCATTCGCCCCGCATTCTCTTCTTCTTCCTACATTCCCTGGCTATATGTCCATCTTTACCACAGGAGTTGCATTTCATATTCTTGCCCCGTTTCCCGGAATTTACTCTCTTGCCTTGAGACTCATTCGCCTTGACCTCTTTCTTGTCATTGTTATCTTCTTCTTGAAGTAGGGCCATATCCACCAAACTCTCGAAAGTCGCCCCCAAGGGTATATGAGACATGGCCAAACCATGTAATGGCTCGTTTAATCCTAGAGCAAAGTGTAGGGCCTTCTTCTGTGCTGTATTAACCAAGTCTAAATCGACCCGAGCCAGTTGATTAAACTTATCTATGTATTCCCTAATAGTCATGTCCCCTTGCTTTAGTGATAAGAACCTCAGTCCAAACCTTCCTCTAAAGTCATCCCAAGTCTCAATTGGTCTAGTAGCGGTGGTGACTACCCACCAACGTGCAGCTTCTTCCTTTAGCAACCATACTGCCAATAAAACCTTCCTACGGTCACCTATATCAAAGGTGGCTAAAAGATCTTCGGTCTCTTTCAACCAATTCCTTGCCTCTACAAAAGTCTCTGTTCCACTAAAATTCTTGCCACCCATCATCTTAAAGCTCTTACAAGTTTCCGCAAAATCCGCTTGTGGAGGCTGAGGGAGAAGAGGAACATCAGCTACGGAAGGAGAAGGAGGAACAGCGGCCTTGACTGGAAAGACAACATTAGAGACACCCGGGACCGGTGCCGTGACTTCCAAGTACCGACGAAACCAATCGGGTATTGTTACCCCTTCGGGTAAGATGAGATTATCAGACATGCTGGAAACGAAAAGAAAAGAGTTCAAACGAGGGATCAAAGGATAGTGCTAATGGCTTTTGGGGAATAGCCTTTTAAAAATAACTAGACTTTTCTTTGGAAAATACTTAATACTTGGTTTTGAAAATAGTTTTTCAAAGAGTCTTAAAAACCTTTTTATCCCTTCTCGTAAACCATATGCTCTGATACCAAATGTAACACCCCGCCTCCACTAGGGTCACTCGCAAAGGAATGCACTAGCTTTGGAGGGGCATTATTGGTAAACATGCATAATGATATAGCAAGGCAGGACATGACATATATATATATGTAAATAAACAGAGTAAGTAAATAAAACAGCGGAAGATTTATAAACCATTTCAAAACACAAGTCTGGTACATCAAAATGTCACTTTCCCAAAATTACAAGTCTAGATAAATACATCATCTGATAAACTGAAAATACATAAGTACTATCCCCAAATAAGAGTGATAAACCATAGCGGCTCAAGTCCAAAGCATACTTGAGCTATCCAAGGAAGCAGCTAAAATCCAAGCTAGGCTCCAGTATTCCCTCCCTGAGAACCTGGGGGGGAAACGGAAGAAAAGAGGCGAAAGAAAACAGGTCTGTCAAAAAGACTGAGTAAGCCCTGCTACGATCAGTCTATAAACTAATAAAGTTAACATCATGATGGAAACTGAGGTGATCATAGATAACAACATACTGGCATGAATAAATCAACTACAAGATAGATAGAGGTGTCATCGCATAAAGCAAGGTTAAGTTTTTTGCACCACGGTGTACTAGCAAACCAACATAACAGGTATTGATCCCTTAGCCCAAACTTTGGCCCAATAACATGAAGTGACCTTAATAAAAGGTCCAGCCCACGGTCTAGTCGATCGGCTCCCTATAAACCTAACACGTCAAGTGTTGGTGTCCATATGGCCCACATATGGTTGTAGTTAGTCTGTGCTGGGTCCACCTTTGGGTGTATCAAGCCCTCGGGTGTCAACCCCGGACACTTAAGCAATAATGCACAGCCCTAACCTACTGGTACCCGTGCCTCGAGTTTGTCCAACATCGGACTACGTGCACGTCCGTAGCCCGCCGGACCCGCACCGCTGTACCACTCGGCCATCGCCCTTTGGTCGTTTACATCCGTCCAGTAATCGTGCCCCGCCCTAGCCTAGTCTCTAGGGTTGTGATGATACCAAACTGGGATTACTGCCGGAACAGACCCGCTGCTAGGGTTTCCTAAGAGGGTTAGGTGTGATTTAACCCTTCACTAATCTTGGATTAAACTGGTTAAGTGTGGCTTAACCCCATTCTAATCCCTTGAACTCCCAAATGGATTAAACTAGTTAAGTGTAACCAACGGTTCACAACTTAACCACATTCTAATCCCTCGAATCCCCAAATTGGTTAAGTATTAGTGGACCCTGACTTAACCCTAATCATGAGGCATTAATTAATTTAATGCACCTTAACCTCTCACATTAGACTTTGTTGCGGTTACTAGTTAAGCCGGGCGAGTCCGGGTAGCTTTACACCACAACTTGGTCTAACCTCGGGTCTTGGCACCACATGACCAACTTCTCACATTGGGTCCTATTGTTTGTAGCCACTAGTTAAGCCGGTCGGTTCCGGGTAGAATTATGCTACAAACTCAACCCAACCTCGAGTTGGCCACACTTATGTTTTCTAAGTGTCATGTCCACTTCATTTCAAATCACAAGTCAAACAATTACTTGGGTAGACCTAACTTAATAGGTAAATTCCCAAGGGGTAGACCTAACTTAATAGGTAAATTCCCAATCTTATATTTTCATGTATTTTAAGTTTACCCAAACCCCCAACGTCGTTCTATCGCTTACATATTCGTAATAACGCATAAAGGATAGGAAGAGGGAACTTGGCACAACATACATGATGAACTTGCTTATCACACCAAACATGCATAACATGTTAGACTTGCATAACTTAGCATAGTGAACTTGCATTTTACCATAAACATGCATAACTTGTCAAACTTGCATAACTTAGCATAGTGAACTTGCATATTACCATGAACATGCATAACTTGTCAAACATGCACAACTTGTCATTTTAAACTTGTATAAGCATGCACAACTTATCAAACATGCATAACATGGCACAATGAACTTGCATGAACATGCATAACTCATTTAACTTGCAAATCATGGCATAGTGGACTCGCATAAACATGCATAACTTATTTAACTTGCAAATCATGGCTTGGTGAACTTGCATAAACATGCATAACTCATTTAACTTGCAAATCAAGGCTTAGCAAACTTGCATAAACATGCATAACTCATTTAACTTGCAAATCAAGGCTTAGCAAACTTGCATAAACATGCATAACTCATTTAACTTGCAAATCAAGGCTTAGCAAACTTGCATAAACAAGCATAACTCATTTAACTTGCAAATCAAGGCTTAGCAAACTTGCATAAACATGCATAACTCATTTAACTTGCAAATCAAGGCTTAGCAAACTTGCATAAACGTGCATAACTCAATAAACATACATAAATCCCAACTTGCATCACATATTAACTTTAGAGTTTATAAAATGAAGGTAAGAGGGCTTACAAATATTATGAAGACTCAAATCTCCTAATAAAGATTGAGAAGCCCTTTTTTATGCAAGCATAAAACCCCAAAACAAAGCTCCAATAAGAAAACACCCAAAAACACTAGCTTAACAAATAAAACTTGCAACTTGATGGTGTATGCGAGCTAATGATCATTCATACAACTTAGAAATGCTTGTATGAACATCATAACCTTCATAGGAATTATTAATGAAGAGATTGGAGGCTAGGGTTTTTAGGTGGAGGCCATGAGAGTTTAGATTTTGGCATAGTTTTGTTGCTAGAATGATTAATGGGGTTTAAGGGTAGGATTAGAGGCTTATTTATAGAAGATTAGAGTGTTTTTAGCCCTAGGATTAACCCTAGGATAGTTTTGGCCCGTCAGATTTCAGAATTCTCTAGAACCAGACCACACAACCCAGCCCAAACCAAGCCCCAAACCAAAGTGGTGCGCCAGGCTAATCTGCCTGGCTACCCCCTGTCGACAGGGCTGTCGACAGGGCAGTCGACATGCCAAGACCCCTGTCGACAGGCCTGTCGACATGGGGTCCTGGGCGGGAATTTTTCCCGCCTGCCCAATTTGCCCTAACCCTTGTTCTTAATTTCAAATTTAAATCTGTTTATACTTAGAAATTTTCTGCAAACTTCAATGGGCCTTAACTGGGTCATACGGACTCTGATTTCCGAAAACTCGGACTCTATTTCGCGTATTTTTCCGAGACGAACGCAATGGCAGAGCCCGTTTCCCTTGATTCACATTTTATAATTAAATTCTGCCTCAATTTTCATTATTACAGGTTATTGAAAATACGGGTTGTTACATAATTGGTATTTATTGGAATTGAATTTAAATTGGTTTTTGGGGTTTATCGTGAGCTGTGTTTTGAATAACACCTGTTCTTTAACCTAATTAACAATGGAAAGTGATTTTGGGTTTATCGTGAACCGTGATTTAGATGACATTGGTTCTTTAACCCAGTTAAAGAGAGGATACTGATTTGTGGGAAGATTAAAACTAAGTGGAGTTTTAATGAATCTTTAATTAGAATAAAGTGATCGAGAATGGAGTATCACCAGTTTTGCTCCAAGCGATAGTCAAATCTTTAAATAGATTTGAACATAAAATGGTAATTATATTTACTGATAATACTATGGTGTTAAATATGGAGTATTACTTGTTTTCCACCGTGGGATGGATAGGTTGGGATTGGGAAATAAAATAAATGATTACTTCGGTGTGGTTTGCTAACCCCGACTAGTTTGGAAAACCTTAACATTGTTTGAAATGATAACATTGTTTGAAATGATATCCAAAGGAAGATTAAAGAATAAATTTAGAAGAATTTATCTTTGATAAAATTAATGGGAACCTTTCCCTAAGAATGTGAATACATGTGAATAAAGAATATTCTAAACTGGAATGAGGTGTATGTTGTGTTTGTGTAATACTTGTTTATTATTTACGCGGGTTATTCGGAAAGGCCGAGTTTATACTCATTCTGAATAACCAATTCGACGATAAGTCGAAGATGAAGACGGTGGTTGAAGACCGGAGGTCTTCACGTCGTTTAGATGATTATTGATGATCTTGATTGGACTGTACACCCAAGAGGAGGGAATCAGTTGGTGATCATCCAGACGTACTTGGAGATTGATGGATATGCGAGGAATAAGGTTCCTCCGGTTTTGTTCAGACCCAGAACGAACTTGTAAATGGAATGTGTGTCTGACATTGGATTTTATTCTGTGTGATTGATTTCTATTAAATATATATCTGTTTGTTTTATGCACCGGTATTCCTAGGAGGAAACCTATTCCGTGTTATATGGCGTGGTCCCTTGATTTACCTAACTTTAAAAATAAAGATTAATAACTGTTTTAGTTCTCACACCAGTCACATGACTGACCTGGAGTTAATGGTTTTAACCTAAACTCTGGGTGCCTTATTTTCCGCATGGGCAGCTAGTAGTTTGGTTTTGCAGATTTATATTCACAGGATCCTGGCTTACAGCTGGAACAATACTTGGAAAGCTCTGTATCCGTGTATTTCTTTCAGTTGTGTGTTGTAGTATTTGTCCGCAGCTGTGTATTTAAATGTAATTTAAATCTCTAATATTTTTCAAATGTGTAATATTTATTCATACTCTGTATATTCTTGTATTCTGATGGAATTATTGTAATAAACAATGAAATGTTCTTCTGTTTGTGTTCTGATTCGTCTTGTCCTCAAAAGGATCAGGGGTTTCGAACGGTCTTGGTCGGTTTAGCGATCGATTCGGATCGAGCGAAATTCCCAGTTGTTATATTTGGTACCTGAGCTTTGGTTTCGGAGCTCGAGAACATGACACATTAGAACCAAACGAAAGAATTCATCAGAGATTGGATTATTAATATCCAATGAGAATGACTCGTTAGAGATGGGATCAGTAGTGTCCTAGAACGAGTGTAAAGAGTGAAATTTTTGAAATAAAAATTTGAAAACAAATTTTGTTTAGAAAATTTAAACCATTTTATACGTATTTGAATATTTTATTTGTACTGATCTTGGACAATCAACTATATAGAGATTTTGCATATACGCGTCATGAACGTATATTCGAAGTTTTAATATACTAGATAGATATAGAATCACACTCTAATCACCCGAGGATGATTCTACTGATGACTATATAACATCAGTAGTTTTTGTTCAAGTTTCGAAGTGGGATTTCTATATATTTCCATCAGACTGGTGTAAGAACCAAAACTAGATAGGATTATTGTTGTGTATCGGCATCAAAAATGCGATATATATATATATATATATATATATATCAAAATTATGAATTTGAAACGATAATCCACTAATTGATTGCTGATTGTGTTGTTTGATTATTGGTTTCATTTATTAAAATTTTGAACCATTTAGCCAAATGGAACCAAATTTAGAACTGTATTGAAAAATGATTACAATTGCATGCATATACATGTATATACATTGAGCAGGTCATAGCAAGGAGGCTAGAATAGAGAAATAAAATTGTTTGCCCGACAAATAGGTACATGTTTATTGTATTTCTTGGGGATTTTATGATTTTATGATCCGATTGGCTAGCCGCTTGGCTTTTTCTTTTTCTTTTGGATTGGTGAGGGCCATGGGAGGCTATTTGAAATATCCCGAAGCTCCCGGTGCAGGGGAGGTTATGGCGAAATTTTTCGAAAATTTAGGGTGTTAGACAAATTTTTGAAGAATTTGAAAAGTTCCTAGAAACTGAAAAGTTGAAGAACTTAAGCCGTAATGAAAATAATGAAAGTTGAGTTGGTTAGTTAAACAACTTTCAGCTTCGTTCCTTTTCGAGGACGAAAAAATTTTAAGTGGGGGAGATTATAACAATCCGGAAAATCTGAGCCAATTCAAAAATTTTATTTCGGCGAATTTAATGGATTTTGAATATTGAAAATGAATTATTTAAATAATAACGACGAAAAATTTATTTTGAATAGAATAGAATGCATATTTTTATTTGAATCGTCGTTGGAAAATAAATAAATATTTTAAATTATAAAAGGAATTGAAAATGGCGCGGTAGTTCGAAAATTTGATCTCAAACTTCAAATGAATGTACAGGATTCAAAATAAACCGGATTTTAGCGAAACCAAAAATATTAAAATCTATTTGAAAATATCTTTCCAGCGAATCCGAAAAATTGAAATTTCATAGCGGGAATAAAAGGTTATGTCCAATTGAAAATTCAGAATAGTCGCTATGGAATTCTGGCCTTTAGAAATGGAAATTTTGCAAACGACCTGGTTTTCGATGAAACCACTTTTGTTGGATCCGGGACGTCAAATTATTGCTAGATCCCAATTTGCATAATTTTCTGAATCAATATGTGAGTGTAGCAAAGGAAAACACGTATGACCAGTTTCGATTGATTTTAATCGACTGGAAAATGGCCATTTTTCAAACGGTCTTCAAATTTGACGAAATTAGTTTTGTTAGGACCGTATCATCAATACAAAGCTAAAAATAATTTTTCTATGATTTTTAGAATCATTATCTGGCCCTAGTAAATTGAAATGCGCATTCAAATTCAATATATAGATTTATATTTTGATTTTGACAGAAACAGATCGAAACGATCGAATCGGCCTACTATACATATCCCATTGTGTTCGTAATGGGGGTGATTAGCTAGGGGCTACAATCGTTGGGTTTGATTTGGGGTTCGAATGAAGAAGTTACTTTTTGGAACTAAATTAAATAAATTAAATAATATACATATTGTAACAACCCGTATTTTTGAATAACATGTTATAACATAAATGGAGGCAGAATTAAACTGTAAAATCTGAATCAAGGGAAACGGGCTATGCCATTGCGTTCGTTTCGGAAAAATACGCGAAATAGAGTCCGAGTTTTCGAAAATCGGAGTCCGTATGACCAAGATATGGCCTCGCGAAGTTTCACGAAAAATTCCCTAATTAAAGTATACTTAATTAAGTGAAATGGGTTGCGCAGAGAAATATATATATATTGATATATATATATATAATTGAAAATTTAATAAATAAATATGCAAAAATGTTCAAAACAGCGAATTGGGAGAGGGGAATAACCGAACCGGCCGATTTTTGAGGTCGACCCAAGCCCGCTGGGTCGACTAGGGGTTAATCCAGGGTGTTTGGCTGTCAACCCGTGGGCCGATTCGCTCAAATGCAGATTTTGCATTTGAATGGTTCTCATGGTCCATCTTTAATCTAAAGGCCCTAGATGGTTCCTACACTTGACTTCTTCCCCAAGACATGCTTTGATGGATTGGATTGAATCTAGGGTTAATCCTATGGCCTAAAACACTTGCCTAATCTATAAATAAGACCCTAACCTACCCTAAATCATCATTATTCATTCTAGCAACTAAACTATGGCAAAATCAATCCTCTCATGGCCTCCACTCTCTTCATAAATTCCTAAACAAATTCTTATGAGATTTTCCATGCATACAAGTGTTTTTAGACTTGTATGATCATCATTAGCTTGCATTCAAGTCAAGTTTCTATCTTTGCATCATAAAGAGAGAGTTTTGATCTATTTTGCTTGCATTTTGGGGTTTAATTGGTTGCATAAGGGTTTTCTTACATTTGCTATACTCATTTGAGTCCGCATAAGCATTGTAAGCCCTATTCCTTTCATACTTAAACTCTAAAGTTAAATGTATGATATGCAAGTTATCATATGTTATGCAAGTTTGTTTATGCAAGTATGATATGCAAGTTGTCATATGTTATGCAAGTTTGTTTATGCAAGTATGATATGCAAGTTATCATATGTTATGCAAGTTTGTTTATGCAAGTATGATATGCAAGTTGTCATATGTTATGCAAGTTTGTTTATGCAAGTTTGATATGCAAGTTGTCATATATTATGCAAGTTTTATTATGCAAGTTTGTTATGCAAGTGTCATATGATATGCAAGTATGTTATGCAAGTTTGGGGATGGTCATATGGTTCATGTTATCATGTTATGCAAGCTTATTTTGAGTATGTGAACATAAAGCTTCAAGCTTTATGCCAAAGGTTGCATTTTGGCAACATGTAAGTTATCATATCACTTATGATAACTTGCATGTGAGGCTAAATGCGAACTTGTGGCCATTCTTACATGTCATTTAGCACCATGTATCATGAATATGCCAAGTTTGGTTTTATGCATGCTTTTTGGGCCTAAAAATGTAATATGCAAGTGTATGAACACATGAACCTTTCATATGCCACCATGTTGAACTTGTGGCTTTAACATTTTTATGTCATGATTATGCCAAGTTCCCTCTTTTTATCCTTTATGCGCTATTGCGATATGTAAGCGATGGGATTGCGTTTGGGGTTGGGTAAACTTAAAAGACATAAAAACATAAGCTTGGGAATTTACCTATTAAGTTAGGTCTACCCATTGGGAATTTACCTATTAAGTTAGGTCTACCCATTGGGAATTTACCTATTAAGTTAGGTCTACCCAATTGCTTGAAAATTTGTAACATGTTTTGGAAACATGATGGACATGACACTTAGAAAAGATAGGTGTGGCCAACTCGAGGTTGGGTTGAGTTTGTAGCGTAAACCTACCCGGAACCGACCGGCCTAACTAGTTGCTACAAACGATAGGACCCAATGTGAGAAGTTGGTCATGTTGTACCTTGGACCCGAGGTTAGACCAAGTTGTGGTGTAAAGCTACCCGGACCCGCCCGGCCTAACTAGTAACCACAACAAAGTCTAATGTGAGAGGTTAAGGCGCATTAATTAATTAATGCCTCATGATTAGGGTTAAGTCATGGTCCATTTAATACTTAACCAATTTGGGCTTGGTAGATTAACGGGGTTGAGTTAACCTACACTTAACCAATCTGAACTCGGTAATTTCACGGGGTTAAGTTGAACTATACCAATCAAACTCCGTAATTTGATAAGGCTGAGAACCGATTTGATACCTGGTCTGGATAAACTAACTTGATTGATAAGTTAAACGAACCTGCTTTGCGGATCTGTAGGACCCACACTAAGTTAGACAGGTTTGTAAATCTGTTATCTGATTCGTTAGTCTGAAAACTAATCGTCTGAACTTTGTATGTCTGAACTCTGTTAATAAGTTAATCTGAATCTGATAGTCTGGGGACACAAGGGGGAATACTTGTGTCATCTGTTGTTTGGGACCCATATTAGTCAGTAACCCTTTCTGGTATCAAAACTTTGACCCAACTGTAGGTAGGGTCCGGGCACGCTTACTGAACTAATTATAAGTGGTTCATTCTGATAATGGCGATGGGTGTTGATGGTGCGTTCCAACCGGGTCATGTGCGTGCATGGATCCCGGTCTGCCTCTGAGGATGTAAGACGCCGTGACATCTATAAATATGCCTGTGCCAATTGGTTGCCACTTTAGGGGGTGATACACCCTATCGTGGGGCCGACACAGGGTATTTATGTATTAGGGAGCCGATCGCTTGGGTAGGATTTAGGGTACACTTAGTTCTGTCTGATTCTGTTGGTACCGTCTATTCTGTTGGGTGGCAACACCCGTCTGTTTCTGCGTGGTACCGTTCTGTTAGGGTGGTAAAGGCCCATTATAGTTAGTATTCCGTTTCTGTACTTTATCTGTTAGGGTGGTTAAGGCCCATTATTGTTAGCATTCCGTTTCTGTACTTTATCTGTTGGGATGGTAAGAGACCATTTTTCCCAAGCTCTATTTCTGTATGGACCATTCTGTTCCGTCCTGTTTCGATGTGAACATTGGGGTAACACCTAATCCTGTTATACTAGGATTGGTACCAAGAAGTTGGATCTTGATTTGAGTCAAACACCTGATACTGGGCCAAGTTTAGGCCAAGGGATAAATTCTTGATTATACATGACATGTTAGAATGCTGATACACCTGTGGTGCAAAACCTTAAACCTGATTATTCGATGACACCTTTATCTACCTTGTTAGTTAATCATCATGCTAGTATGTTGTTATCCTTATGTTCATCCCTGCTGCTCATGCCAGTTAACTTTATCAGTTTACATTGATTGTAGTAGGGCTTACTCAGTCTTTTTGACTGACCTGTTTTCTTTCGCCTCTTTTCTTCCGTTTCCCCCCCCAGGTTCTCAGGGAGGGAATATTGGAGCTTAGCTTGATTTCTGATCGCTTGCTTGTGGGATTAGCTCATGTACAGTCTTGACATGAAGCTAGCTATGGTTATCATTTATTTTGGGGATAGCACTTATGTATTTCAGTTTTCAGATGATGTTGTTTTATCTAGACTTGTTTATTTGGAAAGTTGATATTATGTTGTACCAGACTTGTTTTGAAATGGTTTAAAATCTTCCGCTGTTTTATCTATGTTATTTACTCTGTTTACATATATACATATGTTCTTGTTCTGCCTTGATATATCATTATGCATGTTTACCTGATTCAAACGCCCCTCCAAAGTCAGAGTGCTTGCAAGAGTTACCCTGGCGGAGGTGGGGTGTTACATTTGGTATCAGAGCATATGGTTTACGAGAAGGAACAAAAAGTCTTTTAGAAAACTTTTAGAAACCTATTTTCAAAACCAAGTATAAAGTATTTTCCAAAGAAAAGTCTAGTTTATTTTGAAGGCTATTCCCCAAAAATCCATTAGCAAAAATCCCTTCGTTTTTCTCTATTCTGAATCTGTCTTTTTCTTCGTTTTCAGTATGGCCGATAACCTTGCTATTCCGGAGGGAGTACACGTACCTGTTTGGTATAGGAGACTTTTGGAGGCTAGGGCGACCGAAGCCGACCCCGCAGATGTCCCTCCTCCTCCTCCTCCAGTAGTTAATATTCCTCCTCCTGTCGCTAATGTTCCTCCTCCTCCTGTCGCTGAGGTTCCTCTTCCTCCTCCCCCTCAGCATCCTCAGGCTGACTTCGCAAAGACTTGCAAGGATTTCAAAGCAATGGGTGGCAAGAACTTTCAAGGCACCGAGACCTTTGTAGAGGCCAGAAATTGGTTGAAAGAGACCGAGGATTTATTCGCTATCTTTGGATTAGATGATCAGAGAAAGATCTTGTTGGCGGTTTGGCTTATGAAGGATGAAGCCGCTTATTGGTGGGAGATCACCACCGCGACTAGGCCCGTTGAGACATGGGTCGATTTCAGGACAAGATTCGGGCTTAAGTTTATGTCTTCTACTGAAGAGAACTTGCAAATGGAAAGGTTTATTGCTTTGAAGCAAGGAGACATGTCTGTTAAAGAATATGTGAACAAGTTCAATCAGTTAGCTCGTTTTGGCTTGGATATGGTGAGTACTACTCAGAAGAAGGCTCTTCGTTTTGCTAGAGGATTGAATGAGCCGTTACAGGAGTTAGCTATGTCTCATGTGCCCATGGGGGCCACGTTTGAGAGTTTGGTAGATATGGCCCTACTCCATGAAGAGAACAAGAGTGCAAAGAAGGAGGTCAAGGTGAATGAGTCTCAAAACAAGAAAACGGGGCCCAAAAAGGAAATGCAAAAGAAGGAGGAGAAGTCTGAAGATAAGAAGGAAAAGAAGTGCTTTACTTGTGGAAGCTCAACCCATCTAAACAAGGATTGCAGAAAGAGGAAGGGCACTTGCTTTAACTGTGGAGAGATGGGACACTTCACTAGGGACTGCCCGAAGAAGAAAGGGACTACATCGGAAGGAACGGTGAATACTCGCATGGCGGGTGAATAGATTAGGGCTAGAATAATTTGTCTGTAGGATGTTTAATTTTCCTTGTCTAATTTTCAGTTTGAAACTCTTTTTCTGGTATTTTGATTCTGTAATGGAAACTCAGTACTTTAATGCTAGTCTTGCTTCTGATCTGGTAATAGTCTCAAACTCCCTGAGAGTTATAACTCATCTGTTTGTGATAAATTGGGATTTGAGAGTATCTGTGTTGGGCATGAGGGTGACTATGACGAATACATTCTGGGTTTCTACCATGCTTAGTTTCCTAAGAATCATTTGGGGAAAATCTGATCTGTACTAGTAGTCTGTAAGTATATGTACCAAGTTTTTGTTTTATCTGTACTCGCTTCCATCACTCGACTGTGTCTTGTTAAGATAGGAATCCTATGGATGTAAACATGTGTTTGAGACATGTTATGTTTGATGGTTGCAAGTGGATGCAAGTGGTTGCTAGTGGTTGCTCGTGGATGCATAAACACACACTAGGCACTAGATCGGCTTGAAATACACTCTCATATTGCATATGGACGTGTGTATATTTTCAATTCTTATGGTTGCAAGATGGTTAATGCGGCACATGGATGTTGCATATGGATGAATGTTTGTGCACACATATAGTATTATATGATTAGGACTATTTGCATACATAATGGATTCATTTCACTGACATACTTTGCATTGATGATCTTTGCATTAGATAAGAACATATACACATACCTTTTGCATATGTTCATACCGCATTAGAATCTTGTAAGGACAATGATTGCTCGTGGGTGATGTTTTGAGTAGATGGATGATTGGATGGTAGGATACGTTCTTCCTAACTTGGAGATTTCGGGGACGAAATCCTCTAAGGAGGGAGGAATGTAACAACCCGTATTTTTGAATAACATGTTATAACATAAATGGAGGCAGAATTAAACTGTAAAATCTGAATCAAGGGAAACGGGCTATGCCATTGCGTTCGTTTCGGAAAAATACGCGAAATAGAGTCCGAGTTTTCGAAAATCGGAGTCCGTATGACCAAGATATGGCCTCGCGAAGTTTCACGAAAAATTCCCTAATTAAAGTATACTTAATTAAGTGAAATGGGTTGCGCAAAGAAATATATATATATTGATATATATATATATATAATTGAAAATTTAATAAATAAATATGCAAAAATGTTCAAAACAGCGAATTGGGAGAGGGGAATAACCGAACCGGCCGATTTTTGAGGTCGACCCAAGCCCGCTGGGTCGACTAGGGGTTAATCCAGGGTGTTTGGCTGTCAACCCGTGGGCCGATTCGCTCAAATGCAGATTTTGCATTTGAATGGTTCTCATGGTCCATCTTTAATCTAAAGGCCCTAGATGGTTCCTACACTTGACTTCTTCCCCAAGACATGCTTTGATGGATTGGATTGAATCTAGGGTTAATCCTATGGCCTAAAACACTTGCCTAATCTATAAATAAGACCCTAACCTACCCTAAATCATCATTATTCATTCTAGCAACTAAACTATGGCAAAATCAATCCTCTCATGGCCTCCACTCTCTTCATAAATTCCTAAACAAATTCTTATGAGATTTTCCATGCATACAAGTGTTTTTAGACTTGTATGATCATCATTAGCTTGCATTCAAGTCAAGTTTCTATCTTTGCATCATAAAGAGAGAGTTTTGATCTATTTTGCTTGCATTTTGGGGTTTAATTGGTTGCATAAGGGTTTTCTTACATTTGCTATACTCATTTGAGTCCGCATAAGCATTGTAAGCCCTATTCCTTTCATACTTAAACTCTAAAGTTAAATGTATGATATGCAAGTTATCATATGTTATGCAAGTTTGTTTATGCAAGTATGATATGCAAGTTGTCATATGTTATGCAAGTTTGTTTATGCAAGTATGATATGCAAGTTATCATATGTTATGCAAGTATGATATGCAAGTTGTCATATGTTATGCAAGTTTGTTTATGCAAGTTTGATATGCAAGTTGTCATATATTATGCAAGTTTTATTATGCAAGTTTGTTATGCAAGTGTCATATGATATGCAAGTATGTTATGCAAGTTTGGGGATGGTCATATGGTTCATGTTATCATGTTATGCAAGCTTATTTTGAGTATGTGAACATAAAGCTTCAAGCTTTATGCCAAAGGTTGCATTTTGGCAACATGTAAGTTATCATATCACTTATGATAACTTGCATGTGAGGCTAAATGCGAACTTGTGGCCATTCTTACATGTCATTTAGCACCATGTATCATGAATATGCCAAGTTTGGTTTTATGCATGCTTTTTGGGCCTAAAAATGTAATATGCAAGTGTATGAACACATGAACCTTTCATATGCCACCATATTGAACTTGTGGCTTTAACATTTTTATGTCATGATTATGCCAAGTTCCCTCTTTCTATCCTTTATGCGCTATTGCGATATGTAAGCGATGGGATTGCGTTTGGGGTTGGGTAAACTTAAAAGACATAAAAACATAAGCTTGGGAATTTACCTATTAAGTTAGGTCTACCCATTGGGAATTTACCTATTAAGTTAGGTCTACCCATTGGGAATTTACCTATTAAGTTAGGTCTACCCAATTGCTTGAAAATTTGTAACATGTTTTGGAAACATGATGGACATGACACTTAGAAAAGATAGGTGTGGCCAACTCGAGGTTGGGTTGAGTTTGTAGCGTAAACCTACCCGGAACCGACCGGCCTAACTAGTTGCTACAAACGATAGGACCCAATGTGAGAAGTTGGTCATGTTGTACCTTGGACCCGAGGTTAGACCAAGTTGTGGTGTAAAGCTACCCGGACCCGCCCGGCCTAACTAGTAACCACAACAAAGTCTAATGTGAGAGGTTAAGGCGCATTAATTAATTAATGCCTCATGATTAGGGTTAAGTCATGGTCCATTTAATACTTAACCAATTTGGGCTTGGTAGATTAACGGGGTTGAGTTAACCTACACTTAACCAATCTGAACTCGGTAATTTCACGGGGTTAAGTTGAACTATACCAATCCAACTCAGTAATTTGATAAGGCTGAGAACCGATTTGATACCTGGTCTGGATAAACTAACTTGATTGATAAGTTAAACGAACCTGCTTTGCGGATCTGTAGGACCCACACTAAGTTAGGCAGGTTTGTAAATCTGTTATCTGATCCGTTAGTCTGAAAACTAATCGTCTGAACTTTGTATGTCTGAACTCTGTTAATAAGTTAATCTGAATCTGATAGTCTGGGGACACAAGGGGGAATACTTGTGTCATCTGTTGTTTTGGACCCATATTAGTCAGTAACCCTTTCTGGTATCAAAACTTTGACCCAACTGTAGGTAGGGTCCGGGCACGCTTACTGAACTAATTATAAGTGGTTCATTCTGATAATGGCGATGGGTGTTGATGGTGCGTTCCAACCGGGTCATGTGCGTGCATGGATCCCGGTCTGCCTCTGAGGATGTAAGACGCCGTGACATCTATAAATATGCCTGTGCCAATTGGTTGCCACTTTAGGGGGTGATACACCCTATCGTGGGGCCGACACAGGGTATTTATGTATTAGGGAGCCGATCGCTTGGGTAGGATTTAGGGTACACTTAGTTCTGTCTGATTCTGTTGGTACCGTCTATTCTGTTGGGTGGCAACACCCGTCTGTTTCTGCGTGGTACCGTTCTGTTAGGGTGGTAAAGGCCCATTATAGTTAGTATTCCGTTTCTGTACTTTATCTGTTAGGGTGGTTAAGGCCCATTATTGTTAGCATTCCGTTTCTGTACTTTATCTGTTGGGATGGTAAGAGACCATTTTTCCCAAGCTCTATTTCTGTATGGACCATTCTGTTCCGTCCTGTTTCGATGTGAACATTGGGGTAACACCTAATCCTGTTATACTAGGATTGGTACCAAGAAGTTGGATCTTGATTTGAGTCAAACACCTGATACTGGGCCAAGTTTAGGCCAAGGGATAAATTCTTGATTATACATGACATGTTAGAATGCTGATACACCTGTGGTGCAAAACCTTAAACCTGATTATGCGATGACACCTTTATCTACCTTGTTAGTTAATCATCATGCTAGTATGTTGTTATCCTTATGTTCATCCCTGCTGCTCATGCCAGTTAACTTTATCAGTTTACATTGATTGTAGTAGGGCTTACTCAGTCTTTTTGACTGACCTGTTTTCTTTCGCCTCTTTTCTTCCGTTTCCCCCCCCCCAGGTTCTCAGGGAGGGAATATTGGAGCTTAGCTGGATTTCTGATCGCTTGCTTGTGGGATTAGCTCATGTACAGTCTTGACATGAAGCTAGCTATGGTTATCATTTATTTTGGGGATAGCACTTATGTATTTCAGTTTTCAGATGATGTTGTTTTATCTAGACTTGTTTATTTGGAAAGTTGATATTATGTTGTACCAGACTTGTTTTGAAATGGTTTAAAATCTTCCGCTGTTTTATCTATGTTATTTACTCTGTTTACATATATACATATGTTCTTGTTCTGCCTTGATATATCATTATGCATGTTTACCTGATTCAAACGCCCCTCCAAAGTCAGAGTGCTTGCAAGAGTTACCCTGGCGGAGGTGGGGTGTTACACATATTATATATCCTCTCCCCTCTCTCTCTTATTTCACTCAGTCAAACCAAAAAAAAAAATCTATCGTTTGTCGCCGCCATCTCCAAGCCACCGCCGGCGTGACCGAGCCCCCCCTTCAGGCCATCCTCCCCACCACTTCTCCCACCTCCCCTCCTCCACCGCTTCGGCGTGAGCTCCATAGCTCGAGCGCCCCCCTCCCCCCCCATTTCAGAAATCGACCGCGACAACACAAAAGGCCCCACACACAAATCCACACCCACCGCCGCACCTCTGGTCGGAAACCCCTCTCCCCCCCCCACACCTCCAATGACAGCCACCGCTCCACCCCGACGCCCCCTCCGTTGAGAACAGAGTGAGTTTGCTGATTTTGTTTTTATTTTACTTTATAAAAAATCGGGTTTTTAACTCTATAAATGCATGGTTTTCAACGCGATGAGGTTATGATTTTAACACGGGGAAAATATGAATTTTAACACATAAAGGTTATATTTTTATAAAGGTAAAGCTTTGATTTTCAATGCAAAAAGGGCTTGGGTTTTTAAGGTAAAGAAAGCTAGGTTTTTGATGTAGAAAAGGAATGACTTTTTATACTATAAAACTCGTTATCAAGATATGATTTTTTTATAAAGTAAAGATATGATTTTTATAAATGTAGAGTATTAAAAATATGATTTTTTATATGATAGATAAAATAAAAATATGATTTTTGTTTATGTAGAGTAATAAAAATATAATTTTTATACATACAGTGAGGTAAAAATATAATTTTTAAGTATGTAGAGAAGTAAAAATATAATTTTATTATATTACTAGCAAGATAAAAATAAAAAATTTATCATGGAAGTAGTGGTGTAAAGGAGTGATTTTTACATGTGTAGTTGCGATAAAAATTCGATTTTCATATATATATGAAGTAGCGATAAAAATTCGATTTTTATATATATGAAGAAGCGATAAAAATTCGATTTTTATATATATGAAGTGGAAATAAAAATATGATTTTTACATACATGTAGTGATAATAAAATTGTGATTTTTATATATGAACAGCGTGAAAATGATGGGTTGGAATTTCGAACAAATTCAAACCGTTCAGAAATAAAGACTGGAGGAGTGGACCCCCAAGGTGAGAACTTCTCACTTTAATTCTTGTTTTTTAGTTAAAAATATATACTAGGATGTAGACGGTGCTTAGCATCACCCGACACCCGTCGTCCACTGACCATGGACAACTTGTTTGTTTGGTTGTCTAGTTTAATGGATGATTGGTTTGAATTGGGTTGTTTGAGTGAAGTGGAATTGATTAGATTGGTACGTGTATAGCGTAGGCTATTATTAGACTGGAGATAAGGCTAGGCCTTATCCCATTTCTAGTATCGCGCCGTTATGCCGCCGAAATTTTCTAAAATAAGTTAGAAAAATAAAAATATCATTTTATTGAATAAATGAACTGAATAGAATATTCATAGGTTGAATAAAATATTTTGGTCGTTAAAAATATAATTTTTAATGCATATGCGAATAAAAGAAATATTCATTTACAAATCGAATGATTTGTTTATGTACACCCATTTGAAGGATATTGATTGGGACGATAAATTTTACACATCGCCCAACTGCACAAATAAAAATCTGTGTTTGTTGATTGAAACCCCACACCGGTATTGAGATGATATTTGATGTACCTAATCCCAATTATTTAGTTGTATGTCAATCGATAGGTTGACAGACAGTTGTGTAGTGCACTTTTGGATGATGGTTGATTATTTATCATTGCTATTATATACATGTGTTGTATGGAATCCATATAAATAACATTATATGGTAATTGAGTGGGTCTCATTCCAATTTAGAAAATATATTAAATAACAAAAATAATCATGTGTTGACAATACTCATGTGTTGAGAATATTCATGTGTTGAAACCATTCATGTGTAGAAATTATTCATGTGTTGAGTAAAATCTTTAAACAAAAAAATTCACATTTTTATCATATATAAAATTAGAAACTAGCTGGAAACTTGTCAAGATGAGTGGTTTCCTGGGTATAGATCTGATGTTGGCTTCGGCCTTCGGGGTTAATACTTAGGGAATCGTTCTCTTAATAATTTACGGTTGGAGCCTGATTAAGAATTAAACGATAGAAATCATAATTTTATAAAATATATTAAATAACAAAAATAGTAATGTGTTGACGATGCTCATGTGTTGAGAATATTCATGTGTTGGAAGAAATATATATTCATGTGTTGAAGAAGATATTCATTTGTTGAATAGAATAGCGAAGTTATTGAAATATATATTCATGTGTTGAGGAAGATATTCATTTATTGAATAGAATAACAAAGTTATTGAAATATATAAAGCCGTGTTGATTAGGTATGCGCCATTTTGACGCGAAAGATATTTGTATCGATTATATTCATTTCTTTGTAATGAATATAGAAAAGGAAGTGATTTCAAAATCTAATATTGTGAAAATACTATCATTTATATATTAATGATATGAAATATTCAATGTTGATTTAAAATTGAATATGAAGTTGAAATTGTTTTGAAAACGAATTTAAAACGATTTATAAAATACGTTTAGAATTGAAATCGATTAAATATATATATTATATATATTAAATGACCTGAATAGAAAACGCCGCACCATGGCAGTTCGTGAATTTTGACCACTGACTTCGAATTGATGTTAGGGGAGATCCGACCGTCGGATTCTCCTAAAACCGGAACAATTGTGTTCGTATCGAAAAGAGATTTCCAATGAATATTAAAAATTTGAAATCTAACAGTTGGATTTGGAATTATGTCCAAATCAAATTTGGAAAAGGTCGTTGTAAGTGCAGTTCGATGACCGTTTATGGAAATCGACTGTACGAGCCTTGATAAAATTATTAAAAATATCAGTAATTTGTGAAAAATCATAATAAATGATTAAGAAACAATTAGGGTGAAAAATCCCATATTTAAAAAGGATAAAAATATATTTTTATCGAAATGAACTAGTTTTGAACTAGAATTAAAATCCAATATTTTTGAATAAATAAATTTGTCACGACCAGAATTTCGCTCGATCCGAATCAATCGCTACACCGACCCAGACCGTTCGAAATGCCTGATTGTTTTGAGAACACGACAAATTAGAATGCAGACGGAAGAACATTTCATTATATATTACAACATTTCCATCAGAATACAAGAATATACAGAGTATAAATCAATATTACACATTTACCAAATATCAGAGATTACAATAAATTTCATTGCAGCGGAAAATAATACAATACACAACTGAAGGAGATATACGGATACAAAGCTTTCCGGGTATCATTCCAACTGTAAGCCAAGATCCTGTGAATATAAATCTACAAAACCAAAACTACTAGCTGCCCGTGTCAAAATAGGGGGCACCCATAGTTTAGGTTAAAACAATAAACTCCAAGTCATTCATGTGACTGGTGTGAGAACTAAAACCCTTATTAATCTTTATTTTAAAGTTCGGTAAATCAAGGGACCACGCCGTATAACATGGAACGGGTTTCCTCCCAAGAATACCAGAGCATAAAACAACAGCGCAATGCTAAGTAAAGAACAATGAAGCTATTATAAGACCCAGGTCCCATCACACAATGCAACGCAAGCCGAAGGATAGGGTTTTTAGCTTATAATAGCCAAGAATGCTTGATACATTAAAAACAAATCATTTGATACTATTATGAGTGCATAGTGTACAAAACAACTACAAATCATAAGTATCAATCATAGACGGCATAAGTGCCCCATCCCACTATGTCGCCATACTAGGCTCTACAAATAAAACCGCAAAGTCACGTATTCTGAAACTGGATTTCCATCCATGAACCGAGGCAAGGGATCGTCCTCCACCGAATTCGACACGCTCTAGCCCGCCCCTCAGGCAAGTACTCAGTCAAGCCTTTGGATCATCAGGGCCGGTCCACCGATGTGGATTAAAATGCCTGAACACTGCGTTTCCCCACCCTATGGGGTGTCAATGAGTCCAATGACTCCATCGGTCCCGGATCGACCGATATATCCGAGGCGCCTCGCAACAGCAACGACCACATAGGTCAAACTCGTCAGGGCATGTAAAAACCACTGACGCCACTTTTAGCTAGAAGGAAACACGTGCCCTCCCTGATGTCCTCTCCCGATTCTGGTTCACAACCGGGGTGTGAGGCTGGCGAATCAACGTTACACAAAGCTATGCTACACAGGCCGTGCTTTGATCATCCACCACAAGACTCTTCTTTTTAACAGAAGCCTTGATCATATTGCCACTTAGGCATGCCACACAGGCAATTCACTCCATGCGTTTGATATCCATCGATATATAACTCCTGAGCTCGTACGTCTCAGAGAAGGGCGTTAGGCAAGAGAATAAATTCTTCGCCGCCAAACGGATATATATTTAATAGAAATCAATCACACAGACTAAAATCCAATGTCAGACACGCAGTCCATTTACAAGTCTGTTTTGGGTCTGAACGAAACCGGAGGCATCTAGTACCCCGCATATCCATCGATCTCCAAGTATGTCTGGACGATCACTAACTGATTCCCTCCTCTTGGGTGTACGGCCCAATCAAGATCATCAGTAATCACCCAAACGACGTGAAGACCTCTGGTCTTCGACCACCGTCTTCATCTTCGGCACCACATCGAATCGGTTATTCAGAATGGGATAAACCCGGTCTTTCCGAATAACTCGCGTACATAATAAACAAGTGTTACACAAACACAACATACGCCTCATTCCATTTCAGAATATTTTTTTATTCAAATATTCATACACTTTGGGAAAGGTTCCCATTAATTTTATCAAAGATAAATTCTTTAAATTTATTCTTTAATCTCCTTTGAATATCAATTCAAACTAGTCGGGATTTGCGAACCACACCGAAGTGATCATTTATTTTATTTCCCAATCCCAACCTATTCACCCTATGAAGTAAAACTGGTAATACTTCATATCTAACACCACGGTGTTATCACTAAATTTAATTACCATTTCACTTTCGAATCTAATTAAAGATTTAACTATCGCTTGGAGTAAAACTGGTGATACTTCCTTCTTGATCTTTTCAAACTAATTAAAGATTCATTAAAACTCCACTTAGGTTTAATCTTTAACTGGGTTAAAGAATCAGTGTCATGAAAAACACGGTCCATAATAAACCAAAAAATCAATACCAATTCAACTCTAATTAAATATTATTTAATTGGTACACTTCATTATATCTAAATAAAAAGATTTAATCTTTTTCTCAACTGGGCTTAAGAACAGTGTTAATGAAGACACCATTCACGACAAACCCAAATTTCATTTGATATTAAATACAAGGCTCTTAATATAAAATATATCGGCTTATATTCAATATCAAATTCTACGACCAACAAATATCGTATTGGAAATAACGATATAAATATATCCTTCGAATTCCCATAACAATACCTGTATCATCACGAAATCCAACATCGAAATATTCCAAAGACAATTTCGGTTCAAATCCATTCCAATTCATTTATTGGAAATTCTGGTTATTTTCAAAACCATTTCAAATCCAATTTATTAATTTTAAAAATAAATAGAGTAATAATTCTAGTTCAAAACTAGTTCATTTCGATAAATATCTATTTTTATCTTTTCAAATATGGAGGTTTTCATCCCAATACTTCACAAATCATTTCTTATGATTTTACATAAATTATTACTATTTTTTATAATTTTATTAAGGCCCGTACAGTCGATTTCCATCAATGGCCATCGAAATACACTTACAGCGACCTTTTCCCAATTTGATTTAGACATAATTCCAAATCCAACAGTTAGATTTCAAATATCCAATATTCACTAGAAAGCTCTTTTCGATACGAACCCAACGGTTCCAGTTTTAGGAGAATCCGACTGACGAATCTCCCGCAACGTCAATTCAAAGTCAATGGTCGAAATTCGCGCACTGCCGCAGCGCGGCGCGTTCTATTCAGGCCATTATATTATATATATAATATATATAATATATACTTCGTCGATTTCCTTTTAAAACATATTTTATAAATCATTTTAAATTCGTTTTCAAAACGATTTCAGCTCCCTTTTCAAATTCAAATCAAAATCGAATTTTTCAATATATATTCATTTTAATTTCATTTCAAATCGATTTCAATTCAATTTCAATTTAATTCGAATTTGTTTCAGTTCAAATCAATTTCAGTTCAATTTCAATAAATTTTAAATTCAATTCAAAATGATTTCAATTCTATTTCAATCTAATTCGAATTTCAATTCTTTCTAATTTAATTCGAATTTCAATTCATTTCAATTTAACAGATTTTGAAATCAATTTCGATATTCATTATAAAATGAATAAAATCGATATGAATATCGTTCACATCGAAATGGCGTCAATCTAATCAACACGGCTTTTATTCAACACATGAAATTATTTTCTTATTTTCCAAATTGAAATGAGGCCCAATCAATTACCATATAGTGTTAGATATATGGATTTTCTGCAACACATGCATATCTCAACAACGACAAATAATCAACCGTCATCCAAAGTGCATTCTACACTGAATAAGCATCAAATATAAATATTCAACGCTCATAACAGTCTGTCAATCAATCGATCGACATACAACTAAACAATCGGGATTAGTGTACGTCAAATATCATCCCAATACCCATGTGGGGTTTCAAACAATGAAACACATATTTTATTTGTGCAGTTGGGCGATGTGTAAAATTTATCGTCCCAATCAATATCAGTCAAATCAGTGTATATAAACAAATCGTCGATTTTTTTATAAATATTCATTTCATATACACGTTAAAAATCATACTTTTAACTATAAAATATTTTCCACTATAAAATATTTTATTTCATTTCACATCACATCACACAATCAACTACACATCAAAATCAAACAAACAAGCATACAAGCCGTCCATGGTCTGTGGACGACGGGTGTCGGGTGCTACTAAACACCGTCAGCGTCCTAGTATATATTTCAAACTAGAAATAAAAATAAAAGTAAGGAGTTCTCACCCAAGCTAAATGCATTCACCGCGACTCTTCTTATGTAGGAAATCTTCATTGTGTTCCCAACAAGATCTGTTCAACACCTTTTGTGTTAAAAATTATGTTTTTAATACGATATCTACATGTTAAAAATCCCATTTTTAACACGATATTAATATTATAAAAATCACATTTTTATACTGTTCGTACGTAAATAAAAATCACATTTTTATATTGCTCGTATGAAAATAAAAATCACATTAAAAGTCGCATCTTAATCATGCTTCTTTGTATATAAAAATCATATTTTTACTCTCGAAATCCATAAACAAAAATCTACTCTTTTATTTGCTTTATATCAAAAAAATAAAAAATCTAACTTTTATTAATCTAAAATTCAACTCTTTTTATAGTAATAATCCTAGCTCTCTATTTTAAAGTCAGATTTTATATAACAACCATAATTATAATTACATAAAATAGATAAAAAATGTAAAAACACACATTTCTATTCAGTTTTTTTCTTCGTTCTAGAGAAGGGGAGTTGGCGCAAGGGTGCTGAACGCAGCGGCGTGGGTCTTGGTGGTCGGAGGTTCTGGTTTGCGGACTGTCCTGGTGGGTTATGGCCTTGTAGAGCGGAAGGAGGAGCGAGGAAGGGGCGTTGGTCTTGCGAGCAAGCGGGGGCTCGACTGGTGATGGGGACTGGCGGTTAAGGGGTAATGCATTGGGAGGTTGTAGGTGGTTGGGGTTTTCAAAGGGGGGGGGCGCGATGGTTTAACATGGAAGGAGGGGCGCATCAGCCAATCGGAGAAGAGGGGAGAGGAGGGAGAGAACGGAGGAAGACAGGGGAAGGGGTGCTGCGGTGGGACGGTGGGGCTCGCCGAAGCTCTGGTGGCGTGGGCGGCGGCCATCGCCTAGAGTGGGGCGGCTTCGATTTGCTGAGGAGCGTTTTCTTATATATATTCTAACGACGATTCACCTATATATATACGTTCGAATTCTATTCAAAATAAATTTCTCATCATTATTATTTAAATAATCTATTTTAAAAAATCAAAATTCGCTAAAATAGCCAAAATAAAAATTTTAAATTGGCCCAGATTTCCGGGTTATTACAAAATTGGATTAGAATTGGTTTTAAAAATAATCAGAATTTCCAATATACGAATTGGAATGGATTTGAATTGAAATTATCTTCGTAATATTTCGATGTTTGATTTCGTGTTTATACATTGTGGAAATTTGAAAGATATATTTATATCGTTATTTCCAATACGATATTTGTTGGTTTCAGAATTTGATTTTAACAACCCTGAATTTTGGGGCCCATTTAAAATTTATTTTAATGAGTTTTGGTTATTTTAAATAATAACAACTAAATTTTTTTTTAGGCATTTTGTTGAAAATGAGTCCAGATTTAAAATTTTCTAATTTTAAATAATTATTAAACAATAGAAGAAAAAAAAATATAATTTGAATAAAAAAATTTACAGTAAAAATACAATTTTAGAGTTGGTATTTTAAAAAATAAAAAAAGGGGCTTAAATTAAAAAGTTACATTGTCATTTTGTTGAAATGAAAAGATTTCATTTTCAAGGTAATACAAGTTTGCATTTTTGTCATATAAACAAGTTTGCATTTTTGTCATATAGGCAAAATAAAACCATTGTCGTGTCGCATTAATTTACACAATTGAAATATAATGTATCATTTTGTTTACATTAAAGAGTTTGCATTGTATTTTTTGTTTACAATAAAGAGAATGAAATGTATCATTTTTATTTACATTAAAATGTTTAAAAGAAAAAAAGTATTATTTTTGTTGCAAAACAAAATATTCATTTTTGTTAGAATTAGAATGACGCACAAAATATCCATTTTGTTGAATAGTGACACATAGAATTACAACTTTTGTGAATTGAAATGAATTAGGATTTAAATTTTTTATGTAAAGAAATGAAAGAAAAGGAAGGATTCATCTTTGAAATAAAATTTAATATAAATAAAGGGATAAAAGGAATAGAAGAATATTTTTAAATGTTAGGGAAAATTTACAGAAGTTAATAGGATTTTAAATCTTAGCAAGTTAAAAACATAAGAATGATTTTTCTAGTAAGTAGTTTGGACTAGATTGTGTATAAATTGAAATTAACAAATTTGTAAATGAGTAAATATAGAAATTTAGAAATAAGCATACACGTATTAAGTACGTTAAAAATATATATATTGATACTATATCCATCCAAAAAAACAAGTAATCAATGCTAGTTATTATTAATATTAGATAAACGTTAAATGCAGTTTTGAATTTGAAACGTTCTCCGATACTTATGCATATTAATTAACGTTACCTATAATAAAAGGAGAATTTACAATTGTAATCGTTGGTGTTAATGGGAGATAAATGTGGAAATAAATGGTAATGAAGCCAGAAAGGTTGAAATTGGTACAAATGAGAATTAAATGTTGTAACTCTAAATTAGGGGAAATTAATATAACAAATATATACACACACATAATAAAGAACTAAAATAAATGACAGTGTAATAAGTGGAAATTACAATAAATTGGAATAATGAAATAAAAAGGGACTGGCATAAATGTTATTTATTTGAATGTCTATTGCCTTAGGTAAAAGTGAGCATTGTGGTTATTAATGACATATGGTAGTTATGGTAATTAAAATAAATGAGGATATGAGTGGGAACCACTGTGGTAAATACTAATTCCAATAAATCACCTTAAAACATATAATAATCTTACCCTAGCTAGGAAGGTATGTCGTTAGGTCTGAATCAGATTTATTAAAAAAATATTGGATTTAAGTGTAAAATACACATTAAAATATTACAAAAGAATGGAAATTTCATAAAACCCTAATTCTAATTATACAGTAGCCGTCACCCCTATTATTTAATGGTCGAATTGCACCCATCGTTCTCCACTAACTTCTCTCTCTTCCCTACAAATTAGACTCCAACCTATACATCATATCGAAGAGATTTTCTTCCTCCACAATTCTATACCACTTGATCATCCTCTGATGCCAAAATCCCTGAGAACTGAGCCCCTCAACATCGGCCAAAACTGCCGCCGTTGTGCTTCCTTTCAGCGTGCGAGTGGCCCCCCCTTGTAGGCGCACGTGCGCCTCACCTAGGCCGTCACAGTGGCACCTTCTGATCATCCAACTGTTACTCTAATCAATTGCAAAAGCCAGACTTAGATTTGAAGTAGTGGGCTCTTCTTACGGCCGAATACAGCAAGGTAGAAGAAAGATTAACACCTTAATGACCTTGTTAATTTAACTTTAAATTAATTACCAATCGTATTTGGTCCATAACTAACTCGTATGTAAACGAAATTCGACAATTTCGGCTCCTGTGGAATCGTACGACAAAGCTCTACAATCATAGACTGAAAAAGGGACAATTCTAAGTAGTTGAAATTTTGACAAATTGAGAACGACGGTGAGATTTCTATATTTTGAATTTTAAAATTAATTATTTATTCTACTGTGGAATTTATATTTTTTTCTATTTAAAATTCATGTTAATGTTGTGTATGTAATGATTTCAGTATTGACTGTTTTATGTTGATGATGAATTACTGAATTGTTTGTGTGTTTCATGGTAGTTATGATACGAATAAAAACTAGTTATCACAAACAAAATCTCTTTTATTTTTCGTACTAGAATAAAGAAATTGATGTGACAAATAAAATTCCTTTTGTTTGTCATATTAAAATACAGAATTGTTTTGACAAATAAAATTCCTTTTATTTGACATATTAGAACATAGAGATTGTTTTGACAAATGAAATTCCTTTTATTTGTCATATTAGAGTATAGAAGTTGATTTATAAATAAAATCCCTTTTATTTGTTATTGAAATGCATAGAAAATCTTGACGTATAAAATATTCCTTTATATGACATTGAAATACATTGAGAGAATGTTTAAATATGAAATGTCCTATTATATGTTATTAAAATGTATAGAAAAGAATAAACAAATAAAATGATTCTTTTATTTGTTGTTAGAACATATAGATGACATGCATGTTCGATTTGAATTGACAAATTATAGATGCCATGTATGTTCGATTCGAATTGACAAATTATATATGTCGTATATATTCTATTGAATTTGACAAATTATATATGTCATGTATGTTTAATTAGAATTGTACATCAACAAGAAAATTTCCTTTTTATTAATGTTATGCTAGATTAAAGAAACAACATTTTTATTTGTAGTGCTATGCTAGAGAAAAATCAACATTTCTGTTATGAAATGTTACATTAGGAAAAGAAGAAAATTTGCTATAGAATGTGGATTAGAAATAAAGCAACATTTTTGTAATGAAATGTTATTCATTTAGAACCAGAATTTGTAAATAAATCGTTATTCATTTAGAATATGTTATGTAAATAAAATGCCACATTATGAAATGTTAACGATGTTAGAAATATCATTTTTATAAAAAGTTAGCAATGTTAGAAGTATCATTTTATGAAATGTTGGCGGTGTTAGAATCAAAAATAACATTTTTATATAGAAATGTTAGATTAGATAAAAAGCAACATTTTATATTAGGAATGTTACGTTAGATGGAAAATTAACATTTTATATTAGGAAGGTTAAATTAGATAAAAAGGCCACTTTTATTAGAAATGTTAAATTAGAACAAAAATATCACTTTTGTTAGTAATGAAATATTAGCATATAAAGATGTCTTTTTAGTTAGAATGTTAAAATATCATTTTTGTTAAAAAATTTAGGTTAGATTGAAGGTGTCATTTTTGGTAAAATAATGTTTTACAAGAAATGATTATTTAAAATAAAAAGATCATCTTTATTAGAAATGTTTGAATAGGATTGTTATGTTAGAAAATAAAATTGGTAATTAATGTTATATTAGTACAAAGTGTGCCATTTTGTCATTTATATTATGTTAGAAAATAAAATTGGTAATTAATTGTAATAACCCGGGAATGCGAGCCAGTATAAAATTTTTATTTTGGCAATTTTAGCCAATTTTGAATATTTAAAATAGATTATTTTAAATAATATCGACGAAAAATTTATTTTGAATATATTTAGAACGTATATATTATATACGTCGTCGTTAGAATATAAATAATTATATATAATTATAAATAGAATTGAAAACGGCGCGGTAGTTCGATAATTCGATTTCAAACTTCAATTGAATGTACCGGGTGCAAAACAATCCGGATTTTAGTGAAACAAAAAATAATAGGATCTATTTGAGAATATCTTTCCAACGAATCTGAAAAATTGAAATTTCATAGCGGGGATCAAAAGATATGTCCAGTTGAAAATTCTAAATAGTCGCTATGGAATTCAAGCCCTTCAAAATGGAGATTTTGCAAACGACCTCGGATTTCGACGAAACCACTTTCGTTGGGTCCGTGATGTCAAATTATTGCTAGGTTCCAAATTTCATAATTTTTCGAATCAATATGTGGGCGTGACAAAGGAAAACGCGTTTGACCAGTTTTAGTTGATTTTAATCGACTAGAAAATGGCCATTTTTCCAACGGTCTCAGAATCCGATGAAACTAGTTTTGTTAGGACCGTATCGTCAATACGAAGCTAGAAAATGTTTTTCTGGAATTTTTCTAGTTAGTATGTGACCCCGGTAAATTGAAATGTGTAACGACCCGGAAATCCATACCTTTTGAATCGACAATAATCCACACATGTCTAACTCAAAACTGTACGTATTTACAGATTGTTAAATGACGATCCACATCTTCAACCATTATAGTCAAAAATATAGATAATCAAGGGGATTAATTTAGAATTAGAAAGAAAGAAGAAAACAAACATAGAATCTCGCAACGGAATGAACAAAATATAATAATAAAATAACAGTTCATGAAGCCGTTTAAAATAAACATTTGATCATTTTACAACATTTATCAGAGTTATACATTTATATACATAACTGGTAATACAGAGTAATGCAGCAGAATAGTAGTGGGATACAATAGTAATAATAATAATAGTATACCGTCTTCATCTGCATCCTTCAAAAGATAACCTTTGAAACTGGGATGCTCTAGTCTGACCCGAGCGTAATAGCGTGAAAATAAAACAAGCTCGGATCAGGCAAAAATATTCTCATCTAAGTCAAATCGACATCATATGAACATACACACACATAACTTAAGAGATGTTACGGGAAATTTCCATCTCCTAAGGATCCGTCAAACTAGATACTATATGATATAATTTCGCTATTATACTAGTGTCTATTCACAAATACTTGTCAGATAAATAGCGTAAGCGGGGTTACATTGATTTCCCTTACACAGTTTATAAGCACATGGTCTATGCAGGTCCTGTAACACAACCAGTAACGTCGGTAGCCAGTGAGTCCCCTATAGACCTATGCCAAAAATCAAAATCGTAGTTGTCTCGCATAAGGATAAACGTATGACAAGGCACATGAGGCTATACCCAAAGTAGTATGCTACTAGTTTGCCTGATCCAGACTGGTGGTTACCCCTAACGGCCCACCGTAGACATCCGCCCCATATCGAATAAAAGGGAAATACATTCCATCAAGGGTGCGCACCAATAAAACGACAACAACTGAATAGTAATAGTATGGACACGAGGTCCAGGAAAATCGAAGAGCAGATGTCCACTAAGAGGTAGTCAAGCCTCATTTGGTCTGGCACGGCTCTTGTTTTTGTCATTTCAAATCGACACAAGTGTCGGGGTCATCCATTATCGTTCACTTTCTTCAAATCCAGTAATCGCCTCCAAATTCACCCTACTTCATTTCTGGAACTCCACCGCGTACACAGTTGTTAAAGTGGTTCCAACATTGACAGAGAGTATGTCAATAAGAGGTCCCGGTCTCTTTAACAACAAAACGTCATGTTACACACCGATTGGTGCTTTTATATTTCAAAAGCGAATCGTTATGATATCAAAATATCATATTTAACTAAACCGATTTCACTTTAAAATATCATATTATTTTAATCACAATAATATTTACTTTCAGAATTTATATTCACTTTGAGATAAATTTCAATTTCAATAATTGGTTATAACTTCAATTAACCACATTTCATTCGAATTATTCGATTTACTTCAAAAATAGTTTTGAATTCATTTCAGATTTTAACATCAAAATAATCATATTTACTTTTAAATCAAAGATTTAAATGTAAACAAATTTCCACTTCTAAAACAGTTTATAAGTTTGAAATAGTTTTGAGGTTTAATTAAATTTTTGAATAATTGTAAATAGTTTTGGGAGATTTGGAATAGCTTGGAAATCAAAACAGTTTGAGTGTTGGAAATGGTTTTAGGTATATAAAATATTTTATAAAAAAACTACTTATATATCTAGAAAGAATAGGTTTTTTTTTTGAAAACAATTTATAGAAATTTGTTTATATAGAAATAATTTCAAATAACTTGTTACTTTCTATTTTCAATAAATATGAACCTAAGTTCAGAACTCAAAACAACCAAATCGATTTCCAATATCCAGTCCAAATCGATTCCCAAAATCAAATCTATTTGAGAACAATCCATTTTAAAGGATAACTTCCAATTTCGAAATATTATTTGAATCTATTCGATTCAAATCAAATCCAAGTTCAAGTTCAAGTTCATAATTTTTTTTTTAATTTCAAAGTTTAAATAAAGATTTATACCTTTGAAATAATTCAATTTCAACTTTTCAAATTCAATTCAAATTAAATTTCAAAGTTTAAATAAAGATTTAAACCTTTGAAATAGTTTAAATTATAATCATTTCAATTCTAATTTAATTTCAAAGTTTAAATGAAGATTTAAACCTTTGAAATAATTCAATTTCAACATTTCAACTATAATTCAATTTGGAATGATTTCAATTCATCACCAATTTTAGTTCAAATTTCAATTTAACAAACTTAGATCATTTCAGTTTGAATTAAATTTCAAAGTTTAAATAAAGATTTAAACCTTTGAAATATTTCAAATTATAATCAATTTTAGTTCAAATTTCAAAATAACAAATTTAGATCATTTCAAGTTGAATTAAATTTCAAACGTTTAAATAAAGATTTAAACCTTTGAAATAATTCCATTTCCACATTTCAACTTCAAATTCCAATGTATAATTCAATTTAAATAATTTCAATTTATTTTCTTTACACAGAATCACTTATTTAAATCGGTTTCACAAATTCTAAAATTTATAGATTTAACCAATCCGGTGTCCGTATGATAATTCTCTATCCTATGGCCAAGTTCAGATTTTAAATTTTAATTTCAGGGAATGGATATATATCATTTCAATCCAAAGGTCAGATGTCATATGTATATATCATTTCAACCTATTTCTTAATTTATTCGAAATGATAGTTTATGATGATGCCCGTAACATCCAAGGTGATAACAATGATATAAAAATATAGACAAACATCCATACAGTTCAATATATCCATAAATAGACATCCATCACAACCATCATCCAAAACAGTTCAATTTGCAATAATTAACTGATTATATTTGTCGGGGTTTAACTAGCAATTTAATTCAAAAATAAACTAACTGTCAGTTTTATTTCTAACAGTTTAAATTAGGTGTCCATTTAAAATAGCAACCAACAACCAAATAACCAAATCAATCAATGATTTCAATTTCACAAAAATGTGAATATTTTTGCAGGTGTGAGAAAACTCACCTTTCGTGGCACAGAAGTAGAGACGATAACAGATAGGCGCGAAACCGAAATAACACCGAAACTTCAGCGAACTGAACAAAGAAATTACGGTCAAGACACGTATAAACCGAGCGAAGTTTGAGTACCCAAAATAAAAGTTAATTCTTTTTTTTTTTTTTACAAAAAAAAAACTTTGTGATAGGAAAAAAGAAAAATATATACTAAAATAAAATGGACAAAACTTGGTCACATGCATGCATTTTGTTCCAAATGGATGGAACCAATGTATGCTATTGGGAGTATGCGATTTGCGCATTTTCCCATTCATTTCTTTTTTTTTATTAAAAAAACAAAACTTTTTTTTTTGTATTGGCTCAATGACATGCGGTACTGCACAAAGACCCAACAGGCATAGACACTCACGCCATGCACCCAAACCAAAAAAACACACCTACAAGGCATACACACACACTGCACATATTAAAATTTAAATAGTAGAATGGTCTCACGACTCTCACCCAAGCTCAACGTCCAGACATGACTACATGCATTATTCATTTTGATGTCCTGTCTTCTACCTTCAGGTTTGAACCTCTCCACTGCACCAACAAAGCAAAGCCATCAAAACTTTCGAGCCTGCTCTCACCTCTTATCATTTGTTCTCATTTCCATTCACAGCCATGGTGCCTTTCTTTTACCTCATGTATGCTTACGTTTTTTTTCGTTTTCTTTTTTTTTTTCTCTTTTTCTAACTCACGCCATATGTGAACTCACCCTTATTCCTTTAAATCTTCATGCACAGGAGGTTACATAAGTGAATTGATGAATAGAACAGAGGTAGGGAAGAAGTAACGTAGGAAAGAATATGTTGCCAGCATAAAAAAAAATGTTTTTCTCCCCCCTTTGTTGCTTGCGTCCCACTGAATGTCTGGGAACATCAAAATAGAAAGAAGAATGTGCTCCCTTGTTTCATGCATAGAGAAGAAATGGCAAAAATAATGGTTTTACCTGCCAACATGATTGAATGAAAGTTTATGTCCTCATTCCCTTTTTGTGTCAAAGAGAAAAAAAATTGTCCTTGTTGTTGGAACCATCCACCCCTCTCTTTCCATGCGTTTTTGGCATTTGCCAGGAAGAAATGCAAATTGTTTTGCATGGTAAAGGGAAGACAATGGAAAAATAAAAGTTTTTTTCTTATGACTTGCGTGAGCTTTTAAAATGAAGAGAAGAGAGAAAAAGAAATAGGAAGGGAGCAAAAGTAAGTTACTAAAAGAGAAGAGAATGAGGTTCTGTGAAAAAAAAATGTCCTAAGTTTGTTTTTGTGCCGAGAAAAAAAAAGGAAAATTAAAAGGTGTCTTGCTGTGAATATGATCCCTCTCCCCTCATGTCCATGCGTGTTTACATAAGGAAGAACACTTAATAGCTAAGCTAATATATATATATATATATATATGTATGTATATATATATGGATCGTGCAATAGCAGATGGCAATGGAGCATTTAATGGAGAGGTGTAATGACTAATGAGTGTGTATAGGCCTTTGGCTGCTAAGGGTGAGGATGTTTGCATTGATGATGAGAGAACGTGAGTGAAGTGAAAGAGTACCGGGAAGAGAACCCTTTTGTCATAAAGAAAGCATGGTTCACAAAGAAAGAAGGATGGAAGTAAGGTACAGAAGAAGACATGGAAATGCACGAATTTGGAACGTCCATGCAAGGCATTGGAGACAAATATGTGTAGATAGTTTGGTTAGATAAGGGACAAATGCTTAGATATATAACGTGCATAGCTTTTTGAAATGGAAAATGTTCCATGCGTATGCATGTAAATGCATCTAAGGAATGGTAATCTAAAAAGAAGGAAAGTTCCCATTTTAAAAACAAAAAAATATTTAGGTAGTTTAATAAAATAAAAATGCATCTTTTGCAGACCCAAAATATATAGAAAGATATGTAAGATCGTAAAAGGGACACATCGAACTCAAATGGCTCTATTTTAAAAATGAACTGTGCAAGCATTTTCACAATTTCAGCGCGAACCGAACACCGAAAATGACAAATGAATATATTTTGGTAATCAGCGCGACGAGACGAACACAACGGTATATAATTTGCAGTGTCTGCATGCTGCGTTCAAAAACGCGTTACGGACCTCTTTAACGTAGAAATGTGGATGAAAAACGGAGGTCAAAGCGTCCGATTTTCACAAAACGAATTTCGCCGTTGGATTATTGACGACGAATAGAATATTTTTTGTGTTTGTCCGAAATGATTTCGAAGAGATTTTAAAATCGTTAAAATTTGAACTGTTATGCGCAGCTTTGCACCGAAAAATTGCGCGACCGACAACATTCAAATTTTCCGATGAAATTTTCACAGCTGCTACATTTCATTATACGTAGTTCAAATTGAAAATTCCCATTACGAGAAATTATAGAATATTTTCAAAATAAAATTCAATTTAATTCGCAATTTAAATTGTTATAAATTGCGGGATGTTACATTCTCCCCTACTCAAAACTTTTCGTCCTCGAAAAGGAACGAAGCAAGGTAGTAAGTACATATATATACTTAGCCCAAACTAATTTATAAAAAAACAAAATTTGTAATTTTTGAATTTTAAAGTCTCCAAAAAAAATTCTAACATCCGAAATCACATAAAAATTCGGTTGCACCTCCTTTGTACGGAGGGACTTTGGCGGCACGCCAGATAAAGATAAAACTTATACATCGGCTCTCATGACCAGAAAATCCAATATAAATCAATATGCACATCCTATTTATATATATATATATATATATATATATTTGTGTAGGCGTACCTTTTTATTTTATTTATATATAAGCGAGTTCGCTTATATGCGCAAGCAAAACGATAAACGCGCGCAAGCTTCCAAATTTAAATCAAACACATTCTGTACCTACAAATTACTCAATAACAGTGATATGTGAATAATGTACTTGAGACACATCCATGCATACATCAAAATGCAACAACAATACACATGAACATAGCAAATGCAACATAATAACATGCAACAATCAAATTTATATAGTTTATTCATACCCATACAATTTTCGTTTGATAGGTTCACATATGTCTTTATGTTTATTGTATTCGCATTAAATTGTTTCTCATCCAATTTGCTTGAATTTATTGATTTCCATATATTCATTCGTGTTTAATGAATTTTTAGTCAATAGTTTTCACTAGTTCAAAATCTACTTATTTCAACAATATTAAAATTTTCTATATGCTGGCATTTCGTTTTATCTATACTTATTCTCAACATGTTTGAAATTTATATACTTACTCATCCCGATTTCTATATATGTTAATGCTTTAATTTCATCTACATCTTATGTTCTCTATGTTTTTAATTAACTTGCTTAAATATATTTACAATCGATTCAACTTATAACTTATTTACATCGCAAAATAACTTATAGTAAATTTTTTTAAGCTTATCTTTGACATTTTATTCAATCAGGATCTAAGTCCATTATTTTCATAACTTGGATTAGCTGATTTCATTAGTTTAATTTGTTTAGCTCACTTCCTTTGTGAATATTCCATCCATTTGTTAATCGTTTTAGACGTTAACAAATTTTTTTTTTTTTTTATAACTGCTTGATTTACCTTAATAAACATTTCTTTGGTTCAAATTCATTTTTTTTAACATCTTTACTTTTCTTTATCTTCATAACATTTCTATGATTCAACGTATCATTTTTTTGGAACATGTTATTCATTTAAATTTCATTTGTAAATTTTTTTATTACATATATATACACTTAAACTTTTCATTTAGGTATGTTTGTATATATTACAATTGAAATTTTAGTATTTCACAGCTTTACTCTTTATTATCAAAGTAACATGAGTATTTGTTTCTATTTTACTGTAACATTTTCCTTACTTTATGTTTCAATTTTATAATATTATATTATATTTTCATTTATATTTCTCTTATTCATTTATCGTATTTCTTTATTCACTTATTCAAAATTGCATTTGATATTAATACTGACAACTATTTATTTCATTGATTATCAACAAGGAGAGTAATTTGTATCAAACGGAGATTTGAGAATCTTAAATACCAATTTCTTTTCAAAACATTTTGAAATACCATATACTATACATAATTTTTTTTTATCAAAACATACTAAAGAATTCAAATTAAAATTATTTCCAAAACGAATGGTAGCAATGCTACCAAGTGGTTTCCCCCACTTTGAGACTCGAAAATGAAAGTCGATGACTATGATCATCTCATCACCGAAATTTATTTCCTAGTAGCAAAATAGAGTACTTAACCTTTTTTTTTTTTTTTGAATATCCTTCAAATATTACTACTATATTTTTTTTTCAAAACCTTGAAAAACATTTACAAATCATCGGAATTTAAAGATCTCATATTCTCCATTTAAATTCATTTGGTGTACAGTCAGTTATAAATCAAATATAAAAGATCGATTTATTGTTATAGTCAATAGGTTAAGATTTTTGACTAATTTACCATCAAATTTCAAAATTATTTATCTTACATATATAAAATATATATGAAAACAATATTGTGTTAGAATGCCTCGTTCAAGTGTTTTGAAATCCCATTCGGTAACGCTTGCAACACGCATCGACTGGAACTCCGAACTCACTCAATAAGCCAAACAACACAAAATAAAACCATTTTTTTATATCAAAAGTACAAGTACGCTCTCTCGTATATATATACACTCAGAACTCATTCTAGGGTGTTACTAACCCTATCTCTAATGAGTAAATCCCAATAGAGCCAAGGTTTACAGCTAAACCAAAAGCTCTGATACCAACTGTAACGACCCGGAAATCCATACCTTTTGAATCGACAATAATCCACACATGTCTAACTCAAAACTGTACGTATTTACAGATTGTTAAATGACGATCCACATCTTCAACCATTATAGTCAAAACTATAGATAATCAAGGGGATTAATTTAGAATTAGAAAGAAAGAAGAAAACAAACACAGAATCTCGCAACGGAATGAACAAAATATAATAATCAAATAACAGTTCATGAAGCTGTTTAAAATAAACATTTGATAATTTTACAACATTTATCAGAGTTATACATTTATATACATAACAGGTAATACAGAGTAATGCAGCAGAATAGTAGTGGGATACAATAGTAATAATAATAACAGTATACCGTCTTCATCTTCATCCTTCAAAAGATAACCTTTGAAACTGGGATGCTCTAGTCTGACCCGAGCGTAATAGCGTGAAAATAAAACAAGCTCGGATCAGGCAAAAATATTCTCATCTAAGTCAATCCGACATCATATGAACATACACACACATAACTTAAGAGATGTTACGGGAAATTTCCATCTCCTAAGGATCCGTCAAACTAGATACTATATGATACAATTTCGCTATTATACTAGTGTCGATTCACAAACACTTGTCAGAAAAATAGCGTAAGCGGGGTTACATTGATTTCCCTTACACAGTTTATAAGCACATGGTCTATGCAGGTTCTGTAACACAACCAGTAACGTCGGTAGCCAGTGAGTCCCCTATAGACCTATGCCAAAAATCAAAATCGTAGTTGTCTCGCATAAGGATAAACGTATGACAAGGCACATGAGGCTATACCCAAAGTAGTATGCTACTAGTTTGCCTAATCCAGACTGGTGGTTACCCCTAACGGCCCACCGTAGACATCCGCCCCATATCGAATAAAAGGGAAATACATTCCATCAAGGGTGCGCACCAATAAAACGACAACAACTGAATAGTAATAGTATGGACACGAGGTCCAGGAAAATCGAAGAGCAGATGTCCACTAAGAGGTAGTCAAGCCTCATTTGGTCTGGCACGGCTCCTGTTTTAGTCATTTCAAATCGACACAAGTGTCGGGGTCATCCATTATCGTTCACTTTCTTCAAATCCAGTAATCGCCTCCAAATTCACCCTACTTCATTTCTGGAACTCCACCGCGTACACAGTTGTTAAAGTGGTTCCAACATTGACAGAGAGTATGTCAATAAGAGGTCCCGGTCTCTTTAACAACAAAACGTCATGTTACACACCGATTGGTACTTTTATATTTCAAAAGCGAATCGTTATGATATCAAAATATCATATTTAACTAAACCGATTTCACTTTAAAATATCATATTATTTTAATCACAATAATATTTACTTTCAGAATTTATATTCACTTTGAGATAAATTTCAATTTCAATAATTGGTTATAACTTCAATTAACCACATTTCATTCGAATTATTCGATTTACTTCAAAAATAGTTTTGAATTCATTTCAGATTTTAACATCAAAATAATCATATTTACTTTTAAATCAAAGATTTAAATGTAAACAAATTTCCACTTCTAAAACAGTTTATAAGTTTGAAATAGTTTTGAGGTTTAATTAAATTTTTGAATAATTGTAAATAGTTTTGGGAGATTTGGAATAGCTTGGAAATCAAAACAGTTTGAGTGTTGGAAATGGTTTTAGGTATATAAAATATTTTATAAAAAAAAAACTACTTATATATCTAGAAAGAATAGGTTTTTTTTTTAAAACAATTTGTATAAATTTGTTTATATAGAAATAATTTCAAATAACCTGTTACTTTCTATTTTCAATAAATATGAACCTAAGTTCAGAACTCAAAACAACCAAATCGATTTCCAATATCCAGTCCAAATCGATTCCCAAAATCAAATCTATTTGAGAACAATCCATTTTAAAAGATAACTTCCAATTTCGAAATATTATTTGAATCTATTCGATTCAAATCAAATCCAAGTTCAAGTTCAAGTTCATAATTTTTTTTAATTTCAATTTGAATTTAATTTCAAAGTTTAAATAAAGATTTATACCTTTGAAATAATTCAATTTCAACTTTTCAAATTCAATTCAAATTAAATTTCAAAGTTTAAATAAAGATTTAAACCTTTGAAATAGTTTAAATTATAATCATTTCAATTCTAATTTAATTTCAAAGTTTAAATGAAGATTTAAACCTTTGAAATAATTCAATTTCAAAATTTAAACTATAATTCAATTTGGAATGATTTCAATTCATCACCAATTTTAGTTCAAATTTCAATTTAACAAATTTAGATCATTTCAGTTTGAATTAAATTTCAAAGTTTAAATAAAGATTTAAACCTTTGAAATATTTCAAATTATAATCAATTTTAGTTCAAATTTCAAAATAACAAATTTAGATCATTTCAAGTTGAATTAAATTTCAAACGTTTAAATAAAGATTTAAACCTTTGAAATAATTCAATTTCCACATTTCAACTTCAAATTCCGATGTATAATTCAATTTAAATAATTTCAATTTATTTTCTTTACACAGAATCACTTATTTAAATCGGTTTCACAAATTCTAAAATTTATAGATTTAACCAATCCGGTGTCCGTATGATAATTCTCTATCCTATGGCCAAGTTCAGATTTTAAATTTTAATTTCAGGGAATGGATATATATCATTTCAATCCAAAGGTCAGATGTCATAGGTATATATCATTTCAACCTATTTCTTAATTTATTCGAAATGATAGTTTATGATGATGCCCGTAACATCCAAGGTGATAACAATGATATAAAAATATAGACAAACATCCATACAGTTCAATATATACATAAATAGACATCCATCACAACCATCATCCAAAACAATTCAATTTGCAATAATTAACTGATTATATTTGTCGGGGTTTAACTAGCAATTTAATTCAAAAATAAACTAACTGTCAGTTTTATTTCTAACAGTTTAAATTAGGTGTTCATTTAAAATAGCAACCAACAACCAAATAACCAAATCAATCAATGATTTAAATTTCACAAAAATGTGAATATTTTTGCAGGTGTGAGAAAACTCACCTTTCGTGGCACAGAAGTAGAGACGATAACAGATAGGCGCGAAACCGAAATAACACCGAAACTTCAGCGAACTGAACAAAGAAATTACGGTCAAGACACGTATAAACCGAGCGAAGTTTGAGTACCCAAAATAAAAGTTAATTCTTTTTTTTTTTTTACAAAAAAAAAAACTTTGCGATAGGAAAAAAGAAAAATTTATACTAAAATAAAATGGACAAAACTTGGTCACATGCATGCATTTTGTTCCAAATGGATGGAACCAATGTATGCTATTGGGAGTATGCGATTTGCGCATTTTCCCATTCATTTTTTTTTTATTAAAAAAAACAAAACTTTTTTTTTGTATTGGCTCAATGACATGCGGTACTGCACAAAGACCCAACAGGCATAGACACTCACGCCATGCACCCAAACCAAAAAAACACACCTACAAGGCATACACACACACTTCACATATTAAAATTTAAATAGTAGAATGGTCTCACGACTCTCACCCAAGATCAACGTCCAGACGTGACTACATGCATTATTCATTTTGATGTCCTGTCTTCTTCCTTCAGGTTTGAACCTCTCCACTGCACCAACAAAGCAAAGCCATCAAAACTTTCGAGCCTGCTCTCACCTCTTATCATTTGTTCTCATTTCCATTCACAGCCATGGTGCCTTTCTTTTACCTCATGTATGCTTACGTTTTTTTTTCATTTTCTTTTTTTTTCTCTTTTTCTAACTCACGCCATATGTGAACTCACCCTTATTCCTTTTAATCTTCATGCGCAGGAGGTTACATAAGTGAATTGATGAATAGAACAGAGGTAGGGAAGAAGTAACGTAGGAAAGAATATGTTGCCAGCATAAAAAAAATGTTTTTCTCCCCCCTTTGTTGCTTGCGTCCCACTGAATGTCTAGGAACATCAAAATAGAAAGAAGAATGTGCTCCCTTGTTTCATGCATAGAGAAGAAATGGCAAAAATAATGGTTTTACCTGCCAACATGATTGAATGAAAGTTTATGTCCTCATTCCCTTTTTGTGTCATAGAGAAAAAAAATTGTCCTTGTTGTTGGAACCATCCACCCCTCTCTTTCCATGCGTTTTTGGCATTTGCTAGGAAGAAATGCAAATTGTTTTGCATGGTAAAGGGAAGACAATGGAAAAATAAATTTTTTTTTCTTATGACTTGCGAGAGCTTTTAAAATGAAGAGAAGAGAGAAAAAGAAATAGGAAGGGAGCAAAAGTAAGTTACTAAAAGAGAAGAGAATGAGGTTCTGTGAAAAAAAATTGTCCTAAGTTTGTTTTTGTGCCGAGAAAAAAAAGGAAAATTAAAAGGTGTCTTGCTGTGAATATGGTCCCTCTCCCCTCATGTCCATGCGTGTTTACATAAGGAAGAACACTTAATAGCTAAGCTAATATATATATATATATATATATATATATATATATGGATCGTGCAATAGCAGATGGCAATGGAGCATTTAATGGAGAGGTGTAATGACTAATGAGTGTGTATAGGCCTTTGGCTGCTAAGGGTGAGGATGTTTGCATTGATGATGAGAGAACGTGAGTGAAGTGAAAGAGTATCGGGAAGAGAACCCTTTTGTCATAAAGAAAGCATGGTTCACAAAGTAAGAAGGATGGAAGTAAGGTACAGAAGAAGACATGGACATGCATGAATTTGGAACGTCCATGCAAGGCATTGGAGACAAATATGTGTAGATAGTTTGGTAAGATAAGGGACAAATGCTTAGATATATAACGTGCATAGCTTTTTGAAATGGAAAATGTTCCATGCGTATGCATGTAAATGCATGTAAGGAATGGTAATCTAAAAAGAAGGAAAGTGCCCATTTTAAAAACAAAAAAATATTTAGGTAGTTTAATAAAATAAAAATGCATCTTTTGCAGACCCAAAATATATAGAAAGATATGTAAGATCGTAAAAGGGACACATCGAACTCAAATGGCTCTATTTTAAAAATGAACTGTGCAAGCATTTTCACAATTTCAGCGCGAACCAAACACCGAAAATGACAAATGAATATATTTTGGTAATCAGCGCGACGAGACGAACACAATGGTATATAATTTGCAGTGTCTGCATGCTCCGTTCAAAAACGCGTTACGCACCTCTTTAACGTAGAAATGTGGATGAAAAACGGAGGTCAAAGCGTCCGATTTTCACAAAACGAATTTCGCCGTTGGATTATTGACGACGAATAGAATATTTTTCGTGTTTGTCCGAAATGATTTCGAAGAGATTTTAAAATCGTTAAAATTTGAACTGTTATGCGCAGCTTTGCACCGAAAAATTGCGCGACCGACAACATTCAAATTTTCCGATGAAATTTTCACAGCTGCTACATTTCATTATACGTAGTTAAAATTGAAAATTCCCATTACGAGAAATTATAGAATATTTTCAAAATAAAATTCAATTTAATTCGCAATTTAAATTGTTATAAATTGCGGGATGTTTCAAAATGCATGTTCAAATTCAATATATAGAGTTATATGTTGATTTTAACGAAAACTGATCAAAACGATCGAATCAGCCTATGTGGCATATCCCATTGTGTTCGGAATGGGGGTAATTAGCTATGGACGACAGGCGGTGGGCCTCGTTTAGAGGTCGTATGTAAAAGTCAACTTATTTTAGATTAAAATAATAAAATAAACCCCCTCTTCCCTCTCTATATTCTTTCTGCCCCCCCTCTTCTCGTTTTCATTAATTCAGAGGAAAAAAAACAAAAGAGAAAAACAAACAAAAAGGGCGGAGCCCTAAATCGCACGCCGCCACCGTATCGCGCCCGCCACCAGTCGCCCCCCTCCTCCTTCGTCGACCGCAACCACCACCGAACCCCCCTGCTCTCGCGACGCAGCACCCCCCTGCCACCAAAAGTCGACCGCAACCACCACCGAACTGCCCCTCTTCCTCTTCCCTCCTGCGCCGCCTCCTATTCTTCTTCTTCTTCGACTGAGAAGCCCTTCTTCTCCTCCTCTGACCAAAAACAAAGTGAGTTTATATATTGTTTTAATTTATTTTATTCAATGAAGTTAGTTAAATCAGTTTTATTTTTAGTGTTGAAAAGCTATGGTTTTTACTATATGAAAGATTAGATTTTTTTAAATAGAAAAGGCGAAATTTCTATATAGAGCATAGCGATATAAAAATATAATCTTTATTATATGAATACCGTTGTAAAAATAGAATTTTTATCTATATAGCTACAGTGTAAAAATAGAATTTTTATCTATATAGCTACGGTGTAAAAATAGAATTTTTATCTATATAGCTACCGTGTAAAAATAGAATTTTTATCTATATAGCTACGGTGTAAAAATAGAATTTTTATCTATATAGTAGCGGTGTGAAAATGGAAATTTTATCCATATAGCTTGTTTATAAAAATTCGATTTTTATATATTGAATAGCAAAGTAAAAATTCGATTTTTATATATTGAATAGCAAATTAAAAATTCGATTTTTATATATTGAATAGCAAAGTAAAAATTCGATTTTTATATATTGAATAGCAAAGTAAAAATTCGATTTTTATATATTGAATAGCAAAGTAAAAATTCGATTTTTATATACTGAATAGCGAAGTAAAAGTTCGATTTTTATATATGTAGTGGCTACGGGCAAACGAAGATGACAAAGATGCGATAACGATGAAGATTTCTATGAATGAAGAGTCGTGGTATTGGATAGCTATCGGTGAGAACTTCTCACTCTTCAATTTCTTTTTCTAGTTATATATATATATACAAGGATGCAGACGGTGTTTAGTAGCACCCGACACCCGTCATCCACAGACCATGGATGGCTTGTTTGTTAAATTCTTTGGTTGTGTAGTTGGTTAGTTTATTTGGTTTGAATTGAATATAAAACGATTTCGAAATGAATTGAATATAAAACGATTTCGAAATGAATTGAATATAAAACGATTTCGAAATGAATTGAATATAAAATGATTTCGAAATGAATTGAATATAAAACGATTTCGAAGTGAATTGAATATAAAATGATTTCGAATTGAATTGAATAGAAAACGGAAATGAATTGAAAATAAAACGATTTCGAAATGAATTGAAAATAAAACGATTTCGAAATGAATTGAAAATAAAACGATTTCGAAATGAATTGAAAATAGAACGATTTCGAAATGAATTGAATATAAAACGTTTTCGAAATGAATTGAATATAAAACGATTTCGAAATGAATTGAATATAAAACGATTTCGAAATGAATTGAAAATAAAACGATTTCGTAATGAATTGAAAATAAAACGATTTCGAAATGAATTGAAAATAAAACGATTTCGAAATGAATTGAAAATAAAACGATTTCGAAATGAATTGAAAATAAAACGATTTCGAAATGAATTGAAAATAAAACGATTTCGAAGTGAATTGAATATAAAACGATTTCGAAGTGAATTGAATATAAAACGATTTCGAATTGAATTGAATATAAAACGATTTCGAAGTGAATTGAATATAAAACGATTTCGAAATGAATTGAATATAAAACGATTTCGAAATGAATTGAATATAAAATGATTTCGAAATGAATTGAATATAAAAGGATTTCGAAATGAATTGAAAATAAAACGATTTCTAAATGAATTGAAAATAAAACGATTTCGAAATGAATTGAAAATAAAAATATTTCTAAATGAATTGAAAATAAAACGATTTCGAAATGAATTGATAATAAAACGATTTCGAAATGAATTGAATATAAAACGATTTCGAAATGAATTGAATGTAAAACAATTTCGAAATGAATTGAATATAAACGATTTCGAAGTGAATTGAATATAAAACGATTTCGAAGCGAATTGAATATAAAACGATTTCGAAATGAATTGAATAAAAACGATTTCGAATTGAATTGAATATATAACGAATTTGATTTCAATTGAATATATAACGAATTTGATTTGAATTGAATAGAAAACCAATTTGAATTTGAATTGAATAGAAAACGAATTGAATTCAAATTGAATAGAAAACGAATTGAATTTAAATTGAATAGAAAAAGTATTGAATTCGAATCGAATTAAAAATCGATTTGAATTGAAATCAAATAGAAATGAAAATAATAAGGATTTATAATAGAAAATTCAATTTTGATTTGAATTTGAAATAAAGGTTGTAATTGTTTTTGAAACGAATTCAAAACTATTTATAAAATTCGTTTTGAATAGTAATCGATGTAATATATATTATATATTATATATATAATATAATGGCCTGAATAGAACGCGCCGCGCCGCGGCAGTTCGCGAATTTCGACCATTTATTTCAAACGGACTTTACGGGAGATCCGACCGTCGGATTCTCCTAAAACCAGAACCGTTGGGTTCGTATCGAAAAGAGCTTTCTAACGAATATTAGAAATTCAAAATCTAACAGTTGGATTTGGAGATACATCCAAATCAAATTCAGAAAAGGTCATTGTAAGTGCGGTTCGATGGCCATTGTTGGAAATCGACTGTACGGGCCTTGATAAAATTATTAAAAATATCAATAATTTGTGTAAAATCATAAGAAGTGATTTGGGTAAAATTGGGATGAAAAACTCCACATTTGAAAAGAAAAAAATAGATTTTTATCAAATTGAACTAGTTTTGAACTGAAATTAAAACCCAATTATTTTTAAATAAATAAATTGGATTTGAAATGGGTTTAATTAGAAGTGATTAGTGGGTTTATCGTGAACAGTGTTTTAAATAATAACACTTGTTCTTTAACCCGATAATAAATAGAATGTGATTTGGGTTTGTTGTGAACTGTGTTTTAAATGACATTAGTTCTTTAACCCAGTAAAGGGAGTTTTGATGAATCCGCAATTAGATTGAAATGTGAATTGATAATTCAAATTATCAAATTTGGCAAATGAGCGAGAATGGAGTACTAACAGTTTTGCTCCAAAGCGATAGTTAAATCTTTAATTAGATTCGAACGTGAAATGGTAATTAATTTTACCGATAACACCCTGGTGTTAGATATGGAGTATTACCGGTTTTGCTTCATGGGATGAATAGGTTGGGATTGGGAAATAAAATAAATAATTACTTCGATGTGGTTCGCTAATCTCGACTAGTTTGAAAAACCATAATTTGGTTTGAAATGATATCCAAAGGAAGATTAAAGAATAAATTTTAAAGAATTTATCTTGGATAAAATTAATGGGAACCTTTCCCTAAGAATTGAAATTTAGGAACTAGCTGAAGGTTAGTTAAGAAGAATGGTTTCCTGGATATTAATCTGATGTTGGTTTCGGCCTTCGGGGTTAATATTTGGGAAATTGCTCTCTTACTGATTTACGGTTAGTGACTAATGAATTGGAATGAGGCGTATGTTGTGTTTGTGTAACATTTGTTTTAATATACGCGGGTTGTTCGGAAAGGCCGGGTTTATACCCATTCTGAATAACCGATTCGACGATATGTCGAAGATGAAGACGGTGGTCGAAGACTGGAGTTCTTCACATCGTTTGGATAATTACTGACGATCCTGGTTGGGCTGTACACCCAAGAGGATGGAAATAGTTGGTGGTCGTACAGACGTACTTGGAGATCGATGGATATGCGAGGAATGTCCCTCCGGTTTCGTTCAGACCCAGAACGAACTTGTAAATGGATTGTGTGTCTGACATTGGATTTTATTCTGTGTTGATTGATTTTTGTTAAATATATATCTGTTGGCGGCGGAGAATTTATTCTCTTGCTTAACGCCCTTCTCTGAGACGTACGAGCTCAGAGGTTGTATATCGATGGACATCAGTCGCATGGCATAAATTGCCAGTGTGGCATGCTGAGTTGCATGGATCAAGGCTTCTGTTGAAAAGCAAAGTCTTGTGGTTGATGATCAAAGCACGGCCTACGTGGCAGCTTTGTGTATAACGTGAATTCGCGAGCCTCACACCTCGGTATGAGTTAAAAATGGGATAAGGACTGCGGGGAGAGCACGACATTTCTTTCTAGCTTTGGTGGTGTCAGTGACTTACCAGCCCTGACATTTATATACTTTTCACCTTTGTGGTTGTTGGATGAAGCGCCTCGATTTTAGGTCTGTAAGGACCTAGAAACGTGTGTTCAGGAATACTAATCCTCTAACATAAGTGAGGACCGGCCCTGAAGATCCAGGGGTTACCCGGAGTGTGTAGTCCCGAGGCATTTGCTAGAGTGTCTCGAAGTGGAGAGGAGCTTGCCCCTTGCCTCGACTCATGACGGAAATCCAATTTCCAATACGTGTATTTCGGTTTTATTTGTAGAGCCTAGTATGGCGACATGGTAGATGGTACCCATGCCGCCTAGGATTGATATTTATGATTGAAATTGTTTTGACAATATGCACTTATTATAGTATCAAATGATTTGTTTTAAACGTACCAAGCATGTTCGCCTATTATAAGGGAAAACCCTATCCTCCGGCTTGCGTTGCATTGTGTGATGGGACCTGGGTCTTATAATAGCTTCATTTTTCGAAAAACATTGCGCTGTTTATTCTATGCACTGGTATTCTTGGGAGGAAACCCGTTCCGTGTTATACGGCGTGGTCCCTTGAATTACTCTCTTTTAAAGTAAAGTTTCAAATAACTGTTTTAGTTCTCACACCAGTCACATGACTGACTTGGAGTTTATTGTTTAACCTAAACTCTGGGTGCCCCTATTTTCCGCACGGGTAGCTAGTAGTTTTGGTTTTGCAAATTTATATTCACAGGATCCTGGTTTACAGCTGGAATGATATCTGGAAAGCTCTGTATCCGTATATCACCTTCAGTTGTGCTTTGTATTATTTCTTTTCCGCTGCTATGTAATTTATTGTAATCTCTGATATTTATCGAATGTAATTTATTCAATTATACTCTTTATATTCTTGTATCTGATGGAATTGTTGTAATAGCAATGAAATGTTCCCCCGTCTGCGTTCTATTTGTCGTGTTCTCAAACGATCAGGGGTTTCGAACGGTCTAGATCGGTTTAACGACTGATTCGGATCGAGCGAAATTCCTTGCCGTCACATTAATTTTATATTAGTATAAATTGTGCCATTTTGTCATTTATGTTATGTTAGAGAATAAAATTGGTAATTAATGTTGTATTAGTACAAATTGTGCCATTTTGTCATTTATGTTATGCTAGAAAATAAAATTGGCAATTAATGTTATATTAGTACAAATTGTGCCATTTTTGTTATGTTAGAAAATGAAGTTGGTCATTAATATTATACTAGTACAAATTGTGCCATTTTGTCATTTAGGTTAGAATTCAAGAACTTCACGTATGATTCGAAAGCACATTTATGTTAGAAAGAACATTTATGTTAGAAATAAACATTTATGAGGGAATTCAAGTTGTTGACGCTAATGAAAATCATTTCTTGGATTATACTTTTGTACATCAACAATATAACCTTTCATATGCTAATGAAAACAGGATAATCATTTATTGAATTCAATACTTGTACATTAAAAATGCCACCTTCAATAGGTTATGAAAATAAAATAATCATTTTATGTAAGGGTACATTTCTATATGAAAAAGAAACATATTTATATAAAAGAAATATATTTATGTAAGAGTACATATTTATGTAAAGTAACTTTTTATATATATAAAGAGGTTACATTAAAAGACTGGGCTTTACTATTACAATAAAAAGATTGAAATATATAAAGAGCATTTTTAGTATGAGGATTATTTTAATAAAGAACGTTTAAAATAATTTTCATTAAAGTATTTATAATCATAATTAAAAATTACAATTGTACTTGGACCCGAGGTTAGGTCACATTTGTGGTGGAAGTCTGCCCGGACCCGACCGGCATATCCAGCAGCCACAAATGTTGGGCCTAATGTGAGAGGTCCAAGTGCACAAATACGAATTGGACCAAGACACGAGGTTAAGCCGAACAAGTGGAATAAGTCTGCCCGGAACAAACCGGCATATCCAGCATCCACACAAGTTACAGGCCTAATGTGAGAGGTCTGGCCCATATTAAAATACAAATAGTTAAATAGAATATGAACATTATTTTCACCGTCATGTTTAAAAGAAAGAAAATTACATCTTTTTGTAATTAAAACCAAAAGTAAGAAATTTACATTTTTTGTGGAATTAAGATTAAAGGTAAATGTTACTTTTTTTTGTAATTGGTAAATAAAGAAAAGTTTACATTTTAATGTAAATTAGATTAAAAAGGGGAAAATTTCATTCTTTCATGCATGTAGATTAAAAGTCTGAAATTAAATTTCTATTTAATTGGATTTAACTAAAAAGAATGAGGATACGAAATTTATATTTTAATGAATTAGATTTTCATTAAAAAGATTAAAGATATGGAAATTTCATTTTCATGTAAATAGATTAGCACACAAAATTATCATTTTATTTGTAATGTAAAATTATTATTTTTGTGTTTTGCATTAAAAAGATAACAAAATTATAAATTTTGTTACATTGAAATAAACAAACAAAAATACTCATTTTTGTAGGAGTAAAAGTGGATGATCAAAAAAAAAATTCGTTTGTTGAAATTGAAATGAAACACAAGAATGTCAATTTTTGTTGGAATTGGTATGATACACAAAATACATTTTGTATAATTCGAAGGATGAAACAAGAGAATGTACATTGTTATGTATAAGATGTGTATGTGTATGAAAATAAAAATAAACAATATGGTGCGTACATTGTACGTTAATATTGTATATACGAATAGGAATGTTTTTCGTTAGGAAAATGTAATGAAATAAAATAAATTTCATTACACATTATAAACATTTCGATAGGTTGTGGAGCAAAACATTCACTACTTTTTATGTAATTACGTTAATGAAATGGAATTTAATTATTTATATATATATATATAAATAAAGATAAATCGTCACAAATTATTAATAACGATATGAAATGATTTCCAACTTATATATATAAGAGAATTATTTGGAAAGTCCGAGTCTATCTCATTCCAAATAATTTGAACGACGTTTAAAATTCAAGAGTTGGAGACGGCGATTGAAGACTGATGATCTTCGTATCGAATGGACGACGACAGCTGATGCCCGTGATTGGAGTAGCTACCTTGAAGGGGCTACAGTGGTGGCCGTCCGGACGTAGTGTTGATTTGTACGGATTTGGCTTTCGCTCAGACCCAGAGCATAAGCTTATAAATGGAATGTGTGTCTGATATTGTACTCCTTTATATATTGTACTTATTGATTTTCTACTAAATGTATGAATGCTTGGTGGCGGAGAATTTATTCTCTTGCTTAACACCATTTCATATATTTCGGCAAAGGATTGGTAGTGTGATATGGAGTGACGATGTGGCATGCTAAGATGCATATGATCAAGGCTTTGTTGAAAAGCAGGCCTTGTGGGATGATCAAAACATAGCCTGTTTAGGCATAGCTTTGTGTATAGCGTGACTTCGCGAGCCTCACACACCGGCGGAGTCTAAAACGGGAGAAGGGAACGCAGGGAGAGCAGCACGTTTCGTTCTAGCTAGAAGTGGTGTTTGGGCTTTAACACGGCTCGAAATTTTACTTATGTTGATGATGGAATGAGGCGCTTCGGATGATAGTTCCTATAGGACTAGGAAACGTGTGTTCAGGAATAACTAATCCGCAACTCGTATGGTGGACCGACCCTGCAGCTTTCCAAGGGTCCACTGCGGGGGATCCTGAGACATTAGCTAGATTGTCACGAATCGGTAGGAGCTCCTCCCTAGCCTTGACTCATGATGGAAACCAAAATCCAAATACGACCCTACGAATTTGATTGTATTACTAGTGTGGAGGCATAGTAGTATGGGATACTATTCTTCCTAGGATTTATACATTTACCTTGAAATGTTTTGATATATACTAATTATAATGTTAAACTCGTATTTTCCGTATTTAGCATGTTTAATCACTATAAGGTAAAACCCTATCCTCTTGTTTGTGTTGCATTGTGTGATGGGACCTGGGTCTTATGGTGATTCCATTTTTCTCAAAAGCATGACGTTGTTGTACGATTTACTTATTATTTGTTCTGACACATTTATGCACCGGCAATCTGTTGGAGTAAACCCGTTCCGCGTTAGCGGCGTGGGCCTTGGATTTGCCTTATTACTATTAGTTAAATTAGTTAAGAATTCTCACACCAGTCCCATGACTGACCAGTTGTTTGTTTCCACCTTTGCAAACTCGGGTGCCCTCTTTTCCACACGGGCAGTTGAGCAGTTTGTCTACAGGTATATCTCTTTAGCAGGATCCTGGATTGAAGCTTAAAGCTGTGTCCAGAACATTGGAAGTCTTCCGCTGCCTTAGTTATTTTGTTTCCGCTGCAATGTATTAAAATCATGTAAAATTATCTTCCTTTGTAATTATTAGTCAATATACTCTGATATTCTGTACTTTGATGTAACATTTATTATTGATGTTATAAAAGTCTGTTGTTATTCTTCTGATGTGTTGTATTCCCATAGTTAACGTAGGCGGGATTTGAACGGTTTTGGTCGATTTTACGATCGATTAAGGCCTGGCAAAACTCGACTCGTTACATTGATATTGAATATAGGTCGATATATTTTCTATTCAGAGCCTTGTATTTAATATCAAATGGGATTTTGGGTTCGTCGTGAATGGTTTCTTAAATAACACAGTCTTGAACCCAGTTTAGAAAAGAATAAATATTTTAATTAAGATTTAGTGAAATAGTCCAGTTAATTGGTATTTAATTGGAATTGAATTTAAATTAGTTTTTGGGGTTTATCGTGAGCAGTGTTTTGAATAACACCTGTTCTTTAACCCGATTAACAATGGAAAGTGATTTTGGGTTTATCGTGAACTGTGATCTAGATGACATTGGTTCTTTAACCGAGTTAAAGATAGGATATTGATTTGTGAGAAGATTAAAACTAAGTGGATTTTTAATGAATCTTTTATTAGAATAAAGTGATTGAGAACGGAGTAGCACTAGTTTTTCTCGAAGCGATAGTTAAATCTTTAATTAGATTTGAACGTGAAATGGTAATTAATATTTACCGATAACACTGTGGTGTTAGATATGGAGTATTACCAATTTTGCTACATGAGGTGAATAAGTTGGGATTAGGAAATAAAATAAATGATTACTTCGGTGGGAATCTGTAATGACCCGCATTGTCCAGGGTATTATAATTAATTTATTTAATTATATAAATAGTGATTTAGGGAATTAAATCGTCGTTTAATTAAATAAAGTGAATATTTAATTAATTTAATTAATTTAAATAATATACTTAAATTAGGAATAACTAAAAATAGTGAATTGACAATATAGTGTGAACGGGATCATCCCCGAGATTTAATTCAGCTTAGAGTTGAATTACATTGGCAAATATATTCAAAGCGACATTAGTTTGAACGTAGAATATTAATATAATTAAAATAGAGCGCGTAACGATGCGGCAGTTCGCTATTTGGCGATTTAGACTTCAACTGAGTATACAGGGTTCATTTTAAATCGGATTTCTGTGAAACAAGAAACGTGTGGAGCTGGTGGAGTATATCTTTCTAGTGGAAGAGAAATATCGGGATTTCGTCGTGTAGATTTTGAGTTACGTCCAAATCAAATTATTAGAAATGCAGCGCCCTGACCATAACGATTTAATTATATTTTAAATAAGGATTTAAATATATCCGAACATCGGTATAACTCTGACAATGTAATATCGAGTTGTAAATACATACAGGAATATTCTGGAGCTGTAGGGTATGCCACTGTGAGTATAGACGATAATATTTATTTTTAAATATTAAATTTAATTATATTTAAATATATTTATATATTTAAATAGGCTATTTAGAGCTTTAAAAATAGCCACTTTTGCAAACGAAGTCGGAATTCGACGAAACCATGTTTGTTGGATCCGCAATATCAAATAGTTGTTAGATTCCAAGTTTGGTGATTTTTTGAGTCGGTGTGTGGCCGTACGAATTTTTAGAGTGAGAAATAGTCAGTATTTCGACGGATAAAAATACGCTGTGTGAGCATACGAAGTCGGAATTCGACGAAACCAGTTTCGTTGGGACCGTATTGTCTACCTACATGTCCAGTTTCGTAATTTTTGGGTATCACGTGTGACCACAGGAATTTTTAGAGTGTATAAACAGATAAATAAAATATAAAATAAAAACATAAAAAAATATCCTAACTATTTTCTTTGGTAACAAACGAGCCACGCATACTGCCTCCTCAACCACAAACCTCACCTAACCAAACAGCCTATATAACCCAAGGGTATCGAACACAGAAAAAGTTCCACAGCAATGTTCCAAGCAAAAAAATAATCAAGAGAAAACCAAATAAATTTCTATAAATCATTCTATATACATGATTAAGTTCCTGTAATCTCCCTCTACCATTCAGTACAAGTTCGGTTTGAGTTGGATGAAGTTTCTGTCGCTCGACAGTGCACGGTTTTTCTAGGGTTCTGGGATTCGAGAGGTGTAGTGATCGAATGAAGTGGTGATGGTCGTTTTTGGGACCAGGGAGAGAATCCGCACCCTATGCGCGAGTTTGGTGGACGTCCGCAACATTTTCCATCGATGCTGCACTATAGCAGTGCTCGTTGAGGTCGATGACGCAACGAGAAGGCTGGAACCGATGTGGGAGTTGAGGTGGCGTTCGAGTAGAGGGTGGAATGCCGAGGTGTTTGGTGGTGGTTGCAGGTGGATCCGATGGCCGGAGTGATGGTGGAGGAAGGTCAAAGGTGCGGTCAAAGGAAAGTTAATTACAGGAGTTCACGAAACAATTTGGTGACTTGGGGAAGAAGGCCAAACGGGGTCGGGTCCAAATAGTAGGGGTATGGGCCTGTTTAAGGTAAAAGCCCAAACAATTTATTTAATGAAGTTAAATTCAAATATATATATATATATATAAACTTTATAAATTCATAACTCTCCCATACGGTATCAGACTGACGAACCGTAAGTTGCGTTGGGATCGTATGGACGGGAGCAACACAATGAGACTGACCGGGAGTGAATCCGAGCTCGTTACAATTTATGGAGAAATAAATTGTCCGTCGCAGTCAAATAAACGCAAACCGTTATTTAACGGCTAACGCGCAAATGTGAGTAAATCTCACCAACTCTAAACAGTTTATAATTTCATGTTGTATTTTTAGAACTGTTAGAAATTGTCTGATTTACTATGTGTTGACTGTTTGATTGAACTACTAGTCAGTTAGTTGAATTTCTATATTGATTCTGTTTAACAGAATATATCATATGGAAATGAAAGTGATGTTATCTATATTGTTTAACATCCGTGATGCAGGGAAACATGTTGGAAAAATCCAACTGGATTCCTCAACAGTTATTTTACTGTGATTTATATATTGTGATATATAATGTGATATATAATCTGTTGGCGATTATATGTGTTTGGACGACATTGAACATCGTGATTTGATATGATTGAATACCGTAACATACCGGAATGTTGGTAAGGAATAATTTCAAAGTGATATTGAAATAAAAATATTTATAAATGGAATATTTATAAATAAGGAATATTTAGAAATAATAGATATTCAAAAAGGAAATAATTTCAAACCATTTTCTTTTTGAATGGAAAGGCCTGTGTGGCAGGTTTGGGGATTTTCCCGATGCTTCCGATACAAAGGAGGTTATGGCGAATTTTTCAGAGAATTTAAGGAGTTAGAATATTTCAAGAATAAATTTGAAAAGGAAATATTTGTAAACCGTTTACAAATAGAATTGAAAAGGAAACGTTATAAAAAGGAACATTTATAAAGTGAAGAACCGTTACGAAAAAGTAAATCTTTATAAATGAATAAACGTTGTTAAAAAGGGAATCTTTTCAATGGATAAACATTATCAAAAAAGGAGAAATCGAATATGGTATTCGAAGTTAGTTAATCGAATATGGTATTCGAAGTTAGTTAATCGAATATGGTATTCGAAGTAAGTTAATCGAATATGGTATTTGAAGTTAGTTAATCGAATATGTTATTCGAAAGGGGTTATTCGAGTCGAGTTATTCAAATAGAGTTTATCAGTTAGAGTTAATCAGTTAAGGTTAATCCAAGTGAGTTGTTATCTCGTACGACTGCTAGCGTAATTCGCAGGGCTGTAAATAGCCTAAGGCGGTCGGATGTTTCCTGAGGGAATCAGGCGTAACCATTGTGATCGCTGCGATCTAGAGTCAAGCGAATGGAGTTAAATCGAATATTAGTTATTCGATATGAGTTATCACGTTAAGTTATCAAGTCAAGATGATTGAGTTAAGTGATTAAGTTAAGAAAATCAAGTTAAGACAATCGAGTTAAGTTATCAAGTCAAGATGATCGAGTTAAGTAAATAAGTTAAGTGAATCGAGTTGAGTTAATCGATTTTGGTAAGTCAAACCAAGTTACTATAATCGAGTTGGTGGAACCAAGTATTTGAAAAGAGATGTATCGAATATAAGTTATTCGAAGAGAAGAGTAATCGAATATAGTTATTCGAGAAGAGAAATCGAATATAGTTCATTCGAGAAGAATTATCGAATATTGGTTATTCGAAGCGAGAAATCGAATTTAAGTTATTCGAAGTAAGATAATCGAATATTGGTTATTCGAGAAGAAGTTATCGAATCTAGTTATTCGAAAGGAGTTATCAAATATAGTTATTTGAAAGTAGTTATCGAATCTAGTTATTCGAAAGGAGTTATCAAATACAGTTATTTGAAAGTAGTTATCGAATCTAGTTATTCGAAAGGAGTTATCAAATATAGTTATTTGCAAGTAGTTATCGAATCTAGTTATTCGAAAGGAGTTATCAAATATAGTTATTTGAATGTGGTTATCGAATACACTTTATTCGAATACAGTTAGAAGAGTTAATCGAATACACTTTATTCGAATAGAGTTAGAGGAGTTATCGAATATAGTTTATTCGACATAAGTTAGGTGAAAAAGAATAAATCGATTAGAGTTAAATCAAATAGAGTTAATCCAATAGGGTCAGTCCAATAGAGTTAATTGAAAAGAGTTAATCGAATATAGTTGTTGAAGGGAAAGGTTAAGTATGGAAGTAGTTAAAGAAATATAAAGTGAACTTTGCCTATTCAAGGTTAGAAGTGTTGTTCAGTTAAGGTCTGAGAGGTAGTTCTACCCCAACTTGATTGGCTTCGTTTTTAACTAAGAAATGGGTGGTTCGGCAGTAAAAGATGGGTAAGTGAATTTAGTAATTAAAAGAATGGAAATGTTTTCCATTGTTAATAACATATATTTTCTAAATCTAGAAAATAGCAAATGTTGAATATAGGGAAACAGGAGATACCAAAATAGCAAATGTTAAATGATGTTTGATCGATATTATTTCCACCCGGAAATAATATCGTTGTTTGCACACTTGTTTTTCTTTTGATGGTTAAATCACAGACTATCAAAGTTTTGACCATTTTAACTTTGTTAATATGGAGAGACCGGTTGGATTATTATCCAAAGAACCACTCTGTATTGGCATAAGCGTTGCGAATCATTTATGCCAAGATAATTGAAGACGGAGTAAAGTGCAAGGGCTGTTGTATAAATCTTAGATAATAGTGACTAAGATGGATATACTGAATAGTGCCTTCGGATTGTCCAGTCCCAGGACAACGTATATGGAAGAAGGTCTGACAGAGTATATCCAATGGATCGCGTAAGTTGATCTGTCCAAACGTATTCACGTTGGTGGCGGAGGAATTCGTTTCTCTTAGCTGTATACCCGGGTTATGTTTGGATAAGTCAATTTGTGATTTGGCAGGTATTACGATGTGATATTCTAAGTGTATGGATGAATGTCTGACAGAGTATTTCCAAAAAGGTCACGAACATTGATTTCTTCAACTGTACCAAGAGTGGAAGCGGAGAAGGAAACTTCTTTAGCTAACACGTAATGTACTATCGTAGACGTCAATTAGTGATTTTCGATGGATCTGACAATGTGGCATTCGAAGTGAATCTGACGTGATGATAAAGCGTAGCTTCTAGCCTCATCAACCGGTAAATGACAGAAATCGGGCAGGCAGCATGGCTAAGTTGGTCGCACCGAAGTAGGGTGTATAATCACCTATCTAGAAAATATTCATTTGTTTCTTAAATCTATCAATGTTGTCCCATATATATATATATATATATATATATATATATATATATATATATATATATATATATATATACGGGAACGGTTGCTGATCCCAACCGTTGGTGATGTACATTCGATACACTCAAGCGAAATGAGTGGTCGGTCATGTGTGGCTGAGTTACAAGATGTTCTTGTTGAACTCCAGTGTATCATTCGTAGAGTACACTGATCGGAAGGTGGTTCCATACTTTGTCATAGTTGGAAATCCATTATCCAATACGTGCTAGCGATTTTGATTGTATACTATATATGTAGAACGTGAGATGAAAGCGTTTCTGCTAGTTGATATCTATTTGTATATAGACATTATTATAATATCAAAAGGTTTTTGATATAAAGATATTTTGGATTCTCATAATTGAAAAACCCGTTCCATTCTGCGGCGTGGTCTTATGAGATATCGTTTACTTGTTCATATACCTGTTTAAACTATTTTACTCACACCAGTCCCATGACTGACCCGGAGTATACTTTGTTGTTTTCCCTAAAATCTTGGGTGCCTAAATTTGTACGGGCAGTCAAGTAGTCGGGATTTACAGATATACTTGAAGGGCTGGAGCAGGAGGCTTCTGCTTCATATAGCTATAGTTTATTTCCGTTGTGTTGTAAGTGTTGTACTCTGATAAGTGCTATTGTCTACATAACTGTTATATTTTAAAGTTATGTTATATATTATATGTTATTCGTTCCGCTGTGAGATTCGTGTTACTCTGATGATGTAAGTTCTTTTCTTCTTCTATTCTAAGTTTCTACCTTATCTATCCTCACCCTCTAATTTCTTTCATTAATTACCTGGATTTTTCGATGTTTTGGTTATCGACATCGAGCTTATGTCGATAACCAAAGTCGCTCAAAATCCGGGTCGTTGCAGTTGGTATCAGAGCTTATGTTAAGAATTACTTGGCTCTGTGGCGTGACTCGGCAGAGATAGGGTTAGTAACACCCTAGATTGAGTTTCAGTGTATATATACGAGTGAACGTATCTGTTATTGATATAAATATATTTTTTTATATTGTGGGGATTCATTGGTTGAGTTGTTGATGAGTTCTGGTCCATCTGTTTGATCCACTGTATCGGTAGGAGTTTAAAAACACTCGAATACGATGGGTTGACACGATATGTTTTGAAAAGAGGGTAAATTAAAATAAGTTTACCTAGAGTATATCCTGATATAGAGGAAATATATATATTAGATATATCGGTTGTAATTATAATCAAGTAAGATTATAGTTGAAATGTTTATGTAAAAAACCAACCAGAATACATATAAGTAAAATACGTTGAATCAGATGAGTTAAATCGGAAATTTAAATCAGAATTAATTAGAATTTAAATCCCAGAAATTGGAAAAGTGGAAATTGAATCTGGATTAAGTATAAGGAAATTTTAAAATCCTAGGAGATTTCAAATTGGTTTATATTGCGAAGGGTATTTGAAATATATTCCAAAGTGAAAATGTTGGAAAATGGGTTTGAAAAGTGATATAGTATTGAACTCACTTTGATCGCTGGGAAATAGATTCCGATGATGAGCTAGACATCATCGGTGTTCATTTTCGAGGGTGTAAGTGACGGATTGCTACCAAAGAGATTGTTTTTGAATTTGTTTTGGGAAAAACAAGTCGTGTTGAATTTCAAAAAGGAAAATTTGATTTTTTGAAAGAGGTAAGTTGTTTAAAACTTCCAGGAAGAAAAGGGTTGTTTGAATTTAAACAAATTAAAGTAAAATTTGTAAAAACCCAATAGAATGGAGATTGAATTAAAAGCCAGTAAGTGAAAATCATTTAAAATAGATTAGTGTCAAGTAGAATTAGACTTAATTAGAGATAATCTGGAATTCTATTGGACTGGTAAGTAAGAATTTGAAATCCAAAATGGAAATTTGATTTGAAATTGAATTCGACTTAGGTATAAGCGAATGGTTGTGTTGAGGATTAATTGATCAGAGTTTGATTGGAAATACATTGGTATATGTGGATTGATAACAGGTGAAAGTTATAAAGTTAATATGCCGACAAAAGGTACAAGTTTATATTTGATATAAGCATGAGATTTGTGAGCCGAATCGGCTAGCCGCTTGGCTTTTCTTTTTCTTTTGGGATTGGTGAGGGCCATGGGAGGCTATGTGAAATATCCCGATGCTCCTGGTACAAAGGAAGTTATGGAGAATTTTTCCGGGAATTTAAGGAGTTAGAATATTTTGAGAAAATCTGATAAGTAGAATTCTATGTATCAGTAAATATAGAGAAGTCGATAAGGAAACGAACTTAAAAAGAGAAAGAGTATACATGTTTAAAGGTAAATAATTAGTTGTATGGTATTTATTATTTTAGTAAGTAGTCTTATCTGTTTTGACGTTATCAATGTTATTCAGTCAAGGTATGAAAGGTAATTATACCCCAACTTGATTGGTTTCATTATTAAAAAATAAATAGTAAGATTTCAGGCTCGAAGATCAATGTTGGATAAGAGTTAGTTGAATATAGTATTTGGGTTGTCGTGATGATGTTTTACACAACATCCGTTTTAACCCAAATAAGCATAAGCTGGGAAATAGTTTGATTTTCTTTGGGGTTGAAGATGGCCCAGAGAGGCGAGTTGTGGTTTTACCGATAGGGCTGTACAAAGGAGGTTATGGCAAAATTTTCTGGAAATTTAAAGTGTTAGAAAATTTTCAGAATTTTTGAAAATTTTAGTTAGTTGGAATGAATAAATATTTTAGTCGATATTAATTAGTTAAGTTGAAATGAGAAATTAGGGGTAAACAAATCTTAGGAATTCCGGTCGATAGGGTCGTCCCCTACCTTTTAGCAATTTCGAGGACAAAATTACTTTAAGTGGGAAAGAATGTAATGACCCGCATTGTCAGGGGTATTATAATTAATTTATTTAATTATATAAATAGTGATTTAGGGAATTAAATCGTCGTTTAATTAAATAAAGTGAATATTTAATTAATTTAATTAATTTAAATAATATATTTAAATCAGGAATAACCAAAAATAGTGAATTGACAATATAGTGTGAACGGGGTCATCCCCGAGATTTAATTCAGCTTAGAGTTGAATTATATTGGCGAAATATTCAAAGCGACATCAGTTTGAACGTAGAATATTAATATAATTAAAATAGAGCGCGTAACGACGCGGCAGTTCGCTATTTGGCGATTTAGACTTCAACTGAGTATACAGGGTTCGTTTTAAATCGGATTTCTGTGAAACAAGAAACGTGTGGAGCTGGTGGAGTATATCTTTCTAGTGGAAGAGAAATATCGGGATTTCGTCGTGTAGATTTTGAGTTACGTCCAAATCAAATTATCAGAAATGCAGCGCCCTGACCATAACGATTTAATTATATTTTAAATAAGGATTTAAATATATCTGAACATCGATATAACTCTGACAATGTAATATCGAGTTGTAAATACATACAGGAATATTCTGGAGCTGTAGGGTATGCCACTGTGAATATAGACGATAATATTTATTTTTAAATATTAAATTTAATTATATTTAAATATATTTATATATTTAAATAGGCAATTTAGAGCTTTAAAGATATCCACTTTTGCAAATGAAGTCGGAATTCAACGAAACCAGGTTGGTTGGATCCGCAATATCAAATAGTTGTTAGATTCCAAGTTTGGTGATTTTTAGAGTCAGTGTGTGGCCGTACGGATTTTTAGAGTGAGAAATAGTCAGTATTTCGACGGTTAAAAATACGCTGTGTGAGCATACGAAGTCGGAATTCGACGAAACCAGTTTCGTTGGGACCGTAATGTCGAAATCTACCTACATGTCCAGTTTCGTGATTTTTGGGTATCACGTGTGACCATAGGAATTTTTAGAGTGTATAAACAGATAAATAAAATATAAAATAAAAACATAAAAAAATATCCTAACTATTTTCTCTGGTAACAAACGAGCCACGCATACTGCCTCCTCAACCACAAACCTCACCTAACCAAACAGCCTATATAACCCAAGGGAATCGAACACAGAAAAAGTTCCACAGCAAAGTTCCAAGCAAAAAAATAATCAAGAGAAAACCAAATAAATTTCTATAAATCATTCTATATACATGATTAAGTTCCTGTAATCTCCCTCTACCATTCAGTACAAGTTCGGTTTGAGTTGGATGAAGTTTCTGTCGCTCGATAGTGCACGGATTTTCTAGGGTTCTGGGATTCGAGAGGTGTAGTGATCGAATGAAGTGGTGATGGTCGTTTTTGGGATCAGGGAGAGAATCCGCACCCTATGTGTGAGTTTGGTGGACGTCCGCCACATTTTCCGTCGATGCTGCACTATAGCAGTGCTCGATGAGGTCGATGACGCAACGAGAAGGATGGAACCGATGTGGGAGTTGAGGTGGCGTTCGAGTAGAGGGTGGAATGCCGAGGTGTTTGGCGGTGGTTGCAGGTGGATGCGATGGCTGGAGTGATGGTGGAGGAAGGTCAAAGGAGCGGTCAAAGGAAAGTTAATTACAGGAGTTCACGAAACAATTTGGTGATTTGGCGAAGAAGGCCAAACGGGGTCGGGTTCAAATAGTAGGGGTATGGGCCTGTTTAAGGTAAAAGCCCAAACAATTTATCTAATGAAGTTAAATTCAAATTTATATATATAAACTTTATAAATTCATAAATTTCCCATATGATATCAGATTGACGAACCGTAAGTTGCGTTGGGATTGTATGAACGGGAGCAACACAATGAGACTGACCGGGAGTGAATCCGAGCTCGTTACAATTTATGGAGAAATAAATTGTCCGTCGCAGTCAAATAAACGCAAACCGTTATTTAACGGCTAACGCGCAAATGTGAGTAAATCTCAATGTAACACCCCGTATTTCTGTTAATACTAATATTCACAAATTAAAAGAATTAATATTGAGAATTTGCAAGAAATAGCCTTAAAAAGGCATATAACAAATTTGAGATATGTGAATTGCCTTAAAAGGCGAAAAATGGAATTAAGACATTAATTGGAAAATTAATGTGTAGAAATGGTCATAAGTTAATTATGGATTAATTTGAATTTATGAATAGGTGCGTGTGTGTATATATATATATATATTTATATATATATGGGCAGTTAATGTAAACATGAATAGAAGTTTATTAATTTGCTGAGTGTTTGCTGAGTCACTTCTGACTCATTGCTGAGTCAATAAGATAAACCCCATCTGGTCTGAATGGCTACGGTTATTTCTAGGTTAAATCTAATGGCCTAAATGAATACTAACATCTATAAATAAGTGGGTAGACTCTAACCCTAAATCACTTGAAAAATTGGAGAGCTACCGACATGCCGTTGCCATGGAGTTCAGCATAGCCGTCACAAACTAAAGAAGAAGAAGGCCTAATCTACAAACTAAATCTACTCAAATCAAATCAAAAGCTCTCTCTCTTTCTATTTCTCTTCTTTAAAATTGTGAGTATGATGAATCTCACAATATTATTATAAAATAATTTGATTAAGTTATGAATGGATCACAAGAAAGTGATATGAATTGTTATGTATTTGTAAATTATGTTGTGGATCTCTTGTTATGCTATTATGTTATCATATAAATGTTGTTATGTTGTAGTAATTATGTTGTAAATAATCCTATGCTATGTCATATGTGATTAATCATGCTATGCTATGTTGTAAATCATATCATGCTATGTTGCAAATTATGATATGCTATGTTGTAAATCTTATATATGTTGTAGATCTCATATTATCACATATGTTGAAATACTTATGTTATATGATAATGATGTCATGTTAAGTTGTGTTGAATCATACAAGTTGTAAAATCATGATGTAAGTATTTATGCGAATTGGATCATGTTTAAAGTTTATGTTTTTTTATAATAGATCTTGATTATGGGAATTTGCCTATTGGGTTAGGTGTACCCATATACATGAATCTACAAATTAATTGGATCTTGAATATGGGAATTTGCCTATTAAGTTAGGTGTACCCATATACATGAATCTATGATTAAATGAATTTTGATTTTTGGGAATTTGCCTATTGAGTTAGGTGTACCCATATAAAACCATATTGTTAATGATGTTGATTCACGCATGTCCTATACAAGTTTATGAATTTTGATCAAAATCATATTATGTGAATTATGAATAAGTTGACACCCTTAGATCCATGACATGTATAACCTTATGCAAGTTGTAATGTATGCAAGTTTTACCCCTTGTTATGATTTATTTAGTCACATATATATGTTGTTGTTGTGAATATTTTCTTTTATGCTATGAGTTAGACTAATCGGGTCTAGCATACATTTTGCGAGTAATCGTTCAAACGTGGGGTAGGGGTAATATTAGGAAATTAATAAATTGGGGTGCAATTGATATGATTTTGCATGCCTTAAATGGATGTCCATAATTGAGTCAATTATGGACATTGTTAAATTTGGAATTAATTAATAATTCAATAGGGAATTATTAAAATTGGGGAAAGTGGATTATTAATAATAATCAATGCTTAGGACACGAGGTTGGACCCGTTTGTGACGTAAACCTGCCCGGACCCGCCCGGCAAATCCAGTAGTCACAAATGTCGGCCCAATGTGAGAGGTCCTAGGCCCAAACTAAAGCATAACAGTTGTAAAGACACGAGGTTAGACTCTTTTATGGTGTAAGACTGCCCGGACCCGCCCGGCAAATCCAGCTGCCATAAATGCCAGTCTAATGTGAGAGGTCTTTATGAGGTTATGGCCTTAATGAATTAAGAAATACTTAGCCAGATAATCATGTAAGGTGGGACATGGGGGTTAAGTAGGTGCCTTGGGTGGCATGAGGAATCTAGTGGTTGCCTTTAGAGGCATTTGAAATACGATTAGACTTAACCAAATACACATGTAAATGAACATGACTAAGTGGGTTAAGTGGATGGACTAATGGGACAAGCTTAGGTGGAATGCTTGTGGGAAATAATGGGGGCCTATTTCAACCAGTATCCCAAAACGTATCTTTGTGGGCTCGACCCAAGTCGAGGACGGGACACGCATACTGGGTTTGACTATAAGAGGCCAAAACAGGGAGCGGTGGCAACGCAAGCCCAACGGGTTTCATATGCGTGTGTGGACCCGGGCTGGTAGGTAAGACGTTGTTGCATCGTGTAGGTATAAGTCGTGCATCTCCGTTATATCGGGTTGCCACTTTAGGGGAATGATACACCCCACTTTTGGGCCAGCACGGGTATCTACGAGTAGGGAGCCGATAGAAAAATGGAAAGTGGGGTACACCTAGTGGAGATAGGGGCAGGCGGCACCTATGTAGTCAGCTAGGAGTACGTAAAGCCATTAAGAAAGTTTCTAAGTGAAGCTGAGTGGAATCAATCTTTAGGGTGACTGGTGTGGTGCAGTATAGAGTTTATCATTTAGTATTTAGGAGCGCCTATAACGTTTCCTTTAGCGATTGTCTATGTCCTTAATCTGCTCTTTCATAGACATTTCCTTGTTTTCCAGCTTATGCCTTAGTCCAGTTATTTTGATAATAGTATTGTAGAATTTTCATACTCGCCAGACTTTATGTCTGACCCCCCCTCTTTTTCATCTTTTTTCTCCCTTCAGGTCCTCAGGTTGGGCCAAGTTCCAGTGGAGTCTGATTGGATTGCTTATCTCTTGGAAAGCTTGGACTGCTGAAGTAAAGTCCAGCTTGTTATCTTTCTTTTTAATGGCTATTTATGTAATGGGATTATGTACTTGTTTTATCAAGATAGATATTGTACTTGACTTTGATTATGGTGTTATGATGTAATCAAACATGTTTTGACTTCTGCTGCAATTGAAATAAATTTTTTAAATTTCCAAGTACTATTTTATATCTGTCTTGTTGAAATTTTACTGTTCTGTATTCACCTAAAACCTCCATAGAAGTTAATGCATTCCCTTTGTGAGTGACATTAATGGATGTGGGGTGTTACACTCACCAACTCTAAGCAGTTTATAATTTCATGTTGTATTTTTAGAACTGTTAGAAATTGTCTGATTTACTGTGTGTTGATGGTTTGATTGAACTGCTAGTCAGTTAGTTGAATTTCTATATTGATTCTGTTTAACAGAATATATCATATGGAACTGAAAGTGATGTTATCTATATTGTTTAACATCTGTGATGCTGGGAAACAAGTTGGAGGAATCCAACTGGATTCCTCAACAGTTATTTTACTGTGATTTATATATTGTGATATATAATGTGATACATAATCTATTGGTGATTATATGTGTTTGGACGATATTGAACATCGTGATTTGATATGACTGAATACCATAACATACCGGAATGTTGGTAAGGAATAATTTCAAAGTGATATTGAAATAAAAATATTTATAAATGGAATATTTATAAATAAGGAATATTTATAAATTTGGAATATTTAGAAATAGGAGATATTCAAAAAGGAAATAATTTCAAACCATTTTCTTTTTTAATGGAAAGGCCTGTGTGGTGGGTTTGGGGATTTTCCCGATGCTTCCGACACAAAGGAGGTTATGGCGAATTTTTCATAGAATTTAAGGAGTTAGAATATTTCAAGAATAAATTTGAAAAGGAAATATTTGTAAACCATTTACAAATAGAATTGAAAAGGAAACGTTATAAAAAGGAACATTTATAAAGTAAAGAACCGTTACGAAAAAGTAAATCTTTATAAATGAATAAACGTTGTTAAAATGGGAATCTTTTCAATGGACAAACGTTATCAAAAAAGGAGAAATCGAATATGGTATTCGAAGTTAGCTATTCGAATATGGTATTCGAAGTTAGTTAATCGAATATGGTATTCGAAGTTAGTTAATCGAATATGGTATTCGAAGTTAGTTAATCGAATATGTTATTCGAAAGGGGTTAGTCGAGTCGAGTTATTCAAATAGAGTTAATCAGTTAGAGTTAATCAGTTAAGGTTAATCCAAATGATTTGTTATCTCGTACGACTACTAGCGTAATTCGCAGGGCTGTAAGTAGCCTAAGGGGTCGGATGTTTCCTGAGGGAATCAGGCGTAACCATTGTGATCGCTGCGATCTAGAGTCAAGCAAATGGAGTTAAATCGAATATTAGTTATTCGATATGAGTTATCACGTTAAGTTATCAAGTCAAGACGATTGAGTTAAGTGATTAAGTTAAGAAAATCGAGTTAAGATAATCGAGTTAAGTTATCAAGTCAAGATGATCGAGTTAAGTAAATAAGTTAACTGAATTGAGTTGAGTTAATCGATTATGGTAAGTCCAACCAAGTTAGTATAATCGAGTGGGTGGAACCAAGTATTTGAAAAGAGATGTATCGAATATAAGTTATTCGAAGAGAAGAGTAATCAAATATAGTTATTCGAGAAGAGAAATCGAATATAGTTCACCCGAGAAGAATTAACGAATATTGGTTATTCGAAGCGAGAAATCGAATATAAGTTATTCGAAGTAAGATAATCGAATATTGGTTATTCGAGAAGAAGTTATTGAATCTAGTTATTCAAAAGGAATTATCAACTATAGTTATTTGAAAGTAGTTATCGAATCTAGTTATTCGAAAGGAGTTATCAAATATAGTTATTTGAAAGTAGTTATCGAATCTAGTTATTCGAAAGGAGTTATCAAATATAGTTATTTGAAAGTAGTTATCGAATCTAGTTATTCGAAAGGAGTTATCAAATATAGTTATTTGAAAGTAGTTATCGAATACACTTTATTCGAATAGAGTTAGAAGAGTTAATCGAATACACTTTATTCGAATAGAGTTAGGGGAGTTATCGAATATAGTTTATTCGACAGACGTTAAGTGAAAAAGAATAAATCGATTAGATTTAAATCAAATAGAGTTAATCCAATAGGGTCAGTCCAATAGAGTTAATTGAAAAGAGTTAATCGAATATAGTTGTTGAAGAGAAAGGTTAAGTACGGAAGTAGTTAAAGAAATATAAAGTGAACTTTGCCTATTCAAGGTTAGAAGTGTTGTTCAGTTAAGGTCTAAGAGGGAGTTCTACCCCAACTTGATTGGCTTCGTTTTTAACTAAGAAATGGGTATGGTTCGGCAGTAAAAGATGGTTAAGTGAATTTAGTAATTAAAAGAATGGAAATGTTTTCCAGTGTTAATTACATATATTTTCTAAATCTAGAAAATAGCAAATGTTGAATATGGGGAAACAGGAGATACAAAAATAGCAAATGTTAAATGATGTTTGATCGATATTATTTCCACCCGGAAATAATATCGTTGTTTGCACACTTGTTTTTCTTTTGATGGTTAAATCACAGACTATCAAAGTTTTGACCGTTTTAACATTGTTAATATGGAGAGACCGGTTGGATTGTTATCCAAAGAACCACTCTGTATTGGCATAAGCGTTGCGAATCATTTATGCCAAGATAATTGAAGACGGAGTAAAGTGCAAGGGCTGTTGTATAAATCTTAGATAACAGTGACTAAGATGGATATACTGAATAGTGCCTTCGGATTGTCCAGTCCCAGGACAACGTATATGGAAGAAGGTCTGACAGAGTATATCCAATGGATCGCGTAAGTTGATCTGTCCAAACGTATTCACGTTGGTGGCGGAGGAATTCGTTTCTCTTAGTTGTATACCCGGGTTATGTTTGGATAAGTCAATTTGTGATTTGGCGGGTATGACAATGTGATATTCTAAGTTTATGGATGAATGTCTGACAGAGTATTTCCAGAAAGGTCACGAACATTGATTTCTACAACTGTACCAAGAGTGGAAGCGGAGAAGGAAACTTCTTTAGCTAACACGTAATGTACTGTCGTAGACGTCAATTAGTGATTTTGGATGGATCTGACAATGTGGCATTCGAAGTGAATCTGATGTGATGATAAAGCGTAGCTTCTAGCCTCATCAACCGGTAAATGACAGAAATCGGGCAGGCAGCATGGCTAAGTCGGTCGCACCGAAATAGGGTGTATAATCACCTATCTAGAGAATATTCATTTGTTTCTTAAATCTATCAATGATGTCCCATATATATATATATACGGGAACGGTTGCTGATCCCAACCGTTTGTGATGTACATTCGATACACTCAAGCGAAATGAGTGGTCGGTCATGTGTGGCTGAGTTACAAGATGTTCTTGTTGAACTCCAGTGTATCGTTCCTAGAGTGCACTGATCGGAAGGTGGTTACATACCTTGTCATAGTTGGAAATCCATTATCCAATACGTGCTTGCGATTTTGATTGTATACTATATATGTAGAACGTGAGATGAAAGTGTTTCTACTAGTTGATATCTATTTGTATATAGACATTATTATAATATCAAAAGGTTTTTGATATAAAGATATTTTGGATTCTCATAAGGGAAAAACTCGTTCCGTTCTACGGCGTGGTCTTATGATATCGTTTACTTGTTCATATACCTGTTTAAACTGTTTTACTCGCACCAGTCCCATGACTGACCCGGAGTTTACTTTGTTGTTTTCCCTAAACTCTTGGGTGCCTAAATTTGTATGGGCTATCAATTAGTCGGGATTTACAGATATACTTGAAGAGCTGGAGCAGGAGGCTTCTGGATCATATAGCTATAGTTTATTTCCGTTGTGTTGTAACTGCTGTACTCTGATAAGTGCTATTGTTTATATAACCGTTATATTTTAAAGTTATGTTATATATTATATGTTATTCTTTCCGCTGTGAGATTCGTGTTACTCTGATGATGTAAGTTCTTTTCTTCTTCTATTCTAAGTTTCTACCTTATCTATCCTCACCCTCTAATTTCTTTCATTAATTACCAGGATTTTTCGATGTTTTGGTTATCGACATCGAGCTTATGTCGATAACCAAAGTCGCTCAAAATCCGGGTCGTTATAGAATCGCTAATTGCGCCTAGTTTGGAAAACCTTAACATGGTTTGAAATGATATCCAAAGGAAGATTAAAGAATAAATTTAGAAGAATTTATCTTTGATAAAATTAATGGGAACCTTTCCCTAAGAATGTGAATATTTGAATAAAGAATATTTTGAATTGGAATGAGACGTATGTTATGTTTGTGTAACACTTGTTTATTATATACGTGGGTTATTCGGAAAGGATGGATTTATACCCATTCTGAATAACTGATTCGACGATAAGTCGAAGATGAAGACGGTGGTTGATGTCCGGAGGTCTTCACGTCGTTTGGATGATTATTGATGATCATGATTGGACTGTTCACCCAAGAGGAGGGAATCAGTTGGTGATTGTCTAGACATACTTGGAGATCGATGGATATGCAAGGAATAAGGTTCCTCCGGTTTCGTTCAGACCCAGAACGAACTTGTAAATGGACCGTGTGTCTGACATTGGATTTTATTCTATGTGATTGATTTCTACTAAATATATATCTGTTTGGCGGTGGAGAATTTATTCTCTTGCTTAACGCCCTTCTCTGAGACGTACGAGCTCAGAGGTTATATATTGATGGATATCAATCGCATGGCATGAATTATCTGTGTGGCATGCCTAAGTGGAAAATGATCAAGGCTTCTGTTGAAAAGAAAAGTCTTCTGGTTGGTGATCAAATCACAGCATGTGTGGCATAGATTTGTGTATGGCGTTAATTTGTGAGCCTCACACCTCAATATGAGTCAAAAATGGGATAGTGACAGCAGAGAAAGCACGACGTTTCTTTCTAGCTATGGGTGATGTCAGTGACCTACCAGCCCTGACATTTATGTACTTTTTACCTGTGTGGTTCTTGGATGCGAGGCGCCTCGGATATAGGTTTTATAGGACTGGGAAACGTGTGTTCAGAAATAACTAATCCTCAAAAGTAAGAGAGGACCGGCCCTGAAGATCCAGGATCGTTGTGTGTGGTCCTGAGACATTTGCTAGAGTGCCTCGAATAGAGAGGGGCTTGCCCCTTGCCTCGACTCATGATGGAAATCCAATTTCCAATACATGATACTTCAGTTTTATTTGTAGAACCTTGTATGGTGACATAGTAGATGGAAGATATGCCGTCTAAGATTGATACTTGTGATTGAAATTGTTTTGACACTATACACTTATAGTAATATAAAAATAATCTATTTTTAAACATATTGTTAGACCAAAAATTGGCTCTAACACCCAAATTAGATATGAATTCAACAAAATAGGATCAAAAAGCAGTAAAGAATATGCAATTTATAGTGGTTCGGCGTAAGCGAGCCTACGTCCACTTTGTTTTCTTTGATTTGATGATTTGATTATGAATACAGCAAGAATTCTCACTCAAACTCACAATTACAATTCATAAACTCACTCAAATCTCTTAAAAATGGGGTTTAAGAGATGATTTTGATCTGAATATGATTGTTGAATTCGGCTATGGTGGAAGTATGGACTGAGAATTTGCCAAAAGATCCTTTCAAATGCCTCTAAGTGGTGTATATATAGGTGAAAAGTCTCCTCGAGGTGGCTCCGATTCGGAATTGCGTGGCATTCATCCCTGGATAGTCGGGTTCAGAGGCTCTAAGATGGCTACAGTACATTGATTGAGTAGGAGATCGCTGAAGAAATGGTCAGATCTTGTCTGCATCTTAAGGGCATATGCGCAGCAACGGCTACGAATTCAAAGGAGAAAAGGGGATCGGATCGGAGAGTCCGATCCGATCCGATTTATCCTGCTTGCTGCCCCTTCATGTTGCTGACGTACTCATCCGATCCGAACCGTTGGGCTTGCTTTCTTTCTTTTGTTGCCGCTGGAATGTCCCTCCGAACTGATCCGCTGAAGCCACTTTCTATCCTTTGCCATTGCTGACGTATGGCCGATCCGATCTGATGTAATAAGGCAACTGTTGTATCTCTCCGATCCGATCTGAGGAAGTGTCTACGCTCTTGATCTTTATTTACCCCCTGCACTATCTTTCTCTGATCAGATCCGATTGGTGTCCTTCTCACTATTTGCTCTTTGTGTAGCCTAGTTCACAAAGTAGGCTAACATTTTGCCCTCTCGAAGTACACTCTTATCTGAGATAAAGTGGGCTTCGAAGCAATTTATGGGACATCCTTTGAACCAAAGTCATCGAATAATTGCCTTCGGTTCGGATTCCGATCTGGACGGGTATCCTTCATTGGCACATCCGAGCAGACACATCGAATCAACTCCCCTATGGATCAACAGACCATAGGGCCTTAATGGGCTTAACTTCCGGTCCGAACGGGCTGAGAAAAATTGGGAATATGAGTAGTCACTGCGATTTCATATAAATACCTTCCTCGTCTCCTTCTTCCTCTTCCTTCTTTATTATTTTCTTCCAGCGAGATTTGCATCAAAACCCCAGAATTCTTAAAAACTCCGAAACCTTCTCATTTTAATCCCCAAATTCAACACATAGGTAGGTTTAAAATCTCGAATCACTCTGTTGTAATCGATCTCGATTTGGATTTGTGGTAAAACTGGACGATTTGATCCTGGTGTGTGTTTGATTTCAACGCCGCCTCCCTCTCTCTCTTCGCCGTCGTCGTTGGTGGCTTTTGTCACCACCTTGAGGCGTCGAAAGGAAGAGTTTGGGTTATACAGAACATTTAAGCACGTAAGTGCTGGTGTAACGATCCGGAATTTTGCGATCTTGGTTATCTGATATACAACACATATCGAACATCCAAGGATCGAAAATAACCGAATAGTTAATGAAAGAAATTAGAGGGTGAGAAAAGATAAGATAGAAACTTAGAATAGAAGAAGAAGAAGAACACAATATCAGAGTAACACGAATCTCACAGCGGAACGAATAAATATATTTCATAACATAACTTTGAAATACAAATCTATACTTGAATATACATATCATAATCAAAGTACAACACTTACAATACATCGGAAATAACTATAGCTATATAATCCTGAAGCCTCCTGCTCCAAGCTCTTCCAGTATATCTATAAATCCCGACTGCTTGACTGCCAGTACAAAATTAGGCACCCAAGAGTTTAGGGAAACAAACATATAAACTCTGGGTCAGTCATGGGACTGGTATGAGTAAAACAGTTTAAAACAGTTCAAGTAGGTAATCGATATCTCATAAGACCACGCCGTATAACGGAACGGGTTTTTCCCTTATGAGAATCCAAATTATCTTTATATCAAAAACCTTTGAATATTATAATAATGTCTATCAACCACAATAATAATAATCATCTAGCAGAACGCTTTCATCTCACGTTCTACATACATAGTACACAATCAAAACCGCAAGCACGTATTAGATAATGGATTTCCAACTATGACAAGATATGGAACCACCTTTCGCTCGTGTACCTCTAGAGAGGAATACACTGGGTTCAACAAGAACATCTTGCAACCCGGTCACACATGACCGACCACTCATTTCGCTTGAGTGTATCGAATGTATATCACCAACGGTTGGGATCAGCAACCATTTCGCGAATGGGATAGCATCAACAATAGATTTTTTGGAAGTAAATGAAACTCTAGATCAGGTGATTATACACCTTACTTCGGTGCGACCGACTGAGACGACCCGAAATCCCGTTCACACGGAAACAAGGGTTATCTTTAGAATATAACACAGAAACATATAATAGCAGAACAAAATTAAATAAATACACCAGATAATGAACAATAAAATATACTGGATAAAAGTATCATCAGAGTTACACAGTATACAGGATCTTACTTAGTACAAATACAGTTCAGGTATACATAAATGTCTACAGCGGAAATAAACAAAATATGTACAATAGGAGCTGAACAACATAAAAAGAAATAAATGAAAGGATCCATCTTCAGCTCCAGCTATCCAGAAAAAGAACCAGCTAAACCTGAATACAAGGCTGCCCGTGTAGAAAAAGGGGCACCCGAGTTTGAAAGTGAAACAAACTACGAGTCAGTCATGGGACTGGTATGAGAAATCCACTCAACACATACATAATTGGCCAATCTCAGGACCACGCCACTTTCGTGGAACGGGTTTACTCCATTGGATTGCTAGTGCTTTTAAAACAAATCTTTCTTTTAAACATCGCTATGCTTTTTATAAAAATGAAGCCGTTATAAGACTCAGTTCCCATCACACAATGCAACGCAAACCGGAGGATAGAGTTTTACCTTATAACGGTTAAAATATGCTTGATACGAATAAAACAAAGGCATTTGATATTATTGCTAGTGTTAATATGTTTTGAAAACAATTTCAAATCATAACTATCAATCATAGACGGCATTAATGCCCCATACCACTATGTCGCCATATATAGGTATACAATCAAAACCGCATCGTCACGTATTTGGAAATTGGATTTCCGTCATGAACAAAGGCAAAAGATAGTCCTTACCGAATTCGAGACTGCCTAGCCCGAGTCTCAGGATCAGAACGCATCGATCCTTGGAGCGACAGGGCCGGTCCACACGGAGTGGATTAAAAATGCCTGAGCACTACGTTTCGCCGCCCTTTGGGGCGTAAGCGAGCCAACAAGTGACTCCATCGGACCCGGATCGTCCGATCTAACCGAGGCGCCTCGCAACAGCAACAACCACATAAGTCAAACTCGTCAGGGCGTGTAAAACCACTGACGCCACTTTTAGCTAGGAGGAAACGTAGGCCCTCCCTGAGGTCCTTCTCCCGTTTTAGGTTCCTACCGGGGTGTGAGGCTCGCGAATTCACGTTATACACAAAGCTACGCCACACAGGCGGTGCTTTGATCATCACCACAAGACTTTGCTTTTCAACAGAAGCCCTGATCACTGCATCTTAGCATGCCACACAGAATAAATCATATGTCAGACACACAGTCCATTTACAAGTCCGTTCTGGGTCTGAACGAAACCGGAGGCACTAAATACCTCGCAAACCCTTCGATCACCACGTACGTCTGGATGATCACCACTCATTATCCATATTTCGGGATGCCTCCCAATCAGGACCTCGGTTACCATCCAAACGAGGTGAAGATCTCCGGTCTTCGACCACCGTCTTCATCTTCGACTTTCAATCGTCGGTCGATTATTTGAAATGAGAATTAACTCGGCCTTTTCAAATAATTCACGTATATTTAGAATTTCAAATCAATTTATTTTAATGGTTAAATTATTCGACAACACCAATTGTGTTCTTTAATGTAATTTTCACACCAAACACATCCAACCATCAAATACAACGTAAATCGAGCAAATTCAGTTTATTTCCATTCCATATTGTTTATGGTACTTTATAATGATTTATCGCTATTTTTATTTATTTTAAAATAGCCCATTTATTCAAAACGACGCTTCAGGCCATAACGCGGCCGTGGCGCTGTTTTTCTTCAGATTTGATTTACACATATCTGAAAATCTAACCGTTGGATCTTCGCAAAATTTACTTCATTAGAAAGGTCTTTTCAAAACGAATCCAACGGTTCCAGTTTCGGGAAATTCCGACGGTCGGATCTCCCGGTACAATCGTTTGAAGTTTCGATTTCAAAATACGAACTGCAGCGTCGTTATTCGATTAAATATAATTATATTTATATATAAATATATAATCGCTTCTGGCGCTGTTTTTCTTCAGATTTGAATTAAACATTCCAGACAATCCAACCGTTGGATCTTTACAAAGTTGGTGCCGTTGGAAAGATTTTTCCAAGGCGAACCCGACGGTTGTGGTTTCGGGAAAATCCAATGGTCGGATTCCCCGCATTAGTTGTTTGAAATCACGGTTTCAAAATACGAACTGCACGGCCTCGTTTCGTTTTAATCTTATTTATATTTATATATTTATATAAATATAGTTCATTCAATGATTTCCATATCGTTTTCACTTCAAATATTTTTCTAACACCTTAAAATTTTGGAAAATTTCGCCATAACCTCCCCTGCACCGGGAGCATCGGGAAATCGCAAATAGCTTTCCCGGTCCTTCTAATCTCAAAAAGAAAAAGAAAAAGCCAAGCGGCTAGCCAACAGGCTCATAAAATCATCACCCAAACAAATCAGTAAATGTGTACCTATTTATCGGGCACAAAATTTTATTCCTCTTCTCTAGCCCCTTTGCTATAACCTGTTCAATGAATATGCATGTACATATATATACAGTTCTTATCATTTATCATTTTCTATTCAACTTCATATTTGATTTCTATTTGGTTTAAAAACACCATTCATTCTAATGTTACATAAATAGGTGCAAATCATTTCATTAGCTAATTAATGAATATCTCAACTCATATATGTTTATTTTGAACAAGTGGCTATTTTTAACACTTCACATTTCAACGATTTCTGCATACAATAAAAATGTGATTTTTATTGTAAAACGATTCATTTCAAAACACTATTTTTCTATATAGTTCATATAGTCGATAAAAGGTGATTTTTATTATCAAACAATTTATTTCAAAATATGAATACCATTCAACACATGAATTTCTAATCAACGAATGAATATCAATTCAACACATGAATGTTTTCTATAGTTTCTATATATAGATAAAAATGTGATTTTTATTATCAAACAATTTATTTCAAAATATGAATACCATTCAACACATGAATTTCTAATCAACGAATGAATATCAATTCAACACATGAATGTTTTCTATAGTTTCTATATATAGATAAAAATTTGATTTTTATTATCAAACAATTTATTTCAAAATATGAATACCATTCAACACATGAATTTCTAATCAACGAATGAATATCAATTCAACACATGAATGTTTTCTATAGTTTTTATATATAGATAAAAATGTGATTTTTATTATCGAACAATTTATTTCAAAATATGAATACCATTCAACACATGAATTTCTAATCAACGAATGAATATCAATTCAACACATGAATGTTTTCTATAGTTTTTATATATAGATAAAAATGTGATTTTTATTATCGAACAATTTATTTCAAAATATGAATACCATTCAACACATGAATTTCTAATCAACGAATGAATATCAATTCAACACATGAATGTTTTCTATGCAATGAATAAATATAGTTTAAGCATATGAAAATAATTCAAACACACGAATATTATTCAAAATTTCGGCAGCATAACGGCAGGGTAGTTAAACCGGGACCGTCCCTAGTACGGCTCCTCGCTCTACCTTAAAACCTCGCGGTTTTTGACAATGGGGATCATGCATCTAGTTCGCACGTAGGCGGCATGTATATATATTTATTTCATTTCCACAAACTAATCCTATGTGGTTTCAACCAAATATTTTCCAATCACCAATGGGTATTTTTCAACCACAATCAACCAATATCAATCACAAACAATCCCAAACAATCATTCGCTATCAATCAATTTTCACAACAATTTCAACCAATAAATATCGTCCATGGTTTGTGGACGAGGGGCGTATATATATATATATATTTATATATAGCAATTCACTTTAATTTCAACACATATATATATATATAGAAAAAGAAATTGAAGAGTGAGAAATTCTCACCGAATAGCTAATTCAATCCCACGACTCTTCTTTGCATAAAATCTTCGCCAATCTCGCCTTTTGTCGCTTCGTTGCCCGTATTCTCTACATATGTAAAAATCGAATTTTTACTATGTTATTCAATATATAAAAATCAAATTTTGACTTCGCTATTCAATATATAAAGATTATATTTTTAATATTCCTATGATGAAAAAAATTATATTTTTGTTGCTTTAAAAATATAAATTTTCATATCTTACTTCTTTTACTTAATAAAAATTCCGTCTTTTCTATTTTAAAAATATGATCTTTTCCATTCTGAAAATCTGATCTTTTCTATTTTAAAAATCAAACCTTTTCTATTTTAAAGTTCAAACCTTTTCTATTCAAAGTTTAAATCTTTTTGAAATTCTTTTGAAAATCAGTTTTTAAATTCTTTAAAAAATCTGGTTTTTTTTTATAACCTTCAAAAATCAGTTTTAAATTCTTTTTTAAAATCAGTTTTAAATTCTTTTTAAAATCAGTTTTTATAACCCTTTAAAATCAGTTTTAAATTCTTTTTAAAATCAGTTTTAAATTATTTTTAAAATCAGTTTTTAATGCTTTAAAAAATCAGTTTTAAATCATTTTAAAAATCAGTTTTTAATGCTTTAAAATCAGTTTTTATAACCTAAAATCGAAATTAGTTTTAAAGAATTAAAATAAAAATAAAAATACAATAAAATACTTACTTTATCTCGAAGAAAGGGGGGGGGTGACAGCTAAGCTCGGAGCTGGCTTCGAGAGGGGCGGCGCTAGGGTTTCGAACGGGGGAGGCGGCTTCGAGGTCTCGAACGGCTTCGGGGGGGGGGGGGGGATTGAAGGAGGAGGAGGGAGCAAGTGCAAGGAAGAGGGGGGGGGGGGAAGAAGATCGGAGGCGCGGTGAAGGTCTGGTCGACGGCTGAAGGCGGGCGGCTGCTGCTGTTGCTTTCTTCTTCTTTTTTTTTTGTCTGTTTAATGAATCGGGGGGGGGGGGCAGAAAGGGAGATAAAGGGAGGGGATTTAAAATTTATTTTTATTATTTTATTATTTAATTTTTCAAAAAAAAGTTGACTTTCACATACGACCTCGAAACGAGGCCCACCGCCTGTCGTCCATAGCGTTTTACCCCCATTCCGAACACAATGGGATATGTATCGTAAGCTAATTCGATTGTTTCGAATAGTTTCCGTTGAATTTACATTTAAATCCTTATGTTGAATCTTAAACGTACATTTCAAATTACCGGGGCCACATACTAACTAGAAAAATTCCAGAAAAATATTTTCTAGCTTCGTATTGACGATACGGTCCTAACAAAACTAGTTTCGTCGAATTCTGAGACCGTTTGAAAAATGGCCAATTTCCAGTCGATTAAAATCAACGGAAACTGGTCAAACGCGTTTTCCTTTGCCACGCTCACATATTGATTTGAAAAATTATGAAATTTGAAACCTAACAATAACTTGACACTGCGGATCCAACAAAAGTGGTTTCATCGAAATCCGAGGTCATTTGCAAAATGTCCATTTTTACGGGCCTGAATTCCATAGCGACTATTCAGAATTTTCAACTGGACATATCTTTTGATTCCCGCTATCAAATTTCGATTGGTCGGATTCGTTAGAAAGATATTCACTAGCAGATTTAAATATTTTTGGTTTCACTAAAATCCGGATTGTTTTGCACCCGGTATATTCAATTGAAGTTTGAAATCGAATTATCGAACTACCGCGCCATTTTCAATTCTATATATAATTATAATTAATTATATTCGTTTTCAAATGTCGATTCAAACTCAGTTTTCATCGCCATTATTTAAAATATTTGTTTTAAATATTCAAAATCCATTATTTTAGCCAATTTAAAAATTTTAAATTGGTTCAGATTTTCTGGGTCGTTACACCGACTTAGCCATGCTGCCTGCCCGATTTCTGTCATTTACCAGATGTGAGGCTAGAAGCTACGCTTTATCATCACACCAGATTCACTTTGAATGCCACATCGTCAAATCCATCAAATCACCTATTTGACATCCTCAACCATACATCATGTGTTAGCTAAAAGAAGTTTCCTTCTCCGCTTCCACTCTTGGTATGGTTGGAGAAATCAATATACGTGATCGTCTGGAAATACTCTGTCAGACATCCGTCCATACAAGTCATCCAGGAACAGGATGAACCGAAGGCACTATTCTGTAAACAGGATAGCCCTTGCATAACTTCGTCTTCAATTTCCTTTCGCATATATGATTCGCAACGCTTATGCCAATACAGAGTGGTTCTTTGGATAATAATCCAATCGGTCTCTCCATATTAACAACGTTAAAATGGTCAAAAACTTCGATAGTCTGTGATTTAATCATCGAAGAAAAACAGGTGTGCAAACAAGGATATTTTTTCCAAATGGAAATTTATATCGATCAAACATCATTCATCATTTATCTCTTTATTTCATTGGTTTACTTATCCCCGGTTTCCCTATATTCAATATTTCTTATTTCTAAATTTGGAAAATATACGTTATTAACAATGGAAAACTTTTCCATTTCTTGTTTTCTTTATTAGAAAACATTTCTGGTTTCTTATTTGGAAAACATTTCCAAAGCTTCTTCATTTGACTTAGACAGATGTTTAAACAAACCATCGCGATGCCAACTCAAACCATTTCCTTTAATTACTAAATTCACTTAACCATCCTTTACTATCGAACCTTAAGCATTCCTTAGTTGAAAATGAAGTCAATCAAGTTGGGGTAATACTACCTCTCAGACCTTAACTGAACAACGTTTCTAACCTTGAAATAGACAAAGTTCACCGTTCTAATTCTTTAACAAACTTCCTTACGTAACTCTCTTTCAAATCTTTTCTATTCGATAAATCTTTCCTTCGATAAGGTATATTTGATAACTCTATTCAATTTATTCTATTCACTTAACTCTTTTGATTTAACTCTAACTCTATTCACTTAATTCCTATCGAATAAACTATATTCGATAACTCTTTTAATTCTATTTGAATAAACTATATATTCGATTAACTCTTTTTACTCTATTCAAATAAACTATATTCGATTAACTCCTTTATTCTATTTGAATAAACTATATTCGATTAACTCCTTTTTACTTTATTCGAATAAACTATATTCGATTAACTCCTTTATTCTATTTGAATAAACTATATATTCGATTAACTCCTTTTTACTTTCTATTCCAATAAACTACATTCGATTAACTCATTTGCTTTAACTCTAATTGATTAAACTAACATCGATTAACTCCTTTCGATTAAACTAACATCGATTAACTCCTTTCGATTAAACTAACATCGATTAAGTATTCATTTATAAAGATTTACTTTTAGTAACGGTTCTTCACTATACAAATGATTTTCCTTTTTTAATTCTATTTGTAAAGGGTTTTACAAATATCCCCTATTCAATCTCATTTGTAAATGGTTTACAAACATTTCTCTTTCTGATTGGTTTGTAAATGGTTTACAAACCTTTCCCGTACTAATCTATTTGCTAACGGTTTTACACTATTTCCTTTTCAATCCTATTTGTAAATGGTTTACAAATATTTCCTTGTATATCTTTATTTATTCTACTCTACTTATATCCTTTTTTCTATTCTATTCTTTTTATCAACATTTTTCCCTTTTACAAAACTGTATTCGTTTTATAAACATTTCTCCTTTTATTTACTTTCGAAATATTTCCTTTTATAAAATCTATTGATTTTATAAAATCACTTTATTTCAATATACATTGAAATAATTCTTTTTACATCCCAGGGTCTTTTATGATATTTAAAATATCTAATAACATGGATCAATATCATTCCCACACACATAATCCATAACACATTATATAACACATCATATATCACAATATATGAAAAACAGTAAAATAAATGTTGAGGAATCCAGTCGGATTCCTCCAGCCTGTTTCCCTGCATCACAGATGTTAAACAATATAGATAACATCACTTTCAGTTCCATATGATTTATTCTGTTAAACATAATCAATATAGAAATTCAACTAACTGACTAGCAGTTCAATCAAATAGTCAACACAAAGTCAATCAACCAACATTTAACAGTTCTAAAAATACAACATGAAATTATAAACTGTTCAGAGTTAGTGAGATTTACTCACAGTTGCGCATTAATCGTTAAATAACGGTTTGCATTATTCAATTCAGTTGGACAATTTATTTTGCCATAATTTGTAACAATCTCTGATTCACTCCCGGTCAGTCTCATTGTGTTGCTCCTGTCCATATGACCCCAAGGCAACTTACGGTTCGTCATACTAATATTGTATGACCAAGATATTCGATTTACAAGATTAAACTAGTTTAAATTAAATAAAACAAGGATTATATATATAAATTTATAATAGGCCTAAACTTCATAAATGGTCAGCCTAACTGATTTCCACACCGACCCACTCCAAAAGCTTCTTCCCCGTTTGACCTCCACGCACCTGCTCCTCCAACCACACACCATAGCCGCTCCTTCTACCACCTCATTCTCCTCCCATACTTCACTGATCAACAAACGGTCACTGCCTTTGAACTCCTCATCCTCTCCTCTATCACCCCGTCACCATTTCAGCCACCTCGTCGTACCCTAACAGAACCCGTTCTCTACAGCCATCACACCAGACCAACACATTTTTCCATGTAATTACACCAAAATCCGCCAACCGGTTTCACTTCGAGCCCCGACCTCAAATACACCCTCGAATTCAAGTATTGAAGCTCCGACTAGCCAAAATCGGGAAACCTAGTTCGCTGTACAAAATTTCGACCTCCAAAATCCTTCGTCGAGTTGAAATAAACTGATATGAGCGCGAAGCTCTTCTGATGCTGATTCCAATAAAGCTTATTTCATGATTTTACGAATTGTTTTTGATTTTTAAAAAAAAAGAATGAAGATCAAAGTTTTAAAAGGAAGTTCTCTGTTTTGATTTTTTCTAAGTTTGCTGATTATGGGTTATACAGTTATTTATAGGCTGAGCTTGAGGTAGGTAGGAGTTGTGGTTGAAAAAGGGTGAGGCGTGGCCTGCTCGTGACCATAGAAATTGGGGAAGATATTTTTGAATTGATTTTCTATTTTATTTTAATGATTTTATATATGTTATGGGTCCATAAAAATTCCTGCGGCCACATACGATATTCAAAAATCACGAAACTGGACATGCAACTAGAGTTCGACATTGCGGACCCAACGAAACTGGTATCGTCGAATTCCGACTTCGTTTGCTCACACAACATATTTTTAATCGTTAAAATACTGACTGTATTTCACTCTAAAAATCCGTACGGCCACATACTGACTTTAAAAATCGCAAAACTTGACATCTAACAATAATCTAATATTACGGATCCAACAAAATTAGTTTCGTCGAATTCTGGGGTCGTTTGCAAAAGTAACTATTTTTAAAGCTCTAAATGACCCATTTAAATATATAAATATATTTAAATATAATTAAATTAAATATTTTAAAAATAAATATTATCGTCTATATTCACAGTGGAATACCATACAGCTCTAGAATATTCCTATATGAATTTCTAACTTGATATTTCAAATCTGGGTCAACTCGATATTCGATTTATATTGAAATTCCTTTCTAAAATATAAATAATTTCTTTATAAATTATAAAGGAATTCCACAACGGCTTTTCTAAAATTTGATTTGGACATAAATCAAAATCTACCCGATGAAATCCAGATTTTTCTCTTCCACTAGAAAGATATACTCCACCAGCTCCACACGTTTCTTGTTTCACAGAAATCCGGCTTAAAACGAATCATGTACATTCAGTTGAAGTTCGAATCGCCAATTTACGAACTGCAACGCCATTTCAAGCTTGATTTTAATTATAATATAAATATACGTTCAACCTGCCGTTATTTAAATATATTCATTATTCTAATTCAATTCTAAACTAAATTAAATATCACAGATGATCCACACCATATCGCCATTTCAGCCAATTCTGATTATTTCAAAATTAAATATATTATTTAATTTATTATTTTAATTAAATATTCACCATTATTTAGTTAAACCACCATTAAAATCCTCTTAATCACTTTTTTAAAAATTAAATAAATTAATTATAATACTTCTACCAGTGCAGATCATTACAATCTTTCCCACTTAAAATAATTTCGTCCTTGAAATTGCTAAAAGGTAGAGGACGACCCTATCGACTGGTTAGAACATATTTGTTCACTTCTTAACTTCATTTTTCAACCGAACCAATTCAATTTCAATTAAATATTAATTAATTCTTATCAACGAAAATTTCCAAACATGAAAATTTTCTAACGCCTTAACTCTTCGAAAATTTTTGCCAGCCCCTCTTTTGTACTGGTCAATCGGTCAAACTTCAATTCGCCTATCTGGGCCATCTCCAACCCAAAAGAAAATCAAACAGCCAAGCGGCTTGCCAATTCGGCTCATAAATCTTATATCCAATAGAAATATAAACTTGTACCTTTTGTTGGCATATCATTATATCCTTTCCACCTGTTATCAATTCTTCGGATACAAGGGTCATCCTAATCAAATTCCAATCTGCTTTTATCCACAACACAACCATTTGCTTATATCCGAGCCAAATATCATTTTAACTCGAGTTTCTTCTCGATTCCCAACAATTAACTTGATTATCCCATTACACTTCAAATTTGAATCTCACAATCCAATTTGTCTTGATATCATTCTAATTCAACCTCAATTACCACTTTACTGGCTTTACTTTAATTCAAATTTTGCTTTCACAAATTTCTATTAAATTTGTTTTTAATTTAAACAGTCTTTCCCTAGAAGTTTTCAAACAGTTTACTCTTTTCAAAAATCAAATTTTCCTTTTTGAACATGTCACCGAGCCCTTATTTAATATTCCATTAGTTAAATCACTCCTCTATTTCTTTATCAATATTTGTTAACCCAATATTTTCAATAACCATATTGACCTTTTATGTTATTTGGAAAACATTTCCGAATATCGCCTTCCTTTATTTTCTGAACTTTAGAAAATATATGCTATTTATAATTGGAAAATATTCCAATTACTTATCTCTTTTCTGATCTCGTTTATTTCTATACTTAGGAAATATTCTTTATTATATCTCCAAGCTTACACTTATTTGGGTTAAAATGGATGTTGTGTAAAACATCGTTACGACAACCCAAATACTATATTCACTAAGTCTTATTCAACATTGATCTTCGAGCCTGAAATCTTACTATTTATTTGTTAATAATGAAATCAATCAAGTTGGGGTATAACTACCTCTCAAACCTTGACTGAGTAACATTTATAACGTCAAAACAGATATGACTACTTACTCGAATAATTAATACCATACAACTACTTATTCACTTTTAAACACGTATACGCTTCCTCTTTCTATTCTTACTAGATTTTATTCTAAGTCTTCCTTTTTGATTTTTACTATTCTATTTCTAAGTTCGTTTCCTTATCGACTTCTATATATATGTCGACACGTTGATTTCTAACTATCAAATTATCTTAAAAATATTCTAACTCCTTAAATTTCAGGAAATTTTTTTCCATAACCTCCTTTGTACTAGGAGCATCGGGATATTTCAAATAGCCTCCTATGGCCCTCACCAATCCAAAAGAAAAAAGAAAAAGCCAAGCGGCTAGCCAGTACGGAGCATAAAATCTCATATGTGAATTAAATACATACATTTTCGTCGAGCATTCTATTTATATACCTTCATACCTTATCCATACCTATCTCATGTATATTTATACCTACCCAATATATTTTAACTATACCTGATCGTTTTAACTCAATTCGTTAATTAATTTGTTAATTAACTCTTTACTCTATTTCACTTTTATATTTGAACACGACATGTTCAAATATATTTTAACTTGCTTATTAACTAATTTGAATCCAAATTTCAAATTTTAGTTCTATATTCGATTTCGAATATCCATTTACAAATCCAACTCACCTTTCAAAGTTCAACTTCAAATTTCAAATCTCGATTAACTAATTCCTCTTCGACTTAGTTAATTTCTATTCAAATTTTATATCACTTCTATTATTCAAATCTATATATTAGATTCTATTCAAATTCTATATATTCAAATTCTATAGTTTAAATTCCATTTGAATTCTATATTCAAATTCCATTCCACTTTCGATATTCAAATCCTATATTTTTATTCCATTTGAATTCAATATTCAAATTCCATTCCACTTTCTATATTCAAATCCAATATTCGAATTCCTTTATATTTTCTATATTCAAATTCTATATTTGAATTCCATTTAAGTTTCTATATTCAAATTTTATATCACTTCCATTGAAATTCATATATTCAAACTCCCTTTGAATTTCTATATTTATTTCAATTTCATTGAATTTCATATATTCAAACTCCCTTTGAATTTCTATATTCAATTTCTATTTCAACTTTCTTGATTCATTCTTTATTAAAAATCCCATTTTGAAATTCAACACAGCTTGTGTTTCCCAAAACAAACTCAAAACAGTATCTCTAGTAGTAATTCGTCACTTACAACTCGTAAATGAATACTGATGATGCAGTTGTCATCATCAGAATTTATTTTCCAGCGATCGAAGTGAGTTCAATACTATAAAACCATTTCTAAACATTTCCGCTTTGAAATTCATTTCAAAATATAATTCACACTGCTTATAAAACAATTTAAATTCTCCTAAGATCTTAAATTTTCCTTATTTTTAATCCAAATCCATTTGCAAACACTTACCAAATTTTCCAGAATTTTAACTCAATTCTGGTTTAAATTCAGATTTTAATTCATCTACTTTCATACATTTCACTTATATGAGTTCTGATTGGTTATTTACATAACCGTTTAATTTATAATCTTACTCGATTATAATAACAACCAATATATCCACTATATTATAATTTTGATATATATATCTTCTCTATATCAAAATATAATTTGGGTAAAATCATATCATTTACCCTCTTTTCAAAACATACCATGACGGTTCATCGTATTCAAGTGTTTACAAAATCCCTACTGATACAGTGGATCAAACTGATCGATCAAAACTCATAAGCAACTCAACCAATAAATCTCCACAATACAAAACAAATTTTTATAACAATAACAAATACGTTCACTCGTATATATATACTCAAATCAATCTAGGGTATTACTAACCCCATCTCTACTGAGTCACGCCACAGAGCCAAGGTAATTCACTTAACCTTAAGCTTTGATACCAACTGTAACGACCCTGAATTTTGCGATCTTGGTTATCCGATATACAACACATATCGAACATCCAAGAGTCGAAAATAACCGAATAGTTAATGAAAGAAATTAGAGGGTGAGAATAGATAAGATAGAAACTTAGAATAAAAGAAGAAGAAGAAGAACACAATATCAGAGGAACACGAATCTCACAGCGGAACGAATAAATATATTTCATAACATAACTTTGAAATACAAATCTGTACTTGAATATACATATCATTATCAAAGTACAACACTTACAACACAGCGGAAATAACTATAACTATATAATCCTGAAGCCTCCTGCTCCAAGCTCTTCCAATATATCTATAAATCCTGACTACTTGACTGCCCGTACAAAATTAGGCACCCAAGAGTTTAGGGAAACAAACAAATAAACTTTGGGTCAGTCATGGGACTGGTTTGAGTAAAACAGTTTAAAACAGTTCTAGCAGGTAATCGATATCTCATAAGACCACGCCGTATAACGGAACGGGTTTTTCCCTTATGAGAATCCAAATTATCTTTATATCAAAAACCTTTTGATATTATAATAATGTCTATCAACCACAATAATAATAATCATCTAGCATAACGCTTTCATCTCACGTTCTACATACATAGTACACAATCAAAACCACAAGCACGTATTGGATAATGGATTTCCAACTATGACAAGGTATGGAACCACCTTTCGCTCGTGTACCTCTAGAGAGGAATACACTGGGTTCAACAAGAACATCTTGCAACCCGGCCACACATGACCGACCACTCATTTCGCTTGAGTGTATCGAATGTATATCACTAACGGTTGGGATCAGCAACCGTTCCCGAATGGGACAGCATCAATAATAGATTTTTTAGAAGTAAATGAAACTCTAGATCAGGTGATTATACACCCTACGTCGGTGCAACCGACTTAGCCATGCTGCCTGCTTGTTTTCTGTCATTTACTGGATGTGAGGCTAGAAGCTACGCTTTATCATCACACCAGATTCACTTTGAATGCCACATCGTCAAATCCATCAAATCACCTATTTGACATCCTCAACCATACATTATGTGTTAGCTAAAAGAAGTTTCCTTCTCCGCTTCCACTCTTCGTACGGTTGGAGAAATCAATATACGTGATCGTCTGGAAATACTCTGTCAAACATCCGTCCATACAAGTCCTCCAGGAACAGGATGAACCGAAGGCATTATTCTGTAAACAGGATAGCCCTGGCATAACTTCGTCTTCAATTTCCTTTGGCATATATGATTCGCAACGCTTATGCCTATACAGAGTGGTTCTTTGGATAATAATCCAACCGGTCTCTCCATATTAACAACGTTAAAATGGTCAAAAACTTCGATAGTCTGTGATTTAACTATCGAAGAAAAACAGGTTTGCAAACAACGATATTATTTCCGAATGGAAAATTATATCGATCAAACATCATTCAACATTTATCTCTTTATTTCATTAATTTACTTATCTCCGATTTCCCTATATTCAATATTTCTTATTTCTAAATTTGGAAAATATACGTTATTAACAATGGAAAACATTTCCATTTCTTGTTTTCTTTATTAGAAAACATTTCTGGTTTCTTATTTGGAAAACATTTCCAAAGCTTCTTCATTGGACATAGACAGATGTTTAAACAAACCATCGCGATGCCAACTCAAACCGTTTACTTTAATTACTAAATTCACTTAACCATCCTTTACTATCGAACCTTAACCATTCCTTAGTTAAAAATGAAGTCAAACAAGTTGGGGTAATACTACCTCTCAGACCATAACTGAACAACGTTTCTAACTTTGAAATAGATAAAGTTCACCCTTCTAATTCTTTAGCAAACTTCCTTATGTAACTCTCTTTAAAATCTTTTCTATTCGATAATTCTTTCCTTCGATAAGGTATATTCGATAACTCTATTCAATTTATTCTATTCACTTAACACTTTTGATTTAACTCTAACTCTATTCACTTAATTCCTATCGAATAAACTATATTCGATAACTCTTTTAATTATATTTGAATAAACTATATATTCGATTAACTCCTTTTACTCTATTCGAATAAACTATATTCGATTAACTCCTTTATTCTATTTGAATAAACTATATTCGATTAACTCCTTTTTACTTTATTCGAATAAACTATATTCGATTAACTCCTTTATTCTATTTGAATAAACTATATATTTGATTAACTTCTTTTTACTTTCTATTTGAATAAACTATATTCGATTTACTCATTTGCTTTAACTCTAATCGATTAAACTAACATCGATTAACTCCTTTCGATTAAACTAACATCGATTAACTCCTTTCGATTAAACTAACATCGATTAACTATTCATTTATAAAGATTTAATTTTAGTAACGGTTCTTCACTTTACAAATGATTTTCCTTTTTTAATTCTATTTGTAAAGGGTTTTACAAATATCCCCTATTCAATCTCATTTGTAAATGGTTTACAAACATTTCTCTTTCTGATTGATTTGTAAATGGTTTACAAACCTTTCCCGTACTAATCTATTTGCTAATGGTTTTACACTATTTCCTTTTTAATCCTATTTGTAAATGGTTTACAAATATTTCCTTGTATATCTTTATTTATTCTACTCTAGTTATTTCCTTTTTTCTATTCTATTCGTTTTGTCAACATTTTTCCCTTCTATAAAACTCTATTCGTTTTATTAACATTTCCCCTTTTTATTTACTTTCGAATTATTTCCTTTTATAAAATCTGTTGATTTTACAAAATTCGTTTATTTCAATATACGTTGAAATAATTCTTTTTACATTCCAGGGCCTTTTATGATATTTAAAATATCGAATAACAAGGATCAATATCATTCCAACACACATAATCCATAACAGATTATATAACACATCATATATCACAATATATGAAAAACAGTAAAATAAATGTTGAGGAATCCAGTCGGATTCCTCTAACCTGTTTCCTTGCATCACAGATGTTAAACAATATAGATAACATCACTTTTAGTTCCATATGATATATTCTGTTAAACAGAATCAATATAGAAATTCAACTAACTGACTAGCAGTTCAATCAAACAGTCAACACATAGTCAATCAACCAAAATTTAACAGTTCTAAAAATAAAACATGAAATTATAAACTGTTCAGAGTTAGTGAGATTTACTCACAGTTGCGCGTTAATCGTTAAATTACGGTTTGCGTTATTCGATTCAGTTGGACAATTTATTTCGCCATAAATTATAACGATCTCTGTTTCACTCTCGGTAAGTCTCATGGTGTTTCTCCCGCCCATACGACCCCAAGGCAACTTACGGTTCATCAATCTGATATTGCATGACCAAGATATTCGATTTACAAGATTGAACTAATTTAAATTGAATAAAACAAGGATTATATATATAAATTTATAATGGGACTTAACCTCATAAATGGTCAGCCTAACTGATTTCCACACCGACCCACTCCAAAAGCTTCTTCCCCGTTTTACCTCCGCGCACCTGCTCCTCCAACCACACACCATAGTCGCTTCTTCTACCACCTCATTCTCCTCCCATACTTCACCGATCAACCAACGGTCACCGCCTTTGAACTCCTCATCCTCTCCTCTATCACCCCGTCACCATTTCAACCACCTCGCTGTAACCTAACAGAACCCGTTCTCTATAGCCATCGCACCAGGCCGACACATTTTTCCATGTAATTACACCAAAATCCGCCAACTGGTTTCACTTCGAGCCCCGACCTCAAATACAACATCGAATTCAAGTATTGAAGCTCCGACTAGCCAACATCGTGAAACCTAGTTCACTGTACAAACTTTCGACCTCTAGAATCCTTCGTCGAGTTGAAATAAACTGATAAGAGCGCGAAGCTCTTCTGGTGTTGATTCCAATAAAGCTTATTTCATGATTTTACGATTTGCGGTTGATTTTTAAAAAAAGAATGAAGATCAAAGTTTTAAAAGGAAGTTCTCTGTTTTGATTTTTTCTAAGTTTGCTGATTTTGGGTTATACAGTTATTTATAGGCTGAGCTTGAGGTAGGTAGGAGTTGTGGTTGAAACAGTGTGAGGCGTGGCCTGCTTGTGACCAGAGAAATAGGGGAAGATATTTTTGAATTGATTTTATATTTTATTTTAATGATTTTATATATGTTATGGGTCCTTAAAAATTCTTGCGACGACATACGATATTCAGAAATTACGAAACTGGACATGCAACTAGAGTTCGACATTGCGGACCCAACGAAACTGGTTTCGTCGAATTCCGACTTCGTTTGCTCACACAGCGTATTTTTAACCGTCAAAATACTGATTGTATTTCACTCTAAAAATCCGTACGGCCACATACTGACTTTAAAAATCACGAAACTTGACATCTAGCAATAATCTAATATTCCGGATCCAACAAAATTAGTTTCATCGTTTTCTGAGGTCGTTTGCAAAAGTAGCTATTTTTAAAGCTCTAAACGACATATATAAATATATTTAAATATAATTAAATTAAATATTTTAAAAATAAATATTATCGTCTATATTCACAGTGGAATACCATACAGCTCTAGAATATTCCTATATGAATTTCTAACTTGATATTTCAAATCTGGGTCAACCCGATATTCGATTTATATTGAAATTCCTTTCTAAAATATAAATAATTCCTTTATAAATTATAAAGGAATTCCACAGCGACTTTTCTAAAATTTGATTTGGACATAAATCAAAATATACCCGACGAAATCCAGATTTTTCTCTTCCACTAAAAAGATATACTCCACCAGCTCCACACGTTTCTTGTTTCACAGAAATCCGGCTTAAAACGAATCCTGTACATTCAGTTGAAGTTCGAATCGCCAATTTACGAACTGCAGCGCCATTTCAAGCTCGATTTTAATTATAATATAATTATAAGTTCAAACTATCGTTATTTAAATATATTCGTTATTCTAATTCAATTCTAAACTGAATTAAATATCACAGATGATCCAGTTCACACCATATCGCCATTTCAGCCAATTCTGATTATTTTAGAATTAAATATATTATTTAATTTATTATTTTAATTAAATATTCACCATTATTTAATTAAACCACCATTAAAATCCTTTTAATCACCTTTTCAAAAATTAAATAAATTAATTATAATACCTCTACCAATGCGGGTCATTACACCTGGACTAGGTTGGGTTTTGCGAAATTGAATCGGGTTCAATGAGAAGGAGTAGGAAGGAGATGAAGGGGAAGAGAGGAGCTAGGATCGGTTCGGATGAAGAAGAGTTGAAATGAAAGAAAAGGAGAGGTGTTCATATAACCGGATCGGGTCGGGGTAAAAGAAAAAGCAAAAAAAGAGAAACGAAACCCACTTAACTGGATCAGATTGTGTTTACGAGGTCGGATCAGATCGGAGCAGAGACAGGCAAAAAAGATGTAGGAAACAAAAACTCACATCTTCGGATCGGATGGTAATAAGAGACAAAGAAGAGAATGATTTCTCGAACTGATCTGGTCCACTTCCAAAGTCTACATCCAAGCCGATCGGGTTTACCTCACTATCCGATCGGTTAGGATAGCGCCTTTCAAATATGACAAACGTCAAGAATCATTCTGAACATTATTGCTTCCTTGACCCTTTAGATTGTGCTTTCATGTATTTGCTCTGCATTTCTGTCACACGTAGCACACACGTTAGTTCACATACACACACGGGGGTCACGGGCAACTTTACTCTAATCCTTGCCAATTATTCTTCAATAATCTAGTGATCATGGCTGAAAGACGTTCTTCTAGATTAGCAAAGAAGACGGAAATTGCAGAAACTTCCTAGAAATATACTCTCGATGACATATCTTCTTCTTCAGACCCTGAATGGGATGACGAGGGCTTAGATTATGAAATAGGAACGCATAGCAACGAAACATCCTCAGACAATGAAGCTTCTCTGGGCTATGAGGAGGAAGGAGGGATTGGAGATTGTCGAGCCCCTGAAGAATTTGAGTCTGCCATTATCCTGGAATCACCCAAGGACTCTGTTGAATCAACGATCGACAATGATAGACTTGCTCGCATATTTCTAAAGCACGGTATATTAAGAAGTGATACTCTGGTACCGTCGAAAACTGACCGTCCTCATAGTCCTCTAGAAGGGTTTATGGCAATCACCCGATTAATGTGCATGGTTGGGGCTATCCCACCATTTTCTCCTTTTGTTGTTGACTTCCTACGACAGATGCGGATTGCCCCCATGCAGCAGCATCCCAACTCTTATGCTTACCTATATACCTTATATGTAGCATACCGTGAGATCTTAGATATAGAGCTCACTTTCGACGACGTTCATTTCTTTTATAACTTCAAGCGTCAGACTCCAAAAACTCCTTCTTTCTCTTACTTCGAATCAGTCACAAAAAGAAAAATAATTTCGGCGCCGTTCAGCAGCAAGGCCGGCGACGCCAAGCTGGAATGGTTTTATATAAAGCAACAGCCGGGATGTGCTAGGAGATGGACAAATCAAGTAAAGCATTGGTTTTCTAAATCTCAACTCTAAGTGTCCATGCCAATACATTAATCCATTTTCTTTTTGTTTGAAGTTGATAATCCCAAACAAATATCGGATCAAGTGTATTTTGATCGGATGCATCAGCTCCTCAATGGTGACCAAAAATTTCTAACTATGGATGAGGTCCTCAAGGACGAATAACTTCATCACCACGAGCTACTGTCCATTACCCGTAGCATAGGTCACGGGTCAGGCCCATATGTATATATCCCTCCGGTGGATGTAATTCCAGAAATGGACGAGAGCTCGAAAGGCCCCACCATGCCACTTCGAACTTCACCTTCTCCAACTTCGACTCAAGACGATGAGCTGGCTAACATACCTGAAAAGCACCGAGAAGGGTACATCACCCCTGGGATGCTATTTCTCCTGAAAAATCAGTGTCTCCTAAGGAACCGCCAGCAGACGCTTCCAAAGGAGATGCCCCTACTACTGATGATCCTATATTCCAGGGCTTGGGAGATCTCCCCCCACCTGAAACTATCTACACTTCCGAGGATTTTGGCACAAATCCTTTAGTTTTTACTTCTTCGGAGGAGACTACTCCTGTTAAGGCCAAAGAGCCCACTCGCACTGGCTCGGCTTCAGACTCCGGTTTGTCGGCGGGGGGACACCACTTAGGATGCACTTAACATAATAGCACCCCACTTCACAGCACTTACTTCTTATGAGAATACTGATTCTGAATTCCACTTACATTGTTGTGCAGTTACAATGTCTCGTGCTCACTATGACATCAGGAAACTACGCCACAGCATGACCAGACCCCCTTCTGATGTTGAGCACGATCGCTGCGAAGGCCGCCGTAGGGAGGATAGAAGGCCTTATGAGTCTTATTAGTCGCGGACCTCGCGCTCTCGCTCTCCTATCCGGTCGGATCCAGAGCGATACAAACACTCCCAAGGTCGTAGAGAAGATGACACGTCGCAGTCAAAAGATCAAACCTCTTCTCAAGAAAACCGCAGTAGGTAAAGGAGCCTGCCGAAAGGTACAGACTCATGAGGCAAGTATAAGGTTCCTGCTAAGCGGCCTAGGAAGGGTGAAGAAGCCATTGTGCCCTCTACACATAAGGACACCGAGTTAACATTCCCTGCACCTTCACCATTGGATGCTAAAACTAGAGTTAAGAGAGCATACCTGGAGGAGCAGTTCCCCGATCACTATTTTGAGAACCTAACTTTCTTACCTGCCCTCGAGCCCATTTACTCAAGGTGGGCGGAAGAGGCCAAGCCGAAAATTGACGCAATCGAGAGACAATATTCAGAGATGTTCAAGTATTCGCGTAACTTTTCCAGAATCATCTGAAATATAATCACGAAAACTAACTCGATGAAGAAGACCACAGAAGCAAACGCAAAGCCTTGAAAAATTTAGGGGAAGACCTTGAGAACACCCAGGCCCAGCTTACCATTGCTCAACGGGATGCTGCCAACTTCAAGCAGCAATTTGAAGAGCTACAAAAATGTTATCATGACTTGCTCGAGTCCCATACTCAAGAGCGCTCGGAGCTGAAGAAGCAAGCAGAAGACGCTAAGTCGGATAACGCCAAAATGCAACTTGCTTACGCTACCGTTGAGTGAGAAAAGGCCGAGTTAGCGAAGAAGAACGCCAAATTGGAGAAGAAAAATGCTGACTTGGCTTCCAAATTGATGGTGGTTGAAAACAGGGCTGCCCTAGCGGAGGATAATGTTGAAAGTGTCATCAAGTCTGCCGCAGATTCCCGCAAGCAGCTGGCATAGGCCCAAGAGGATGTGCAGGGCTTCGGTGAATTAATGATTGAATTTTTTGCACATATAATTCTTCATGGAAACATCTCTTGGATCGAAGATTATCCGACTACCTTGGTTCACGTGTGGAGCCAAATTGTTGAATGGGAGAAAGAAGAACTCAAGGTAGATTCCATCGACGAGGACAAGCTCATGGAAAAATTTCTAAGAGATGACGAGCCGGCATGTCTTGCTGAGGGGCGTCGCCTGATTGCTGCTACCATGGAGGAGGAAAAGAGGAGGGCCAGACAAAAGCATATCTCCGAGGCTGGTACTTCTTCTAGTGCCGCTGGAACCCCTGAAGTCAGGGGATATGACCCTGAAAACCCGGCGATCCCTCAGGCATCTCTTTTATCCCCCATTCCCGAGACGGTGCCAATGACGGCAGTTACTCCAGGTGACAAATCATCGGAAGGTATTTCTACCTTTTCATCCCAATTCGTCAAAGCTGTATCCACTTTCCATTATATAATCGGGCAATCGATGAATGACCCTTTATTTTCTCCTGAGTTGATAACTGTTGCTTCTCACTCTGTAGGTGTTAAGCCGTCCGAGAAGGCAGACGAGCCTCAGGGAACCACTGCCGAAGCAAAGTTAGCGGAGAAGGCTGAAGGAGACAAGGGTAAGGCTGATGCTCCACACGATGGTGAGATGATAGACGCCTTGAAGGACGATAGTGGCAGAGGGACATAAGGAAGACCCTGAGGTGGCTATAGCTAGGGAGTCAAAAAGCGTTGATGACATCACTTTAGCTACATTGAAAGCCGAGCAAAACAAACGTATGCAGCCTAAAGTTGAAGGCCTGGACCCCGAAAGCCTTAAGCCTCTCGCAGTGGTGGATGTTGGATCAAGGTTAGTTGTTAAGCTTTCGACTAGATCTATTACAGAAGAACTTGCTAAAAAGTCTTCTCTTGATTCCAGTGTTCCGACTCTTGGGAAAAAATCAACTGATTCCAGCACTTCAGTCTCTTGGAGGAAAAAACCAAGGCGCATTTTAACTGATGCTGAAAGAGAGGCGAAGGATGCTCAGAAGGATGCTAAAAAATCCAAGTCCACTTCAACGTCTAAGTGATGAAGTGTTTTGCTTTATTTTAGTATTTAATTAGCCCACAATTGTTGCAGCGAATGTGGCCCTCGCATCTTCTTTTTTAGTGGTTTTCATATACAAACTCACACATTTGTAAATAAAAATAATTCATTTCCTGCAATGCCTGTTAGTCGTTAGTTCAGTACTTATGTAAAAATACAAATGCCTGTCATACTAAAATCGTGTAATGGAGTCATGGTGTAGGGGAATGTGTGTGTACATGTATGCCCCCAGTCAATCTTGAGTAACTGAAGGAGAACTATTCAAGATTAAATTAAAAAGTCCGAATGTCCCCGATTCTCTGACGGGGTCACATTCCTTTCGTCATCGACGCCTGTTCTTTTCTGGCATCTTTTATACTCTCCTGTCTTATATCCAGGTTAGAGTTCTTGCTGAGGTGGTCTCTCATCTGGGTGTACCTTCACGCCTCAGAGGATGTCGTCTTCCCGTCCTTTATACTCCCTCTTGATTCTTGAGAGTTAGAGTTAAGAATGACATCTTCCCATTCTTTTTTGTCTTATTGTACAAACATTCATTTTGTTTGTCCCCGCATATAGATCATCTTCAACTTTAGTTTAACATCTTGTATTTCACAGTCATAATAGAACAATAGTTGAAGATATAAATAATGCAGGAAAGTAAATGACACACGATATTTTATAGTGGTTCGGCTAAGTCGTAGCCTACATCCACTTTATAATCTTTTGTTCACATAAACAGACTTTTTAAGGCAAGTTGTGCCTTTTTACATAGCTTATGAAAACAAAAGAAATGACATTTCATATTTAGCTCAGATATCGTCGTAAATGTTGAGCGTTCCAGGCTCTGGGAATCTCTTCACCGTCCACGGTCGTTAGCTTGAATGTTCCTTTATCAAGCATCCGTTGGATGGTGTGCGGTCCTTCCCATTTGGGACCCAACCGGGTTGAAGGCGGGAAGACTCGCTTCAGTACTAGGTCTCCTGGTTCAAAGGTTTTGAGGCGAACCCTTTGGTCATAATAACGTGCCACTTGATGTCGATGTCTTGAGGTACGCAAGTCGGCTTCATCTCTTTTTTCTTCAATCATATCAAGAGAATCTAGGAGGAGCGCTTTATTTGTCATCGGGTCATAGTACGTGACTCGATGAGAAGGGACTTTCCATTCTACCGGGATCACCGCTTTAGGCCCAAATGAAAGTGAATAGGGAGTATGACCAGTAGTCGTCTTAAAGGTCGTCCTGTATGCCCATAAGGCTAATGGAAACTCATCTACCCATCTGGCTTTGGCCCATTTCAATCCCTTCTTTAGAATTGATTTAATGACTTTATTTACGGCCTCGACCTGTCCATTTGACTACGGATGAGCTACTGCAGTGTATCTCTTAGCAAATTTGTATTTCTGGCAAAAAATTTTGAACTCTATGATGTCAAACTGCGTCCCATTGTCAGTTATGATGGTCTTCGGTATCCCAAATCGACAAATAATGTTTCTCGCCATGAAACTGATCACTTTCCTTGTCGTAATGGTTGTTAAAGGTTCAGCTTCCACCCATTTCGTGAAGTAATCAAAGGCAATGATCACATACTTGGCTCCTCCTCTGGCAATGGGTAGCACTCCAATAATGTCAATTCCCCACGTGGCAAACAGCCATGGACATACCATTGACTTGAGGTGAGTAGAAGGCGCTCCGGGAACTTTGGCATATCTTTGACATCTGTCGCAACGTCGTGAATAAGCAGCTACGTCTTTGTTCACGGTAGGTGATCGACGCAAGTCTATGAATTAGAAAAGCGCGACATTTGTAATAAATTCTGCAAGCATACAGGTGTGTAGCATACAGGTCGAACACAGGGAGGTGAATTAAATCAAATTATTTATCTAATCTCTTGGGCGAGTTAGACGAAGCTGGAGGTTTATTTTGCAAAACAAAACAAAATTAAAACTGTAATTTGATTCAGAACAGATCTAACTGAACCGACAATCAAATCACAATTTCAATGGAAAGCAAATGAAACTATGAATTAGATTTGAATCTAATCAAACCCAATTTGACCTAAGAAAATAATAAAAAGCAGAAATTGAAATTGTAGAAATTGAAATAACAAACAAGAATTAAAATTAGGATTTCCGCTGAATCTAATCAGACGGTAAATCACTAATGCAAATAAGTGCAAAATACAAATAGTGTTCTACCGAATCTAATCGTATAGACAACACTAGTTGCTAAGAAAACAAAAAAATGCAGAAAATAAAAGAGAAAGAAGAACTTTTATTAGAACAATGGAATAAGAGATGAGATGAGATGGTGGCTACAAGGTTATTACAAGGGTATATATAGGGTAGATAGCCAAACCCTAACCCTAACCCTAATGATAATTGGGCCTGGTCATTACATCACTAAATAGTTTACAATGAGAAACATAAATGGGCCTTAGAGAAATAAAGCAAATTTGGGCCTTTTCTCTTTTCCTCTTGCTTCCTTGACACTTCTTCATTGATTTGTGATGTGCAAAGCCTTATTATCAATCCTTTTCTTGTCCAACAGCAACTAGATGTGATATCTTTATCTACAATTCTTCAAAATGCAAATACACAGCAAATTGAACTCTATTTCTCTACATTTCTGGTTGCATGCGGGCTGGGTTGGAATATCTGTAAAAATAACAAAACAATACCCAAGTAATATTTATTTATATACAAAAGATAAGATATAAGAGCATAAAATAAACACATTTCTATGTCAATCAGTAGGCCAGAAATATCCGTACTGTAACACTTTCTTTGCCAGGGTTTGGCCCCCAGTGTGATCTCCACACTCACAGTTATGCACCTCTTGCAGTACACGCTTGATGTCGTCGTGTGCGATACACCATAGTAGGGGCATTGAAAACCCTTGACGATAAAGGACGTCGTCCTGTAAAACGTATCTTGTGGCGTTATGTCTTACAGCTCGTCTTTCTCTCTTTTTCAATGGGAGAGTTCCATTTTTGAGAAAGTTCTTAATTGGTGTCATCCAGGATTCTCTTTCTGGTTCAACTTCCAAGGCTAGCTCTACTTCCATCAGGTCGAAACTAGGTGAATCAAACACCTTGATTGGAACCATTTCAGATTCTTTAAGACTATCTGAACTTGCTAGCTTCGCCAATCGATCTGTTTCTGATTTTCAGCCCTTGGAATGTGTGTTATGCTATAACGCTCCAACCCTTCCAATAACTCTTTTACTTTCTTAAGAAAAGTGATGAGCCGAGGTCCCTTAGCAGCAAATTCTTACTGAACTTGACATACTACTATTTTGGAATCGCAATATATATCTAGTGTCTTCACTCCCAAATCTTTGGCGAGTTTCAGCCCGGCAATCAGGGCTTCATACTCAGAGTCATTGTTCGTAGCAGCAAACTCTAACCGCAACGCATATTAGATAGATCGTCCTTCAGGTGTTATTAAAACAACTCCGGCGCCGGACTTTCTATCATTCTTGGCTCCGTCCGTATATAATCTCCACAGACTAAGCTCTAATTCTTGATCCAAAGTAATTGTCTTGTCACCCACCGTTTCTTCTTCAGAAATCGTATATTCAGCTACGAAGTCAGCCAAGTCCTGCCCCCGTATTGATCTTCGCGGCTGAAAATTCAAATCAAATTGGCTCAACTCGATATTCCATTTGAGTAGCCACCCTGATGCTTCAGGTTTCTGCAACACTTGTCCCAAAGGTTCGTCGGTATACACAACTATTGGGTGTGACTGAAATAATGGCGGAGTTTGCTGGAAGTGTAACAACCCGTATTTGCAATAACCTGTTATAACGTAAATCGAGGCAGAATTTAATTTATAAATCTGAATCAAGGGAAACGGGCTGTGCCATTGCGTTCGTCTCGGAATCATACGCAAAATAGAGTCCGAGTTTTCGAAAATCGGAGTCCGTATGACCCGATTAAGGCCCAACAAAGTTTTCAGAAAATTTCAAAGTAAAAACAGATTTCAAATTCAAGTTTGAACTTGGAAAATTAGTACAGATTGGGCTAGGCGGGAAAATTCCCGCCAGAGCACCCAAGTCGACAGCCCTGTCGACTTGGGAGTCGACTTGGTTGGACCCAAGTCGACAGCCCTGTCGACTTGGCTGTCGACTTGGTCCAGCCGGCCAGTTTTGCCTGGTGCACCATTTTGGGTTTGTGTTGAGTTTGGGGGCCAGATTCGGTTTTGAGGGCTGAGATTGGAACTAGGGTTTAATCCTAAGGCTAGAACTAGTCCTAATCTCTATAAATAAGCCCCTAACCTAACCCTAAATCATCATTATTCATTCAAGTAACTAAACTATGGCAAAATCATTCCTCTCATGGCCTCCACTCTCTTCATAAAATTCCTAAGTCATTTCTATGAGAGATTTTCCATGCATACAAGTGTTTTCAAACTTGTATGAGCATCATTAGCTTGCATTCAAGTCAAGTTTCCATATTTACATTATAAAGCAAGGGTTTTGATCATTTTTGCTCAAGGGTTTTTCTATTGAAGCTTGCATTTTGGGTTTAATTGATTTCATAAGGGCTTTGCCATATTTTTGTGACTTCCTAAGCATTGTAAGCCCTATTCTACTTTCATATTTAAACTCTAAAGTTAAATGTATGATATGCAAGTTCATCATGTTATGTTATGCAAGTATGCCATGTTATGATATGCAAGTTCATCATGTTATGTTATGCAAGTATGCCATGTTATGATATGCAAGTTTACCATGTTATGCTATGCAAGTTTGCCATGTTATGATATGCAAGTTTATCATGTTATGATATGCAAGTTTATATGCAAGTTTATCAGGTTATGATATGCAAGTTTGCCATGTTATGATATGCAAGTTTATCATGTTATGATATGCAAGTTTATATGCAAGTTTGCCATGTTATGTTATGCAAGTTTGCTATGTTATGATATGCAAGTCTGCCATGTATGTTATGCAAGTTTAGGGTGATCATTTTGTTCATGTTATCATGTTATGCAAGCTTATCTTGAGTATATGAACATAAAGCTTCAAGCTTTATGCTAAAGGTTGCATTTTGGCAACATGTAAGTTATCATATCTCTTATGATAACTTGCATGTGAGGCTAAATGCGAGCTTATGGCCATTTTTACATGTCATATATCACCATGTATCACCAATATGCTAAGTTTGGTTTTGTGCATGCTTTTGAGGCCTAAAATGTAATATGCAAGTATATGAACATATGTACGTTTCATATGCCACCATGTTAAACTTGTGGCTTCAACACCTTTATGTCATGATTATGCCAAGTTCCCTCTTTCTATCCTTTATGCGCTATTGCGATATGTAAGCGATGGGATTGCGTTTGGGGTTGGGTAAACTTAAAAGACATAAAAACATAAGATTGGGAATTTACCTATTAAGTTAGGTCTACCCATTGGGAATTTACCTATTAAGTCAGGTCTACCCAATTGCTTGAAAACTTGTGATATGTTTTGGAAACATGATGGACATGACACTTAGAAAATATAAGTGTGACCAACTCGAGGTTGGGTTGAGTTTGTAGCGTAAGCCTACCCGGAACCGACCGGCCTAACTAGTTGCTACAAACAATAGGACCCAATGTGAGAAGTTGGTCATGTTGTACCTTGAACCCGAGGTTAGACCAAGTTGTGGTGTAAAGCTATCCGGACCCGCCCTGCTTAACTAGTAACCACAACAAGGTCTAATGTGAGAGGTTAAGGCGCATTAAATTAATTAATGCCTCGTGATTAGGGTTAAGTCATGGTCCACTTAATACTTAACCAATTTGGGCTTGGTAGATTAATCAGGGTTAAGTCGTGAACTCATTGTTACACTTAACCAAGTTAATCCATGATTAGCAAGAGGGTTAAACCGTACTTAACCCACTAGAAAAATCCTAGCAATGGGGGTCCACTCCAGCAGTAATCCCAAGTTTGTATCATTAAGACCCTAGGGTCTAGGCTAGGGAGGGAGCACGATTACTGGACTGGAGGTAAGTGACCAAAAACGACGGCAGAAGGGTACGCCGGTGTAGTTCCGGGCGGACTATGGTCGTGCACACAGTCCGAAGCCGGGGAAAACATGCACGGGTACCAGTAGATCGAGACTGTGCACTCATGTTTATGGTGTCCAGGGGTTGACACCCTAGGGCTTGATACACCCGACGGGAGACCCTGCACAGTCTGGCTACAATCATGTTTGGGCCGCATTGACACCAACACGTGACGAGTTAGGCTTATAGGGAGCCGATCGACTAGACCGTTTGGTTGGACCGCGTATTAGGGTCACTTCATGTTATTGGGCCAAAGCTTGGGCCAAGGGATCAATACTTGTTTATTCAATCCATGTTAGTTTGCTAGTACACCTGTGGTGCAAAAACCTTAAACCTGATTATGCGATGACACCTTTATCTACCTTGTTAGTTAATCATCATGCCAGTATGTTGTTATCCTTATGTTCATCCCTGCTTCTCATGTCAGTTAACTTTATCAGTTTACATTGATTGTAGTAGGGCTTACTTAGCCTTTTTGACTAACCTGTTTTCTTTCGCCTCTTTTCTTCCGTTCCCCCCCCCCCCAGGTTCTCAGGGTGGGAACGTTGGAGCTTAGCTTGGATTTCTGATCGCTTGCTTGTGGGATTTAGCTCATGTACGGTCTTGACATGAAGCTAGCTATGGTTATCACTTATTTTGGGGATAGTACTTATGTATTTCAGTTTTTCAGTAATGTTGTTTTTATCTAGACTTGTGTATTTGGGAAGTTGACATTATGTTGTACCAGACTTGTTTTTGAAATAGTTTGAAATCTTCCGCTGTTTTACTTATCTTATTTACTCTGCTTACATATATACATATGTTCTTGTTCTGCCTTGATATATCATTATGCATGTTTACCTGATTCAAACGCCCCTCCAAAGTCAGAGTGCTTGCAAGAGTCACCCTGGCGGAGGTGGGGTGTTACATTTGGTATCAGAGCATATGGTTTACGAGAAGGAACAAAAAGGTTTTTAAAAACTTTTGGAAAACTATTTTCAAAACCAAGTATAAAGTATTTTACAAAGAAATGTCTAGTTTATTTTAAAGGCTATTCCCCAAAAAGCCATTAGCAAAATTCCTTTGTTTTTCTCCATTCTGAATCTGTTTTTTTCTTCGTTTTCAGTATGGCCGATAACTTTGCCATTCTGGAGGGAGTACACGTACCTGTTTGGTATAGGAGACTTTTGGAGGCTAGGGCGACCAAAGCCGGCCCCGCAGATGTTCCTCCTCCTCCTCCTCCGGTAGTTAATGTTCCTCCTCCTCCTGTCGCTGAGGTTCCTCTTCCTCCTCCCCCTCAGCATCCTCAAGCTGACTTCGCAAAGACTTGCAAGGACTTTAAGGCGATGGGTTGCAAGAATTTCATTGGAACCGAGACTTATGTAGAGGCAAGGAATTGGTTGAAATACACCGAAGTTCTTTTCGCCTTCTTTGATATAGATGACCGTAGGAAGGTTTTATTAGCAGTGTGGTTGCTAAAGGAGGAAGCTGCACGTTGGTGGGTGGTCACCACCGCTTCTAGGCCAATTGAGACTTGGGATGACGTTCGGGGAAAGTTTGGACTAAGGTTCCTATCACTGAAGCAAGGGGACATGACTATTAGGGAATACATAGATAAGTTTAATCAACTGGCTCGGGTCGGTTTAGACTTGGTTAACACAGCTCAGAAGAAGGCCCTATACTTTGCTCTAGGATTAAACGAGCCATTACATGGTTTGGCCATATCTCATATACCCTTGGGGGCAACTTTCGAGAGTTTGGTGAATATGGCCCTACTCAATGGAGAGAATAGGAGTGACAAGAAGGAGATCAAGATGAATGATACTCAAGCCAAGAAGACTGATTCCCAGTGGAAAGGAAATCAGGGTAATCCAAGCGGTCAGAGCAGTCAAGGCAATAAGAACAAGAACAAGAGTCAAGGCAACAAGGGGAACAACAACAAGGGCAATAACGGCAAGATGAAGTGCCATTATTGCGGTTCAGTTGGGCATCTTAACAAGGATTGCAGGAAAAGGAAGGGCACTTGCTTTAACTGTGGAGAAATGGGACACTTCACTAGGGATTGCCCGAAGAAGCAAGGGCAAGGCCAGGGTCAGGCTCAGCGTGCTGGAACTTCAGGAGGGCAAGTTCATGCTCTCAATGCCGCTCCAGTTCCCGATCGAGGTAGTATTTCTATTGAAAGTCTTGTTTACATTTCTGATTTTCCTGTTCGTACCTTGTTTGATTTTGGTGCATCGCATAGTTTATTTCATCTGATCTAGTTGAAAGTTTGCACCTAAGTACTAGTCTAGTGAATGATCCCGTGTGTGTTTCAAATCCAATTGGGGGTTCCGCCCATTTTTCTATGATCTACGTGGATTTGAAAATCTCTATCTTTAGTGTAGAGTTCTCGTGTGATGCGTATATTCTCGTTTTCATGGGGTATGGGTTGATTTTGGGCATGGATGGGTTGTCCAGTTTTGGAGCCATCCTTGATTTTTGAGCATAGGGTTGTGAGGCTCATGACTCGCCTCGGTAATACCCTAAAAATTTCTAGTAACCCTATGGGTCCCGTCATGTTGTGTTATCTTGAATCCCTCAACTCGTCTATCGATAATTTGCAATCGGTGAGGGTGGTCCGAGAATATCCTGATATCTTGGGTGAAGTGAAGGGGTTGCCCCCTAAACGCGAGTTTAATTTCTGCATTTATCTGGTGGATAATGCAAAGCTAGTTTCTTTGCCCGTTCGGCACATGGCTCCGCGTGAAAGACGGGAGCTAAGTAAGCAAGTGAAGGAGTTGCTTGAGAAGAACTTCATTCGATGAAGCATTTCTGAGGAAGGTGTTTTAGTAGTATTCGCTACTAATGTGGACAGTTTGCTTCGCCCGTGTGTTGATTATCGTGAGTTAAACAAAGAGAATAGACAACCATTGCCAAGGATTGATGATCTGTAGGAACATCTGTTCTCTCTTGATCTTGCTACTGGATTCCACCAGCTCAGAGTAGCTGAAGATAGTATAGACAAGACTGCGTTCAGAACTCCGGATGGATTCTTAGAATGGCTGGTCATGCCATTTGGTTTGACTAATGCACCCACCTACTTCGTGGACTTGATGAGTAGGGTGTCTAGGGAGTTCCTGAACGAGTTTGTGGTAGTCTTTGTAGACGATATCCTGACTTTCTTAAAGAACGAGGAAGAACATGCTAGACATCTCAAGGAGGTGACGGATACGCTTAGAGCGCATCAGTTGAAAGCCAAGTCCTACAAATGTCATTTTGGGGAAAAAGAAGTTAATTAGATTTCCTGGGCACATAGTTTCTAAGCAAGGCTTAGTGGTGGATCCTGCTAAAGTGGTCGCGGTTCAAGACCGAAAAGCTCCGACGAGGACAATTGAAGTAAGAAGTTTTCTTAGTTAAATTAGTCAGTTAGCGTCCCTTGAGCTTAGACCTACCCTTCTGGATCAAGTAGGGACTTCACAGAAAGAAGACCCGCAGTTACTCGAGATCATGGACAAGTTGATTCGAGGCGAGATGTTAAGACACCTCGCTATAGATGGCAAGGGATGGCTAAGACGCAATGAGAGAAAGAAGGCTCTTGAAGGTGCACATCACTCGAGGAGGTGGCCGAGTTTGTCCCAAGGAGCATGTTGTGCCAACAGGTTAAGGCCGAGTCATAAAAAGCCCGGTCGGCTATTACATCCATTGGAGGTCCCCGCAATGGAAGTAGTAAAGCGTCACGAAGGATTTCGTGGATGGACTGCCTAGATCAAGGAAAGGGAATACGAGAATGTGGGTCATAGTAGGTAGACTCACAAAGAGTGCTCATTTCACTCCGGTAAAGAGTGAAAGGACTGCATCATAGCTAGCGACAGTTTACTTTCAAGAAATAAGGCGGTTGCACGAGGTTCCCTAAAGTATAGTTAGTAACCATGACTCAATCTTCACTAGCCAATTTTGGGATAGTCTACGGGAAGTCATGGGCAAGCAACTGAATCTAAGTACGGCCTATCATTCGCAGGCGGATGGTTCATTTCGTTCAAGCATGAGTTATAGAAAATCATGTTAGTAAGAGCAATTGGCAACGTGGATTGGTATTTCCAAGAAAAGTTCTGCTGCATGGAATACTTTATAGTAAGTAAACGAGATCCAAGATTCACTAGTGAATTTTGGAGAGCTTGCATGAAACCATGAGGTCATAGTTATGTTTAAGCCAAGAATGATAGAAGAGTAAGTGAAAGAGGAAGACGAGAGGCGACAATGAAATGGGTTCCAACTCATATTTGGAAATAAGAGTTAAGAAGCCAAGAAATCATGAGGTAAAAGACGGTCAAAGCACAGTGGAGTTAAACTCAAGGAAACGTGACTTAGAAGATTGAAGGCTGGATACGCGCATCATATCTCTTTTTAAGAGCATATCCTTGATCCTTGTTTTCCTGTGGAACTTACTCGCATGTTATCTTTTTACGTATATCCTCTCGGTCCCATTCTCGGTCCTATTTCTGTCGGGAGGTATGACTTATTGGCTAGTAATACATGTCAAGGTTTGAAGGGGTCCGTTAGGTTGACTAAACCTTTTAGGCTTTTATAGAATATGGGTTGGGTTAGGAAGGGATTTCTTGTAATCCAAAAGGAGTATATCTTGCTTATCCTCCCGATCTCTTTGTAGCATATCTTTTGCTATCCATGTTTGTCTTGATTATCTAGTTTATCGTGTTAATCTTGTCATGAGAACCTTAGGTAGAAACCCTTTGGATGAAACATGTGTTTGAAACATGTTATGCTTGATGGTTGCAAGTGGTTGCAAGTGTTTGCAAGTGTTTGCAAGTGGTTACTCGTGGATGCATTATACACGTTAGGCACTAGATCGGCTCATACACTCCTCATATTGCATATGCATGAGTGTTTATGCTTATTCATGGATGAAAATTTTTGTGTTATCACATGGATGTTGCATATGGATGTATGTTATGTGCACACATATAGATGTTATACATTATGTTAGGAATTGCATACATATGGATTCATTTCACTAACATAATTTGCATTGATGATATTTGCATTAGATACGTACATATACACACACCTTTGCATATGTTCATACAACATTTAGAATCTTGTAAGGACAATGATTGCTCGTGGATGATGTTTTGAGTAGATGGATGATTGGATGGTAGGATACGTTCTTCCCAACTTGAAGATTTCGGGGACGAAATCCCTTAAGGAGGGGAGAATGTAACAACCCGTATTTGCAATAACCTGTTATAACGTAAATCGAGGCAGAATTTAATTTATAAATCTGAATCAAGGGAAACGGGCTATGCCATTGCGTTCGTCTCGGAAAAATACGCAAAATAGAGTCCGAGTTTTCGAAAATCGGAGTCCGTATGACCCGATTAAGGCCCAACGAAGTTTTCAGAAAATTTCAAAGTAAAAACAGATTTCAAATTCAAGTTTGAATTTGGAAAATTACGTCAGATTGGGCTAGGCGGGAAAATTCCCGCCAGAGCACCCAAGTCGACAGCCCTGTCGACTTGGGAGTCGACTTGGTTGGACCCAAGTCGACAGCCCTGTCGACTTGGTTATCGACTTGGTCCAGACGGGCAGTTATGCCTGGTGCACCATTTTGGGTTTGTGTTGAGTTTGGGGGCCAGATTCGGTTTTGAGGGCTGAGATTGGAACTAGGTTTTAATCCCAAGGCTAGAACTAGTCCTAATCTCTATAAGTAAGCCCCTAACCTAACCCTAAATCATCATTATTCATTCAAGTAACTAAACTATGGCAAAATCATTCCTCTCATGGCCTCCACTCTCTTCACAAAATTCCTAAGTCATTTCTATGAGAGATTTTCCATGCATACAAGTGTTTTCAAACTTGTATGAGCATCATTAGCTTGCATTCAAGTCAAGTTTCCATATTTACATCATAAAGCAAGGGTTTTGATCATTTTTGCTCAAGGGTTTTTCTATTGAAGCTTGCATTTTGGGTTTAATTGATTTCATAAGGGCTTTGCCATATTTTTGTGACTTCCTAAGCATTGTAAGCCCTATTCTACTTTCATATTTAAACTCTAAAGTTAAATGTATGATATGCAAGTTCATCATGTTATGTTATGCAAGTATGCCATGTTATGATATGCAAGTTCATCATGTTATGTTATGCAAGTATGCCATGTTATGATATGCAAGTTTACCATGTTATGCTATGCAAGTTTGCCATGTTATGATATGCAAGTTTATCATGTTATGATATGCAAGTTTATATGCAAGTTTATCAGGTTATGATATGCAAGTTTGCCATGTTATGATATGCAAGTTTATCATGTTATGATATGCAAGTTTATATGCAAGTTTGCCATGTTATGTTATGCAAGTTTGCTATGTTATGATATGCAAGTCTGCCATGTATGTTATGCAAGTTTAGGGTGATCATTTTGTTCATGTTATCATGTTATGCAAGCTTATCTTGAGTATATGAACATAAAGCTTCAAGCTTTATGCTAAAGGTTGCATTTTGGCAACATGTAAGTTATCATATCTCTTATGATAACTTGCATGTGAGGCTAAATGCGAGCTTATGGCCATTTTTACATGTCATATATCACCATGTATCACCAATATGCTAAGTTTGGTTTTGTGCATGCTTTTGAGGCCTAAAATGTAATATGCAAGTATATGAACATATGTACGTTTCATATGCCACCATGTGTAACGGCTGGAAATTTTCGACTCCTCGAGAGTCGAAAATCCCGAGACGTTAGTGAAAGAAAGTAGAGGGTGAGGAAGAAAAGATAGAACTAATAGAATAGAAGAAGAAGAAGATACATCATCAGAGTAAACACGAATCTCACAGCGGAACGAATAAAATATAACATAACTTTGAAATACAAATCAGTACTCGTATATACATACCATTTCAAAGTACAACACTTAACAACACAGCGGAATAATAATAGCTATAATCCTGAAGCCTCCTGCTCCAAGCTCTCCAAGTGTATCTGTAAAATCCCAACTACTTGACTGCCCGTACAAATTTAGGCACCCAAGAGTTTAGGGAAAACAAACAAAATAAACTCCGGGTCAGTCATGGGACTGGTGTGAATAATACTCCAACACTTGGTTAAATAAAGGATATCTTTCTGATATTATAATAATGTCTAAATACAAATAGATATCTATCTAGCGGAACGCTTGCATCTCACGTTCCACATTCATAGTATACAAATAAAACCGTGAGCGCTTATTGGAGATTGGATTCCAACAGAAAAGGTATGGGAGCACCTTCCGATCAGTGTACTCTAGAGGAGATACACTAGGGTTCAACAAGAACGTCTTGCAACCCGGCCACACATGACCGTTCACTCATTTAGCTTGAGTGTAACGAATATATTACCACCGATGGTTGGGATCAGCAACCATCCTTCCCGATAAGGCACAGCATTGAAATAGATTATAAAGAAGTACAATTGAATATTCTCTAGATGGTGATAATACACCCTGCTTGGGTATGGCCCAACTAGCCATGCTGCCTAGCCCAACTTCTGTTATTTCTCGGTGGTGAGGTTTGAGGTCACGTTTATCACTTTGACAGATTATTGCTTAAATTACTTTGAATGCCACATCGTCATACCCGCCAAATCAATATCGATTTCTCAAGGCATCACGGGTATAAAAGCTAAGAGAAACGAATTTCTCCGCCACCCAACGTAATACGTTTGAAGAGATCAACATATATGATTCGTTAAGAATACTTTGTCAGACACTCGTCCATATACGTTGTCCTGGGACTGAACAAACCGAAGGAACTATTCAGTGAATCCATCATACCTAGGCTTTTCACAATAGCCTTTGCACTTCACTCCGTCTTCAATTATCTTCAGCGTACTTAATTCGCAATGCTTATGCTAATACGGAGTGGTTCTTCGGATAATAATCCAACCGGTCTCTCCATATTAACAACGTAAAAATGGTCAAAACTATGATAGTCTGTGATTCAACTATCAAATGAAACATGTCGGTGTACAAACAACGATCTTATTTCCAAATGGAAATTCGATCGATCAATCATCATATGTTCATATTTCCTTATTTCATATATTTAGAAAATATATGTTATTAATCATTGGAAAACATTTCCATAGCTTATTTTCACATCACTATTATTTCGCAACTATCAGTCCCTAACTGTAACTAGTATGAGAACAATTCTCTAAGTATCAATTCGGAAGGTCGAAACCAACATCAGATCGTCACTTAGAAAACCGTTCAACTTACCCTCTCCAGTCAGTTTCTGAATTTGCTTAACTCTATTTCTTAAATTCTTATCATGAAAACATTTCATTTTCTATGTTTAGAAAACATATCTGACTATATTTGGAAAACGTTTCCAAAACTCATTTACGGATTTCCGATGAACGTTGTATAAAACATCGTTACGCTTAATCCATTAATCGCTTATTACTTAACTATATTTCAAATCAACCTTTTCTATCGAACCACAACTATTCCTTTGTCAATTCTGAAGTCAATCAAGTTGGGGTATAATTACCTCTCAGACCTTAATTGAACAACGTCCTTTACTGTGAAATAGATGAAGTTCGTCACTCACTTTTTCCAATCATCTGTTTACGCAAATTCTCGGATTCAGGTTACAAATCCACTTCTTATATGAAAACGTTTGATTATAACTATAACGTTATAATTCCTACTTCTGCAATATCTAACCTAAATTATAACTTTATCTCCTAACTTGAATAATTTAATAGACACCTAATTTCTAAATCAATAACTAAATCTTGATTTAAACCCTGGAAAGTAAATAGTACTTTCCCGAATTCGCTATAATCGAATTCGACGTATAACTCTCTTTCGAGTAATCTCTATTTGATTAACTCTTCTTCGAATAACCGATATTCGATTATCTCTCTTCGAATAACTCATATTCGAAATCTCTCTCTTTCGAATAAACAATATTCGATCTCTTTCTTTCGAATATGCTATATTCGAAAATCTCCTTTCGATTTACTAATCGATAACTCCTTTCGATCAAACTAAAATCGATAACTCCTTTAACTCTATTCGAATAACTAATATTCGACTAACTCCTTTGGATCAACTCATTTGATTAACTCCTTCGAATAACTAATTCGAATAGCTTACCTTCGAATAACCAATATTCAATTTACTCTAACTCGATTAACTTAATTCTAATCGATTTAATCCATTTCGATTCAACTTAATTCAAATCGATTAACTTAACTCAAATTGATTAACTCCTTTCGAATAACTAAATTCGATTTAACTCTAATTGAATAACTAATATTCAATTAACTCTTACGTGTTTAACTCTATTTGAATAAGTAATTCGAATCACTCTAATGTGTTTAACTCTATTCAAATATCTAATTCGAATAACTCATTTCGAATAACTAAATTCGATTAACTCTTTTGACTTTACTCGAATAACTATATTCGATTAACACCTTCTTTCGAATAACTATATTCGATTAACTCTTCGACTAACTCCTTTGGATTAACTAACTTCGAATAACTCCTTTGGATTAGCTAACTTCGAATAACTCCTTTGGATTAACTAACTTCGAATAACTCCTTTGGATTAACTAACTTCGAATAACTCCTTCGGATTACCTAACTTCGAATAACTCCTTTGGATTAACTAACTTCGAATAACTCCTTTGGATTAACTAACTTCGAATAACTCCTTTGAATTACCTACTTCGAATAAATAATATTCGGTAACCCTTCTCAAATGAATAACATTTGATTTCTCCACTCGAATAAACTATATTCGATTACTCTTCCCTCGAATACACTATATTCGATAACTCTACTTCGAATAAGTGATATTCGGCAACTCTACTCGATTAACTCCACTTGGATAACTCTAACTGGTCAACTCTAACTGGTCAACTCTAACTGATTAACTCTAACTGGTCAACTTTAACTGGTCAACTTCAATTGTTTATCTTTAACTGGTAAACTTTAACTGGTTAACTCAAATGGTTTAACCTAACTTGATTTACTTGTCTCGATTAACTGAACTAATCCACTTAGTTTAACTTAGTTAATTCACTTTGATTAACTCTAACAAATTTACTTCGATTAACTAATTAGTTTAACTTGACTAATTCACTTAGTTTGACGCAACTAATTCACTTTGATTTACCAATTAGTTTGACTAATTCACTTAGTTTAACCACGTAGTTTAACTTAACTAATTCACATCGATTAACCACTTAGTTTAACTTAACAAATGCACTTCGGTTAACTCGACCAATTCACTTGGTTAACTCGACCAATTCACTTGGTTAACTCCTATTTATTTAACAAATAAATATCTCCTTTAGTTTAATTCTATTTATTTAATCTCTAAATAAATATCCTTTATATTTCTTTTAACGAATATAATTCCTTTATATTTTGATTAACAAATATATCCCCTTATATTCGATTAACATATATATTCCCTTGTATTTGATTTACAAATATAATTCTTTTATATTTGTTTTTACCAACTATATTCCTTTATATTCAGAATCCTTTTTCTTATATATGTGAATATATATATATATATATATATATATATATATATATATATATATATATATAAAATCCCTTGATTTTATAAAAATAACTATTTTCAAAATATACTTTGAAAACCCCTCTCCTACATTCTGGTATTTCTCATGGTATTTAACACACCATATAACAACGATAAATATCGTCCCACCACACATAATCACACAGATTATATACATCACATTATATATCACAATATAAAAATCACAGTAAAATAACTGTTGAGGAATCCAGTTGGATTCCTCCAACCTGTTTCCCTGCATCACTGATGTTAGACAATATAGATAACATCACTTTCAGTTCCATATGATATATTCTGTTAAACAGAATCAATATAGAAATTTAACTAACTGACTAGCAGTTCAATCAAACAATCAAAACACAGTCAAACAGACAATTTTAACAGTTCCAACAATACAACATGAAATTATAAACTGTTCAGAGTTAGTGAGTTTTACTCACATTTGCAGTTCATCGTTAAAGAACGATAAACTGTTTGTTTGATTCAGTCGGACAATTTATTTCGCCATAAATTGTAACTAGCTCGGATTGACTCGCGGTCAGTCTCATTGTGTTGCTCCCGTCCATACGATCCCAACGGATCCTGTTTTGCTGAATTCCGTTAAAGTATGACTGAGATATCGCAATTACAATTTAATACACTTATTTGAATTTAAAAACTTAAACTCTAAAATATTATTGGGCTCACCACTTTGAACAAGGCCCATACCTATCTTAACATACCGTGGCCCATTCGTTTACTTCTTCTTCCTTGGTAACACGCTACTGCTCCTCATTATACACAGACATTACCGCTTGTTTACACTCCACCGCACCCTCAAACTCTCCACCCATTCATAAATGAACATCACCATTTCATCCTCCATCGATTTCTCTTCTTACCCATGTCAAAATCATCAGGCTCGAGAACCCGAGATGAAATGCGTCGAACAGCTTACACACGGAAAACTGTACATCGCACGATGAAAACTTCCACCGTGACCACCCAGATTTCCAGAACCCACCATAATTCCTACCACAAACTCATCGGCAACCTCGGATTTGTGAACTAGTGCCTCAACAACCCCAAAACTAAAACCCTAGACTTCCGTGCGTTACAAACAGCGAACAAATCTCGCATCGCACTAGATGAAACTGCTCGGGAATGGTAAGGAAATCCATTTCGAGACTAAGATCCAAGCTTTAGTATTTATCAGAATTTATTTGCTTTCCTTTTGAATTTTTTTCCTTTGCTCGATACTTTCCTGAGAATGAAAATGCTACCGAGATTTTTGTGAATGAGGACTTGGGTTCTTGCGTTATACTGCGGTGGTAGTTGGTAACTTTGTGGCTGAGAAGGAAAAGGATGTGGCCTACTGTTGATCAGACAAACATTTAGGATATTTCCCTTATGATTATTTTATTCTTCTTCAGTTACATTTACTGTTTAAAAAATCCGTACCGTCACATAACATACCCAAAAATCATGAAACTGGACATGCACCTATAGCTCGACATTACGGTCCCAACGAAACTGGTTTCGTCGAATTCCGACTCCGTATGCTTATACAGTGTATTTTTAACTGTCAAAATACTGACTGTTTTTCACTCTAAAAATCCGTACGGCCACATACTGACTCTAAAAATCACGAAACTTCACATCTAACAACTATTTGATATTGCGAATCCAACAAAACTGGTTTTGTCGAATTCCGACTTTGTTTGCAAAAGTGGCTATTTTTAGACCCTTGAATAATCCATTTAAATATATAAATATATTTAAATAAATTAAATTAAATATAAATAAATTTATATTATCGTATATATTCACAGTGGCCTACCACACAGCTCTAGAATATTCCTGTATGTATTTACAACTCGATATTCACTTCTGGATCAACCCGATATGTGATTTATATTGAAATCTCTTTTAAAAATCTAAATAATTCTTCTAGAATTTGATTTGGACATATCTCAAAATCTACACGACGAAATCCTGGTTTTTCTCTTCCACTAGAAAGATATACTCCACCAGCTCCACACGTTTCTTGTTTCACAGAAATCCGGCTTAAAATGAATCATGTACATTCAGTTGAAGTTCAACTCGCCAAATAACGAACTGCCGCGTCGTTACGGCTCGATTATAATTATTATTATAATTTATACGTTCAACTATCGTTTATTTAATATATTCGTTATTTAAATAATTAAATAACTTAATTATTATACCTTACAAAACGCGCCATTACAGACTTCCCCCCTTAAAATAATTTCGTCCTCGAAATTGCTAAGCTAAGAAAATGCTACCAACTTTACTAATTAGATTCAAATATCTTTTAGTTTACTTCTCAACTCCTGTTTCAACTGAACCATTAAATTTTCAATTAAATTATTAATTCATTCTAGCTAACTGAATTTCCATAAATCATGAGAATGTTCTAACGCCTGGAATTTTTGAAAAATTTCGCCGTAACCTCCTTTGTATTGGTCAATATGACAAACCACAACTCGCCTCTCTAGGCCTCCTCCAATCCAAAAGAAAATCAAATAGCCAAGCGGCTTGCCAATTCGGCTCATAAAATCCAAACTCATATATGATATAAACTTGTACCTTTTTGTCGGGCATTTAACTCTATCCCTTTCATCTGCTACCACTTCAACATATACAAATGTTATCCATTCCAATTGATCTCCAATCAGTTCATATCCTCAAATCCAAATCGAATTTCATTCGAACTCTAATATCAAATTCCAAATTATTGACTTATCAATTTGGTTCCATTCTAGATTATCTCTAATCCAATTCAATTTTATTTAACTCGGTTCAAGTTAAATTTGAATTTATTTTTACCATCTCATTTTATTTAACTTCATTAGTTAAATTTTAATTCCAGAACTTACGTTCCTGGGTTTCTTTCAAATCAATTTGAAATCATAATGCCAATTCAAAACCTTTGAATTTCTAACAACTTGTTTTCTCAAAACAATTCAAAAACAAAACCATTGGTAGTAATCCGTCACTAAGAACTCGAAAATGAACACTGATGATGTCTAGATTCATCATCAGAATCTATTTTCCAGCTATCGAAGTGAGTTCAATACTATATCATTTTCAATTTGAAAAACATTTTCAAAATCTCCCAGGAACTTAAAATTTCCTTATTTTAATTCCAAATATGATTTAAATTCAGATTTAATTCATCTTATTTCATACATTTCCTTATATGAATTCTGATTAGTTATTTATAACCATTTCACCCTTTTATAATCTTATTCGATTATAATAACAACCAACACAATCAATATACTATAATAATTTCAAGATATATATTTCTTCTATAAACAAATATATTTTGGGAAAAATTATTTCATTTACCCTCTTTCAAAACATACCATGACGGTTCATCGGATTCGAGTGTTTAGTAACCCTTATCGATATAGTGGATCAAACTGATCGACCCGAATTCATAAGCCACTCAACCAATGAGTCTCCACAATATAAAACCATTTTATATTGAATAACAATTACGCGCTCATATATATACACTCAAACTCAATCTTGGATATTACTAATCCCATCTCTATCGAGTTATGCCACAGAGCCAAGGTAATTCACTTAACTTAAGCTCTGATACCAACTGTAACAGCTGGAAATTTTCGACTCCTCGAGATTCGAAAATCCCGAGACGTTAGTGAAAGAAAGTAGATGGTGAGGAAGAAAAGATAGAACTAATAGAATAGAAGAAGAAGAAGAAGATACATCATCAGAGTAAACACGAATCTCACAGCGGAACGAATAAAATGTAACATAACTTTGAAATACAAATCAGTACTCATATATACATACCATTTCAAAGTACAACACTTAACAACACAGCGGAATAATAATAGCTATAATCCTGAAGCCTCCTGCTCCAAGCTCTCCAAGTGTATCTGTAAAATCCCAACTACTTGACTGCCCGTACAAATTTAGGCACCCAAGAGTTTAGGGAAAACAAACAAAATAAACTCCGGGTCAGTCATAGGACTGGTGTGAATAAAACTCCAACACTTGGTTAAATAAAGGATATCTTTCTGATATTATAATAATGTCTAAATACAAATAGATATCAATCTAGCAGAACGCTTGCATCTCACGTTCCACATTCATAGTATACAAATAAAACCGTGAGCGCTTATTGGAGATTGGATTCCAACAGACAAGGTATGGGAGCACCTTCCGATCAGTGTACTCTAGAGGAGATACACTAGGGTTCAACAAGAACGCCTTGCAACCCGGCCACACATGACCGTTCACTCATTTAGCTTGAGTGTAACGAATATATTACCACCGATGGTTGGGATCAGCAAACATCCTTCCCGATAAGGGACAGCATTGAAATAGATTATAAAGAAGTACAATTGAATATTCTCTAGATGGTGATAATACACCCTGCTTGGGTATGGCCCAACTAGCCATGCTGCCTAGCCCAACTTCTGTAATTTCTCGGTGGTGAGGTTTGAGGTCACGTTTATCACTTTGACAGATTATTGCTTAAATTACTTTGAATGCCACATCGTCATACCCGCCAAATCAATATCGATTTCTCAAGGCATCACGGGTATAAAAGCTAAGAGAAACGAATTTCTCCGCCACCCAACGTAATACGTTTGAAGAGATCAACATATATGATTCGTTAAGAATACTTTGTCAGACACTCGTCCATATACGTTGTCCTGGGACTGAACAAACCGAAGGCACTATTCAGTGAATCCATCCTACCTAGGCTTTTCACAATAGCCCTTGCACTTCACTCCGTCTTTAATTATCTTCAGCGTACTTAATTCGCAATGCTTATGCTAATACGGAGTGGTTCTTCGGATAATAATCCAACTGGTCTCTCCATATTAACAACGTAAAAATGGTCAAAACTATGATAGTCTGTGATTCAACTATCAAATGAAACATGTCGGTGTACAAACAACGATCTTATTTCCAAATGGAAATTCGATCGATCAATCATCATATGTTCATATTTCCTTATTTCATATATTTAGAAAATATATGTTATTAATCATTGGAAAACATTTCCATAGCTTATTTTCACATCACTATTATTTCGCAACTATCAGTCCCTAACTGTAACTAGTATGAGAACAATTCTCTAAGTATCAATTCAGAATGTAACGACCCAGATTTTTGAACAGTTTATTTTAAATATTTAGTATGGTTTTAAATATTGAATTCATAATATAAATGGTATTTTATTGGGTTATCGATTAAATAATCGAAATACAATTTATTTTCATAATTATCGAAATACGAGAAGTTTGAAATAATTCAATTCGAAGATAAAACTGAATCGAAACAATTCAGGTGATCAATATATATACTATTTAAATATGAACGATGATAATAGAAATTCATTGTTGAAGAATTTATTTGTTTTGAATTTAAAATGATTTAATATGGCTATTTTAAATATACGTTCAAATTAAATTGTATAATCTATTTCGTTGAATTCAGAATAGTGAATAGCGTTATGATCTTATAACATCAGTCGTTAAGTTAGAATAGCGGTTCGGGACTGCAAGATAGGGACTGCTAGATATTTTAATTAATTAATTAAAATAAAATTCAAATAAAATTTCAAATCAACGTTTCATCAGCCACCCTATTTCTACCAAGCCGACCTCTTCTTTTAATTACACAGATTAGCTTCCCTCGAGCTAACAGAAATGTCCCCAACCTTCAATGCAAAGCAAACATGATGTTAATGGCTTAGTACGAATGCTCCCCATCGCGACTATAAAACTGGCATCACACTTGTTACATTCGGCCATTCTTAAAAACCTGAAATCAATTCAAAACCTCGAGCCATTCCTTTCCGTTCTTTTTCCATCCAAATTGATTTCGTATAAAAAAAAATCAATCAATCGAAGCCGCAGTTTGAATTCGCGAGGTTCAGTACTCGATGCACTCGCGATGGAAGCCGTCGATGGTTTATTTTGAGATTTGCGGAGGGGGAAACTCATGATTCGGAAGCCCTAAATCTCGAGAACATTGCGAGGTCAAGGGGTCAGCACTGGTGCTGGTGGCAGCTGGAGTGGTCGCATTTTCTGATGTGATTTAGGGGGGCGACGCTGGTTTGAAGGGGATTTAGGGTTCTTTTTGGGTGCGATTTCGTTTTTTTTGGGGTCCGATCGTTTGTTTGGTGTTCGATTTAACTCGGGGTTTACAGAGAGATGGGGGAGATCGATTGGTTGTGTCTTCAAAGGGTTTTGAGTGGTGCGAGGTATGGTTGCTGATTAGGTTGAACGGAGAAGGGCTGTCATTGGAAGATGGTCTGTCTACATTGAAGTAGGAGGCAGTGAAGTGGCTATTGGTGATAGAAGAGGAGAAAGTGGGATTGCCAACAAGTTGTTCGAGGAAATATCGAGATGGAAAATTTCAGTATGAAGGCTGATTTTTAGTTTTGAAATGGTGCGGGAAAAAATGGATCGATTACTTTACAAAACATCAAGGTATATGTTTTATCGAAATTTTAATATACATAGAATTATTAGTTTATTTATTTATTAGTAGTTAATTAAATAAATAATCGTTTATAAATTAATTAAAGTTAAATAATCGTTGGTGTAAAATAGATGCATGCGAATGGATTCGTAGCCGCGATGACATGGAATTAAACAGGGTATTCAACGCAAATAAAATCACTGTGAGTAAATCTCACCCACCTTTAGAATTATTTTTATTTCGTTAAAAATAATTGTTTGTTGCTTGTGTGAATATTTTCTGGTTGTTTTATATATATTAGTTATTTAGGCTATATATATATTGGGTTGATTGATTGGTTGGATTCCCGCAGTCTCATTAGCGGATGCCCGCAGTTTCATAGCGGATGATTACCCTATACGCCCCACACTATGATTAGTGGATGACCTTCTATACCACGATATTCTGCCACGAAGCAGAATGGGTATTATTTATGTGCTAACATCTGTGGATGCAGGTAAACAGGTTGGAGGAATCCAACTGGATTCCTCAAAAATATATTATCTTTTTGTTTGTCGGTTTCATATATATTCTCATATATGATGTGTTAAAAATCCCGTGATTAATAACTGATTGTTTTGGGGTGTTTAAATATCACTGGGGCTCGAATATTGACTTATAAAAATATCGGAAAAGGATAATAGAGATTTGAAAATGGAATTCTATTTTTATAAATAGAATTTGAATTTTTAATGAAGTATAGAAAATATTAACTGTTTTAAATATATAAAACAAGTGAATTTATAAACTTGGTTTATAAATTAAAATACGGGATTTGAATTGGATTTATAAACTTTATTTATAAGTTTATAATGTGAAAATTTAAGGGAAGTTATAAATGTTGTTTATAAATTAAATAATACGAATAGAATTTGAATATGAGAAATTAGAATGAAATTTGAATATTTGAATTCAAAGGAATTAAAAAAAAATTTGAATTCAAAGGAATTCAAATAAAGAAAATTCAAATAGAGGCTTTGATATAAAATTTGAATAAAGAAATTCAAATAGAGATTTGAATGTAGAATTTCAAAATAGAATTTGAAATAAACTTTGAAAATAGGATTTTCGAAGTAAAATTGGAAATAGAATTTCAAAATAGGATTTCAAAATAGGAAATCCAAATGGTTTCGAAATGGAATTTGAATTCAAGGGAATTCAAATGGATTTGAGTGAAGAAATTCAAATGGGATTTAAATAATGGGTTTTAAATAAAGAGGATTCAAATATAAGAATTCAAATAGTATTAGAATGGAGTTTTGGATATTTGAATTTAAAATAGAAATTCAAAATGGAGTTTGATTATTTAAATTCAAGTATGAATTTCAAATATAACAATTCAAAAGGGAGTTGATTATTGAAATTAACGTGGTATTTAAATTCAAGGAGATTAAAATGTGGTATTTGAAATCAAGGAAATAAAATATGGTATGTGAATTCAAGAGAATTAAATTTGAATATTAGAATTCAAATGGTGTTGGAAATGAATTTGAATATTAGAATTCAAATGGAGATGGAAAATGAAATTTGAATATAGGAGATTCAAATTGAATTCAAATAGAATTTAAACTATGGGATTTGAATATTGAGTTCAAATGGAATTGAAACTATGGATTTGAATATATTAAAATATATCAGAATGGAGTTGGATTCATTTTAACGAAAGTTTAAAAGTTTATATATATATAAATAAAACGAACTCGCCACGGCGCGGCAGTTCGTAAATTGGCGACTCGAACTTCAATTGAGTATACATGACTCAATTGAAGTCGGAATTCTTTGAAACAAGAAACGTCAGGACCGGTTTGATAATAGTTTTCTAATGAAAGAGAAAAATATGAATTTCGTCGTATAGATTTTGAGTTATGTCAAAATCAAATTTTCAGAAAAACAGCGCCAGAACTATTTAAAAACCATAACGGTTTATTTCATTTTATAAAAGGATTTTAAGCGAATAAAATCCGAATTTCTATTTAGAAAATTTCATATTTGAGTTATAAAATATATGTGAACTCAGGTGGAGTAATGAATTGATTTTTGATACAGAAATCAGATTTTTGATTATTGAATAGAATTAACTAATTCGAATAGTAATTAGTAAATGAGATGTTGAATTGATATTGGGCCTTAAATAAGTGAATTCGATTTGAAAATTTATATTCGAAATAGAAAAGAGAACTAGAATTGAAATTGAAATTCAATTTGGTTATGAACGAGTTAAATATTTTGTTTGAACAGGTTATGTTCAACAAAGAAGTGAAATAGGCAAAATGACTAATTAAAGAATAAATGGGCAAAACCGAATTCAAACGATTAGATGGTATTGAATTGAACTGAAAACAGGTGAACATGTGTAAGCAGGTTTGATATGAAGTATATGAAGATTTAAATTTATGTGCTCGACAAAAAGGTACATGTTTAATTCATATATGAGATTTTATGCGCCGTATCGGCAAGCCGCTTGGCTTTTTCTTTTTCTTTTTGAGATGAGAAGTTACCGGGAAGCTATTTGAAATTTCCCGATGCTCCCGATACAGGGGAGGTTATGGCGAAATTTTCCGGAAATTTAAGGAGTTAGAATATTTTTAAGATATTTTGATAGTTAGAAATCATTGTATTGTCGTATAGAATTCGATAGGTAAGTGAATATAAAAATCGAATATTGTAAACAAAAAAAGGGAAATCCATAAATTGAAATAGAGAGCGAACCATATACATGTGTTAGAAATGAATAATTGGGATATATAGTGTGTTTATTCGAGGTTAGTGGTTTTGCCGTTTTGAAGTTGAGGATGTTTTCAGTTAAGGTCTGAGAGGTAATTTTACCCCAACTTGATTGATTTCATTTTTAATGGATAAATAGCAAGATCCAGTCTCGAAGAGAAGTGTTTGAAAAAGAGTTAGTTGAATAAAATATTTTGGGTTGTTGTAACGATGTTTTACACAACATTCGTTTTAAACCCAAGTGATGGAATTTTGGAAATATAAAAGTAAATATTTCCTGAGTATAATTAAAATAGTCGGGATAGAGATAAGTGATTGGAATTGTTTCCAATTGCAAATAGAGATATTTTCTAATATATAGAAAATAAAAGAAGTTGATATTGGGAAATGCTTTCCAAATAGCGTAAAGGGCCAATATGGCTATTGAAAATATTTGGTTAACAAATATTGATAGAGAAAATGGAGAAGTGATTTAATTAATGAATATTAATTAAAGAGCCCAGTGATTTGTTTGATATGTTGGATGAACACTTGTTTTTATTCGATAGTTAAATCACAGACTATCGAAGTTTTTGCCCATCGTTGTCAATATGGAGAGACCGGTTGGATTATCATCCGAAGAACCACTCCGTATCGGCATAAGCGTTGCGAACCAGGTATGCTGAATATATTGAAGACGGAGTAAAGTGCAAGGACTCTTTCCATTAAATAGAAATAGTGCCTTCGGTTTCGTTCAGTCCCAGAACGAATGTAAATGGACGAATGTCTGACAGAGTATTTCCAATGATCAAATGGGTTGGTCTGTATGAATATATGTGGTTGCAACGGATTTATCCCTTAGCATAATATCCAGAATATTTGTGCAAAACCCAACTAGTGATTAACGGATCTGACAATGTGGCATTCAAAGCGATCGTGATATCAATGAATGGTAAGTATTCGTAGCCTCAGGCCTCAACAACCAGGAAAGGACAAAAATCGGGCAGGCAGCATGGCTATGTGGGTCGCACCCATTAGGATGTATAATCACCTATCTAGAGGTTCATTTAATTTCTTATTCTATTCGATGTTGTCCCAGTCGGGAGGCGGTTGCTGATCCCAACCGTTGGTGATATACATTCGATACACTCAAGCGAAATGAGTGGTCGGTCATGTGTGGGCCGGGTTACAAGATGTTCTTGTTGAACCCAGTGTATTCCTCTCTAGAGATACACTAGCGGAAGGTGGTTCCATACCTTCTCATGTTGGAAATCCAATCTCCAATAAGCGCCATGCGGTTTTTGATTTTATAATATATATGTGGAGCGTGAGATGCAAGCGTTCTGCTATTTGGTTATTTACTTGATGTAGACATTATTATAATATCACTGGATTTGATATCAAAGTGTTTTGGGTTATAGTAAGGTAAAAACCGTCCGTGTTTATGTGTGGGCTGGTCTTACTATTACCTTTTCTTTTGAAAGGATTTTTAAAGTTAAACAAGTGGTTGGAGTTTACTCACACCAGTCCCATGACTGACCCAGAGTTTATTTTGTTTTGTTTTCCCTAAACTCTTGGGTGCCCAAATTTGTACGGGCAGTCAAGTAGTCGGGATTTCACAGATTTATTTGGAGGAGCCGGAAGCAGGAGGCTTCGCCAGTTAGCTATAGACTATCATATATTCCGATGTGAACCATGTTTGTATCTGGAAACAGGTGTTTATAACTGTTCCAGAAATAACTGTTGTGCTCTGATGATGGTATGTATATAAAGTTATTGATATGTATTTCAAAGGTTATGCTATATAATATATTTTATTCGTTCCGCTGTGAGTTGGTGATCTTCATTCTTCTTCTATTCTAATATTTCTTTCTTTCTATTTCTCATCCTCTAACTTCTTTCTAAAAATGGTTCGTATTTCTGTGCAATTTGGGTTGGACGTGTGGTGTTTTTAGTCAATTCAGATAGCACGGATTTGCGGGCCTTTACATTTGGTATCAGAGCTTAGGTTGAGCGAATACCTAGGCTTGTTGGAATGTACTCATTAGAGATAGGGTCAGTAGTACCCTAGAATGAGTTGAGTGTATATATACGAGGGAGCATATTTGTAAATTGATATAAAAGTTGTTTTATATTGTGTTGGCTAGTCTGTAGAGTGGTTTATGAATTCTGGTCGAATCGTGGGACGCCACGACATCGATAAGAGTTTGTAAATACTTGAACATAAGATTGAACATGATATAGTTTTAAAATGGGTAGATGAAATAATTTTACCCAAATTTCTATTTTTATATAGAAGGAATAATTTTCTGAAATTATTATATTATATATATGTGTGTTGATTGTTAGGATTATAATCCAATGAGATTATAAAATTGGAATGGGTAATTATAACCAAATAAAATTTGTATATGAATGAAATATATACAAATGGGATGAACTGGAATTAAATTCAACCAAAATTGGAATTTAAATCCTGGGAAGTTTGAAAATATTTTCTAAAAGTACATTAAAAGAATATAGCTTTGTTTTGAAAAGACCGTTCGAATAAAAATCATATTTGAATGGATTTTGAAATAGATAAAGCACTGAACTCACTTCAGTGGCTGGAAAATAATTCTGATGATGACTGCAGCATCATCAGTGTTCATTTTCGAGTTTCTATGTGATGGATTGCTACCTTAGAAATTTTTTATGAGAATTTGTTTGAAAGAAAACAAGTTTAGTTGAAAAATTCAATTATTTTGAATTTGAAAAGATCATAAATATATGTACATGTTTAAGTGATTTCAAAAGGATTTGAAATGAAAACCCTGGGATTTGGAATTCTGGAATTGGAATTTAACTTAAGCTAGTTAAATGGGTTGAAGTGAATCAATTGACTAGAATCAATTTGAATAGATTTAATAGAATACAGTATAAATGAATTGGTTATAGATCATTCAGAATAAATGAATGTGAGTATAGATGATGTGTTATGCGAATGGAAACCAAATGTTTTGGTTGGAGTTAATTTGTTGAAATATGAGGAGTTGAGTTTCAACATAAGTGAATTTTTGAAAAGTAATAGATTTGTACCATTTTTCCTATCTTAGCAATTTCGAGGACGAAATTATTTTAAGGGGGGAAGAATGTAACGACCCAGATTTTTGAACAGTTTATTTTAAATATTTAGTATGGTTTTAAATATTGAATTCATAATATAAATGGTATTTTATTGGGTTATCGATTAAATAATCGAAATACAATTTATTTTCATAATTATCGAAATACGAGAAGTTTGAAATAATTCAATTCGAAGATAAAACTGAATCGAAACAATTCAGGTGATCAATATATATACTATTTAAATATGAACGATGATAATAGAAATTCATTGTTGAAGAATTTATTTGTTTTGAATTTAAAATGATTTAATATGGCTATTTTAAATATACATTCAAATTAAATTGTATAATCTATTTCGTTGAATTCAGAATAGTGAATAGCGTTATGATCTTATAACATCAGTCGTTAAGTTAGAATAGCGGTTCGGGACTGCAAGATAGGGACTGCTAGATATTTTAATTAATTAATTAAAATAAAATTCAAATAAAATTTCAAATCAACGTTTCATCAGCCACCCTATTTCTACCAAGCCGACCTCTTCTTTTAATTACACAGATTAGCTTCCCTCGAGCTAACAGAAATGTTCCCAACCTTCAATGCAAAGCAAACATGATGTTAATGGCTTAGTACGAATGCTCCCCATCGCGACTTTAAACTGGCATCACACTTGTTACATTCGGCCATTCTTAAAAACCTGAAATCAATTCAAAACCTCGAGCCATTCCTTTCCGTTCTTTTTCCATCCAAATTGATTTCGTATAAAAAAAAAATCAATCAATCGAAGCCGCAGTTTGAATTCGCGAAGTTCAGTACTCGACGCACTCGCGATGGAAGCCGTCGATGGTTTATTTTGAGATTTGCGGAGGGGGAAACTCATGATTCGGAAGCCCTAAATCTCGAGAACATTGCGAGGTCAAGGGGTCAGCACTGGTGCTGGTGGCAGCTGGAGTGGTCGCATTTTCTGATGTGATTTAGGGGGGCGACGCTGGTTTGAAGGGGATTTAGGGTTCTTTTTGGGTGCGATTTCGTTTTTTTGGGGTCCGATCGTTTGTTTGGTGTTTGATTTAACTCGGGGTTTACAGAGAGATGGGGGAGATCGATTGGTTGTGTCTTCAAAGGGTTTTGAGTGGTGCGAGGTATGGTTGCTGATTAGGTTGAACGGAGAAGGGCTGTCATTGGAAGATGGTCTGTCTACATTGAAGTAGGAGGAAGTGAAGTGGCTATTGGTGATAGAAGAGGAGAAATTGGGATTGCCAACAAGTTGTTCGAGGAAATATCGAGATGGAAAATTTCAGTATGAAGGCTGATTTTTAGTTTTGAAATGGTGCGGGAAAAAATGGATCGATTACTTTACAAAACATCAAGGTATATGTTTTATCGAAATTTTAATATACATAGAATTATTAGTTTATTTATTTATTAGTAGTTAATTAAATAAATAATCGTTTATAAATTAATTAAAGTTAAATAATCGTTGGTGTAAAATAGATGCATGCGAATGGATTCGTAGCCGCGATGACATGGAATTAAACAGGGTATTCAACGCAAATAAAATCACTGTGAGTAAATCTCACCCACCTTTAGAATTATTTTTATTTCGTTAAAAATAATTGTTTGTTGCTTGTGTGAATATTTTCTGGTCGTTTTATATATATTAGTTATTTAGGCTATATATATATATTGGGTTGATTGATTGGTTGGATTCCCGTAGTCTCATTAGCGGATGCCCGCAGTTTCATAGCGGATGATTACCCTATACGCCCCACACTATGATTAGTGGATGACCTTCTATACCACGATATTCTGCCACGAAGCAGAATGGGTATTATTTATGTGCTAACATCTGTGGATGCAGGTAAACAGGTTGGAGGAATCCAACTGGATTCCTCAAAAATATATTATCTTTTTGTTTGTCGGTTTCATATATATTCTCATATATGATGTGTTAAAAATCCCGTGATTGATAACTGATTGTTTTGGGGTGTTTAAATATCACTGGGGCTCGAATATTGATTTATAAAAATATCGGAAAAGGATAATAGAGATTTGAAAATGGAATTCTATTTTTATAAATAGAATTTGAATTTTTAATGAAGTATAGAAAATATTAACTGTTTTAAATATATAAAACAAGTGAATTTATAAACTTGGTTTATAAATTAAAATACGGGATTTGAATTGGATTTATAAACTTTATTTATAAGTTTATAATGTGAAAATTTAAGGGAAGTTATAAATGTTGTTTATAAATTAAATAATACGAATAGAATTTGAATATGAGAAATTAGAATGAAATTTGAATTCAAAGGAATTAAAATAAAATTTGAATTCAAAGGAATTCAAATAAAGAAAATTCAAATAGAGGCTTTGATATAAAATTTGAATAAAGAAATTCAAATAGAGATTTGAATGTAGAATTTCAAAATAGAATTTGAAATAAACTTTGAAAATAGGATTTTCGAAGTAGAATTGGAAATAGAATTTCAAAATAGGATTTCAAAATAGGAAATCCAAATGGTTTTGAAATGGAATTTGAATTCAAGGGAATTCAAATGGATTTGAGTGAAGAAATTCAAATGGGATTTAAATAATGGGTTTTAAATAAAGAGGATTCAAATATAAGAATTCAAATAGTATTAGAATGGAGTTTTGGATATTTGAATTTAAAATAGAAATTCAAAATGGAGTTTGATTATTTAAATTCAAGTATGAATTTCAAATATAACAACTCAAAAGGGAGTTGATTATTGAAATTAACGTGGTATTTAAATTCAAGGAGATTAAAATGTGGTATTTGAAATCAAGGAAATAAAATATGGTATGTGAATTCAAGAGAATTAAATTTGAATATTAGAATTCAAATGGTGTTGGAAATGAATTTGAATATTAGAATTCAAATGGAGATGGAAAATGAAATTTGAATATAGGAGATTCAAATTGAATTCAAATAGAATTTAAACTATGGGATTTGAATATTGAGGTCAAATGGAATTGAAACTATGGATTTGAATATATTAAAATATATCAGAATGGAGTTGGATTCATTTTAACGAAAGTTTAAAAGTTTATATATATATATATATAAATAAAACGAACTCGCCACGGCGGGGCAGTTCGTAAATTGGTGACTCGAACTTCAATTGAGTATACATGACTCAATTGAAGTCGGAATTCTTTGAAACAAGAAACGTCAGGACCGGTTTGATAATAGTTTTCTAATGAAAGTGAAAAATATGAATTTCGTCGTATAGATTTTGAGTTATGTCAAAATCAAATTTTCAGAAAAACAGCGCCAGAACTATTTAAAAACCATAACGGTTTAATTCATTTTATAAAAGGATTTTAAGCGAATAAAATCCGAATTTCTATTTAGAAAATTTCATATTTGAGTTATAAAATATATGTGAACTCAGGTGGAGTAATGAATTGATTTTTGAAACAGAAATCAGATTTTTGATTATTGAATAGAATTAACTAATTCGAATAGTAATTAGTAAATGAGATGTTGAATTGATATTGGGCCTTAAATAAGTGAATTCGATTTGAAAATTTATATTCGAAATAGAAAAGAGAACTAGAATTGAAATTGAAATTCAATTTGGTTATGAACGAGTTAAATATTTTGTTTGAACATGTTATGTTCAACAAAGAAGTGAAATAGGCAAAATGACTAATTAAAGAATAAATGGGCGAAACTGAATTCAAACGATTAGATGGTATTGAATTGATTTGAAAACAGGTGAACATGTGTAAGCAGGTTTGATATGAAGTATATGAAGATTTAAATTTATGTGCTCGACAAAAAGGTACATGTTTAATTCATATATGAGATTTTATGCACCGTATCGGCAAGCCGCTTGGCTTTTTCTTTTTCTTTTTGAGATGAGAAGTTACCGGGAAGCTATTTGAAATTTCCCGATGCTCCCGATATAGGGGAGGTTATGGCGAAATTTTTCGGAAATTTAAGGAGTTAGAATATTTTTAAGATATTTTGATAGTTAGAAATCATTGTATCGTCGTATAGAATTCGATAGGTAAGTGAATATAAAAATCGAATATTGTAAACAAAAAAGGGAAATCCATAAATTGAAATAGAGAGCGAACCATATACATGTTTTAGAAATGAATAATTGGGATATATAGTGTGTTTATTCGAGGTTAGTGGTTTTGCCGTTTTGAAGTTGAGGATGTTTTCAGTTAAGGTCTGAGAGGTAATTTTACCCCAACTTGATTGATTTCATTTTTAATGGATAAATAGCAAGATCCAGTCTCGAAGAGAAGTGTTTGAAAAAGAGTTAGTTGAATAAAATATTTTGGGTTGTTGTAACGATGTTTTACACAACATTCGTTTTAAACCCAAGTGATGGAATTTTGGAAATATAAAAGTAAATATTTCCTGAGTATAATTAAAATAGTCGGGATAGAGATAAGTGATTGGAATTGTTTCCAATTGCAAATAGAGATATTTTCTAATATATAGAAAATAAAAGAAGTTGATATTGGGAAATGCTTTCCAAATAGCGTAAAGGGCCAATATGGTTATTGAAAATATTTGGTTAACAAATATTGATAGAGAAAATGGAGAAGTGATTTAATTAATGAATATTAATTAAAGAGCCCAGTGATTTGTTTGATATGTTGGATGAACACTTGTTTTTATTCGATAGTTAAATCACAGACTATCGAAGTTTTTGCCCATCGTTGTCAATATGGAGAGACCGGTTGGATTATTATCCGAAGAACCACTCCGTATCGGCATAAGCGTTGCGAACCAGGTATGCTGAATATATTGAAGACGGAGTAAAGTGCAAGGACTCTTTCCATTAAATAGAAATAGTGCCTTCGGTTTCGTTCAGTCCCAGAACGAATGTAAATGGACGAATGTCTGACAGAGTATTTCCAATGATCAAATGGGTTGGTCTGTATGAATATATGTGGTTGCAACGGATTTATCCCTTAGCATAATATCCAGAATATTTGTGCAAAACCCAACTAGTGATTAACGGATCTGACAATGTGGCATTCAAAGCGATTGTGCTATCAATGAATGGTAAGTATTCGTAGCCTCAGGCCTTAACAACCAGGAAAGGACAAAAATCGGGCAGGCAGCATGGCTATGTGGGTCGCACCCATTAGGATGTATAATCACCTATCTAGAGGTTCATTTAATTTCTAATTCTATTCGATGTTGTCCCAGTCGGGAGGCGGTTGCTGATCCCAACCGTTGGTGATATACATTCGATACACTCAAGCGAAATGAGTGGTCGGTCATGTGTGGGCTGGGTTACAAGATGTTCTTGTTGAACCCAGTGTATTCCTCTCTAGAGATACACTAGCGGAAGGTGGTTCCATACCTTGTCATGTTGGAAATCCAATCTCCAATAAGCGCCATGCGGTTTTTGATTTTATAATATATATGTGGAGCGTGAGATGCAAGCGTTCTGCTATTTGGTTATTTACTTGATGTAGACATTATTATAATATCACTGGATTTGATATCAAAGTGGTTTGGGTTATAGTAAGGTAAAAACCGTCCGTGTTTATGTGTGGGCTGGTCTTACTATTACCTTTTCTTTTGAAAGGATTTTTAAAGTTAAACAAGTGGTTGGAGTTTACTCACACCAGTCCCATGACTGACCCAGAGTTTATTTTGTTTTGTTTTCCCTAAACTCTTGGGTGCCCAAATTTGTACGGGCAGTCAAGTAGTCGGGATTTCACAGATTTATTTGGAGGAGCCGGAAGCAGGAGGCTTCGCCAGTTAGCTATAGACTATCATATATTCCGATGTGAACCATGTTTGTATCTGGAAACAGGTGTTTATAACTGTTCCAGAAATAACTGTTGTGCTCTGAGGATGGTATGTATATAAAGTTACTGATATGTATTTCAAAGGTTATGCTATATAATATATTTTATTCGTTCCGCTGTGAGTTGGTGATCTTCATTCTTCTTCTATTCTAATATTTCTTTCTTTCTATTTCTCATCCTCTAACTTCTTTCTAAAAATGGTTCGTATTTCTGTGCAATTTGGGTTGGACGTGTGGTGTTTTTAGTCAATTCAGATAGCACAGATTTGCGGGCCTTTACACGGAAGGTCGAAACCAACATCAGATCGTCACTTAGAAAACCGTTCAACTTACCCTCTCCAGTCAGTTTCTGAATTTGCTTAACTCTATTTCTTAAATTCTTATCATGAAAACATTTCATTTTCTATGTTTAGAAAACATATCTGACTATATTTGGAAAACGTTTCCAAAACTCATTTACGGATTTCCGATGAACGTTGTATAAAACATCGTTACGCTTAATCCATTAATCGCTTATTACTTAACTATATTTCAAATCAACCTTTTCTATCGAACCACAACTATTCCTTTGTCAATTCTGAAGTCAATCAAGTTGGGGTATAATTACCTCTCAGACCTTAATTGAACAACGTCCTTTACTGTGAAATAGATGAAGTTCGTCACTCACTTTTTCCAATCATCTGTTTACGCAAATTCTCGGATTCAGGTTACAAATCCACTTCTTATATGAAAACGTTTGATTATAACTATAACGTTATAATTCCTACTTCTGCAATATCTAACCTAAATTATAACTTTATCTCCTAACTTGAATAATTTAACAGACACCTAATTTCTAAATCAATAACTAAATCTTGATTTAAACCCTGGAAAGTAAATAGTACTTTCCCGAATTCGCTATAATCGAATTCGACGTATAACTCTATTTCGAGTAATCTCTATTTGATTAACTCTTCTTCGAATAACCGATATTCGATTATCTCTCTTCGAATAACTCATATTCGAAATCTCTCTCTTTCGAATAAACAATATTCGATCTCTTTCTTTCGAATATGCTATATTCGAAAATCTCCTTTCGATTTATTAATCGATAACTCCTTTCGATCAAACTAAAATCGATAACTCCTTTAACTCTATTCGAATAACTAATATTCGACTAACTCCTTTGGATCAACTCATTTGATTAACTCCTTCGAATAACTAATTCGAATAACTTACCTTCGAATAACCAATATTCGATTTACTCTAACTCGATTAACTTAATTCTAATCGATTTACTCCATTTCGATTCAACTTAATTCAAATCGATTAACTTAACTCAAATTGATTAACTCCTTTCGAATAACTAAATTCGATTTAACTCTAATTGAATAACTAATATTCAATTAACTCTTACGTGTTTAACTCTATTTGAATAAGTAATTCGAATCACTCTAATGTGTTTAACTCTATTCAAATATCTAATTCGAATAACTCATTTCGAATAACTAAATTCGATTAACTCTTTTAACTTTACTCGAATAACTATATTCGATTAACACCTACTTTCGAATAACTATATTCGATTAACTCTTCGACTAACTCCTTTGGATTAACTAACTTCGAATAACTCCTTTGGATTAGCTAACTTCGAATAACTCCTTTGGATTAACTAACTTCGAATAACTCCTTTGGATTAACTAACTTCGAATAACTCCTTCGGATTAACTAACTTCGAATAACTCCTTTGGATTAACTAACTTCGAATAACTCCTTTGGATTAACTAACTTCGAATAACTCCTTTGGATTAACTAACTTCGAATAACTCCTTTGAATTACCTACTTCGAATAAATAATATTCGGTAACTCTTCTCAAATGAATAACATTTGATTTCTCCACTCGAATAAACTATATTCGATTACTCTTCCCTCGAATACACTATATTCGATAACTCTACTTCGAATAAGTGATATTCGGCAACTCTACTCGATTAACTCCACTTGGATAACTCTAACTGCTCAACTCTAACTGGTCAACTCTAACTGATTAACTCTAACTGGTCAACTTTAACTGGTCAACTTCAATTGTTTATCTTTAACTGGTAAACTTTAACTGGTTAACTCAAATGGTTTAACCTAACTTGATTTACTTGTCTCGATTAACTGAACTAATCCACTTAGTTTAACTTAGTTAATTCACTTTGATTAACTCTGACAAATTTACTTCGATTAACCAATTAGTTTAACTTGACTAATTCACTTAGTTTGACGCAACTAATTCACTTTGATTTACCAATTAGTTTGACTAATTCACTTAGTTTAACCACGTAGTTTAACTTAACTAATTCACATCGATTAACCACTTAGTTTAACTTAACAAATGCACTTCGATTAACTCGACCAATTCACTTGGTTAACTCGACCAATTCACTTGGTTAACTCCTATTTATTTAACAAATAAATATCTCCTTTAGTTTAATTCTATTTATTTAATCTCTAAATAAATATCCTTTATATTTCTTTTAACGAATATAATTCCTTTATATTTTGATTAACAAATATATCCCCTTATATTCGATTAACATATATATTCCCTTGTATTTGATTTACAAATATAATTCTTTTATATTTGTTTTTACAAACTAAATTCCTTTATATTCAGAATCCTTTTTCTTATATATGTGAATATATATATATATATATATATATATATATATAAAATCCCTTGATTTTATAAAAATAACTATTTTCAAAATATACTTTGAAAACCCCTCTCCTACATTCTGGTATTTCTCATGGTATTTAACACACCATATAACAACGATAAATATCGTCCCACCACACATAATCACACAGATTATATACATCACATTATATATCACAATATAAAAATCACAGTAAAATAACTGTTGAGGAATCCAGTTGGATTCCTCCAACCTGTTTCCCTGCATCACTGATGTTAGACAATATAGATAACATCACTTTCAGTTCCATATGATATATTCTGTTAAACAGAATCAATATAGAAATTTAACTAACTGACTAGCAGTTCAATCAAACAATCAACACATAGTCAAACAGACAATTTTAACAGTTCTAACAATACAACATGAAATTATAAACTGTTCAGAGTTAGTGAGTTTTACTCACATTTGCAGTTCATTGTTAAAGAACGATAAACTGTTTGTTTGATTGAATCGGACAATTTATTTCGCCATAAATTGTAACTAGCTCGGATTGACTCGCGGTCAGTCTCATTGTGTTGCTCCCGTCCATACGATCCCAACGGATCCTGTTTTGCTGAATTCCGTTAAAGTATGACTGAGATATCGCAATTACAATTTAATACACTTATTTGAATTTAAAAACTTAAACTCTAAAATATTATTGGGCTCACCACTTTGAACAAGGCCCATACCTATCTTAACATACCGTGGCCCATTCGTTTACTTCTTCTTCCTTGATAACACGCTACTGCTCCTCATTATACACAGACATTACCGCTTGTTTACACTCCACCGCACCCTCAAACTCTCCATCCATTCATAAATGAACATCACCATTTCATCCTCCATCGATTTCTCTTCTTACCCATGTCAAAATCATCAGGCTCGAGAACCCGAGATGAAATGCGTCGAACAGCTTACACACGGAAAACTGTACATCGCACGATGAAAACTTCCACCGTGACCACCCAGATTTCCAGAACCCACCATAATTCCTACCACAAACTCATCGGCAACCTCGGATTTGTGAACTAGTGCCTCAACAACCCCAAAACTAAAACCCTAGACTTCCGTGCGTTACAAACAGCGAACAAATCTCGCATCGCACTAGATGAAACTGCTCAGGAATGGTAAGGAAATCCATTTCGAGACTAAGATCCAAGCTTTAGTATTTATCAGAATTTATTTGCTTTCCTTTTGAATTTTTTTCCTTTGCTCGATACTTTCCTGTGAATGAAAATGCTACCGAGATTTTTGTGAATGAGGACTTGGGTTCATGCGTTATACTGCGGTGGTAGTTGGTAACTTTGTGGCTGAGAAGGAAAAGGATGTGGCCTACTGTTGATCAGACAAACATTTTGGATATTTCCCTTATGATTATTTTATTCTTCTTCAGTTACATTTACTGTTTAAAAAATCCGTACCGTCACATAACATACCCAAAAATCATGAAACTGGACATGCACCTATAGCTCGACATTACGGTCCCAACGAAACTGGTTTCGTCGAATTCCGACTCCGTATGCTTATACAGTGTAGTTTTAACTGTCAAAATACTGACTGTTTTTCACTCTAAAAATCCGTACGGCCACATACTGACTCTAAAAATCACGAAACTTCACATCTAACAACTATTTGGTATTGCGAATCCAACAAAACTGGTTTTGTCGAATTCCGACTTTGTTTGCAAAAGTGGCTATTTTTAGACCCTTGAATAATCCATTTAAATATATAAATATATTTAAATAAATTAAATTAAATATAAATAAATTTATATTATCGTATATATTCACAGTGGCCTACCACACAGCTCTAGAATATTCCTGTATGTATTTACAACTCGATATTCACTTCTGGATCAACCCGATATTTGATTTATATTGAAATCTCTTTTAAAAATCTAAATAATTCCTTTATAAATTATAAAGGAATTCTACAGTGACTTTTCTAGAATTTGATTTGGACATATCTCAAAATCTACACGACGAAATCTTGGTTTTTCTCTTCCACTAGAAAGATATACTCCACCAGCTCCACACGTTTCTTGTTTCACAGAAATCCGGCTTAAAATGAATCATGTACATTCAGTTGAAGTTCAACTCGCCAAATAACGAACTACCGCGTCGTTACGGCTCGATTATAATTATTATTATAATTTATACGTTCAACTATCGTTTATTTAATATATTCGTTATTTAAATAATTAAATAACTTAATTATTATACCTTACAAAACGCGCCATTACACCATGTTAAACTTGTGGCTTCAACACCTTTATGTCATGATTATGCCAAGTTCCCTCTTTCTATCCTTTATGCGCTATTGCGATATGTAAGCGATGGGATTGCGTTTGGGGTTGGGTAAACTTAAAAGACATAAAAACATAAGATTGGGAATTTACCTATTAAGTTAGGTCTACCCATTGGGAATTTACCTATTAAGTTAGGTCTACTCAATTGCTTGAAAACTTGTGATATGTTTTGGAAACATGATGGACATGACACTTAGAAAATATAAGTGTGACCAACTCGAGGTTGGGTTGAGTTTGTAGCGTAAGCCTACCCGGAACCGACCGGCCTAACTAGTTGCTACAAACAATAGGACCCAATGTGAGAAGTTGGTCATGTTGTACCTTGAACCCGAGGTTAGACCAAGTTGTGGTGTAAAGCTACCCGGACCCGCCCGGCTTAACTAGTAACCACAACAAGGTCTAATGTGAGAGGTTAAGGCGCATTAAATTAATTAATGCCTCATGATTAGGGTTAAGTCATGGTCCACTTAATACTTAACCAATTTGGGCTTGGTAGATTAATCAGGGTTAAGTCGTGAACTCATCGTTACACTTAACCAAGTTAATCCATGATTAGCAAGAGGGTTAAACCGTACTTAACCCACTAGAAAAATCCTAGCAATGGGGGTCCACTCCAGCAGTAATCCCAAGTTTGTATCATTAAGACCCTAGGGTCTAGGCTAGGGAGGGAGCACGATTACTGGACTGGAGGTAAGTGACCAAAAACGACGGCAGAAGGGTACGCCGGTGTAGTTCAGGGCGGACTATGGTCGTGCACACTGTCCGAAGCCGAGGAAAACATGCATGGGTACCAGTAGATCGAGACTGTGCACTCATGTTTATGGTGTCCAGGGGTTGACACCCTAGGGCTTGATACACCCGACGGGAGACCCTGCACAGTCTGGCTACAATCATGTTTGGGCCGCATTGACACCAACACGTGACGAGTTAGGCTTATAGGGAGCCGATCAACTAGACCGTTTGGTTGGACCGCGTATTAGGGTCACTTCATGTTATTGGGCCAAAGCTTGGGCCAAGGGATCAATACTTGTTTATTCAAGCCATGTTAGTTTGCTAGTACACCTGTGGTGCAAAAACCTTAAACCTGATTATGCGATGACACCTTTATCTACCTTGTTAGTTAATCATCATGCCAGTATGTTGTTATCCTTATGTTCATCCCTGCTTCTCATGTCAGTTAACTTTATCAGCTTACATTGATTGTAGTAGGGCTTACTCAGTCTTTTTGACTGACCTGTTTTCTTTCGCCTCTTTTCTTCCGTTCCCCCCCCCCCCCCAGGTTCTCAGGGTGGGAACGTTGGAGCTTAGCTTGGATTTCTGATCGCTTGCTTGTGGGATTTAGCTCATGTACGGTCTTGACATGAAGCTAGCTATGGTTATCACTTATTTTGGGGATAGTACTTATGTATTTCAGTTTTTCAGTAATGTTGTTTTTATCTAGACTTGTGTATTTGGAAAGTTGACATTATGTTGTACCAGACTTGTTTTTGAAATAGTTTGAAATCTTTCGCTGTTTTACTTATCTTATTTACTCTGCTTACATATATACATATGTTCTTGTTCTGCCTTGATATATCATTATGCATGTTTACCTGATTCAAACGCCCCTCCAAAGTCAGAGTGCTTGCAAGAGTCACCCTGGCGGAGGTGGGGTGTTACAGGAAGCAATCAGGAGGCTATAAGCAAGCTTTTCTATCTTTCGGTAGTTGCGTTCTGCAGTAGCTAGTTTTTTGGTTATGTAATACACAGGTTTCTGGACTTTGTCCTCTTCACGTACTAGTGCTGCACTGACGGCGTGAGATGATACCGCCAAGTAGACGAACAAATCCTCATGTTGCACAGGTTTTGATAATATTGGAGGCTTTTCTAAGAAGTCTAATAGATTCTGGAATGCCTCCACATAGTCGGGGGTCCACTCAAAATTTTGCTTTCCCCGTTTTATGAGATCGAAGAAAGGCACACACTTGTATGTTCATTTGGAGATGAACCTGCCCAGTGCTGCAACCTTCCTAGCTAAGCTCTGAACATCCCTAATTTTTTGCGGCTCTTCTATATTCTGGATCGCTGCTATTTGGTCTGGTTCGATTTCAATTCCTATGGAACTCACGATAAAGCCAAGGAACTTGCCTGATGCCACGCCAAAAGAACACTTCAAAGGGTTCAACTTCATCCCATACCTTTGTAATATGCCAAACATTTCTGCTAAGTCTTTCATATGATCGGAAGATTGCTTGGATTTCACTAGCATATCATCTACATAAACTTCCATAGTCTTCCTAATTTGATTGCAAAACATGCGGTTGACCAGGCACTGATATGTGGCTCTCGCATTTTTTAATCCAAACGACATTACAAGGTAACAATACAACCCCAAGTCTGTAATAAATCTCATATGCTCTTGATCTGGTATGTGCATGGGAATTTGATTGTACATGGAATAAGCGTCCATAAAGGATAAAAGTTCGTGCCCGGCAGTTGAATCTACTATTTGAACAATCCTAGGGAGAGGAAAACTATCCTTCGGGCAAGCCTTGTTCAAATCAGAGAAGTCGATGCATGTTCTCCACTTCCCATTTGACTTTTTAACCAGGACATGATTCGATATCCAGTCGGGATATTTCGAATCCTTAATGAATCCGTTACCTTTTAACTTTTCTACTTCTTCTTTCAAAGCTGCTGACCGCTCTGGGCCCAACATCTGTCGCTTCTGCTTGACTGGTGGGTGCTTTGGATTAATGAACAAGGAGTGACTCATGATGGGGGGCGAAATCCTACACATGTCAGCGTGGGTCCAGGCAAACACATCCAGATTTGCCTTCAAAAAATCAGCCAATTCTTTTGCTCTAATTGGATCTAGTTGCGAGCCAATCTTTAGTACTCTTGTTGGGTCAGTTTCATCAATAGATATGTCGATCGTTATTTCATTGGGAGTCGCTTTCATGTCCCCAGGTTCTCTATCCTCTCTGGGATCTATATCCTCAAGCACGTCTGAGGGCGACTCTCTCGGGGCAGGGCCCCTTAGTTGCTATGCTGAGGCCCCCTTTGGAGAGGCGGAATCGTCTTTAGCATCTAAATCCATCCCCTTCATCAGCACCTTTAACTCTGCCACGTAACAAGCCCGTTCTGTGGCTTGGTCGCCTCTCATTGTCCCAACTCCCGAGTCAGTCGGGAATTTTAGCAGCAGACACCAAGGCGCAATACATGCCCTAAATTCGGCAATGGATGGTCGGCCTAGGAAGGCATTATAAGGCGATTCCAAATCTAGTACTACAAACGGCGGATCCTTAATCTTTAGCGATTCCCCTGCCCTAGTGTGACTGGTATTTCGACAAAACCCATTGGAGCCGTAGATACTCGGTTAAAACCACGTATCCATCCTTGACATGGATTTAAGTCTTTTTCTTCGAGCCTCATTTTTTCGAAGGCTTTTTGAAGAGGATATTGACCGAGCTTCCGTTATCCACTAACACCTTATGGACCAGAGCGAGGCCAATTGTCGTCGTTATCACCAGCGGATCGTCGGTTGGGGATAGAACTCCAAACTCGTCTCTATTGCGAAATACGACATAATCAGACGTCGTTTTTTGCTGCTTTATCGGAGCGACGTCTTCAAGGCTGCTGCATTCTCCCACTTCATAATGCTTGGCGGCATTGACGTACTGGTCCATTGCTTTAAACTTCAACCAACCAAATGAGGCCCGCCTATAATGGAATTAATGACGATTCTCTTACCCTTTTGCTGAGCCGTGGGTTTTGAAGCAGGTTATTCTTGATTTGGGGCTTGTCCTCCTTGCCCCTATCCCTTGGGCAGCTTTGTACTCATCCAACTTCACTTCTCGCAGCAATTTTTCGACGATGTCTCTCAAATGACGACACTCATTGGTGGAATGACCGTGTGTACCATGAAACAAGCAAAACTTTCCTGTCTCAATATCCTTCTCTATAGAATCTCTGGGTGGTGGCTTTTTGTACTGCAATACGCTGTATGTGTCTAGATAGATGTTCTCCAACGTATCATTTAATGGCGTGTAATTTTCAAAACTCTGGAATCTGGGTCTTTTATTGGAGCTGTTCCCATGGTTTCTGTTCCTTCTATTGCCATTCCCATTTCTGTTGCTATTACTACCACTCTGGTGGCCAACGTTTACCTCTACTTTTCCTGAATTGTCACCAGACTGTTTCATAGCGACATTACTCTAAACACCTTCCTTCGAGGTCCCTTTGGACTTTCTCTTCCGATTTGCCTTAGCTTCTTCTCGCCTCAGGAGAACATTAGCCTTTTCATAGAATAACTCTCTTGTGGGAGGTGGTTTTCCAGCCAAGTAATCCCCGAACTCTGTGTCGGGATCTACTCCTTCTATCAAAGCTATGAGGACAGTGGGCTCATGGGGATCGGTGACTTCGGTGACGGCCAGGTTGAAGCGATCCAAATATGACTTCAAATATTCTCTTGGGCCTTGTTTTATTCATGACAACTCTATGACGGCCTTGGACATTTGTGCATGGAGTCGGAACTGATTCATGAAACGCTCACTCAATTCTGTGAAATTGAACACAGTCCGAGGAGGAAGTCGAGTGAACCACATCAACGCTACATCTTCAAGATAAATGGGAAAAGATTTGCACTTTACTGCATCGAGAGCTACTGTCGCGTTCATAAACCACACATGTCTCATTAGGTGCTGCCTTGGGTCTGTCCTTCCTGAATATCGATCCATCTAAGGCAAATTGAATCGTCGGGGGAACTGATAATTCAGGATGTCATCTGTGAAAGGGGTGTGACTTCGCTCGATGCCCCAATCTTCATTAGTATACCGCCGGCTTTCAGACATAATCTGCCGTACCATTGCTTGTACATCGGCGTTGGTTAGTGTCTGCGCAGGCTCTCTAGATCTGATGTTCGGGTTACCCCAGGGTTCCTGATCAGGGGATAACCTTCTGTTTCTGGCGGCAGCTGCTCTACGTTGCTCTCTGTGCTCCCGGTCAATCTCTGGAGGTAAAGGTTGGAGGAGTTGTTGCAGTGTGGGGTTAGTAATATTAGGATCCCTGGGTAAGATGTGGGATCCACGTATAGGTAGCAACATAGGTTGTTGTAGACTCGAGTCATCAGGACCCAATACACGGGCAGCATCTTCCCGGGATCCCAAAGATCTGAAGGTCAATTGATCTAGGTTTTGAGGTCGTTCAAGCGGCCTCCTCTCGCGAGGACGTTCCTCCTCCGAAGAAGACGAATCATCTGTAGGAATGTGGCGTGGTAGGGAAGGAGTCCTCTACCTCCGGAGCTCCTGTAATTCTCTACCCATGGTGATCATGTTTTCCTGCATACGAAGGTTGTCACGCCTTTGGGCTTCCAATGCTTCTTTAGTGCTCTGAAGCATGTCGAGAAAACATGAAAAATCTCCCTGAGTAATGGGTGCAGATGCATCAGGCTAGACATTGGTCATCGTTGCTAGAATTGGAGCATCAGATGGAGCTCGAGTAGAAGTTCCAGCTTCGTTCCGATTTGGATTGGATCGGCCCATAGCAGCCTGGTCGGGGCGGTTCGGATGGAGAGAGTGAGAGCCCCCAACACCATCTGTTCGGATCTAGTCTTTAGGTCGGATCGGTTTCAACATGATCCGGTTTTCTTCCTCTCGGTTTGGATCAGCCCCTCCGATTCGACCCGGGTTCTCCTGATTGGAGTGATCTGCTACAGAGCTTTGAGCGCGTGACCTTATTAACATAAGAGCTTACTGATTTTCTCTAGTATCATTTCCCCTAGCACCTTGCACTTCCTTTCCTTTGGTCTTAGCCATAATGCTTGATTCTTCAACAATCAGTCAACAAGTACTGAAGAATGTAAGAGAGAAGGGATTAACTTCTTTGAACCTGAGGGTTCAAATAGTAGAATGGTAATCCCGAAAAATCTAAGAATTCGAATCTCTCAATGAAAGCACCAAAATGTTAGACCAAAAATTGGCTCTAACACCCAAATTAGATATGAATTCAACAAAATAGGATCAAAAAGCAGTAAAGAACAGGCAATTTATAGTGGTTCGGCGTTAACAAGCCTACGTCCACTTTGTTTTCTTTGATTTGATGATTTGATTATGAATAAAGCAAGAATTCTCACTCAACCTCACAATTACAATTCATAAACTCACTCAAATCTCTCAAAAATGGGCTTTAAGAGATGATTTTGATCTGAATATGATTTTAGAATTCGGCTATGGAGGAAGTATGGACTGAGAAATTAACAAAAGATCCTTTCAAATGCCTCTAGGTGGTGTATTTATAGGCGAATCGAAGTGGCTCCGGTTCGGAATTGCGTGGCATTCATCCCTGGATAGTCGGGTTCGGAGGCTCCAAGATGGCTACAGCACATTGATTGAGTAGGAGATCGCTGAAGAAATGGTCAGTTCTTGTCCGCGTCTTCAGGGGATATGCGCAGCAACGGCTACAAATTCAAAGGAGAAAAGGGGATCGGATCGGATAGTCCGATCCGATCCGGTTTAGCCTGCTTGCAGCCCCTTCATGCTGCTGACGTACTCATCCGATCCGAACCGTTGGGCTTGCTTGCTTTCTTCTGTTGCCGCTAGAGTGTCCCTCCGAACCGATCCGCTAAAGCCACTTGCTATCCTTTTGCATTGCTGATGTATGGCCGATCCGATCCGATGTAATAAGGCTAATGTTGTATCTCTTTGATCCGATCTGAGGGAGTGTCTGCGCTCTTGATCTTTATTTACCCCTGCACTATCTTTCACCGATCCGATCCGATTGGTGTCCGTCTCACTATTTGCTCTTTGTGCAGCCTAGTTAAAAAAGTAGGCTAACAAATATCAAGCATTCTTTGGCTATTATAAGGTAAAACCCTATCCTCCGGCTTGCGTTGCATTGTGTGATGGGACCTAGGTCTTATAATAGCTTCATTTTTCTTTATTTAGCATTGCGCTGTTTGTTTTATGCACTGGTATTCTTGGGAGGTTCCGTGTTTTATGGCGTGGTCTCTTGATTTACCTAACTTTAAAAATAAAGACTAATAGTTGTTTTAGTTCTCACCCCAGTCTCATGACTGACCTGGAGTTTATTGTTTTAAACTAAACTCTGGGTGCCTTATTTTCCGCAGAGCAGTTAGTAGTTGGTTTTTGCAGATTTATATTCACAGGATCCTGGTTAACAGCTGGAACGATACTCGGAAAGCTCTTTATCTGTGTATTTCTTTCAGTTGTGTGTTGTATTATTTTTCCGCTGCCATGTATATAAATGTTATTTAAATCTCTGATATTTTTCAAATGTGTAATATTTATTCATACCCTGTATATTCTTGTATTCTGATGGAATTGTTGTAATAAACAATGAAATGTTCTTCTGTTTGTGTTCTGAGTCGTCTTGTCTCCAAAACAATCAGGGGTTTCGAATGGTCTTGATTGGTTTAGCGATCGATTCGGATCGAGCGAAATTCCAAGTTGTTACACTTCTAGTGTCAAATAAAAAGAGTAATTTATTTGTATACAATATTCTATATTTAACATAACAAATAAAAAATGAATTCTTATTTGTATACAATTTCTACCTTTAACATGACAAATAAAAATGAGTATTTATTTGTGCACAAATTTCTATCTTTAACATGATAAATAAAAATGAGTATTTATTTGCACATAAATTTCTATCTTTAATATGACAAATAAAAATGAGTATTTATTTACATATCATTTTCTATGTTTCTAAGACGAATAAAAAGAATATTTTATATGCATACCAATTTCAATGTAATACCTATGTTTACATAAGTACGAATAAAAGAGAGTTTTATTTGTATAATAACTTTTTTACCAATATCTACATATACAATAAAATGAATTATTTTATTGTGTAACAAATTTTGCCAATTTTATTATCAACATATACAATAAAAAGAATTATTTTTTTATAGAATTGTCAATTTTATTATCAACATATACAATAAAAAGAATTATTTTATTGTATAACAAATTTTTATTTGATCCTATCATTCATGTATATACAATAGATCAACACAATCAAGATATTTCAAATCAAATCATGTACAATATATAACTGAATCTTAACGGCAGATATATAAAAATTTCCAATGATTAATTTCAATTTTAATCTTTAAATAAGAAATCTCACCTTGATCGGATTCAAGAATTGTTTATATAACGATTGATTTCAATAAAATTAAACTTACGTTTAATTTTACCAAAAATCCAACAACCTCTATTTCAGTTCTGGTTTGCTCCACTGCGAATGTAACGACCCAGATTATTGACCTTTCAAAATCAACAATAAACCACGCATGTCGACTCAAACCAATCTCAAAAATAGATAATTATTGGGAAAAAAAGAAAGAAGAGAGAGACAAAACAGAATTCTCACAGGAAAGGACAACATATAATAATTAAATAATAGTTTAAAATAGTTGAAAGATACATATAGCTATAACATACAATGATTATCAGAGTTATACATATACAGGAATAAATACATGACAGCGGAAACAAAGTGCAGCAGAAAAATATTATATATAGTAGATATATACCAACTTCGTCTTCATGCTCCAAGGAAGGAAAATTGTCGATAACTGCAAACGTCTGCTGACCCGAGCGTATTGCATGAAATAATCACACAACAAACACTCGGATCAGCACTAAATCATTCTCATATTAGTCAAATTAAAATATGAAATAACATTAGTGTCATGGGTGCATTAACTCAAGAGATGTTATAGGATTTTGCCATCTCTCGAGGATCCGTTAAACTAATACATACATAGCATAATACGCTATTATGATATTGTTTATCCAATAAAGTAAATATCATAAAAATAGCGTAAGCGGGATTACCATATTACCTTACGCCGTTTACAGGCATCAACAGTCTATACACTACCCTAAATTCACCGTACTGGTGTTATCAGAGGGCACTCCATAGAAGGCAATGCTAAATCAAAATCGTATGGGGTTTGATATGTATAAATATGACAAGGCACTCGAGGTAATGCCCATGGTAGGATTCTACCAATTGCACTCCCGGACCGGTGGTAACGCATAGCAGCCACTGCCACCCACCTCGGATCACACTCCCAATTCAAATGGGCCCAAATCATCATCATCATCATAGTCATAGAGATAGTATCGAAGATGCTACCTTAATTAGTCACAGTATAGGCCCTGTTTTAGTCATTTCAATTCTGACCCGAAGGTCAGGGCTATTTCATCATCGTTCATCTCCTTCGATTCAATAATCGCCTCTAAGTCATCATACTCATTCTGGATAGGTCATAACCTTCACAGTTGTCAAAGTGGTATCGACACTGATAGAGAGTATGTCATTTGCCAACTCCTGTCTCTTTAACAACCAACGCTAACATTTTCTACATCGGTCGGTTCTTTTACATTTCACAAGGGTTCACTTTCATATCCCAAAATATCATATTTTGTTCGAACCCAATTTATATTCAATAGGATAAAATTTCACATCAAAGTATCATAATCATTCCCAACCTGATTATACTCCAAATTAGAATATATTTCCATATCACCTATTATAATTAATGTATTATTTCAAAAATCGACTTATATTGTAATAACCCGGAAAATCCGAACCAATTTAAAATTTTTATTTTGGCAATTTTAGTGAATTTTGAATATTTAAAATGATTTATTTTAAATAATAACGACGATAAATTGATTTTGAATAGAATTAGAACATATATATTTAATTGAATCGAAGTTAGAATATAAATATTTATTTTTAATTATAAAAGGAATTGAAAATGGCGCAGTAGTTCGAAAATTTGATTTCAAATTTCAAATGAATGTACAGGATTGAAAATAAACTGGATTTTAGAGAAACCAAAAACATTTGAATCTATTTGAAATATCTTTCCAACAAATTCGAAAAAGTGAAATTTCATAGTGGGAATAAAAAGTTATGCCCAGTTGAAATTTCAGTATAGTCACAATGGAAAAATAGCCCTTAAAAATAGCCATTTTGCAAACGACCTCCCTTTTTGACGAAACTACTTTTGTTGGATCCGGGATGTCATGTTATTTCTAGATTCCAAAATTCATAATTTTCTGGATCAATATGTGAGTGTGGCAAAGGAAAACGTGTTTTGTCAGTTTCAGTCAATTTGGATCGACTAGAAAATCGGCATTTTTCAAACGGCCTTCAAATTTGATGAAATTAGTTTTGTTAGGACCGTATCGTCAATACAAAGCTAGAAATAATTTTTCTGGAATGTTTGGGGTCCGTGTGTGACCACAGTAAATTGAAATGTACGTTTAAAATTGAATATATAAATTTAAACTTTAATTTAAACGGAAGCTGATCGAAACAGCCGAATCAGTTAATGGGACATATCCCATTGCGTTCGGAATGGGGGTAATTAGTTATGGATGATAGTCGGTGGGTTCAGTTTAGTGTTCAAAATAAAAAGTTACTTTTTGGTTCAAAATAAAATAAAATAAATATTATATATATTATTATTACCCCCCCACCTTTCCTTTCATAGTCAAAACCCGATTAGAGAAAATATAAAAAAAATAAACCCTCGTCGATCGAATCTCTGTTGCCCACCGCCGTACCTGACGACATGCACACCTCCAGCATGGCGCCGATCGCCGGACCTCCCTACTAAATATAAATACTGTATTGATCGGCTCCTACTAAGAGCTGTTGAACTAGTAGTGTATTTTCATGATAAAGTGATCCCATTCATGTATTGATCGGCTCCTACTCGCATTCATGTATTCCCAATGTCATGTGGCCCCACGTGATTTTTAAGTACTTGTACCGGTTCCAGTATAGGGTGTATCAAGTCCTATAATGGCAACCCTGACACGATTCAAAGATGCACAAGTGTACGCCGGGTGCCCAGTGCTTGCTTTTTCCACTCCGGAGCCCATGCACGCCCATACTCTATTGGAACCTACACTAACGCACCTAACCGCCGCCCTTTTGACTGCTTATATTCACCCCAGTAATTGTGGCCCACCCCGCCTAGTTCAGGGTACCTTGATACATCCATGTCGGTTACTGCTGAAACAGGTCCCCGTTACTAGGGTTTTTCTAGTCAACATGCTAAATTGGTTAAGTGCCGTTGGTTTGACTTAACCCCTATCAATCTTGTCTAGTTAACATGTTAAGTTGGTCAAGTGTTTCTTCAATTATTTAACTCCACCAATCTTGTCTTGTTAACATGTTGAGTTGGTTAAGTGTTCCCTTAATTACTTAACCTCACCATTTCTAGCTTGATTGTTCATGAGCTTTAGTTAATTAATTAATTAAAGCCCCAACCACTCTCATTAGATAGGTATTGTTGTGGTTACTGGATGTGTCGTTCAGTTCCGGGCAGTTTTACACCACAACTTAGTCTAACCTCGGGTCTTTTTGGGCTTGGTGCACTAACCTCTCACATTAGACAGGTATTGTTGTGGTCATAAAATAAACTGAACTTAGAATCATACCACAAGCATCCATTGTCCTTAAAAGACTTATAATGACATAGTCTTTTACTTGTTTACATGTTATTAAATAACTGAGCTTACTAGAATTATGTCTGACCAATTTTCCTTTCACTTCGTTTCTTCCATCCACCCCCCCAAAGGTCCGCAGGGGGAAACACTTCTTCTTAGCCTTGGTTAGCCAAAGGTTGAAGACCGTAGATGTAAGGATTAGGCTTTCCTTTATGAGCTATGGCTGTGGTCAAGCACTTATTGGGGATTTATGTCATTTTATTTTCATTATTGCTTCTTTATGTTTTCAAGACAGATGAAAAGTTGTATGTATTATTTTAGATCCAGGTCAAGGTCTACATATATATATATATAAATATATATATTCATATGCTTTACGTTAGAACCATATGCCTATATATATGTTCATATGCAAGTTACAAGTTTTATGTTGGATCCATGTCAAGATCTATCTAGGTTCATATGATTAATGCAAGTTATATGTTTTATGATAGATCCAAGTCATGATCTAATTATACATATGTTTATACGCAAGTTACATGCTAGATCCAAAACTAGATCTATATTTATATGCATGTTTGTAAAGTGGACTTATGCAAGTTCACCTTGTTAGATCTAATTCACACCTATATGTTAATGTTAAAATTATACATGCCTTGGGATTGGACATGTCATGATTATGTCATATGCTAGTTTATAATTGAAAAATGTTCACACATGCCTAGATCTACATATTAACATGTTTCAGGCTTATGATTATCTATGTCTAAATTATATGCAAGTTCATGTGACATGTTAAATTATATGAATAAAGTTTTATGCAAAATTTACATGTTTGGTTGAATCTATATTATGCATGTTCCCATCTTTACCTCTTGTTTATAAATTGGGCTAATATGTGGTCCCAATGATTTTATGTGATTAATACGAACGAACAAACGGGCGTAACATTGGAATAGTTATTAAATCAAAACATATTAATAATGTAGGTGAGCCCAAAACCATGTAAATGGTTAAAGCCATGAATGGTATAATTTGTACCATTAGTCTTGAACATAATTAAAATATGTGACATGAAACACTTGTACAAAATTCATATATATAAAATGTAAAATTTGAATATGCCTAACCCGAGGTTAGACTGCGTTGTGGTGTAAAGCTGCCCGAAACCGACCGGGATCCAGTAACCACAACAATTCCTGTCTAATGTGAGAGGTTAGTGCATTAAGCCCAGATAGACCCGAGGTTAGACTGAGTTTTGGTATAAAACTGCCCGGAACCGACCGGCACATCCAGTATCCACAATAATACCTATCTAATGTGAGTGGTTGGTGCTTTAATTAATTAATTAATTAATTAATTAAAGCTCATGAAAAATCAAGCTAGAAATGGTGAGGTTAAGGGAACACTTAACCAACTTAACATGTTAACAAGACAAGATTGGTGGGGTTAAGTAATTGAGGAAACACTTAACCAACTTAACATATTAACTAGACAAGATTGATAGGGGTTTAGTCAAACCAATGACACTTAACCAATTTAGCATGTTGACTAGAAAAAACTAGTAACGGGGACCCGTTTCAACAGTAACCCACATGGATGTATCAAGGTACCCTAAACTAGGCAGGGTGGGGGATGATTACTGGGCTGAATATAAGCGGTCAAAAGGTGGCATTTAGGTGCGACAGTGTAGGTTCCGACGGAGTACGGGAGTGCACGGGCTCCGGAGTGGAAAAAGCAGGCACTGGGCACCAGGCGTACACTTGTGAATCTTTGAATCGTGTTAGGCTTGTCATTATAGGACTTGATACACCCTATACTGGAACCAGTACAAGTACTTAAAAATCACGTGGGGCCACATGACAACGGGAATACATGAATGCGAGTAGGAGCCGATCAATACATGAATAGGATTACTTTATCATGAACATACATTGCTAGTTAAACAACTCTTTGTCGGTGCAAAGAAGTAAAAGTGGGTGCGATAGCCAAATCTAGTTAAATCTTACTTTACCTCGTTTTAGGACTACCCTATCCTTGTGGTATAATCTAACACCCCGAATTTTCTGAGAATATTAAAATTAACAAATTCTAGAACACTTAATTTTTAGAAGAAGAACTAAGTGAAATGGGTTGCGCTGTTATGTTCGTCTCAAAATTTTGGTCAAGATAGACATTTGGTTTGCATAAAACGGATATATTATGAAGAAGTTATTAAGCCTTGAAGTTTGTATGCATATGAGAAAAAAAAATATACATTGATATATATAATAATTATATAAATAAATATGCAAAAAAGTTCAAAACAACAAACAGGGAGGGGGAATAACCGAACCGGCCGATTTTTGAGGTCGACCCGAGCCCACTGGGTCGACTAGGGGTTGGTTCAAGGTGTTTGGCTATCAACCTGTGGGCCGATTCGCTCTAAGTCAGATGTGGCATCTGATGGGTTATGATGGACTCCTTGCTGAGTCATTAGGGATGATGTGGCTATTCTATCTTGTCTGAATGGCTTTGATTTGCTGTAGGTTAATCTGACGGTTCATATTAAATCAAACTACTATATAAGCAACCTAATAGCTCAACCCTAAATCATATTAAAAATCAAACCAAGAGCTATCATGCTGCCGTTGGACAACCTCAAATAGCCGCCGTTCAACTTGAAGCAAATTAAAAGAGACAAACCAAATCAAATCAAAATTAAACTAAAACAACAATTGTCTACATCAAAGGCGAGCATTTCAACTTCAGAGTACAGATTCCAGAAATCAAGATTGTATTTTGTAAGTTTAGTTGTCTTTTAGATGTAAATAAATTTAAGGCATGATTTGATATAAAGTAAAAAATAGAATTATAGCATGTTGTTTAATATTGACGATGCTAATTCATGTTTGTTTCTAGTGATGATTTTATCATGAATTGTCTTGGAATGTTTGTGGCTTATTGGACTTTGTGTTGGATCTATCAAAGATTGAGAATGAAATTATCAATATCATATGCAAGTTATATGTTTCATGTTAAGATCTACATATACATGTTTATATGATTAATGCCAGTTGTAAGTATTATGGTAGAACCAAGTCAAGATCTACATATATATATATATATATATTCATACGCTTAATGTTAGATCCACATGCCTATATATATGTTCATATGCAAGTAACAAGTTTTATGTTGGATCCATGTAAAGATCTATCTGGGTTCGTATGATTAATGCAAGTTATATGTTTTATGATAGATCCAAGTCACGATCTAATTATACATATGTTCATATGCAAGTTACATGTTAGATCCAAAACTAGATCTACATTTATATGCATGTTTGTAAAGTGGAATTATGCAAGTTCACCTTGTTAGATCTAGTTCACAACTATATGTTAATGCAAAAATTATATATGCCTTGGGATTGGATATGTCATGATTATGTCATATGCTAGTTTATAATTGAGGTTATGTCCACACATGCCTAGATCTACATATTAACATGTTTTAGGCTTATGTTTACCTAAATCTAAATTGTATGCAAGTTCATGTGACATGTTAAATTATATGAATAAAATTTTATGCAAAATTTACATGTTTGGTTGAATCTATATTATGCATGTTCCCTTCTTTACCTCTTGTTTATAAATTGGGCTAATATGCGGGCCCAATGAATTTATGTGATTAATATGAACGAACAAATAGGGGTAACGTTAGGATAATTATTAAATCAAAACATGTTAATAATGTAGGTGGGCCCAAACCATGTAAATGGTTAAGGCCATGAATGGTATAATTTATACCATTAGTCTTGAACATAATTAAAATATGTGACATGAAACACTTGAAGAAAATTCACATATATAAAATGTTAAAGATGAATATGCCTAACCCGAGGTTAGACTGAGTTGTGGTGTAAACCTGCCCACAACCGACCGGCACATCCAGTAACCACAACAATACCTGTCTAATTTGAGAGTTTAGTGCATCAAGCCAAGAAAGACCCGAGGTTAGACTGAGTTGTGGTGTAAAACTGCCCGGAACTGACAGACTGTTCCAGTAACCACAACAATACCTGTCTAATGTAAGTGGTTCGTGCTTTAATTAATTAATTAAAGCTCATGAACAACCAAGCTAGAAATGGTGAGGTTAAGTAATTAAGGGTACACTTAACCAACTTAACATGTTAACAAGACAAAATTGGTGGGGTTAAGTAATTGAGGGAACACTTAACCAACTTAACATGTTAACTAGACAAGATTGATAGGGGTTAAGTCAAACAAAGGACACTTAACCAATTTAGCATGTTGACTAGAAAAAAACCTAGTAACGGGGACCCGTTTCAGCAGTAACCCACATGGATGTATCAAGGTACCCTAAACTAGGCAGGGCGGGGCACGAATACTGGGCTGAATATAAGCGGTCAAAAGGGCGGCGGTTAGGTGTGTTAGTGTAGATTCCAACGGAGTATGGGCTTGCACGAGCTCCAGAGTTGAAAAAGCAAGCACTGGGAACCAGGCGTACACTTGTGCATCTTTGAATCGTGTCAGGGTTGCCATTATAGGACTTGATACACCCTATACTGGAACCAGCACAAGTACTTAAAAATCACGTGGGGCTGCATGACATCGGGAATACATGAATACGAGTAGGAGCCGACCAATGCATGAATGGGATCACTTTATCATGAACATACATTGCTAGTTAAATAGCTCTTAGTAGGTGCAGAGAAGTAAAAGTGGGTGCGATAGCCAAATCTAGTTAAATCTTAATTTACCTCGTTTTAGAACTACCCTATCCTTGTGGTATCATTCTATGTTCAGTTTATTCATGTCATAGACTTTTGGTTGTTTACATGCTATTAAATAACTGGGCTTACCAGAATTATGTCTGTCCCATTTTCCTTTCGCATTTTTTCGTCCGTCCCCCACCCCCCGGTCCGCAGGGAGGAAACACTTCTGCTTAGTCTAGGTTAGCCAAAGCTTGTAGACCGTAAATGTAAGGCTTGGACTTTCCTTTTTGAGCTATGACTATGGTCAAGCACTTATTGGGGATTTATGTCATTTTATTTTTAGTATTGCCTCTTTATGTTTTCCAGACAGATGAAAAGTTGTAATAATTTGGAAGGTTGAAATAGTTGTTGAATTGTTGTGTTGAACAAGTATTTCTGAAATAATACCGATCTTTTTCCGCTACATAAATTTTCTGTCTTGTAATTTATTAGTAGTTTGTACCTTAAAACGCTCCATCGAAGTTAAGGCATTCCCTTTGAGAGTGACCTTAACGGAGGTGGGGTGTTACACTTGGTATCGGAGCTAAAGGTTACCAGATCGGATAAAATTTTTGAAATTATTTTTCAGAAAGAAGTCATAAAGAAGCATTTTCAAGAAAAAGTGTTAATTTAAAAAGGCATAATCCCCAAAGCCATTTGCACTATCTTTTTATCCATCGTTTTGAATCTTTCCTTTTTATTTCAGCATGTCTGGGGATCTTAACCTTCCAGAGGATGTACCGTTACCTGGATGGTTCAGGAGATACCTAGAAGCTAAGGACAATGACACGGCCCCAGCAGACATTCCTCCTCCCCCAGCTGCTGCTCCTCCTCCTCCTCCGAGAGGAAACGCTTTCCCAAAGATCTGTAGGGACTTTAGATCCATGGGTGGAAAAGACTTTAAGGGGAGCGAATCATTCGTGGAAGCCAGAAACTGGCTCAAGGGGACTGAGGACTTATTCGTTATCTTTGAAGTAGATGAGAGGCAGAAACTACAGTTGGTGGTGTGGTTGCTCAAAGACGAGGCCTCCTTCTGTTGGGAAGTCCCTAATGCTGAAAGAACGATAGAGACTTGGGAGGACTTCAGGGCGAGATTTGAATTGAAGTTCATCTCATAAGCTAAGCAGAGTCTGCAAATGGATAAGTTACTATCACTTAAACACGGAAGCTTTTCGGTCAAAGAATACGTCAATAAATTCAACCAGCTTGCTCGATTTGGACAGGAGTTAGTAAACACTCCACCCAAGAAGGCTCTCCACTTTGCTAAAGGACAGAATGAGCCACTGCAAGGTTTGGCAATGTCCCATATACCTATGGAAGCGACTTACGAGAGACTGGTGGACATGGCTCTGTTGCAAGAGGAGAACAAAGATGACAAGAAGGAGGTGAAGAAGGAAGAGCCTCAAAACAAGAAAGGGGATGGATCTCAGAACAAGAAGACGGACCCCAAGAAAGGCGGGAAGGATAATAAATCCCATAAGAAGATGAAGTGCAATTTCTATGGGATACCTGGACACTTGGCTACGGAATGTAGAAAGAAAAAGGGGAAATTGGGCGCTTGTTTCCAGTGCGGGGATACTGGACACTTGTCGAAGGACTGCCCAAAAAAGAAAGGGCAGGGACAGAGGACTGGATCATCTTCTAGAGGGCAGGTTCATGCTCTCGTTGCACCTCTGCAGGAATAAGGTAGACATATTTCTGTTGAGAGTTTAATTTATCTGTTTGATGATCCTGTTCGAACTCTCTTTGATTCTAGCGCATCGCACTCTTTTATATCTATTGCTTTAGTTGAATCTCTGCACCTAGACACCCATATAGTAGAGGATCCCTTGGTTGTTTCAAATCAAATTGGGGGCTCAGTTTATTTGTCAATGATTTGTTTGGATTTGGAAATCTCTATTTTAAGCGTTGTGTTTAAATGTAATGCTTATGTTTTGGGCTTCACAGGCTCTGGGTTGATTCTAGGCATGGACTGGCTATCCAGTAGTGGTGTCGTCCTCGATTGTGAAAAGGGAGTGGTTAGACTCATGACTCGCCTCGGTAACACTATCGAAATCTCTTGTAATCCCATGAATTCTGTTAAGCTAAGTTATCTAGAATCTCTTGATGCGTCTGCTGAGAATTTGCAGTCGGTTAGAGTGGTCCGTGAATACTCGGATGTGTTTGTAGAGGTAAAGGGCTTACCTCCGAAGCGGGAGACAGACTTCTGCATATACCTCATTGACAATGCAAAACCCGTTGCTTTACCCTTAAACACATGGCTCCAAGGGAGAGAAAAGAACTCAGCAAGCAAGTTAAAGAGCTGCTTGAAAAGGGGTTCATAAGACAGAGTATTTCTGAATGGGGTGCTCCAGTAGTGTTCGCGACCAAAGCCGATGGTTCACTCCGCCTATGCGTGGATTATAGGGAGCTGAACAAGATGACCAAGAAGAATAGGTACCTACTCCCAAGAATTGATGATCTAATTTATCAGCTCGTAGGTGCATCCGTTTTCCCCCAACTAGATCTGGCTAATGGGTTGCATCAACTAAGAGTGGCTAAGGATAACGTTGACAAGACTGCATTTAGGACCCCGGATGGATTCTTCGAGTGGCTTGTCATGCCTTTCGGCTTGACAAACACACCTGCCTATTTCGTGGACTTGATGAGCAGGGTGTTCCGGGAATTCCTCAATAAGTTTGTGGTGGTCTTCGTGGACGATATCTTGATCTTCTCGAAGAGTGAGGAAGAGCATGCTCTGAACTTAACGGAAGTCATGGATACACTCCGAGCACTTCAGTTGAAAGCCAAATTCTCCAAATGCCATTTCTAGAGAGAAGAAGTTAGATTCCTTGGACATGCGGTGTCCAAAGAGATGTTGGCCGTGGACCCCTCAAAAGGGGTTGTTGTGCAAGACTGGAATTCCACGAAACGCAACTGAAGTCCGAAGCTTTCTCGAGCTAGCAGGCTTTTACCGGAAGTTCACCAAAGACTTTGCGAAAATCTCAGCTCCACTTACAAGGTTGACGAAGAAGAACCTAGTTTTCGCTTGGGATTTGGATTGCGATATTGCATTCCAACGCTTGAAAAGGGCTCTAACAACAGCCCCAGTTCTGACATTGCCTGATGGGAGCAAGATTTTTACCGTATACACGGATGCATGCGGTACAAGATTAGGCACTATCTTGATGCAAGAAGGGAAGGTAATAGCTTATGGTGGAAGGCAGTTGAAAGTACATGAGAAAAACTACCCAACCCACGACCTAGAATTAGCGGCCATCGTTTTCGCTCTTAAGACTTTGCGTCATTATCTCCTAGGTGAGAAGTTTGAATTGTTTACTGACCATAAATCGTTGAATTACTTTTTCTCGTTGAAAGATCTCAATTTGAGGCAGCAAAGATGGATGGAGTTTCTTGTCTCATATGATTTTGAGATTTCTATACTCCTAGCAAGGGCAATGTGGTAGAAGACGCTTTAAGTAGAAAGAAGCTGACCTTAATCCCTCTCTTTGTAGAAAGGCAAAGCTTGGAGTACATAGCCAACTTTGACTTTAGACCCTCCTCTGAATTTGTACCGGGCTTGTTAGCAACACTGGAAGTGCGACCTACACTTTTTGACTCAATATAACCGCACAACGTGAAGACCCTCAGCTAGTAGATGTGATAGATAAGCTGATTAGGGGTGAGACTTCGAGTCACCTCAATAGATACTCGATCGATGAGAAGGGATGGTTGAGACGAGATGGAAGGCTAGGCGTCCCACAAGTAAGAGATTTAGTGAAAACGGTTCTAAAAGAAGCACACCATTCAAAGCTGACCATACACCCAGGCAGAGACAAAATGTATAAAGGCATCAAAAGAGTTTTCTTTTGGAATGGCATGAAGAGGGACGTAGCTGGATTCGTTTCTAAGTGCATGATATGCCAGCAGGTCAAGGCGGAGCAGAAGAAGCCTGGTGGTTTGCTTCATCCACTAGAGGTCCCACAGTGGAAATGGGATAGCATTTCGATGGACTTTATTGATGGGTTGCCTAGGTCAATAAGGGGAAATACCAGTATTTGGGTAATAGTGGACCGGCTCACAAAAAGCGCTCACTTTATACCTGTCAAAAATAGAAGGACTGCCTCATCTCTAGCATCTCTATATCTTAAAGATATAGTTCGACTACATGGGATACCGTCCGACATAGTAAACGATCGAGACCCTATCTTTACAAGCGTGTTCTAGAAGAGTTTGCAAGAGGTTGTAGGCACACAACTATGTTTAAGCACGACCTACCACCCCCAAACCGATGGACAGACGGAAAGGGTGAACAGAGTCTTAGAAGACCTCTTGAGATTGTGTGTTCTTGACTTTGGAGGGACATGGGAAGATCATCTTCCTCTGTTGGAGTTCTCCTACAACATTAGCTACCAAGCTACAATAGGCATGGCACCCTTCGAAGCCTTATACGGGAGACCGTGTTGATCACCAACCTGTTGGTGGGAATCCACAGTTAAGCTTATACTTGGGCCAGACATGATTAGGGAAACCTCAGAAAAGGTGGACCTAACACGAAGACGAATGAAGACTTCTCAAGATAGACAGAAGTCCTATGCAGATAAAAGAAGGACTGACCTTGAGTTTGAGGTTGGAGATAGAGTGTTCCTTAAAGTATCTCCTTTGAGGAATGTTGTTCGCTTTGGATCCAAAGGGAAATTGGCACCTAGATCCATAGGACCATTTCCTATCATTGAAAGAGTTGGGACGATGGCCTACAGATTAGAGCTACCTGAAAAGTTGGTTGGAGTTCACAATGTCTTTCAAGTTTCGCACTTACAGAAGTGCTTACATGAGTCTGCGAAAGTGGTGGAACCAAAGATACTAGAAGAGGTAGAAGTGGAACGGGAAGCAACAGTGAGAAAAATCCCAACTTGTATCTTGAGAACGGAATTCAAAAAGTTATGCAGCCGTGAATTCAAGCTTGTTAAAGTACAATGGAGAGACAATGAAGAAGACGCGACTTGGGAGACCGAAAGCAAGATACACACAGCCTACCCTTATCTTTTTTAGGGTACATCTTTGATCTCTCCTTTATCATAAATTTATTCATGCTTAGTTATCTTCTCAGTCCTATTTCTTGATTCTTAGTAGAAATCAATGGATGTAAACATGTATTTGAAACATGTTATGGTTGATGGTTGCAAAGTGGTTGCAAGTGGTTGCTAGTGATTGCTCGTGGATGCATATACACATACACATTAGGTTATAGTTCATCTCAATCACTTTCATATTGCATTTGCATATAAACGCATGAAATTGTATACGGATTGAAACTTGATGTGTTATCATATGGACGTTGCATTTGCATGAATGATTATGCACTCATGTAGAATTATGAATAGGAAAAATTGCATACATAATGGACTCATGGCACTCTCAGGATTCACATTAAGGAGGTCAACTGGATCAGTAGACCACCTGCTTTTGCACTAGATAAGAGACATATACACACACTCTGCATATGTTCATATGGCGTTAGAAGTATTTTAAGGGCAATGGATGCTTGTGGATGACGGATGAGTAGATGGATGATTGGATGTTAAGATGCATTCTTCTTAACTTGAAGATTTCGGGGACGAAATCCTTTAAGGAGGGGAGAATGTAACACCCCGAATTTTCTGAGAATATTAAAACTAAAAAATTCAAGAACACTTAATTTTTAGAAGAATAATTAAGTGAAATAGGTTGCGCATTAAGTTCGTCTCAAAATTTTGGTCAAGATAGACATTTGGTTTGCAAAAAACAAATACCTTATGAAGAAGTTATTAAGCCTTGAAGTTTGTATGCATATGAGAAATATATATATATATATATATAATAAATAAATATGCAAAAAAGTTCAAAACAGCGAATCGGGAGGGGGGATAACCGAATCGGCCCATTTTTGAGGTCGACCCGAGCCCTGCTGCGTCGACCGGGGGCTGATTTTGGGTGTTCGGCCGAAAAGCCGTAGGCTGATTCGCTCTAAGGTATATGTGGCATCTGAATGGTTCTGATGGACTCCTTGCTGAGTCATTCGAGCTGTTGTGGCTATTCTATCATGTCTGAATGGCTTTGATTTGCTCTAGGCTAATATGACGGTTCCTATTAAATCAAACTTCTATATAAGCAACCTAATACGTCAACCCTAAATCATATTAAAAATCAAACCAAGAGCCATCATGCTGCCGTTAGACAACCTCGAGTAGCCACCGTTCAATTTGAAGCAAATTTAAAGAGACAAACCAAATCAAATTAAAATTAAACTAAAACAACGATTGTCTACATCAAAGGAGAGCATTTCAACTTCAGAATATAGATTCCAGAAATCAGGATTGTCTTTTGTAAGTGTAGTTATATTTTAGATGTAAATAAATTTAATACGTGATTTGATATAAAGTGAAAAATAGAATTATACCATGTTGTATGATATTGACGATGCTAATTCATGTTTGTTTCTTGTGATGATTTTATCATGAATTGTCCTGGAATGTTTGTGGCTTACTGGACTTGGTATTGGATCTATTTAAGATTGAGAATGAAACTATCAATATCATATGCAAGTTATATGTTTCATGTTAAGATCTACATATATATATATATATATATATATATATGTTTATATGATGAATGCAAGTTGTATGTATTATGTTAGATCCAAGTCAAGATCTACATATATATATTCTTACGCTTAATGTTAGATCCACATGCCTATATATATATGTTCAAGTAACAAGTTTTATGTTGGACCCATGTCAATATCTATCTAGGTTCGTATGATTAATGCAAGTTATATGTTTTATGATAGATCCAAGTCACGATCTAATTATACATATGTTCATATGCAAGTTACATGTTAGATCCAAAACTAGATCTACATTTATATGCATGTTTGTAAAGTGGAATTATGCAAGTTCACCTTGTTAGATCTAGTTCACAACTATATGTTAATGCAAAAATTATATATGCCTTGGGATTGGACATGTCATGGTTATGTCATATGCTAGTTTATAATTGAGGTTATGTTCACACATGCCTAGATCTACATATTAACATGTTTTAAGCTTATGATTATCTAAGTCTAAATTATATGAAAGTTCATTGGACATGTTAAAGTATATGAATAAAGTTTTATGCAAAATTTACATGTTTGGTTGAATCTATATTATGCATGTTCCCTTCTTTACCTCTTGTTTATAAATTGGGCTAATATGCGGGTCCAATGACTTTATGAGATTAATACGAATGAACAAACGGGGGTAACGTTGGGATTGTTATTAAATCAAAAACATGTTAATAATGTAGATGGGCCCAAAACCATGTAAATGGTTAAGGCCATGAATGATAAAATTTATACCATTAGTCTTGAACATAATTAAAATATGTGACATGAAACACTTGTAGAAAATTCACATATATAAAATGTAAAAGATGAATATGCCTAACCCGAGGTTAGACTGAGTTGTGGTGTAAACTTGCCCGGAACCGACACGCACATCCAGTAACCACAACAATACTTGTCCAATATGATAGGTTAGTGCATCAAGCCCAGAAAGACCCGAGGTTAGACTGAGTTGTGGTGTAGAACTGCCCGGAACCGACCGGCAGATCTAGTAACCACAACAATACCTATCTAATGTGAGTGGTTGGTGCTTTAATTAATTAATTAATTAAAGCTTATAAACAATCAAGCTAGAAATGGTGAGGTTAAGTAATTAAGGGAACACTTAACCATCTTAACATGTTAACAAGAAAAGATTGCTGGGGTTAAGTAATTGAGGAAACACTTAACCAACTTAAATGTTAACTAGACAAGATTGATAGGGGTTGAGTCAAACCAAGGACACTTAACCAATTTAGAATGTTGACTAGAAAAACCCTAGTAACGGGGACCAGTTTCAGCAGTAACCCACATGGATGTATCAAGGTACCCTGAACTAGGCAAGGTGGGGAACGATTATTGGGCTGAATATAAGCGGTCAAAAGGGTGGCGGTTAGGTGCGTCAGTGTAGGTTCCGACGGTGTATGGGCGTGCACGGGCTCCGAGTGGAAAAAGCAAGGCGTACACTTGTGCATCTTTGAATCGTGTTAGGGTTGTCATTATAGGTCTTGATACACCCTATACCGGAATCAGCACAAGTACTTAAGAATTCCGTGGGGCCGCATGACACCGGGAATACATGAATGCGAGTAGGAGCCGATCAATACATGAATGGGATCACTTTATCATGAACATACATTGCTAGTTAAACAGCTCTTAGTGGGTGCAGAGAAGTAAAAGTGGGTGCGATAGCCAAATCCAGTTAAATCTTACTTTACCTCGTTTTAGGACTACCCTATCCTTGTGGTATCATTCTAAGTTTAGCTTATTCATGTCACAATCTTTTATTTGTTTATATGCTATTAAATAATTGGGCTTACCAAACTTATGTCTGACCCATTTTCATTTCGCTTCATTTCTTCCGTCCCCCCCCCCCCCCAGGTCCGCAGGGAGGAAACACTTCTGCGTAGTCCAGGTTAGCCAAAGCTTGAAGACTGTAAATGTAAGGCTTGGACTTTCCTTTAATGGCTATGGTCAAGCACTTATTGGGGATTTATGTCATTTTATTTTCAGTATTGCTTTTTTATGTTTTCAAGACAGATGAAAAGTTGTATTAATTTGGAAGGTTGAAACATTTGTTGAATTGTTGTGTTGAACAAGTATTTATGAAATAATATGGATCTTTTTCCGCTGCATAAATTTTCTGTATTGTAATTTATTAGTATCTTGTACCTTAAAACGCTCCACTAAAGTTAAGGCATTCCCTTTGAGAGTGACCTTAACGGAGGTGGAGTGTTATACAGGCCAATGAACAAATTGAGGTTTATCACCCCTTAGACGATGGAATTTTACCAAAGCACACTAGGCAAGTTGTAGCATTTGTTTCAGGCTTTCCGAATTGTTCGGATCGTCAAATTCGGATAGTCGTTCAAAAGTTATGATCGTTTTAGTGAAGGCGAACACCTCAGCCAGTACACTGAAAAATGCAGGTCTGAGTTGTTCAACTCAGTTTTACCCCTTTAAATCTCAAAATTTCACTTAGCATATTAAGGAAAATTTTAGATCAGATTCTGGCCTTTCCTAATTGTGCTCGCACATTAAAATCCAACGTTCCGTTAGGAAGTTATTTTCAAAACAATATAGGTATCCGCTTCAGATTTTTATTTTCTTCGCGCTAAACTGCAATTGATGTTGGATTTCAACCTTATAAACATGAAAATTAGACAGGTCCCCATTAACAAGAGTTTTAGTTCAATTTCCGTGGTTTCCAAAAAGTCTAGAGTCGTCGAATTTAGATTATCCATTCAAAAGTTAAAGCTGTTTTACTTCAGCCTATCGAATATTTCAGATTTTCGCATCATATCGGTTTGTATTATTTGAAGTTTCAATCTTCCGATTCCAAAAATTTTGGTAATTCTTCAATACTCTAAAAATTGTTATCACTTCCTTACACTAGAAACGGATTCACATTCGATTGCTCACTCTATTACGATATTCTTCCTATTAAATTTTCATTTCATGTCGAGCATTAAATCCTAGTTAAGACTTTAGTTCTTTTTAATCTTCTCACTAACTAGATTATCTTAAATCATTATCCATTAACATGGGTCAACCCATAAAATTATCATTATTACTCTTATTACTCCATCCACACTACCTAAGCGTCATTCCATTTTGTTAACTTCAAATCCAAAAATCATGGGTTAAGATCAGTTATGGTTTATACAACCCTATTTCTCTCCTTTTCGAAATTTCATTTTACTTACCTAATCCACCAATATATAAATTTTATATCGGCTTATTTAATCCTTCTAAATTTATTTCATCTCATTAAATCCATCATATTCATGTTAAGTTTTATTCTTATATCTCTTTCAATATTTCCAATTCTCGAATTAAAATTCATTTTTCTCCATCATCTTATTTTGAATAAGCTAATTTCTATATTTACTTTACGTTTTCTTCTTTGTTCTAGTTTTCGCATTTCCATTCATTCATTTAACCCCTTTCCTTATTCCCTTAGTCCCATTTCATTTTAAATTGTACCTTATTCTGTTAATTGAATTTATTTATTCAACTCACAAATCATAGTTCGAAATAAGGACTCAATTTTTTTTTACTCAGTTCTCAAACTATTATAATTTGATTTTTAAGTTAAACTTTATTTAAATCAACTCAACTTAAGTTATATTTCATTCGGCAAAATGATTTGCATTCTGTTCATTTCATATGTATGCTACTACACCATTTAATTTCTTCCTTTTTACCATATTGAAAGTTCACATTTTATCAACGACATAGTTTCCTTTTAACTCTTTTCGACTAACTTAAAATATTTACTAATTAGCTAAGTCACGGGTTATCACTCTTATTTCACAACCAAATCTTTAATTTCATTTTGGTCGACTTTAGTTGGTTTTTATTCCATAGTTAATTTAAATTTTCTCTAACACCTTTATCGTCCGAACTTAGAATTTCCTGGACTTAACTATCATCCATGCTTACGAGTTTAAATAACAATTTCTCTCTCTCTCTCTTAGTATTCAAGTTCATTTTCTGATTTTAGAATCAAGAACTCTAATGAATTGAGTTGTCTAAGCTCTCAAATCAATATTATTAGTTAAGACAAGCCTGAGTGCCTTGATTTCGGGTTGTAACTAAGTTTTAAATAATATAAGGGTTTATACTATTTAGAAAAAACCATACCATATAAAATTTCCAAATCCAAACTTTTAATTAACAAAAGAAATGAAATTCCAATCCTGGTTTAATTTAAATTCCACTTCTAATAACAAGTACTAATATCTTTATATAAAATTTTATATCATATGTAATTAAATCCAAAACCTTTATCAACTAGTTATGAAAGTATGAAGTGGTCTCCCCCACTTAGATGCTTCAGAATAAACGTCGATAATGCATGCACTCATTACAGAAGTTATTTCCAATGTTCTGAGAAGGGATTTCACTCTTATTCCTTTAAATCCTTTGAAAACTATTTCCAAAACGATTTCGTATAATATGATATTATTTCAAACTGTGTCAAACTATTTCAAAAGCCTCCCGGAATCAAGTTTCAAGGTAATTTCTATTTTATTTGCAAATCATATTTTGCAACCCATTATACTAAAGGATTTTATTCTTAAATTTCCGGAGCCATTGAATTTTTTCATTAGTTTTATTATTGAATCACTCATCATAGGTAATAACTAAATATTACCACCTGCTAGAACGAACGCATATATACTTGAAACCAATATTATATTTGTATATATATTTAAAATATGAACGAAAACCATATTATGTCGATCCATTCTATTCGATTATTTAGAAATTCCTATCGATACAATGGCGTCCCATATATCGACCAGTACCCATAAATATTCAATAGAACAAGCCAACACAATAAAAACCATTTTTATATCCAAAATACAAGTACGCTCTCTCGTATATACACTCTGAAACTCATTCTAGGGCATTACTAACCCCATCTCTAATGAGTTAATTCCTAAACAGAGCCAAGGTTATCGCTAACCATTGCTCTGATACCAACCATAATGACCAAGATTATTGACCATTCAAAATCGACAATAAACCACACATGTCGACTCAAACCAATCTCAAATATAGGTAGTTATTGGGAAATGAAGAAAAATAAGAAAGAAGAGAAAGAAAAAACAGAGTTCTCACAGCGAAAGGACAACATATAATAATTACATAACAGTTTAAAATAGTTGAAAGATACATATAGCTATAACATACAATGATTATCAGAGTTATACATATACAGGTATACATACATGACAGCGGAAACAAAGTGCAGCGGAAAAATATTATATATAGTAGATATATACCAACTTCGTCTTCATGCTCCAAGGAAGGAAAATTGTCGGTAACTGCAAACGTCTGCTGACCCGAGCGTATTGCATAAAAAGTAAACACAACAAACATTCAGATCAGCACTAAATCATTCTCGTATTAGACAAATTAAAATATGAAATAACATCAGTGTCATGGGTGTAGTAACTCAAGTGATGTTACAGGATTTTTCCATCTCTCGAGGATTCGTTAAACTAATACATACATAGTATAATATGTTATTATGATAATGTATATCCAGTAAAGTAAATATCATAAAAATAGCATAAGTGGGATTACCATATTACCCTTACGTCGTCTACAGGCATCAACAGTCTATACAATACCGTAAATTCACTGTACTGGTGTTATCAGAGGGCACTCCATAGAAGGCTATGCTAAATCAAAATCGTATGGGGCTCGATATGTATAAATATGACAAGGCACTCGAGGCAATGCCCAGGGTAGGATTCTACCAATTGCACTCCCGGACTAGTGGTAACGCATAACAGCCACTACAGCCCACCTTGGATCACACTTCCAATTCAAATGGGCCCAAATCATAATCATCATCATCATAGTCATAGAGATATTATGAAGAAGTGTGTCCACTCAAAGGTGCTACCTCAATTATTCATGGTATAGCTCCTGTTTTAGCCATTTCAATTCTGACTGAAAAGGTCAGGGCTATTTCATCATCGTTCGTCTCCTTCGATTCAATAATCGCGTCCAAGTCATCATACTCATTCTGGATACGTCATAACGTTCACAATTGTCAAAGTAGTATCGACTCTGACAAAGAGTATGCCATTTTTCGACTCGATCTCTTTAACAACCAACGCTTACATTTTCTACATTGGTCGGTTCTTTTACATTTCACAAGGGTTCGCTTTCATATCACCAAAATATCATATTTTGTTCGAACCCAATTTATATTCGATAGGATAATATTTCACATCAAAGTATCATAATCATTCCCAACCCGATTATACGCTAAACTAGAATATATTTCTATATCACCAATTATAATTAATATAATATTTCAAAAATCGACTTATATCCAATAGATTATATTTCATTAAAGATTTATATTTAACTCGAATCGATTTATGTTCAAAAATCCATTCATATTCAAATAGAATATATACTTTCATTAAAATGTTATAATCATTTACAATTGATTCTTATTCAATTAGAATTTAACGTCATATCAAAAATCCATTTGAATACCATTTAAATCAAAATCAAACTCCATTTAGGAAGGAATTTACAATTATATAATATAATTATGAAAAATGCTTATTAGTGAAAACTTTTATATGAAATTTATATATAGTAAAATAGTAAAAGTATAATAAGATAATTTAAACTAGTATGTAAATACATAAAATAAAAGTTTGTTAAATAGTTTAAGTAATAAATATAGGAAAATTCTTTTATAAAAAATAGTATGCAAAAGCTATTAAAATAAAACTTAAGTAATTGTAATGACCCACATTTGTAGAGGTATTATAATTAATTTATTTAATTATATAAATAGTGATATAGTGAATTAAATGGTCGTGGAATTAAATAATGGGGAATATTTAATTAAAATAATAGACTAAATAATATACTTAATTCTGAAATAATCAGAATTGGCTGAAATGGCGATATGGTGTGAACTGGATCATCTGTAATATTTAATTCAGTTTAGAATTGAAATATATTAACGAATATATTATTTGAAAGACAGTTTGAACGTACAATTATAATATAATTATAATCGAGCTCGAAATGGCGCTTCAGTTCGTAAATTGGCGATTCGAACTTCAACTGAATATACATAAGCCGTTTTAAATCGGATTTCTGTGAAACAAGAAACGTTAGGAGCTGGTGAAGTATATTTTTCTAGTGGAAGAGAAAAATTGGGATTTCGTCGTGTAGATTTTGATTTATGTCCAATAAAATTTTAGAAAAGTCGCTGTTGAATTCCTTTATAATTTATAAAGGAATTATTTATATTTTAAAAAGGAATTTCAATATAAATCGAATATCGGGTTGACCTAGATTTGAAATATCGAGTTAGAAATTCATATAGGAATATTCTAGAGCTGTATTATATACTGTGTGAATATATACGATAATATTAATTTATTAATATTAAATTTAATTATATTTAAATATATTTATATATTTAAAAGAGTTATTTAGCGCTTTAAAAATAGCCTGTTTTGCAAACGACCTCAGAATTCGACGAAACCAATTTCGTTGGATCTACAATGTAAAATTATTGTTAGATGTCAAATTTCCGTGATTTTTGAAGTCAATATCTGGCCATAACAATTTTTAATGTGAAAAACTGTCAGTATTTTGACCCATAAAAATACACTATGTGAACAAACGAAGTCGGAATTCGATGAAACCAGTTTCGTTGGGTTCGTAATGTCAAACTGTAGCTGTATGTCAATTTTCAGGATTTTTGGATACCGTGTGCGACCACACGGATTTTTAATAATAAATACGGATAGCGATGGACTAAAATTCAATATAATAATTAAATAAAGTAATGTTAAAAATCCCTCTATAAATATAACCCTAAAAATTTTCTAACCTAATTCAGTTTACTTTCCTCTGGTCAACACAATATTGCATCGTCGATATTTCCTCTCACGGCAAAGTTTAGCAAGCCTCAAAAATCCAAATAAAACCAAGTACAATTCCATAAATCACGAGGTAACTATATTTGGATTCACCAAGTGGTTCTTTTCAAATTGGCAGGGTTTTTGTTAAACTCGACTGAGTTTCCGTCGTTGTCTATTTTACAGCGGGAACTAGGGTTAATTCGTTCAACTGTTTGAAGCTTTGAATCGAGTTTCAGTTACTGATTTTGGGTTCAGTGAGGTAAACCGCACTTATACGCAATGTTTCAGGAAGTGCGGTGATGATAGTGTCAGATCTGGGGTTTGCCTGGTCGAAATCACAAGTGATTAGGGGAGTACGAGTTAGTTGTTTTAGGTATGGAATGGTGGAGTTTGGACCGAGGAGTATGAGGGAATTTTTAGTTGTGATTGATGATGAAGGATGAGGAATGTTTGAGGTGAAGAATCAGTTATGTTTTGGAAGAAGAGGAGCACGGTTCGAAGGTCTGAAACAGGAAGAAGGATGCGAATGGGCTTTTTGAATTAGAGTAGGCTGAGATGAAAACGTGTGAGGGCTTTTGAATGAGAGAAGAATGAACATTAGTGGGTGAGGCTTTTGTAAACAAATTTTGTTAAGTTTAAATTTAACTAAAGGTATGTATTAACTTGTAATGAAGCACTAGACTTTAAGACAAATTCTGATAGCATCAACTATAGATCTCAAAGGAATAGAATTTAAAACGTGATTTTTAGTTCAGTAATTAGTGTACAACTTAATAATTTTAAAGGCTAGTTTTTAAATACACATCATGTGCTTAGAACGTTAATAACTTGATCATAAATGCACAGAATCAGAAGGAACTAGTCACGTCGGAATCGTGTTGGAAATGACTACGCATACAATTGTATTTGGAGCGATTTGGGGATCTTTGGAATTTATAGCAAGGGAAAAACATCTGTATGGATCAACGACCGTAAATCGTTAATTAACGATAACGGACAATGTGAGTAAATCTCACTAACTCTGAACAGTTTATAATTTCATGTTGTATTTTTAGAACTGTTAAATATTGGCTGATAGACTGTGTGTTGATTGTTTGATTGAACTGCTAGTGAGTTAGTTGAATTTCTATATTGATTCTGTTTAACAGAATATATCATATGGAACTAAAAGTGATGTTGATTTTATTGTGTAACATCTATGGATGCAGGGAAACAGGTTGGAGGAATCCGGCTGGATTCCTCAATAGTTATTTTATTGTTTTTCGTATATTATGATATATGATGCGGTTTATAATCCGCGGTTGATTATATGTGTTTGGACGATATTGGTCATCGCGATTTGATGTGTTAAGTACCATAAATATCGGAATGGGAAAAGGAGATTTTCAAAGTGATATTGAAAATAGAATATGTATAACTTGGAATATTTATAAATTGGAACAATTATAAAGTGAATTATTTATTTAGGATAAATAAATAAGATGTTATAAAATGGACTATTTACTTAGAAAATAAATAGGAGATAATAAATGGATTTATTTATTTGTTAAATAAATAGAATAAGGAAAGGACAAATTTATTTGTTAAATAAATAGGGTTATTAAAGGAAACATTTAGAATTAACTAAATTGAAATAAAAGGAGATATTTATTTGTTAAATAAATAGAGTTAAAGGGGCATTATTCGAATATAGTTTAATCAAATAGAGTTAAAAGAGATAAATCAGTTAGAGTAAATCAGTAAGAATTAATCGAATACTAGTTATTCGAATTTGAGTTAATCAAATAGAGTTAATCGAATAGAGGTGAAGAAATAGAGTTAAACAAGATTAGAAATTGAATAGAGATTTGTTAAGTTGAATAGTTTTCTGAGTATCGATCAGATATGGGATTCGGCCTTCGGGGTTTATACTTAGAGAATTGTTCTCCTACTAGTTTACGGTTAGGGAATGATAGTTGTGAAATGATAGTGATATGTAAATAACAATGGAAATGTTTTCCAGTGTTAATAACGTATATTTTCTAAACATATAAAATAAGGAAATATATATATATATATATGATTGATGATTGATTGATAGAAATTCCATCTGGAAATAATATCGTTGTTTGCATATGTGTTTTTCTTTGATAGTTAAATCACAAACTATCGAAGTTTTGACCATTTTAGCGTTGTTAATGTGGAGAGACCGGTTGGATTATTATCCAAAGAACCACTCTGTATTGGCATAAACATTACGAATCATATATGCCAAAGACAATTGAAGACGAAGTAAAGTGCAAGGGCTATTGTATAAGTCTTAGATAACAGTGCCTAAGATGGATGTACTGAATAGTGCCTTCGGTTCATCCTGTTCCTGGATGACTTGTATGGATGAATGTCTGACAGAGTATTTCCAGAAATGTCACGTACATTGATTTCTTCAACCGTACCAAGAGTGGAAGCGGAGAAGGAAACTTCTTTAGCTAACACGTAATGTACTGTTGTAGACGTCAATTAGTGATTTTGATGGATCTGACAATGTGACAATCGAAATAAATTTGATGTGATGATAAGGCGTAACCTCAAGCATCATCAATCGGTAAATGACAAACATTGGGAAGGCAGCATGGCTAAGTCGGTCACTCCGAAGTAGGGTGTATAATCACCTGAACTAGAGTTTCATTTACTTCTAAAAATCTATCGTTGATGCTGTCCCATTCGGGAAACGGTTGCTGATCCCAACCGTCGGTGATATACATTTGATACACTCAAGCGAAATGAGTGGTCGTTCTTGTGTAGCCGGGTTGCAAGATGTTCTTTTTGAACCCAGTGTATTCCTCTCTAGAGGTACACTAGCGAGAGGTGGTTCCTTACCTTGTCATAGTTGGAAATCCATTAGCCAATACGTACTTGTGATTTCGATTGTATACTATGTTTGCAGACGTGAGATGAAAACGTTTCTGCTAGATGATTATTATATTGTGGTTGATAGACATTATTATAATATCAAAGGTTTTTGATATAAAGATATTTTGGATTCTCATAAGGGAAAAACCCGTTCCGTTATACAGTATGGTCTTATGAGATATCGTTTACTTGTTCGAACTGTTTTAAACTGTTTTACTCACACCAGTCCCATGACTGACCCGGAGTTTATTTGTTTGTTTCGCTAAACTCTTGGGTGCCTAAATTTGTACGGGCAGTCAAGTAGTAGGGATTTACATATACTTGAAGAGCTGGAGCAGGAGGCTTTAGGATCAGATAGCTATAGTTTATTTCTGCTGTGTTGTAAGTGTTGTACTTTGAAAATGATATGTATATTCAAGTACAAATTTATATTTCAAAGATATGTTATCTATTATATGTTATTCGTTCCGCTATGAGGTTCGTGTTACTCTGATGTTGTGTTCTTCTTCTTCTTCTATTCTAAGTTTCTATCTTATCTTTCCTCACCCTCTAATTTCTTTCACTAGTCATCCGGTATTTTTCGATGTTTGGTTAGTCATCATTGAGTTTTTGACGATAACCAAGGTCGACAAAAACCCGGGTCATTACAGTAATAGAATATAGTCTTATTTGTAAACAAACGGTGCAGATATATATATGTATATATATAGTTTTATAAATAATAATAAAAAGAAATTATATTTCAAACTATAATTGTTCCTTCCTTCCAAATTTCAAACTTGAATTCTATATTCACATCTCAATGGAGTTCATTTCATTTTCATATCTTGTTTCAAATACCATTCAAACCAACCCTTCGATTAAGAAGATTCAAATCCATAAATTCATTTATAGTTAAACAACCTCGAGTATAATCAATTACCTTTATTTCCAAAAGTTAAATTCAATGAGAATTTATTACATTCAAATCTACCTCATTTATTTGAATACTTCCAAATCTATTAAATGAAACAATTCCAAATCATATGCAATCCCAGTTTAAAAATATCCCTTATTTGTTTTGGGAAAATTTCCTTGACCATTTCAATACACTTCCAAGGTTCAGATTTTCTTTTAGAGCAAATATAATTATCAGGTATCAACGTATTTCCTTAAATAAAATTTCCTGTGGATTTAAAATCATTTAACCAACCGATGTCCGTATATAATTTTCTATCCTATGGCCAAGTGATCTTAATTTAGTTTCTCGATATTTCAGGGAAGGATATATATCATTTCAATCCAAATCAGGGTCACAGATATCTATCATTTCAATCCGTGTTCTTAATTCATTTCAAATCGATATATCCCGGGTTTATTCGATGCCCGTAACATCAAGAGTGAAAATCGATTAATCGTAAAATAATAATACACATTCATGTACAGAAAAATGGAACACGACAATATCCATTCAGAAATCAACAACCAAAACATCCATCGCAACCAATTCATCCAATCAATCAGTATTAATATCGTTTCATAGGTTTGCAGGGATCAGAATTTCCAATTAGAAATTTAATTAAATTAAATAGCTAATTATCGATCTAATCTGCATGTTAACACACTTATATATCAAATTTAAGAAATCAATTCAACAGTCAATCACAACCATGCAACCGAACTTAATTCATTATTTAATTAAATAAATATGGGAATAATTCTGTATTTCGTAAGTGATAAAATGACTCATCTTTGGGTCTTAATTAGATTGGACATCCAAAAGAAGCCCAAAATTTGACAGTCTCCAAACACAACCAACCAAGTCTCAGAACGTCCGCAATTCCGCAACGATTCCAACGCACCCAACCACGTCTAAATCCGAGTTAATATGTGAAAGTTATCAGTGTTTTTCCATTTGAAATTTAAATATATAAAAATTAATAAATCAATTCCTCACCCCATAAGAATTCAAAACGTCAACATCCTTCACCTTGGTCTCCCTCTCCTCTTTGAATCTCCTCTTTGAATTTTTCTACAGTAACGTCGTGAATAACCCTGAAAACTGTCCACGTTTGGCCATCAATTGCTCCTGACACCGACCGTGTTAGGACCTGCGGCCAGGGCATAATGACCAGCACCTTGAGCCGCACCTCCTCCCTTAGTACGGTTGACTCTGACTGCCTCCGTCGCTTCGCCTAAGCCATAAACGGAAAGCCAACTTGAACCCTAATTCGTGGATTCCCGATGCTCCACTCTACAATAAATCACATGAATATCATCATTGAACTCGTATCGATCCCCTCTACAAAATCCATATCTTCGATTCTTCGATTTGTTGCCGGATTGAAAACCCCATATTTTGGCTTATGGGTTTCAAAAACACCAACTTTGACCATCAATTTCTGGCAACTCCAGCCACTGCATGTCGAAATAAACCATACCAGAAGCTTTGTATCATGAGAGCTTCGAATCGATATATAATTTTCCATGCTTTGAGGAAGTTTGATTTTCAAAGTTTGGGTTTTTTTATTTCTAGGGTTTTGAAAATATTGTTTCTGCCATTTGAGGAAAAACTGACAGAAGGAAAAGTATACGTGAATGAGAAGTGAGATGGTGAGGTGGATATAGAATTTTATTTATATATGGAGAAGGCCCAATAAGAGGAACAACAATTCCCCTATTACATTGATTCCCTTCATGTTTTCTTCAGTACGATCAAAGGAAGATCCTGATTTCGACGAAATTTGAAACTCTACAAATTTTCCACATTTCGGATCCAATGGAACCGGTTTTGTCGAATTCTGAGACAGTCACCAAAACAGTTAAATTCCGCAGTTACATAATCGATAAATTATTCAAATTTTCATTTAACTATTTTAATTTAATTTGAACATTCATTAAATTCAAATTTAAACCAAATTATATCTTAAATATATTCTATAAATAAATTTCACACATTTCTAAATCTTAATTTGATAATTTGAATTTTGATTTGAATTTCAATTATAATTCAACGACGTAAAATTTCACCATTTCCAATTTAAATTTGAATTCCACTTTTATAATAACCATTCAAATTAATTTAACTTTTTTTATATTAAATTTCAAATTATAGCCTTTCTAAATAAAACTAAATTTGGAAAATCTATTTATACTTAATTCAAATAATCATCATCGTTATAACCAACAAAATTCCAAATTTAACTTAACAACTCAAGTTATATTTAATCATTTAAATATTAAATCCCAATCACAATATTTCCAAATAAAGCTAAATTTGAAATTTTACTTATACTCAATTCAAACAATCATTATCATTAAAAAAATCAACAAAATTTGTTTATACACTTAACCAATAATCCCCTACTTCCTCATCGATAAGCTGTCAACCTAACCTTGTCTACAAGAATCTCCAACCGCACATCAAACCACGCAATTAGCTGTCAGTCGGCACTGACCACAACGAAGCCGTTAACCTCGCCTCCCTGCACTAGCAAGGGCATGCAATTTGATGGCCCACTTCCCCCAGAAAACCGATGCGAACGTCCTGACTTCGAGACCAGGATTCTCCCAAAACACTTAATAAGATTTAGTCATCACCGTATTGGAATAAAGTGCTCAGCTTCCTTTACCATTTCCGTTTTGAACGATGTTCGAATTAATTAGAGATTGAATTTGATTAAGAGATCAAATTAGAAAAATCTGGCATTTGAATTGTTATGATAGCGGCATCTGCTTGGGGAGGGGGGGCAGGGTTTGTTAGCAAAGGGTATTTATACCTGTAATAACCCGAAAATCTGAGCCAATTTAAGATTTTTATTTTGGCAATTTTAGCGAATTTTTAATATTTAAAATGAATTATTTTAAATAATAATGACGAGAAATTTATTTTGAATAGAATTAGAACATATATATTTATATAGCTCGACGTTAGAATATAAATATTTTATTTTAAATATAAAATTAACTGAAAATGGTGCCGTTGCGAGGCGCCTAGGATATATCGGTCGTTCTCGAACCGATGGAGTCATTCGTTGGCTTATTGACACCACATAGGGTGGGGAAACGTAGTGTTTAGGATTTCGTCTAATCCACATCGGTGGACCGACCCTGACGATCCAAGGGACGATGCGTTCTGTTCCTGAGACATGGGCTAGAGCGTCTCGAATCGGTAGAGGACTATCTTTTGCCTCGGTTCACAGACGGTAATCCAACTTCCAAATACGTGACATTTGCTGTTTAGATTATAGATCTTAGTATGGCGACATGATATATGGTACCCATGCCGTCTATGATTGATACTTATGATTGAAATTGTTTTAAACACTATACACCTATTATAGTATCAAATGATTTGTTTTAAATGTATCAAGCATGCTTTGGCTATTATTAGGGAAAACCCTATCCTCCGGTTTGTGTTGCATTGTGTGATGGGACCTGGGTATTATAATAGCTTCATTGTTCTTTATTTAGCATTGCGCTATTGTTTTATGCACTGGTATTCTTGGGAGGAAACCCGTTCCGTGTTATACGGCGTGGTCCCTTGATTTACCTAACTTTAAAATAAATATTAATAACTGTTTTAGTTCTCACACCAGTCCCATGACTGACCTAGAGTTTATTGTTTTAACCTAAACGTTGGGTGCCCTTATTTTGACATGGGCAACTAGTAGTTTTGGTTTTGCAGATTTATATTCACAGGATCCTGGTTTACAGCTGGAATGATATCCGGAAAGCTTTGTATCTGTATCTCTCCTTCAGTTGTGTATTGTATTATTTTCCGCTACTATGTAATTTATTGTAATCTCTAATATTTGGTAAATGTTTATTATTTGTTTATACTCTGTATATCCTTGTATTCTGATGGAATTGTTGTAATATACAATGAAATGTTCTTCCGCCTACATTCTGTTGTGGCTTGTTCTCAACTCAATCCGTGATTTCCCATAAGGGGGATTTCGGGTCATTTCACCCCCCTTCAGTTATTAGGTTAGAAAAAAAAGAAATTAAATTAAAAACCCGCCGCCGCCCTTCGTGGCTCGCCCACCACCAGCCGACGTCCCATCTCCGACGCCCCTCCCTCCTTCTTCTCCCCCCTCGCCCTCGTTTCTCTCTCCACAGCCCCAATTCACGCCCAAACTCATTCCACGAAGCAAATCAGCCTTGCCATCCCCTTTCAGACCACCGCCGGTCAGCCCCGCCTCTCCGCTAGTCTCATCTGACCCTGTTCCACCTCCTCTAGCCTACACTCTCCTTTCCTTCGACGAAAACCCCAAGACCCTCCCTGAAATCCTCAGAAAAACCACCAGTGTCCCTCCTTGGTTCGCCGACACCCTTACAGGCACGCTACAGTCTAGCTGCGACTTCCCCGAGCTTCCTCTGCCCCTAAACAGTCCAATGTAAGTTTTTACTTTTTTTTATTTAATTTAGGTAATTAAAAATATGATTTTTAAATAATGTACTTTGTTTTTAAGGTGAAAATTTTATGTGAAGTAAGGAATACATAAAAATTTGATTCTTGGAAAGTTTATATTTTTATTTAGTAAGGTCATGATTTTTAAATATATGATTTCTATGATTTTTATAAAAAGAAATTCAATATTTTTATATACAAAAATGATAAGATTTTTAGTTAGATATAAAAAATTCAATTTTAGTTATACAAAAATATCATCTTTAATTGTATAAAGTTATAATTTTAGTCAGGAAAAAATTTGATTTTTAATAATGAAGTAGTGATATAAAAATATAATTTTTACATATGTAAAATCAGAATAAAAATGTGATTTTTAATTATACATATAGCAACGTTAAAAATGTGATTTCTAACATGAACCACGTGAAACAGATCCCGTTGGAAACACGACAAAGATTTTCTACATATGAAGAGTCGCGATGTTTGGTTTAGCTAATCGGTGAGAACTCCTTACTTTTATTTATTTTCTAGTTGAAATATATATTAGGATGCAAACGGTGCTTCGCAGCACCCGACACCCGTCGTCCACAGATCATGGACGACTTGTTTGATTCTGTTGTGTTGCGGAAATTGATTATGGTGTTGAAATAAAATATATATTCATGTGTTGAAATAAAATATATATTAATGTGTTGAAATAAAATATATATTCATGTGTTGAAATAAAAAGATATTCATGCGTTGAAATAAAATATATATTCATGCGTTGAAATAAAATATATATTCATGTGTTGAAATAAATTATATATTCATGTGTTGAAATAAAATATATATTCATGTGTTGAAATAATATATATATTCATGTGTTGAAGTATAATATATATTCATGTGTTGAAGTAAAATAAATATTCATTTACAAATCGAACGATTTGTTTATGTACACCGATTTGACCGATATTGATTGGGACGATAAATTTTACACATAGCCCAATTGCACAAATTAAATATTTGTTTGATTGATTGAAAACCCACACGGATATTGGGATGATATTTGATGGCCCGATTGTTTAGTTGTATGTCAATCAATGGGTTGACAGACTATATAAGCGTTAACTATTTATATGTAATGCTTAGCAGTTGTGTGGTGCACTCTGGATGATGGTTGATGATTTATCGTTGCTATTATATACATATGTTGACGGGAATCCATATAATTAACGTTATATAGTAATTAATTGGGCCTCATTCCAATTTGGAAAATAAGGAATATTTTAAAAGAAAATTCATGTGTTGAATAGAATAAAAATTCACGTGTTGAATAGAAAGAAAATTCATGTGTTGAATAGAATAAAAATTCATGTGTTGAATAGAAAGAAAATTCATGTGTTGAATAGAATAAAAATTCATGTGTTGAATAGAAAGAAAATTCATGTGTTGAATAGAAAGAAAATTCATGTGTTGAATAGAATAAAATATTCATGTGTCGAATAAAAACATAAATTCATGTGTTGAAGTAAAATATATATTCATGTGCCGAAATAAAATATATATTCATGTGTTGAAATAAAATATATATTCATGTGTTGAAGAAAATATTCATTTGTTGAATAGAATAACGAAGTTATTGAAATATGTAAAGCCGTGTTAATTAGATATGCGCCATTTTGACGCGAACGATATTTATATCGATTATATTCATTTTTAAAATGAATACAGAAAAGGGAATAATTCCAAAATATAACATTTGAAAATATTATCATTTGTATACCGATGATGTGGAATATTAAATTTTGATTAGAAATTGAATATGAAGTTGAAATCGTTTCGAAAACGAATTTAAAACGATTTATAAAATACGTTTTGAAAGGAAATCGATGAAATATATATAATATTATATATATATATATAATGGCCTGAATAGAACACGCCGTGCTTCGGTAGTTCGCGAATTTCGACCATTGACTTTGAATGGACATTACGGGAGATCCGACTGTCGGATTCTCCTAAAACCAGAACCGTTGGGTTCATATCGAAAAGATCTTTCAAACGAGTATTAGAGATTTAAAATCAAATGGTCGGATTTGGAATTATGTCCAAATCAAATTTGGAAAATGTCGTTGTAAGTGCAGTTCGATGTCCGTTGATGGAAATCGACTGTACGGGCCTTGATAAAATTATTAAAATAGTAATAATTTGTGTAAAATCATAAGAAATGATTTGGAAATAATTGGGATGAAAAACTCCATATTTGAAAAGATAAAAATAGTTTTTTATCGAAATGAACTAGTTTTGAACTGGAGTTATAATCCATTTATTTTTAGAATAAATAAATAAATTGGATTTGAAAGGGTTTTAGAAGTAACCAGAATTTCCAATAATTGAATTGTAATGGATTTGAATCGAAATTGTCTTTGGAATATTTCGATGTTGGATTTCCTGATGATACAAATATTGTTATGGGAATTTGACAGATATATTTATATCGTTATTTCAATACGATATATGTTGGTCGTAGAATTTGATATTGAATATAAGCCGATATATTTTCTATTCAGAGCCTTGTATTGAATATTAAATGGGATTTGGGTTTGTCGTGAATGGTGTCTTCATTAACATTATTCTTAAACCCAGTTAAGACGGGATATGATTTCCCAAGTTAAACAATTATTAATATTGATTTTTGGGAAGATTAAAACCAAGTGGAATTTTAATGAATCTTAAATTAGATTGAAATGATCGAGAATGGAGTATCACCAGTTTGCTCCAGGCGATAGTTTAATCTTTAATTAGATTTGAACGTGAAATGGTAATCGAATTTACCGATAACACCATGGTGTTAGATATGAAGTGTTACCAGTTTTACTTCATGGGATGAATACGTTGGGATTGGGAAATTAAAATAAATGATTCCTTCGTTGTGGTTCGCTAATCCCGACTAATTTTAATTGATATTCAAAAGGAGATTAAAGAATAAATTTAAAGAATTTATCTTTGATAAAATTAATGGGAACCTTTCCCAAAGTATAAGAATATTTGAATAAAAGAATATTTTGAATTGGAATGAAGCGTATGTTGTGTTTGTGTAACACTTGTTTATTATATACGCGAGTTATTCAGAAAGACCGGGTTTATCCCAGTCTAAATAACTAATTTGACGATGTGTCGAGGATGAAGACGGTGGTCGAAAACCGTAGGTCTTCACACCGTTTGGGTGATTACTGATGATCTTGATTGGGCTGTACACCCAAGAGGAGGGAATCAGTTGGTGATCGTCCAGACGTACTTGGAGATCGATGGATATGCGAGGTACAAGGTGCCTCCGGTTTCGTTCGGACCCATAATGAGACGACCCGAACTTCCCCATGAAGGAAAGCACAGATAGAATTGAGGACAAGACAAAACAGAATGCATACAGAAGAACATTTCATTGTTATTACGACAATTCCATCAGATACAAGAATATACAGAGTATAAATGAATAAATTACATTCGATAAATATCAGAGATTACAATAAATTACATAGCAGCGGAAAAATATACAAAACACAACTGAAAGTGATACACGGATACAGAGCTTTCCGAGCATCGTTCCAGCTATAAATCAGGACCCTGTGAATATAAATCTGCAAAACCAAAACTACTAGCTGCCCGTGTGGAAAATAGGGGCACCCAGAGTTTAGGTTAAAACAATAAACTCCAGGTCAGTCATGTGACTGGTGTGTGAACTAAAACAGTTATTTAAAACTTTACTTTCAAGATAGTAATTCAAGGGACCACGCCGTATAACACGGAACGGGTTTCCTCCCAAGAATACTAGTGCATATAACAAAACAACGCAATGCTTTTTGGAAAAATGAAGCTATTATAAGACCCAGGTCCCATCACACAATGCAACGCAAGCCGGAGGATAGGGTTTTCCCTTATAATAGCCAAACATGCTTGGTACGTTTAAAACAAATCATTTGATACTATTATAGGTGTATAGTGTCAAAACAATTTCAATCATAAATATCAATCATAGACGGCATGGGTACCATATATCATGTCGCCATACTAGTTCTACAATTAAAATCGCAATACACATATTGGAAATTGGATTCCGTCATGAGCCGAGGCAAGGGGCAAGCTCCTCTCCGCGTTCGAGACACTCTAGCAAATGTCTCAGGACCCCACTATGATCCTTGGATATTCAGGGCCGGTCCTCTCTTACTTTTGAGGATTGGCAATTCCTGAACACACGTTTCCCGGTACTTACAGACCTATAACCGAGGCGCCTCGTATCCAACAACCACACAGGTGAAAAGTATATAAATGTCAGGGCTGGTAGGTCACTGACACCACCTTAGCTAGAAAGAAACGTCGTGCTCTCCCTGCAGTCACTATCCCGTTTTTGACTCATACCGAGGTGTGAGGCTCGCGAATTCACGCTATACACAAAGCTACGCCACACAGGCCGTGCTTTGATCATCAACCACAAGACTTTGCTTTTCAACAGAAGCCTTGATCAATTGCCACTTACGCGTGCCACATTGGCAATTCACTCCATGCGACTGATGTCCATCGATATACAACCTCTGAGCTCGTACGTCTCAGAGAAGGGCGTTAAGCAAGAGAATAAATTCTCCGCCACCAAACAGATGTATATTTAATAAAGATCAATCAACACAGAATAAAATCCAATGTCTGACACACAATCCATTTACAAGTTCGTTCTGGGTCTGAATGAAACCGGAGGCACTTTCCTCGCATATCCATCCATCTCCAAGTACGTCTGGACGATCACCAACTGATTCCCTCATCCTGGGTGTACAGCCCAATCAAGATCATCAGTAATCACCCAAACGATATGAAGACTTCCGGTCTTCTACCACCGTCTTCATCTTCGACATCTCGTCGAATCGGTTATTCAGAATGGGTATAAACCCGGCCTTTCTGAATAACCCACGTATATAATAAACGAATGTTACACAAACACAACAAACGCCTCATTCCAATTCAGAATATTCTTTTATTCACAAAATCACATTCTTAGGGAAATGTTCCCATTAATTTTATCCAAGATAAATTCTTCTAAACTTATTCTATAGTCCTCCTTTGGATATCATTTCAAACTAGTCGGGATTAACGAACCACACCGAAGTAATTATTTATTTTATTTCCCAATCCCAACCTATATATCCCATGGAGAAAACTGGTAATACTCCACATCTAACCCCACGGTGTTATCGGTAAAATTAATTATCATTTCACGTTCAAATCTAATTAAAGATTTAACTATCGCTTTGGAGCAAAACTGGTGGTACTCCATTCTCGATCACCTTTCAGATTTGATAATTTAAATTATCAATTCACTTTTCAATCTAATTAAAGATTCATTAGAACTCCACTTAGTTTCAATTTCTTCAAAAATCAATATCCTTCCTTTAACTGGGCTAAAGAACCGATGTCATCTAAAACACGATTCACGATAAACCCAAATCAGCTTTGATATTAAATACAAGGCTCTGAATAGAAAATATATCGGCTTATATTCAATACCAAATTCTGAAACCAACAAATATCGTATTGGAAATAACGATATAAAGTATATCTTTCAAATTCCCATAACAATATTTGTATAGTCACGAAATCCAACATCGAAATATTCCAAAGATAATTTCGATTCAACTCCAGTCCAATCCACGTATTGGTAATATTGATTACTTTTAAAATCACTTTCAAATTCAATTTATTTATTTCAAAAATAAATCGATTTTAATTCCAGCTCAAAACTAGTTCATTTCGATAAAAATCTATTTTTATCCTTTCAAATGTGGAATTCTTCAGCTCAATTTTTCCCAAATCATATATTATGATTTTACACAAATTATAGATATTTTTAATAATTTTATCAAGGCCCGTACAGTCGATTTCCATCTACGGCCATCGAACTGCACTTACAGCGACCTTTTTCAAATTTGATTTGGACATAATTCCAAATCCAACCGTTAGATTTCAAATTTCTAATATTCATTGGAAAGCTCTTTTCGATACGAACCCAACGGTTCCGGTTTAGGAGAATCCGACGGCCGGATCTCCCGCAATGTCCGTTTGAAATAAATGGTCGAAATTCACGAACTGCCGCAGCGCGGCGCGTTCTATTCAGGCCATTATATATATATATATATATATATATATTATATATATATTATATATATTTCGTCGATTTCCTTTTAAAACGAATTTTATAAATAGTTCTACATTCGTTTCAAAACAATTTCAACTTCATCTTCAATTTCAAATCGATTTGATTTCAATTCAATTCGAGTTCATTTCAATTCAATTCAAATTCAAATTCGTTTCAATTCAATTCAATTCGAATTTACCTTCTATTTGATTCAATTCGAATTCGTTTCAAATTTATTTCAATTCAATTTCAGTTCGTTTTAAATTTCAATTTCAATTTAATCAGTTTGAATTCATTTCTATTTCAATTTAATCCAGTTTGAATTCATTTCTATTTTATTCGAATTCAAATTCGCTTCCTATTCAATTCGAATTTTAATCTAATTCATTTTGAATTTCATTTCAAAATATTTAATTTTGAAATCACTTTTCAATATTCATTATACAACGAATAAAATCGATATAAATATCGTTCGCGTCAAAATAACGCATCTCTAATCAACACGGCTTTATATTTTTCAAAACTTCTTTATTCTATCCAACAAATGAATATTTATCCCATTCAACACATTAATCTATATTTCTTTCGACACACGACTAATCTCAACACAAGAGTACTGTCAACACATCACTATTTTTGTTATGTAAATTATTTTATAAAACTATGGTATCTATCGTTTGATTTTCAATTAGACTCCACCGTGAAGTAGTTCTAATTTTAAATATGATAAAGATGTAATTTTTATTATTTAAAATATTTCACTCAACACATGAATAGTTTCAACCCATTATCATCGTCAACATATGACTATTTTTATATTCAACACATGAATTTTCTTTTATAATATTCATTATTTTCCCGATTGGAATGAGGCCCAATCAATCACCATATAATGTTAATTATATGGATTCCATACAACACATGTATATAATAGCATTGAAAAATTATCAACCATCAACCAAAGTGCACTACACTGTATAAGCATCAAATATAGATATCTTACGCTTATAACAGCCTGTCAATCAATCGATCGACATATTTAATCAATCAGGATGAGTGAACTTCCTAATTTCATCCCAACACCCGTGTGGGGTTTCAAACAATCAAACACAGATTTTATTTGTGCGGTTGGGCGATGTGTAAAATTTATCGTCCCAATCAATGTCCTTCCGATATGTGTACATAAACAAATCGTCCGGTTTGTAAATGAATATTTTATTTTATTCACTTCCACGTTTAAAATCATATTTTTAACGATAAAATATTTTATTTCAACACTTTACTATTTTTAACTAACACTTTTTATTTTAGAAAATTTCGGTGGCATAACAGCACGATACTAGAAACGGGACGAGGCCTAGCCTTATCCCCGGTCTAGTGAAGGCCCACGCCATTCACACATCAATCAAATCCATTCAATTCACCAAATAATTCAACTCAAACCAATAATCTAACCAACCTATGCAACCAAACAAACAAGTCCATGGTCTATGGACGATTGTGTCGGGTGCTCCTAAGCACCGTCTGCATCCTAGTATATATATATATATATATAATTAGAAAAGAAATGGAAGAGTGAGAAATTCTCACCGAAAGCTATCCTAACTTCATGGCTCTTCTTTTGCAGAAACCTTCGTTGTTCTCGCCTTTTTGTCATCTTCGTTGCCCGTAGCCACTACATATGTAAAAATCACATATTTTTACTATGCTATTCAATATATAAAAATCGAATTTTTACTTTTCTATTCAATATATAAAAATCGAATTTTTACTTTTCTATTCAATATATAAAAATCGAATTTTTACTTTTCTATTCAATATATAAAAATCGAATTTTTACTTTTCTATTCAATATATAAAAATCGAATTTTTACTTTTCTATTCAGTATATAAAAATCGAATTTTTACTTTTCTATTCAGTATATAAAAATCGAATTTTTACTTTTCTATTCAATATATAAAAATCGAATTTTTATAATCACGCTACATGGATAAAAATTCTATTTTTAAAACGATGTTATATAGATAAAAATTCTATTTTTATAACGATGTTATATAGATAAAATTTCTATTTTTATAACGATGTTATATAGATAAAAATTCTATTTTTATCACGCTATTCTTCATATAAAGATTTTGCCTTTTCAAAAATATAAATTTATGATCTTTTCAAAAATATAAATTTCGCCTTTTCAAAAATATAAATTTCGCCTTTTCAAAAATATAAATTTCGCCTTTTCAAAAATATAAATTTATGATCTTTTGCATTTTAAAAATCTGATCTTTTCTTCACCAACATCATTGGTAAAACTGATTTTAACAATTCTCTTTAAATTAAACCAATTTTATAAAATAAAATAAATAATATATGTATAAAATCTTACAGTAAGAAATTCAGATGGAAGGAGAAAACGGGCGCTGTTTCACGCTGGTGGTGGTCCCTCACGGTGGTTTTCCTGTCTCGCGCGGTGCCTGGAGCGATGGAGTGGGGCTTCGCGGTGGTTAAGGGGGGGCTAGGGTTCGGGTCCATCTCGAATTTGGGGCTGTTTGCGCTCGCTGGAGGAAGAGGAGGTCGCGGCTCATCTGAGGTGGGGCGGAGGAGCTGAGCGTGGCGCGTGGAGGAGGGCTTGTGGGTGGCGCAGTTGATCGGTGGAGGAGGAAGGGAAGAAGGAAGGAGGAAGAAGAGGAGGGGGCGCGCCTGCCTCCGGCGCGGCGGTGGCTCATCGGGGGAGGGGGGGCGATGCGGCGGTGGCTCCCCCCCCCCCCCCCCGTCGCTCTCGTTTTATTTATTTTTTGAAATGAATTTGAGAAGAAGGGGGGGCAGAGCGGTTAAAGGGGGAGAAAAGAATTTTAATTTTTAATTAATTTAATTAATTTAATTGCAAAAGGTTGACTTTTACATACGACCTCTAAACGAGGTCCACCGCCTGTCGTCCATAGCGTTTAACCCCCATTCCGAACACAATGGGATATGCCACGTAGGACAATTCAATCGTTTCGATCAGTTTCCGTTAAATTTACATTTACATCACTATATTGAATTTTAAACGTACATTTCAATTTACCGGGGCCACATACTAACTCTATAAATTGCAGAAAAATATTTTCTAGCTTCGTATTGACGATACGGTCCTAACAAAACTAATTTTGTCGAATTCCGAGACTGTTGTAAAAATGGCCATTTTCCAGTCGATTAAAATCAACTGAAACTGGTCAAACGCGTTTTCCTCTGCCACGCTCACATATTGATTCTAAAAATTATGAAATTTGGAATCTAGCAATAATTTGACATCACGGACCCAACAAAAGTGGTTTCGTCGAAATCCGAGGTCATTTGCAAAATGTCCATTTTTCAGGGCCTGAATTCAATAGCGACTATTCAGAATTTTCAACTGGACATATCTTTTGATTCCCGTTATGAAATCTTGATTTTTTGGATTCGTTGGAAAGATATTATCAATTAGATCCTAATGTTTCTGGTTTCACTAAAATCCGGATTGCTTTGCACCCGGTACATTCAATTGAAGTTTGAAATCGAATTATCGAACTACCGCGCCATTTTCAATTCTATTTATAATTATATATAAATATTTATATTCTAACGACGACACGTATAATATATACGTTCGAATTCTATTCAAAATAAATTTCTCGTCGATATTATCTAAAATAATCTATTTTAAATATTCAAAATTCGCTAAAATTGCCAAAACAAAAATTTTAAACTGGCCCAGATTTTCGGGTTGTTACAATCTCCCCCACTTAAAGCTTTTCGTCCCCGAAAAGGAACAAAGTCGAAAGTGGTTTGATTAATCAACTCTACGTTCGATCTGGCTTTCATTCTCTAACCTTTCAGTTTCTGAGAATTTTCAAATTTTCAAAAATTTGACTAACACCCTAAATTTTCGAAAAATTTCGCCATAACCTCCCCTGCACCGGGAGCATCGGGGAATTTCAAATAGCTTCCCCGGTCCTTCAGATCTCAAAAAGAAAAAGAAAAAGCCAAGCGGCTAGCCAATAGGCTCATAAAATCATCATCACCCAAACAAAACAGTAAATTATGTAGTAAACATGTACCTATTTGTCGGGCAAACAAATTTTATTCTCTGCTCTAGCCTCCTTGCTATGACCTGTTCAATGTAAGTACAAGTATATGCAAGCAAATGCGACCAATTTTCAATACAATTCAATATTCGGTTCAATTAGACTAAATGGTTCAAAATTATCAAACAAATGAACAAACAACACAAACATCAATCAATTAGTGAATTAGAGTTTCAAATTCATAATTTTGATACATACACAAAAAATCATGTTTTTGATTCCAATTCACAACAATGTGTTCTAACTATAATGGTTTTGGTTCTCACACCAGTCTAATGGAAATGTATAGAAAATCACACCTTCGAAACACGAATATAAATACTGATGATGTGGCCACATCACCAGAATTATCCCCGGGTGTCTAGAATGTGACTCTATATCTATCCAGTATATTAAAACTTCGACTATACGTTCATGACGCGTATACACGAAATCTTTATATACTCGATTATCCATATTCAAAATAAATAAATAATCAAATACGTATAAAGCGATTTAAATTTTAAAACAAAATTGTTTTCATTTGAAAAATACACTCTTCACACTCGTTCTAGGATACTACTGATCCCATCTCTAACGAGTCACTCTAATTGGATGTTGCTAATCCAATATCTGATGAATTCTTTCGTATGGTTCTAATGTGTCTTGTTCTCGAGCTCTGTAAACCAAAGCTCTGATACCAAACTGAGACGACCCGAACTTCCCCGTGAAGGAAAGCACAGATAGAATTGAGGACAAGACAAAACAGAACGCATACAGAAGAACATTTCATTGTTATTACGACAATTCCATCAGATACAAGAATATACAGAGTATAAATGAATAAATTACATTCGATAAATATCAGAGATTACAATAAATTACATAGCAGCGGAAAAATATACAAAACACAACTGAAAGTGATACACGGATACAGAGCTTTCCGAGCATCGTTCCAGCTGTAAATCAGGACCCTGTGAATATAAATCTGCAAAACCAAAACTACTAGCTGCCCGTGTGGAAAATAGGGGCACCCAGAGTTTAGGTTAAAACAATAAACTCCAGGTCAGTCATGTGACTGGTGTGAGAACTAAAACAGTTATTTAAAACTTTACTTTCAAGATAGTAATTCAAGGGACCACGCCGTATAACACGGAACGGGTTTCCTCCCAAGAATACTAGTGCATATAACAAAACAACGCAATGCTTTTTGGAAAAATGAAGCTATTATAAGACCCAGGTCCCATCACACAATGCAACGCAAGCCGGAGGATAGGGTTTTCCCTTATAATAGCCAAACATGCTTGGTACGTTTAAAACAAATCATTTGATACTATTATAGGTGTATAGTGTCAAAACAATTTCAATCATAAATATCAATCATAGACGGCATGGGTACCATATATCATGTCGCCATACTAGTTCTACAATTAAAACTGCAATACACGTATTGGAAATTGGATTCCGTCATGAGCCGAGGCAAGGGGCAAGCTCCTCTCCGCGTTCGAGACACTCTAGCAAATGTCTCAGGACCCCACTATGATCCTTGGATCTTCAGGGCCGGTCCTCTCTTACTTTTGAGGATTGGCAATTCCTGAACACACGTTTCCCAGTCCTTACAGACCTATATCCGAGGCGCCTCGTATCCAACAACCACACAGGTGAAAAGTATATAAATGTCAGGGCTGGTAGGTCACCGACACCACCTTAGCTAGAAAGAAACGTCGTGCTCTCCCTGCAGTCACTATCCCGTTTTTGACTCATACCGAGGTGTGAGGCTCGCGAATTCACGCTATACACAAAGCTACACCACACAGGCCGTGCTTTGATCATCAACCACAAGACTTTGCTTTTCAACAGAAGCCTTGATCAATTGCCACTTACGCGTGCCACATTGGCAATTCACTCCATGCGACTGATGTCCATCGATATACAACCTCTGAGCTCGTACGTCTCAGAGAAGGGCGTTAAGCAAGAGAATAAATTCTCCGCCGCCAAACAGATGAATATTTAATAAAGATCAATCAACACAGAATAAAATCCAATGTCTGACACACAATCCATTTACAAGTTCGTTCTGGGTCTGAACGAAACCGGAGGCACTTTCCTCGCATATCCATCCATCTCCAAGTACGTCTGGATGATCACCAACTGATTCCCTCATCCTGGGTGTACAGCCCAATCAAGATCATCAGTAATCACCCGAACGATATGAAGACTTCCGGTCTTCTACCACCGTCTTCATCTTCGACATCTCGTCGAATCGGTTATTCAGAATGGGTATAAACCCGGCCTTTCTGAATAACCCACGTATATAATAAATGAATGTTACACAAACACAACAAACGCCTCATTCCAATTCAGAATATTCTTTTATTCACAAAATCACATTCTTAGGGAAATGTTCCCATTAATTTTATCCAAGATAAATTCTTCTAAACTTATTCTATAGTCCTCCTTTGGATATCACTTCAAACTAGTCGGGATTAACGAACCACACCGAAGTAATTATTTATTTTATTTCCCAATCCCAACCTATATATCCCATGGAGAAAACTGGTAATACTCCACATCTAACACCACGGTGTTATCGGTAAAATTAATTATCATTTCACGTTAAAATCTAATTAAAGATTTAACTATCGCTTTGGAGCAGAACTAGTGGTACTCCATTCTCGATCACCTTTCAGATTTGATAATTTAAATTATCAATTCACTTTTCAATCTAATTAAAGATTCATTAGAACTCCACTTAGTTTCAATTTCTTCAAAAATCAATATCCTGCCTTTAACTGGGTTAAAGAACCAATGTCATCTAAAACACGATTCACGATAAACCCAAGTCACCTTTGATATTAAATACAAGGCTCTGAATAGAAAATATATCGGCTTATATTCAATACCAAATTCTGTAACCAACAAATATTGTATTGGAAATAACGATATAAAGTATATCTTTCAAATTCCCATAACAATATTTGTATAGTCACGAAATCCAACATCGAAATATTCCGAAGATAATTTCGATTCAACTCCAGTCCAATCCACGTATTGGTAATATTGATTACTTTTAAAATCACTTTCAAATTCAATTTATTTATTTAAAAATAAATTGATTTTAATTCCAGCTCAAAACTAGTTCATTTCGATAAAAATCTATTTTTATCCTTTCAAATGTGGAATTCTTCAGCTCAATTTTTCCCAAATCATATATTATGATTTTACACAAATTATAGATATTTTTAATAATTTTATCAAGGCCCGTACAGTCGATTTCCATCTACGGCCATCGAACTGCACTTACAGCGACCTTTTTCAAATTTGATTTGGACATAATTCCAAATCCAACCGTTAGATTTCAAATTTCTAATATTCATTGGAAAGCTCTTTTCGATACGAACCCAACGGTTCCGGTTTTAGGAGAATCCGACGGCCGGTTCTCCCGCAATGTCCGTTTGAAATAAATGGTCGAAATTCACGAACTACCGCAGCGCGGCGCGTTCTATTCAGGCCATTATATATATATAATATATATATTATATATATTTCGTCGATTTCCTTTTAAAACGAATTTTATAAATAGTTCTACATTCGTTTCAAAACAATTTCAACTTCATCTTCAATTTCAAATCGATTTGATTTCAATTCAATTCGAGTTCATTTCAATTCAATTCAAATTCAAATTCGTTTCAATTCAGTTCAATTCGAATTTACCTTCTATTTGATTCAATTCGAATTCGTTTCAAATTTATTTCAATTCAATTTCAGTTCGTTTTAAATTTCAATTTCAATTTAATCAGTTTGAATTCATTTCTATTTCAATTTAATCCAGTTTGAATTCATTTCTATTTTATTCGAATTCAAATTCGCTTCCTATTCAATTCGAATTTTAATCTAATTCAATTTGAATTTCATTTCAAAATATTTAATTTTGAAATCACTTTTCAATATTCATTATACAACAAATAAAATCGATATAAATATCGTTCGCGTCAAAATAACGCATCTCTAATCAACACGACTTTATATTTTTCAAAACTTCTTTATTCTATCCAACAAATGAATATTTATCCCATTCAACACATGAATCTATATTTCTTTCGACACACGACTAATCTCAACACAAGAGTACTGTCAACACATCACTATTTTTGTTATGTAAATTATTTTATAAAACTATGGTATCTATCGTTTGATTTTCAATTAGACTCCACCGTGAAGTAGTTCTAATTTTAAATATGATAAAGATGTAATTTTTATTATTTAAAATATTTCACTCAACACATGAATAGTTTCAACCCATAATCATCGTCAACACATGACTATTTTTATATTCAACACATGAATTTTCTTTTATAATATTCATTATTTTCCCGATTGGAATGAGGCCCAATCAATCACCATATAATGTTAATTATATGGATTCCATACAACACATGTATATAATAGCATTGAAAAATAATCAACCATCACCCAAAGTGCACTACACTGTATAAGCATCAAATATAGATATCTTACGCTTATAACAGCCTGTCAATCAATCGATCGACATATTTAATCAATCAGGATGAGTGAACTTCCTAATTTCATCCCAACACCCGTGTGGGGTTTCAAACAATCAAACACATATTTTATTTGTGCAGTTGGGCGATGTGTAAAATTTATCGTCCCAATCAATGTCCTTCCAATAGGTGTACATAAACAAACCGTCCGGTTTGTAAATGAATATTTTATTTTATTCACTTCCACGTTAAAAATCATATTTTTAACGATAAAATATTTTATTTCAACACTTTACTATTTTTAACTAACACTTTTTATTTTAGAAAATTTCGGCGGCATAACGGCACGATACTAGAAACGGGACGAGGCCTAGCCTTATCCCCGGTCTAGTGAAGGCCCACGCCATTCACACATCAATCAAATCCATTCAATTCACCAAATAATTCAACTCAAACCAATAATCTAACCAACCTATGCAACCAAACAAACAAGTCCATGGTCTGTGGACGATTGTGTCGGGTGCTCCTAAGCACCGTCTGCATCCTAGTATATATATAAATAATTAGAAAAGAAATGGAAGAGTGAGAAATTCTCACCGAAAGCTATCCTAACTTCATGGCTCTTCTTTTGCAGAAACCTTCGTTGTTCTCGCCTTTTTGTCATCTTCGTTGCCCGTAGCCACTACATATGTAAAAATCACATATTTTTACTATGCTATTCAATATATAAAAATCGAATTTTTACTTTTCTATTCAATATATAAAAATCGAATTTTTACTTTTCTATTCAATATATAAAAATCGAATTTTTACTTTTCTATTCAATATATAAAAATCGAATTTTTACTTTTCTATTCAATATATAAAAATCGAATTTTTACTTTTCTATTCAATATATAAAAATCGAATTTTTACTTTTCTATTCAATATATAAAAATCGAATTTTTACTTTTCTATTCAATATATAAAAATCGAATTTTTACTTTTCTATTCAATATATAAAAATCGAATTTTTATAATCACGCTACATGGATAAAAATTCTATTTTTAAAATGATGTTATATAGATAAAAATTCTATTTTTATAACGATGTTATAAAGATAAAAATTCTATTTTTATAACGATGTTATATAGATAAAAATTCTATTTTTATCACGCTATTCTTCATATAAAGATTTTGCCTTTTCAAAAATATAAATTTATGATCTTTTCAAAAATATAAATTTCGCCTTTTCAAAAATATAAATTTCGCCTTTTCAAAAATATAAATTTCGCCTTTTCAAAAATATAAATTTATGATCTTTTGCATTTTAAAAATCTGATATTTTCTTCACCAACATCATTGGTAAAACTGATTTTAACAATTCTCTTTAAATTAAACGAATTTTATAAAATAAATTAAATAATATATGTATAAAAACTTACAGTAAGAAATTCAGATGGAAGGGGAAAACGGGCGCTGTTTCACGTTGGTGGTGGTCCCTCATGGTGGTTTTCCTGTGTAACGGCGCGATTTTCGACCTTCCGAAAACCGTGTCATTATTGAAAGAAATTAGAAGATGAGATAGAAAAGATAGAACTAATAGAATAGAAGAATAAGAAGTTATCAGAAATCTCACAGCGGAATTTAAAAATACAAATACATTACATCACAGGGTCTGATACATCATAATACATCAACAACTTACAACATCATAGTACATTCACATAATAATACATCATGATATGGAAATACAAATCTAACTGGATACATAGGTGTAGTTAAAACTACTAGACTTGTCCTGCAACTTGAACTTCGTAAGGTTCCATTGCCAACCTGAGTTACTTGACTACTCATAATAAATATTATGAGTACCCAAGAGTTTAGGGAAAACACAGAAAATAAACTCCGGGTCAGTCAGGGGACTGGTGTGAGTAAACACAGTTAAATAGATGTAAGCAGGGAAATAAGGAATAAGGTGTTCCGTTATTAATAGATTCAATTACTTTAGAAATCTTATGCCCAATCCATAACTAATATATGGAAAACGACCCTTGTATTTTAATATCAAAATGTTTGACATTTACGATAGTATTTATCAAATAAATAATCATCTAGTGAATCGCTTACATCTCACGTTCACGTACATAGAATAAAATCTAAAACCGTCGAGTGCTTATGGAAATTTGGTTTCTAACTGACAGGGTATGGGAGCACCCACCGATCAGTGTGCTCTAGAGGGTATACACTGCAGGTTCAAAAAGAACGTCTTGCAACCCGGCCACACATGACCGTCCACTCATTTAGCTTGAGCGTAACGAATATATTACCACCTCTACGGTTGGTACCAACATAACCGTTCCCTGGAGATACAGAATTGAAAAGAAGTAACAAATATGAATATTCTCTAGATGGTGATAATATACCCTGCTTGGGTATGACCCAACTAGCCATGCTGCCTAGCCCAACTTTTGTTACTTACTGGTTGTGAGGTTTTGAGGTCACGTTTATTCTTCTGACAGATTCATTTCTTCAATTACTTTGAATGTCACATCGTCATATGCGTCAGAAACACTCATTCGATTTACCCAAATATATTGCGGGCAATAAAGCTAAGAGAAACGAATTTCCCCGCCACCAACGTAATATACTTACGTAAATTCGATGTGTAGAATCTAACTGACATACGTTGTCAGACACTCGTCCATTCGGGTTTGTCCTGGGACTGAACAGACCGAAGAATAGTCCTTGCATATCTCCGTCTTCAATATCTCTGACATGCGTCGTATAATTCGAGTCAAAGTGGAATACTTATTCCGGACTCTTCGAAACGATGTACGTAATGTCTTTTACAGTCGATAAATAATTATCGGCTTAATCCTGATTATTATTCAGTTTACAGATAAATTATCATTATACAAGCAGTGTTTATCTACCTGGTTCATATTAGCATAATTTGATTATCTTCTATAAACGAACAGTTAAAGTGTGTGCGTCGCACACGGTATTTTATTCAGTTTTGATCATCACTTAGAAATGAACAAATAATGCGTATGCGCCGTACACGGTATTTTACTTCGTTTGTCATCGTTGTTTATACGATGTTTTAATTCTTCCGTTATCCTTGTAAATTATTTTCTTACTCGTATTTAATCTTAAATAATTTAAGTTGATAATTTAAATTAATTATTTCCTTATTATTTCTATATTTAAACTCATCGAACTTCTACTGTCGAGTTTCTGCACTTCGATCTTTTGTTGTGTCTTTGTTTTATCTACGAAGGCTCCAACCAATACTGTTTAATCAGATCGGTTTCAAAGAGCAGTTCGAGAGCTTTCCACATGAGTTTTGGGACTTCGATGAGTATGAAGACGAGTCCTAGTTCTTAGCTCATGAGATTGACTATCGCAGTGACAGTGAAAATGGCACAAAACATCATGGCCAAACTCCAATTCCCACCAACGCAAAAATATGGTATGGTCTGAATTTTAACCAACTCATTTTCTTTCTTTTATTTAATCCTACTATCTTCCACGCAACGTCTGATTCTCTCATTCTATCAGTTTGTTTAACCGCCGATTCTTGTTCATACTTCTATTCTTTTTGCTTTCGAATATAATTATTCTTTGAACCTCTTTTAACTGTCGATTCCTGTTCTTATCTATTCTTTGAACACCTCTTTTCATCTAGTTCTCCTTCTTCTTTTATCAATTTTGCGTCTGCCCCTTTTGCTTTTGTTTTAACATATTTGCTTTGTTTTCCCCTATATTACTGAATGACTATGCTAAGCAAAACGGGTTGAACCATTTGCATTCTTGGTTGCTGATAGTTACTCCGGGTTTCTTCTTCTTCCTCAGCACGCTGGAGCTCACCGTGCACAGAACTGAACACGTGCACATGCACGGACACCCCGCAAAGCAACTTCCTACTCCGAACATCCCTATGAACCACGAACCACCCCCTTATTCCTTCTCCAACCACAGGTTCGACCATTTTTCCTTCTACAGTGACTTCACTTCCTCCTCTTCTAAACAAAAACCCAAAACTAAGATAATACCCCGAACCTGATCACTCATGCTCCCACATCTTTCCACCAGTGGCTTACAGCACACCCCAACGCCCCTGTACACGTACACCGCAGCTTGTATATGCGGACATCATCTCATACACACACCTCCACACACAACTACACTCAGAAACACACAAAACTGCAAATGACACTAACAAATCATTCCACAGCAGCCCTTATATCCCCTTCATACAGTAGCTCCTTGCTCGCCTTTCATGTACACACACAGTAGTTCCTAGCACACATACTTATACGCGCATGACACAGCAGAAAGTACACGCATCGACCCACACTAGAACACCTATGCAAACCTATATATGTGTATTTAAGTACATTCACATGGGGGAACATACAAACAGCTCATGTAGATTGTTTTTCCCAGTTCGGATAATATCTAAACCTAACCTCAACGCGGATGGGTTTTTAGAGTAACCGTACCCAAAATCAAGAGCAACACCTTACTTATTTGGGTTGAATTCAGTGAGATAATATAACCATTCATAAGGAGAATCAATCTCTATATCATACTAAACAAAACTGTAATGGTTTTAATTATGAACAAAAGGAAGTTTACGCGCTGATTTGTATTCACTATTCTATGGTTGTTTCCCCAGGTTTTAAGCGAAGATAAAATTAACCAATCACAATCTCTTAAAAAGCATATGTACCTGTATGTCTCCTGTACCCTATTTTTATTCAATCAGCAATAGTTTTAAAAGAAAATAAGGGAATTTTACTCGCAACAAGATCACTGTTTTCATGATCATTTCAGCTGCCAGGGTTTAACAGTCTTTGTATTTGTGTACCAGGATTACTTAGTGGGTTTGATTTTTGTCATAAACTAAAATGTTCATAGGATTTAAAAGTCGAGAGTAATTCAAGACCCATCCTAACGATCATCAACAAAACACATACTGTAATATAGTATATAACATACAAGGGTATATTGAAATAAAGTTTTCCTTAATCAACTTACCACATGATACATTCAAACTTTTCTAGGCCAACTTTTCTCTTTAAATAATAGTTTTTCCCTTATGCTTTTAACAGTAAAAACCCACGTCTTCTACCTACCCCTTTCTCTCTCCTTTGTATGGCCTAAACATTATACAGCATGTTTTTGTTTTTTAAAGCACTTTCCACAAGAGATATTTCTACCAACGTCTCCTTGGTCTCTCCAAAGTACAAGACTCTATGCTTTCATTAAATGCTCCCCTTGCTTGCATTAAATGCTCTCAATACTTACCATCACAAAACTTAAGAGAAAATAGTTTTCCTCTTTGATATTTTGTTTGTCTTCATTATTAGTTCAGCCGCAAGTAATAGTGTAGGGATTAGGTGATGATTAAATTCAAATCTATTTCTAAATGATGGGGTTTTGGACTTGATTTTGTTTAAAGGTTGGACTATACTTCTTGCAAATGAACTTGGTGTATATATATACTTATATATATACTTAGGCCGTAGCATATGTATATAGAAATGTATATATATGTCTATACTTTTCATGCTATACTTATATATATAAATATAGAAATATATAGGTGTTAATCTCATTACTAGTTTGCTTAGTATATGACACTTATACATGTTAGTTGTAAAATAGGAATTTCCACACTTATTTCATGTTGCTAGCTTCCCTACACTTCCTAATGTTATAAAATGTGTCGCCATTATTTCTTAAGTTGTTAAAACATTTACTTAATATATCCTGTGTATATTAAGTTATAGTGTAAATCATATATGTATATACATGCATATACGTGATTATACATATTTAAATTGGTCGAGTCTTCTAGATACACTTTAATTTCCTTATTAAAATGAATATCAGAAGCTTAAAAAAATCCCGCCATTACAGACTACCCCACTTAAAAGAATTTCGCCCCGAAATTACATAAGAAAGATAGAAAGTTTCCAAAAGAAAATATTTCATAAACTGATTTCTTTAGTACACATACACATACGACTAGTTCTATATTATCACTAGTCTCGATACATACAATAATACTAGACTTGACTACTCAAGTTCTAAACTGCCCCAAAATATACATACGTAACTATCCTCCTGGAGTCCCTGTCCTACTACTCATCGTCAGAGATATCTATTATCTCTACGACCTCCTCGTCATCAGATATATTAAGGATCTCAACTACGTCCTCTGCATCAGTCTCCTCCTCGTCATCAGATATATTAAGGACCTCAACTACGTCCTCTGCATCAATCTCCTCCTCGTCATCCTCTATATAAATCAGACCGACTGGTGGTATTAAATATAGTCTCACCACGGGATATCCATACTCACCGAATACTTGTACTCCTCCTCCTGCCATGCGAAACTCGACGAGAACTTGTTCCAATCTATTCCATATCGCTGTCCTTTGGGCCACTTGCTCTTCTTGCTGGTTTCCCGTAGCCATGACTGGGGTTTCAGGTACAATGACTGGGGTTCCCGGAACAACTTGGTCTTCTTCCTCCTCATATTCTTCCTCATATTCCTCCTCATATTCTTCCTCATATTCTTCCTCATATTCTTCTTCTTCTTCGCCACCCTCATCTCCTTCACCATAACCGTCAACACTTCCACCTTCTTCTATTGCTTCATCATCATTAGTAAAGTCTTGGTGTCCTCCATTTTGTTCCATTGGTTCGTTCCTGCCCAGCACTGATCCTTCTGATGATATGTGTGTGTCCTCGTCGTCGATGGGTGATCTCTCTCGGTTGTTGTCGGAATCTCCTACCCTTTGTCTCTTTGTATGTAGCATAAGGAACTGGAGTGGTGTCACCCTCTTTCTTGCTGTGGCCTTCCATATTGGTGCCATCTAACAGTAAACAAGAAAATAGAACTCATCAGTGATGTAAACATACAAGAGAGTTCATAAGTCCTAATAAACTGAATCATAACACACATATGCAAATGCTCACAGAAATGTAGAAATCAAAATTTCCTTACATTTTACCCATACCATAGTAAATCATACCTAACTCGTAGGAAAATCTGGGTATAATTTCTTTATCTGCTTCTCGGTCTCCCACGTACAGTCTTTCGGGTTTTCGCTCCACTGGATCTTTAGTAGCCTCACCACTTTGTTGCGAAGTTGCTTTCCCTCTCGGTCAATAATACTGAATGGATGTCTAATCACTGTCAAGTCTGGCTCAATCTCTATTTCTTGCTGAACAGAGGGTTCCAGAATTAATGATGGATTGTGCATACATTTCCTCAAGTGTGATACGTGAAATACGTTGTGAATTCCAGCCATATATTCTGGTAATTCAACTTTATATGCTTGAAAACCAATTCTTTCTACGACGCGGAAAGGTCCAACATATCTTGGCGCTAACTTTCCATATTTTCCAAATCTTACTACTCCCTTCATTGGTGAGATCTTCACAAAAACTAGATCTTCTATTTCGAATACTAAATCTCTTCGTCTTTGATCGGCATAACTTTTCTGGCGATCCTGGGCTTCTTTCATTCTCAGTTTCACTAATTCCACTTTTGCTGTTGCTTCTAGTATCATATCCGAACCAAGTACCAATTTGTTTCCGGACTCTACCCAACATGCTGGCGCTTTACAAGGTCTTCCATATAATGCTTCATATGGTGCCATCTGTATACTCGCCTGGTAACTGTTATTATATGAAAATTCTACTAGGTGTAAATGATCTTCCCACGACCCTCCAAAATCTAAAATACACGCTCTTAGAAGATCCTCCAATATACGATTAACTCTTTCCGTCTGACCGTCCGTTTGAGGATGGTAAGCTGTACTGAAATTTAATCTCGTTCCCAACGTTCTCTGCAAAGCTTCCCAAAATCTACTTGTGAAAATGGTATCTCTATCGCTTACAATGCTCGTTGGAATACCGTGTAGTCGTACTATCTCTTTCATGAATACTTCGGCTAATGTTATGGCAGTGCGCGTTGGTTTCACTGGAATAAAGTGCGCACTCTTAGTTAACCAATCTAAGATTACCCAAATCCCTTCGTAGCCTCTCCTTGTTCTTGGCAAACCATCGATGAAGTCCATCGATATCATTTCCCACTTCCAGTTGGGAATCTCTAATGGCCGTAATAGTCCAGCAGTCTTTTGATGGTCTCCCTTGACTTGCTGACAACATAGACATTCATTTACGAAAGTAATGATATCCTTATTCATTCCTGACCACCAGAATACTCGTCTCATATCGTGATTCATTTTATGAATTCCTGGATGGATGCTCAACTTTGATGCATGGCATTCTTTTAGAACCTCCTGTCTTATCCCATCCACGTCAAGTACGCATAATCTGCCATTTATTCTCAATACTCCATGATTGTCCAACTCGAAGTCAGTCTCTTTTCCGTTTTTGACTCCTCGAATAATCTTTTCTAGTTTGGCATCCCTTTCCTGATTACTCATTATCCTTTCTTGGAGAGTCGGTGTGACTTCCAAAAGTGATAATATCGCATTTCTACTCAAGGCATCTGCCACTACGTTCGCTTTTCCCGGTGTATAAATGATATCTAGGTCATATGATGCAAGAAATTCCAACCACCGCTGTTGTCTCAGATTTAAATCTCTTTGCATGAACAGATACTTTAATGGTTTATGATCGGTGAAAAGTTCGAATTTTCCCCCTAGCAGGTAATGTCTCCACATCTTTAATGCGAAAACGACTGCCAATAACTCCAAGTCGTGAGTTGCGTAATTCTTCTCGTGAATCTTTAACTGCCTACTTGCATATTCAATCACTTGTCCCTTCTGCATTAACACCGCTCCTACTCCTCTTACACAAGCATCGGTGTATACTGCAAATCCGCTCGTTCCATCGGGAACAGCTAATACTGGTGCTTCTGTTAATCTCTTCTTTAGTTCTTGAAACGATTTTTCACACTTTGGGTCCCACATAAACTTTTGGCCCTTCTTTGTTAACTTGGTCAGATGTGACGATATTTTGGAGTAGTCTCGGATAAATCTTCGATAGTATCCCGCCAGTCCAAGGAAACTACGAATATCTGTTGGTGTTTGAGGTTGTTTCCATAGTTGTACTGCATTTACTTTAACTGGGTCTACTGATATCCCATCTCCGTTTACTATGTGCCCCAAAAATCTCACCTCCGATTTCCAAAAGTGACATTTTGTAAACTTTGCCTTCAACACGTGCTTCCTTAGAGTTTCTAGCACTACCCTAAGATGACCACGGTGCTCTTCTTCGGTTTTTGAAAAGATTAAAATATCGTCAATGAAAACGAGAACGAATTTATTAAGAATTTTCCTAAAGATTTTGTTCATCAGATCTACGAAGAAAGCTGGTGCGTTGGTTAATCCGGACGGCATAACCAACCACTCATAAAAGAAATCTGGGCCTCTGAATGCTGTTAAAGGAATACAATCTTCAGAGATGCTCAGTTGGTGAAATCCTGTTGCTAAATCCATTTGGGAGAATACCATTGCTCCGTGCAATTGGTCGAAAAGGTCATCAATTCTAGGTAATGGATATCTATTTCGGATGGTTACTTTATTTAATTCTCGGTAGTCTACACACAGTCGTAAGGACCTGTCAGACTTTACTACAAAAACTACCGCAGAGCCCCAACTAGAAAAACTTGGTCGGATTAAGCCTTTACTCAGCAAATCCCGAGTTTGTTTCTCTAATTCCTGAACTTCCTTGGGAGCCATCCGTCTCTTTGGTTGAATCATTTGTCTAGCTCCTGGGACTAAATCAATTCGGAATTCGATCTCTCGATGCGGCGGTAAACTTCCAACTTCCTCGAATACGTCCTTGAATTCTCTTACTACTTCCAAAGTGTCAAGACTTTCTTGAGGTGCTTCTAAAGCGTATAGAAAACTACAGGTGTGAATTCCCGGTTTCCCACACGTTATTCTAGCTTTTCGCTCTAAGCTAGTTATAAGGGTTATGATTTCTTTATCACATTTTATCTTGGCTTGGAACTTGCTTAACCAGTCTAATCCAAGTATAAAATCGAAACTTTTGAAGTCTAGAACATAGAAGTCAAATCGAAAAGAGTGTGAGAGATATAAGAGAGTTATATCCTCACAACACATTTTAAGCTCAGTTTTTCCCCCTATGGGGTTTGATACGCAAATGGGTTTCGGTGATATAATTGGTTTAAGGTCAAACTGATCTATGGTTTCGGCTGAAATAAAACTGTGTGAAGCGCCGGTATCAAATAAAACACGAAGGTAAATTCCATTAAATTGTAAAGTACCTTCCAGCACTCCCTTCCCTTTCACATTCTGAGAAGTAGACGGCTCATCTTTGATTGCAAATACCCTAGGCTGTGGTGCCCTCTTCATCAATGGACAGTCTTTCACCATGTGTCCTGGTTGATGACAGTTGAAACACAGATTCTTCACTACCATCTCGTTCCTCTGATTCTAGTTCTGGTTCTGATTCTGTTGCTGAGGTTTCTGTTGCTGTCTCGGGTATTGCTGGGGTTTCTGTTGCTGTCGTGGGTATTGCTGGGGTTTCTGGTTCCCTTTTTGTTTACAGAATCGTGCAATGTGTCCCTTTTTCTTGCAGTTGTGACACACCACATTCTTAAATTTACCTTCCATAGTCTGTTGCCCCGTCTTAGCTTGGCCCTCATTATCCTTCCAATCTGGGTTGACCTTTCTTTTCATGGCATTCGCCCCACTTGTCTCCCCAGTCTGGATCCTCGCTCCTGGTTTCTTTGCATCTAGTGCTTCATATATGAGTGCTAGGTCTACTAGTTCCACAAATGGATCCTTCTAATGTCCCATCATCCTTCCTTGCAGATTATCTCTAAGACCAGCAACAAACATCTCGTTATTTTTCAAAAGAGTATTTATCAGCTCCGGTCCAAAGATTGAAAGTGCGTTGAACTGGTTTTCGTACTCAGCGACAGACATGCTTTCCTGTTTTAAATCAATGAAGTCTCGGTACATCCTTGTCCTTCCAGTAGCAGGTAGATACTGACCTTCAAAAGCTTCTTTGAACATGGGCCAAGTAAAGTTTTCCTCAGGAGTGTTAGCAGTTTGGGCATCCCACCATATTGCTGCGGCTCCTTCCAGATTCCATGAAGCTAAGAGACGCTTATGCTCGTCATCCAACCTCAGTCCTTTAAAAATCTTCTCACACGATCTAATCTATGCTTGGATTCCGACCAGTGATTCAGTACCTCTGAAAATCTTTCCTCCCAGAGTCGTGTAATTCTTACAGACCATAGCAAAGTTAGGCTGAGTTGGTGCTCGAATTACTTCAGTAGTATCCACTTGGGTCTGGTTAACAGTGTGTCCGTTTGTCGTAGTCGCTCCGCTTGCTCCTCGGCCTCTTCCTCCCCGAGAACTCATTTTCAACTCCCTGAGTACACGGATTGAAAATAAATGTCTCATCAGAAAAATATGTCAAAGGATTTCCTAAGTAACTACGATCTACCTATATTAAAATATAGTTTTTAGTAACCATACGCTCTCTCACTATTCCAAAGCCTAAACGTTTCCGAAGATCATAGGCTCTGATACCAACTGTAACGGCGCGATTTTCGACCTTCCGAAAACCGTGTCATTATTGAAAGAAATTAGAAGATGAGATAGAAAAGATAGAACTAATAGAATAGAAGAATAAGAAGTTATCAGAAATCTCACAGCGGAATTTAAAAATACAAATACATTACATCATAGGGTCTGATACATCATAATACATCAACAACTTACAACATCATAGTACATTCACATAATAATACATCATGATATGGAAATAAAAATCTAACTGGATACATAGGTGTAGTTAAATCTACTAGACTTGTCCTACAACTTGAACTTCGTAAGGTTCCATTGCCAACCTGAGTTACTTGACTACTCATAATAAATATTATGAGTACCCAAGAGTTTAGGGAAAACACAGAAAATAAACTCCGGGTCAGTCAGGGGACTGGTGTGAGTAAACACAGTTAAATAGATGTAAGCAGGGAAATAAGGAATAAGGTGTTCCGTTATTAATAGATTCAATTACTTTAGAAATCTTATGCCCAATCCATAACTAATATATGGAAAACGACCCTTGTATTTTAATATCAAAATGTTTGATATTTACGATAGTATTTATTAAATAAATAATCATCTAGTGAATCGCTTACATCTCACGTTCACGTACATAGAATAAAATCTAAAACCGTCGAGTGCTTATGGAAATTTGGTTTCTAACTGACAGGGTATGGGAGCACCCACCGATCAGTGTGCTCTAGAGGGTATACACTGCAGGTTCAACAAGAACGTCTTGCAACCCGGCCACACATGACCGTCCACTCATTTAGCTTGAGCGTAACGAATATATTACCACCTCTACGGTTGGTACCAACATAACCGTTCCCTGGAGATACAGAATTGAAAAGAAGTAACAAATATGAATATTCTCTAGATGGTGATAATATACCCTGCTTGGGTATGACCCAACTAGCCATGCTGCCTAGCCCAACTTTTGTTACTTACTGGTTGTGAGGTTTTGAGGTCACGTTTATTCTTCTGACAGATTCATTTCTTCAATTACTTTGAATGTCACATCGTCATATGCGTCAGAAACACTCATTCGATTTACCCAAATATATTGCGGGCAATAAAGCTAAGAGAAACGAATTTCCCCGCCACCAACGTAATATACTTACGTAAATTCGATGTGTAGAATCTAACTGACATACGTTGTCAGACACTCGTCCATTCGGGTTTGTCCTGGGACTGAACAGACCGAAGAATAGTCCTTGCATATCTCCGTCTTCAATATCTCTGACATGCGTCGTATAATTCGAGTCAAAGTGGAATACTTATTCCGGACTCTTCGAAACGATGTACGTAATGTCTTTTACAGTCGATAAATAATTATCGGCTTAATCCTGATTATTATTCAGTTTACAGATAAATTATCATTATACAAGCAGTGTTTATCTACCTGGTTCATATTAGCATAATTTGATTATCTTCTATAAATGAACAGTTAAAGTGTGTGCGTCGCACACGGTATTTTATTCAGTTTTGATCATCACTTAGAAATGAACAAATAATGCGTGTGCGCCGTACACGGTATTTTACTTCGTTTGTCATCGTTGTTTATACGATGTTTTAATTCTTCCGTTATCCTTGTAAATTATTTTCTTACTCGTATTTAATCTTAAATAATTTAAGTTGATAATTTAAATTAATTATTTCCTTATTATTTCTATATTTAAACTCATCGAACTTCTACTGTCGAGTTTCTGCACTTCGATCTTTTGTTGTGTCTTTGTTTTATCTACGAAGGCTCCAACCAATACTGTTTAATCAGATAGGTTTCAAAGAGCAGTTCGAGAGCTTTCCACATGAGTTTTGGGACTTCGATGAGTATGAAGACGAGTACTAGTTCTTAGCTCATGAGATTGACTATCGCAGTGACAGTGAAAAGGGCACAAAACATCATGGCCAAACTCCTATTCCCACAAACGCAAAAATATGGTATGGTCTGAATTTTAACCAACTCATTTTCTTTCTTTTATTTAATCCTACTATCTTCCACGCAATGTCTGATTCTCTCATTCTATCAGTTTGTTTAACCGCCGATTCTTGTTCATACTTCTATTCTTTTTGCTTTCGAATATAACTATTCTTTGAACCTCTTTTAACTGCCGATTCCTGTTCTTATCTATTCTTTGAACACCTCTTTTCATCTAGTTCTCCTTCTTCTTTTATCAATTTTGCGTCTGCCCCTTATGCTTTTGTTTTAACATATTTGCTTTGTTTTCCCCTATATTACTGAATGACTATGCTAAGCAAAACGGGTTGAACCATTTGCATTCTTGGTTGTTGATAGTTACTCCGGGTTTCTTCTTCTTCCTCAGCACGCTGGAGCTCACCGTGCACAGAACTGAACACGTGCACATGCACGGACACCCCGCAAAGCAACTTCCTACTCCGAACATCCCTATGAACCACGAACCACCCCCTTATTCCTTCTCCAACCACAGGTTCGGCCTTTTTTCCTTCTACAGTGACTTCACTTCCTCCTCTTCTAAACAAAAACCCAAAACTAAGATAATACCCCGAACCTGATCACTCATGCGCCCACATCTTTCCACCAGTGGCTTACAGCACACCCCAACGCCCCTGTACACGTACACCGCAGCTTGTATATGCGGACATCATCTCATACACACACCTCCACACACAACTACACTCAGAAACACACACAACTGCAAATGACACTAACAAATCATTCCACAGCAGCCCTTATATCCCCTTCATACAGTAGCTCCTTGCTCGCCTTTCATGTACACACACAGTAGTTCCTAGCACACATACTTATACACGCATGACACAGCAGAAAGTACACGCATCGACCCACACTAGAACACCTATGCAAACCTATATATGTGTATTTAAGTACATTCACACGGGGGAACATACAAACAGCTCATGTAGATTGTTTTTCCCAGTTCGGATAATATCTAAACATAACCTCAACGCGGATGGGTTTTTAGAGTAACCGTACCCAAAATCAAGAGCAGCACCTTACTTATTTGGGTTGAATTCAGCGAGATAATATAACCATTCATAAGGAGAATCAATCTCTATATCATACTAAACAAAACAGTAATGGTTTTAATTATGAACAAAAGGAAGTTTACGCGCTGATTTGTATTCACTATTCTATGGTTGTTTCCCCAGGTTTTAAGCGAAGACAAAATTAACCAATCACAATCTCTTAAAAAGCATATGTACCTGTATGTCTCCTGTACCCTATTTTTATTCAATCAGCAATAGTTTTAAAAGAAAACATGGGAATTTTACTCGCAACAAGATCACTGTTTTCATGATCATTTCAGCTGCCAGGGTTTAACAGTCTTTGTATTTGTGTACCAGGATTACTTAGTGGGTTTGATTTTTGTCATAAACTAAAATGTTCATAGGATTTAAAAGTCGAGAGTAATTCAAGACCCATCCTAACGATCATCAACAAAACACATACTGTAATATAGTATGTAACATACAAGGGTATATTGAAATAAAGTTTTCCTTAATCAACTTACCACATGATGCATTCAAACTAATTTAAGTGTTTTCCTTTTTAGCAGATCAACCTACAGGGTTTTATATAGTGTATCCCATACATGCATTCAAGCTTAATTGCAAGTAACTATCAATAACAATCGAAGGAAAGATTTATCAGAGATCAAAAGTTGAGTTTACTCACTTGAAAAGCTTTCACAAATTTCTTGTCGTAGATGGTCTTTGTTTCAGCAAAGTGTTCTTGTGTTTGTGAAAGACGATTGCATGGATATGATTGTGTATTTATAGGCCAACTTTTCTCTTTAAATAATAGTTTTTCCCTTATGCTTTTAACAGTAAAAACCCACGTCTTCTACGTACCCCTTTCTCTCTCCTTTGTATGGCCTAAACATTATACAGCATGTTTTTTTTAAAGCACTTTCCACAAGAGATATTTCTACCAACGTCTCCTTGGTCTCTCCAAAGTACAAGACTCTATGCTTTCATTAAATGCTCCCCTTGCTTGCATTAAATGCTCTCAATACTTACCATCACAAAACTTAAGAGAAAATAGTTTTCCTCTTTGATATTTTGTTTGTCTTCATTATTAGTTCAGCCGCAAGTAATAGTGTAGGGATTAGGTGATGATTAAATTCAAATCTATTTCTAAATGATGGGGTTTTGGACTTGATTTTGTTTAAAGGTTGGACTATACTTCTTGCAAATGAACTTGGTGTATATATATACTTATATATATACTTAGGCCGTAGCATATGTATATAGAAATGTATATATATGTCTATACTTTTCATGCTATACTTATATATATATATATAAATATAGAAATATATAGGTGTTAATCTCATTACTAGTTTGCTTAGTATATGACACTTATACATGTTAGTTGTAAAATAGGAATTTCCACACTTATTTCATGTTGCTAGCTTCCCTACACTTCCTAATGTTATAAAATGTGTCGCCATTATTTCTTAAGTTGTTAAAACATTTACTTAATATATCCTATGTATATTAAGTTATAGTGTAAATCATATATGTATATACATGCATATACGTGATTATACATATTTAAATTGGTCGAGTCTTCTAGATACACTTTAATTTCCTTATTAAAATGAATATCAGAAGCTTAAAAAAATCCCGCCATTACATCCTGTCTCGCGCGGTGCCTGGAGCGATGGAGTGGGGCTTCGCGGTGGTTAAGGGGGGGCTAGGGTTCGGGTCCATCTCGAATTTGGGGCTGTTGGCGCTCGCTGGAGGAAGGGGAGGTCGCGGCTCATCTGAGGTGGGGCGGAGGAGCTGAGCGTGGCGCGTGGAGGAGGGCTTGTGGGTGGCGCAGTTGATCGGTGGAGGAGGAAGGGAAGAAGGAAGGAGGAAGAAGAGGAGGGGGCGCGCCTGCCTCCGGCGCGGCGGTGGCTCGTCAGGGGGGCGGGGGCGATGCGGCGGCGGCTTCCCCCCCGTCGCTCTCGTTTTTTTTTTGAAATGAATTTGAGAAGAAGGGGGGGCAGAGCGGTTAAAGGGGGAGAAAAGAATTTTAATTTTTAATTAATTTAATTGCAAAAAGTTGACTTTTACATACGACCTCTAAACGAGGTCCACCGCCTGTCGTCCATAGCGTTTAACCCTCATTCCGAACAATATGGGATATGCCACGTAGGACAATTCAATCGTTTCGATCAGTTTCCGTTAAATTTACATTTACATCACTATATTGAATTTTAAACGTACATTTCAATTTACCGGGGCCACATACTAACTCTATAAATTGCAGAAAAATATTTTCTAGCTTCGTATTGACGATACGGTCCTAACAAAACTAATTTCGTCGAATTCCGAGACCGTTGGAAAAATGGCCATTTTCCAGTCGATTAAAATCAATTGAAACTGGTCAAACGCGTTTTCCTCTGCCACGCTCACATATTGATTCGAAAAATTATGAAATTTGGAATCTAGCAATAATTTGACATCACGTACCCAACAAAAGTGGTTTCGTCGAAATCCGAGGTCGTTTACAAAATGTCCATTTTTCAGGGCCTGAATTCCATAGCGACTATTCAGAATTTTCAACTGGACATATCTTTTGATTCCCGTTATGAAATCTTGATTTTTCGGATTCGTTGGAAAGATATTATCAATTAGATCCTGATGTTTCTGGTTTCACTAAAATCCGGATTGTTTTGCACCCGGTACATTCAATTGAAGTTTGAAATCGAATTATCGAACTACCGCGCCATTTTCAATTCTATTTATAATTATATATAAATATTTATATTCTAACGACGACGCGTATAATATATACGTTCGAATTCTATTCAAAATAAATTTCTCGTCGATATTATTTAAAATAATCTATTTTAAATATTCAAAATTCGCTAAAATTGCCAAAACAAAAATTTTAAACTGGCCCAGATTTTCGGGTTGTTACACATAACGAACTTGTAACTGGATTGTGTGTGTCTGACATTGGATTTTATTCTATGTGATTTATTTCTATTAAATATATATCTGTTTGGTGGCGGAGAATTTATTCTCTTGCTTAACGCCCTTCTCTGAGATGTACTGCCTGTGTGGCACGCCTAGGTGGCAAATGATCAAGGCTTTTGTTGAAAAGCAAAGTCTTGTGGTTAATGATCAAAGCACGGCCTGTGTGGCATAGATTTGTGTAGCGTTGATTCGTGAGCCTCACACCCCGGTTGTGAACCAGAAATGGGAGAGGACATCAGGGTGGGCATCCGTTTCTTTCTAGCTAGGGTAGTGTCAGTGACCTACCAGCCCTGACATTTATATTATTTTCACCTGTGTGGTAGTTGCTGTTGTGAGGCGCCTCAGATATATCGTTGACTGTGTGGAGCCGACGGAGTCATTTGGCTCATTTATACCCCAAAGGGTGGGGAAACACAGTGTTCAGGCATTTAATCCACATCGATGGACCGGCACTGACGATCCAAGGTTCGATGCGCTCTGACCTTGAGGCTCGGGCTAGAGAGTCTCTGTAACACCCCACGTCCATTAATGTCACTCACAAAGGGAATGCATTAACTTCCATGGAGGTTTTAAGTGAATATAGAACAGTAAAATTACAACAAGACAGATATAAAATAGTACTTGGAAATTCAAAAAAACTTTATTTCATTGTAGCAGAAGTCAAAACATGTTTGATTACATCATAACACCATATTCAATGTCAAGTACAATATATATCTTGATAAAACAAGTACATAATCCCATTACATGAATAGCCATTAAAAAGAAAGATAACAAGCTGGACTTTACTTCAGCAGTCCAAGCTTTCCAGAAGATAAGCGATCCAACTAGACTCCACTAGAACTTGGCCCAACCTGCGGACCTGAAGGGAGAAAAAGGACGGAAAGGAGGGGGTCAGACATAAAGTCTGGTGAATATGATAATTCTACAATACTATTACCAAAATAACTGGACTAAGGCATAAGCTGGAAAACAAGAAAATGTCTATGAAGAGCAGATTAAGGACATAGACAATCGCTAAAGGCAACGTTATAGGCGCTCCTAAATACTAAAGGATAAACACTATACTGCACCACACCAGTCACCCTAAAGATTCATCCCACTTAGCTTCACTTAGAAACTTTCCCAATGGCTTTACGTACCCCTAGCTGACTACATAGGTGCCGCCTGCCCCTATCTCCACTAGGTGTACCCTACTTCCCATTATTCGATCGGCTCCCTAACTCGTAGATACCCGTGCTGGCCCCACAGTGGGGTGTATCACTCCCCTAAAGTGGCAACCTGATACAACGGACATGCACGGCTTATACCTACACGATGCAACAACGTCTTACCTACCAGCCCGGGTCCACACACGCATATGAAACCCGTTGGACTTGCGTTGCCACCGCTCCCTGTTTTGGCCTCTTATAGTCAAACCCAGTATGCGTGTCCCGTCCTCGACTTGGGTCGAGCCCACAAAGATACGTTTTTGGATACTGGTTGAAATGGGCCCCCACTATTTACCACAAGCATTCCACCTAAGCTTGTCCCCATTAGTCCATCCCACTTAACCCACTTAGTCATGTTCATTTACATGTGTGTTTGGTTAAGTCTAATCGTATTTCAAATGCCTCTAAAGGCAACCACCAGATTCCTCATGCCACCCAAGGCACCTACTTAACCCCCATGTCCCACCTTACATGATTATCTGGTTAAGTATTTCTTAGTTCATTAAGGCCATAACCTCATAAAGACCCCTCACATTAGACTGGCATTTATGGCAGCTGGATTTGCCGGGCGGGTCCGGGCAGTCTTACACCATAAAAGAGTCTAACCTCGTGTCTTTACAACTGTTATGCTTTAGTTTGGGCCTAGGACCTCTCACATTGGGCCGACATTTGTGACTACTGGATTTGCCGGGCGGGTCCGGGCAGGTTTACATCACAAACGGGTCCAACCTCGTGTCCTAAGCATTGATTATTAATAATAATCCACTTTCCCCCAATTTTAATAATTCCCTACTTGAATTATTAATTACTTCCAATTTTTAACAATGTCCATAATTGACTCAATTATGGACATCCATTCGTGGTATGCAAAATCTTACAAAATTGCACCCAATTTATTAATTCCTAATATTACCCCTACCCCACGTTTGAACGTTTATTCGCAAAATATATGTTAGACTCGAATAGCCTAACTCATAGCATAAAAGAGATTATCATAATAACAACATGTATATGTGACCAAATGAATCATAATAAGGGGTGAAACTTGCATATGTCCAACTTGCATAGATTATACATGTCATGGACCTAAAGGTGTCAACTTGTTCAAAATTCACCTAATATAATCTCAATCAATTTTCATAAACTTACATATGAACATGTGTGAATCAACATCATCTAATTTTTTAACAACATGGTTTTATATGGGTACACCTAACTCAATAGGCAAATTCCCATAATCAAGTTTTATTTAATTATAGTTTCAAGTTTATGGGTACACCTAACCTAATAGGCAAATTCCCATAAACAAGATCCATTTAAATTAAGAAAAAAAAACATAACTTTAAGCATGATCCAACAACATGATTTTTCAACATAATATAGCATGATTTATAACATGGCATAGTATGATAGTATAACATAGCTTGACATGATTCTCAACATAGCACGACATAGCATAAGAGAATTTACAACATAGCATGACATAGCATATATAATTTACATCATACGACCACATAATAACATAATAAGAGATCCACAATATATAGAATTTACAATTACAAATCACATCACTTTCTTGTGATCCATTCATAACTGAGTCAAATTAGTTTGTAATAGTCTTGTGAGAATCATCATACTCACCAACAAAAGAAAAGAATTAGAGAAAGAGAGATCTTTTGATTTGATTTGTGTAGATTTAGTTGTAGATGATTAGGCTTCCTCTTCTTAGTTTGTGACGGCTATGCTGAACTCCATGGCAGCAGCATGACGGTAGCTTCTCTAATTTTACAAGTGATTTAGGTCTAGGGTCTACCCACTTATTTATAGATTTTAGAATTCATTTAGGCCATTAGATTTAACCTAGAAATAACCGCAGCCGTTCAGACAAGATGGGGTTTATCTTGTTGACTCAGCAATGAGTCAGAAGTGACTCAGCAAACACTCAGCATATTAATAAACTTCTATTCATGTCATAAATATATATATTTTTTCTACAATGTACATATTAGATACATCCCCCTTTACTTATTATACATATTAGATACATCCCCTCTCTCACACACTTATTAATATTTTTATATTCGTATTAGATACATCCCCTCTCTTACACACTTATTAATATTTTTATATTCATATTAGATACATCCCCTCTCTTACACACTTATTAATATTTTTATATACATCCCCTCTCTTACACACTTATTAATATTTTAGCAACTTTAGTGTTAATAGAAAATTCAGGGTGTTACATTCTCCCCTCCTTTTAGGATTTCGTCCCCGAAATCTTCAAGTCTGGAAGAATGTATATCCTACCATCCAAACGTCCATCTACTCATCCATCATACACACGCATCCATTGTCCTTAAAAGACTTCTAATGCTTTATGATCATATGCAAGTGTGTGTACATATCCTTACCTAATGCGAAATCAGGCGGTCTACTGATTCAGTTGACCTCCTAAATGCAAATTATGTAAGTGTCATGAATCCATTATGTATGCAAAAGATCCTAATTGCTTACATACTACTTCTATATGCGTGCACACCCATTCAACCGAATGCAACATCCATATGATGGTACAACCATTATACATCCATTATACTAAATACATCCATATATATGCAATATGCAATATGAAGTGACTGAGCCGATCTAGTGCCTAAAGTGTGTGTATATATGCATCCACGAGCAACCACTAGCAAACACTTGCATCCATTTTGCATCCATCATACATAACATGTCTCAAACACATGTTTCAACCATAGGATTATCCTAACTAAAGGTCAAAGATACTAATGAGAGGACATACTAAAGATAAGATAAGATAAGCTAAGCGATAAAGGAGAAATTAAAAGACATACCCTCAAAAAGAAAAGGGTACAACGAACGCATCTTCTCTTCTGTCTCCCAAGTTGCGTTGCTCTCATCATCTCCCCATTGCACTTTAACCAGTCTGACCTCTCGATTCCTCAACTTTTTGATCTCTGACCCAAGAATGCATGTAGGAGCTCGTCTAATTGTTGCATCACGCTCTATTTCCACCTCTTTAAGCAAGCTCGGCTCTACCACCTCCGCGGTCTTGTGCAAACACTTTCTCAAATGTGATACATGGAATACGTCGTGTACTCCACTAAGTTTCTCAGGCAACTCCACCCTATATGCCATCTTCCCAATCCTGTTTTTTACAGGAAACGGCCCTACAAACCTTGGTGCTAATTTCCCCATGGACCCAAAGCGAACAACATTCTGTAACGGAGATACTTTGATAAAAACCATGTCCCCAATGTCAAACTCAAGATCTGTCCTCCTCTTATCAGCATACGATTTTTGCCTATCTTGTGCTGCTTTCATCCTCCTTCGAATCAACTCAATCTTCTCCGAGGTTTCCCTAACCATATCGGGCCCAAGTAGGATTTTATCGGTAGATTCCCACCAACATGTAGGCGAACGGCAAGGCCTTCCATAAAGAGCTTCGAAAGGTGCCATGCCAATACTAGACTGAAAGCTATTATTATATGCGAATTCTACTAACGGAAGGTGCTCTTCCCATGTACCCCCAAAGTCTAGGATACAAAGCCTTAAAAGATCCTCTAGAATGCGATTCACCCTCTCGGTCTGGCCGTCTGTCTGAGGATGATATGCGGTGCTCAAACATAGCTGAGTCCCTACCACCTCTTGTAAACTCTTCCAAAATTCGCTAGTAAAGATGGGGTCACGGTCGCTTACTATACTAGAAGGAATACCGTGCAAACGAACTATCTCCTTAATGTATACAGAAGCCAACCACGGAGCAGTCCTCTTACTTTTCACGGGAAAAAAATGGGCGCTTTTAGTAAGTCTATCTACTATAACCCAAATCCCCGTGTTACCCTTCCTTGATCTTGGTAATCCATCCACAAAATCCATTGAGATGCTTTCCCATTTCCATAGTGGAACTTCTAATGGGTGAAGCAACCCACCGGGTTTCTTTTGTTCTGCTTTAACTCGTTGGCACACCAAGCATCTAGCGACGTACTCGGCCACATCCTTTTTCATACCGGCCCAAAAGAAAACCCGCTTCATATCTTTGTACATCTTATCCCCGCCGGGATGAATGGTCATTTTTGAGCGATGAGCATCATCAAGAATGGCCTTCCTTAAGTCTTCGTCTTGTGGTACACAAAGTCTATTATCCCTTCGTAACCAACCCTTATCGTCTAGGGTATACCTACGAAGATGGCTTGACGACTCCCCCCCTTTGAGCTTTTCTACTATCTCAACCAACTGTGGGTCGTCTCGCTGTGCCTCACCAACCCGTCCTAGAAGTGTAGGTCTAACCTCCAAGGATGCTAACAGACCGGGTACTAAGTCAACGGAGGGTCTAAAGTCAAACATAGAGATGAATTCTAAGCTTTGTCGTTCAACAAACAACGGACTCAAGGACAACCTTTTCCTACTTAAGGCGTCTGCCACCACGTTACCCTTGCCCGGGGTATATGCTATTTCAAAATCGTAGGAGGCTAAGAATTCCATCCACCGTTGCTGCCTTAAATTCAAATCCTTCTGAGAGAATAAGTATTTTAATGATTTGTGGTCAGTGAACAGTTCGAATTTCTCACCAAGAAGATAGTGACGCCAAGACTTAAGCGCGAAAACAATTGCGGCTAGCTCTAAGTCATGCGTGGGGTAATTCTTTTCATGAACCCTCAACTGCCTTCCACCATAGGCTATTACTCTTCCCTCTTGCATGAGGACCGCGCCAAGTCCCGTTCCACAAGCATCAGTATAGATGGTAAACGGTTTATTCCCGTCTGGCAGCACTAAGACTGGGGCTGAAGTTAAGGCTCTCTTTAAACGTTGGAACGCATCATCGCAATCTTTGTCCCACGTAAAAACCAGGTTCTTCTTCGTTAACCGTGTTAATGGAGCTGATATTTTTGCGAAGTCTTTGATAAACTTCCTATAATAGCCAGCCAACCCCAAGAAACTTCTTACTTCGGTTGCATTTTTAGGGACCTTCCAATCTTGGATGGCCACCACCTTTGCGGGATCCACTGCTATCCCTTCTTTGGAAACCAAGTGCCCTAAGAACCGTACTTCCTTCCTCCAGAAGTGACACTTAGAAAATTTTGCCTTAAGGTTATGCGCTCGAAGGGTTTCCAACACTTCCCTAAGATGTAGGGAGTGCTCTTCTTTATTCTTAGAAAAGACTAAGATGTCATCCACAAAGACTACCACGAATTTGTTAAGGTATTCCCTAAACACCCTACTCATCAAATCAACAAAATATGCAGGGGCGTTTGTCAAACCAAAGGGCATCACTAGCCATTCATAGAATCCGTCAGGAGTCCTAAAAGCAGTCTTATCTATACTATCCTCAGCCACTCTCAGTTGATGAAAGCCAGTGGCTAAGTCCAACTGCGAAAACACTGAGGCGCCAACTAACTGATCAAAGAGATCGTCAATCCTCGGCAGTGGGTGTCGGTTCTTTTTAGTAAGCTTGTTTAGTTCTCTATAGTCCATACAAAGTCTAAGAGACCCATCCGCCTTTGTGGCAAAAACTACTGGAGCACCCCACTCCGATATACTACGTCTTATGAACCCCTTCTCAAGCAACTCCTTTACTTGCTTATTGAGTTCCCTCCTTTCACGAGGAGCCATGTGGCGCACTGGCAAAGATACGGGTTTAGCATTATCCACAAGATAAATTCGAAAGTCTATCTCCCGCTTTGGAGGTAAGCCCTTCACCTCCTCTAACACATCCGGATATTCCCGGACCACTTCTACCGATCGCAGGTTCTCTACAGACGCGTCAAGCGATTCAAGGTAACTTAGCATAACGGAATTTATGGGATTACAAAAGATGTCGAGAGCATTACCAAGGCGAGTCACAAGCCTAACTACTCTCCTTTCACAATCAAGAATGGCCCTATTTCTAGACAACCAATCCATTCCTAAAATTAGCCCATAGCCCGTGATGCCCAATACATAAGCATCACATCTAAATTCAACGCTAAGTATAGAGATTTTCAAATCCAAACATATCATGGTCAAATGAGCCGAACCCCCAATTGGATTTGAAACGACCAAGGGATCCTCTACTAAACTGGTGTTCAAGTGCAGTGATTTAACTAATGATGCAGAGATAAACGAATGAGATGCGCCAGAATCGAATAAGGTACGGACAGGATGATCAAACAGAAAAACTAAGCTTTCAACAGAAATTGTTCTACCTCTTTCTTGCAGCGGTGGGGCCGCAATAGCCTGAACTTGCCCCCTTGCCTGCCCTGGTGCCATAAGAGCCTGCACCTGTCCTCCCGAGGTAGACCCTGCCCTCTGCCCCTTCTTTGGACAGTCCTTCACTAAATGTCCCGCATCTCCACAATGAAAACAACCAGTCTTCTTTTTCTTTCTACAATCTTTGCTGAGATGGCCAGGCGTCCCACAATTGAAGCATTTCTTCTTCCCTTTGCCATTATTGTTTTTACCACCCTTCTTATTTTGTTGTTGGGGTTTCTTCTGATCCCCTTTCTTTTCAACTGCCTTATCCTCATGCATAAGTGCCATTTCTACTAGCTTTTCAAAGGTGGCTCCCATAGGGATGTGGGTCATAGCCAACCCATGCAACGGTTCATTCAAGCCTCTAACGAACCTCAAAGCTTTCTTCTCTGGCGTGTTCACCAACTCCAAGCCAAACCTTGCTAACTGATTAAATTTATTGACATATTCCTTTACTGATGAGCTCCCTTGCTTTAGTGCCAGGAATTTTTCCATATTTAAGTTCTCCTCTGCCCTTGAAAGAAACTTTGCCTCAAACCTTCGTCTGAAATCCGCCCATGAATCAACTGGACGTTCCCCGTTAGTGACCTCCCACCAAAACGAGGCCTCTCCCTTCATTAACCAAGCAGCTAAACGGACTTTCCTCCCATCTTCCACTTCAAAGATATCCAACAATTCCTCAGTCTCCTTAAGCCAATCTCTGGCCTCCACAAACGTCTCAGTCCCTTGAAAAGTTTTTCCTCCCATAGCCTTGAATTCCTTGCACGTCTTTGCAAAAGTGTCAACACGAGGAGGAGGAGGAGGAGGAGGAGGAATGGGTGCAACTAGGGGTGGAGGAGTATCCGCTGGGCCTGCAGTGGTGGCCCTAGCCTCCAAGTATCTCCTAAACCACCCTGGAATCGTCACACCTTCTGGGAGATTAAGATCTTCAGCCATGCTGAAACGAAAAAGGAAAGATTCAAAATGGAGAATTCGAAAGATAAAGATAAGGATGTGGCTATTTGGGATTATGTTTTTCATAAAAACTCTCTTTAAATAACATGTTTTTTTTTTTTTTTTTTAAAGCACTTCTTCCAAAAATACTTTAGAAAAAAAATATTTTTCTAAAAAATTTTTTTATCTGTTCTGGTAACCTTATGCTCTGATACCACGTGTAACACCCCACGTCCATTAATGTCACTCACAAAGGGAATGCATTAACTTCCATGGAGGTTTTAAGTGAATATAGAACAGTAAAATTACAACAAGACAGATATAAAATAGTACTTGGAAATTCAAAAAAACTTTATTTCATTGTAGCAGAAGTCAAAACATGTTTGATTACATCATAACACCATATTCAATGTCAAGTACAATATCTATCTTGATAAAACAAGTACATAATCCCATTACATGAATAGCCATTAAAAAGAAAGATAACAAGCTGGACTTTACTTCAGCAGTCCAAGCTTTCCAGAAGATAAGCGATCCAACTAGACTCCACTAGAACTTGGCCCAACCTGCGGACCTGAAGGGAGAAAAAGGATTGAAAGGAGGGGGTCAGACATAAAGTCTGGTGAATATGATAATTCTACAATACTATTACCAAAATAACTGGACTAAGGCATAAGCTGGAAAACAAGAAAATGTCTATGAAGAGCAGATTAAGGACATAGACAATCGCTAAAGGCAACGTTATAGGCGCTCCTAAATACTAAAGGATAAACACTATACTGCACCACACCAGTCACCCTAAAGATTCATCCCACTTAGCTTCACTTAGAAACTTTCCCAATGGCTTTACGTACCCCTAGCTGACTACATAGGTGCCGCCTGCCCCTATCTCCACTAGGTGTACCCTACTTCCCATTATTCGATCGGCTCCCTAACTCGTAGATACCCGTGCTGGCCCCACAGTGGGGTGTATCACTCCCCTAAAGTGGCAACCTGATACAACGGACATGCACGGCTTATACCTACACGATGCAACAACGTCTTACCTACCAGCCCGAGTCCACACACGCATATGAAACCCGTTGGACTTGCGTTGCCACCGCTCCCTGTTTTGGCCTCTTATAGTCAAACCCAGTATGCGTGTCCCGTCCTCGACTTGGGTCGAGCCCACAAAGATACGTTTTGGGATACTGGTTGAAATGGGCCCCCACTATTTACCATAAGCATTCCACCTAAGCTTGTCCCCATTAGTCCATCCCACTTAACCCACTTAGTCATGTTCATTTACATGTGTGTTTGGTTAAGTCTAATCGTATTTCAAATGCCTCTAAAGGCAACCACCAGATTCCTCATGCCACCCAAGGCACCTACTTAACCCCCATGTCCCACCTTACATGATTATCTGGTTAAGTATTTCTTAGTTCATTAAGGCCATAACCTCATAAAGACCCCTCACATTAGACTGGCATTTATGGCAGCTGGATTTGCCGGGCGGGTCCGGGCAGTCTTACACCATAAAAGAGTCTAACCTCGTGTCTTTACAACTGTTATGCTTTAGTTTGGGCCTAGGACCTCTCACATTGGGCCGACATTTGTGACTACTGGATTTGCCGGGCGGGTCCGGGCAGGTTTACATCACAAACGGGTCCAACCTCGTGTCCTAAGCATTGATTATTAATAATAATCCACTTTCCCCCAATTTTAATAATTCCCTACTTGAATTATTAATTACTTCCAATTTTTAACAATGTCCATAATTGACTCAATTATGGACATCCATTCGTGGTATGCAAAATCTTACAAAATTGCACCCAATTTATTAATTCCTAATATTACCCCTACCCCACGTTTGAACGTTTATTCGCAAAATATATGTTAGACTCGAATAGCCTAACTCATAGCATAAAAGAGATTATCATAATAACAACACGTATATGTGACCAAATGAATCATAATAAGGGGTGAAACTTGCATATGTCCAACTTGCATAGATTATACATGTCATGGACCTAAAGGTGTCAACTTGTTCAAAATTCACCTAATATAATCTCAATCAATTTTCATAAACTTACATATGAACATGTGTGAATCAACATCATCTAATTTTTTAACAACATGGTTTTATATGGGTACACCTAACTCAATAGGCAAATTCCCATAATCAAGTTTTATTTAATTATAGTTTCAAGTTTATGGGTACACCTAACCTAATAGGCAAATTCCCATAAACAAGATCCATTTAAATTAAGAAAAAAAAACATAACTTTAAGCATGATCCAACAACATGATTTTTCAACATAATATAGCATGATTTATAACATGGCATAGTATGATAGTATAACATAGCTTGACATGATTCTCAACATAGCACGACATAGCATAAGAGAATTTACAACATAGCATGACATAGCATATATAATTTACATCATACGACCACATAATAACATAATAAGAGATCCACAATATATAGAATTTACAATTACAAATCACATCACTTTCTTGTGATCCATTCATAACTGAGTCAAATTAGTTTGTAATAGTCTTGTGAGAATCATCATACTCACCAACAAAAGAAAAGAATTAGAGAAAGAGAGATCTTTTGATTTGATTTGTGTAGATTTAGTTGTAGATGATTAGGCTTCCTCTTCTTAGTTTGTGACGGCTATGCTGAACTCCATGGCAGCAGCATGACGGTAGCTTCTCTAATTTTACAAGTGATTTAGGTCTAGGGTCTACCCACTTATTTATAGATTTTAGAATTCATTTAGGCCATTAGATTTAACCTAGAAATAACCGCAGCCGTTCAGACAAGATGGGGTTTATCTTGTTGACTCAGCAATGAGTCAGAAGTGACTCAGCAAACACTCAGCATATTAATAAACTTCTATTCATGTCATAAATATATATATTTTTTCTACAATGTACATATTAGATACATCCCCCTTTACTTATTATACATATTAGATACATCCCCTCTCTCACACACTTATTAATATTTTTATATTCGTATTAGATACATCCCCTCTCTTACACACTTATTAATATTTTTATATTCATATTAGATACATCCCCTCTCTTACACACTTATTAATATTTTTATATACATCCCCTCTCTTACACACTTATTAATATTTTAGCAACTTTAGTGTTAATAGAAAATTCAGGGTGTTACAGTCTCGAAGCCGGTGAGGACGATCCCTTGCCTCAGTTCACAAATGGAAATCCAACTTCCAATACGTGACTTTGCGGTTTTGATTGTAGAACCTATATATGGCGACATAGTGGTATGGGGCACTTATGCCATTTATGATTAATACTTATGATTGAAATTGTTTTGACACTATACACTTATAGTAACAATAAAATGTGAAATTTTCACGTACCAAGCATTCTTGGCTATTATAAGGTAAAAACCCTATCCTCCGGCTTGCGTTGCATTGTTTGACGGGACCTGGGTCTTATAATAGCTTCATTGTTCTTTATTTAGCATTGCGTTGGTTTTTTATGCACTTGTATTCTTGGGAGGAAACCCGTTTCGTGTTATACGGCGTGGTCCCTTAATTTACCTAACTTTAAAATAAAGATTAATAACTGTTTTATTTCTCACACCAGTCACATGACTGACCTGGAGTTTACTGTTTTAACCTAAACTCTGGGTGTACTTATTTTCGACATGGGCAGCTAATAGTTTCGGTTTTGCAGATTTATATTCACAGGAACCTGGTTACAGCTGGAATGATATCCGGAAAGCTCTGTATCTGTATATCTTTTTCAGTCGTGCATTGTATTATTTTTCCGCTGCATTAATGTATTTAAATCTCAGATATTTTCGGATGTGTAATATTTATTCATACCCTGTATATTTGTGTATTTTGATGAATTGTTGTAATAAGCAACGAAATGTTCCTCTGTTTGCGTTGCGATTTGTCGTGTTCCCAAAACAATCAGGAGTTTCGTATGGTCTTGGTCGGTTTAGCGATCGAGTCGGATCGAGCGGAGCTCCTTGTTGTTACATTACCCATTTTATTTTTATATATTATATTATTTATTTCAAAAATTATTTGTTAATCAATCTGATCTCCAAATCAAACCCAAGACTATCGCCCCTAGCTAAATACCATCATTCTAGGTACAATGGGCTTGGTCTCATCTGCCCATCTGAACGTTTTCATCTTGTTTTCTTCAAATTAAAATATAAATCACTTAATTATTTAATTTGATCATACATTTTAATTTACCGGAGCCACATGCCGACCCCAAAAATTCCCGAAAAATAAATCTAACAATGTTTTGACGATACGGTCCTAATAAAATTAATTTCGTCGAATTTGGAGACCGCTTGAAAAATGGATTTATTCTGGTCGATCCAATTTGACTGAAATTGACAAAACATGTTTTGCTATGCCACGCTCAAATATTGATTCCAAAGATTACGAAAATTGGAATCTAACAATAATTTGACATTCCGGATCCAACAAAATTAGCTTCGTCGAAAACGGAGATCGTTTGCAAAATGGCTATTTTTAAGGGCCATATATTATATTAAAAAATATATAAATTCTACAGTGACTTTTCTAAATTTTAAACTAGACATAACTTTCAATTTATATTATGAAATTTAGATTTTTTACATTTGTTAGAAAGATATAATTAAACAGATTCAAATATTTCTTGTTTTACTTAAATCCGATTTATTTTGAATCCTGTACATTTAGTTCAAGTTTAAAATCGAATTTTCAAACTACCACGCCATTTCAGGCTCGTTTTATAATTAAAATAAATTTATTCGTTCTAAATTTGATTTAAATAAATTTTCCGTCATTATTATTTAAAATAAATTATTTTAAATATCCAAAACCCATTAAAATTCCTAAAATAAAAAATTTAAAGTGGTTCTAAAATTCCGGGTTGTTATACTATCATGCCTTGAAGATGGACTTTCCTACGACTATGAATGAAGTCGACTACAAATCCCTGATTTTTGGTCTTAAGCTTGCAAAGGAGTAAGGATTGAGTCAATCCAAATTTTTTGCGACTCCCAAATTGTTGTATGTCAGGTCGGGAAGGAATTCCAAGCAAATGTGTCATGACTTTCTTCCTACCTTATTTGAATTAAGGAGATGCTGGCCGAATTTTAATATTATTGCATCTCAAACATTTCTCTTAGGAAAAGCCGGCTTGTTGGCCAAGCTAGCTAGTTCAGCAAACCCGGAGAAAATAAGGTTGGCCTTGATTGAGACATTTAGCACACTGAGCATAGACCAGGTGGAAGTTGACTAAGCGCTGACTGTTGAGCCTAAGTGTGTTCTCTTGTGTCAAGCCACACGATTCGTCATTCAAAGAGACACGTGGTATAGAATAGGGTTCTCAATTCTCTTACCATGATGTGTATCCCTCGGTGACAACAAGCAGTTACAATGGGAAGTGCGTGAAGGCGAGTATGGTGACCATATTGGAGGAAAAATTTTGGCGAAGAAAATAATCCGATACTGCTATTCTGGCCCACCATCAATCGAGATGTGGTTGATTACTCGTGATGCTTCGACAAGTGCCGAAGGTTTGCCAAGATTCCAAAAGCTCCACCTAACAAGCTCATATTAATGGTTAGTCCATGGCCTTTGCGGTGTGAGGAGTAAACATCATTAGCAGCCTTCTAATTTCCACAGGCGAAGCAAATTATGTTATTTTGGCCGTCGACTATTTCATTAAATGGTTGTCCAAGCTGAACCACTAAGCGTAATCTAGATAACGCGGGTGATCAACTTCATCATTAGAAATATTATATGTCACTTCGGATTTCGATGACTATCATAAATGATAATGGGACCCACTTCAATGGCTCATAATTCAAAAATTTATGTCCATGTTATCGCATAAAGAAGATATATATGACACTCGCTCACCCGCAATCAAATGGACATTTCGAAGTAGTGAAATAGATCTTCAAGTCCATCTTGAAGAAGCGATTGGAGAATGCTAGAGGTAAATAGGTCGATAGGCTGCCAATAGCCCGATGGGCGTATCGAACAACCCACAAGTCAGTTGACACTCGAATCTTTCAAAAATACTCTATTTTTTAAATACTAAATCAAAATAACGGCTTTTCCTATCCTAATTTTGGTATAGAACCTAGATCTGACGCTCGAATCTTTCAAAAATACTATATATTTTATTATATGAAACCATAAACACTTAGAGTCGAGTCAAGTTCAAAGTGATTAGGACATTTGGACATGTTACAAGAGGTCACGGGCTTGGTTCTCCTCTTGCGGGGATGAACTCATTTGCCACGTAGTATGTTTATACTACCTACTTGTATATATAGTACCCAATTTCAAAAAAAATGTATACGATCAAGGAATGAGAGAGGCATGTTGAAGAAATATGATAGACGATTGCAACCTTCAATAAAGAAGAACCAACGATTAATCTAGAGTGCATCATAAACAAGTGTGATGAAAATTAGGAGGCTATAAAGGCAGATCCCATCTTTTTGAACACGACTGAGTTAAAGTTTCTTGTAATGTCTAACTAAATTGGTTTGTTTATCTAAATAAAAAATACTTAAATTGGTGCTTGCATTTGGTTTGTTATGATTGGATTAGATTAATCGATTGTATTATAATTATTAAGGATTTATTGAACAGCCGACTAATGATAATGGTTTTATTTTATCACTATATCGTTCTTATGTTCACTTTCATGATTAGTCTATGGCATTTCAGCTAAAGTGATTTTTATATTAGTATATTATTGGAGTTAGTATTTGACATAGGATTAGAATCAAAGTTAACATTAGTCGATTAGGAATAGAGTTATTATTTTTTGTTGATGACAAAGAGGGAAAAAATATAAAGTATGATATATATATATATGCATTGATTTAGGGGGAATTTTAGAATTTTGGGGGAGTTAGGTTATATTTTATAAACAAGTTGTCATCCTAAAAAAAGAACATATTTTTAGTACCATAGATCATGGTTTTGATCACAACAACCTTAGAAAATAATATAAAATATAAATACTAATCTTTACCTTGATGTATGTACAATATAGACTTGTACTAATTGTAAAGACTGTACTATATAAAGATTATCAAGGCGATTCAAGAGTTAGAGAATGAAGGCTCATGATTATTGAAGATTTCAAGTTGTCCTATATAAATTTTATAGTCGTAGAATGTGTTAAAATTCTGATACAACTTAATCTCTCTCGTACTCTTTTTTAATACGATTTTTGAAATCTTTGTTTTCAAAATGATATTTTTCAAAAACATCCTTTTTGATTTCTGGCCTTTTATATTTTTTATATATTTTAGTTTTATAATTTCTTTATGTTCATGTTTTATCAACTTCTTTATACTTAATTTCTAAGTAGTTTATATATATTATTGATGTTATATTTGATATTTTATATTAATATTTCAAATTTTACTTTCTAAAATTTTATTATATATAAAATATGTTCAAATGATATTAAAGTGTTCCAATTTACAAACCTACGGATTTAAAAACATTTTAAAAGAAACAAATTTTCAAAATATACATGGATATGTCGACATAATGACTGTACTTTCCAAAGGAAGTGTTTATTCATTGCAACCTTTAGTGAAAAGACATGACCATTGTTCCATTATATATATCAGTCATTCTGATCGAATTTCAATAAGTACTTCCTTCCATTCTTTTCTCCACTTTATTTTCTTTCATTTTAGAAATTTTTTTAATCAAACTCTACCGATATTCAACCAGAATCTAGTTTGTTTATCTCTAGTTTGATTTTATACCATTCTCTCGTAAAACTCTCAAGATGAAGGTGCAATTCAGAGCTATAGGATCAAGCGTAATCAAATATCAGAGTCTTTTGACTCTGTCAAACCAAAAAATGTTGTTTGATTTCAACATGCAAATCAATTGGGTGCGCTGGCAGATCAAAGTCCACTAGGCATAACCTTTTTTCCGTAGAATTCAAGTGACTCTACCCACAGGTCAAAATTCTAGAGGGTTTCACTCAGGCGTTGAAATTAAGATTTTATTTACATTTGCTATTTGAAAAGAAACCCATGCAAGGAATTATGTGAGACTAAATGTTTGGTTATTCGAACTTGTATGAAATCTTAGTGTGTGTTCTTTCCTTTTACATTACCACATTTACTTCAATCAACATCTTGAGATATATATTAGGCATAATGGACTGATTTGAATAGGCTATGGTGAAAATTTCCATTTTTAGAATACAAATCAGTGATAAGATATAATTGATTTTTATAACATATCTTTTTTTTCAATGACATTGACTAATTTGAAATGGTTTTAATTACATATTAATTGGAGAAGAATATAGAGCTATATATACTACAAACTTTTATTCATGTTAATTGTGTAAATGAATAAATCTTTGTTATTAATTTAACTACCAATGCCTACGAATATATGAACTAGTGTAAGATATGGTTTTGATATATGTCATAATGCAGATTAACATTTAAGAGCAGTGGAGGGAAATATCTAGAAGGGGACTATGTTAGGATCCTTCGCTTTCAATAGATATTGTATTAAGTGATTGTATGAGATTTGCAATGGTGTTAGTTTGGAAGTACTAAAGATGGGACTACCTGGGATTATGTATTAAATGATTGGGATCTTCGTGGCGTATAGGTATTAAATGGTCAATGTATGCTTCATTTACACTAAGGAGGTAATAAGTGGCTTTGGTACTTTCTCTCGCATGGTTAAGGATATATTAAAGTATTTTTGTTATATATATGGAGTTGTATTAGATGAGGCTCAGGCTTGTTGGAGGTACATTTGGTAGGATATAGTGTAGGATGCATAAGATATATTGCTTATCTTAATCTTACTATCCAAATAATACAAAAATAAGGCTTGAGTCATTAATTCACTAGACATTAATGTTCTGACCCCTTTCTTATTACTGCTTATAGGTTAGGGGAAAGATATTGATGAAGAAGTTGAAGGTAATTGTAAAGATCCATGGCAATTTATTTGCTTTTGATATATCTTGATGCTTCGAAATAAAGACATGTTGATGTTTTATTTAAGATATCGTATTATGGACATTTTGGAATGGTGTGTTAAGCTTACGAGATTTGATTTTTTGAAACTAGTATTTATTTTTATCTCTTTGTTGTGGGATTTTGAAATCATAGATAGATATCTCTGCATATTGTTCATTGTAACAAACCAATTACCAACTTAGGAATGGGCCAAATGTGTGATGGACTTTTGTTTGATCAAAGAGTAACAACCCAGTTTTAAACTAATAGTTAACTAACTTTAATAGTAGAAATTTATTGAATTGGAAATTAAAAATTTATTTGATAAGTTGGTTTTGAAACTATTTGATAAAAGGATTTAAATTGTGAAATTATATGGTAATTAAATTTAAATATGTGTAATGTAGAAAATAATTTTTATAAAACTGATGTGCATGAATGTGGTATAGGCTTCATAATGAAGTGATTTTAAATATCAATCCTAGCTTGAAAATGTAATCGTGATGTTGCATGTCTGCAAAACAACCCAATTACACATAAAAATTCACCTACATGAGTACATAGTGTGGCGAAATAGTGTAGCCACCAATCAAATACCATCTAACAAAAAATTCAAAATACAACCATTTTAGACAAAATTTATCCATGAAAAGCTCAAGATGAGTGTTCTTCATTTCCTTTTCGGTTTTGAAGTGCTTTCTACAGAATTGTTTCCCCATCGATTTTAACTAGCTCGATTATTTTGTTGTGAAGCCTCCTAGTTCCATGCTTCATTGTGTGTGCGTGGCATGGGGTAATGTCGATTTTGGTCCTCTCCCAACTGACCAATTTCTAATTTAACAATAGATTCAAGAAGACATCTTCTTAAGTGTGAAACAAAAAAGACATTATGTAATTTTGCAAATCTATCTAAGAGATCTGCACCATAATCTTGTTTCTCTACTCTATCTAAGATTTTAAGTGGTCCAACAAACCTTAGAACTAATTTTCCCATCTTACCAAAACTAATTACATTTCTAAGAGGGGAGATTTTGCAAACACCATGTCTCTAGCTTCAAATTCAAGCTCATTCCTCCATTGGTTCGCATAAGATTTTTGACGATCTTGTGCTACGTTCATTCTTTGTCTGATAAGTTCTATTTTTTCTATGGTACCATAGATTAAATCTGGTTCGAGTAATATTTTTTCAGTGGTTTCCCACCATCCGCTAGGTGATTTACATGGCCCTTACAAAGTGCTTCTTTAGGGGCTGTACCAACGGCCGACCAAAAGTAGACATTGCTCCCAATTCACTTGAAAAACATCGAACAAATTCCAATTTTGCTTCCCATTTCCAGGGAAAAAAGCACAAGAAGAGGGGAGTATGCTCTACCTACTAAACATTGTAATTATTTGTTTGTTCATGTGCCCAATTGCCAATCTGAGATTTTAGATTTTAGAAATGCAAATCAAGTTAGCTTAACTCAGAGCGCCTTAAATTATTACATTTTGATTTAGCCCTTTCTTTGTTCCCAATTAAATTTGGGCTAAGCGCATTTCAGTTTCAAAACAACATCAAAACCTAATTTTGTTCCCTATCTATCACCTTCTTCAGCTGCGCAGTTCCACGAATCTTTAGACAAACCCATCTTCCTCCTGTATATTTTTCCATTTTTGGTCATTTTTCATCTACCTCATGTACAATGATATTCGCCTGAAGTTACTATTTTTCATGCATTAATAATCTGCTTTGTAAATAATATTAGATTAGATTACTACTGGAGTTGGAATATGATGATTATTATTTGTTGGCCTAGTCTTAGATCTGATGAGAATCAGACGCTGGTGACTGGCTTATACTTGATTTAGTCTGATTCCATTTGTTGTAAATGGTTTTGGTTTTGGTAGTTTTTAGCTCAAGTCATTATTGGAGATACGGTGATGCGGATTCCATACTAGTTACTGTACTACAAATGATGAAATAATTATCATGCACTACCATATGAACTACCCTTTAGCTGTGTTATTGTAGTAAGGAATTATTCATTATTTTTGTTGTACCTGTAGTTTGTGCTGTTAACCTAAATTCTACGCTGATAACTAATGATTATAAGCTAACATGTCAACATCTTTCGGTTGAGATTTGTAACAACCCGAAAATCTGAGCCAGTTTAAAAATTTTATTTTGGAAAATTGTAGCGAATTTTGAACATTTAAAATGAATTATTTTAAATAATATCAACGAAAAATTTATTTTGAATAGAATATAATGTATATATTATACACGTCGTCGTTAGAATATAAATAATTATATATATAATTATAAATAGAATTGAAAATGGCGTGGTAGTTCGATAATTCGATTTCAAACTTCAATTGAATGTACCGGATGCAAAATAAACCGGATTTTAGAGAAACCAAAAATAATAGGATCTAAATGATAATATCTTTCCAACGAATCCGAAAAATTGAGATTTCATAGCGGGAATCAAAAGATATGTCCAGTTGAAAATTCTGAATAGTCGCTATGGAATTCAGGCCCTTAAAAATGGAAATTTTGCAAACGACCTCGGATTTCGACGAAACCACTTATGTTGGATCCGTGATGTCAAATTATTGCTAGGTTCTAAATTTCATAATTTTTCGAATCAATATGTGAGTGTGGCAAAGGAAAACGCGTTTGACCAGTTTTAATTGATTTTAATCGACTGGAAAATGGCCATTATTCCAACGGTCTCAGAATTCGACGAAACTAGTTTTGTTACGACCGTATCGTCGATACGAAGCTAGAAAATATTTTTCTGGAATCTTTCGAGTTAGTATGTGGCCCCAGAAAATTGAAATGCGCATTCAAATTCAATATATAAAGTTATATGTTGATTTTAACGGAAACTGATCGAAACGGTCGAATCAGCTTACGGTACATATCCCATTGTGTTCGGAATGGGGGTAATTAGCTATGGCCGACAGGCAGTGGGCCTCGTTTCGAGGTCGAAATAAAAAGTCAACTTTTTGTAAATAAAATAATTAAATAAATAAAAAGAAAATATCCCCCCCATTCCTTTTCTCCTTAACCAGCCCCCCCTCCGTTGAAATCATTTTCAAACGAAATAAAATAAAAAAACCTAAACTATCGATCCCACCCCCCCTCCCCCCTCCCCCCGTCGATCTCGATGCCGCACCGCAACCGATACTCCCCCCTCGTGCCGCGCCACCACCCACCTCCCTCCCCCTTCCTCCTCGTGTAAGCCCCAAGCCCAAAACCCCCCCTTCTGGCGTGCGACGCGACACCGCCCCCCCTGAAAACCCTGCCGCCGCCGCTTCTTCCACTTTCCCCCCTCCTCTCGATCCTCTCTCTCCTTCATTTCTCTGATCCTCTAAATCTCCAAAAGGGCGAAGCCCTAGCCGCCTGTGGCCTCACCTCGACAGTTGCGCCAACTCCTCTTCCTCGCAGTCTGAAAGCGAACGTCGCCACCCCCCTCTCCCGATCAAAAATGGTGAGCTTCTCCTTTCTTATTTCATTTTAAATTCAGTTTTTAATGTAAATGCATGATTTAAATTCAGTTTTTAGTTTATATATATAATTAGCATTGTAAAAATATGATTTTTACATATGCAGAGGATTAAAAACATGATCTTGTATATGTAGGAAAGGAAAAGATTTGATTTTTAATATATGAAAAGCGATATTTTTATATGTGAAATACGAGATTTTTAAAAATATAATCTTTATAGTGAAAAGGGCGAGTTAAAAATATGATCTTTATATAATAGTAGGAGTAATAAAAATATGATCTTTATATAATGGCGATAATAAAAATATGATTTTTATATAATGGCGATAATAAAAATATATAATGGCGATAATAAAAATATGATTTTTATATAATGGCGATAATAAAAATATGATCTTTATATAATAGTAGGAGTAATAAAAATATGATCATTATATAATGGCGATAATAAAAATATGATCTTTATATAATGGCGATAATAAAAATATGATCTTTATATAATGGCGATAATAAAAATATGATTTTTACTTAGGTGTAGTAGCAAAGGTGTGATTTTTATATATTGAATAGCAAAGTAAAAATTTGATTTTTATATATTGAATAGCAAAGTAAAAATTCGACTTTTATATATTGAATAGTGAAGTAAAAATTCGATTTTTATATATTGAATAGCGAAGTAAAAATTCGATTTTTACATATGTAGAGAATACGGGCAACGAAGATGACAAAAAGGCGAGAACGATGAAGATTTCTCTGAATGAAGAGTCGTGGAGTTTGGATTAGCTATCGGTGAGAATTTCTCACTCTTTAATTTCTTTTTCTAGTTATATATATATATATATATATATATATATATACTAGGATGCATACGGTGTTTAGTAGCACCCGACACCATCGTCCACAGACCATGGACTTGTTTGTTTGGTTGTGTAGTTGGTTAGATTGTTTGATTTGAAATTGATTGTTTTGTGAAAGGAAATTGATTTGATTGATGTGTGAATAACATGGGCCTTCACTAGACCGGGGATAAGGCTAGGCCTTGTCCCGTTTCTAGTATCGTGCCGTTATGCCGCCGAAATTTTCTAAAATATGTTAGAAAAATAAAAATATCATTTTTATTGCGTAAATGTACTGAATAGAAATTCATGTGTTGAAATAAAATATTTTATCGTTAAAAATATAATTTTTAACGCATAAGTGAATAAAATAAAATATTCATTTACAAATCGGACGGTTCGTTTATGTACACCTATTTGAAGGACATTGATTGGGACGATAAATTTTACACATCGCCCAATTGCACAAATAAAATCTGTGTTTGATTGTTTGAAACCCCACATGGGTATTGGGATAATATATGACAAACACTAATCCCAATAATTAGTTGTATGTCGATCGATTGATTAACAGGCTATTATAAGCGTTAGAGATTTATATTTGATGCTTATATAGTGTGGTGCACTTTGGATGATGGTTGATTATTTATCGTTGCTATTGTATACATGTGTTGTATGGAATCCATATAATTAACTTTATATGGTAATTGGTTGCGCCTCATTCCAATTTAGAAGATAAAGAATATTATAAAATAAAGGTTCATGTGTTGACTGTACTCATCCGTTGAGATTAGTCATGTGTTGAACGAAATATTTTAAACAATAAAATTTATATCTTTATCATTATAAAATAAAGGTTCATGTGTTGACTGTACTCATCCGTTGAGATTACTCATGTGTTGAATGAAATATTTTAATAATAAAATTTACATCTTTATCATATATAAAATTAGAAACTAACTGGAAAATAGATAAGATGAGTGGTCTCCTGGATATTAATCTGATGTTGGTTTCGGCCTTCAGGGTTAATATTCAGGGAATCGTTTTCTTACTAATTTACGGTTGGAGTCTGATTTAACATCAAACAATAGATACCTTAATTTTCAAAAAAATATATTAAATAACAAAAATAGTCACACGTGGACAGTACTCATTCGTTGAGATTAGTCATGTGTTGATGAAAATATAGATTCACGTATTGAATGAAACAAATATTCAATTGTTGAATAGAATAACGAAATTATTGAAATTTATAAAGCCGTGCTGATTAGAGATGCGCCATTTTGACGCGAATAGATATTTATATCGATTGTATCTGTTTTTACAATTTGAATTGAATTGAATAGAAAACCAATTTGAATTGAATCGAACAGAAAACCAATTTGAATTGAATCGAATAGAAAACCAATTTGAATTGAATCGAATAGAAAACCAATTTGAATTGAATCGAACAGAAAACCAATTTGAATTGAATCGAACAGAAAACCAATTTGAGTTGAATCGAATAGAAAACCAATTTGAATTGAATCGAATAGAAAACCAATTGAATTCGAATTGAATAGAAAACGAAATGAATTCGAATTGAATAGTAAACGAAATGAATTCGAATTGAATAGAAAACGAAATGAATTCGAATTGAATAGAAACGAAATGAATTCGAATTGAATAGAAAACAAATTCGAATTGAATTGAATTGAAAAGAAAATGAATTCGAATCGAATTAAAAATCGATTTGAATTGAAATCAAATAGAAATGAAAATAAAAAGGATTTATAATAGAAAATTCAATTTTGATTTGAATTTGAAATAAAGGTTGAAATTGTTTTTGAAACGAATTCAAAACTATTTATAAAATTCGTTTTAAATAGAAATCGACGAAATATATATTATATATATAATATAATGGCCTGAATAGAACGCGCCGCGCTGTGGCAGTTCGGGAATTTCGACCATTTATTTCGAACGGACATTACGGGAGATCCGACCGTCGGATTCTCCAAAAACCAGAACCGTTTGGTTCGTATCGAAAAGAGCTTTCTAACGAATATTAGAAATTTGAAATCTAACGGTTGGATTTGGAGATACGTCCAAATCAATTTCAGAAAAGGTCGCTGTACGTGTAGTTCGATGGCTGTTGAAGGAAATCGACTGTACGTGCCTTGATAAAATACTTAAAAAATAGTAATAATTTGTGTAAGATCATAAGAAATGCTTTGGAAAAAATTGGGATGAAAAACTCCATATTTGAAAAGATAAAAATAGATTTTTATCGAAATGAACTAGTTTTGAACTAAAATTAAACCCGTTTATTTTTAAATAAATAAACTGGATTTGAAATGGGTTTTAAACAGAATTGATTTGTGGGTTTATCGTGAACGGTGTTTTAAATAACATTTGTTCTTTAACCCGATGATAAATAGAATGTGATTTGGGTTTGTCCTGAACTGTGTTTTAAATGACATTAGTTCTTTAACCCAGTAAAGGGAGTTTTCATGAATCTGCAATTATATTGAAATGTGAATTGATAATCTAAATTATCAAATTTGGAAAACGAGCGAGAATGGAGTATCACCAGTTTTGCTCCAAAGCGATAGTTAAACCTTTAATTAGATTTGAACGTGAAATGGTAATTAATTTTACCGATAACACGTGGTGTTAGATATGGAGTATTACCAGTTTTGCTTCATGGGATGAATAGGTTGGGATTGGGAAATAAAATAAATAATTACTTCGGTGTGGTTCGCTAATCCCGACTAGTTTGGAAAACCATAATTTGGTTTGAAATGACATCCAAAGGAAGATTAAAGAATAAATTTAAAGAATTTATCTTGGATAAAATTAATGGGAACCTTTCCCTAAGAATATGAAATTTAGAAACTAGCGGTAGGTTAGTTAAGAAGAATGGTTTCCTGGGTATTGATCTGATGTTGGTTTCGGCCTTCGGGGTTAATATGTGGGAAACTGTTCTCTTGTTGATTTACGGTTAGTAGCTACTGAATTGGAATGAGGCGTATGTTATGTTTGTGTAACATTTGTTTTTAATATACGCGGGTTGTTCGGAAAGGCCGGGTTTACACCCATTCTGAATAACCGATTCGACGATAAGTCGAAGATGAAGACGGTGGTTGAAGACCGGAAGTCTGCACATTGTTTGGATAATTACTGATGATCCTGATTGGGCTGTACACCCAAGAGGATGGAAATAGTTGGTGGTCGTCCAGACGTACTTGGATATGGATGGATATGCGAGGAAAGTGCCTCCGGTTTCGTTGATACCCAGAACGAACTTGTAAATGGATTGTGTGTCTGACATTGGATTTTATTCTGTGTTGATTGATTTCTGTTAAATATATATCTGTTTGGCGGCGGAGAATTTATTCTCTTGCTTAACGCCCTTCTCTGAGACGTATGAGCTTAGAGGTTATATATCGATAGATATCAATCGCATGGTATGAATTGCCTGTGTGGCACGCTGAGATGCAATGATCAAGGCTTCTGTTGAAAAGCAAAGTCTTGTGGTTGATGATCAAATCACGGCTGTTACACCCCACCTCCGCTAGGGTCAATCACAAAGGGAATGCACTAGGTTTGGTGAAGCATTATCGAGGTAAACATGCACAGAAATATTACAAGACAGAACATATATAAAATAGCGGAAGTAAAACAAATTTCATTACCTTATAAAATAAGGTTTAAAGCCTTTTACTGCAATAGTAAAGAAGCATAAAACCCTTTCATAAGTTATTCCCCAAAATAAAGCGGTGAAGCAGCCATAGCCAAAAGAAGACCAAGCTATACATGATGACCTTCAAGCATAAGAGGTCCAAACTAACCAACATCATTTCCTCCCTGAAACCTGGGGGGGAAACGGAAGACAAAGAGGCGAAAGAAAACGGGGTCAGTCATAAAGACTGGTAAGTCCTATCTACTTCCAGTATAAAAACAGGTAAAGGTAACATGACATGCATAAACTGAAAGTAAACATAAGGATGGCAACAAGATAGATAAGCTAAACCAAGATAACTGGATGAACTACTGTAGCAAGGTAAACTAAAGTATCATGAAAAACTACGGTGTCAAGAATCAAGGTATCTCGTCGTCAGGTTTCGATCAAGTATAATATCCCAAGGTATCTATCCTGTATAACATCCCACGATATCTATCATGTATACTTCTCATGATTCTAACATGTATATTTGCTCTGCACCTCTCGTACTAGTATCCCAACCCGCGTCATGTGTTAACTATGAATGTCCCTTGCCCAATGTCATGTAATGGCCCATGTCAACCTAATATATAGGTTTTCCCAACTCGTATGTTTCTTTCCATGTATAAGTTCAGTCCTTTGCCGTAGGCTGTACGGGCTTTCCCATGTAAACGTTTTATCCTTGAGGTTATTTTGGACTGCTACCCTTGATCTTGTTATGTTTCCTTACCATGAACTATCGCGCGTTCCCTTAGGATTTATTCCACCTAGGACCACTATGGATTATGCTACCTAATGAACGTTTCTGTGTCTCGGTTTGGGTTTTGGCCACCTAGGACCACTAGGGATTATGCCACCCGTCGACCGCGCCCTTTTATCCCACGTATGTATCGTGAACCGTTTTCCATGTCTAGACGCACATGTTCCTCAATGTGCCATCCGAGTTCCGCGCCAGGGCAAATCAAGAAATACGGAACTCGGTCGGGAGCTTTAAGTCGTCTGCTGATGCAGATATCAAGGTCTGTTTTTGTACCCGTGGCTATGGTCCCACGTGACCCCTCCCTCAACTACTGAAAGGCAACCCAAGAAAAATCATGTATGAGAACTACACTACGGCCCATCGATGCCCACTTCCAGATAGCCAACCTCACCCATAACTCGATAGCAAGTATATGGTCTGTTGGGAGTTCCCTGCCTTTCCGTACGTACACGATTGACTAAAGATGGTAGGTAGTCGGCGACATGCTATCCAGGGCAAAAATCAAGTATCGTCGACTCCACGCTAATCCATCCCAGTCTTTAGGTCGCTCGCATAGCAACCAAGGCATACTCTTGGCTCTTCTACCGCAGACCTTAACCTCTGTGCGGCCGGGTTACATGGACCACTTGCCACCTCACAGAGGGATACCAAGAGTACCCTCGCGTTCCCCGAAGCTTCCGCTTCGTCACCCAGTTCGCTGGAGCTTTTATCCAAGTCAGATAACTTGCTACTCCTCGTATACTAAGCGATGACCTACCGTACCAGGTTACTCATCTCTTTATGAACTAGTCCCATGTCCTTAGCTAAGAATTATTACTTAGTTACCCTTAACTAAGGTTTACCACTTAGCCCCTCTTTCCGCTATCTTTGTTAACTACGATTTCCAACCTAGTCCCCTGAGCTAGGGTTTTGTCAAATGGGTTAAGTGTTGTTATCCAAGTTCATGATTTAACCCACCTACGAATCATGTCAAGATTGGCTAAGTACTCAAGTTCAAGGTTTATCCCTACAGGTTGGTTAAGTGTACCAAGAAGCTCATGACTTAACCTTATCAAGTCAAACTGGTTAAGTATTTATTTGTCTTAACCCTATCAGATTATCATGTTAGATTGATTAAGCATAGATTATCTTAATCCCATCAGATTATCGAGTCGGATTGGTTAAGTATGGGTTAGCTTAACCCCATCCACTAATCGTATTACAATGGTTAAGCCTACTTTTAAAAGGTCTTATGACTTAACCCTATTAGGTCCACCTATTAGATTGGTTAAGTGTAGGTTACTTACCCTCATCAAATCATCACGTATAATTGGTTAAGTATAAGTTACTCAACCCCATTAAATTATCATGTTAAATTGGTTAAGTATTGGTTACTTAACCCCATTGAATTTCCAAGTTTAGATTGGTTAAGTGTTTAACTTAACCCCATCGAATTCCCGTGTTTAGATTAGTCAAGTATAGGTTACTTAACCCTATCTAATTACCGTGTTTAGATTAGTTAAGTCTTAATTACTTAACCCCATCTAATTACCAAGTCGGATTAGTTAAGCGTAAATTACTTAACCCCATCCCCTAATTGTCTTGTATGGTTACGTGTCATTAAGAAATCAAGCCTGGTCCCACTTAACCTACCCATTCGTGTCCTATCGGTTAAGTGTCATTAGTCAAATTTACTTAACCTTATCATGTGGCATTAATTTAATTAATGCACTCTCAACCTCTCACATTAGACCTTGTTGTGGTTACTAGTTAAGCCGGGCGGGTTCGGGTAGTTTTACACCACAACCTAGTCTAACCTCGGGTCTTAAGCGCGATATGACCAACTTCTCACATTGGATCCTATTGTTTGTAGCCACTAGTTAAGCCGGGCGGGTCCGGGTAGATTTATGCTACAAACTCAACCCAACCTCGAGTTGGCCACTTTCATGTTTGGTCTAGTGTTATATAACACTTACAACCCATACGTGTCTAATTTCAAGTCCCATGTTTACCCCACGTGTCATGCCCCCATTTTGGTTCAACTTACATGTCGTGTTCACATGTAACCTCAAGTCAAGTTTTCATGTCATATTCAAGTCAAGATTTCGCGTCATGTTCATGTTTATCTAACTACCCCAAAATCGTGTTTTCACTTGAGTAAAAGCGAGTCAACATAGTAGATATACTATGGCTACATGTAGACCCCAAAACATGCACGATGCCACAAAAGGGATTGGCTCCAAACATGCATGGTATCATAAGGGGGTTTGGCCTTAAAACATGAATGATAGTGTCATATAGGGATTGGCCATAAGCATGCATACTATCATATAGGGGTTGGCCATAAGCATGCACAATGTCACAAAGGATTTGGCCACAAACTTACATATTATCATAGGAAATTTAGCCACAAACTTGCATATTATCATAGGAAATTTGGCCACAAACTTGCATGTTGTCATAACGGGATTTGACCTTACATAAACATGATATCATAAGGGGTTGGTTTCATTTACATGCATAAGCCCCAAAGTCCAATTTATGCCATTATTTCACAAGTCAAAGTGGCTCTAAGTGTTCATGCTATCATACTACAAGTAAAGGTCCGATCTTGCATGGCAAACTAAGTCCAATGCAACATGAATAGCATGGTTTAGTCGCTAAAACATAACCCAAAGTCATATGTACATGGTAAAGGGGCAAACTAGGCTCGCGTAGGTTATAGCATTCATGTTTAACCACATTTTATTCCATGCCATGATTAAACTACCGTTAACATCTCGAATTAGCTAGAACTTACATAGCGAGGCTTAGGAAAAGGATCATGCATCATCTTGACGAAGAAAGGTGGCTCCTTTGTCGAAGAACCGTCATGAAACTCGCATAGAAACGTTGATTTGGCCTCTATTTGGTGTAGCAAGCTTGCACCTTTTGATTTGAACCCGATTTGAATGCATAGTCTCTAGGAATTGGAGATGGAGGCCATGATCACTTGGCATTTGGGCAGCACTTCGTGGCATGAGTGATTTGTGAGGGTTTAGGGTAGGCTTAGGGGTCTTTTTATAGAGATTAGGTGTAGTTTAGGCCGTTAGATTAACCCTAGGATAGATCCAAGCCCTCAAAAATCGTCACAAGCCTCCAAAACCGAGCCAAATAGAAAAACAGGTGCACCAGGCTGCCTGGGTCCGACCAGGCAGGTCGACCCCCAGGTCGACCCTGGGGTCGACTCCCCAGTCGACCTGGTCCCACCCTAGTCGACACCCAGGTCGACCCCCTGGTCGACCTGGTCTGGGCGGGATTTTTCCCGCCTACCCTGATTTTCTGAAATTTGAATCTGTTTTGAATTCTGATTTTTCGTGAAACTTCGCGAGGCCATATCTCGGTCATACGGACTCCGATTTACGAAATTTCGGACTCTATTTCGCGTATTTTTCCGATATGAACGCAATGGCGCAACCCTTTCTCCTGATTCAGAATTTAACATTACATTCTGCCTTGATTCTTGTCTTAACACGTTGTTAAAATTCGGGTTGTTACAATGGCCTACGTGGCAGCTTTGTGTATAGCGTGGATTCGCGAGCCTCACACCTCGGTATGAGTTAAAAACGGGATACGGACCGTTGGGAGAACACGACGTTTCTTTCTAGCTTTGGTGGTGTCAGTGACTTACCAGCCCTGACATTTATATACTTTTCACCTTTGTGGTTGTTGGAATGAGGCGCCTCGATTATAGGTCTGTAAGGACCGGGAAACGTGTGTTCAGGAATAACTAATCCTCAACGTAAGAGAGGACCGGCCCTGCCGAATCCAGGGTTACCCATAGTGTGTTGTCCTGAGGCATTTGCTAGAGCATCTCGAAGCGGAGAGGAGCTTGACCCTTGCCTCGACTCATGACGGAAATCCAATTTCCAATACGTGTATTGCGGTTTTAATTGTAGAACTAGTATGGCGACATGATAGATGGTACCCATGCCGCCTATGATTGATATTTATGATTTGAATTGTTTTGACACTATACACTTATTATAGTATCAAATGATTTGTTTTTAAAACGTACCAAGCATGTTTGGCTATTATAAGGGAAAACCCTATCCTCCGGCTTGCGTTGCATTGTGTGATGGGACCTGGGTCTTATAATAGCTTCATTTTTCGAAAAAGCATTGCGCTGTTTATTCTATGCACTGGTATTCTTGGGAGGAAACCCGTTCCGTGTTATACGGCGTGGTCCCTTGAGTTACTCTCTTTTAAAGTAAAGTTTTAAATAACTTTTTTAGTTCTCACACCAGTCACATGACTGACCTGGAGTTTATTGTTTTAACCTAAACTCTGGGTGCCCCTATTTTCCGCATGGGCAGCTAGTAGTTTTGGTTTTGCAGATTTATATTCACAGGATCCTAGTTTACAGCTGGAATGATATCCGGAAAGCTCTGTATCCGTATATCACCTTCAGTTGTGCTTTGTATTATTTTCCACTGTTATGTAATTTATTGTAATCTCTGATATTTATCGAATATAACTTATTCATTTATACTCTGTATATTCTTGTATTCTGATGAAATTGTCGTAATAAGCAATGAAATGTTCTTCCGTATGCGTTCATTTGTATGTTGTTCTCAAAGTATCTGCTCTTTCCTTCACGGGGAAGTAACGGGTTCTCACAGTGGTATCAGAGCTTTGGTTTACAGAGCTCGAGAACAAGACACATTAGAACCATACGAAAGAATTCATCAGATATTGGATTAGTAATATCCAATTAGAATGACTCGTTAGAGATGGGATCAGTATCCTAGAACGAGTGTGAAGAGTATATTTTTCAAATGAAAACAAATTTGTTTTGAAATTTGAATCGTTTTATACATATTTGAATATTTATTTATTTTGAATTTGGGCAATCCAGTATATAAAGGATTTTGCATATACGCGTCATGAACGTATATTCGAAGTTTTAATATACCGGATAGATATAGAACCGCACTCTAGTAGCCCGGAGATGTTCTGATGGTGGTTCGAAACATCATCAACATTTATTTTCGAGTGACGAAGGTGTGATTTCTATATATTTCCATTAAACTGGTGTGAGAACCAAAACTAATATAGATAGGTTTATTGTTGTGAATTGGCATCAAAAACAAGATTTTCAGTATATATATCAAAATTATGTATTGGAAACGTTAATTCACTAACTGATTGATGTTTGTGTTGTTTGTTTATTTGTTCTATAATTTTGAACCATTATACCTAATAGAATCAAATATTGAATTATATTGAAAATTGGTCGCATTTGCTTGCATATACATATACTTACATTGAACAGGTCATAGCAAGGAGGCTAGAGCAAAGAATAAAATTTGTTTGCCCGACAAATAGGTACATGTTTACTATAATTTACTGTTTTGTTTGGGTGATGATGATTTTATGAGCCTATTGGCTAGCCGCTTGGCTTTTTCTTTTTCTTTTTGAGATCAGAAGGCCTATATGGCAATTTCGGGGTTTTCCCGTGGCTCCCGGTGCAGGGGAGGTTATGGCGAAATTTTTCGAAAATTCCGGGTGTAAGCCAAATTTTTGAAGAATTTGAAAATTCTCAAAAACTGAGAAGTTGGAGAATGGAAGCCAGATCGAACGTAGAGTTGATTAATCAAACCACTTTCGACTTTGTTCCTTTTTGGGGACGAAAAGTTTTAAGTGGGGGAGATTGTAACAACCCGAAAATCTGAGCCAGTTTAAAATTTTTATTTTGGAAAATTGTAGCGAATTTTGAACATTTAAAATGAATTATTTTAAATAATATCGACAAAAAATTTATTTTGAATAGAATATAACGTATATATTATACGCGTCGTGGTTAGAATATAAATAATTATATATATAATTATAAATAGAATTGAAAATGGTGCGGTAGTTCGATAATTCGATTTCAAACTTCAATTGAATGTATCGGATGCAAAATAAACCGGATTTTAGTGAAACCAAAAATAACCGGATCTAATTGATAATATCTTTCCAACGAATCCGAAAAATTGAGATTTCATAGCGGGAATCAAAAGATATGTCCAGTTGAAAATTCTGAATAGTCGCTATGGAATTCAGGCCCTTAAAAATGGAAATTTTGCAAACGACCTCGGATTTCGATGAAACCACTTTTGTTGGATTCGTGATGTCAAATTATTGCTAGGTTCCAAATTTCATAATTTTTCGAATCAATATGTGAGCGTGGCAAAGGAAAACGCATTTGACCAGTTTCAGTTGATTTTAATCGACTGGAAAATGGCCATTTTTCCAACGGTCTCAGAATTCGACGAAACTAGTTTTTTTAGTACCATATCGTCGATACGAAGCTTGAAAATATTTTTCTGGAATCTTTTGAGTTATTATTTGGCCCCGGTAAATTGAAATGCGCGTTCAAATTCAATATATAGAGTTATATGTTGATTTTAACGGAAACTGATCGAAACGGTCGAATCAGTTTACGGTACATATCCCATCGTGTTCGGAATGGGGGTAATTAGCTATGGACGACAGGCGGTGGGCCTCGTTTCGAGGTCGAAATAAAAAGTCAACTTTTTGTAAATAAAATAATTAAATAAATAAAAAGAAAATATCCCCCCTTCCTTTTCTCCTTAACCAGCCCCCCCGTTGAAATCATTTTCAAACGAAATAAAAAAAAATCTAAACTATCGACCCCCCCCCCCCCCCCCCCGTCGATCTCGATGCCGCATCGCAACCGATACCCCCCCCCCACCCCCCGCGCCACACCACCACCCACCTCCCTCCCCCTTCCTCCTCGTGTAAGCCCCAAGCCCAAACTCCCTTGCTGGCGTGCGACGCGACACCGCCCCCCTGGAAACCCTGTCGCAGCCGCTTCTTACACTTTCCCACCTCCTCTCGATCCTCTCTCTCCTTCATTTCTCCGATCCTCTAAACCTCCAAAAGGCCGAAGCCCTAGCCGCCTGTGGCCTCACCTCGACAGTTGTGCCACCTCCTCTTCCTCGCAGTCTGAAAGAGAACGTCGCCCCCCTCTCTCGATCGAAAATGGTGAGCTTCTCCTTTCTTATTTCATTTTAAATTCAGTTTTTAATGTAAATGCATGATTTAAATTCAGTTTTTAGTTTATATATATAATTAGCATTGTAAAAATCTGATTTTTACATATGCAGAGGATTAAAAACATGATCTTGTATATGTAGGAAAGGAAAAGATTTGATTTTTAATATATGAAAAGCGATATTTTTATATGTGAAATACGAGATTTTTAAAAATATAATCTTTATAGTGAAAAGGGCGAGTTAAAAATATGATCTTTATATAATAGTAGGAGTAATAAAAATATGATCTTTATATAATGGCGATAATAAAAATATGATCTTTATATAATGGCGATAATAAAAATATGATCTTTATATAATAGTAGGAGTAATAAAAATATGATCTTTATATAATGGCGATAATAAAAATATGATCTTTATATAATGGCGATAATAAAAATATGATTTTTACTTAGGTAGAGTAGTAAAGGTGTGATTTTTATATATTAAATAGCAAAGTAAAAATTCGATTTTTATATATTGAATAGGAAAGTAAAAATTCGACTTTTATATATTGAATAGCGAAGTAAAAATTCGATTTTCATATATTGAATAGCGAAGTAAAAATTCGATTTTTACATATGTAGAGAATACGGGCAACGAAGATGACAAAAAGGCGAGAACGATGAAGATTTCTCTAAATGAAGAGTCATGGAGTTGGGATTAGCTATCGGTGAGAATTTCTCACTCTTTAATTTCTTTTTCTAGTTATATATATATATATATACTAGGATGCAGACGGTGTTTAGTAGCACCCAACACCATCGTCCACATACCATGGACTTGTTTGTTTGGTTGTGTAGTTGGTTAGATTGTTTGATTTGAATTTGATTGTTTGGTGAAAGGAAATTGATTTGATTGATGTGTGAATCGCGTAGGCCTTCACTAGACCGGGGATAAGGCTAGGCCTTGTCCCGTTTCTAGTACCATGCCGTTATGCCGTCGAAATTTTCTAAATATGTTAGAAAAATAAAAATATCAATTTTATTGTGTAAATGAACTGAATAGAAATTCATGTGTTGAAATAAAATATTTTATCGTTAAAAATATAATTTTTAATGTGGAAGTGCATAAAATAAAATATTCATTTACAAACCGGACGGTTTGTTTATGTACACCTATTTGAAGGACATTGATTGGGACGATAAATTTTACACATCGCCCAACTACACAAATAAAATCTGTGTTTGATTGTTTAAAACCCCACACGGGTATTGGGATAATATATGACATACACTAATCCCAATAATTAGTTGTATGTCGATCGATTGATTGACAGGCTGTTATAAGCGTTAGAGATTTATATTTGATGCTTATACAGTGTAGTGCACTTTGGATGATGGTTGATTATTTATCGTTGCTATTGTATACATGTGTTGTATGGAATCCATATAATTAACTTTATATGGTAATTGGTTGGGCCTCATTCCAATTTAGAAGATAAAGAATATTATAAAATAAAGGTTCATGTGTTGACTGTACTCATCCGTTGAGATTAGTCATGTGTTGAACGAAATATTTTAAACAATAAAATTTATATCTTTATCATTATAAAATAAAGGTTCATGTGTTGACTGTACTCATCCGTTGAGATTACTCATGTGTTGAACGAAATATTTTAATAATAAAATTTACATCTTTATCATATATAAAATTAGAAACTAACTGGAAAATAGATAAGATGAGTGGTCTCCTGGATATTAATTTGATGTTGGTTTCGGCCTTCGGGGATAATATTCAGGGAATCGTTCTCTTAATAATTTACCGTTGGAGTCTAATTTAACATCAAACGATAGATACCCTAATTTTCAAAAAAAAAAAATTTAAATAACAAAAATAGTCGCATGTGGACAGTACTCATTCATTGAGATTAGTCATGTGTTGACGAAAATATAGATTCACGTATTGAATGGAATAAATATTCAATTGTTGAATTGAATAACGGAATTATTGAAATTTATAAAGCCGTGTTGATTAGAGATGCGCCATTTTGATGCGAATCGATATTTATATCGATTGTATCCGTTTTTACAATTTGAATTGATTCAAATAGAAAACCAATTTGAATTGAATCGAACAGAAAACCAATTTGAATTGAATCGAATAGAAAACCAATTTGAATTGAATCGAATAGAAAACCAATTTGAATTGAATCGAACAGAAAACCAATTTGAATTGATTCGAATAGAAAACCAATTTGAATTGAATCGAACAGAAAACCAATTTGAATTGAATCGAATAGAAAACCAATTTGAATTGAATCGAATAGAAAACCAATTTGAATTGAATCGAATAGAAAACCAATTTGAATTCGAATTGAATAGAAAACGAATTGAATACGAATTGAATAGAAAACGAAATGAATTCGAATTGAATAGAAAACGAAATGAATTCGAATTGAATAGAAAACGAAATGAATTCGAATTGAATAGAAAACGAAATGAATTCGAATTGAATAGAAAACGAATTCGAATTGAATTGAATTGAAAAGAAAATGAATTCGAATCGAATTAAAAATCGATTTGAATTGAAATCAAATAGAAATTAAAATAAAAAGGATTTATAATAGAAAATTCAATTTTAATTTGAATTTGAAATAAAGGTTGAAATTGTTTTTGAAACGAATTCAAAACTATTTATAAAATTCGTTTTAAATAGAAATCGACGAAATATATATTATACATATTATATATATAATATAATGGCCTGAATAGAATGCGCCGCGCTGCGGCAGTTCGCGAATTTCGGCCATTTATTTCGAACGGACATTACGGGAGATCCGACCATCGGATTCTCCTAAAACTGGAACCGTTGGGTTCGTGTCGAAAAAATCTTTCTAACGAATATTAGAAATTTGAAATCTAACGGTTGGATTTGGAGATACGTCCAAATCAATTTCAGAAAAGGTCGTTGTAAGTGCAGTTCGATGGCCGTTGAAGGAAATCGACTGTACGGGCCTTGATAAAATATTTTAAAATACTAATAATTTGTGTAAAATCATAATAAATGATTTGGGAAAAATTGTGATGAAAAACTCAATATTTGAAAAGATAAAAATAGATTTTTATCGAAATGAACTAGTTTTGAACTAAAATTAAACCCGTTTATATTTAAATAAATAAACTGGATTTGAAATGGGTTTTAAACAGAATTGTGTTGCGGGTTTATCATGAACGGTGTTTTAAATAACATTTGTTCTTTAACCCGATAATAAATAGAATGTGATTTGGGTTTGTCGTGAACTGTGTTTTAAATGACATTAGTTCTTTAACCCAGTAAAGGGAGTTTTGATGAATCTGCAATTATATCGAAATGTGAATTGATAATCTAAATTATCAAATTTGGAAAACGAGCGAGAATGGAGTATCACCAGTTTTGCTCCAAAGCGATAGGTAAACCTTTAATTAGATTTGAATGTGAAATGGTAATTAATTTTACCGATAACACGTGGTGTTAGATATGGAGTATTACCAGTTTTGCTTCATGAGATGAATAGGTTGGGATTGGGAAATAAAATAAATAATTACTTCGGTGTGGTTCGCTAATCCCGACCAGTTTGGAAAACCATAATTTGGTTTGAAATGACATCCAAAGGAAGATTAAAGAATAAATTTAAAGAATTTATCTTGGATAAAATTAATGGGAACCTTTCCCTAAGAATATGAAATTTAGAACTAGCGGTAGGTTAGTTCAGAAGAATGGTTTCCTGGGTATTGATCTGATGTTGGTTTCGGCCTTCGGGGTTAATATGCGGGAAACTGTTCTCTTGTTGATTTACGGTTAGTAGCTACTGAATTGGAATGAGGCGTATGTTGTGTTTGCGTAACATTTGTTTTTAATATACGCGGGTTGTTCGGAAAGGCCGGGTTTACACCCATTCTGAATAACCGATTCGACGATAAGTCGAAGATGAAGACGGTGGTTGAAGACCGGAAGTCTTCACATCATTTGGATAATTACTGATGATCCTGATTGGGCTGTACACCCAAGAGGATGGAAATAGTTGGTGGTCGTCCAGACGTACTTGGAGATGGATGGATATGCGAGGAAAGTGCCTCCTGTTTCGTTCAGACCCAGAACGAACTTGTAAATGGATTGTGTGTCTGACATTGGATTTTATTTTGTGTTGATTGATTTCTGTTAAATATATATCTGTTTGGCGGCGGAGAATTTATTCTCTTGCTTAACGCCCTTCTCTGAGACGTACGAGCTTAGAGGTTATATATCGATAGATATCAACCGCATGGCATGAATTGCCTGTGTGGCACGCTGAGATGCAATGATCAAGGCTTCTGTTGAAAAGCAAAGTCTTGTGGTTGATGATCAAAGCACGACCTACGTTGCAGCTTTGTGTATAGCGTGGATTCGCGAACCTCACACCTCGGTATGAGTTAAAACGGGATACAGACCGTTGGGAGAACACGACGTTTCTTTCTAGCTTTGGTGGTGTCAGTGACTTACCACCCCTGACATTTATATACTTTTCACCATTGTGGTTGTTGGAACAAGGCGCCTCGATTATAGGTCTGTAAGGACCGGGAAATGTGTGTTCAGGAATAACTAATCCTCAAACGTAAGAGAGGAGCTCCCCAGCCGAATCCAGGGTTACCCAGAGTGTGTAGTCCTGAGGCATTTGCTAGAGTGTCTCGAAGCGGAGAGGAGCTTGCCCCTTGCCTCGACTCATGATGGAAATCCAATTTCCAATACGTGTATTGCGGTTTTAATTGTAGAACTAGTATGGCGACATGATAGATGGTACCCATGCCGCCTATGATTGATATTTATGATTTGAATTTTTTTTTGACACAATACACTTATTATATTATCAAATGATTTGTTTTTAAAACGTACCAAGCGTGTTTGGTTATTATAAGGGAAAACCATATCCTCCGGCTTGCGTTGCATTGTGTGATGGGACCTCGGTCTTATAATAGCTTCATTTTTCGAAAAAGCATTGCGCTGTTTATTCTATGCACTGGTATTCTTGGGAGGAAACCCGTTCCGTGTTATACGGCGTGGTCCCTTGAGTTACTCTCTTTTAAAGTAAAGTTTTAAATAACTGTTTTAGTTCTCACACCAGTCACATGACTGACCTGGAGTTTATTGTTTTAACCTAAACTCTGGGTGCCCCTATTTTCCGCACGGGTAGCTTGTAGTTTTGGTTTTGCAGATTTATATTCACAGTATCCTGGTTTACAGCTGGAATGATATCCGGAAAGCTCTGTATCCGTATATCACCTTCAGTTGAGCTTTGTATTATTTTCCGCTGTTATGTAATTTATTGTAATCTCTGATATTTATCGAATATAACTTATTCATTTATACTCTGCATATTCTTGTATTCTGATGGAATTATCGTAATAAGCAATGAAATGTTCTTCCGTTGGCGTTCATTTGTGTGTTGTTCTCAAAGTATCCGCTCTTTCCTTCACGGGGAAGTAACGGGTTCTCACAAGATTACATCATTTGTATCTGGCTTTTGTTTTACGTGATGAATTGCTTGATAGGCTACAAATGCTAATGTTATCTGATTCTTAGTAAAATTTTGATTTTCTAAGATTCTCGTTTAGTTGGCAGAAACAAATTATTTCAGGCTTGCGACACAGGTTGCCTTTTCTCGTTGGCTTCCTATTACCTTTTCCATGATTACATTCTATTAATTTTGTATAGTTTTGGTTGGTTTTCTTAATAATATTCACCAGCATGTTTCTTTGAATATTCTTCTATCTAATGTTATTTTGGTCTATTATATTAAAGATAATCCTAATTGACTCTTAGTCTATCAAAAATTGAGAAACAATTAGATCTTCTATTTTTCTTATTTCCCATTGTTTCTATTTCTCCATGTTGCAGCTGGGTGTTCATTTAGAAAATAATCAACTAGCAGTAGCAGCTAATAATTGACTTCTGCTGGGTTACCGATTTGTTGGTACCTGTTTTTGTTTCCTGAATATGTAGAGGATACTTAAGTGATTTTATTGAACGTTGGTCTGAGCTCAAGTAGGTGTAATACTTGATAGAAATTCTAACCAGCAAGAACATTTTAAAAAAGGTTCATGTTCGTCCTCTAATCTGACCTTCGTTTGATTAGGCATAATTTTTTTAACATTTATTTTAGTAAATTAGTTATAGTTACTTGGTAATGTTATGTAACGACGGTCGGAACAAAGCCCCCTTCCCTGCACGCATATGAGCTGGCACACAACTCCCATATAACAAAAGGAATCCCTTATGTTACGTGCCTACCAGCTCATATTTGTACACAATTCCTTCAATATATTCCATGATGTGGGACTATTAATTCCAAACCATAATTCCTCCTTAACAACAAGCGAGGCAATCCTAACAGTCTCCCCATTGACTCGCATCCTATGAGTATCTTTTGAGAGCACTGCCTGCATGGCCCAGTCCGAACCTTTGGCTCCGATACCACTGTTATGTAATGACGGTCGGAACAAAGCCCCCCTTCCTTGCACGCATATGAGCTGGCACACAACTCCCATATAACAAAAGGAATCCCTTATGTTATGTGCCTACTAGCTCATATTTGTACACAATTCCTTCAATATATTCCCTGATGTGGGACTATTAATTCCAAACCATCATTCCTCCTTAACAACATGCGAGGCAATCCTAATAGTTAATGCTTGACGATGATTTATGCTGTGCTTATTTCCATATCCTTTCCAATCCAGTCTAATATTTATTGGTTGCTTTTCTTCTGTTGAGTATCAACCGTGAGGTTCTTTTTGGTTGGTTTTTTCTATTTGAAGGAAAGCTTGTTGAATAACTGTATCATGGATCGTTACGGTGTGGAATCCATCAAAGTCTTAATTGTCCACCAATCCCTGTCTGACTTTGTTTCTAATAGTTCACAATCAATTTTAGTGTTGCAATAAATAATATTATTTTTCGATAATTATTTATGCTAATGAATGGTAAATCAAATAATATAAATGAAATTTATAGTTTAACTTAACATGGATGTTTTTTACTTGTTGATCACAAAAGTGTCAATAATAGATAAATAAATCTCAATTATTGTAAAAATTACATATGATTTTGAACATATTGTTCAAAAAAAAGGATGGTTTTGGGATATGGATGTCTACGTATTACTCGTGTCCAATTTTTTGATATTGGTTATTAATTCTCTTTTTGAATACTGATGTGGTTGGATTTAAGATTTTTTTTGGTATTCATTGACTGCTTTAATTAATTTAAGACAATTAAACCCGAGTTTTTTTATTTTGCTCATTTTTATATTTTCCCGTTTTCTTGATCTATTTAATTAATGGATAAGTATTGTTAATGTCATTTCAATAACAGATATGGTGGGTTATATTTTATATTTATTTTATTAAAAATTAAAATTGATAAGGACATACTGAAATTGTGTATAAAATTTGGAAATAACATGCTAAAAAGATTAATTGAAGAAAAATTAAAATATTATATATTTTTAGAGATAGCACATCGGAAAACACGATTATATTGGTTGTCACTCTTCAAATTTGTGATATTGATACATCGGAAAATAGATTTTACTAGCGGTTTTTGTTGAATTTGTGTTATTGACATAATTTTATGTGTTCTTAAAATTCTGCCAGTATATGCTAGTATAATTATTTAACTTCGATTAGTTATCAACATATATATTTTTATGATTGAAAATGGGTTTTTGATTTTTTAATAAATTTTTGCTTTTAGGTAATTTTTATAATAAATTCATGAAATCGTTTGTTTTTTTGAACTAAAGTTATGTTTGTTTTCTTTTTTGAAGTTAGATATTTTGTTAAAAATTAGTTATTTCACAAAATTGTGATGGAATGTTTATCGTGTAATGAAAACAATTAGAGTTTAACGAACAATAAAATGTAACTAAGGTAAAAAAAAAGTTTATTTTAGTCTATATTGTGTAAAACGTTAAAGTGGATATGTTAAATGACCATTCTTTTAATAAATTAAAAAATTAAATAAAAGGATGATCTTCTCTTAACTGGTTTTGGGTGGCAAATACTTTGCTGTATTTATACTTTAAAAATCATTATTGTTCAAAAATTTAATAAATATTTTTAGTTGTTGTACGTTTTATTGATATCGCTGAAAAATTTATTAAGTTTATCATTATGAAACTTATATGGTTGTTCTATTGTGCTTATAATGTAGTTTTATTAATACAATTGTGTTATACAATATAAATATTATTGTAAAATTTTAAGATTACATATAATTCATACATGATTATTTATATTTTGATAGTATTGCACACACATTAATTGTTGGTAAATACATAAATTTCAAAAAAAATTAAAACAAAGGCATGATCGGTTTTTGTTATTAAAACCTTGAGTTTTTGAGTTATTCCTTTTGAGTTTTGGTATAGTTATAAATACTATGATTGTTATTTTTTTCGGTGGTTGAGAGATGTGGATGTCTCAAGTTAGCATAATGACATATTATATCTTCAATTTACTTATACATCATTACCATATACATACATACATACATATATACATGTACATATATATATAAGATTGTTACTTTTTTTTAATTGAGAGATGTAGGTGCTTAATGCATAGAAAATCATATATTTGTAATCCAAAAAACCAAATAATTGAGCTTTTTTTTGTTTAACAAGTAGGAATAGTTCTGTTTTTATTATTTTCAAAAATCATTTCTAGTTAAGTAATTTTTTTGAACTCATAGCATATTTTTTTGGCTTTTACAATGTAAGTCATGAATCTTGTTGATTTAACATAATTCAATTATAAATACATCTGCAATTACGAAATTATGGTATACAGAGAAACTGTTCCATCCACCACTTGGATAACGCCAACGAGTCTTGTTAATATATTTGGATTTATATTTGTCTTCTAAAGTCATTACATGTTGGTAAATGACATGAGATATGATTTCTATAGAAAACCTTAAAAGAAGAGTAATGCAGAAACAAATAGACATGTTAGCTTTAGTCATAGACCAAATGATTAAGGGGTGACGATTTCCCTTTTTCTTTCGATGCGTGATAGCTCTTTTTAAGTGTGACGGCAAGGAATTTCGCTCGGTCCGAACCAGTCGCTAAACCGATCCAGGCCGTTCGAAACGCCCTATCGTTTGAGAATAGGACAAAACAGAACACATACAGGAGAACATTTCATTGTATATCACAACAATGCATCAGATTACAAGAATATAAACAAATAAATATTACACAGAAATATCAGAGATTTAAATTACATTTAAATACATCGCAGCGGAAAATAATAAAATACACAACTAGAAGAGATATACGGATACAAAGCTTTCCGGATATCATTCCAGCTGTAAACCAGGATCCTGTGAATATAAATCTGCAAAACCAAAACTACTAGCTGCCCGTGTCGAAAATAGGGGCACCCAGAGTTTAGGTTAAAACAATAAACTCCAGGTCAGTCATGTGACTGGTGTGAGAACTAAAACAGTTATTATTCTTTATTTTAAAAGTTAGGTAAATCAAGGGACCACGCCGTATAACACGGAACGGGTTTCCTCCCAAGAATACCAGTGCATAAAACAAACAGCGCAATGCTAAATAAAGAAAAATGAAGCTGTTATAAGACCCAGGTCCCATCACACAATGCAACGCAGCCGAGGATAGGGTTTTCCCTTATAACAGCCAAAGAATGCTTGATACGGTTAAAACAAATCGTTTGATACTATTATAAGTGCATAGTATATAAAACAACTTCAAATCATAAGTATCAATCATAGGCGGCATGGGTACCATATATCATGTCGCCATACTAGTTCTACAATTAAAACCGCAAATGTCACGTATTTGGAAGTTGGATTTCCATCTATGAACCGAGGCAAAAGATAGTCCTCAACCGATTCGAGACAATCTAGCCCATGTCTCAGGAACAGCCGCAACTGCCCCATGGAGCGACAGGGCCGGTCCACCGATGTGGATTATTATGCCTGAACACTACGTTTCCCCGCCCTTTGGGGCGTAAATGAGCCAACGAATGACTCCATCGGACCCGGATCGTCCGATCAAACCGAGGCGCCTCGCAACAGCAACAACCACACAGGTGAAAAGTATATAAATGTCAGGGCTGGTAGGTCACTGACACCACCCTAGCTAGAAAGAAACGCATGCCCTCCCTGAGGTCCTCTCCCTTTTTGGTTCACAACCGGGGTGCGAGGCTCGCGAATCAACGTTACACAAAGCTATGCCACACAGGCTGTGCTTTGATCATCACCACAAGACTTTGCTTTTCAACAGAAGCCTCGATCAATTGCCACTTAGGCATGCCACACAGGCAATTCACTCCATGCGTTTGATATCCATCAATATATAACCCCTGAGCTCGTATGTCTCAGAGAAGGGCGTTAAGCAAGAGAATAAATTCTCCGCCGCCAAGCAGATATATATTTAATAGAGATCAATCACACGGACTAAAATCCAATGTCAGACACACGGTCCATTTACAAGTCCGTTCTGGGTCTGAACGAAACCGGAGGCACCTAGTACCCCGCATATCCATCGATCTCCAATTACGTCTGGACAATCACCAACTGTTTCCATCTTCTTGGGTGTACAGCCCAATCAAGATCATTAGTAATTATCCAAACGACGTGAAGACTTCTGGTCTTCGACCACCGTCTTCATCTTCGACACCACGTCGAATCAGTTATTCAGAATGGGATAAACCCGGTCTTTCTGAATAACTCGCGTATATATTATAAAAGTGTTACACAACCACAACATACGCCTCATTCCAATTCAGAATATTCTTTTATTCAAATATTCCTATACTTTGGGAAAAGTTCCCATTAATTTTATCCAAGATAAATTCTTTAAATTTATTCTTTAATCTCCTTTGAATATCAATTCAAACTAGTCGGGATTAGCGAACCACACCGAAGTAATCATTTATTTTATTTCCCAATCCCAACCTATTCATCCCATGAAATAAAACTGGTTGTACTTCATATCTAACACCACGGTGTTATCGGTAAATTCAATTACCATTTCACGTTCAAATCTAATTAAAGATTTAACTATCGCCTAAAGTAAAACTGGTGATACTCCATTCTCGATTATTTCAATCTAATTAAAGATTCATTAAAACTCCACTTAGTTTTAATCTTTAACTGGGTTAAAGAATCAGTGTCATTTAAAACACAGTTCACGATAAACCCAAAATCACATTCATTAATTATCGGGTTAAAGAACGAGTGTTATTTAAAAACACCATTCACGATAAACCCCAGAATCAATATCCATTCAATTCCAATTAAATATTGTTTAATTGGTACACTTCATTAAATCTAAATAAAAAGATTTAATCTTTTCTCAATTGGATTCAAGAACAGTGTTAGTGAAGACACCATTCACGACAAACCCAAATCACATTTGATATTAAACACAAGGCTCTGAATAGAAAATATACCGGCTTATATTCAATATCAAATTCTACGATTAACAAATATCGTATTGGAAATAACGATATATATATATCTTTCAAATTCCCATAACACTATCTGTATCATCACGAAATCCAACATCGAAATATTCCGAAGACAATTTCGATTCAAATCCATTCCAATGCAATCATTGGAAATTCTGGTTATTTTTAAAACCCTTTTCACTTTCAATTTATTTATTTAAAAATAAATAGAATTATCATTCTAGTTCAAAACTAGTTCATTTCGATGAAAATCTGTTTTTATCTTTTCAAACATGGAGTTTTTCATCCCAATTCTTTCTAAATCATTTCTTATGATTTTACACAAATTATTACTATTTTTAATAATTTTATCTAGGCCCGTACAGTCGATTTCCACCAATGGCCATCGAACTGCACTTACAACGACCTTTTTCAAATTTGATTTGGACGTATCTCCAAATCCAACCGTTAGATTTCTAATTTCTAACATTCGTTAGAAAGCTCTTTTCGATACGAACCCAACGGTTCCGGTTTTAGGAGAATCCGACGGTCGGATCTCCCGTAATGTCCGTTTGAAATAAATGGTCGAAATTCACGAACTGCCGCGGCGCGGCGCGTTCTATTCAGGCCATTATATTATATATATAATATATATAATATATATTTCGTCGATTTTCTATTCAAAACGAATTATATAAATAGTTTTAAAATTTGTTTCAAAATCTATTTCAACTTCCATTTCAATTCAAAGCAAAATTGAATTCTTCTTTATATATTCGTTTCAAAATTCATTTCTATTCAATTCAAATTTCAATTCAATTTGAATTCATTTCAATTCGTTTTCAATTCAATTTGAATTCGTTTTCAATTCATTTTCAAAATCGTTTTCAATTCATTTCATTTCGAAATCGTTTTCAATTCATTTCATTTCGAAATCGATATAAATATCGTTCACGTCAAAATGGCGTCAATCTAATCAACACGGCTTCATAAATTTCTATTTTCAAATATTCTATTTCAAATATCTCTTTTCCAAAATATTTCGTTCAACACATGACCAATCTCAATGGATGAGTACTGTCAACACATGAACCTTTATTTTATATCATTCTTTATTTTTCAAATTGGAATGAGGCTCAATCAATCACCATATAAAGTTAATTATATGGATTCCATACAACACATGTATATAATAGCATTGAAAAATAATCAACCATCAACCAAAGTGCACTACACTGTATAAGCATCAAATATAGATATCTAACGCTTATAACAGCCTGTCAATCAATCGATCGACATATTTAATCAATCAGGATGAGTGAACTTCAAATTTCATCCCAACACCCGTGTGGGGTTTCAAACAATCAAACACAGATTTTATTTGTGCAGTTGGGCGATGTGTAAAATTTATCGACCCAATCAATGTCAGTCAAATCAGTGTACATAAACGAACCGTCCGGTTTGTAAATGAATATTTATTTATTCACATTCACGTTAAAAATTATATTTTTAACGATAAAACATTTTATCCCAACATATGAATTTCTATTCAGTTCATTCTTTTAAATAAAATGATATTTTTTTTTCTAACTTATTTTAGAAAATTTCGGCGGCATAACGGCACGATACTAGAAACGGGACAAGGCCTAGCCTTATCCCCGGTCTAGTGAAGGCCCACGCCATTCACACATCAATCAAATTCACCAAACAACCAAATTCAAATCAAATCATATAACTAACCTATGCAACCAAACAAACAAGTCCATGGTCTGTGGACGGTTGTGTCGGGTGCTACTAAGCACCGTCTGCATCCTAGTATATATATATAACTAGAAAAAGAAATTGAAGAGTGAGAAGTTCTCACCGAAAGCTATCCCCACTTCACGACACTCCTATTTAGAGACCTTTGTCGTTCTCGCCTTTTCGTCTTCTTCGCTGCCCGTAGCCACTACATATTTAAAAATTACATTTTTACTTCGTTATTCAATATATAAAAATCGAATTTTTACGTTGCTATTCAATATATAAAAATCGAATTTTTACTATGCTATTCAATATATAAAAATCGAATTTTTACTATGCTATTCAATATATAAAAATCGAATTTTTACTATGCTATTCAATATATAAAAATCGAATTTTTATCTCGAAGTTCAATATATAAAAATCATATTTTTATCTTGAAGTTCAATATATAAAAATCATATTTTTATCCCGAAGTTCAATATATAAAAATCATATTTTTATCCCGAAGTTCAATATATAAAAATCATATTTTTATCTCTAAGTTCAATATATAAAAATCATATTTTTATCTCGAAGTTCAATATATAAAAATCATATTTTTATCTCGAAGTTCAATATATAAAAATCATATTTTTATCCCGAAGTTCAATATATAAAAATCATATTTTTATCTCGAAGTTCAATATATGAAAATCATATTTTTTTTATCCCGAAGTTCAATATATAAAAATCATATTTTTATCTCGAAGTTCAATATATAAAAATCATATTTTTATCTCGAAGTTCAATATATAAAAATCATATTTTTATCCCGAAGTTCAATATATAAAAATCATATTTTTATCTCGAAGTTCAATATATAAAAATCATATTTTTATCTCGAAGTTCAATATATAAAAATCATATTTTTATCCCGAAGTTCAATATATAAAAATCATATTTTTATCTCGAAGTTCAATATATAAAAATCATATTTTTATCTCGAAGTTCAATATATAAAAATCATAACAATGACATCTACATTTTCAAAACAACGACTATATTTTCTAAATAATTTTAAACTGATTTTAAAACTGATTTTACTTATGATTTTAAACTGAATTTAAATATGATTTTAAACTGAATCTAAATATGAAAAATAAATAGGAGACCTAAATCAAAACTTACTTTTCCAATCGGTGGGGGGGGGGGGTTTGGGCGTTCGCTGGCGTCTGATGTCGGAGGGGCTCGCTGGGGGGTAGCAGGGCGGCGGGCTAGGGTTCCAAGGCAACGGCGATTTGGTCTGGGGGCTCGGGTTCCTGGCGACATCGGTTTAGCTGGAGGAGAGCGTCAAGAGAGGGGAGGGGAAGGGAGGGGGTGAACGCGAGGGCGACGCGATGCCCTTGGTGGCGGCGGCGATGGCGATCGTCGCCCTTCCTTCTTTTTTTTTTTTTTTATAAATACTGAATCGATTACGGTTTTGAAATGGGGGGGGGGGGCGGTATGACTGAGGTATGGGGAGAAAGTTATTTTTTTTTATTATTATTATTCTATTATATTCTCAAACAGTAACTTTTTCTATCGACTTCAGAATCGAACCCACCGCCTGTCGTCCATAGCGTTTTACCCCCATTCCGAACACAATGGGATATGTATCGTGAGCTGATTCAATCGTTTCGATTAGTTTCTGTTGAATTTACATTTAAATCACTATATTGAATTTTAAACGTACATTTCAAATTACCGGGGTCGCATACAAACTTTAAAAATTCCAGAAAAATATTTTCTAGCTTCGTATTGACAATACGGTCCTAACAAAACTAGTTTCGACGAATTCTGAGACCGTTGGAAAAATGGCCATTTTCCAGTCGATTAAAATCAACTGAAACTGGTCAAACGCGTTTTCCTTTGCCACGCTCACACATTGATTCGAAAAATTATGAAATTTGAAACCTAGCAATAATTTGACACTGCGGATCCAACAAAAGTGGTTTCGTCGAAATCCGAGGTCATTTGCAAAATTTCCATTTTTAAGGGCCTGAATTCCATAGCGACTATTCAGAATTTTCAACTGGACATATCTTTTGATTCCCGCTATGAAATTTTGATTTTTCGGATTCGATGGAAAGATAATATCAATTAGATCCTAATGTTTTTGGTTTCACTAAAATCCGGATTGTTTTGCACCCGGCACATTCAATTGAAGTTTGAAATCGAATTATCGAACTACCGCGCCATTTTCAATTCTATTTATAAATATATATAAATATTTATATTCTAAGGACGACGTATATAATATATACGTTCTAATATATTCAAAATAAAATTTCTCGTCGATATTATTTAAAATAATCTAATTTAAATAATCAAAATTCGCCAAAATTGCCGAAATAAAAATTTTAAACTGGCCCAGATTTTCCGGGTTGTTACAATCTCCCCCACTTAAAACTTTTCGTCCCCGAAAAGGAACAAAGTCGAAAGTGGTTTGATTATTCAGCTCTACGTTCGATCTGGCTTCCATTCTCCAACTTTTCAGTTTCTGAGAATTTTCAAAAATCTGGCTAACACCCTAAATTTTTGAAAAATTTCGCCATAACCTCCCCTGCACCGGGAGCATCGAGGAATTTCAAATAGCTTCCCCGGTCCTTCAGATCTCAAAAAGAAAAAGAAAAAGCCAAGCGGCTAGCCAATAGGCTCATAAAATCATCATCACCCAAACAAAACAGTAAATTATGTAGTAAACATGTACCTATTTGTCGGGCAAACAAATTTTATTCTCTGCTCTAGCCTCCTTGCTATGACCTGTTCAATGTAAGTAAAGGTATATGCAAGCAAATGCGACCAATTTTCAATATAACTCAATATTTGATTCAGTTAGGCATAATGGTTCAAAAATTATCAAACAAATAAACAAACACAAACATCAATCAATTAGTGAATTAACGTTTCAAATTCATAATTTTGATATATATACAAAAATCATGTTTTTGATGCCAATTCCCAACAATGTGTTCTAACTATATTAGTTTTGGTTCTCACACCAGTCTAATGGAAATATATAGAAAATCACACCTTCGAAACACGAACATAAATATTGATGATGCGATCGCTATCATCAATACCATCTCCGGGCGACTACAGTGTAATCCTATATCTATCCAGTATATTAAAACTTCGAATATACGTTCATGACGCGTATATACAAAACCTTTATATATTGGATTGTCCATATCAATAAAAATAAATAATCAAATACGAATAATTGATTTAAATTTTCAAAACAAAATTGGTTTTCATTTTAAAAATATACTCTTCACACTCGTTCTAGGATACTACTGATCCCATCTCTAACGAGTCATTCTAATTGGATATTACTAATCCAATATCTGATGAATTCTTTCGTATGGTTCTAATGTGTCTTGTTCTCTGCTTTGTAAACCAAAGCTCTGATACCAACTGTGACGGCAAGGAATTTCGCTCGGTCCGAACCAGTCGCTAAACTGATCCAGGCCGTTCGAAACGCCCTACGTTTGAGAACAGGACAAAACAGAACACATACAGGAGAACATTTCATTGTATATCACAACAATGCATCAGATTACAAGAATATAAACAAATAAATATTACACAGAAATATCAGAGATTTAAATTACATTTAAATACATCGCAGCGGAAAATAATAAAATACACAACTAGAAGAGATATACGGATACAAAGCTTTCCGGATATCATTCCAGCTGTAAACCAGGATCCTGTGAATATAAATCTGCAAAACCAAAACTACTAGCTGCCCGTGTCGAAAATAGGGGCACCCAGAGTTTAGGTTAAAACAATAAACTCCAGGTCAGTCATGTGACTGGTGTGAGAACTAAAACAGTTATTATTCTTTATTTTAAAAGTTAGGTAAATCAAGGGACCACGCCGTATAACACGGAACGGGTTTCCTCCCAAGAATACCAGTGCATAAAACAAACAGCGCAATGCTAAATAAAGAAAAATGAAGCTGTTATAAGACCCAGGTCCCATCACACAATGCAACGCAGCCGAGGATAGGGTTTTCCCTTATAACAGCCAAAGAATGCTTGATACGGTTAAAACAAATCGTTTGATACTATTATAAGTGCATAGTATATAAAACAACTTCAAATCATAAGTATCAATCATAGGCGGCATGGGTACCATATATCATGTCGCCATACTAGTTCTACAATTAAAACCGCAAATGTCACGTATTTGGAAGTTGGATTTCCATCTATGAACCGAGGCAAAAGATAGTCCTCAACCGATTCGAGACAATCTAGCCCATGTCTCAGGAACAGCCGCAACTGCCCCATGGAGCGACAGGGCCGGTCCACCGATGTGGATTATTATGCCTGAACACTACGTTTCCCCGCCCTTTGGGGCATAAATGAGCCAACGAATGACTCCATCGGACCCGGATCGTCCGATCAAACCGAGGCGCCTCGCAACAGCAACAACCACACAGGTGAAAAGTATATAAATGTCAGGGCTGGTAGGTCACTGACACCACCCTAGCTAGAAAGAAACGCATGCCCTCCCTGAGGTCCTCTCCCTTTTTGGTTCACAACCGGGGTGCGAGGCTCGCGAATCAACGTTACACAAAGCTATGCCACACAGGCTGTGCTTTGATCATCACCACAAGACTTTGCTTTTCAACAGAAGCCTCGATCAATTGCCACTTAGGCATGCCACACAGGCAATTCACTCCATGCGTTTGATATCCATCAATATATAACCCCTGAGCTCGTATGTCTCAGAGAAGGGCGTTAAGCAAGAGAATAAATTCTCCGCCGCCAAGCAGATATATATTTAATAGAGATCAATCAAACGGACTAAAATCCAATGTCAGACACACAGTCCATTTACAAGTCCGTTCTGGGTCTGAACGAAACCGGAGGCACCTAGTACCCCCCATATCCATCGATCTCCAATTACGTCTGGACGATCACCAACTGTTTCCATCTTCTTGGGTGTATAGCCCAATCAAGATCATCAGTAATTATCCAAACGACGTGAAGACTTCTGGTCTTCGACCACCGTCTTCATCTTCGACACCACGTCGAATCACTTATTCAGAATGGGATAAACCCGGTCTTTCTGAATAACTCGCGTATATATTATAAAAGTGTTACACAACCACAACATACGCCTCATTCCAATTCAGAATATTCTTTTATTCAAATATTCCTATACTTTGGGAAAAGTTCCCATTAATTTTATCCAAGATAAATTCTTTAAATTTATTCTTTAATCTCCTTTGAATATCAATTCAAACTAGTCGGGATTAGCGAACCACACCGAAGTAATCATTTATTTTATTTCCCAATCCCAACCTATTCATCCCATGAAGTAAAACTGGTTGTACTTCATATCTAACACCACGGTGTTATCGGTAAATTCAATTACCATTTCACGTTCAAATCTAATTAAAGATTTAACTATCGCCTGAAGTAAAACTGGTGATACTCCATTCTCGATTATTTCAATCTAATTAAAGATTCATTAAAACTCCACTTAGTTTTAATCTTTAACTGGGTTAAAGAATCAGTGTCATTTAAAACACAGTTCACGATAAACCCAAAATCACATTCATTAATTATCGGGTTAAAGAACGAGTGTTATTTAAAAACACCATTCACGATAAACCCCAGAATCAATATCCATTCAATTCCAATTAAATATTGTTTAATTGGTACACTTCATTAAATCTAAATAAAAAGATTTAATCTTTTCTCAATTGGATTCAAGAACAGTGTTAGTGAAGACACCATTCACGACAAACCCAAATCACATTTGATATTAAACACAAGGCTCTGAATAGAAAATATACCGGCTTATATTCAATATCAAATTCTACGATTAACAAATATCGTATTGGAAATAACGATATATATATATCTTTCAAATTCCCATAACACTATCTGTATCATCACGAAATCCAACATCGAAATATTCCGAAGACAATTTCGATTCAAATCCATTCCAATGCAATCATTGGAAATTCTGGTTATTTTTAAAACCCTTTTCACTTTCAATTTATTTATTTAAAAATAAATAGAATTATCATTCTAGTTCAAAACTAGTTCATTTCGATGAAAATCTGTTTTTATCTTTTCAAACATGGAGTTTTTCATCCCAATTCTTTCTAAATCATTTCTTATGATTTTACACAAATTATTACTATTTTTAATAATTTTATCTAGGCCCGTACAGTCGATTTCCACCAATGGCCATCGAACTGCACTTACAGCGACCTTTTTCAAATTTGATTTGGACGTATCTCCAAATCCAACCGTTAGATTTCTAATTTCTAACGTTCGTTAGAAAGCTCTTTTCGATACGAACCCAACGGTTCCGGTTTTAGGAGAATCCGACGGTCGGATCTCCCGTAATGTCCGTTTGAAATAAATGGTCGAAATTCACGAACTGCCGCGGCGCGGCGCGTTCTATTCAGGCCATTATATTATATATATAATATATATAATATATATTTCGTCGATTTTCTATTCAAAACGAATTATATAAATAGTTTTAAAATTTGTTTCAAAATCTATTTCAACTTCCATTTCAATTCAAAGCAAAATTGAATTCTTCTTTATATATTCGTTTCAAAATTCATTTCTATTCAATTCAAATTTCAATTCAATTTGAATTCATTTCAATTCGTTTTCAATTCAATTTGAATTCGTTTTCAATTCATTTTCAAAATCGTTTTCAATTCATTTCATTTCGAAATCGTTTTCAATTCATTTCATTTCGAAATCGATATAAATATCGTTCACGTCAAAATGGCGTCAATCTAATCAACACGGCTTCATAAATTTCTATTTTCAAATATTCTATTTCAAATATCTCTTTTCCAAAATATTTCGTTCAACACATGACCAATCTCAATGGATGAGTACTGTCAACACATGAACCTTTATTTTATATCATTCTTTATTTTTCAAATTGGAATGAGGCTCAATCAATCACCATATAAAGTTAATTATATGGATTCCATACAACACATGTATATAATAGCATTGAAAAATAATCAACCATCAACCAAAGTGCACTACACTGTATAAGCATCAAATATAGATATCTAACGCTTATAACAGCCTGTCAATCAATCGATCGACATATTTAATCAATCAGGATGAGTGAACTTCAAATTTCATCCCAACACCCGTGTGGGGTTTCAAACAATCAAACACAGATTTTATTTGTGCAGTTGGGCAATGTGTAAAATTTATCGACCCAATCAATGTCAGTCAAATCAGTGTACATAAACGAACCGTCCGGTTTGTAAATGAATATTTATTTATTCACATTCACGTTAAAAATTATATTTTTAACGATAAAACATTTTATCCCAACATATGAATTTCTATTCAGTTCATTCTTTTAAATAAAATGATATTTTTTTTATTTTTCTAACTTATTTTAGAAAATTTCGGCGGCATAACGGCACGATACTAGAAACGGGACAAGGCCTAGCCTTATCCCCGGTCTAGTGAAGGCCCACGCCATTCACACATCAATCAAATTCACCAAACAACCAAATTCAAATCAAATCATATAACTAACCTATGCAACCAAACAAACAAGTCCATGGTCTGTGGACGGTTGTGTCGGGTGCTACTAAGCACCGTCTGCATCCTAGTATATATATATAACTAGAAAAAGAAATTGAAGAGTGAGAAGTTCTCACCGAAAGCTATCCCCACTTCACGACACTCCTATTTAGAGACCTTTGTCGTTCTCGCCTTTTCGTCTTCTTCGCTGCCCGTAGCCACTACATATTTAAAAATTACATTTTTACTTCGTTATTCAATATATAAAAATCGAATTTTTACTTTGCTATTCAATATATAAAAATCGAATTTTTACTATGCTATTCAATATATAAAAATCGAATTTTTACTATGCTATTCAATATATAAAAATCGAATTTTTACCATGCTATTCAATATATAAAAATCTAATTTTTATCTCGAAGTTCAATATATAAAAATCATATTTTTATCTCGAAGTTCAATATATAAAAATCATATTTTTATCCCGAAGTTCAATATATAAAAATCATATTTTTATCCCGAAGTTCAATATATAAAAATCATATTTTTATCTCTAAGTTCAATATATAAAAATCATATTTTTGTCCCGAAGTTCAATATATAAAAATCATATTTTTATCTCGAAGTTCAATATATAAAAATCATATTTTTATCTCGAAGTTCAATATATAAAAATCATATTTTTATCCCGAAGTTCAATATATAAAAATCATATTTTTATCTCGAAGTTCAATATATAAAAATCATATTTTTATCCCGAAGTTCAATATATAAAAATCATATTTTTATCTCGAAGTTCAATATATAAAAATCATATTTTTATCTCGAAGTTCAATATATAAAAATCATATTTTTATCCCGAAGTTCAATATATAAAAATCATATTTTTATCTCGTAGTTCAATATATAAAAATCATATTTTTATCTCGAAGTTCAATATATAAAAATCATAACAATGACATCTACATTTTCAAAACAACGACTATATTTTCTAAATAATTTTAAACTGATTTTAAAACTGATTTTACTTATGATTTTAAACTGAATTTAAATATGATTTTAAACTGAATCTAAATATGAAAAATAAATAGAAGACCTAAATCAAAACTTACTTTTCCAATCGGTGGGGGGGGGGGGGTTTGGGCGTTCACTGGCGTCTGATGTCGGAGGGGCTCGCTGGGGGGTAGCAGGGCGGCGGGCTAGGGTTCCAAGGCAACGGCGATTTGGTCTGGGGGCTCGGGTTCCTGGCGACATCGGTTTAGCTGGAGGAGAGCGTCGAGAGAGGGGAGGGGAAGGGAGAGGGTGAACGCGAGGGCGACGCGATGCCCTTGGTGGCGGCGGCGATGGCGATCGTCGCCCTTCCTTCTTTTTTTTTTTTTATAAATACTGAATCGATTACGGTTTTGAAATGGGGGGGCCGGTTTGACTGAGGTATGGGGAGAAAGTTATTATTTTTTTTTTTATTATTATTCTATTATATTCTCAAACAGTAACTTTTTCTATCGACTTCAGAATCGAACCCACCGCCTGTCGTCCATAGCGTTTTACCCCCATTCCGAACACAATGGGATATGTATCGTGAGCTGATTCAATTGTTTCGATTAGTTTCTGTTGAATTTACATTTAAATCACTATATTGAATTTTAAACGTACATTTCAAATTACCGGGGTCGCATACGAACTTTAAAAATTCCAGAAATTTATTTTCTAGCTTCGTATTGACAATACGGTCCTAACAAAACTAGTTTCGACGAATTCTGAGACCGTTGGAAAAATGGCCATTTTCCAGTCGATTAAAATCAACTGAAACTGGTCAAACGCGTTTTCCTTTGCCACGCTCACACATTGATTCGAAAAATTATGAAATTTGAAACCTAGCAATAATTTGACACTGCGGATCCAACAAAAGTGGTTTCTTCGAAATCCGAGGTCATTTGCAAAATTTCCATTTTTAAGGGCCTGAATTCCATAGCGACTATTCAGAATTTTCAACTGGACATATCTTTTGATTCCCGCTATGAAATTTTGATTTTTCGGATTCGTTGGAAAGATAATATCAATTAGATCCTAATGTTTTTGGTTTCACTAAAATCTGGATTGTTTTGCACCCGGCACATTCAATTGAAGTTTGAAATCGAATTATCGAACTACCGCGCCATTTTCAATTCTATTTATAAATATATATAAATATTTATATTCTAACGACGACGTATATAATATATACGTTCTAATATATTCAAAATAAAATTTCTCGTCGATATTATTTAAAATAATCTAATTTAAATAATCAAAATTCGCCAAAATTGCCGAAATAAAATTTTTAAACTGGCCCAGATTTTTCGGGTTGTTACATTAAGGCACTTTCAAGTAGTTTCAAACATGCACTTGGTGTAACAACCCGGAAATTCTAAGCCATTTTTTTTTGGCAATTTTATGAATTTTGATTATTTAAAATGATTTATTTTAAATAATGACAACGAGAAATTTATTTTGAATAACGTATATATTTATATAGATCGTCGTTAGAATATAAATATTTTATTTTAATTATATAACGAGCCTGAAATGGCGCGGTAGTTCGATAATTCGATTTCAAAGTTCAAACGGATGTACATGATTCAAAATAAACTGGATTTTAGCGAAACAAAAAATATTTGAATCGATTTGAAAATATATTTCCAACGAATCCAAAAAAAAATCTAAATTTCATAGCGAGAATCAAAATTTATGCCCAATTGAAAATTCAGAATAGTCGCTATGGAATCCAGGCCTTAAAAATGGAAATTTTGCAAACGACCTCGGTTTTCGACGAAACCACTTTTGTTGGATCCGAGATGTCAAGTTATTGCTAGATTCTAAAATTTGTAATTTTTGAAATCAATATGTGGGCGTGGCGAAGTAAAACGTGTTTTGACAGTTTCAATCAACTTCGATCGACCGGAAAATGGTCATTTTTCAAACGGTCTCGGAAATTGATGAGATTGGTTTTGTTAGGACCATATCGTTAATACAAAGCTAGAAAAAAAAAATTGGGAATTTTTAGAGACAGTATGTGGCCCCGGTAAATTGAAATGTACGTTTGAATTGAATATATATGTAACGACATGGATTTTGCCCAGACCTAATCGATCGCTAAATCGACCAAGACCATTCGTATCCCGTACACACTAACTCTGGGCATACAACACATCAAAACAAATAACAGAAGACTTCTATAAACATCATAATAATGTGACATCAGAGTACAAAATATCAGAGTATATCGAAATATAATCAATATAGCGGAAGAAGATTTTACAATAAATGTAATACAATGCACAGCGGAAATAAATAAATAATACAGCGGAAGACGATAAACGCACTGGACACAGCTTTAAGCTTCGATCCAGAATCCTGCTTATATATCTGCAAAGTAAACTACTCGACTGCCCGTGTGGAAAATAGGGGCACCCAAGTTTGCAAGGAAAAAGTAAACTATAGGTCAGTCGTGGGACTGGTGTGAGAAACTCTAAACAGTTATAGTTAACTTATTTAATAATATGGCACATCACGGGACCACGCCGCTAATGCGGAACGGGTTTATCACCATGAATGCCAGTGTATAAACAAAATTCAATATAGGTATGTGGATCTACTATGCATCAATCAACATGCAATATCCCAATCTACTACCCATTTAGATTAATCACCACACGTAGATTTTCTAAATCCAATTCAATTTACAGAAATTATTCCTTTGGACTTTATTTCCCAATTTTTATTTCAAATCATTTGAAATACATTCTAACTTTCTATGACAAAGTAGATTTCACTTCGGGATCTCAAATCAAATCGTTTGGAAACGTGAATTGTAAGGACCCGTAACTTCCCCGGTAAGGATTGGGCGGATATTATGAGGGCAACACACAAAAGAACGCAAACAGAAGAACATTTCATTGTTAATTACAACAATTCCATCAGAATACACGAATATACAGAGTATGAATTAATATTACACAGAAAATATTAGAGATTTAAATTACATTTAAATACATCGCAGCGGAAAATAATACAATACACAACTAGAAGTAATACACAGATACAGAGCTTTCCGAGTATCGTTCCAGCTGTAAATCAGGAGCCTGTGAATATAAATCTGCAAAACCAAAACTACTAGCTGTCCGTGTCAAAATAAGGGCACCCAGAGTTTAGGTTAAAACAATAAACTCCAGGTCATTCATGGGACTGGTGTGAGAACTAAAATAGTTATTAATCTTTATTTTAAAGTTAGGTAAATCAAGGGACCACGCCGTATAACACGGAACGGGTTTCCTCCCAAGAATACCAGTGCATAAAACAACAGCGCAATGCTAAATAAAGAACAATGAAGCAATTATAAGACCCAGGTCCCATCACACAATGCAACGCAAGACGAAGGATAGGGTTTTTACCTTATAATAGCCAAGAATGGTTGATACGTTTAAAAGAACTCATTTATTATTACTATAAGTGTATAGTGTCAAAACAATTTCAAATCATAAGTATCAATCATAGACGGCATAAGCACCCCATCCCACTATGTCGCCATACTAGGCTCTACAATCAAAACCGCAATTGTCACGTATTGGAAATTAGATTTTCGTCTGTGAACCAAGGCAAAGGGATCGTCCTGTGCTAATTCGAGACTCTCTAGCCCGAGCCTCAGGAACAACCGCAACTGCACCATGGATCGCCAGGGCTGGTCCACCGATGTGGATTATTATGCTTGAACAATACGTCTCCCCGCCCTATGGGGCGTAAATGAGCCAACGAATAACTCCATCGGCTTCACATAGTCACCGATATATCCGAGGCGCCTCGCAACAGCAACAACCACATAAGTCAAACTCATCAGGGCGTGTAAAACCACTGACGCCACTTCTAACTAGAAGGAAACGCATGCCTTCCCTGATGTCCTCTCCCGTTTCTGGTTCACAAACGGGGTGTGAGGCTCGCGAATCAACGTTGCACAAAGCTATGCCACACAGGTCGTGCTTTGATCATCAACCACTAGACTTTTCTTTTCAATAGAAGCCTTGATCATATTGCCACTTAGGCATGCCACACAGGCAATTCACTCCATGTTTTTGATATCCATCAATATATAACCTCTGAGCTCGTACGTCTCAGAGAAGGGCGTTAAGCAAGAGAATAAATTCTCTACCGCCAAACATATATAAATTTAATAGAAATCAATCACACAGAATAAAGTCCAATGTCAGACACACAGCCCATTTACAAGTCCGTTCTGGGCCTGAATGAAACCGGAGGAACCTAGTACCTCCCATATCCATCGATCTCCAAGTACGTATGGACGATCACCAACTGATTCCCTCCTCTTGGGTGTACGGCCCAATCAAGATCATCAGTAATTATCCAAACGATGTGAAGACCTCCGGTCTTCAACCACCGTCTTCATCTTCGACACCACGTCGAATCAGTTATTCGGAATGGGATAAACCCGGTCTTTCTGAATAACTCGCGTATATAATAAACATGTGTTACATAGACACAACATATGCCTCATTCCAATTCATCAGTCACTAACCGTAAATTAGCACGAGAATAATTCCCCAAATATTAACCCCGAAGGCCGAAACCAACATCAGATCAATACCCAGGAAACCATTCTTCTTAGCTAACCTATAGTTAATTTCTAAATTTCACATTCTTAGGGAAAGGTTCCCATTAATTTTATCAAAGATAAATTCTTTAAATTTATTCTTTAATCTCCTTTTGAATATCAATTCAAACTAGTCGGGATTAGCGAACCACACCGAAGTAATCATTTATTTTATTTCCCAATCCCAACCTATTCATCTCGTGAAATAAAACTGGTCATACTTCATATCTAACACCACGGTGTTATCGGTAAATTCAATAACCATTTCACATTCAGATTTAATTAAAGATTTATCTATCACCTAGAGCAAAACTAGTGATACTTTATTCTCGATCTTTTCAATCTAATTAAAGATTCATTAAAACTCCACTAAGTTTTAATCTTTAACTGGGTTAAAGAATCAATGTCATTTAAAACACGGTTCACGATAAACCCAAAATCACATTCCATTCTATCAGCCTTTAACTGTAAAATAGCAAGTGAGCAATTCCCTAAGTATCAACCCCGAGGGCCGAAACCAACATCAGATCAATACCCAAGAAACCATTCAAATTAACTAATCTCCAGTTAGTTTCTGATTTTCTTAAATCCTTTGGGTCTAAGAACAGTATTATTGAAGATACCGTTCACGACAACCCAAATCACATTTGATATTAAATACAAGGCTCTTAGTAGAAAATATATGTAACACCCCACTCCCGCTAAGGTCACTCACTAAGGGAATGCCTTAACTTCGGTGGAGTAATTTAAGTGAATATAGAACAGAAAAATTACAACAAGACAGATATAAATAATACTTGTTAACTAAAACATCATTTCATTGCAGCAGAAGGTAAACATGTTTGGTTACAATAACAAAACCATAAAACAAGAGTCAAGTACTAAATATCCACCCTAATAAAACATAAGTACATAATCCCACTACATAACTAATAGCCATAATAGAAAAGATAAGCTGAGCTTTACATCAACGGTCCAAGCTCCAAAAGATAGATAAAGCAATCTGATCAAAGCCCACTAGTGCTAGGCCCACTCTGAGAACCTGAGGGTTGGGAAAAAGATAAAAAAACAACGGGGTCAGACATAAGTCTGAGCGAGTCCTATAACTTTAACAATACAATCATTAAAGTAATTAGGGTATGATATAAACTTGGTACGGTAACGACTAGGGACAAATGACTACACTAAGCAGCCAACTAGGCATAAGAAGAACGAAGATAACGGTAAAGACGCATCTACCCACCCAAGGATAATTACTACACTTCACCACACCAGTAATTCCTAACTTAAAGGTTGATCCTACCCAAGGACTTAGGAAATTTAACTAGTAGTTTCGTGTACCCCTAGCTGACCACATAGGTGCCGTCTGCCCTTATCTCCACTACTCCCCAAGCGATCGGCTCCCTAACGTAGATATCCGTGCTGGTCCCACAGTGGGGTGTATCTTTCCCCAATGTGGCAACCCAATACCAACACTGATGCACGGCTTATACCTACACGATGCAACAACGTCTTACCTACCAGCCCGGGTCCACACACGCATATGAAACCCGTTGGACTTGCGTTGCCACCGCTAACCCGTTTTGGCCTATTATAGTCAAGCCCAGTACACGTGTCCCGTCCTCAACATTGGTCGAGCCCACAAAGATACGTATGGTTTACTGGTTGAAATGGGCCCCCACAAGCTACCCACCTAAGCTTGCTCCCTCTAGTGTATCCTACTTAACCCTTTAATCATGTTTAATTACATGTTTCCACTTTGGTTAAGTATTCTAATCGTATTTTCTATTGCCACCCAAGGCAACCACTAGATTTCCACATGCCACCCAAGGCACCCACTTAACCCCTCATTCCCCACTACATGCTTATCTGGTTAAGTGTTTCTTAATTGATTAAGACCGTAACCTTCGTAAAGACCTCTCACATTAGACTGTCTTTTATGGCAGCTGGATTTGCCGGTCGGGTCCGGGCCGCCTTACGCCATAACAGAGTCTAACCTCGTGTCTTTACACTTGTCACGTATTTAGTTTATGCCTAAGACCTCTCACATTGGGCCAATCATTTGTAGACGCTAGATTTGCCGGTCGGGTCCGGGCAGTCTTATGCTACAAAAGGGTCTAACCTCATGTCTTAGTCAATTAATTACACCTAATTAATCACCCCTATATTTTGAATTAATTTTCCCTTATTAATTCCAATTTAATGATGTACATAATTGACTCAATTATGTCCATCCACTTATGGTATGCAACATCATACCAATTTTACCACAATTTTGTTAACATGAATATTAACCCCATCGTTCCCCACGTAATACGCTAACATGACATACTTAAAAGGGAAGATTCATCACAAATACAATGGGTTCAACTTAGCATAACATAAGCATCAACCTGGGTTTTAAAGGTGACAACTTGCATATATGACCATAGCATCAAACCCAACTAGCATAAATAATCAACCCAAACTTGCATGAATCACATATGTCATAAAGAGGGTAACTTGCATAGACGTTCATGTCATAGACCTATCATAAAGGGATAAACTTGCATACATGTCATAGGTATAAAAAGGGATGAACTTGCATATTTTACTCATACTAGAAAAGGGGTAAACATGCATATATATGCATGACATACAAAGGGGTAAACTTGCATATGTATGCATATCATACAAAGGTGTAAACTTGCACATGTTACTTGCATATAATCAAACACCAAACTTGCATAACATGTCATATATGAACTTGCATATAATCAAACACCAAACTTGCATAACATGTCATATATGAACTTGCATATAATCAAACACCAAACTTGTATAACATGGTGTCATAATGGATCAATGTTTATCATAGTGATTTGCATAACTAGCATCATGGACATATAGCATAAAACTTGCATAACTAACATCATGAGCACATAGCATATGATAACATAACTTGCATTGATCCACATTCATAACCATAACCTCATTACATCCTATCATAATTAGTTTAGCAATTGCCTGCTAAAGGCATAGAAACTCACAACTTGTTGATTAGCACTCCTATGAAGAAGATTTAATTGCTAGAGTTGATTAGAAGTTGATTTGAGAAGCTATCTTCCTTTCTAATTTGTGGAGGCTCCTTCTAAGTTGCATTTTGACGGCATGATGACATTGTATCTATTTTTAGAATGGATTAGGGTAGTCTTAGGGTGTATTTATAGATTTAGGATGTAGTGTAGGCCCTTAGATTAACCCTAGTTTAGATCTAAACCATCAAAAATCGTCATAGGTCAGCATAACAGACCAGAGAACCAAAACAGGTGCACTAGGCCAGCCAGGGTCAAACCAGAAAGCTGTGCAGGTTTCTGGCTCGACACGGGCGCACTTCCCAAGTGCGCCAGTCTATTTTTATGCTGGCACACTTCACAAGTGCGCCAGTGCATTCTGGCTTGTTTTCGGTTTTTCTGCCTAACTTCGTTCGTCCATATCTTCTTCATACAACTCCGATTTTCGCAAACTCGGGCTCTATTTCGCCTATTTTTCCGAGACGAACGCAACGGCATAGCCCGTTTCCCCTGATTCAGAACTTAAAATTTAATTCTGCCCTGATTTATATTATAACAAGTTATTCAACATACGGGGTGTTACATTCTCCCCTACTTAAAGGATTTCGTCCCCGAAATCTCTAAGTCAAGAAGAACGTATCCTACCAACCAAACAACCATCTACTAAACCATCAAACACTGGCATCCATTGTCCTTAAAATTTCTAATGACGTATGAACATATGCAAAAAATGTGTGTATATATGTTCCCTGCCTAATGCAAAATCAGGCGGTCTACTGATTCAGTTGACCTCCTTAATGCAAACCATGATAGTGTCATGCATCCAATATGTATGCGAAAGAACCCTATCGACACATGCTATATCTACATGAGTGCACAATCATTCACAATAAAAATGCATCATCCATATGATAACGCAACCATTATACATCCATCAACTAGCTACATACACACAATTTATATGCAGTATGCAATATGAAGTGACTGAGCCGATCTAGTGTCTAAAGTGTGTGTATATGCATCCACGAGCAACCACTTGCAAACACTTGCATCCACATGTATCCATCATACATAACATGTCTCAAACACATGTTTCAACCATAGGTTTACCCTATCTAAAGGTCAAAAGTACTACCGAGAGGACATACTAAAGATAAGATAAGTACAAGATAAGCGATAAAGGAGAAGTTAAAAGACATACCTCGAAAAGGAAAGGGTACAATGAATGCATCTTCATTTCTTTCTCCCAAGTAGCGTTGCTCTCATCATCTCCCCATTGCACTTTGACTAGCTGAACCTCTCTGTTTCCCAACTTCCTAGTCTCTGACCCAAGGATGCGAGTAGGAGCTCGACGAATCGTCGCATCACGCTCTACATCCACTTCTCTAAGCAAGCTCGGCTCTACCACCTCCGCGGTCTCATGTAGGCACTTCCTCAAATGCGACACATGGAATACATCATGTAAACCACTAAGTCTCTCGGGCAACTCTACTCTATATGCCATCTGTCCAATCTTTTCCTTAATAGGAAACGGCCCTACAAACCTTGGTGCTAACTTCCCAACGGACCCGAAGCGAACAACATTCCGTAATGGAGACACTTTAACAAAGACCATGTCCCCAACATCAAACTCAAGATCTGTTCTCCTCTTATCCGCATAAGATTTCTGTCTGTCTTGCGCCGCTTTCATCCTTCTTCGAATCAAATCAATCTTTTCTGAAGTTTCTCTAACCATATCGGGCCCAAGCAAGATCTTATCCGTAGATTCCCACCAACATGTAGGTGACCGACAAGGCATTCCATAAAGAGCTTCGAAAGGAGCCATGCCAATACTAGACTGAAAGCTGTTATTATACGCGAACTCCACCAATGGAAGATGCTCTTCCCATGTACCTCCAAAATCCAAGATACATAGCCTCAAAAGGTCTTCTAGAATACGATTCACCCTTTCGGTCTGGCCGTCCGTCTGAGGATGATATGCGGTGCTCAAACACAACTGAGTCCCTACCGCCTCTTGCAAACTCTTCCAAAACTCGCTAGTGAAGATAGGATCTCGATCGCTCACTATGCTCGAAGGTACTCCATGTAACCGAACTATCTCTTGAAGGTAAACTAAAGCTAGCCATGGAGCAGTCCTCTTACTCTTCAGGGGTATGAAATGGGCGCTCTTAGTAAGTCTGTCTACCACAACCCAAATTCTCGTATTACCCTTCCTCGATCTCGGTAACCCATCAATAAAATCCATCGAGACGCTATCCCGCTTCCATTGCGGAACTTCCAATGGGTTAAGCAACCCACCAGGTTTCTTTTGCTCCGCTTTCACTTGTTGGCACACCAAGCATCTAGCGACATACTCGGCCACATCTTTCTTCATACCGGCCCAAAAGAAAACTCGCTTCATGTCTTGGTACATCTTGTCCCCACCGGGATGAATGGTCATCTTCGAACGATGTGCATCATCAAGAACAGCCTTCTTCAAACCCTCGTCTTGCGGTACACAAAGTCTACCGTCTCTACGCAACCACCCCTTACCATCTAGGGTGTATCTACTCAAATGGTTGGACGACTCCCCCGTTATGAGCTTCTCTACTAACTCAACCAACTGTGGGTCGTCCCGTTGTGCCTCACCAATCCATCCCAAAAGAGTAGGTCTGACCCCTAAGGATGCTAGCGAACCAGGTATAAAGTCAACGGAAGGTCTGAAGTCAAACATCGAAATAATTTCCAAGCTTCGTCATTCAACGAACAATGGACTTAAAGACAACCTTTTTCTGCTTAAGGTGTCTGCCACCACATTACCCTTGCCAGGGGTATATGCTATCTCAAAAACATAGGACGCTAAGAACTCCATCCACTTTTGTTGCCTTAAGTTCAAATCCTTTTGTGAAAACAAGTACTTCAACGATTTGTGGTTAGTGAACAATTCGAACCTCTCGCCATAAAGATAATGGCGCCAAGACTGAAGCGCAAAAACAATAGCGGCCAACTCTAGATCATGTGTAGGGTAATTTTTCTCATGCGCTCTCAACTGCCTTCCCCCATAGGCTATTACCCTTCCCTCTTGCATTAAGACTGCGCCTAGTCCTGTCCCGCAAGCGTCGGTATAAACAACAAATGGCTTACTCCCATCTGGCAACACTAAGACTGGAGCTGTGGTTAAAGCTCTCTTTAACCGTTGGAACGCATCATCACAATCTACGTCCCATGTGAAGACTAGATTCTTCTTTGTCAAGCGAGTTAATGGGGCTGATATCTTCGCGAAGTCCTTGATAAACTTCCTATAGTAGCCAGCCAACCCCAAGAAACTCCTCACCTCGGTAGCATTCTTCGGAACCTTCCATTCTTGGATGGATACTACCTTCGCGGGATCCACAGCTATCCCTTCCTTAGAGACCACGTGCCTTAAGAACCGCACTTCCTTCCTCCAAAAGTGACATTTAGAGAATTTAGCCTTAAGTCTATGCACTCGAAGAGTCTCCAACACTTCCCTAAGATGTAGGGCATGCTCTTCTTCACTCTTAGAAAAGACCAAGATGTCATCCACAAAGACCACCACGAACTTATTAAGGTACCCCCTGAACACCCTACTCATCAGATCAACAAAGTATGCGGGGGCGTTCGTCAATCCAAAGGGCATCACAAGCCACTCATAAAAACCATCCGGAGTCCTAAAGGCAGTCTTGTCTATGCAATCCTTAGCCACTTTCAACTGATGAAACCCCGTGGCTAAGTCCAACTGCGAAAACACTGAGGCGCCAACCAACTGATCAAAGAGATCATCAATCCTCGGCAATGGGTGTCTATTCTTCTTTGTAATCTTGTTGAGTTCTCTATAGTCTACACAAAGTCTGAGGGACCCATCCGCCTTCATGGCAAAAACTACTGGAGCACCCCACTTCGATATACTTCGTCTTATGAACCCCTTCTCAAGCAACTCCCCTACTTGCTTATGGAGTCCCCTCCTCTCACGAGGAGCCATGTGGCATACTGGCAAAGATACTGGCTTAGCATTGTCCACCAGATATATTCGAAAGTCTATCTCCCGCTTCGGAGGTAAGCCCTTCACCTCCTCAAACACATCCGAGTATTCCCGGACCACTCTAACAGATCGCAAACTCTCGACCGAAGCATCAAGCGATTCAAGATAACTTAGCATAACAGAATCCATGGGATTACAAGAGATCTCGAGAGTGTTACCCAAGCGGGTCATGAGCCTAACAACTCTCCTTTCAAAATCAAGAACGGCACCATTACTGGATAACCAGTCCATGCCCAAAATCAACCCATAGCCCGTGAAGCCCAAAACAAAAGCATCACATCTAAACTCAACCTAAGTATGGAAATCTTCAAACCCAAACATATCATGGACAAATAAGTGGAGCCCCCAATTGGGTTTGAAACAACCAAGGGTTCATCTACTAGACTGGTGTCTAAGTGCAGTGACTCAACTAATAATGATGAGATAAACGAATGCGATGCGCCAGAGTCGAATAAAGTACGGACAGGATGATCAAACAGAAAAACCAAACTTTCAACGGAAATAGTTCTACCTCTTTCCTGAATCGGTGGAACCACGAGAGCCTGAGCTTGCCCCCTTGCCTGACCTGGTGCCATAAGAGCTTGCACCTGTCCTCCTGAGGAAGATCCCGTCCTCTGCCCCTTCTTAGGGCAGTCCTTCACTAGATGCCCTGCTTCACCACAGTGGAAGCAACCAGTCTTCTTTTTCTTCCGACAATCTTTGCTTAGGTGGCCTGGTGTCCCACAATTGAAGCACTTCTTCTTTCCCTTTCCACCGTTGCCTTTCCCACCCTTGTTTTGCTGTTGCTGTTGAGGTCTCTTCTGATCTCCTTTCTTCTCGGGTGCCTTATTAGCATTGGGACCCTTCTCTTCCTCATGCATGAGTGCCATATCTACTAGCTTCTCAAAGGTGGCCCCCATAGGGATGTGAGTCACAGCCAATCCATGCATCGGTTCATTCAAGCCCTTAACGAACCTCAAAGCCTTCTTCTCCGGTGTATTCACCATGTCTATGCCAAATCTTGCTAGTTGATTAAACTTGTTGACATAATCCTTCACTGATAAGTTTCCTTGCTTTAGTGTCAAGAATCTTTCCATATACAGATTTTCTTCCGCACGTGAAAGAAACTTCGCCTCAAACCTTTGCCTGAAATCCGCCCAAGAGTCAACTAGGCGTTCTCCATTAGTGACCTCCCACCCGAACGAGGCCTCTCCCTTCATTAACCAAGCTGCTAACTTGACTTTCTTTCCTTCTTCCATCTCAAAGATGTCTATCAACTCTTCCATCTCCTTAAGCCAATCCCTAGCTTCCACAAAAGTTTCTGATCCTTGAAAAGGTTTCCCTCATATAGCCTTAAATTCCTTGCAAGTCTTAGCAAAAGTATCCGCGCGAGGAGGAGGAGGAAGATCAGGTGCAACTGGTGGTGGAGGAACATTTGCTGGACCCACAGCGGCGACCCTAGCCTACATCAATCTCCTATACCATACTGGTATCGTCACACCCTCCGGAAAGTTAAGATCTTCAGCCATGCTGAAACGAAAAAGGAAAGATTCAAAACGGAGAATTCGAAAGATAAAGATATGGCTATTGGGGATTATGCTTTTCTTTCAAAAACTTTCCTATTAAAAGACATGTTTTTGAAAATACTTCTTCCAAAAATGTTTTTAGAAAAATAGTTTTTCTAAAAAAATTATCTGTTCTGGTAACCTTCAACTCTTATACCACGTGTAACACCCCACTCCCACTAAGGTCACTCACTAAGGGAATGCCTTAACTTCGGTGGAGTATTTTAAGTGAATATAGAACAGAAAAATTACAACAAGACAGACATAAATAATACTTGTTAACTAAAACATAATTTCATTGCAGCAGAAGGTAAACATGTTTGGTTACTATAACAAAACCATAAAATAAGAGTCAAGTACTAAATATCCATCCTGATAAAACATTTAGTACATAATCCCACTACATAACTAATAGCCATAATAGAAAAGATAAGCTGAGCTTTACATCAACGGTCCAAGCTCCAAAAGATAGATAAAGCAATCTGATCAAAGCCCACTAGTGCTAGGCCCACTCTGAGAACCTGAGGGTTGGGAAAAAGATAAAAAAACAACGGGGTCAGACATAAGTCTGAGCGAGTCCTATAACTTTAACAATACAATCATTAAAGTAATTAGGGTACGATATAAACTTGGTACGGTAACGACTGGGGATAAATGACTACACTAAGCAGCCAACTAGGCATAGGAAGAACGAAGATAACGGTAAAGACGCATCTACCGACCCAAGGATAATTACTACACTTCACCACACCAGTCATTCCTAACTTAAAGGTTGATCCCACCCAAGGACTTAGAAAATTTAACTAGTAGTTTCGTGTACACCTAGCTAACCACATAGGTGCCGTCTGCCCCTGTCTCGACTGGGTGTACCCACTACTACCCAAGCGATCGGCTCCCTAACGTAGATATCCGTGCTGGCCCCACAGTGGGGTGTATCATTCCCCAATGTGGCAACCCGATACCAACACTGATGCACAGCTTATACCTACACGATGCAACAACGTCTTACCTACCAGCCCGGGTCCACACACGCATATGAAACCCGTTGGACTTGCGTTGCCACCGCTAACCCGTTTTGGCCTCTTATAGTCAAGCCCAGTACGCGTGTCCCGTCCTCGACATGGGTCGAGGCAACAAAGATACATATGGGTTACTGGTTGAAACGGGCCCCCACAAGCTACCCACCTAAGCTTGCTCCCTCTAGTGTATCCTACATAACCCTTTAATCATGTTTAATTACATGTTTCCACTTTGGTTAAGTATTCTAATCGTATTTTCTATTGCCACCCAAGGCAACCACTAGATTTCCACATGCCACCCAAGGCACCCACTTAACCCCTCATGCCCCACTACATGCTTATCTGGTTAAGTGTTTCTTAATTGATTAAGACCGTAACCTTTGTAAAGACCTCTCACATTAGACTCTCTTTTATGGCAGCTGGATTTGCCGGTCGGGTCCGGGCAGCCTTACGCCATAACAGAGTCTAACCTCGTGTCTTTACACATGTCACGTATTTATTTTATGCCTAAGACCTCTCACATTGGGCTAATCATTTGTAGCTGCTAGATTTGCCGGTCGGGTCCAGGCAGTCTTATGCTACAAAAGGGTCCAACCTCGTGTCTTAGTCAATTAATTACACCTAACTAATCACCCCCATATTTTGAATTAATTTTCCAGAATTAATTCCAATTTAATGATGTACATAATTGACTAAATTATGTCCATCCACTTATGGTAAGCAACATCATACCAATTTCACCACAATTTTGTTAACATGAATATTAACCCCATCGTTCCACATGTAATACGCTAACATGACATACTTAAAAGGGAAGATTCATCACAAATACAATGGGTTCAACTTAGCATAACATTAGCATCAACATGGGTTTTAAAGGTGTCAACTTGCATATATGACCATAGCATCAAACCCAACTAGCATAAATAATCAACCCAAACTTGCATGAATCACATATGTCATAAAGAGGGTAACTTGCATAGATGTTCATGTCACAGACCTATCATAAAGGGATAAACTTGCAAACATGTCATAGGTCTAAAAAGGGATGAACTTGCATATGTTACTCATATCATAAAAAGGGGTAAACATGCATATATATGCATGACATACAAAGGGGTAAACTTGCATATGTATGCATATCATACAAAGGTGTAAACTTGCACATGTTACTTGCATATAATAAAACACCAAACTTGCATAACATGTCATATATGAACTTGCATATAATCAAACACCAAACTTGTATAACATGGTGTCATAATGGATCAATGTTTATCATAGTGATTTGCATAACTAGCATCATGAACATATAGCATAAAACTTGCATAACTAGCATCATGGACATATAGCAGAAAACATGCATAACTAACATCATGCGCACATAGCATATGATAACATAACTTGCATTGATCCAAATTCATAACTATAACCTCATTACATCCTATCATAATTAGTTTAGCAATTGCTTGCTAAAGGCATAGAAACTCACAACTTGTTGATTAGCACTCCTATGAAGAAGATTTAGTTGCTAGAGTTGATTAGAAGTTGATTTGAGAAGCTATCTTCCTTTCTAATTTGTGGAGGCTCCTTCTAAGTTGCATTTTGACGGCATGATGACGTTGTATCTATTTTTAGAATGGATTAGGGTAGTCTTAGGGTGTATTTATAGATTTAGGATGTAGTTTAGGCCCTTAGATTAACCCTAGTTTAGATCTAAACCATCAAAAATCGTCACAGGTCAGCAGAACAGACCAGAGAACCAAAACAGGTGCACCAGGCCAGCCAGGGTCAAACCAGAAAGCTGTGCAGGTTTCTGGCTCGACACGGGCGCACTTCCCAAGTGCGCCAGTGTATTTTTGTTCTGGCGCACTTCACAAGTGCACCAGTGCATTCTGGCTTGTTTTCGGTTTTTCTGCCTAAATTCGTTCGTCCATATCTTCTTCATACAGACTCCGATTTTCGAAAACTCGGACTCTATTTCGCGTATTTTTCCGAGACGAACGCAATGGCATAGCCCGTTTCCCCTGATTCAGATCATAAAATTTAATTCTGCCCTGATTTGTATTATAACAAGTTATTCAACATACGGGGTGTTACAATATATCGGCTTATATTCAATATTAAATTCTATGACCAACAAATATCGTATTAGAAATAACGATATAAATATATCTTTCAAATTTCCATAACAATATCTGTATAATCACGAAATCCAACATCGAAATATTCCAAAGATAATTTCGATTCCAATCCATTCCAATTCAATTATTGGAAAATCTGGTTATTTTTAAAACCAGTTCAAATCCACTTAATTTATTTTAAAAATAAATAGAATTATAATTCTAGTTCAAGACTAGTTCATTTAGATAAAAATCTATTTTTATCTTTTCAAATATGGATTTTTTCATCCCAATTCTTCACAAATCATTTCTTATGAATTTACACAAATAATTATTATTTTTAATAATTTTATCAAGGTCCGTACAGTCGATATTCATTTCAAAATATCAGATTTTGAAATCACTTTCTATATTCATTATAAAATGAATAAAATCGATATAAATATCGTTCACGTTAAAATGGCGTCAATCTAATCAACACGGCTTTTATTCAACACATGAATGTTTATTCTATTCAACACACGAATATTTTTCAATTCAACACATGAATTAATTTTGTATTCAATACATGAATTTATTTTCTGTTCCACACATGAATTTATTTTTCTATATTGGAATGAGGCCCAATCAATTACCATATAATGTTAATTATATGGATTTTCTACAACACATGTATATAATAGCAACGATAAATAATCAACCATCATCCAGAGTGCACCACACAACTGCATAAGCATTAAATATAAGTAATTAACGCTTACACAGTCTGTCAACCCACCGATTGACATAAAACTAAACAATCGAGATTAGTGTATGTCAAATATCATCCCAATACCCGTGAATGGTTTCCAATCAACAAACACATATTTTATTTGTGTAGTTGGGCGATGTGAAAAATTTATCATCCCAATCAATATCAGTTAAATCAGTGTATATAAACAAATCGTACGATTTGTTTATAAATATTTATTTCATATACACGTTAAAAATTATATTTTTATCTATAATATATTTTCCACTATTTAATATTTTATTTCATTCCACATCACACAATCAAATTTCACAACACAAACAATCACATAAACAAGTCATCCATGGTCTGTGGACGACGGGTGTCGGGTGCTGCTAAGCACCATCTGCATCGTAGTATATATTTTAACTAGAAAAACAAAAAGTGAGAAGTTCTCACTGACTAGCTAAACCTATTCATCGCGACTCTTCATATGTAGGAACTCTTCGCCGTGCTTCCAACGCAGTCTGTTCCACGAAGTTCATATTAAAAATCACATTTTTATAACTTCGCTATATATATATAAATTATATTTTTATTCTCTTCATCATATAAAATTTATATTTTTATTCTCTAGAATCAATCCATCATACCGCTAAAAATCATATCTTTACAACGTTAAAAATCTTATCTTTATATGATTGAAAATCATATCTTTTCCTTTCTAAAGGTCGTATCTTTTCACGTTTAAAAATCTAATCTTTCTAAAGTTAAAAATCGCATTTTCAAACTAATAAAAATTGTATTTTTATTTACTTAAAAATCCAATTTTTCCATTCATAAAAACCACATTTATATAATCAAAAATTATATTTTTACCTTCATAAAAATTCAATTTTTAATTATTTTAAATAAATAAAAACAAAGTAAAAATAAAAACAAATTAAAATAAAACTTACAGCAGCTGGAGGAGGAAAATCGAATTGGAGAGGGGTCTTGCCGCAGCATTTGGGTGGCGCGGGGTCGGATTTGTGGTGGCGGCCAGATCTGAAAGGGGGCGGCGGTAAGTGGGGCCACTGGTGACGGGGATCAGTAGGCGGGAACGACGGTTGTATGAGTTCGAGGGGCTAGGGCGTCGGATCTTCAATGGGAGAATGGGGAGGAGGCGATAGGAGGAGGAATGGGGATGCGGCGATCGTGGGTGGTGGATGACGATCGAGGGGCGACGCAGATCGCGATTTGAGTTTTTTTTTCTTTTTTTTCTTCTGAATCGTGAAAAGGAAAAGAAAAGGGGGGCGTTGACTAAGGGAAAGGAGGGGAATATATTATTTAATTAATTTATTATTTTATTTTCTATATAAAGCACCTTTTTATTTCGAATTCAAAATCGAACCCACCGTCTGTCGTTCGTAGATAATCACCCCCATTCCGAACACAATGGGATATTTATCGTAAGCTGATTCGACTGTTACGATCATTTTCCGTTCAAATCAAAATTTAACTCTATATATTGAATTTGAATGCACATTTCAATTTACCGGGACCAAATATTAACTCGAAAAATCCTTGGAAAATATTTTCTAGCTTCATATTGACGATACGATCCTAACAAAATTAATTTCGTCAAATTCTGAGACCGTTTGAAAAATAACCGTTTTCCAGTCGATTAAAATCAACTGAAACTGGTCAAACCCGTTTTCCTTTGCCACGCTCACATATTGATTCGAAAAATAACGAATTTTGGAATCTAGCCATAATTTGACATCATGGATCCAACAAAAGTGGTTTCGTCGAAATCCGAGGTCGTCTGCAAAACGGCTATTTTCAAGGCCTTTATATGTATTAAAATATATATAAATTCCACAGCGACTTTTCTGAATTTTAAACTAGGGATATCTTTCAACTTCTAAAGCAAAATATGAGTTTCTTACATTCGTTAGAAAGACATCGTCAAACAGATTCAAATATTTCTTATTTCGTCCAATTCCGACTTAAAACGGATTCTATATATTCATTTGAAATTCGAAATCGAATATTCGAACTACCGCGACATTTCAGGCTCGTTATATAATTAAAATAAATTTATTCGTTTTAACTTCATCGAAAATAGATTTTTCGTCGTTATTATTTAAAATAATTCATTCTAAATAATCAAAATTCATTAAAATAGCCAAAATAAAAATTTTAAATTGGCTCAGAATTCCGGGTTATTACAATCTCCCCCACTTAAAACTTTTTGTCCCCAAAAAGGAACGAAGACGAAAGTTGTTTAACTAATCAACTCAACTTTCATTATTTTCTTTATGGCTTATGTTCTTCAACTTTTCAGTTTCTAAGAACTTTTCAAATTTTTCAAAAATTTGGCTAACACCCTAAATTTTCGAAAAAATTCGCCATAACCTCCCCTACACCGGGGACTTGGGGATATTTCATATAGCCTCCCATGGCCTTCTTCAATCCAAAAGAAAAAGAAAAAGCCAAACGGCTAGCCAATCAGCTCATAAAATCATCCAAAACCCTAGAAATACAATAAACATGTACCTATTTGTTGGGCAAACAATTTTATTCTTTGGCTCTAGCCTCCTTGCTATGACCTGTTCAATGTAAGTACATGTATATGCAAACAAATGCGACAAATTTTCAATACACTCACTATTTGATACAATTTGGCTAAAGGTTCAACATTTAATTAATCAAACAATACAACCAACAATCAATTAGTTGATTAGCTTTCCAAATTCATAACTTTGATACATAGTCCAAAAATCACATTGTTGATGCCAAATCACAACAATAAGACCCATCTAATTTTGGTTATCACACTAGTCAATTGGAATCATATAGAAATCCCACTTTCGAAACACGAAAATAAATTTTGATGATGCTCGAGCGATCATCAGAATCATCTTTGAGCGACAAGAGTGTGATTCTATATCTATCCAGTATATTAAAACTTCGAATACACATTTGCAAGGCGTATATGCAAAATCTTTATATAATGGATTGTCCAAATTCAATATAAAATAAATAATCAAATACGAATAATTGATTTAAATTTCAAATCAAAACTTATTTTCATTTTTATTTTTTAAAAACAACACTCTTTACACTCGTTCTAGGATACTACTGATCCTATATCTAACAAGTCATTCCCATTGGATATTACTAATCCAATTTCTGATGAATTCTTTCGTATGGTTCTAATGCGTCTTGTTCTCGAGCTCTGTAAACCAAAGCTCCGATACCACTGTAAGGACCCGTAACTTCCCCAGTAAGGAAAGAGCGGATACTATGAGGACAACACACAAAAGAACGCAAATAAAAGAACATTTCATTGTTAATTACAACAATTCCATCAGAATACACGAATATATAGAGTATGAATCAATATTACACAGAAAATATTAGAGATTTAAATTACATTTAAATACATCGCAACGGAAAATAATACAATACACAACTAGAAGTAATACACGGATATAGAGCTTTTCGAGTATCGTTCCAGCTTTAAATCAGGATCCTATGAATATAAATCTGCAAAGCCAAAACTACTAGCTGCCCGTGTCAAAATAAGGGCACCCAGAGTTTAGGTTAAAAAAATAAACTCCAGGTCAGTCATGGGACTGGTGTGAGAACTAAAACAGTTATTAATCTTTACTTTAAAGTTAGGTAAATCAAGGGACCACGCCGTATAACAAGGAACGGGTTTCCTCCCAAGAATACCAGTGCATAAAACAACAATGCAATGCTAAATAAAGAACAATGAAGCTATTATAAGACCCAGGTCCGATCACACAATTCTACGCAAGCCGAAGGATAGGTTTTTTTACCTTATATTCGCCAAGAATGCTTGATACGTTTAAAACAAATCATTTAAAATTACTATAAGTGTATAGTGTCAAAACAATTTCAAATCATAAGTATCAATCATAAACGGCAAAAGCGCCCGATCCCACTATGTCGCCATACTAGGCTCTACAATCAAAACCGCAATTGTCACGTATTGGAAATTGGATTTCCGTCTGTGAACCAAGGCAAAGTGATCGTCCTGTGCTAATTCGAGACTCTCTATCCCGAGCCTCAGGAATAGCCGCAACAGCACCATGGATCGTCAGGTCCGGTCCACCGATGTGGATTATTATGCCTGAATAATACGTCTCCCTGCCCTATGGGGCGTAAATGAGCCAACGAATGACTCCATCGGCTTCACATAGCCACCAATATATCCGAGCGCCTCGCAACATCAACAACCACATAAGTCTAACTAATCAGGGCGTGTAAAACCACTGACGCCACTTCTAACTAGAAGGAAATGCATGCCCTCCCTGATGTCCTCTCCCGTTTCTGGTACACAACCGCGGTGTGAGGCTCACGAATCAACGTTACACAAAGCTATGCCACATATTTCGTGCTTTGATCATCAACCAAAAGACTTTTCTTTTCAACAGAAGCCTTGATCATATTACCACTTAGGCATGCCACACAGGCACTTCGCTCCATGCGTTTGATATCCATCAATATATAACCTCTGAGCTCGTACCTCTCAGAGTAGGGCGTTAAGCAAGAGAATAAATTCTCCGCCGCCAAATAGATATGTATTTAATAGAAATCAATCACACAGAATAAAATCCAATGTCAGACACACCGTCCATTTACAAGTCCGTTATGGGTCTGAACGAAACCAGAGGCACCTAGTACCTCGCATATCGATCGATCTCCAAGTACGTCTGGACAATCACCAACTTATTCCCTCCTCTTGGGTGTACGACCCAATCAAGATCATCAGTAATTATCCAAATGACGTGAAGACCTCCGGTCTTCAACCACCGTCTTCATCTTCGACACCACGTCGAATCGGTTACTCAAAATGGGACAAACCCGGTCTTTCTGAATAACTCGCGTATATAATAAACATGTGTCACACAAATACAATATACGCCTCATTCCAATTTATCAGTCACTAACCGTAAATTAGCACGAGAATAATTCCCCAAATATTAACCCCGAAGGCCGAAACCAACATCAGATCAATACCCAGGAAACCATTCTTCTTAGCTAACCCACAGTTAATTTCTAAATTTCACATTCTTAGGGAAAGGTTCCCATTAATTTTATCAAAGATAAATTCTTTAAATTTATTCTTTAATCTCCTTTTGAATAACAATTCAAACTAGTCGGGATTAGCGAACCACACCGAATAATCATTTATTTTATTTCCCAATCCCAAACTATTCATCTCACGAAGTAAAACTGGTCATACTTCATATTTAACATCACGGTGTTATCGGTAAATTCAATTACCATTTTACGTTCAAATCCAATTAAAGATTTTACTATCGCCTAGAGCCAAACTGGTGATACTCCATTCTCGATCTTTTCAATCTAATTAAAGATTCTTTAAAACTCCACTTAGTTTTAATCTTTAATTGGGTTAATGAATCAATGTCATTTAAAACACGGTTCACGATAAACCTAAAATGACATTCCATTTTATCAGCCTTTAACCGTAAAATAGCAAGTGAGCAATTCCCTAAGTATCAACCCCGAAGGCCGAACCCAACATCAGATCATTACCCAAGAAACCATTCAACTTAACTAATCCCCAGTTAGTTTCTGATATTCTTAACTCCTTTGGGTCCAAGCACAGTATTATTGAAGATACCTTCACGACAACCCAAAATCACATTTGATATTTAATACAAGGCTCTGAATAGAAAATACATCGGCTTATATTCAATATCAAATTCTATGACCAACAAGTATCGTATTGGAAATAACGATATAAATATATCTTTCAAATTTCCATAACAATATCTGTATAATCACGAAATCCAACATCGAAATATTCCAAAGATAATTTCGATTCCAGTCCACTCCAATTCAATTATTGGAAATTCTGGTTACTTTTAAAACCATTTCAAATCCACTTTATTTATTTTAAAAATAATTAGAATTATAATTCTAGTTCAAAACTAGTTCATTTCGATAAAAATCTATTTTTATCTTTTCAAATATGGAGTTTTTCATCCCAATTCTTCACAAATCATTTCTTATGGTTTTACACAAATAATTATTATTTTTAATAATTTTATCAAGGCCCGTACAGTCGATTTCCATCAACAGCCATCGAACTGCACTTACAGCGACCTTTTCCAAATTTGATTTGGACATAATTTCAAATCCGACCGTTAGATTTCAAATCTATAATATTCCTTAGAAAGCTCTTTTCGATTTGAACCCAATGGTTCCGGTTTTAGGAGAATCCGACAGTCGGATCTCCCGTAATATCCATTCGAAGTTAATGGTCGAAATTCGCGAACTGCCGCGGTACAGCGCGTTCTATTCAGGCCATAACATATATATATATATAATATATATTATATATATTCCATTGATTTCCTTTTAAAACGTATTTTATAAACCGTTTTAAATTCGTTTTCAAAACGATTTCAACTTCATATTCAAATTCAAATCAAAATTGAATCTTTCCAATATAAATTCATTTTAAATTCATTTCAACTCGATTTCAATTCAAATCCATTTCAGTTCAAATCGGTTTCAATTCAAATCGATTTCAGTTCAATTTCAGTACGCTTTAAATTCAATTCAAAACGATTCCAATTCTATTTCAATCTAATTAGAATGTCAATTCTTTTCAATTTAATTCGAATTTCAATTTATTTCAATTTAATTCGAATTTCAATTCATTTTAGTTTAATTCGAATTTCAATTCATTTCAATTTAATTTGAATTTCAATTCATTTTAAAATATCAGATTTTGAAATCACTTTCGATATTCATTATAAAATGAATAAAATCGATATAAATATCGTTCATGTTAAAACGGCGTCAATCTAATCAACACGGCTTTTATTCAACACATGAATGTTTATTCTATTCAACACATGAATATTTTTCTATTCAACACATGAATTTATTTTCTATTCAATACATGAATTTATTTTCTATTCCACACATGAATTTATTTGTAACGACATGGATTTCGCTCGGACCTAATCGATCGCTAAATCGACCAAGACGGTTCGAATCCCGCATACGCTAACTCTGGGTATACAACACATCAGAACAAATAACAGAAGACTTTTATAAACATGATAATAATTTTAAATCGGAGTACAGAATATATCAGAGTATATCGAAATATAATATAGCGGAAGATTAATTTTACAATAAATGTAATACAATTCACAGCGGAAATATAAACTAAACAGCGGAAGACTGTAAATGCCCGGACACAGCTTAAAGCGTCAATACAGAATCCTGCTCAATGCATCTGCAAAACAAACTACTCGACTGCCCATGTGGAAAATAGGGGCACCCGAGTTTGCAAGGGAAAAGCAAACTACAAGTCAGTAATGGGACTGGTGTGAGAAACTCTGAACAATTATAATTAACCTATTTAATAATAAGACAAATCATAGGAGCACACCGCTAACGCGGAATGGGTTTACCCCCATGAATGTCATTGTATATACAACAATCAGTAATATATATATATATATATATATATATATATATATATATATATATATGGATCTACTATGCATCAATCAACATGCAATATCCCAATCTACCCGTTTAGATTAATCACCACACTTAGATTTTCCAAATCCAATTCAATTTACAGAAATTATTCCTTTGGACTTTATTCCTGATTTCTTATTTCAAATCATTCGAAATACGTATCTAACTTTCTATATCAAAGTAGATTTCATGTAACATCCCATATTTTCTATATATATTTTTCAATTTTAAATAAATAAAATGGAATAATATGGGAAGAATCAAATAATGTTGATGATTGTTTGAATTTAGTATAATAGATTTTTCAAATTTAGTTCATTTAAAAATGTTGTAATTTGGAATTTAAGATTTTATTAGTAAAATGAATTTGAGTGGATTAATTTAAAGGTGAAATTCAAATTTAATTTCGAAGTGGTGGAAATTTAAGTTGTTTAAGTTAAATTTGAAATTCAAAACTTGAATTAGTAAATGATCATATGTGGAACTTAAAGATTTATGAGATAAATTTATGGAATTTACTTAAGTTATAATTTGGTTTAAATTTGAATTTAATGAATATTCAAATTGAATTAAAACAGTTAAATGAATATTTGAATATTTTATTAATCGATTAACAGTGAAATTTAACTGTTTTGGCAACTGTCTCGGAATCTGACGAAACTGGCGCAATTGGATCCGGAACGGTGAATTGTTGTAGAGTTTCAATTTGCGTTACAATCTGACTTACCGTTTGACCGAACGAGAGAAATTGTGAAGGAGGTCTACGTGATTGGATAATTGTTTGTTTCTTATGTTGGGCCTCCTATAATTATATAAATAAAACTCAGTCAACACCACATCAGTCATTCTCACTACACGTATAATTTACTTCGTTAAATTTTATCTCTAATGGCTGAAACCATTCTTACAAACCCTAGCTGAGATAAAAATACAAACTTTAAAAACCAAATCTCCTCAAACCATATCAAATTATATACCGAATCGAAGCTCTCAACGATACGAAGCTTCTGGTGTAATTCGTTTCGACATGCAGTGCACGATTTTGCCGGAAATCGCGGTCAAAGGCTAGAAACTGCGAAACCCTAAGGTGTGATTTGGGGGTTTTCAATCCGGCAATCAATCGAGGAAATTGAGACCTGGGTTTTGAAGAGGAGTTTGATACGAGTTCAGCCGTGGTGTTCATGTAATTTATTGTGCGTTAGATCGTTGAAATTTGGTGGTTAAAGCTCTGAAAAGACGGTTTTAGGGTTGATGGTGGTCGGAGCTTAGGGCCACCGGAGCAGATGATGTAAGTGATGGCGGATGAATCTCGAGCTGAGTGTCATGGCAGTGGTGATCGGTGAGGGTTTCGTGGTCGGAGGAGGTTGCAATCTATGGTCAAAGTCACGGGTCGATGGGCTCCTTGCGTCGAGCGCTGAAGCGAGAAAAAGAGGAGCGGGAAGATGAATTTCTGAGCTGACGTGTCCAGTTTGGATTGGGTGAGGAATTTGGTTTATTTAATTTATATATTTTGAATTCAAATGGTAAAATACTCATAACTTCTTCATACGAGGTCGAATTGACGCGCGGTTTGTTGCGTTAGGATCGTGGTGGAATTGCGGACGTTTTGGCGCTAACCTGGCTACGTTTAGAGACTGTGAAATTTTGGGCTATGGTTGGACGTTCTTCTGAATTAAAGACCAAAGGTGAGTGATTCTTCGCTCACGAAATACTGAATTATTCCCATATTTATTGAATTAAATTATGAAGTAAGTTTGGTTGCATGGTTGTGTTGGATTGTTGATGTGTGGTTTAAATCTAACATGCAAGTGTGTTAACATGCAATTTAACTAATTGATTTGTTATTTAATTTAATTTAAATCTCTAGTTGAATTCGAACCCTTGTAAAAATCCTGAAACAGTTTAATGCTGATCAGTTGAATGAAATGGTTGTGATGGATGTTGGTTGAAATTTATTACTGAATTTATAGTGACATTTTTATGCTCCTTATTTAGTATATTGTAATGCATGTTGATTTTTTGACGATAAATCCCATTTACCCTTGATGTTGCGGGCATCTAATGAACCCGGGATTTATCGATAAAATGAATTAAGAACACATAGTGAAATGATAAATCTCTGTGACCCAGATTTGGATTGAAATGATAGATCCATCCCTGAAATATCGAGAAATTAAATTTAAAATCACTTGGCCATTGGGTAGATAATTATATACAGACATCGGTTGGTAAAATGATTTTAAATATTTGAAATTTTTATTAATAGAATTTTCCCTCTAAAAGAATGTATCGATACTCGATAATTCAATTCTTTAAAGATTCTGAACTGGGATGTTGATTAAAAGGGTTAAAGAAATTTTCCAAACAAAGTGGAAATATTTAAATCGGAATTTGAATATGATTTAAAATCTTTTCAAATTAAGAGTTGGATTAGAAGGAAATAAATTCTTATGTAATCTGATTTTGGGAAATTTGGAAATCAAAGATATCTGGGTTGTTTTAACTCAGTTGAATATATATTTGAACTCTTGAAATCAAATAGTTGTTTGAACGGGGTTGAAACAAGAGATGGAATTTAATGAACTCCGTTGAGACCGGAGGGTAGATTCAAGTATTTGAAATTTGGAAGGAAGGAAGATTTTGATTAGAGAAATTTATTTTAAATATATTTATGCATTTGATTCCAAACAATTATTCTTGCTTTAAATTTATTACTTGCCTTTACTTATAACTATTGTATTTTTAAATAAATTTTTCCTTATAATTCATTTTTCAAAATTTTCTAGTAAACCTATATTTTAAGTAAATATATAATATTTAAATTACTAATTTATTTTAATTATTATATCCTATATGTATATCTATATATTTATTTATCTAAAATTTATTTTATTATCATTTTTATTATTACTACTGTTATTATTATATATAAACATTTAGTTTACAAGTGTTTTTGGAATTATAAATTTCTTCCGAATGGAAATGCTTGAGTTGAACCGCTGGTTCAAATGGAGTTGAGATAAGTATCCGTGATAATTTGAAATCTTTGGGATAAATTATATTCTATTTGAATATAAGTCGTTTTTGAAATATTATATGATTATAATATAATGATATGTAATATATTCTAGTTTAGAATATAATCGGTTTGGGTATGATTATGATATGTTGATATGAAAATTTTATTCGTTTGAATATAAATTGGGTTCGAAACAGAAGATGATATTTTGGTATGAAAGCGAACCTTTATCAAATATAAAAGAACCGACCGATGTGAAAGGTGTAAGCGTTGGTTGTTAAAGAGACCGGAGTCGACATAAGGCATACTCTCTATCAGTGTCGATACCACTTTGACAACTGTGAACGTTATGACGTATCCAGAATGAGTATGATGACTTGAAGGCGATTATTGAATCGAAGAAGATGAACGATGACGAAATAGCCCTGACCTTCGGGTCAGAATTGAAATGACTAAAACAGGAGCTATACCGTGACTAATTGAGGTAGCACCTTTGATCGGACACACTTTTTCGATACTATTTCTATGACTATGATGATGATGATGATTTGGGCCCATTTATTACTTTGGGAGTGTGTTCCGAGGTGGGCGGTAGTGGCTGCTATGCGTTACCACCGGTCTGGGAGTGCAATTGGTAGAATCCTACCCTGGGCATTTCCTCGAGTGCCTTGTCATATATATCCATATCGAGCCCCATACGATTTTGATTTAGCATTGCCTTCTATGGAGTGCTCTCTGATAACACCAGTACGGTGAATTTACGGTACTGTATAGACTGTTGATGCCTATTAACGGCGTAAGGGTAATATGGTAATCCCGCTTACGCTATTTTCGGTATTTATACTTTACTGGATAGACACTATCACAATAGCGTACTATATTATGTATGTATTAGTTTAACGGATCCTTGAGAGATGGAAAATCCCGTAACATCTCTTGAGTTACTGTACCCATGACACTAATGTTATTTCGTATTTTTATTTGACTAATATGAGATGATTTAGTGTTGATCCGAGTGTTTGTTGTGTTTTCTTTTTATGCAATACGCTCGGGTCAGCAGACGTTGCAGTTACCGAAGATGACGGTGCTTTGGAGATCGAAGACGAAGATTTGGTATATCCATTATCTATACATATGTATACCCGCTGCATTATTTCCGCTGCTTATTATGTACAGCTGTATGTATATGTAACTCTGATAATCATTGAAGGTTATAGTCAATGTATATACATTTCAACCGCTTTTAAACTGCTATTTGTTTATTATATGTTGTCCTTCCGCAGTGAGGTTCTGTGTTGGTTTTTTTTTTCCAATAACTACCTGCATTTGCGATTTGTTTGGGTCGACATGGGTGGTTTATTGTCGATTGGAACGGTCAAAAATTTGGGTCGTTACAGTTGGTATCAGAGCAATGGTTGGCGACAACCTTGGCTCTGTTGGGAATTTACTCATTAGAGATGGGGTTAGAAATGCCCTAGAATAAGTTGAGTGATATGAGAGAGCGTACTTGTATTTTGATATAAATTGGTTTTATATTTTGTTGATTTGTTTTGTTGAATATTTATGGATTCTGGTCGATATATGGGACGCTATAGAATCGATAGGAATTTATAAATAATCGAACAGAATGATCGACATAATATGATTGTCAATTATATTTTATATATTATATATACTATTAGTGGTTTTAAGTGTATAATCTTCGGTCGTTGGTAGGAAATAATATTAAGTTAATACCTATTACGGTTGGTTCGATAGTAAATTTAATAAGGAAAATTTAAATGGTATAAGAAAATATTTGAAAAGATGAAATGATCCCTTAAAGTATAATTGGGTGAAAAAGTTTGAGATTGAAATAGAAATGAACTTGAAAATTGATCCCGGGGTACTCTTGAAATAGTGTTATGAAATTTTGGGAAAAAATATCATATTATAAGTAGTTTTCTAAAGGATTTTAAGGATTAAAGTGTAACGGCGCGATTTTCGACCCTCCGAAAACCGTGTCATTATTGAAAGAAATTAGAAGATGAGATAGAAAAGATAGAAATAATAGAATAGAAGAAATAAGAAGTTATCAGAAATCTCACAGCGGAATTTAAAAATACAAATACATTACATCATAGGGTCTGGTACATCATAATACATCAACAACTTACATCATCATAGTACATTCATATAATAATACATCATGATATGGAAATACAAATCTAACTGGATACATAGGTGTAGTTAAACTACTAGACTTGTCCTGCAACTTGAACTTCGTGAGGTTCCATTTGCCAACCTGAATTACTTGCCTACTCATAATAAATATTATGAGTACCCAAGAGTTTAGGGAAAACACAGAAAATAAACTCCGGGTCAGTCAGGGGACTGGTGTGAGTAAACACAGTTAAAAGGATGTAACGGGGGGTAGGGAATAAGGTGTCAGGTATTAACCGATTTAATAACTTTCGAAAACTTAAGCCCAATCCATAACTAACATATGGAAAACGACCCTTGTATTTGGATATCAAAACGTTTGATATATTTTACTATAGTATTTATCAAATAAATACCATCTAGTGAATCGCTTGCATCTCACGTTCACGTACATAGAATAAATCTAAAACCGTCGAGCACTTATTGGAAATTTGGTTTCTAACTGACAGGGTATGGGAGCACCCACCGATCAGTGTACTCTAGAGAAGATACACTGGGGTTCAACAAGAACATCCTGCAACCCGGCCACACATGACCGTCCACTCATTTAGCTTGAGTGTAACGGATATATTACCACCTCCACGGTTGGGAATGACCCACCGATTACCGAAGGTAACAGCAGTGAATATAGATTAAGAACAAAAGGAATTACTCTAGATGGTGATAATATACCCTGCTTGGGTATGACCCAACTAGCCATGCTGCCTAGCCCAACTATTGTCTTTCTCGGGTTGTGAGGTTTGAAGTCACGTTACCGTTGACGGATTATTCTTCAACGTCTTTGAATATCACACCGTCCTATCTGATAGATCACTCATCTGTTTCCACAAACATATTCTGGGTATAAGGCTAAAGAAACGAATTTCTTTGCCACCAACAAAATACACTTACGTAAAGTCGATGTGTAAAATCTGATCGATATACGTTGTCAGACATCCGACTGTTCGGATCTGTTCTGGGATTGAACAGACCGTAGATACTATTTTGAAATAGTCCTTGCATTCTTCATCTTTATCGATTTCGGTATACGTCGTATAAATCCGAGTCGAAGTGAAATGTAAATTCCGGACTCTTCGAAACGATGTACGAAATATCTTTTATAGTCGATAATTTAATTTCAGCTTAACTGTCTTTAATTCAGTTTGCACATCCCGTATTTATAATTATATATACAGTATAAAATTCTCAGGTTCATATCTGGATATCTTAAATATCATTTACAATTGTGTAGTTAAAGTGTGTGCGACGCACACAAGATGTTATACGGTTTTTATCACTTATTTGGAAGTGTATAGAAAAAGCCCGTGCTACGCACACGGTGTTAAATCTTGTTTATCATTGACTGTCAGACAATGTTCTATATTCTGATTTGATTTGTCAAATATTCATTTCTTTTATTTAAACTTAAACAAATTGTTTTATAAATTTATTTAAATTTATTTTCCTTATATCATAAGTTTCAACTCGTTGAACTCCTTCGGACGACTTCGATACTTGACCTCACTGTCACTTTCATTGTTCCACTGGCCTAAGACAAATTAAATAAAAATCCATTTTTATTTAATTTATTAATTATTTATTAATTGTATTTTTATTTACTAATTTAATTAAAACCAATTTTAATTAAAACGTTGGATTTAAAATCCTTTTCCCTTTCATTTGCCAAGTCGAGTTCTGGCACTTCAAGAACTCGTGATCAACACAGGTTGATCACCGAAATTCCTTTGCTAAATCCGTTGCCTTCCCACCTTGCCCAGCCTTTCCGATCAGCTCCAAACCCCTTGCCAAAACTCGTGCCAGGCCACTTGCCAAATCTTCGATCACCCTCAAAATCCACGGTGATCCATCGATGGATCACTACAATTTCATCGTACCAGGCCTTCCCCCTTCTTCTCCATTTGCCCTCGACTTTTCTGTGCAAACGTGCGCAGCTGTGCACGTGCACACCACCCCACGTCGCCATCTCATCGTCGGACCACCACCCACAAACTTCGTTGCCTTCACTGATCAATTCTGACCCATCACCACCACCTCCAGTCGCCTCCTCCTCAAAATCACCCTCCACCTATTTTTCCAGTAAACTGCTTTTTAAACCACCTCGCCTAAACCGACCTCGCCTCGCCTCCTCCGACCACCGGAACACCTCGCGCCGCCGCCCATCGCTTCGTTATGTCCCAACGCCGCTCTACGTCCATCCTCAGCCAACTCGATCGCCTGTGGAGCCCCCGCGTCTTCTTCAATTTCGACGAACCCATTCTGCCATTAAAAAGTAAATCGAGCTCGACAGCCCCAACCACCCGATGGAAAAATCATTTAGTATTTTTCTCTTGTTCACCGATGTCTCCACCTCCGCCACGCTCCACGAATTGGCCATCCCCTTCGTCGTTCGCCGGAATTTGGTTAGAGTTCCATTTCCGACCATCTCAACCATCCTCTCTTGTTTCATAGTTAAAAATCATGAAACCAATTTTAAAAATCATATTTTGGCACTACGATTACATTTATAACCCTGTATTTCATTTCCATAGTGATTGAAATTTCGGTGATTAAGTTTGAGTCAGAGAACATCCTGCTCCTTCTGTTTTTCTTGTTTTCAAAACATGTTCTTCATGCTCAAAAGTTTAAAACAGGTTGTAATTGATTTAGTATACATATTACTACTGTATATACTCGTATAGTTTGTGTTTTGAAATGATCAAGGTGTGGTTTAACAACAGAGGTGTTTGTTCTTGATACAGACAACACAGTATTTTCCTTGATCATGCTTAAAGTGATGAACTCATTGCTCAAACCTCCTACCACTTGTATACTTGGTTAAATGATGAAATAAACTTGGTGTACTAGCATCTTTACTGGTGATAACAATTTGATGAACTTGCAGTAATATATATAAACATGAAAGCATCCAAAACTGTTTACAATAAACTTGAAATCAAACACGACTTTAGTGAGGTTTACTCACTGATTAAAAGCTCCTGAATTATTCTAGCTTGAAGGTGATAAAATTCTCAGCAACTTCCTTGTATTTGAGTAAAAAGAAAGTGCATGGAGTTGGTCATGTATTTATAGTTTTTCCCTTTTGTTTTTAATCAGTAAAAAAACCACATCTTCTACCTACCCTTTCTCTCTCATTCGAATGGATCAAAATATACACAGCAAGATTAAAGTACTTTTCCACAAGAGATTTTTCTACCAACCCCTCTACTAAGTATATGACCCTATGCTTGCATTAAATGCAAGGCTTGCTTTCATTAAATGCAAGATTCAATCCTTCCAATCAAAACACAAGAGAATGGATATTTTCTCTCTTGATATTTGTTTTGCATTCTTACTATGCCGCAGATATTATGTGTAGGGGAATTATGAGATAGTTTAATCCACTTTTATGGTTAAGGTGATGGAGTCTAGACTTGATCTTGCTCTGGTTTTAATCCTATATCTTTTAGTAAATGATCTGGTGTATATAATTGCTTATATACATTCTTGGCCGTAGTATATATATACGTGTATATATATAGAGATATATACATATATCCTTTCATGCCATATCCCTTATCTACTCATATATATGTATATATAAATATATATATATATATAAGAGTTTAACTCTTTATAACTTGTATGGATTTCTATGTATATGACAACTTATACAAACTAGTTGTAAAATAGGAATTGCCATATTTATTTCACGTTGCAAGCTTCCCTACACTTCCTAGTGTTATAAAAAGTGATTCAAATATTTCCTTAAGTTGTTAAAACATTCATATTCAATATATCTCGTATATATTAAATTATAGTATAAATCATATAAGTATATACATATAAGTGATTATACATATTTTAATTGGTTGAGTTCTCTAGATACATTTTAATTTCCTTATTAAAATGAATATCAGACTCTTGAAAAATCCAGCCATTACAGACTACCCCACTTAAAAGAATTTCGCCCCGAAATTACACAAGAAAGATAGAATGTTTCCAAAAGCAAATATTTCATAAACTGATTGTTTTAGTAACATACACATACGACTAGTTCTATACTACACTAGTCTCGATACATACAAATACTAGACTTGACTACTCAAGTTCTAAACTGCCCCAAAATATACATACGTAACTATCCTCTTCCAGTCTCTGTCCTACTACTCGTCGTCAGAGATATCTATTACCTCTACGACCTCCTCGTCATCAGATATATTAAGGACCTCAACCACGTCTTCTGCATCAGTCTCCTCCTCGTCATCCTCTATATGAATCAGACCTGCTGGTGGTATTAAATACAGCCTTACCACGGGATATCCAAACTCACCGAATACTTGTACTCCTCCTCCTGCCACACGAAACTCTACGAGAACTTGTTCCAATCTGTTCCATATTTCTGTCCTTTGGGCTACCAGCTCTTCTTGCTGGTTTCCTGTAGCCATGACTGGGGTTTCTGGGACAATGACTGGGGTTCCTGGAACAACTTGGTCTTCTTCTTCCTCAAATTCTTCTTCATAATCCTCTTCATATTCTTCTTCATATTCTTCCTCATATTCTTCTTCATCGCCACCCTCATCCCCTTCACCATAACCGTCAACACTTTCACCTTCTTCTATCGCTTCATCCTCATCAGTAAAGTCTTGGTGTCCTTCATGTTGTTCCATTGGTCCGTTCATGCCCTGCACTGATCCTTCTGTTGATATGTGTGTATCTTCGTCGTCGATGGGTGATCTTTCTCGGTTGTTGTCGGAATCCCCTATCCTTTGTCTCTTTGCTTGTAGCATAAGGAACTGGAGTGGTGCCAACCTCTTCCTTGCCGTGGTCTTCCATACTGGTGCCATCTAACTCGTAGGAAAATCTGGGTATAATTTATTTATCTGCTTCTCGGTCTCCCATGTACAGTCTTTCGGGTTTTCGCTCCACTGGATCTTTAATAGCCTCACTACTTTGTTGCGAAGTTGCTTTCCCTCTCGGTCGACAATACTGAATGGATGTCTGATCACTGTCAAGTCTGGCTCAATCTCTATCTCTTGCTGAACAGAGGGTTCCAGAATTAATGATGGATTGTGCATGCATTTTCTCAAGTGTGATACGTGAAATACGTTATGAATTCCCGCCATATATTCTGGTAATTCAACTTTATATGCTTGGAACCCGATTCTCTCTAAGACACGGAAAGGTCCAACATATCTCGGTGCTAACTTTCCATATTTCCCAAATCTTACTACTCCCTTCATTGGTGAGACCTTCACAAAAACTAGATCCTCTATTTCGAATACTAAATCTCTTCTCCTTTGATCGGCATAGCTTTTCTGGCGATCCTGGGCTTCTTTCATCCTCAGCTTCACTAATTCCACTTTCTCTGCCGCCTCTCGTATCATATCCGGACCAAGTACCAATTTGTTTCCGGACTCTACCCAACATGCAGGCGCTTTACAAGGCCTGCCATATAATGCTTCATATGGTGCCATTTGTATACTTGCCTGATAACTGTTATTATACGAAAATTCTACTAGGTGTAAATGATCTTCCCACGATCCTCCAAAATCTAAAATACATGCTCTTAGAAGATCCTCCAATACATGATTAACTCTTTCCGTCTGACCGTCCGTTTGAGGATGGTAAGCTGTGCTTAAATTCAATCTAGTTCCCAACGTTCTCTGCAAAGCTTCCCAAAATCTACTTGTAAAAATGGCATCTCTGTCGCTTACAATGTTCGTTGGAATACCGTGCAGTCGTACTATCTCTTTCATGAATACTTCGGCTAATGTTATGGCAGTGCGCGTTGGTTTCACTGGAATAAAGTGCGCACTCTTAGTTAACCGATCTACGATTACCCAAATCCCTTCGTAGCCTCTCCTTGTTTTTGGCAAACCATCGATGAAGTCCATCGATATCATTTCCCACTTCCAGTTGGGGATCTCTAATGGCCGTAATAGTCCAGCAGTCTTTTGATGGTCTCCCTTGACTTGCTGACAACATAGACACTCATTTACGAAAGTAATGATATCGTTATTCATTCCTGACCACCAGAATACTCGTCTCATATCGTGATTCATTTTATGAATTCCTGGATGGATGCTCAACTTTGATGCATGGCATTCTTTTAAAACTTCCTGTCTTATCCCATCCACATCAGGTACGCATAATCTGCCGTTTATTCTCAATACTCCTTGATTGTCCAACTCGAAGTCAGTCTCTTTTCCGTTTGTGACTCCTCGAATAATCTTTTCCAGTTTGGCATCCCTTTCTTGATTACTCATTATCCTTTCTTGGAGAGTCGGGGTGACTTCCAAAAGTGATAATACCGCATTTCTACTCAAGGCATCTGCCACTACGTTCGCTTTTCCCGGTGTATAAATGATATCTAAGTCATATGCTGCAAGAAATTCCAACCACCGCTGTTGTCTTAGATTTAAATCTTTTTGAGTAAACAGATACTTCAATGATTTATGGTCGGTGAAAAGTTCGAATTTCCCACCTAGCAGATAATGTCTCCATATCTTCAATGCGAAAACAACTGCCAATAACTCCAAGTCGTGAGTTGCGTAATTTATCTCGTGAATCTTTAACTGCCTACTTGCATACGCAATTACTTGTCCCTTCTGCATTAACACCGCTCCCACTCCCCTTCTACAGGCATCGGTGTAAACAGTAAATTCGCTCGTTCCATCGGGAACAGCTAATACTGGTGCTTCCGTTAATCTTTCTTTTAGTTCTTGAAACGATTTTTCACACTTTGGGTCCCAAATAAACTTTTGGTCCTTCTTTGTTAACTTGGTCAGATGTGACGATATTTTGGAGTAGTCTTGGATAAATCTTCGATAGTATCCCGCCAGTCCTAGGAAACTACGAATATCTGTTGGTGTTTGAGGTCGTTTCCATAGTTGTATTGCATTTACTTTAACTGGGTCTACTGATATCCCATCTCTGTTTACTATGTGCCCCAAAAATCTCACTTCCGATTTCCAAAAGTGGCATTTTGAAAACTTTGCCTTCAACACGTGTTTTCTTAGAGTTTCTAGCACTACTCTAAGATGACCACGATGCTCTTCTTCGGTTTTTGAAAAGATTAAAATATCGTCAATGAAAACGAGAACGAATTTATTAAGAATATCCCTAAAGACTCTGTTCATCAGATCTACGAAGAAGGCTGGTGCGTTGGTTAGTCCGAATGGCATAACCAACCACTCATAAAAGAAATCCGGGCCTCTGAATGCTGTTAAAGGAATGCAATCTTCAGAAATTCTCAATTGGTGAAATCCCATTGCTAAATCCATCTGGGAGAATACCGTTGCTCCGTGTAATTGGTCGAAAAGATCATCAATTCTAGGTAATGGGTATCTATTTCGGATGGTTACTTTATTTAATTCTCGGTAGTCTACACACAGCCGTAAGGATCCATCAGACTTTACTACAAAAACTACTGCAGAGCCCCAACTAGAAAAACTAGGTCGGATTAAGCCTTTACTCAGCAAATCCCGAGTTTGTTTCTCTAATTCCTGAACTTCCTTGGGAGCCATCCGTCTCTTTGGTTGAATCATTTGTCTAGCTCCTGGGACTAAATCAATTCGGAATTCAATTTCTCGATGCGGGGGTAAACTTTCGACTTCCTCGAATACGTCTTTGAATTCTCTTACTACTTCCAACGTGTCGAGACTTTCTTGAGGTGCTTCTAAAGCGTATAGAAAACTACACGTGTGAATTCCCGGTTTTCCACACGTTATTCTAGCTTTTCGCTCTAAGCTAGTTATAAGGGTTATGATTTCTCTATCACATTTTATCTTGGCTTGGAATTTGCTTAACCAGTCTAATCCAAGTATAAAATTGAAACTTTTGAAGTCTAGAACATAGAAGTCAAATCGAAAAGAGTGTGAGAGATATAAGAGAGTTATATCCTCACAACACATTTTAAGCTCAGTTTTTCCCCCTATGGGTTTTGATACGCAAATGGGATTTGGTGATATAATTGGTTTAAGGTCAAACCGATCTATGGTTTTGGCTGAAATAAAACTGTGTGAAGCACCGGTATCAAATAAAACACGAAGGTAAATTCCATTAAACTGTAAAGTACCTTCCAGCACTCCCTTCCCTTTCACATTCTGAGAAGTAGACGGTTCATTTTTGATTGTAAAAACCCTAGGCTGTGGTGCCCTCTTCATCAATGGACAGTCTTTCACCATGTGTCCTGGTTGCTGACAGTTGAAACAGAGGTTCTTCACTACCATCGCGTTTCTTTGATTCTGGTTCTAGTTCTGTTGCTGAGGTTTGACTTGCTGCCTCGGGTATTGCTGGGGTTTCTGGTTCCCCTTTTGTTTACAGAAACGTGCAATGTGTCCCTTCTGCTTGCAGTTGTGACACACTACATTCTTAAATTTACCTTCCACAGTCTGTTGCCCCGTCTTAGCTGGGCCCTGATTAGCATTCCAATCTGGGTTGACCTTTCTTTTCATGGCATTCACCCCACTCGTCTCCCCAGCCTGGATCCTCGTTCCTGGTTTCTTGGTATCTAGTGCCTCATATCTGAGTGCTAGGTCCACTAGTTCCAAAAATGGATCCTTCAAATGTCCCATCATCCTTCCTTGCAGATTGTCTCTAAGACCAGCCACAAACATCTCGTTCTTTTTCAAAAGAGTATTTATCAGTTCCGGTCCAAAGATTGAAAGTGCATTGAACTGGTTTTCGTACTCAGCGACAGACATGCTGTCCTGCTTTAAGTCAATGAAGTCTCGGTACATCCTGGTCCTTCCAGTAGCAGGTAGATACTGACCTTCAAAAGCTTCTTTGAACATGGCCCAAGTAAAGTTTTCCTCAGGGGTGTTGGCAGTCTGGGCATCCCACCATATTGCTGCGGCTCCTTCCAGATTCCATGAAGCTAAGAGACGCTTATGCTCGTCATCCAACCTCAGTCCCTTAAAAATCTTCTCACATGATCTAATCCATGCTTGGACTCCGACCAGTGATTCAGTACCTCTGAAAATCCTTCCTCCCAGAGTTGTGTAATTCTTACAGACCATAGCAAAGTTAGGCTGAGTTGGTGCTCGGATTACTTCAGTAGTATCCACTTGGGTCTGGTCAACAGTGTGTCCGTTTGTCGTAGTTGCTCCGCTTGCTCCTCGGCCTCTTCCTCCACGAGAACTCATTTTCAACTCCCTGAGTACACGGATTGAAAATTTGTGACTCATCGGAAAAATATGTCAAGTGATTACCTAAGTAACTACGATCTACCTATATTAAAATATAGTTTTTAGTAGAAATACGCTCTCTCACTATTCCAAGGCCTAAATGTTTCCGAAGAACATAGGCTCTGATACCATCTGTAACGGCGCGATTTTCGACCCTCCGAAAACCGTGTCATTATTGAAAGAAATTAGAAGATGAGATAGAAAAGATAGAAATAATAGAATAGAAGAAATAAGAAGTTATCAGAAATCTCACAGCGGAATTTAAAAATACAAATACATTACATCATAGGGTCTGGTACATCATAATACATCAACAACTTACATCATCATAGTACATTCATATAATAATACATCATGATATGGAAATACAAATCTAACTGGATACATAGGTGTAGTTAAACTACTAGACTTGTCCTGCAACTTGAACTTCGTGAGGTTCCATTTGCCAACCTGAATTACTTGCCTACTCATAATAAATATTATGAGTACCCAAGAGTTTAGGGAAAACACAGAAAATAAACTCCGGGTCAGTCAGGGGACTGGTGTGAGTAAACACAGTTAAAAGGATGTAACGGGGGGTAGGGAATAAGGTGTCAGGTATTAAACGATTTAATAACTTTCGAAAACTTAAGCCCAATCCATAACTAACATATGGAAAACGACCCTTGTATTTGGATATCAAAACGTTTGATATATTTTACTATAGTATTTATCAAATAAATACCATCTAGTGAATCGCTTGCATCTCACGTTCACGTACATAGAATAAATCTAAAACCGTCGAGCACTTATTGGAAATTTGGTTTCTAACTGACAGGGTATGGGAGCACCCACCGATCAGTGTACTCTAGAGAAGATACACTGGGGTTCAACAAGAACATCCTGCAACCCGGCCACACATGACCGTCCACTCATTTTGCTTGAGTGTAACGGATATATTACCACCTCCACGGTTGGGAATGACCCACCGATTACCGAAGGTAACAGCAGTGAATATAGATTAAGAACAAAAGGAATTACTCTAGATGGTGATAATATACCCTGCTTGGGTATGACCCAACTAGCCATGCTGCCTAGCCCAACTATTGTCTTTCTCGGGTTGTGAGGTTTGAAGTCACGTTACCGTTGACGGATTATTCTTCAACGTCTTTGAATATCACACCGTCCTATCTGATAGATCACTCATCTGTTTCCACAAACATATTCTGGGTATAAGGCTAAAGAAACGAATTTCTTTGCCACCAACAAAATACACTTACGTAAAGTCGATGTGTAAAATCTGATCGATATACGTTGTCAGACATCCGACTGTTCGGATCTGTTCTGGGATTGAACAGACCGTAGATACTATTTTGAAATAGTCCTTGCATTCTTCATCTTTATCGATTTCGGTATACGTCGTATAAATCCGAGTCGAAGTGAAATGTAAATTCCGGACTCTTCGAAACGATGTACGAAATATCTTTTATAGTCGATAATTTAATTTCAGCTTAACTATCTTTAATTCAGTTTGCACATCCCGTATTTATAATTATATATACAGTATAAAATTCTCAGGTTCATATCTGGATATCTTAAATATCATTTACAATTGTGTAGTTAAAGTGTGTGCGACGCACACAAGATGTTATACAGTTTTTATCACTTATTTGGAAGTGTATAGAAAAAGCCCGTGCTACGCACACGGTGTTAAATCTTGTTTATCATTGACTGTCAGACAATGTTCTATATTCTGATTTGATTTGTCAAATATTCATTTCTTTTATTTAAACTTAAACAAATTGTTTTATAAATTTATTTAAATTTATTTTCCTTATATCATAAGTTTCAACTCGTTGAACTCCTTCGGACGACTTCGATACTTGACCTCACTGTCACTTTCATTGTTCCACTGGCCTAAGACAAATTAAATAAAAATCCATTTTTATTTAATTTATTAATTATTTATTAATTGTATTTTTATTTACTAATTTAATTAAAACCAATTTTAATTAAAACGTTGGATTTAAAATCCTTTTCCCTTTCATTTGCCAAGTCGAGTTCTGGCACTTCAAGAACTCGTGATCAACACAGGTTGATCACCGAAATTCCTTTGCTAAATCCGTTGCCTTCCCACCTTGCCCAGCCTTTCCGATCAGCTCCAAACCCCTTGCCAAAACTCGTGCCAGGCCACTTGCCAAATCTTCGATCACCCTCAAAATCCACGGTGATCCATCGATGGATCACTACAATTTCATCGTACCAGGCCTTCCCCCTTCTTCTCCATTTGCCCTCGACTTTTCTGTGCAAACGTGCGCAGCTGTGCACGTGCACACCACCCCACGTCGCCATCTCATCGTCGGACCACCACCCACAAACTTCGTTGCCTTCACTGATCAATTCTGACCCATCACCACCACCTCCAGTCGCCTCCTCCTCAAAATTACCCTCCACCTATTTTTCCAGTAAACTGCTTTTTAAACCACCTCGCCTAAACCGACCTCGCCTCGCCTCCTCCGACCACCGGAACACCTCGCGCCGCCGCCCATCGCTTCGTTATGTCCCAACGCCGCTCTACGTCCATCCTCAGCCAACTCGATCGCCTGTGGAGCCCCCGCGTCTTCTTCAATTTCGACGAACCCATTCTGCCATTAAAAAGTAAATCGAGCTCGACAGCCCCAACCACCCGATGGAAAAATCATTTAGTATTTTTCTCTTGTTCACCGATGTCTCCACCTCCTCCACGCTCCACGAATTGGCCATCCCCTTCGTCGTTCGCCGGAATTTGGTTAGAGTTCCATTTCCGACCATCTCAACCATCCTCTCTTGTTTCATAGTTAAAAATCATGAAACCAATTTTAAAAATCATATTTTGGCACTACGATTACATTTATAACCCTGTATTTCATTTCCATAGTGATTGAAATTTCGGTGATTAAGTTTGAGTCAGAGAACATCCTGCTCCTTCTGTTTTTCTTGTTTTCAAAACATGTTCTTCATGCTCAAAAGTTTAAAACAGGTTGTAATTGATTTAGTATACATATTACTACTGTATATACTCGTATAGTTTGTGTTTTGAAATGATCAAGGTGTGGTTTAACAACAGAGGTGTTTGTTCTTGATACAGACAACACAGTATTTTCCTTGATCATGCTTAAAGTGATGAACTCATTGCTCAAACCTCCTACCACTTGTATACTTGGTTAAATGATGAAATAAACTTGGTGTACTAGCATCTTTACTGGTGATAACAATTTGATGAACTTGCAGTAATATATATAAACATGAAAGCATCCAAAACTGTTTACAATAAACTTGAAATTAAACACGACTTTAGTGAGGTTTACTCACTGATTAAAAGCTCCTGAATTATTCTAGCTTGAAGGTGATAAAATTCTCAGCAACTTCCTTGTATTTGAGTAAAAAGAAAGTGCATGGAGTTGGTCATGTATTTATAGTTTTTCCCTTTTGTTTTTAATCAGTAAAAAAACCACATCTTCTACCTACCCTTTCTCTCTCATTCGAATGGATCAAAATATACACAGCAAGATTAAAGTACTTTTCCACAAGAGATTTTTCTACCAACCCCTCTACTAAGTATATGACCCTATGCTTGCATTAAATGCAAGGCTTGCTTTCATTAAATGCAAGATTCAATCCTTCCAATCAAAACACAAGAGAATGGATATTTTCTCTCTTGATATTTGTTTTGCATTCTTACTATGCCGCAGATATTATGTGTAGGGGAATTATGAGATAGTTTAATCCACTTTTATGGTTAAGGTGATGGAGTCTAGACTTGATCTTGCTCTGGTTTTAATCCTATATCTTTTAGTAAATGATCTGGTGTATATAATTGCTTATATACATTCTTGGCCGTAGTATATATATACGTGTATATATATAGAGATATATACATATATCCTTTCATGCCATATCCCTTATCTACTCATATATATGTATATATAAATATATATATATATATAAGAGTTTAACTCTTTATAACTTGTATGGATTTCTATGTATATGACAACTTATACAAACTAGTTGTAAAATAGGAATTGCCATATTTATTTCACGTTGCAAGCTTCCCTACACTTCCTAGTGTTATAAAAAGTGATTCAAATATTTCCTTAAGTTGTTAAAACATTCATATTCAATATATCTCGTATATATTAAATTATAGTATAAATCATATAAGTATATACATATAAGTGATTATACATATTTTAATTGCTTGAGTTCTCTAGATACATTTTAATTTCCTTATTAAAATGAATATCAGACTCTTGAAAAATCCAGCCATTACATAAAGTGTGTAATCCCTTCTCGGACATCAGAAAAGATTTCGGTAATGAGCGCACACATTATCGATGTTTATTCTGAAGCGTCTAAGTGGGGGAGACCACTCCGTGCTTTCATAACTAGTTTGGAAAAGAGGTTTGGATTTAATTTCCAATGATACGTAAAGTTGAGTTTAAGATTTAACCAGGATTGGAATTTCTTTGTTTTTGTTGATTAGAGTTCGGATTTAGATTTATGGTATGTTCTCTATGAATTTTATAAATACATATGTATTTTAGACTTGGTCTATAAAACCCGGAATCAAGTACTTTGAGTTTGTCTAAACAAATGATAATGGGTTAGGATTTAGTTGCTCGATTCATTGAAATTCTAGATTTTTGAAACTAAGAATTTGACATAATTGTTGAGAATGGAACCATCGTTTAAACCCATAAACGTGGACGACTATTAAGTTAAATAAGCCACAAATTTAGTTGATACAAGTGTTAGATAAAGTTGAAATTAACCAAGGAATGAAACCCAACCAATAAAATAAATTGGAAAGTTTTGTTGTGCAAAAGAATTTCCGTAGCTTATGGCTTGGTTAACTAATAAGGATATTAGGTTAGTCGAGTTAAATAAGGTTAGGTTAGGAAATCGAATAATAGAAAGAAGATGGTTCGAGAACTGAATATAAAGCTTGAATTACAAACAGTCCTTAATAAAAATTCCAAATTTGCGAGTCAAGCATATAAATTTAGCTAAAGAAATAAGATTTAGTTTAAAAATGAAAAAAAACCCATATCACTCGAACCTTAAGTTTTGAAGTAAGGAAATGAAGATTTGTCCAAGGGAAATATATAAAAGGGAAACCTTAGGAAATGAAGATAGATTGTAGCTTGAAAAGTAGAAATGAAATGAGTACAGAAACGACAATGATTAACATTAGTCTTTGTTAAGAGATTCTGATTTTATTAAATAAACAAGGAAATGAGATGAACTGAAGGTTAGAAGTGAACCTAGTTTGGTTATTTGGAATCGGTGTAAGAAATAAAGATAAAAGCCAATTGAATTAAATGAATTCTAGTTTGGAAATTGGAAAAATACTAAAAAAAATAACTTGATTTGGTGAATGAGCCGAGGTAAATGGAAGCAACCTAGGGAAATTAAATGGGTTGATTTAGAATTCATATAGATAATTGGATTTAGTAAGCATAATCTGATTCATACGAAAAACTAAAAAAAAAATCGTCAAATAAATAAGTGGTAACCAAATCTAAAGATCGAAGCTTGCGAAGGTTTTGAAATCTAGAGGGTTGAAACTCCAACTTAAATAAATCGACGCTTAAAGGAATTTGGCTAAATTAAATAAGGCATAGAAGTGAGTATTTAAAAAAAAATCTATCTTGGAAATATGAAATTAGGTATAAGAAACATAAAATCAAAGTTTAATTTATAAAATTAGAATACCGAATGAATGAGAACCAAGTGAATTCAATTAAGATGAATGAACTAGAATAAATAGAAGCAAACTCGAGAGTTGATTTGACCGATTGAAAACCAAATATAGGTGAATGAAATGAAGTAAGAACGAGCTCGAATGATTAGAATAAACAAAATCGGAAATTAATTCAAATGAATGACTAATTAAATAAAGAATGAAGCTAAATTTAGTTAAGCCCAAAGAATTGAACCAAAAAATGGAAAGTTAGAAGATCGGGAAATTTTTTGAGAATTAAGAACTTACGAAAGGAATGATGGATACATTTTGGCAAATCGATTCATAAATGAGTTAAGAATTTAAGATGATCGAGTTAGCGGGAAATGTTGGAATGGACCCAAGTTTTAACATCGAATTAATACTTGGACTGGAACAAGGAAATGTTGTGACGACCCGCAACCTCCCCGTAAAGGAAAGCGTCGGATAGTTCGAGAACAAACCACAGCAGAACGCATACAGAAGAACGTTTCATTGTATATTACAACAATGCATCAGATTACAAGAATATACAGAGTATAAATGAATATTACACAGAAATATCAGAGATTTAAATTACATTTAAATACATAGCAGCGGAAAATAATACAATACACAACTAGAATGAGATATACGGATACAAAGCTTTCCGGATATCGTTCCAGCTGTAAACCAGGATCCTGTGAATATAAATCTGCAAAACCAAAACTACTAGCTGCCCGTGTCGAAAATAGGGGCACCCAGAGTTTAGGTTAAAACAATAAACTCCAGGTCAGTCATGTGACTGGTGTGAGAACTAAAACAGTTATTAATCTTTATTTCAAATCATTAGGTAAATCAAGGGACCACGCCGTATAACACGGAACGGGTTTCCTCCCAAGAATACCAGTGCATAAAACCAACAGCGCAATGCTAAATAAAGAAAAATGAAGCTGTTATAAGACCCAGGTCCCATCACACAATGCAACGCAGTCGAGGATAGGGTTTTCCCTTATAACAGCCAAAGAATGCTTGATACGTTTAAAACAAATCATTTGATACTATTATAAGTGCATAGTATATAAAACACTTCAAATCATAAGTATCAATCATAGGCGGCATGAGCGCCCCATCCCACTATGTCGCCATATATAGGATATACAATCAAAACCGCAAAGTCTCGTATTTGGAAATTGGGTTTCCATCTATGAACCGAGGCAAAAGATAGTCCTCAACCGATTCGAGACAATCTAGCCCATGTCTCAGGCAAGCGCGCAGGCAAGCCTTGGATCGTCAGGGCCGGTCCACACGGAGTGGATTATTATGCCTGAACAATACGTCTCCCCACCCTATGGGGTGTAAGTCTGGTCCGTCAGCCGACCAGAATGCATTCGGCCGAAACCGATATAACCGAGGCGCCTCGCAACAGCAACAACCACATAAGTCAAACTCGTCAGGGCGTGTAAAACCACTGACGCCACTTCTAGCTAGAAAGAAACGCATGCCCTCCCTGAGGTCCGTCTCCCGTTTTTGGTTCATACCGGGTGTGAAACACGCGAGGTAAACGTTACACAAAGCTACGCCACAAAGGCCGTGCTTTGATCATCACCACAAGACTTTGCTTTTCAACAGAAGCCTCGATCATTTGCATCTTAGCATGCCACACAGGCAAGCCATCCTATGCAACCGATATCAGTCACACAGAATGAAATCCGATGTCAGACACACAGTCCATTTACAAGTCCGTTCTGGGTCTGAACGAAACCGGAGGCACCTAGTACCCCGCATATCCATCGATCTCCAAGTACGTCTGGACGATCACTAACTGTTTCCATCTTCTTGGGTGTACAGCCCAATCAAGATCATCAGTTATCACCCAAACGACGTGAAGACTTCCGGTCTTCGACCATCGTCTTCATCTTCGACTTATCGTCGTATCAGTTATTCAGAATGGGATAAACCCGGTCTTTCCGAATAACTCGCGTATATATTATAAAAGTGTTACACAAACACAACATACGCCTCATTCCAATTCATTAGTCACTAACCGTAAATTAATCAAGAGAATAATTCCCCAAATATTAACCCCGAAGGCCGAAACCAACATCAGATCAATATCCAGAAAACCATTCTGCTTGGCTAACCGCCAGTTAGTTTCTAAATTTCACATTCAAATCTAATTAAAGATTTAACTATCGCCTGGAGCAAAACTGGTGATACTCCATTCTCGATCTTTTCAATCTAATTAAAGATTCATTAAAACTCCACTTAGTTTTAATCTGTGACTGGGTTAAAGAATCAGTGTCATTTAAAACACGGTTCACGATAAACCCAAAGTCACATCCCATTAATTATCGGGTTAAAGAACAAGTGTTATTTAAAACACTGTTCACGATAAACCCAAAAATCAATATCAATTCAATTCCAATTAAATATCATTTAATTGGTACACTTCATTAAATCTAAATAAAAAGATTTAATCTTTTCTCAACTGGGTTCAAGAACAGTGTTAGTGAAGACACCATTCACGACAAACCCAAATCACATTCGATATTCAATACAAGGCTCTGAATAGAAACTATATCGGCCTATATTCAATATCAAATTCTACGATTAACAAATGTCGTATTGGAAATAACGATATACATATATATCTTTCAAATTTCCATAACAACACCTGTAATATCACGAATTCCAACATCGAAATATTCCGAAGACAATTTCGATTCAAATCCACTCCAATGCAATCATTGGAAATTTTGGTTATTTTCAAAACCATTTCAAATTCAATTTATTTATTTAAAAATAAATAGAATTATAATTCTAGTTCAAAACTAGTTCATTTCGATAAAAATCTATTTTTATCTTTTCAAATATGGAGTTTTTCATCCCAAACTTTCACAAATCATTTCTTATGATTTTACACAAATTATTACTATTTTTAATAATTTTATCAAGGCCCGTACGGTCGATTTCCATTAACGGCCATCGAACTGCACTTACAGCGACCTTTTTCGAATTTGATTTGGACGTATCTCCAAATCCAACCGTTAGATTTCAAATTTCTAACATTCATTAGAAAGCTCTTTTCGATACGAACCCAACGGTTCCGGTTTTAGGAGAATCCGACGGTCGGATCTCCCGTAATGTCCGTTTGAAACAAATGATCGAAATTCGCGAACTGCCGCAGCGCGGCGCGTTCTATTCAGGCCATTATATTATATATATAATATATATAATATATATTTCGTCGATTACTATTTAAAACGAATTATATAAATGGTTTTAAATTCGTTTCAAAAGCAATTTCAACTTCCTTTTCAATTCAAATCAAAATTGAATTCTTCTTTATAAATTCGTTTCAAAATTCATTTCTATTCAATTCAAATTTCAATTCAATTTGAATTCATTTCAATTCGCTTTCAATTCCATTTGAATTCGTTTTCAATTCAATTCATTTCGAAATCGTTTTAAAATTCAATTCATTTCGAAATCGTTTTCAATTCAATTCATTTCGAAATCGTTTTCAATTCAATTCATTTCGAAATCGTTTTCAATTCAATTCATTTCGAAATCGTTTTCAATTCAATTTATTTCGAAATCGCTTTCAATTCAATTTGAATTCGTTTTCAATTCATTTCGAAATCGTTTTCAATTCAATTTATTTCGAAATCGTTTTCAATTCAATTCATTTCGAAATCGTTTTCAATTCAATTTATTTCGAAATCGTTTTCAATTCAATTCATTTCGAAATCGTTTTCAATTCAATTTATTTCGAAATCGTTTTCAATTCAATTCATTTCGAAATCGTTTTCAATTCAATTCATTTCGAAATCGTTTTCAATTCAATTCATTTCGAAATCGTTTTCAATTCAATTCATTTCGAAATCGTTTTCAATTCAATTCATTTCGAAATCGTTTTCAATTCAATTCATTTCGAAATCGTTTTCAATTCAATTCATTTCGAAATCGTTTTCAATTCAATTCATTTCGAAATCGTTTTCAATTCAATTCATTTCGAAATCGTTTTCAATTCAATTCATTTCAAAATATTCGATTTCGAAATCACGTTTCAATATTCATTTTAAAATGAATAAAATCGATATAAATATCGTTCACGTCAAAATGGCGTCAATCTAATCCTCACGGCTTCACATATTTCTATTTTCAAATATTCTATTTCAAATATTTCTATTTCAAATATTTCTATTTCAAATATTTCTATTTCAAATATTTCTATTTCAAATATTTCTATTTCAAATATTTCTATTTCAAATATTTCTATTTTTCTCGAAACTGGAATGAGGCCCAATCAATTACCATATAATGTTAATTATATGGATTTTCTACAACACATGTATATATCAACAACGATGAATAATCAACCATCAACCAAAGTGCACTACACTGTATAAGCATCAAATATAGACATTTAACGCTTATAGCAGCTTGTCAATCAATCGATCGACATATTTAATAAATCAGGATGAGTGAACTTCAAATTTCATCCTAACACCCGTGTGGGGTTTCAAACAATCAAACACATATTTTATTTGTGCAGTTAGGCGATGTGTAAAATTTATCGACCCAATCAACGTCATTCAAATAGGTGTACATAAACAAACCGTCTGGTTTGTAAATGAATATTTATTTATTCACATTCACGTTAAAAATTATATTTTTAACGATAACACATTTTATTTTAACATATGAATTTATATTCAGTTCATTCGTTAAATAAAATGCTAATTTTATTTTTCTAACTTATTTTAGAAAATTTCGGCGGCATAACGGCACGATACTAGAAACGGGACAAGGCCTAGCCTTATCCCCGGTCTAGTGAAGGCCCACGCCATTCACACATCAATCAAATCAATTCGTTATGCAAACCACAAACTTTGGAGTAAGGGTCTAACCTAGCCTTACTCCTTCGCCTTATAACGGCGCACGTCTAATCCTAACCAATTTATCGATTCGATTTTTCACACCACAAACCACATTCAAACCAATATCACAATCAATCACCAAACAGTCAAACAAACAAGTCCATGGTCTGTGGACGGGTGTCGGGTGCTACTAAGCACCGTCTGCATCCTAGTATATATATAACTAGAAAAATAAATTGAAAGGTGAGAAATTCTCACCAATAGCTATCCAACTTCAAGACTCTTCTTAATAGAAATCTTCGCCTATTGTCGCTTTCGCCCGTATCCTCTACATATGTAAAAATAGAATTTTTACTATGCTACTCAATATGTAAAAATCGAATTTTGACTTCGCTATTCAATATATAAAAATATGATTTTTACTTTGACTTTCAACATATAAAAATATGATTTTTATTTCGACTTTCAACACATAAAAATATGATTTTTACTTTTGCTTTCACCATATAAAAATATGATTTTTACTTTGCTTGAAAGTTCAAACCTTTCTTCCCATGTTAAAGCTTTTACCTTTAAAACTAAATCAGTTTTTATTTTATTTTTTATAAAATTCAGTTTTTATCCTTTATTTCAAAAACCAGTTTTTATTTCTAAAAAAAATTCAGTTTTAATACTTTATAAAAAAAATCCAGTTTTATACTTTATAAAAATTTCAGTTTTTAATACTTTATAAATAAATCAGTTTTTTTTTCTATGTTTTAAAATTCAGGTTTTTAAAATGCTTTTAAAAATTCCAGTTTTTAATACTTTTTAAAAATTCCTGTTTTATTACTTTTAAAAATTCCTTTTAAAAATATTCAGTTTTATACCTTTAAAAATATTTAGTTTTTTACTTTTAAACATTTTCAGTTTTTATTTTTAAAACAAAATCATTATTAAAATCGGTTTTTAAAAAAAATAAAAAAAAAATAATAATAATAAAATAAACAGAAATTCTTACTGAGAGGGGGGGGGAGGTCTTCGCAGTTCGTCGGCGGCTTGGGTCTTCGATCGGTGGTGGCAGGAGGGGCTGCTTCGAGGGGGGGGGGGTGGCGCGGCTTCTTCGTCGGCGTCGAGGGCTTCAAGGGGAGGCGCTCGGTTGTTTTCACGAGGGGGGGTTCACCTGAGAGGGCGGCGGAGGAGTTGTCGGAGATGGGGGGAGCAGCGCCTCGCGCGATGTGGCTCCGTCGAGCGGTTTTAGGGCTCCGCCCTCTTTTTTTTTTTATTCTGAAATTTAATTTTTTGAACGGGGGGGGGGGGGCCTGGAGGATAAAAGAGAAAGATATTTTTTTTTTTTTTATTAATTTAATTGCATAAAGTTGACTTTTACCTAAGACCTCGAAACGAGGCCCACCGCCTGTCGTCCATAGCGAATTACCCCCATTCCGAACACAATGGGATATGTATCGTAAGCTGATTCGACCGTTTGAATCAGTTTCCGTTAAATTTACATTTAAATCACTATATTGAATTTTAAACGTACATTTCAAATTACCGGGGTCACATAATAACTCTATAAATTGCAGAAAAATATTTTCTAGCTTCGTATTGACGATACGGTCCTAACAAAACTAGTTTCGTCGAATTCTGAGACTGTTTGAAAAATGGCCAATTTCCAGTCGATTAAAATCAACTGAAACTGGTCAAACGCGTTTTCCTTTGCCACGCTCACATATTGATTCGAAAAATTATGAAATTTGGAATCTAGCAATAACTTTACACTGCGAATCCAACAAAACTGGTTTCGTCGAAATCCGAGGTCGTTTGCAAAATGGCTATTTTTAAGGGCCATATATTATATTAAAATATATATAAATTCCACAGCGACTATTTCTAATTTTCAACTGGACATATCTTATCATTTCTAAGATGAAATCTCAGTTTGTTAACTTCGTTACAAAGATATAGTTATACAGATTCAAATATTTCTTGTTTCGTTCAATTCTGACTTATATTGAATTCTGTATATTCATTTGAAATTAGAAATCGAATTTTCGAACTACCGCGCCATTTTCAATTCCTTTTATAATTATATATAAATATTTATATTCTAACGACGACGCGTATAATATATACGTTCGATTTATATTCTAAATAAATTTCTCGTCGATATTATTTAAAATAATTCATTTTAAATAATCAAAATTCACTAAAATTGCCAAAATAAAAATTTTAAACTGGCCCAGAATTTACGGGTTGTTACAATCTCCCCCACTTAAAACTTTTCGTCCCCGAAAAGGAACAAAGTCGAAAGTGGTTTGATAATTCAACTCTACGCTCGATCTGGCTTCCATTCTCTAACTCTTCAGTTTCTGAGAATTTTCAAAATTTCAAAAATTTGGCTAACACCCTAAATTTTCGAAAAATTTCGCCATAACCTCCCCTGCACCGGGAGCATCGGGGAATTTCAAATAGCTTCCCCGGTCCTTCAGATCTCAAAAAGAAAAAGAAAAAGCCAAGCGGCTAGCCAATAGGCCCACAAAATCATCATCACCCAAACAAAACAGGAAATTATGTAGTAAACATGTACCTATTTGTCAGGCAAACAAATTTTATTCTCTGCTCTAGCCTCCTTGCTATGACCTGTTCAATGATATATATGTATATGCAAGCAAATGCAACTAATTCTCAATACAATTCAATATTGGGTTCAATTAGGCTAATGGTTCAAAATTAGCAAACAACTAAACAAACAACACAAACATCAATCAATTAGTGAATTAGAATTTCAAATTCATAATTTTGATACATATACAAAAAATCATGTTTTTGATACCAATTCACAACAATGTGTTCCTAACTATATAAGTTTTGGTTCTCACACCAGTCTAATGGAAATATATAGATATCACACCTTCGAAACACGAACATAAATACTGATGATGCACGTGCTATCATCAGTACCTTCTCCGGGCGACTAGAGTGTGATTCTATATCTATCCAGTATATTAAAACTTCGAATACACGCGGATCAGACGTATATGCAAAATCTATATATACTGGATTGTCCACATCAATATAAATAAATAATCCAATACGAATAATTGATTTAAATTTTCAAAACAAAATTTGTTTTCACTTTAAAAATTTACTCTTCACACTCGTTCTAGGACACTACTGATCCCATCTCTAACGAGTCATTCTCATTGGATATTACTAATCCAATATCTGATGAATTCTTCCGTATGGTTCTAATGTGTCTTGTTCTCTAGCTTTGTAAACCAAAGCTCTGATACCAAATGTGACGACCCGCAACCTCCCCGTAAAGGAAAGCGTCGGATAGTTCGAGAACAAACCACAGCAGAACGCATACAGAAGAACGTTTCATTGTATATTACAACAATGCATCAGATTACAAGAATATACAGAGTATAAATGAATATTACACAGAAATATCAGAGATTTAAATTACATTTAAATACATAGCAGCGGAAAATAATACAATACACAACTAGAATGAGATATACGGATACAAAGCTTTCCGGATATCGTTCCAGCTGTAAACCAGGATCCTGTGAATATAAATCTGCAAAACCAAAACTACTAGCTGCCCGTGTCGAAAATAGGGGCACCCAGAGTTTAGGTTAAAACAATAAACTCCAGGTCAGTCATGTGACTGGTGTGAGAACTAAAACAGTTATTAATCTTTATTTCAAATCATTAGGTAAATCAAGGGACCACGCCGTATAACACGGAACGGGTTTCCTCCCAAGAATACCAGTGCATAAAACCAACAGCGCAATGCTAAATAAAGAAAAATGAAGCTGTTATAAGACCCAGGTCCCATCACACAATGCAACGCAGTCGAGGATAGGGTTTTCCCTTATAACAGCCAAAGAATGCTTGATACGTTTAAAACAAATCATTTGATACTATTATAAGTGCATAGTATATAAAACACTTCAAATCATAAGTATCAATCATAGGCGGCATGAGCGCCCCATCCCACTATGTCGCCATATATAGGATATACAATCAAAACCGCAAAGTCTCGTATTTGGAAATTGGGTTTCCATCTATGAACCGAGGCAAAAGATAGTCCTCAACCGATTCGAGACAATCTAGCCCATGTCTCAGGCAAGCGCGCAGGCAAGCCTTGGATCGTCAGGGCCGGTCCACACGGAGTGGATTATTATGCCTGAACAATACGTCTCCCCACCCTATGGGGTGTAAGTCTGGTCCGTCAGCCGACCAGAATGCATTCGGCCGAAACCGATATAACCGAGGCGCCTCGCAACAGCAACAACCACATAAGTCAAACTCGTCAGGGCGTGTAAAACCACTGACGCCACTTCTAGCTAGAAAGAAACGCATGCCCTCCCTGAGGTCCGTCTCCCGTTTTTGGTTCATACCGGGTGTGAAACACGCGAGGTAAACGTTACACAAAGCTACGCCACAAAGGCCGTGCTTTGATCATCACCACAAGACTTTGCTTTTCAACAGAAGCCTCGATCATTTGCATCTTAGCATGCCACACAGGCAAGCCATCCTATGCAACCGATATCAGTCACACAGAATGAAATCCGATGTCAGACACACAGTCCATTTACAAGTCCGTTCTGGGTCTGAACGAAACCGGAGGCACCTAGTACCCCGCATATCCATCGATCTCCAAGTACGTCTGGACGATCACTAACTGTTTCCATCTTCTTGGGTGTACAGCCCAATCAAGATCATCAGTTATCACCCAAACGACGTGAAGACTTCCGGTCTTCGACCATCGTCTTCATCTTCGACTTATCGTCGTATCAGTTATTCAGAATGGGATAAACCCGGTCTTTCCGAATAACTCGCGTATATATTATAAAAGTGTTACACAAACACAACATACGCCTCATTCCAATTCATTAGTCACTAACCGTAAATTAATCAAGAGAATAATTCCCCAAATATTAACCCCGAAGGCCGAAACCAACATCAGATCAATATCCAGAAAACCATTCTGCTTGGCTAACCGCCAGTTAGTTTCTAAATTTCACATTCAAATCTAATTAAAGATTTAACTATCGCCTGGAGCAAAACTGGTGATACTCCATTCTCGATCTTTTCAATCTAATTAAAGATTCATTAAAACTCCACTTAGTTTTAATCTGTGACTGGGTTAAAGAATCAGTGTCATTTAAAACACGGTTCACGATAAACCCAAAGTCACATCCCATTAATTATCGGGTTAAAGAACAAGTGTTATTTAAAACACTGTTCACGATAAACCCAAAAATCAATATCAATTCAATTCCAATTAAATATCATTTAATTGGTACACTTCATTAAATCTAAATAAAAAGATTTAATCTTTTCTCAACTGGGTTCAAGAACAGTGTTAGTGAAGACACCATTCACGACAAACCCAAATCACATTCGATATTCAATACAAGGCTCTGAATAGAAACTATATCGGCCTATATTCAATATCAAATTCTACGATTAACAAATGTCGTATTGGAAATAACGATATACATATATATCTTTCAAATTTCCATAACAACACCTGTAATATCACGAATTCCAACATCGAAATATTCCGAAGACAATTTCGATTCAAATCCACTCCAATGCAATCATTGGAAATTTTGGTTATTTTCAAAACCATTTCAAATTCAATTTATTTATTTAAAAATAAATAGAATTATAATTCTAGTTCAAAACTAGTTCATTTCGATAAAAATCTATTTTTATCTTTTCAAATATGGAGTTTTTCATCCCAAACTTTCACAAATCATTTCTTATGATTTTACACAAATTATTACTATTTTTAATAATTTTATCAAGGCCCGTACGGTCGATTTCCATTAACGGCCATCGAACTGCACTTACAGCGACCTTTTTCGAATTTGATTTGGACGTATCTCCAAATCCAACCGTTAGATTTCAAATTTCTAACATTCATTAGAAAGCTCTTTTCGATACGAACCCAACGGTTCCGGTTTTAGGAGAATCCGACGGTCGGATCTCCCGTAATGTCCGTTTGAAACAAATGATCGAAATTCGCGAACTGCCGCAGCGCGGCGCGTTCTATTCAGGCCATTATATTATATATATAATATATATAATATATATTTCGTCGATTACTATTTAAAACGAATTATATAAATGGTTTTAAATTCGTTTCAAAAGCAATTTCAACTTCCTTTTCAATTCAAATCAAAATTGAATTCTTCTTTATAAATTCGTTTCAAAATTCATTTCTATTCAATTCAAATTTCAATTCAATTTGAATTCATTTCAATTCGCTTTCAATTCCATTTGAATTCGTTTTCAATTCAATTCATTTCGAAATCGTTTTAAAATTCAATTCATTTCGAAATCGTTTTCAATTCAATTCATTTCGAAATCGTTTTCAATTCAATTCATTTCGAAATCGTTTTCAATTCAATTCATTTCGAAATCGTTTTCAATTCAATTTATTTCGAAATCGCTTTCAATTCAATTTGAATTCGTTTTCAATTCATTTCGAAATCGTTTTCAATTCAATTTATTTCGAAATCGTTTTCAATTCAATTCATTTCGAAATCGTTTTCAATTCAATTTATTTCGAAATCGTTTTCAATTCAATTCATTTCGAAATCGTTTTCAATTCAATTTATTTCGAAATCGTTTTCAATTCAATTCATTTCGAAATCGTTTTCAATTCAATTCATTTCGAAATCGTTTTCAATTCAATTCATTTCGAAATCGTTTTCAATTCAATTCATTTCGAAATCGTTTTCAATTCAATTCATTTCGAAATCGTTTTCAATTCAATTCATTTCGAAATCGTTTTCAATTCAATTCATTTCGAAATCGTTTTCAATTCAATTCATTTCGAAATCGTTTTCAATTCAATTCATTTCGAAATCGTTTTCAATTCAATTCATTTCAAAATATTCGATTTCGAAATCACGTTTCAATATTCATTTTAAAATGAATAAAATCGATATAAATATCGTTCACGTCAAAATGGCGTCAATCTAATCCTCACGGCTTCACATATTTCTATTTTCAAATATTCTATTTCAAATATTTCTATTTCAAATATTTCTATTTCAAATATTTCTATTTCAAATATTTCTATTTCAAATATTTCTATTTCAAATATTTCTATTTCAAATATTTCTATTTTTCTCGAAACTGGAATGAGGCCCAATCAATTACCATATAATGTTAATTATATGGATTTTCTACAACACATGTATATATCAACAACGATGAATAATCAACCATCAACCAAAGTGCACTACACTGTATAAGCATCAAATATAGACATTTAACGCTTATAGCAGCTTGTCAATCAATCGATCGACATATTTAATAAATCAGGATGAGTGAACTTCAAATTTCATCCTAACACCCGTGTGGGGTTTCAAACAATCAAACACATATTTTATTTGTGCAGTTAGGCGATGTGTAAAATTTATCGACCCAATCAACGTCATTCAAATAGGTGTACATAAACAAACCGTCTGGTTTGTAAATGAATATTTATTTATTCACATTCACGTTAAAAATTATATTTTTAACGATAACACATTTTATTTTAACATATGAATTTATATTCAGTTCATTCGTTAAATAAAATGCTAATTTTATTTTTCTAACTTATTTTAGAAAATTTCGGCGGCATAACGGCACGATACTAGAAACGGGACAAGGCCTAGCCTTATCCCCGGTCTAGTGAAGGCCCACGCCATTCACACATCAATCAAATCAATTCGTTATGCAAACCACAAACTTTGGAGTAAGGGTCTAACCTAGCCTTACTCCTTCGCCTTATAACGGCGCACGTCTAATCCTAACCAATTTATCGATTCGATTTTTCACACCACAAACCACATTCAAACCAATATCACAATCAATCACCAAACAGTCAAACAAACAAGTCCATGGTCTGTGGACGGGTGTCGGGTGCTACTAAGCACCGTCTGCATCCTAGTATATATATAACTAGAAAAATAAATTGAAAGGTGAGAAATTCTCACCAATAGCTATCCAACTTCAAGACTCTTCTTAATAGAAATCTTCGCCTATTGTCGCTTTCGCCCGTATCCTCTACATATGTAAAAATAGAATTTTTACTATGCTACTCAATATGTAAAAATCGAATTTTGACTTCGCTATTCAATATATAAAAATATGATTTTTACTTTGACTTTCAACATATAAAAATATGATTTTTATTTCGACTTTCAACACATAAAAATATGATTTTTACTTTTGCTTTCACCATATAAAAATATGATTTTTACTTTGCTTGAAAGTTCAAACCTTTCTTCCCATGTTAAAGCTTTTACCTTTAAAACTAAATCAGTTTTTATTTTTTTTTTTATAAAATTCAGTTTTTATCCTTTATTTCAAAAACCAGTTTTTATTTCTAAAAAAAATTCAGTTTTAATACTTTATAAAAAAAATCCAGTTTTATACTTTATAAAAATTTCAGTTTTTAATACTTTATAAATAAATCAGTTTTTTTTTCTATGTTTTAAAATTCAGGTTTTTAAAATGCTTTTAAAAATTCCAGTTTTTAATACTTTTTAAAAATTCCTGTTTTATTACTTTTAAAAATTCCTTTTAAAAATATTCAGTTTTATACCTTTAAAAATATTTAGTTTTTTACTTTTAAACATTTTCAGTTTTTATTTTTAAAACAAAATCATTATTAAAATCGGTTTTTAAAAAAAATAAAAAAAAAATAATAATAATAAAATAAACAGAAATTCTTACTGAGAGGGGGGGGAGGTCTTCGCAGTTCGTCGGCGGCTTGGGTCTTCGATCGGTGGTGGCAGGAGGGGCTGCTTCGAGGGGGGGGGGGGGTGGCGCGGCTTCTTCGTCGGCGTCGAGGGCTTCAAGGGGAGGCGCTCGGTTGTTTTCACGAGGGGGGGTTCACCTGAGAGGGCGGCGGAGGAGTTGTCGGAGATGGGGGGAGCAGCGCCTCGCGCGATGTGGCTCCGTCGAGCGGTTTTAGGGCTCCGCCCTCTTTTTTTTTTTTATTCTGAAATTTAATTTTTTGAACGGGGGGGGGGCCTGGAGGATAAAAGAGAAAGATATTTTTTTTTTTTTTATTAATTTAATTGCATAAAGTTGACTTTTACCTAAGACCTCGAAACGAGGCCCACCGCCTGTCGTCCATAGCGAATTACCCCCATTCCGAACACAATGGGATATGTATCGTAAGCTGATTCGACCGTTTGAATCAGTTTCCGTTAAATTTACATTTAAATCACTATATTGAATTTTAAACGTACATTTCAAATTACCGGGGTCACATAATAACTCTATAAATTGCAGAAAAATATTTTCTAGCTTCGTATTGACGATACGGTCCTAACAAAACTAGTTTCGTCGAATTCTGAGACTGTTTGAAAAATGGCCAATTTCCAGTCGATTAAAATCAACTGAAACTGGTCAAACGCGTTTTCCTTTGCCACGCTCACATATTGATTCGAAAAATTATGAAATTTGGAATCTAGCAATAACTTTACACTGCGAATCCAACAAAACTGGTTTCGTCGAAATCCGAGGTCGTTTGCAAAATGGCTATTTTTAAGGGCCATATATTATATTAAAATATATATAAATTCCACAGCGACTATTTCTAATTTTCAACTGGACATATCTTATCATTTCTAAGATGAAATCTCAGTTTGTTAACTTCGTTACAAAGATATAGTTATACAGATTCAAATATTTCTTGTTTCGTTCAATTCTGACTTATATTGAATTCTGTATATTCATTTGAAATTAGAAATCGAATTTTCGAACTACCGCGCCATTTTCAATTCCTTTTATAATTATATATAAATATTTATATTCTAACGACGACGCGTATAATATATACGTTCGATTTATATTCTAAATAAATTTCTCGTCGATATTATTTAAAATAATTCATTTTAAATAATCAAAATTCACTAAAATTGCCAAAATAAAAATTTTAAACTGGCCCAGAATTTACGGGTTGTTACAAATGTATAGAAAACATATCGTAATAAAGTAAATCAAATTGAATTCAAATCCACTTTTTGAATAAGGAAATAGCGACAAATTTGAAACGTTAATGAATTATCAAATTTTGGGATTTGAAAGAATTGAACTTCAAATAAAAGAAATCGATGTTATGCGGAATCAAAAATATTAGATAAGCTGAAGTAAAATGGCCATAACTTTTGAATGGCTGATCGGAATTCGACAACTCCAGACTTTTTTGAAACCTCGGAAACAAAACTAAAACTTTTGTTAATGGAGCCCTGTCTAATTTTCATGTTTATTAGGTTGAAAACCAAGAACTAGTCATAGTTGTACGCGCAGAAAATAAAAATCTGAAGCAGATACCTATATTGTTTTGACCATAACTTCCTAACGGAATGTCGGATTTTAATGTACGAGTACAATTTGGAAAGCCCAGGATCTGAAATAAAACTTTTCCTTATTATGTTTGCTGAGATTGTGATGTTTGAAGTGTTAAAAACTGGGTTGAATAATTCAGGTCTGCAATTTTCTTGCTTGAGCTGAAGCGTTCACTCTCGCTAAATTATTCATAACTTTTGAACGAGTTATCCGAATTCGACGAATCCGGACAATTAGGAAAGCCTGAAACAATAGCTACAACTTTTGCCTATGTTTTAGTCAAATTTCCCCATCTAAGGGGTGATAACCCGCAATTTGTTCGCTGGTCTATCGTTAACATTTTGGTTTTATAGTTGAAATGGTCGAGATATGTTGTGTAGGTTGTATACAATTGCTATATATTGTATATACGTTGATTCTTATGGGTATGTGAGTATGTAGCAGGTGGAAGGAAGTCGCGCTACGCTACGGAGCTCGCTTGTGCTAAATACTAAGTGCTAAGGTAAGTAAAAATGCAAATAAACGCTAAAGAAAGGTATGTGTGTGTGTGTTACAAGATTTTGGTGGCTTTATATTTTGTTTTCCCCATTTTTTTTGGGATGCCTCATCGAGTGATGAGATGAATATTGGGATTTTATATATGTGGTGATTTTCCGGACCACTCCGTACAAAGGAGATGCTGCCGAAATTTTCCGTGATTTCAGGAATTAGAAAATTTATAGGGTTTTACAACTATATACTTATTTTATAAATATTATTTTATAAGTCTATATTTGAATGTATGATTTGGTTAATACCTCATTTCGTTCTCTTTTCGAGGACGAAAAGATTTTAAGTGGGGGAGAATGTAACATCCCATATTTTCTATATATATTTTTCAATTTTAAATACATAAAATGGAATAATATGGGAAGAATCAAATAATGTTGATGATTGTTTGAATTTAGTATAATAGATTTTTCAAATTTAGTTCATTTAAAAATGTTGTAATTTGGAATTTAAGATTTTATTAGTAAAATGAATTTGAGTGGATTAATTTAAAGGTGAAATTCAAATTTAATTTGGAAGTGGTGGAAATTTAAGTTGTTTAAGTTAAATTTTAAATTCAAAACTTGAATTAGTAAATGATCATATGTGGAACTTAAAGATTTATGAGATAAATTTATGGAATTTACTTAAGTTATAATTTGGTTTAAATTTGAATTTAATGAATATTCAAATTGAATTAAAACAGTTAAATGAATATTTGAATATTTTATTAATCGATTAACAGTGAAATTTAACTGTTTTGGCAACTTTCTCGGAATCTGACAAAACTGGCGCCGTTGGATCCGGAACGGTGAATTGTTGTAGAGTTTCAATTTGCGTTACAATCTGACTTACCGTTTGACCGAACGAGAGAAATTGTGAAGGAGGTCTACGTGATTGGATAATTGTTTGTTTCTTATGTTGGGACTCCTATAATTATATAAATAAAACTCAGTCAACACCACATCAGCCATTCTCACTACACGTATAATTTACTTCGTCAAAATTTATCTCTAATGGCTGAAACCATTCTTACAAACCCTAGCTGAGAAAAAATACAAACTTTAAAAACCAAATCGCCTCAAACCATATCAAATTATATACCGAATCGAAGCTCTCAACGATACGAAGCTTCTGGTGTAATTTGTTTCGACATGCAGTGCTCGATTTTGCCGGAAATTGCGGTCAAAGGCTAGAAACTGCGAAACCCTAAGGTGTGATTTGGGGGTTTTCAATCCGGCAATCAATCGAGGAAATTGAGACCTGGGTTTTGAAGAGGAGATTGATACGAGTTCAGCCGTGGTGTTCATGTAATTTATTGTGCGTTAGATCGTTGAAATTTGGTGGTTAAAGCTCTGAAAAGACGGTTTTAGGGTTGATGGTGGTCGGAGCTTAGGGCCACCGGAGCAGATGACGTCAGTGATGGCGGATGCGTCTCGAGCTAAGTGTCATGGCAGTGGTGATCGGTGAGGGTATCGTGGTCGGAGGAGGTTGCAATCTATGGTCAAAGTCATGGGTCGATGGGTTCATTGCGTCGAGCGCTGAAGCGAGAAAGAGAGGAGCGGGAAGATGAATTTCTGAGCTGACGTGTCCAGTTTGGATTGGGTGAGGAATTTGGTTTATTTAATTTATATATTTTGAATTCAAATGGTAAAATACTCATAACTTCTTCGTACGAGGTCAAATTGACGTGCGGTTTGTTGCGTTGGGATCGTGGTGGAATTGCGGACGTTTTGGCTCTAACCTGGCTACGTTTAGAGACTGTGAAATTTTGGGCTATGGTTGGACGTTCGTCTGAATTAAAGACCAAAGGTGAGTGATTCTTCGCTCACGAAATACTGAATTATTCCCATATTTATTGAATTAAATTATGAAGTAAGTTTGGTTGCATGGTTGTGTTGGATTGTTGATGTGTGGTTTAAATCTAACATGCAAGTGTGTTAACATGCAATTTAAGTAATTGATTTGTTATTTAATTTAATTTAAATCTCTAGTTGAATTCGAACCCTTGTAAAAATCCTGAAACAGTTTAATGCTGATAAGTTGAATGAATGGTTGTGATGGATGTTGGTTGAAATTTATTACTGAATTTATAGTGACATTTTTATGCTCCTTATTTAGTATATTGTAATGCATGTTGATTTTTTGACGATAAATCCCATTTACCCTTGATGTTGCGGGCATCTAATGAACCCGGGATTTATCGATAAAATGAATTAAGAACACGGAGTGAAATGATAAATCTCTGTGACCCTGATTTGGATTGAAATGATAGATCCATCCCTGAAATATCGAGAAATTAAATTTAAAATCACTTGGCCATTGGGTAGATAATTATATACAGTCATCAGTTGGTTAAATGATTTTAAATATTTGAAATTTTTATTAATAGAATTTTCCCTCTAAAAGAATGTATCGATACTCGATAATTCAATTCTTTAAAGATTCTGAACTGGGATGTTGATTAAAAGGGTTAAAGAAATTTTCCAAACAAAGTCGAAATATTTTAATCGGAATTTGAATATGATTTAAAATCTTTTCAAATTAAGAGTTGGATTAGAAGGAAATAAATTCTTATGTAATCTGATTTTGGGAAATTTGGAAATCAAAGATATCTGGGTTGTTTTAACTCAGTTGAATATATATTTGAACTCTTGAAATCAAATAGTTGTTCGAACGGGGTTGAAACAAGAGATGGAATTTAATGAACTCCGTTGAGACCGGAGGGTAGATTCAAGTATTTGAAATTTGGAAGGAAGGAAGATTTTGATTAGAGAAATTTATTTTAAATATATTTATGCATTTGATTCCAAATAATTATTCTTGCTTTAAATTTATTACTTGCCTTTACTTATAACTATTGTATTTTTAAATAAATTTTTCCTTATAATTCATTTTTCAAAATTTTCTAGTAAACCTATATTTTAAGTATATATATAATATTTAAATTACTAATTTATTTTAATTATTGTATCCTATATGTATATCTATATATTTATTTATATAAAATTTATTTTATTATCATTTTTGTTATTACTACTTTTATTATTATATATAAACATTTAGTTTACAAGTGTTTTTGGAATTATAAATTTCTTCCGAATGGAAATGCTTGAGTTGAACCGCTGGTTCAAATGGAGTTGAGATAAGAATCCGTGATAATTTGAAATCTTTGGGATAAATTATATTCTATTTGAATATAAGTCGTTTTTGAAATATTATAGGATTATAATATAATAATATGTAATATATTCTAGTTTAAAATATAATCGGTTTGGGTATGATTATGATATGTTGATATGAAAATTTTATTCGTTTGAATATAAATTGGGTTCGAAACAGTAGATGATATTTTGGTATGAAAGCGAACCTTTATCAAATATAAAAGAACTGACCGATGTGAAAGGTGTAAGCGTTGGTTGTTAAAGAGACCGGAGTCGGCATAAGGCATACTCTCTGTCAGTGTCGATACCACTTTGACAACTGTGAACGTTATGACGTATCCAGAATGAGTATGATGACTTGAAGGCGATTATTGAATCGAAGAAGATGAACGATGACGAAATAGCCCTGACCTTCGGGTCAGAATTGAAATGACTAAAACAGGAGCTATACCGTGACTAATTGAGGTAGCACCTTTGATCGGACACACTTTTTCGATACTATTTCTATGACTATGATGATGATGATGATTTGGGCCCATTTATTACTTTGGGAGTGTGTTCCGAGGTGGGCGGTAGTGGCTGCTATGCGTTCCCACCGGTCCGGGAGTGCAATTGGTAGAATCCTACCCTGGGCATTTCCTCGAGTGCCTTGTCATATATATCCATATCGAGCCCCATACGATTTTGATTTAGCATTGCCTTCTATGGAGTGCCCTCTGATAACACCAGTACGGTGAATTTACGGTACTGTATAGACTGTTGATGCCTATAAACGGCGTAAGGGTAATATGGTAATCCCGCTTACGCTATTTTCAGTATTTATACTTTACTGGATAGACACTATCACAATAGCGAACTATATTATGTATGTATTAGTTTAACGGATCCTTGAGAGATGGAAAATCCCGTAACATCTCTTGAGTTACTGTACCCATGACACTAATGTTATTTCGTATTTTTATTTGACTAATATGAGATGATTTAGTGCTGATCCGAGTGTTTGTTGTGTTTTCTTTTTATGCAATATGCTCGGGTCAGCAGACGTTGCAGTTACCGAAGATGACGGTGCTTTGGAGATCGAAGACGAAGATTTGGTATATCCATTATCTATACATATGTATACCCGCTGCATTATTTCCGCTGCTTATTATGTACAGCTGTATGTATATGTAACTCTGATAATCATTGAAGGTTATAGTCAATGTATATACATTTCAACCACTTTTAAACTGCTATTTGTTTATTATAAGTTGTCCTTCCGCAGTGAGGTTTTGTGTTGGTTTTTCTTTTCTTTCTTTTCTTTTTTTTTCCAATAACTACCTGCATTTGCGATTTGTCTGGGTCGACATGGATGGTTTATTGTCGATTGGAACGGTCAAAAATTTGGGTCGTTACATTTCACTTCGGGATCTCAAATAAAATCATTTGGAAATATGAATTCCAAAACATAACAATGCATACAGACAAGTATGCAACTAAATCGTGCTCCCATTCGACAAGGCAAAGGGTACGCACCTAGCAACTCGATATATAAATGTGCACCTACCCCACATAGGAGCAGGCTACACCGACGATGCACCTCCCACACATAGAGAGCATACACCGCCCTCTCACTCATACTTTTAGTCTCAGGGTTACCCGACTCTTTAGCTACATACTAAATCATTTCATATCCCGAAGTAGGGAAAATCATTTCACAACATAATTATCACAATTACTTTCAAAATATAGTACTTCACATCAGTAATTCACATATATGATCAGTCACTATTAAACACATAACCTTTGAGCTCATACATCTCAAAGAAGGGTGCTAAGCAAGAGAATAAATTCTCCGCCACCAAGCAGATACATCATCAATAGCAACTAATCGAATATGCGATGAACCACAATGTAACACATAATACATTTCTAAATCATTTTAGAAATCATCGGGTTTTGGGCCTCGAAATCCTTTCTGTTTTATAAAACATTTTTATAAAACATTCCCTGTCTAAAATTGGGAATATATTTCTATTCACCTAAGGAAAATATCATTTCAAAATCATTCATTAAACTTGAAATGAACTCCACATCGCTAAACACCTTATCGTCAAATCGTGAAGTGTTTCACAAGGTGTTAACACACAGATATTTCTACCTAACCCAATGCTAAATGTAAAAGCATATTTTGCTCATAAATTGGTTGAGCATAATGCAAATAATCAATCAATCTAATTTGACATTAAATATAAGGTTTTGAATAGCGATAGTATCGACTTATATTCAAATCAAATTCTGAAACCAACAGATACCATATCGGGAATAACAATATCGATATCTTCCAAATTCCCATCACAATATCTGTATAATCACGGAATCCAATATCAAAAATATCCGAAGATAATTTCAATTCAAATCCAATTTATTTATTTATAACCATTGGATTATTTTTCTAGTTAATAACTAGCTCGTTTCGATAAAAATATATTTTTATATTTTCAAATATGGAATTTTTCATCCCAACTCTTTCTAAATCATTTATTATAATTTTACATAAATTATCGATATTTTTAATAATTTTATCAAGGCCCATATAGTCGATTTCCACAAACGGTCATCGAATTGCACTTACAGCGACCTTTTCCAAATTTTATTTGGACATAATTCCAAATCCAACCATTAGATTTCAAATCTCCAATATTCATTAGAAAGCTCTTTTCGATACGAACCCAACGGTTCCAGTTTCAGGAGAATCCGACGGTCGGATCTCCCGTGACGTCAATTCGAAGTCAATGGTCGAAATTCGCAAACTACCGCGGCGCGGCGCGTTCTATTCAGGCCAGTAATATATATATATATATATATATATATATATATATATTATATCGTCGATTTCCATTCAAAACGTATTTTATAAATCGTTTTAAATTTGTTTTCAAAACAATTTCAACTTCATTTTCAAAATTGAATATTCCATATACACGAAAATTTTATACAGTGTGTATATATGTTAAAAATTATATTTTTAACCAATCAATATTTATTTCATTCACATTTCATATATATAATATTTTTACATTGCATATATATATTATTTTCACATTGCTATATATATAATTTTCACATCGCTATATATATTTTTCACATTGCAATATATAATATTTTCACATCGCCATATATAATTTTCACATCGCTACATATAATATTTTCACATCGCTATATATAATTTTCACATTGCTATGTATAATATTTTCACTTTCAATATATAAAATATTTTCACATTTCAATATATACGATATTTTCACTTTTAAATATATACGATATTTTCACTATTCAATATATACGATATTTTACCTTTCAATATATACGATATTTTCATTTTTCAATATATACGATATTTTCACTTTCAATATATACGAAATTTTCACTTTCAATATATACCACATTTTCACATTTCAATATATACGATATTTTCACTTTCAGTATATTCCATATTTTCACATTTCAATATATATATTCACAATTCATATACATTTACTATTCGCATTTCGTATATATATATTCACATTCACAATTCATATACATTTACCATTCACATTTCATATATATATATATATATATATATATATATATATTCACACAGAATACAAGCAAACAAGTCGTCCATGGTCTGTGGACGACGGGTAGCAGTTTATATATGCAATTATGAAATAAATAACTGTATAGAAAATTTATAGTGACAGAATTCTCACCTTGAAAGGTTTTGAAATCGTTATACAAACGACTGTTTAGATTAAATTAAACGTTGCGTTTAATTTAACAATTCTGACTGCTTCTGTTGCTGACCAGAATTGTTCCATCATGTAGCATTTCTCACCACATTCTAATGCAACTGAAATCATCCGATTTTGGTTCCGTATGAAAAAGATACAGCCAATTATACATTTAAACAATTAAATATATCATTAATTAATTAAATTATTTAATTAATTAATTAAATCATTAGTTTCCTTTAACCTTCCTTCTATATCTCGTTCCTCTTCCTGTACAAAATCCGACCCATCGCTCCACCCATACCCTAGCTCGCGCACCGAATTCTGTGCCACCAGTCGTCGATCTGAACATGCCACATCCTCCGCCCATGCATGAGCTCCCTACTCCCTGCGCCAGTCATGATTCGGTGGTCCCCCGGCTTTGTAGATCGAGCCTAAACATCGCCTCTTTGAACCAGCGATTCAGCCCCTACAGGTGGTGATAATTAATCATGACCGATCATCGTGGAGAGCTCGAGGAGGTTGACAATTTCGCAGTTGGATGCTTTGAAAATTGATTAAGGATTGGGAGATTTAATTGGAGGAAGGATCGGCTATTTTGATTCGTTAATTTTAGTACAGGCGGAGGCTTTGAATAAAGACTAGGGTTTGACCATCTAGGGCATATATAATTTTTAATTTAATTATTATTAAATTCACAATTTACCTTCATAAGGCTCTGAACTCCAAATGAATCCCAACAACTGTCGCCCCTAGGGTAATACCCCCATTCCGAACACAATGGGATATGTTTCGTAACCCCATTCAACTGTTTCGAGCAGTTTTCATTAAAATTAACATTTAAATCATTATATTGAATTTTAAACGTACATTTCCATTTACTGGGGTCACATACAGAACCTAAAAATTCCCGAAAAATATTTTCTAGCTTCGTATTGACGATATGGTCCTAACAAAACTAATTTCGTCAAATTCTAAGACCGTTTGAAAAATGGTCATTTTCTGGTCGATCCAACATGACTAAAATCAACGAAACACATTTTCCTTTGTCATCCTCATATATTAACTTCAAAAATTATGGAATTTGAAGCCTAGCAGTAATTTGACATCTTGGATCCAACAAAAGTGGTTTCGTCGAAAACAGAGGTCGTTTGTAAAATGGCTATTTTCAAGGGCTATATAAACTCTATAGCGACCTTTCTGAAAATTCATTTGGCCGTAACTTTTGATCTCCACTATGAAACTTCGATTTTTTAGATTCGTAAGAAAGATATTCATAAACAAATTTAAATATTTTTGGTTTCACTAAAATCCGTTTTATTTTGCACCCGGTACAGTCAGTCAAAGTTTGAATTCCAATTTTGAAATTGCCGCGCTATTTCAGGCCTTATTTATAATTAAAATTAATTATATTTATTTTCAAACTTCGATTCAAACATACTTTTCATCGTTATTATTTAAAATACTTTATTTTAAATATTTAAAATCCAATAAAATAGCCAAATTAAAAAAAATTAACTTGGCTCAAATTTCCCGGGTTGTTACAATCTCCCCCACTTAAAACTTTTCATCCCCGAAAAGGTACGAAGCTGAAAATTGTTTTAAAAATCAACTCAACTTTCATTATTTTCATTACGACTTAAGTTCTTGAACTTTTCAGTTTCTAAGAACTTTTCAAATTTTTCAAAAATTTGGCTAACACCCTAAATTTTCGAAAAATTTCGCCATAACCTCCCCTACACCGGGAACTTCGGGATATTTCTTATAACCTCTCATGGCCTTCTTCAATCCAAAAGAAAAAGAAAAGGCCAAGAGGATAGCCAATCGGCTTATAAAATCATCCAAAACCCAAGAAATAAAATAAACAAGTACCTATTTGTTGGGCAAACAATTTTATTCCTCTTCTCTAGCCTCCTTGCTATGACCTGTTCACACACACATATACATATGTATATACATGCAATTGCAACCAGATTTCAATACAGTTCGATATTTGATTCGATTTGGCTAAATTTACTTTCCATTTACCTTTTGTTTCCATATTGGTTTTCTTATTCAATATTCTATTAATCAAACCAATAATCACACGTCACAACCAACAATCAATTTGTTGATCAACTTTTCAAATATATATAAATTTTATATATTCAAAAATCATATTTTTAAAACCAGATTATATATATAATCACAAATACGTTATTTGTAAAAATATAACACTTAACTCATTCAAGGGCATTACTAACCCCATCTCTAACGAGTTACTCATTCTAGAATGCTACTGATTCTATCTCTAATGAGGATTATTCAATAGGATATTACTAATCCTACCTATGATGAGTCTTTTATTCTATTCTAATGAGTTGTACCCCAAAGATTTGAGTTTAACCAAAGCTCTGACACTAGCTGTAACGACACGAATTTCGCTCGGACCTAATCGATCGCTAAATCGACCAAGACCATTCGAATCCCGCATATGCAAACTCTGGGTATACAACACATCAGAACAAATAACAGAAGACTTTTATAAACATCATAATAATGTTACACCAGAATACAAAATATATCAGAGTATATCGAAATATAATACAGTGGAAGATTAATTTTACAATAAATATAATACAATGCACAGCGAAAATATAAACTACACAGCGGAAGACTGTAAATGCCTGGACATAGCTTAAAGCGTCAATCCAGAATCCTGCTCAATATATCTGCAAAACAAACTACTCGACTGCCCGTGTGGAAAATAGGGGAACCCGAGTTTGCAAGGGAAAACAAACTACAGGTCTGTCATGGGACTGGTGTGAGAAACTCTAAACAGTTATGATTAACTTATTTAATAATAAGACAAATCACAGGACCACGCCGCTAACGCGGAATGGGTTTACCCCCATGAATGTATGTGTATAAACAACAATCAGTAATATATATATATATATATATATCTGGATTTACTATGCATCAATCAACATGCAATATCCCAATCTACCCATTTAGATTAAATCACCACACTTAGATTTTCGAAATCCAATTCAATTTACAGAAATAATTACTTTGGACTTTATTCCCGATTTCTTATTTCAAATCATTTGAAATACATATCTAACTTTCTATATCAAAGTAGATGTCACTTCGGGATCTCAAATCAAATCGTTTGGAAATATGAATTCCAAAACATAACAATGCATACAGACAAGTATGCAACTAAATATCGTGTTCCCCATCGACAAGGCAAAGGGTGCGCACTTAGCAACTCGATATATAAATGTGCACCTATCCCACATAGGAGCAGGCTACACCGACGATGCACCTCCCACACATGGAGAGCATACACCGCCGTCTCACCCATACTTTCAGTCTCAGGGTTACCCGAATCTTTAGTCACATACTAAATCATTTCATATCTGAAGTACATAAAATCATTTCATAACATAATAATCACAAGTACTTTCAAAATATAGTACTTCACATCAGTAATTCACACATATGATCAGTCACTATTAATCACATAACCTTTGAGCTCGTAAGTCTCAAAGAAGGGTGTTAAGCAAGAGAATAAATTCTCCGCCAACAAACAGATACATCATCAATAGAAACTAATCGAATATGCGATGAACCACAATGTAACACATAATACATTTCTAAATCATTTTAGAAATCATCGGGTTTTGGGCCTCGAAATCCTTTCTGTTTTATAAAACATTTTTATAAAACATTCCGTGTCTAAAATCGGGAATATATTTCTTTTTACTAAAGGAAAATATCATTTCAAAATCATTCATTAAACTTGAAATGAACTCTACATCGCTAAACACCTTATCGTCAAATCGTGAAGTGTTTCACAATGTGTTAACACACAGATATTTCTACCCAACCCAATGCTAAATGTAAAAGCATATTTTTCTTATAAACTGGTCGAGCACAATCCAAACAATCAATCAATCCAATTTGACATTAAATATAAGATTTTGAATAGAGATAATATCGACTTATATTCAACATCAAATCCTGAAACCAACCGATATCATATCGGGAATAATGATATCGATATCTTCCAAATTCTCATCACAATATCTGTATAATCACGGAATCTAATATCGAAAATATCAGAAGATAATTTCAATTCAAATCCAATCTAATTTATTTATTTATAACCATTGGATTATTTTTCTAGTCAATAACTAGTTCGTTTCGATAAAAATTTATTTTTATCTTTTCAAATATGGAATTTTTCATCCCAATTGTTTCTAAATCATTTATTATGATTTTACACAAATTATCGATATTTTTAATAATTTTATCAAGGCCCATACAATCGATTTCCATAAATGGTCATCGAACTGCACTTACAGCGACCTTTTCGAAATTTGATTTGGACATAATTCCAAATCCAACCGTTAGATTTCAAATATCCAATATTCATTAGAAAGATCTTTTGATACGAATCCAACGGTTCCGGTTTCAGGAGAATCCGACGGTTGGATCTCCCGTAACGTCAATTCGAAGTCAATGCTCGAAATTCGCGAACTGCCGCAGCGCGGCCCGTTCTATTCAGGCCATTAATATATATATATATATATATATATATATATATTATATATATTATATATATATCGTCGATTTCCATTCAAAACATTTTTTATAAATCGTTTTAAATTCGTTTTCAAAACCATTTCAACTTCATTTTCAATTTCAAATCAAAATTGAATATTCCATATACACGAAAATTTTATACAGTGTATATATATGTTAAAAATTATATTTTTAACCAATCAATATTTATTTCATTCACACTTCATATATGTAATATTTTTACATCGCTGTATATATATATATATTTTTTCACATTGCTATATATATAATTTTCACATCGCTATATATATATATATATTTTTCACATTGCTATACATAAAATTTTCACATTGCCATATATAATTTTCACATCGCTATATATAATATTTTTACATCGCTATATATAATTTTCACATCGCTATGTATAATATTTCCAGTTTCAATATATACAATATTTTCACATTTCAATATATACGATATTTTCAATTTTCAATATATACGATATTTTCACTTTTCAATATATACGATATTTTCCCTTTCAATATATACGATATTTTCACTTCCAATATATACGATATTTTCACTTTTAGTATGTACCATATTTTCACATTTTAATATATACGATATTTTCACTTTCAATATATACCATATTTTCACATTTCAATATACATATTCACATTCACAGTTCATATACATTTACTTTTCGCATTTCATATATATATATATATATATATTCACATTCATAGTTCATATACATTTACCATTCACATTTCATATATATATATATATATTCACACAGAATACAAGCAAAAATGTCGTCCATGGTCTGTGGATGACGGGGAGCATTTTATATATGCAATTATGAAATAAATAACTATATAAAAAATTTATAGTGAGAGAATTCTCACCTTGAACGGTTTTGAAATCATTATATAAACGACTGTTTTGATTAAATTAAACGTTGCGTTTAATTTAACCAGAAATTCGGACTGCTTCTGTTGTTGACCAGAATTGTTCCATCATGTAGCATTTCTCACCACAGTTCTAATGCAACTGAAATCATCCACTTCTGGTTCCGTATGAAAAAGATACAGCCCATTATACATTTAAACAATTAAATATATCATTAATTAAATTAATTAATTAGTTAATTAAATCATTAGTTTCCTTTAACCTTTCTTCTGCTATCTTGTTCCTCTTCCTGTACAAAATCTGACCCATCGCTCCACCCATACCCTAGCTCGCGCACCGAAATCCGTGCCACCAGTCGTCGATCTGAACATTCCACCTCCTCTGCCCACGCATGAGCTCCCTACTCCCGGTGCCAGTCATGATTTGTTGGTCCCCTGGCTTCGTAGATCGAGCCTAAACATCGTCTCTTTGAACCAGCGATTCAGCCCGTACAGGTGGTGATAAATGATCATGACCGGTCATCATGGAGAGGTCGAGGAGTTTGACAATTTCGCAGTTGAATGCTTTGAAAATTGATTAACTATTGGGAGATTTAATTGGAGGAAGGATCGACTATTTTGGTTCATTAATTTTAGTACAGGCGGTGGCTTTGAATAAAGACTAGGGTTTGACTGTCTAGGGCATATATAATTTTTAATTTAATGATTATTAAATTCACAATTTACCTTCATACGGCTCTGAACTCCAAATGAATCCTAACGACTATCGCCCCTAGAGTAATACCCCCATTCCGAACACAATGGGTTTTGTTTCATAAGCCCATTCGACTGTTTCGAGTAGTTTTCATTAAAATTAACATTTAAATCATTATATTGAGTTTTAAACGTACATTTCCATTTACTGGGGTCACATACAGACCCTTAAAATTCCCGAAAAATATTTTCTAGCTTCGTTTTGATGATACGGTCCTAATAAAACTAATTTCATCAAATTCTGAGACCGTTTGAAAAATGGTCATTTTCGGGTCGATCCAATTTGACTGAAATCAACCAAACACATTTTCCTTTGTCACGCTCGCATATTAACTTCAAAAAATTATGGAATTTGAAACCTAGCAGCAATTTGACATCCCGGATCCAACAAAAGTGGTTTCGTCGAAAACAGAGGTCGTTTGTAAAATGGCTATTTTCAAGGGCTATATAAACTCTATAGCGACCTTTCTGAAAATTCATTTGGCCGTAACTTTTGATTTCCGCTATGAAACTTCAATTTTTTAGATTCGTTAGAAAGATATTAATAAACAGATTTAAATATTTTTGGTTTCACTAAAATCCGTTTTATTTCGCACCCGGTACAGTCTGTTAAAGTTTGAATTCCAATTTTGAAACTGCCGCGCTATTTCAGGCCTTATTTATAATTAAAATTAATTATATTTATTTTCAAACTTCGATTCAAACATACTTTTCATCTTTATTATTTAAAAGACTTTATTTTAAATATTTAAAATCCACTAAAATAGCCAAATTAAAAAAAATTAAATTGGCTCAGATTTTCCGGGTTGTTAAATTATTTTTCTATATTGGAATGAGGCCCAATCAATTACCATATAATGTTAATTATATGGATTTTCTACAACACATTTATATAATAGCAACGATAAATAATCAACCATCATCCAGAGTGCACCACACAAATGCATAAGCATTAAATATAAATAATTAACGCTTACACAATTTGTCAACCCACCGAATGACATACAACCAAACAATCGGGATTAGTGTACGTCAAATATTGTCCCAATACCCGTGTGGGGTTTCAAATCAACAAACACATATTTTATTTGTGCAGTTGGGTGATGTGTAAAATTTATCGTCCCAATCAATATCAGTCAAATCAGTGTATATAAACGAATCGTATGATTTGTTTATAAATATTTATTTCATATACATGTTAAATATTATATTTTTAACTATCAAATATTTTCCACTATTTAATATTTTATTTCATTCCACATCACACAATCAAATTTCATAACACAATCACACAAACAAGTCATCCATGGTCTGTGGACGACGGGTGTCGGGTGCTGCTAAGCACCGTGTGCATCCTAGTATATATTTTAACTAGAAAAACAAGATTTAAAGTGAGAAATTCTCACCGACTAGCTAAACCAATTCACCGCGACTCTTCATATGTAGAAACTCTTCGCCGTGCTTCCAACGCAGTCTGTTCCACGAAGTTCATATTAAAAATCATATTTTTATAACTTCGCTATATATGTATAAAAAATATATTTTTATTCTCTTCATCATATAAAAATAATATTTTTATTCTCTAGAATCAATCCATCATACCGCTAAAAATCATATCTTTACAATGTTAAAAATCTTATCTTTATATGATTGAAAATCATATCTTTTCCTTTCTAAAGGTCGCATCTTTTCACGTTCAAAAATCTAATCTTTCTAAAGTTAAAAATCGCATTTTCAAACCAATAAAAATCGTATTTTTATTTACTCAAAAATCCTTTTTTCCATTCATAAAAACCATATTTATATACCTAAAAATTATATTTTTACCTTCATAAAAATTCAATTTTTAATTATTTTAAATAAATAAAAACAAAGTAAAAATAAAAACAAATTAAAATAAAACTTACAGCAGCCGGGGGAGGAAAATCGAATTGGAGAGGGGTCTTGCCGCAGCAGTGGGGTGGCGCGGGGTCGGATCTGTGGTGGCGGCCAGATCTGAAAGGGGGCGGTGGTTAGTGGGGCCAATGGTGACGGGGATCAGTGGGTGGGAACGACGGTTGTATGGGTTCGAGGGGCTAGGGCATTAGATCTTCAATGGGAGAAGGGGGAGGAGGCGATGGAAGGAGGAGGAAGGGGGAGCGGCGATCGTGGGTGGTGGACGACGATCGAGGGGCGACGCAGATCGCGATTTGGGTTTTTTTCTTTTATTTTCTTCTGAATCATGAAAAGGAAAAGAAAAGGGGGGAGTTGACTAAGGGAGAGGAGGGGGATATATTATTTAATTAATTTTTTTTCTATATAAAGCACCTTTTTATTTCAAATTCAAAATCGAACCCACCGACTGTCGTCCATAGCTAATCACCCCCATTCCGAACACAATGGGATACGTATCGTAAGCTGATTCAACTGTTATGATCAGTTTCCGTTCAAATCAAAATATAACTCTATACATTGAATTTGAACGCACATTTCAATTTACCGGGGCCACATACTAACTAGAAAAATCCTTGAAAAATATTTTCTAGTTTCATATTGACAATACGGTCCTAACCAAACCAATTTCGTCAAAATCTGAGACCGTTTGAAAAATGACCATTTTCCAGTCGATCAAAATCAACTAAAACTGGTCAAACACGTTTTCCTTTGCCACACTCACATATTTATTCGAAAAATTACGAATTTTGGAATCTAGCCATAATTTGACAACACGGATCCAACAAAAGTGGTACCGTCGAAATCCGAGGTCGTTTACAAAACGGTTATTTTCATGGCCTTTATATATATATTAAAATATATATAAATTCCACAGCGACTTTTCTGAATTTTAAATTGGGTATATCTTTAAACTTCTAAAGCGAAATCTCAGTTTCTTACATTCGTTAGAAAGATATCGCCAAACAGATTCAAATATTTCTTGTTTCGTCCAATTCGGACTTAAAACGAATTCTGTATATTCATTTGAAATTCGAAATCGAATTTCCGAACTACCGCACCATTTCAGGGTCGTTATATAATTAAAATAAATTTATTCGTTTTAACTTCGTCGAAAATAGATTTTTTGTTGTTATTATTTAAATTAATTCATTCTAAATAATCAAAATTCATTAAAATAGCTAAAATAAAAATTTTAAATTGGCTCAGAATTTCGAGTTATTACATGAATTCCAAAACATAACAACACATACAAAAAAGTATGCAACAAAATATCGGGCTCCCCCTAGACGAGGCAAAGGGTACGCACCTAGCAACTCGATATATAAATGTGCACCTACCCCACATAGGAGCAGGCTACACCGACGATGCACCTACCACACAGGAAGCATACACTGCCCATCTCACCCATACTTTTAGTCGTCCGGGTTACCAGAATCTTTTGCCACACACTAAATCATTTTTATATCTCGAAGTGGGGAAAATGATTTCACAACATAATAACCATAAGTACTTTCAAAATATAGTACTTCACATCAGCAATTCACACATATGGTCAGTCACTATTAATCTCATAACCTTTGAGCTCGTACGTCTCAAAGAAGGGTGTTAAGAAAGAGAATAAAATCTCCGCCACCAAACAGATACATCATTAATAGCAACTAATCGAATATGTGATGAATTACAATGTAAATCCATAATACATTTCCAAAACATTTTAGAAATCATCGGGTTTTAGGCCTCGAAATCCTTTCTGTTTTATAACACATTTTTACAAAACATTCCCTGTCCAAAATCGGGAATATATTTGTTTTCACTTAAAAAAACATCATTTCAAAATCATTCATTAAACTTGAAATGAACACATCGCTAAACACCTTATCGTCAAATCGTGAAGTGTTTACAGTGTGTTAGCACACAGATATTTTTACCCAACCCAATGCTAAATGCAAAAGCATATTTTGCTCATAAACTAGTCGAGCACAATACAAACAATCAATCAATCCAATTTGACATTAAATATAAGATTTTGAATAGAGTTAGTATCGACTTATATTCAACATCAAATCTTGAAACCAACAAACATCATATCGGGAATAACGATATCGATATCTTCCAAATTCCCATCACAATATCCGTATAATCACGGAATCTAATATCGAAATATTCCGAAGATTACTTCCATTCCAAACCATTCCAATTCATTCGGTGGAAAATTCTGGTTATTTAAAACCATTTCTCAATCCAATTTATTTATTTAAAAATAATCGGATTATAATTTGTGTTAATAACTAGTTCATTTCGATAAAAATATATTTTTATCTTTTCAAATATGGAATTTTTCATCCCAATTCTTTTCAAATCATTTCTTTTGATCTTACACAAATTATTAATATTTTTAATAATTTTACCAAGGCACTTACTGTCGATTTCCATAAACGGTCATCGAACTGCACTTACAGCGACCTTTTCCTATTTTTATTTGGGCATACTTCCAAATCCAACCGTTAGATTTCTAATTTCTTGTATTCGTTAGTAAACTCTTTTCGATACGAACCCAACGGTTTCGATTTTAGGAGAATCTGACGGTCGGATCTCCCGTAATATCCGTTCGAAGTCAATGCTCGAAATTCACGAACTGCCGCGGCGCGGCACGTTCTGTTCAGGCCCTTATATTATATATATATAATATATATTATATATATTTCGTCGATTTCCATTTAAAACGTATTTTATAAATCATTTTAAATTCGTTTTCAAAATGATTTCAACTTCATATTCAATTTCAAATCAAAATTGAATATTCCATATACACGAAAATCTCATACAACTCATATATATGTTAAAAATAATATTTTTAACCAATCAACATTTATTTCATTCACACTTCATATATATATTATTCACTTCTTATATATATATATAATTCATTTCATATATACATTATTTTTCATTTCATATATATATATATATTTCATATATATGTATATTTTCACTTTCATATATATAATGTTTTCACTTTCATATATATAATGTTTTCACTTTTCATATATACAATGTTTTCACTTTCGTATATACAATATTTTCACTTTTCATATATACAATATTTTCACTTTTCATATATACAATGTTTTCACTATCATGTATATTTATTTAAACTCATATATATTTTTATTTCAACCCATATATATTTTCATTTCAACTAATATATATATATTTATTTATTTATTTATTTCAACTCATATATATATATATATTTTCATTTACATTTCTCATCACAATCACAACACAGTACAATCAAATAAGTCGTCCATGGTCTGTGGACGACGGGGAACAGTTCATGTATGCACTTATACAATAAATAACTGTACAAGAAAACTATAGTGAGAGAATTCTCACATTGACTGGATAGAAAATCGTTTAGATAGCAATTGTTTTCCAATTAAATTAAATCGAATGTTTAATTTAACCAAAAATTTGAACTGCTTTGAATCATGTCCATCTTGGTTCCATTGGGTAGATCTTTCTGAGGCGATTCTAACGCATATTGAATCATTAGATTCTGAACACATAGGCGCAAGTTATGATAATTTGAACATTCAATTACTTTAGATTGATTAACACAAGATAATTAGAGCTTAATTAAATTAATTAACTAAGCAATTACATTTTTGGAAAAACGTGGCTGTTGTTTCCTTCTTCTTCTCAACGCTGCAGACCTATTCAAGGGACAAACTAGTTCATGCCAAGGGCTTCAAATCGCGGTCCTATCCACGCACCAGAACAAAATTGGATGCCACCACGAGGTTTGCCTCTTCATCGACTTCCTCTCCATCCACTGGCGCAACAATCAGTGGTCCGGCTTGCTCTAAAATTGGGTGCAAGCGGGTCGATTTTGCGCTGGAAATCCGAATAGCATAGGTCATGGAATCTGATCAAAGCCGTATGGAACTGGAGATCTAACATTACTCTACGATTTTCCATCATTTGTTTCGATTGATTCAGCAAAGATTTGAGATGATTGAGGATGGAATCTCGAGTGATTTGGTGCGTTGCCTCTGAATGGCGGCGGCAATGTTATTGAAGACGAGGGTCAGGGTTGTGGGGTTTAGTTGAAATATTTATATATATTTTATATTATTATTTTAATTCATTTAAATGTGAATTTTAAATGAACCCCAAATCGAACACAATGACTGTCGCCTCTAGCTAGTTACCCCATTCCGAACACAATGGGATGTCCCGTAAGCCAATTCGACTGTTTCGATGAGTTTCTATCAAAATAAAAATATAAATAAGTGCATATTGAATTTAAACGTACATTTAAAATTACCGAGGTCATATACGGACTCTAAAATTCCAGAAAAATTATTTCTAGCTTCGTATTAACGATACGGTCCCAACAAAACTTGTTTCGTCGAATTATGAGAACGTTGGAAAAATGGCCATTTTCGGGTCGATCCGATTTAACTGAAATCAACCAAACACATTTTCCTTCGCCACCCTCACATATTAACTTCAAAAATTATGGAATTTGAAACATAGCAATAATTTGACATCCCGGATCCAACAAAAGTGGTTTCGTCGAATTCTGACGTCGTTTGCAAAATGTCTATTTCAAGGGCTATATATTCTCTATAGCGACCTTTCTGAAAATTCATTTGGCCATAACTTTTAATTTCCGCTATGAAACTTCGAAATTTCAGATTCGTTAGAAAGATATTCATAAACAGATTTAAATATTTTTGGTTACACTAAAATCCGTTTTATTTTGCACCCGGTATTGTCAGCCAAAATTTGAATTCCATTTTTGAAACTGCCACGCCATTTCAGGCCTTGTTTATAATTAAAATAATTATATTTATTTTCAAACATCGATTCAAACATACTTTTCGTCATTATTATTTAAAACAATTCATTTTAAATATTTATAATCCACTAAAATAGCCAATTTAAAAAATTTTAACTGGTTCAGATGTTCCGGGTTGTTACAATTTCCCCCACTTAAAACTTTTCGTCCTCGAAAAGGAATGAAGCCGAAAGTGGTTTATTTAGATAACTCTACTTTCAATTTGGCTTCCATTCTTCTACTTTTCAGTTTCTAAGAATTTTCAAAATCTTTAAAAATTTGGCTAACACCCTAAATTTTTGAAAAATTTCGCCATAACCTCCTTTGTAAGGGGAGCTTGGGGATGCTTCAAATAGCCTCCCATGGCCCTCACCAATCCAAAAGAAAAAGAAAAAGCCAAGCGGCTAACCAATCGGCTCATAAAATCATCAAATCCCAAGATATACAATAAACGTGTACCTATTTGTCGGCAAACAATTTTATTCCTTTTCTCTAACCTCCTTGCTATGACCTGTTCACACATATATATGTACATGTATGCATTTGCAATCAATTTTCAATACAGTTCAATATTTTGATTCGATTTGGCTAATTCTCCTTACATTCTCTTATTGGAGTTATCAACTCAATATTTTTATTAATCAAATTAATATTCAAACAACACAACCGACAATAAATTGGTTAATTAACTTTTCAATCATATAATTTCATATAATCAAAAATCAAATTTTCTAAGACCGGATTATATATATAATCACAAATACGTTATAAATAATCATATTACTCTCAACTCATTCTAGGGCATTTCTAACCCCATCTCTAACGAGTCACTCATTCTAGAATGCTACTCATTCTATCTCTAATGAGGATTCTTCTATAGGATATTTCTAATCCTACCTCTGATGAGTCTTTTGTTCAGTTCTAACGAGTTGTACTCCAAAGATTTGAGTTAACCAAAGCTCCGATACCAGATGTAATGACACGGATTTTGCCCGGACCTAATCGATCGCTAAATCAACCAAGACCGTTCGAATCCCGTATACGCTAACTCTGGGCATACAACATATCAAAACAAATAACAAAAGACTTCTATAAATATCATAATAATGTTACATTAGAGTATAGAATATCAGAGTATATCGAAATATAATCAATATAGTGGAAGATGATATTACAATAAATGTAATATAATGCACAGCGGAAATAAATAAATAACACAGCGGAAGACGGTAAACACACTGGACACAGCTTTAAGCTTCGATCCAGAATCCTGCTTATATATCTACAAAATAAACTACTCGACTGTCTGAAAATAGGGGCACCTGAGTTTGCAAGGGAAAAGCAAACTACAGGTCAGTCATGGGACTGGTGTGAGAAACTCTAAGTTATAATTAACTTATTTAATAATATGGCATATCATGGGACCACGCCGCTAACGTGGAACGGGTTTATCGCCATGAATTCCAGTGTATAAAAAACAATCAATATAGGTATATGGATCTACTATGCATCAATCAACATGCAATATCCCAATCTACCCATTTAGATTAATCACCACACGTAGATTTTCTAAATCCAATTCAATTTACAGATATTATTCCTTTGGACTTTATTTCTCGATTTCTATTTCAAATCATTTGAAATACATATCTAACTTTCTATAACAAAGTAGATTTCACTTTGGGATCTCAAATCAAATCATTTGGAAATGTGAATTCCAAAACATAACGACGCATACAAACAAGTATGCAACCAAATATCGGGCTCCTCCTAGACAAGGCAAAGGGTACGCACCTAGCAACTCGATATATAAATGTGCACCTACCCCACATAGGAGCAGGCTACACCGACGATGCACCTCCCACACAGGAAGCATACACCGCCCATCTCACCCATACTTTTAGTCGTTCGGGTTACCGGAATCTTTAGCCACACACTAAATCATTTTTATACCTCGAAGTGAGGAAAATCATTTCACAACATAATAACCACAAGTACTTTCAAAATATAGTACTTCACATTAGAAATTCACACATATGATCAGTCACTATTAATCACATAACCTTTGAGCTCATACGTCTCAAAGAAGGGTGTTAAGCAAGAGAATAAATTCTCCGCCACCAAACAGATACACCATTAATAGCAACTAATCGAATATGTGATGAACTACAATGTAAAACCATAATACATTACTAAATCATTTTAGAAATCATCGGGTTTTAGGCCTCGAAATCCTTTTTGTTTTATAAAACATTTTTATAAAACATTCCCTGTACAAAATGGGGAATATAATTCTTTTCACTTAAGAAAACATCATTTCAAAATCATTCATTAAACTAGAAATGAACACATCGCTAAACACTTTATCGTCACATCGTGAAGTGTTTCACAGGGTGTTAGCACACAGATATTTTTACCCAACCCAATGCTAAATGTAAAGCATATTTTGCTCATAAACTGGTGGAGCACAATACAAACAATCAATCAATCCAATTTGACATTAAATATAAGGTTTTGAATAGAGTTAGTATCGATTATATTCAACATCAAATCCTGAAACCAACAACCATCATATCGGGAATAACGATATCGATATCTTCCAAATTCCCATCACAATATCCATATAATCACGGAATCCAGTATCGAAATATTACGAAGATTATTTCCATTCCAAACCATTCCAATTTATTCATTGGAAAATTCTGGTTATTTAAAACCATTTCTCAATCCAATTTATTTATTTAAAAATAATTGGATTATAATTTGAGTTAATAACTAGTTCATTTCGATAAAAATATATTTTTATCTTTTCAAATATGGAATTTTTCATCCTAATTCTTTTCAAATCATTTCTTTTGATTTTACACAAATTATTAATATTTTTAATAATTTTGTCAAGGCCCGTACTGTCATTTTCCATAAACAGTCATCGAACTGCACTTACAGCGATCTTTTCCTATTTTGATTTGGGCATAATTCCAAATCCAACCATTAGATTTATAATTTCTTGTATTTGTTAGAAAGCTCTTTCCGATTCGAACCCAACGGTTGTGGTTTTAGGAGAATCCGACTGTCGGATCTCCCGTAATATCCGTTCGAAGTCAATGGTCGAAATTCACGAACTGCCGCAGCGCGTTCTATTCAGGCCATTATATTATATATATAATATATATTATATATATTTCATCGATTTCCATTTAAAACATATTTAATAAATCATTTTAAATTCGTTTTCAAAACGTTTTCAACTTCATATTCAATTTCAAATCAGAATTGAATATTCCATATACATGAAATTCTCATACACTTCATATATATGTTAAAAATAATATTTTTAACCAATCAACATTTATTTCATTCACACTTCATATATATATCATTCATTTCTTATATATATATATATATAATTCATTTCATATATAAATTATTTTTCATTTCATATATATATATATATTTCATTTCATATATATATATATATATATATTCACTTTCATATATATAATGTTTTCACTTTCATATATATAATCTTTTCACTTTTCATATATACAATGTTTTCACTTTCATATATACAATATTTTCAATTTTCATATATACAATATATTCACTTTTCATATATACAATTTTTTCACTTTCATATATATTTATTTCAACTCATATATATTTTTATTTCAACTCATATTTTTTTTATTTCAACTCATATATATATATATTTCTCATCACAATCACAACACAGTACAATCAAACAAGTCGTCCATGGTCTGTGGACGATGGGGAACAGTTCATATATGCAGTTATACAATAAATAACTGTACAAGAAAAATATAGTGAGAGAATTCTCACCTTGACTGGGTAGAAAATCATTTAGATAGCAATTGTTTTCTAATCAAATTAAACTGAATGTTTAATTTAACCAATTTGAACTACTTTGAATCATGTCCACCTTGGTTCCATTGGGCAGATCTTTCCGAGGCGATTCTAACGCATATTGAATCATTAGATTCTGAACCCATAGGCACAAGTTATGATAATTTGAACATTCAATTACTTTAAATTGATTAACACAAGATAATTAGAACTTAATTAAATTAATTAACTAAGAAATAACATTTCTGAAAAAACGTGGCTGTTGTTACCTTCTTCTTCTCAACGCTGCAAACCCGTTCAAGGGTCAAACTAGTTCATGCCAAGGGCTTCAAATCGCGATCCTATCCACGCACCAGAACAAAATTGGATGCCACCACGTGGTTCGCCTCTTCATCGACTTCCTCTCCATCCACTGGCGCGACAATCGGTGGTCCGGCTTGCTCTAAAATTGGGTGCGAGCTGGTCGATTTTGCGCTGCAAATCCGAACAGCATAGGTCATGGAATCTGATCAAAGCCGTATGGAACTGGAGATCTAACATTACTCTATGATTTTCCATCATTTGTTTCGATTGATTCAGCAAAGATTTGAGATGATTGAGGATGGAATCTCGAGTGATTTGGTGCGTTGCCTCTGAATGGCGGCGGCAATGTTATTGAAGACGAGGGTTAGGGTTGTGGGGTTTAGTTGAAATATTTATATATATATTTTATATTATTATTTTAATTCATTTAAATGTGAATTTTAAATGAACCCCAAATCGAACACAACGACTGTCGCCTCTAGCTAGTTACCCCATTCCGAACACAATGGGATGTCCCGTAAGCCAATTCGACTGTTTCGATGAGTTTCTATCAAAATTAAAATATAAATCAGTGTATATTGAATTTAAACATGCATTTCAAATTAACGAGGCCACATACGGACTCTAAAAATTCCAGAAAAATTATTTCTAGCTTTGTACTAACGATACGGTCCCAACAAAACTTGTTTCATCGAATTCTGAGACCGTTGGAAAAATGGCCATTTTCTGGTCGATCCGATTTAATTAAAATCAAACAAACACATTTTCCTTCGCCACGCTCATATATTAACTTCAAAAATTATGGAATTTGAAACCTAGCAATAATTTGACATCCCGGATCCAACAAAAGTGCTTTCGTCGAATTCTGAGGTCGTTCGAAAAATGTCTATTTTCAAGGGCTATATATTCTCTATAGCGACCTTTCTGAAAATTCATTTGGCCATAACTTTTGATTTCCGCTATGAAATTTCGATATTTCAGATTCGTTAGAAAGATATTAATAAATAGATTTAAATTGTAATAACCCGGAAAATACGAGCCAATTTAAAATTTTTAAATTGGTGATTTCAAAGGAATTTGAACAATTGAAATAGAATATTTCAATAAAATAGTGAATTAGAAATAGCGAGTCAGTTTGAAAAATTGAATTCAAACTTAGACTGACAGTGCAGGGTGGAAAATATAACGGATTTTAGTGAAACCAAAAATATTTAAATCTGTTTATCAATACCTTTCTAACGAATCTGAAAAATCGAAGTTTCATAACGGGAATCAAAAGTTATGGCCGAATGAATTTTCAGAAAGGTCGCTATATAGAATATATATTCCTGCAAAATTGATATTTTGCATACGACCTCAGAATTCGACGAAACCACTTTTGTTGGGTCCGGGATGTCAAATTATTGCTAGGTTTCAAATTTCATAATTTTTGAAACTAGTATGTGAGCGTGGCCAAAGAAAATGCGTTTGGTCAATTTCTGTTAAATTGGATCGACCAGAAAATGGCCATTTTTCAAACGATCTCAGAATTCGTCGAAACTAGTTTTGTTGGGACCGTAACATCAAAACATGGCTAGATTTATTTTTCTGGAATTTTTCGAATCAGTTTATGGCCCTGGCAAATTGAAACGTACGTTCAGAGTTAAAATTAAATGTTTTATACTTTAATTTGAAAAATAACTGACTGTAACAGTCGAATTGGCCAACGAAACATATCCCATTGTGTCTGGGATGGGGGTATTTAGCTGAGGGCGACAGTCGTTGGGTTTGAAAAGGAGTTCGTAGGTGAAAACCCTAATTTTCTGAAATATATATATTCCGGCGAATCAGAAAATTCCATTCATTAATTAAAAAAAACCCGTAACCCTCGAACAAACGGCGAAAACCCGATCCAACCTTCTCTCCTCGATTGTCGCCGACTCCGACACCTCCAGCCAACGCCACTACCACCGTTCGCCTCGTCTACCCCTCCTCTTTAAATCCGACCCACCCACGACCGCCACCATCGCCTCCTCCGCCTGAATCGAGGGCCCATAGTCCAACTCTTCCCAGCACCGCCAACGCCGCCACCGACCACCGAGCCACTCCAAACTGCCACCGACCGACTCCCCTATCCTCCCTCTTCCACGTCAGCACCCCCGATCGTCCCCACGTTCCACGGATTTCGCGAAAACCTCAACCCTAGTTTCGAATCAAATAGAAAGGTGAGTCCTTTTTGATGTCTGCACTTTGAAAAATCATATCTTTTTGGTGTGTTGACGAAATTCGATGAAACAGGTAACATCGGGACCGCAAGGAAGCTCTCTACCACATAGAAGAAGCCACGGATTTTTCTGAGTCATCTACGATTTTTAGCACTCCGCAAACCAATGTGAGAAATCTAAATTAAAAGAATTTGATTGGAAAATGTCGTGTATAAATTATATAAGCGAAATATAAATTACACACGTGTTGTATACCTCACGTACATGCGTAGTCTAAGCTATATAAGCGAAGTATGAATTATACATGCATAGAATAATTGATATATGAGTTGAAATGCAAGTGAAATATAGCAATAATATATATATATATATATATATATACACACACACACACACACACACACTCCCCTCGTCCACAAACCATGGACGATATTTATTGTTGTGAGTTGGTGTGAAATATTGGATGAAAAATACGAATGGTTGGATAATTGTTTGTGGTTGATATTGTTTGGTTGTGGTTGAAAAATACCCATTGGTGATTGAAATGAATTGGAAATATTTGTGGAAATAAAAATAAAACATGCCGCCTGCGCGCGAATTAGATGCATGAATCCCCATTGTCAAAAACCGCAAGGTTTTAAGGTAGAGCGAGGAGCCGTACTAGGGACGTTGCCGGTTTTAACTACCCTGCCGTTATGCTGCCGAAATTTTGAATAATATTCATATGTTAGAATTATTTTCATATGTTGAAATTATCTTCATGCGTTGAAATTAAAGTCATATGTTGAAACTATATCCATGTGTGGAAATGTTCATGTGTTGAAAAGTGATGTGTGTAAATTAAATTCATTTGTGAATGAATGAAGTGTTTAAACAATAAAAATCACATTTTTATAATATATATGAAGTATGTAAAATATTCGCCTTATATATAAATAGTTTCAACAATAGAAAATTCCATCTTTCTTATATGAACAACATAAATAAAATATCCATGTGTGGAAATGCTCATGTGTTGAGAAATGTGTGTAGTGGAAAAATTCATGTGTAGAATAAAAAGATCGAACAATAAAAATTATATTTTTATTGAAACTATGAAGAGTTGAAAACATCCATTTGTCGAATAAATATTTTAAATGATAAAAATAGCGTTTTTATCATATATGTGATATGCTAAAGATATGCGGACGTTGAAATAAATATATGTGAAAAAATATTATTTTTAACATGCATAGGAACTAAATAAAATAGTCATGTGTTGAAAGGTATTTTAGTTCGCCAAAATTATCATCTTTGAAATGTGAAGTGTTAAAAATAGCCACTTGTTCAAATAAATATGCATGAGTTGAAATACACATTAATTAGCTAATGATATGATTTTAGCCTATGCATGCAACATTAGAATGAATGGTGTTTTTAAACCAAAGTAAATCAAATATGAAGTTGAATGGAAAATGATAAGTGATAAAAATTGTATATATGTACATGCATGTTTATTGAACAGGTTATTACAAAGGGGCTAGAGAAGAGGAATAAAATTTTGTGCCCGACAAATAGGTACACATTTACTGTTTTGTTTGGGTGATGATTTTATGAGCCTATTGGCTAGCCGCTTGGCTTTTCCTTTTTCTTTTTGACATGAGACGCCCGTGTGGCTATTTGGAAACTTTCCCAGCCCCTCCCGTACAAAGGAGGTTATGGCGAAATTTTCCAAAATTTAAAGGCGTTAGTGAAATAATTGAAGTGGAAACGATATAGGAATTTTTGAATGAACTATATTTATATAAATATATAAATATAAATAAAATTAAAACGAAACGTGGCTGTGCAGTTCGTGTTTTGAAACCGTGATTTCAAACGACTAGTACGGGAAATTCGACCATTGGAGTTTCCCGAGACCGCAACCGTTGGGTTCGCCTTGGAAATATCTTTCCAACGGCACCAACTTTGTGAAGATCCGACGGTTGGATTGTCTGGAATGTTTAATTCAAATCTGAAGAAAAACAGCGCCAGAAACGATTATATATATATATATATATGTAAATGTAATTAAATTAAATCGAATAACGACGCTGCAGTTCGTAAATTGAAATCGTAACTTCAAATGGCTAGTGTGGAAGATCCGACCTTCGGATTTTCCCAAAACTGAAACCGTTGGATTCGTTTTGAAATGACCTTCCTAATGATATAAAATTTGTGGAGATCCAACGGTTAGATTTTCAGATATGTGTAAAACAAAATTAGTGAAAATAGCGCCAGTGCATCGACACGACCTGAAACGTTGTTTAATTAAATATGGCCGTTTTAAATTAAATAAAAATGGTGATATATCGTTATAAAATACTATAGACGATATAGAGTGGAAATAAACCAATTTTGTTGTGTTTGCTTGATATGTGATGGTTGAATGTATTTAACATGAAAATTATAACTAAATAACTGAAATGTGAATGTTGAATAGTCCAACCATGTGATTAATTGATTTGAAAATCTAAATATACGTGGGTTATTTGAAAAGTCCGAGTTCATCTCATTTAAAATAATCGATCGACGTTGAGAAGTCGAAGAGTCGAAAACGGTTGAAGACCGACGATCTTCACATTGGATGGATTGGTGCTACTGATGCTCATGATTGGAGTAGCTACCATGAAGGAGATGAAGTAGTAGCCATCCAAACATACTGTTGATTGTACGGATATGCGAGGAATTGGTGCCTCCGGTTTCGTTCAGACCCAGAACGGACTTGTAAATGGACTGTGTGTTTGACATTGGATTTTGTTCTGTGCAGATTGATCTCTGTTAAATACATATCTGTTTGGCGGCGGAGGATTTATTCTCTTGCTTAACGCCCTTCTCTGAGACGTACGAGCTCAGAGGTTATGTATTGATAGAAATCAGTCGCATGGAGTGGATTGCCTATGTGGCACGCCTAAGTGGCATATGATCAAGGCTTTTGTTGCAAAGCAAAGTCTTGTGGTTGATGATCAAAGCATGGTCTGTGTGACGTAGCTTTGTGTATAACGTGAATTCGCGAGCCTCACACCCCGGTATGAGTCAAAAATGGGAGAAGGACCCAAGGAGTGCACGACGTTTCTTTCTAGCTATGGTGGTGTCAGTGACCTCCCAGCCCTGACATTTATATTTACTTTTCACCATTGTGGTTGTTGGAATACGAGGCGCCTCGATTATAGGTCTGTAAGGACCGAGAAAAGTGTGTTCAGGAATTGCCAATCCTCAAAAGTAAGAGAGGACCGGCCTTAGAGGATCCAGGGATTGCTGTGTGCAGTCCCAAGGCATTTGCCAGAGTGTCTCGAATCGGAGAGGAGCTTTCCCCTTGCCTCGACTCATGAAGGAATCCAAATTCCAATATGAAATATGCGAATGTGATTGTATTGCTAGTATGGCGACATGATATATGGTATCCATGCCGCCTAGGATTGATATTTATGATGGAATTTGCTTTTAAAACTTGTATGCACTAGTAATAATATCAAACACTTTTGTTTTATACGTATGAAGCATTTTTGGCCATTATAAAGTAAAACTCTATCGTCCGGCTTGCGTTGCATTGTGTGATGGGACTTGAGTCTTATAATGGCTTCATTTTATAAAAAGCATTGCGATGATTTAATCATTTACCTTATTTCATGCACTAGCACTCATTGGAGTAAACCCGTTCCGCGAAAGTGGCGTAGTCCTTTGATTTGCCTTATTATTGTTGTTAATAAGTTAAGTAGATTTCTCATACCAGTCCCATGACTGACTAGTAGTTTGTTTCACCTTGAAAACTCGGGTGCCCTCATTTTCACATGGGCAGCCTAGTTACAGGTTTCTGACGCACTTTTGGCTCATGGCGAGGCTTGACTACACCGTACTGACTTTGATTTTCTCCGCCATTATTGTATTTATATTATGATTCCGCCATTGGCGATGTAGACTGATATTTATTTTGTGTACTCTTTATGTATGATTCCGCCTCAGGCGATGGAGACTGATTATGTTTCATTATGCACTAAGTTGTATCCTGTACTGTGCCTCTCTGATGTGATGATATCTATATGATTCCGCTGTCATATGTGTGTAAATTATTCTATTTTCTGTTTATGCTATTATCTGTGATCTGCTAATGATGATTAATGTGTAATATTCCAATGATTATCCTGAACACCGCATCTCGGGGTTTTGGGATCGTCACAGCTGGTATTAGAGCTTTGGTTAACCTTAGTTCTGGAGTCTAACACATTAAACACTTCGTCAAAATAGAATCAGTAGTATTCTAAGGCGTGTTGCTCATTAGAGATAGGACTAGTAAAGTCCTAGAATGAGCCGAGCAGAATAGCAAAAACAATTGATCAGTCCATCGTTATCTTTCCGTAAATTTTCTGTTTAACTATGCGGTAAACTATCATTTCTGTTAGCGGACTCTTTCCTTGCTTATACAGAATTTGACAAATGGCTACTAGAGCAGCAGCCGCTAGAGGTGGCCGTGCAGGCCGTGGAAGAGGACGGGGAGAAGCCCCAGTTGAAGAAGGACCTTTGATACAACCTCCGGCCGCTCAATACTTCGAGCTAGACCGTGTAGCTAAGAGATACAAAAACTTAGGAGGCAAGACCTTCTCAGGAACTGGCACAGTAATAGAGGCCCTTGCATGGCTAAAAACATGCGAGAAAATTCTTGAAGGCCTAAGGATTGGAGACCAAGATAAAGCTATTATGGGCGCCTGGCTTATGCAGGAACAAGCTGAACTATGGTGGGAATCTCTCACTGCCGGGAATAGAGAAGCTGGAAGAACATGGGATGGATTCAAAGAACTCTTCAAGGAGAAGTATGTCCCGGAACAAGCACTGGAGCGAATGCACGCTGACTTCGCCAACCTCCAGCAGGGGGATCTTTCCGTGCAGGATTATCTGAATAAATTTACACTGTTGTTGCCCTATGCTCCGGAGCTCGTCGCCACTGCAAATTCCAAAAATAAGACGTTTATCCTAGAGCTAAAGCAACAGTATCATGATAGAGCCATGGCCCATGCCAAGTTGGAATTTAACGAACTGGTGGAAATGACATGCAACTATGAAGACCTTGACCAAAGGCATTTGGAGCAGGATCGCGCTAGAAGCCAAGCCTGGAACAAACGCAAACCTGCCAGGAATCAAGCTGATTCAAGCTAAGCAGCATCTTCGAAACCTCAGACAGGCAAGCCGCCAAGAGGAAGCTGCTATAACTGTGGAAAAGTGGGGCACTACTCTAATGTGTGCACAGCCCCGAAGAAGCAGAAGACAAATTCACAAGGTTCAAGCCAGGGTTCTCAGAACCCTCGCTCCTGCTTTAATTGCCGCAAGACCGATCATGTAACACCCCGTGTATTCTATAACAGTGAAATTCACAAATTAAAGTATAATAAATTTCAAACCAAAGAACTAAGGGAAACGGGATACGCCATTGCGTTCGTCTCGGAATTCTGCTTGAAATAGAGTCCGAGTTTGCATAAAACGGACTCCGTATGAAGAAGATATGGCCTCCGGAAGTTTCAGAATTCAGTTTAAAATTCAAACAGACCAAAACAGCTTAGAAAACAAGTTTAAAATTCAAAAAGCAGGCCGGATTGGCCAGGGCGTGAATTTTTCCGCCCAAGACACCCAGGTCGACTGGGTAGTCGACCTGGGCTACCCAGGTCGACTGGGTAGTCGACCTGGGGCACCCAGGTAGTCTACATAGTCGACCTGGGGGTCGACTGGGGGGTCGACCTGGCCCCTGAGCCAGGTCGAACCCAGCCCCCCTGGCTGGCCTGGTTTGTGTTTGGTCGATTTTCTGAGCCTTGCCTTGTCACTAGGGCTAGGTGTCATCTCCTGGTTGGTTTCTCCTTCAATCGAATGGCTATTATTAAACCAAGCTCCATCGATGGTCCTAATCAACTCACAAGCTCTATAAAAAGGACCTAAGACTCACCCTAATTCACACAAACAAAAATGGAGATGAGACCGTCATGCTGCTGAGGAAAGACTAGGAATAGCCGTCAGAAATTGAGAGATAATTAGGAGATAATTCGAAAGCTTTAAGCAACGTCAATTAAATCAAAGCAACGCCTACAACAAAGGATAGCATCTCCAAATTCAGAATTCAGATTCCTGAATTGAAGATTCGTCATACGTTGTAAGTAGAGTGCTATTCCGATGTGAATAAATAATTGTGTTTTGATTTGTGTAAAATGAGAAATGGAATTGTATTCGATTGTGGAGATAATAATCTATATTTGTATGTTGCTTTGACTCTAAACGATTTGGGATGTTGTGGTTAGGCCTATTTGATATTCGCAAGTATATGATTCATGTTAACAACCATATGTTGTGGTATTTTATTTGGGATTCATGCAAGTATATGATTCACTATTATGCCAATATGATGTACATACTTTTATGAACACTTTTAGTGTGTAATTGGGTTCAACTAAGTACTATGGGTTATATGAATCTATGTTGGAATTGGCAAATCATACTTTTGTATTAGAGACAAAAGTAAGCATCCTTATGAACATGACTAAACTATGTTTGGTGTTATGCCTAGTTGAAACTATGTTTTAGGCCTATATTATTATCAAAATCATATGGTGATATATGTGACACATAATTAAGTTAGATTTACATTCCAATTGCAAGTTTACATGAATAGATTAAAAACTATGATTCGTGTTTAGGGATGTTTATGCTATGATCATAAGAATAGAATGATTAATGTTTAAGTATGTTTATGCCATGACTATATGCTATTACCATGCAAGTCCACATATTCCTAATTCATGTTAATTGGATCGTTATGTTGCAAGTTCATGCGCTCACACTCCCATTTTTTTATGTCACTTAGAATATTTAAACACCATGTTGTAAGCCTCCCCTTTTTCATGTGGCTAAGTTGGGTTTAAACGTTAAACCCAACATATGTTATATTTTAGTGAACGTATAAAATGGGGGTAATGACGATGGGGTTAAAACATAGAACATACGTGTTGGCATGTTTGACTCATGCCAACAGCCATGAAAAACAGTTAAGTGGCATAAATAAATTTTTACCCAATAAAGATGAATTTGAATAATGGGCCGCAAATATTTACATATAAAAAGAAAAAAGACAAAATATGTAAATGTAGAAAATACGATGTTTTTAACCCGAGGTTGGATTGAGTTGTGATGTAAACCTGCCCGGAACCGCCCGGCTGTCCAGTAGTCACAACAATACATATCCAATCTGGGTGGTTAAACACGGAGCCCAATAAGGACCCGAGGTTAGACTGAGTTGTGGCGTAAGACTGCCCGGACCCAACCGGCAACAGGCAGCCACAACAATACCTGTCTAATGTGAGAGGTCGAGGCTTTAATAAGACAATTAAGGCTGAGTCAGGATTGATAGGATTAAGTAAATTAAATTAATACTTAATCAGAATGGAACATGCTAAACTATACAGACTGATTGGGGGTTAGGTTTACAAAACACTTAACCAACTTAGCATGTTGGCTAGAAATAGAAAACCTAGTAGCGGGGGACCCTTTTCAGCAGTAACCGTACAAGGTGTATCAGGATACCCTGAACTAGGCAGGGTGGGGCATGATTACTGGGCTGACTATAAGAGGTCAAATCGACGGCGGTGGTGCAGCAGCGTAGATTCTAACGGGGTGCGGGCGTGCACACACTCCGGCGCAGAAAAATAAGGCACTGGGCACCAGTAGCATACCTGTGCATTCTAGGATTGTGTCGGGCCGCCACCATGGGACTTGATACACCCCATGGTGGGACTAGCATAGGTAACTACAACATCGGGGGCCGTAAGACACATGTAACTATGCGAGTAGGAGCCGATCATTAGAAACGAATCACTTCACCCTGATTATGGGATGCCTGTTGGGAACCAGTTACATGGATGCAGAGATTAATATGGGGTACGATAGTATATTCGACTCTAGAGGACTTAACTTAGTTTATGGTGCTTTCCCAATTCCAATTTATACTTATCATACCCAGTTCTTTATTCATAGACTGAATAGTCCTAGACTTACTCAGCCTTTATGTCTGACTCTACTTTTCTTTCGTCTTCTTTTCTTCTGTCCCCCCCCTCCCAGGTCCACAGGGAGGGAATACCGTAGCTTGACCAGTTTCCACATCCAGCTTGAAGAGAAGGAATGTATGGCTTGGATCTTTTCGTTTTGGACTATGGCTTTGGACAGCAATTATGGGACTTATGCAGTTTACTTATGTTTTTATGCTTCTTTAAATAATGTAATCAAGACAGTTATGAAGATGTAATGGTTTTTGGAAGTATTGTAAGACAAGTTATGACATGGTTTGTGTAACACGCTGTTTATTGAAATAAAAAAAATTGCTGTTGTTTTCCGCTGTTCAAGAATATGTGCATTCATATCTGTCTTGTACATCTGTGACTTATACTTATAAACCTCCCCCAAAATTAGGGCATTCCCCTTGAGAGTGACCCTAACGGAGGTGGGGTGTTTCACTTGGTATCAGAGCATAGGTTTACCGGATAAGATAAAAAGTTTTGAAAATTTATTTTCAAAGGAAAATTTAAAGAAGAATTTTTAAAGATAAAATATTATATATTTTTTTTTTTTAAAAAAAAAAGCAAAGTCCCCCAAAGCCATAGGTACTATCTTTTATCCTTCGTTTTGAATCTATCCTTTTTGTTTAAGCATGTCCGAAGAACTTAACTTCCCAGAGGGTATACCAATACCTGGTTGGTTTAGACGATTCTTAGAAGAAAGGGCCACTCAGCCACGTCCTACCGTTCCTCCTCCCCCAGCTGCAGGAAATCATCCAGCTGCAGCAGCACCTCTTCCTCCCCCTCCTCCGTGGGGAAATACTTTTGCTAAGATATGTAAAGATTTTAAAGCTATGGGAGGAAAGGTCTTTCATGGAACCGAGTCCTTCGTGGTGGCCATGAATTGGCTGAAAGAAACAGAGGACTTATTCGTCATTTTTTAGGTAGAGGATAGGAAGAAGGTACAACTGGCAGTATGGCTACTTAAAGGTGAGGCTTCCCACTGGTGGGAAGTCACTAATGCAGAAAGACCAGTGGAAACATGGGAGGACTTTAGGACAAGGTTTGAGGCTAAATTTCTCTCAGAAGCTGAAAGGAGTCTTCAGTTGGAAAAATTCTTATTCCTTAAGCAAGGGAATATGACAGTCAAAGAGTATGTTAACCATTTTGATCAGCTGGCTAGGTTCGGACTGGACCTAGTCAACACCCCGCACAAGAAGGCTCTCCGCTTTGTCAAGGGGTTGAATGAGCCATTACACAATTTGGCCATGACCCATATACCCATGGGGGCTACGTATGAAAGGTTGGTGCATATGGCATTGCTGAACGAAGAAGATAAGGGCAAGAAGGAGACAAAGGCAGAAAGCTCTCAAGGGAAGAAAGAGGGCTTGCAACCTAAGAAGACAGACTTTAAGAAGGGCGGGAAAAACAACAAAGAGAAGAGGAAGTGTAATTTCTATGGCAAAGTGGGGCACTTAGTGAAAAATTGCCGGAAAAAGAAGGCCAAGATGAATGGTGAGTGCTTTTCTTGTGGTGAGACAGGCCACCTGGCTAAGGATTGCCCAAAGAAGCGAGGGCAGGGGCAGAGGGCTGGATCCACCTCAGGGGCACAAGTTCATGTGCTAGAATCACCACCTCTACAACAGCGAGGTATAAATACTTCTGTAGCAAGTGTAGTTTATATTTATGATCACCCAGTTCACACTTTATTCGATTCTGGCGCATCACATTCCTTTATCTCATCTGCTTTAGTAGAATCTCTGCACCTAGAAACTAGAATGGTAGAGGACCCCTTAATTGTTTCAAATCCAATTGGGGGCCTAGCTCATTTATCTATGATCTGTGTGGGATTGAAAATTTTTATTCTAAGCGTAGAATTTAAATGTAGTGCCTTTGTTTTGGGCTTTTCGGGATATGGCTTGATTTTGGGCATGGATTGGCTATCCAGTAATGGAGCCATCCTTGATTGTGAGAAAAGGGTGGTTAGACTTCTGACCCAACTCGGTAACACTTTGGAAATTACTTGTAATACCTCGTATGCGGTTATGCTTAGTTATCTTGAATCGCTAGAAGCCTCTGTCGACAATTTGCAATCGGTTAGAGTGGTCCGGGAATATCCGGATGTCTTCGAAGAGGTGAAGGGCTTGCCTCCAAAGCGGGAGATAGACTTCCGCATATATCTTGTAGATAATGCAAAGCCCGTTGCGTTGCCCGTTAGACACATGGCTCCACGGGAAAGGAAAGAGCTCAGTAAACATATTAAAGAACTTCTAGAGAAGGGGTTCATTAGAAGGAGCATTTCAGAATGGGGTGCTCCAGTGGTGTTCGCTACAAAGGCGGATGGTTCACTCCATCTGTGTGTTGACTATAGGGAGCTCAACAAACTAACGAAAAAGAATAGGCACCCTCTCCCCAGAATTGATGATCTGTTTGATCAGCTTGTAGGAGCGTCTGTTTTCTCCCAACTCGATTTAGCGACCGGATTTCATCAGCTAAGGGTGGCTGAAGATAGTATCGATAAGACAGCATTCAGAACCCCAGATGGCTTCTTTGAATGGCTTGTCATGCCTTTCGGCTTGACAAACGCACCCGCTTACTTCGTGGACCTAATGAGTAGGTTGTTCAGAGATTTCCTCAATAAGTTTGTAGTGGTCTTCGTAGAAGATATCTTGATCTTCTCGAAGAGTGAAGAAGAGCATGCTCAGCACCTAAGGGCAATCATGGAAACCCTGCGAGTCCATCAACTAAAAGCCAAATTCTCCAAATGCCACTTTTAAAGAGAGGAAGTAAGATTTCTTGGGCACATAGTATCCAAAGAAGGGTTAGCAGTAGACCCGGCTAAGGTAGTAGCGGTGCAGGACTGGAAGACACCAAAGAACGCAACAGAAGTCCGAAGCTTTCTAGGGCTAGCAGGCTTCTATCGGAAATTCATCAGAGATTTTGCAAAGATATCAGCTCCGCTCGCAAAGCTGACCAAGAAGAATCTAGTGTTCAATTGGGACTTGGATTGCGAGTTTGCTTTCCAACGACTAAAAAGGGCTCTTACAACAGCCCCAATTTTGACGTTGCCAGATGGGAGCAAGATGTTCACAGTTTATACAGATGCATGTAGGACAGGGCTAGGCGCTGTCTTAATGCAAGAAGGAAGGGTAGTAGCTTATGGTGGAAGGCAATTGAAAGTGCATGAAAAGAACTACCCGACCTACGATCATGAGTTAGCTGCCATCGTCTTTGCACTCAAGTCTTGGTGACACTATCTCCTAGGTGAGAAGTTCGAACTTTACACTGACCATAAATCGTTGAAATATCTTTTCTCGCAGAAAGATCTTAACTTGAGGCAACATAGATGGATGCAGTTTCTTGCCTCGTATGATTTCGAGATCCCCTACACTCCGGGCAAAGGCAACGTAGTGGCAGACGCGTTGAGCCGAAAGAAACTAACCCTAAGCCCATTGTTTGTTGAAAGACAAAGCCTAGAGTTTATCGCCAGCTTTGACTTTAGGCCGTCCTCCGATTTTGTACCAGGCTTGCTGGCATCTCTCAAAGTACGCCCGACTTTAGTGGACTCAATAGGGACAACACAACGCGAAGACCCTCAGCTTGTGGAGACGATTGATAGGCTCATTAGGGGTGAGACTTCAAGTCACCTCAGCAGATACTCCATCGACGACAAGGGTTGGCTAAGACGAGATGGAAGACTATGTGTCCCACAGTCAAGGGATTTAGTAAAGAGGGTTCTCGAGGAAGCACATCACTCCAATATGACGATACACCCAGGCGGGGATAAAATGTACAAGGACATAAAGAGGACTTTCTTTTGGAATGGCATGAAGAAGGACGTGGCAGATTTCGTTTCTAAGTGTATGGTGTGCCAACAGGTTAAGGCCGAACAGAAAAAGCCTGGCGGTCTGCTCCATCCTCTAGAGGTCCCGCAGTGGAAGTGGGATAGTATCTCAATGGACTTCATTGATGGGCTGCCTAGGTCTAGAAGAGGCAACACTAGCATTTGGGTAATAGTGGATAGGCTTACTAGAAGCGCCCCCTTCTTACCTGTCAAGAGTAAAAGAACTGCCTCATCCCTAGCATCTCTTTACCTCAAGGAAATTATTCGACTCTGTGGAATACCATCCAGCATTGTTAGTGACCGAGACCCTATCTTCACAAGTGAGTTTTGGTGGAGTCTGCAAGAAGCAGTAGGCACAGAGTTATGCTTAAGCACAGTCTATCATCCCCAAGCCGACGGCCAGACAAAAAGAGTGAACAAAGTTTTGGAGGACCTTTTAAGACTGTGCGTCCTTGACTTCGGAGGGATGTGGGAAGATCATCTTCCTTTGGTAGAATTTACCTACAACAACAGCTACCAAGCAACCATCGGAATGGCGCCCTTCGAAGCTTTATATGGAAGACTGTGCCGATCGCCCACTTGTTGGTGGGAGTCTACTGACAAACTCATACTTGGACCGGATATGATCCGAGAGACTTCAGAAAAAGTAGACTTAATATGGAGAAGGATGAAGACAGCCCAAGACAGACAAAAATCCTACGCCGACAAGAGGAGAACCGACCTTGAATTTGAGGTTAGGGACAGAGTTTTTCTTAAGGTATCTCCGCTAAGGAACGTTGTTCGTTTCGGAACCACAGGAAAGCTAGCACCAAGGTTCGTAGGGCCATTTCCTATCATCGAGAAAATTGGGAAAATGGCCTATAGATTAGAGCTACCCGAAAAATTGGCCGGAATTCACAACGTTTTCCATGTTTCACACCTCCGAAAATGTCTACATGAATCTGCTGAAGTGGTAAAGCCAAATATCCTAGAAGAAGCTGAAGTGGAACGCAAAGCAACCGTGAGGAAAGTCCCAACCCGCATATTAGGAACGGAAGTGAAGAAGCTACGCAACCGCGAAGTCAAGCTCGTCAAAGTTCAGTGGAGCGACGCCGAGGGAGACGCAACTTGGGAAACTGAAGCTAGAATACGCGCAGCCTACCTTTTTCTTTTCGAGGGTACATCTTTGATCTTTCTTTTTCCTTAAGTTGCGCCTTTATCTATCTTTTTAGGTATATCTCCTCGACCTTATCTTTTAGGAAGAAACCCTTTGGATGAAAACATGTAATTGAAACATGTTATGGATGATGGTTGCAAGTGGGTGCAAGTGATTGCTAGTGGTTGCTCGTGGTTGCATATACACACACAATCTAGGTTTTAGATCGGCTCAGTCACTTCATATTGCAAATGCATAAATGTATTTATTCGTATATGGTTGAAGTTTAATGTGTTGCCATATGGATGTTGCATTTATATATGAATGGATGTGCACTCACATAGAATCATGAATAGGAAAATTTGCATACATAATGGATTCATGGCACTTACATAATTTGCATTAAGGAGGTCAACTGAATCAGTAGACCGACTGATTTTGCATTAGATAAGTACGTGTACACACACTTCGCATATGATCATGAAGCATTAGAAGTCTTTTAAGGACAATGGATGCTCGTGTTTGATGGATGAGTAGATGGATGTTTGGTTGTTAGGATGTACATTCTTCCTGAACTTCAAGATTTCGGGGACGAAATCCTTTTAAGTGGGGGAGAATGTAACACCCTGTGTATTCTATAACAGTGAAATTCACAAATTGAATTATAATAAATTACAAATCAAAGAACTAAGGGAAACGGGATACGCCATTGCGTTCGTCTTGGAATTCTGCTTGAAATAGAGTCCGAATTTGCGTAAAACGGACTCCGTATAAAGAAGATATGGCCTCCGAAAGTTTCAGAATTCAGTTTAAAATTCAAACAGACCAAAACAGCTTAGAAAACAAGTTTAAAATTCAAAAAGCGGGCCGGATTGGCCAGTGCGGGAATTTTCCCGCCCAAGACACCCAGGTCGACTGGGTAGTCGACCTGGGGCACCCAGGTCGACTACATAGTCGACCTAGGGGTCGACTGGGGGGTCGACCTGGCCCCTGAGCCAGGTCGAACCCAGCCCCCCTGGCTGGCCTGGTCTGTGTTTGGTCGATTTTCTGAGCCTTGCCTTGTCACTAGGGCTAGGTGTCAGCTCCTGGTTGGTCTATCCTTCAATCGAACGGCTATTATTAAACCAAGATCCATCGACGGTCCTAATCAACTCACAAACTCTATAAAAAGACCTAAGACTCACCCTAATTCACACAAAGAAAAATGGAGATGAGACCGTCATGCCGCTGAGGAAAGACTAGGAATAGCCGTCAGATATTGAGAGACAATTAGGAGATAATTCGAAAGCTTTAAGCAACGTCAATTAAATCAAAGCAACGCCTACAACAAAGGGTAGCATCTCCAAATTCAAAATTCAGATTCCTGAATTGAAGATTCGTCATACGTTGTAAGTAGAGTGCTATTCCGATGTGAATAAATAATTGTGTTTTGATTTGTGTAAAATGAGAAATGGAATTGTATTCTATTGTGGTGATAATAATCTATATTTGTATGTTGCTTTGACTCTAAACGATTTGGGATGTTGTGGTTAGGCCTATTTGATATTCGCAAGTATATGATTCATGTTAACAACCATATGTTGTGGTATTTTATTTGGGATTCATGCAAGTATATGATTCACTGTTATGCCAATATGATGTACATATTTTATGAACACTTTTAGTGTGTAATTGGGTTCAACTAAGTACTATGGGTTATATGAATCTATGTTGGAATTGGCAAATCATACTTTTGTATTAGAGGCAAAAGTAAGCATCCTTATGAACATGACTAAACTATGTTTGGTGTTATGCCTAGTTGAAACTATGTTTTAGGCCTATATTGTTATCAAAATCATATGGTGATATATGTGACACATAATTAAGTTAGATTTACATTCCAATTGCAAGTTTACATGAATAGATTAAAAACTATGATTCGTGTTTAGGGATGTTTATGCTATGATCATAAGAATAGAATGATTCATGTTTAAGTATGTTTACGCCAAGACTATATGCTATTACCATGCAAGTCCACATATGCCTAATTCATGTTAATTGGATCGTTATGTTGCAAGTTCATGCGCTCACACTCCCTTTTTTTATGTCACTTAGAATATTTAAACACCATGTTGTAAGCCTCCCCTTTTTCATGTGGCTAAGTTGAGTTTAAACGTTAAACCGAACATATGTTATATCTTAGTGAACGTATAAAATGGGGGTAATGACGACGGGGTTAAAACATAGAACATATGTGTTGGCATGTTTGACGCATGCCAACAGCCACGAAAAACAATTAAGTGGCATAAATAAATTTTTACCCAATAACGATGAATTTGAATAATGGGCCGCAAATATTTACATATAAAAAGAAAAGGGACAAAATATGTAAATGTAGGAAATACGATGTGTTTAACCCGAGGTTGGATTGAGTTGTGATGTAAACCTGCCCGGAACCGCACGGCTGTCCAGTAGTCACAACAATACCTATCCAATGTGGGTGGTTAAACACGGATCCCAATAAGGACCCGAGGTTAGACTGAGTTGTGGCGTAAGACTGCCCGGACCCAACCGGCAACAGGCAGCCACAACAATACCTGCCTAATGTGAGAGGTCGAGGCTTTAATAAGACAATTAAGGCTGAGTCAGGATTGATAGGATTAATTAAATTAAATTAATACTTAATCAGAATGGAACATGCTAAACTATACAGGCTGATTGGGGGTTAGGTTTACAAAACACTTAACCAACTTAGCATGTTGGCTAGAAATAGAAAACCTAGTAGCGGGGGACCCTTTTCAGCAGTAACCCTACAAGGTGTATCAGGATACCCTGAACTTGGCAGGGTAGGGCACGATTACTGGGCTGACTGTAAGAGGTCAAATCGACGGCGGTGGTGCAACAGTGTAGGTTCTAACGGGGTGCGGGCGTGCACACACTCCGGCGCAGAAAAATAAGGCACCGAGCACCAGTAGCATACCTGTGCATTCTAGGATTGTGTCGGGCTGCCACCATGGGACTTGATACACCCCATGGTGGGACCAGCATAGGTAACTACAACATCGGGGGCCGTAAGACACATGTAACTATGCGAGTAGGAGCCGATCATTATAAACGAATCACTTCACCCTGATTATGGGATGCCTGTTGGGAACCAGTTATATGGATGCAGAGATTAATATGGGGTACGATAGTATATTCGACTCTAGAGGACTTAACTTAGTTTATGGTGCTTTCCCATTTCCAGTTTATACTTATCATACCCAGTTCTTTATTCATAGACTGAATAGTCCTAGACTTACTCAGGCTTTATGTCTGACTCTACTTTTCTTTCGTCTTCTTTTCTTCCGTTTCCCCCCCAGGTCCATAGGGAGGGAATACCACAGCTTGACCAGTTTCCACATCCAGCTTGAAGAGAAGGAATGTATGGCTTGGATCTTTTCGTTTTGGACTATGGCTTTGGACAGCAATTATGGGACTTATGCAGTTTACTTATGTTTTTATGCTTCTTTAAATAATGTAATCAAGACATTTATGAAGATGTAATGGTTTTTGGAAGTATTGTAAGACAAGTTATGCCATGGTTTGTGTAACACGCTATTTATTGAAATAAAAAAATTGCTGTTGTTTTCCACTGTTCAAGAATATGTGCATTCATATCTGTATTGTACATCTGTGACTTATAGTTATAAACCTCCACCAAAATTAGGGCATTCCCCATGAGAGTGACCCTAACGGAGGTGGGGTGTTTCAGATCATCTAGTCAAAGACTTTCTTTTGCTGAAGAAGGCTACAGTAGCTCACGTGTATGACGGGTCGAGCCCGCCAGCTGCTTCCAATGGAGCAGGTAAACCCGATGTTTTGGGAGGTACCCTTACAATTAAAAATATTCCTGTTTCTGTATTGTTTGACACGGGTGCATCACGTAGTTTTATTGCTAGTAACACAATGCATAAATTAAAGTTAAAACAGCGAAAGCTCCAAGAATCGGTTGAAGTACATAATCCGATAGGTGGTTCTATTATTCTCAGTTCATATTATAAAGTGCCAGCCTCTTATTCTTTCTACAAGTTTCCTTTTGATCTGGTCGTTATGGATTTTCCCGAATTCGATATCATTCTCGGGCTTGATTGGTTAACGAAGTATGAAGTCGAAGTAAAGTGTGCGGAAAGGATCGTTAAAATTAGAACGAAGCTTGGACATAATTTATACCCTGTCATGGTTCGAATCCAAATAGAGAAGAATTTTGGTCGGCGTTAGAAGCTATCCCCACTTCCATAGAGAAGATTCTGATTATTAGAAACTACGCGGATGTGTTTGAAGAAGTTGAAAACTTACCTCCGCAAAGAGAAATAGAATTCAGAATCGATCTAATTCCCAATGCCAGACCAGTGGTACGTCCAATTCGCAGAATGACTCCGAAGGAAAAAGAAGAATTAGGCGATCAAACTCGTCAACTGTTGTGGAAGGGTCAAATCAGACCTAGATTTTCTAATTGGGGTGCAGCTGTTGTGTTTGTCCAAAAGTCAGACGGTACTCTTCGATTATGCGTTGATTACCGAGACCTCAACAAACAGACGCTCAAAAACAAGTATCCATTACCCCGCATCGACGATTTGCTAGACCAATTGAATGGGGAGAAAGTATTCTCCCAAATGGATCTAGCTACAGGTTTTCATCAATTATGAATAGCAGAAGAGTGTGTTCCTTTGACAGCTTTCAGAGATCCAGACATATTTTATGAATGTTTAGTAATTCCGTTTGGCCTAAGCAACGCTCCAGCATACTTTGTCGATCTAATGAATAGAGTGTTCAGGGGAGTTCTGAATAAATTTGTCCTCATATTCATCGATGATATTTTAATATACTCCAAATCAAAACTGGAGCATGAAAAACACTTAGAACAAGTATTGGAGATTCTAAGAAAGAAAGTCTTCAAAGCCAAATTCTCTAAATGTGTTTCTGGCAAGAAGAAGTCAAGTTTCTTGGCCATGTCGTGTCAGAGAAAGGGATTTCTGTCGACCCAAGCAAAATAACAGCGATTCAAGACTGGAAACAACCCACTACTCCCACAGAAATTAGAAGTTTTATGGGGTTGGCTTGTTATTATCGAAAGTTCGTTAAGGATTTTTCGAAGATATCCGGTCCGTTAATGAAGCTCACGAAGAAACATGAGAAATTTAAGTGGACTTCCGACTGTGAAGAAGCTTTCCAGGAATTGAAATCGAAACTGACGATTGCTCCAGTATTAACCATTGTTGACGGCAATCAAGATTCAACGGTTTGGACAGATGCTTCTATTAGAGGTCTTGGTGCAGTGTTAATGCAAAGAGGCTAAGTAGTCGCCTATGCAAGCCGCCAATTGAAACCGCATAGAAGAATTATGTAACTCATGATCTTGAGTTGCTAGCCATCGTTTTTGCATTGAAAATCTGGAGGCATTATTTATTGGGCAAGAAATTTATACTGTACACAGATCATCAATCATTGAAGTATTTATACACCCAGAAAGATCTGAATTTGAGAAAATAGCATTGGCTAGAATTTCTTGCAGCATATGATCTTGATATCCTGTATATGCCGGGGAAGGCTAAAGTTGTAGCGGATGCGCTTAGTAGAAAAACCGTAATCATTGCCAATCTTATAATTACCCCTAGCTTGATCGATAAGATATGTGCTCTCCAGAGGGATGATTATTTCATTCAAAGGATCAAAGGGAGAATCCAGAAGGTAGAGCCCTCAAGTTTTCAGGTAGATAAAGAAGAAGTTCCGAGACTGAATGGGAGAATATGTGTTCCCAACATCCCTGTGCTCAAAAGAGAAGTGCTGGATGAATGCCATAAATCCAAATTTTGCATCCATCCTAGTGTGAGTAAAATGTACCATGATATCAAATGCACTTTCTGGTGGAGGGAAATGAAACGGGATATTTCTTTGTATGTTAGCAGATGCCCTACTTGTCAATTGGTCAAGAGCGACCAACAGAAGCTAGCTGGACTATTGCAACCGTTAGAAGTCCCAGGTTGGAAATGGGAACAGATTTCCATGGATTTCATAGATGGTTTGCCGCGAACCAGGAAAGGTAATGACAGCATTTGGGTAATCGTAGATCGCTTCACGAAGACTGCCCATTTTATACCTGTCAGATCCAATAGAACCGCTCAAAGTCTAGCACATATATATTTGAAAGAAATTGTTAAGCTGCATGGAAATCCCATCAGCATAGTTAGTGATAGAGACCCAATATTTGCTAGCAAATTCTGGGAGGCTTTCCAGACAGAATTGGGAATGAAACTGAATATGAGCACCGCTTATCACCCTCAAGCAGATGGCCAAACAGAGCGGGTGAACAGAATTCTAGAAGATTTATTGCGGGCTTGTATAATTGATTTTGGTGGGTCATGGGAAGATCACTTGCATTTGGCAGAATTCTCATATAATAATAGCTATCAAGCAAGTTTGGGAATGTCACCATTTGAAGCATTATATGGCAGACCGTGCAGATCTCCAGCATGTTGGGTAGAACCTGGCAATAGACTTGTGTTAGGACCCGATATGATTAGAGAAGCATCTGATAAAGTCGACTTCATCAAAAAGCGATTGAGAACCGCACAAAGCCGACAGAAAAGTTATGCAGATTCTAAAAGAAGAGATTTGACATTTGCTGTTGGTGACCATGCTTATTTGAAAGTTTCTCTAATGAGAGGAGTAATCAGATTTGGCAAAACTGGGAAGTTGGCACCGAGATTTATTGGTCCCTTTCCTATACTCGAACGAATTGGAACTCTTGCATATAGGGTTCAATTACCAGATTGGTTGCCTGGAGTGCATGATGTATTTCACGTATCACAACTTAGAAGACATGTGCATGATCCGGATCTTGTTGTAGAAGAAGCAGCGCAACAGGATATAGACATAACTCCAGAATTAGCAGACAGAAGAGAGCCATTAAAGATTGTTGGCAAAGAAACTAGAGAACTAAGAAGCAAAAAGGTTCATTTATTTAAAGTGCAGTGGAGCAGTGATCCTAGAGACTGTACTTGGGAGACTGAGGAAAGCATTAAGCAAGCTTACCCCAAATGCAGAGTGGACATCACTGATTAACTCCGGTGCAAGGTACCTTTACAATACTTTGCATTTACACTTTGTTTCCTACTTTACTGTTGTTTCATTTTCGAGGACGAAAAGTTTTAAGTGGGGGAGATTGTAATAACCCGGAAAATAAGAGCCAATTTAAAAAAATTTAATTGGTGATTTCAAAGGAATTTGAACAATTGAAATAGAATATTTCAATAAAATAGTGAATTAGAAATAGTGAGTCAGTTTGAAAATTTGAATTCAAACTTAGACTAACTGTGCAGGGTGGAAAATATAACGGATTTTAGTGAAACCAAAAATATTTAAATCTGTTTATCAATACCTTTCTAACGAATCTGAAAAATCGAAGTTTCATAACGGGAATCATAAGTTATGGCCGAATGAATTTTCAGAAAGGTCGCTATATAGAATATATAGTCCTGCAAAATTGATATTTTGCATACGACCTCAGAATTCGACGAAACCACTTTTGTTGGGTCCGAGATGTCAAATTATTGCTAGGTTTCAAATTTCATAATTTTTGAAGCTAGTATGTGAGTGTGGCAAAAGCAAATGTGTTTGGTCAATTTCTGTTAAATTTGATCGACCAGAAAATGGCCATTTTTCAAACGATCTTAGAATTCGACGAAACTAGTTTTGTTGGGATCGCAGCATCAAAACATAGCTAGATTTATTTTTCTGGAATTTTTCGAATCAGTTTGTGGCCCTGGCAAATTGAAATGTACGTTCAGAGTTAAAATTAAATGTTTTATATTTTAATTTGAAAAATAACTAACTGTAACAGTCGAATTGGCCAACGAAACATATCCCATTGTGTCCGGGATGGGGGTATTTAGCTAGGGGCAACATTCGTTGGGTTTGAAAAGGAGTTCGTAGGTGAAAACCCTAATTTTCTGAAAAATATATATTCCGGCGGATCAGAAAATTCCATTCATTAATTAAAAAATAAAAAATAAAACCCCGTAACCCTCGAACCAACAGCGAAAACTCGATCCAACCTTCTCTCCTCGATTGTCGCCGCCTCCGACACCTCCAGCCAACGCCACCACCACCATTCGCCTCGTCTCCCCCTCCTCTTTAAATCCGACCCACCCACGACCGCCACCATCGCCTCCTCCGCCTGAATCGAGCGCCCAAAGTCAAACTCTTCCCAGCGCCGCCGCCACCGACCACCAAACCACCCTAAACCGCCACCGACCGACTCCCCTCTCCTACCTCTTCCACGTCAGCACCCCCCATCGTCCCGACGTGCCACGGATTTCGCGAAAACCTCAACCCTAGTTTCGAACCAAATAGAAAGGTGAGTCCTTTTTGATGTCTGCACTTTGAAAATTCATATCTTTTTGATGTGTTGACGAAATTCGATGAAACAGGAAACATCGGGACCGCAAGGAAGCTCTCTACCACATAGAAGAAGCCGCGGATTTTTCTGAGTCATCTACGATTTTTGCACACCGCAAACCAATGTGAGAAATCTAAATTAAAAGAATTTGAATGGAAAATGTCGTTTATAAATTATATAAGCGAAATATAAATTACAAACGTGTTGTATACCTCACGTACATGCATAGTGTAAGCTATATAAGCGAAGTATGAATTATACATGCACAGAATAATTGATATATGTGTTGAAATGTGTAACACCCCACCTCCGCCAGTGCCACTCTTGCAAGGACACTAGCTTTGGAGGGGCGTTAAACGAGGTAAACATGCATGCAGATATCACAAGACAGAACATATAAGTAAAACAGAGTAAATAAAGCAGCGGATTAAACTAACATTTCAAAACCATAGTCATATTACAACAAAGTACTTGATCATTATTTTCCAACAAACAAAGTCTAGAGAAAACATAAACTGATAAACTGAAATACATAAAGTACTATCCCCAAAGTGAAGTGATAAACCATAGCTAGCTCAATGTCCAAAATCGTACATGAGCAAATCCAGTAAGCAAGCTATAAAGATCCAAGCTAAGCTCCAATGTTCCCACCCTGAGGACCTGAGGGGGGGGAACAGAAGAAAAGAGGCGAAAGAAAACAGGTCAGTCAAAAAGACTGGTAAGCCCTACTACTATCTGTCCATGAACTAGTAAAGTTAACTGGCATGAGAAGCTGAGATGAACATAAGGATAACAACATACTGGCATGATGATTAACTAACAAGATAGATAAAGGTGTCATCGCATAATCAAGGTTAAGTCTTGCACCACGGGTGTACTAGCATTCCAACATGTCAAGTAAAAACAAGAATTGATCCCTTGGCCCAAGCTTGGCCCAACATCATTAGGTGACCTAAATCAAGATCCAACTACACGGTCTAGTCGATCGGCTCCCTATAAGCCTAACTCATCGTGTATCGGTGTCATACGTCTTAATCATGTAATGTAGTTGATTGTGCAGGGTCCACCCCTAGGGTGTATCAGGCCCTACGGTGTAACCCTCAGACACAATTCCAGGATGCATAGCCCAAACCTACCGGTGCCCGTGTTCAACTCCTGACTTAATGTGCACGACCATGGTCCGCCTGAACAACCGGTGCATCATTCAGCTGTCTCTTTTGGTCTCTTACAATCAACCCAGTAATCGTGCCCCCACCCTAGCCTAGTCCTAGGGTCTTATGATACTATCTAGAGGGTTACTGCTGAAAAGGACCACGCAACTAGGGTTTCCTTAATGAGTTAAATGTGGTTAACCCGATCCAAACGTGGATTAAATTGGTTAAGCGTACCCAAGGTTCCTGACTTAACCCCGATTAACCCATCAAGCCCAAATTGGTTAAGTATTAAGTGGACCATGACTTAACCCTAATCAGGAGGCATTAATTAACTTAATGCGCTTTAACCTCTCACATTAGACTTTGTTGTGGTTACTAGTTAAGCCGGGCGGGTCCGGGTAGCTTTACACCACAACTAGGTCTAACCTCGGGTTCGAGCACAACATGACCAACTTCTCACATTGGGTCCTATTGTTTGTAGCCACTAGTTAAGCCGGGCGGGTCCGGGTAGATTTATGCTACTAACTCAACCCAACCTCGAGTTGGCCACACTCATATTTTCTAAGTGTCATGTCCATTATGTTTCCAAAACATAATCACAAGTTAACATATCACGTTATGTTATAAAAACCATGTTTATGTCATAATGTTACTCAACCCAACGTAATCCCATCGTTTACATAATAGCAACAACGCATAAAGGATAAAATAGGGAACTTGGCATAACCATGACATAAAGGTGTTGAAGCCACAAGTTTAACATGGTGGCATATGAAATGTACATATGTTCATATACTTGCATATTGCATTATTAGGCTTCAAAAGCATGCATAAAACCAAACTTAGCATATGAGTGATACATGGTGATAAATAACATGTAGAAGTTGCTATAAGTTTGCATTTAGCCTCACATTCAAGTTATCATAAGGGATATGATAACTTTCATGTTGCCAAAATGCAACCTTTAACACAAAGCTTGAAGCTTTAAGGTCATAAACTCGAGTTTAACTTGCATAACATGATAACACGTGTATAATGATCAACCCAAACTTGCATAAAATGATAACATGTGTCATACATCATGATCAAACCAACTTGCATAACATAATGATCAACCAAACTTGCATATCATGATGATCAACCAAACTTGCATATCATAATGATCAACCAAACTTGCATATCATGATGATCAACCAAACTTGCATATCATAATGATCAACCCCAAACTTGCATCATTCATTTAACTTTAGAGTTCAATAAAAGAAAGTAGAAAAGGGCTTGCAATGCTATGAAGACACAATTGAATATTTATTATAAAGATTGAGACGAAGCCCTTATGCAATCACCAAAAAAAACCAAATATGCAAGCTCCAATGAAAAACCCTTGAGCCAAATCAATAAAAATCCTTGCTTTGAAATAGAAATGTTGCAACTTGACTTGAATGCAAACTAAGAACATTCATACAAGCTTGAAAATACTTGTATGCACTCAAAATCTCTCATATAAATAAATTTAGGAATTTTAGCATGAGAGTGGAGGCCATGAGAGGAACAAATTTGACATAGTTTAGTTGTAGGATTGAATAATGGTGATTTAGGCTAGGTTTAGGGGTCTTTTTATAGAAAATTAGGATAGTATTAGCCATAGGATTAACCCTAGATTCAATCAGAGCCATCAAATCCCGTCACTAGCCTACAAAGCTGGTCAAAACAGCCAAAATAGGTGCACCAGGTTGCCTGGGCCGACCAGGCAGGTCGACACCCAGGTCGACCCTGGGGTCGACTCCCTAGTCGACCTGGGGGGAGGTCGACTCCCCAGTCGACCCCCCTGGGTTTGGCGGGAATTTTCCCGCCACTTCTGATTTTCTGAAATTTGAATCTGTTTTGAATTTGAATTTTTCATGAAACTTTTGGAGGCCATATCTTGGTCATACGGACTCCGATTTTCGAAAACTCGGACTCTATTTCGTGTATTTTTCCGAGACGAACGCAATGGCACAGCCCGTTTCCCTTGGTTCAGATATTACAGTTTAATTCTACCTTGATTTATGTTATAACATGTTATTCAAAAATACGGGTTGTTACATTCTCCCCTCCTTAAAGGATTTCGTCCCCGAAATCTCCAAGTTAGGAAGTACGTATCCTACCATCCATCATCCATCTACTCAAAACATCATCCACGTGCAGTCATTGTCCTTAAAGGATTCTAAATGCTGTATGATCATATGCAAAGGTGTGTGTATATGTACTTATCTAATGCAAAAATCAGGCGGTTACTAATACAGTAAACCTCCTTAATGCAAAGTATGTTAGTGAAATGAGTCCATATGTATGCAAATTCCTAACATAGCTCATAGTCTCTACATGAGTGCACATAACATTCATCCATATGCAACATCCACGTGATAGCATAACAAGTTTCATCCATGAATAAGTATAAGCACTCATGCATATGCAACATGAAAGTGTGTGAGCCGATCTTAGTGCCTAATGTGTATCATGCATCCACGAGTATCCACGTGCAAACACTTGCAACCACTTGCAACCATCAAGCATAACATGTTTCAAATACATGTTTCATCCAAAGGGTTTTCTACCTAAGGTCCTCATGACAAGTTTAACGAGATAACAAGACAAACAAGATAAACATGGATAGCAAAAGAAAGATGTATTAGTTAGGAAAAGAGATCGAGAATGTACCCTAAAAAAGAAATGGATAAAGCCCACGCATCTTCTCCTCGGTTTCCCAAGTTGCGTCTTCGTCGGCTTCACTCCACTGAACTTTCACCAATTTGACTTCTCGATTCCTTAGTTTCTTGATCTCTGTTCCCAAGATACGAATCGGAGCTCTTCTCAAGGTTGCCTCTTTCTCCACCTCAATGTCTTCAAGAATGCTTGGTTCAACCACCTCGGCAGATTCATGTAGGCACTTTCGGAGATGCGAGACATGAAAGACATTATGCACTCCGGCTAGCTTCTCGGGCAATTCCACCTTATAGGCCATCTTTCCAATTCTCTCTATGGTAGGAAAGGGTCCTACGAACCTTGGTGCCAGCTTCCCCACTGCTCCAAAACGTACCACATTACGCAAAGGAGAAACCTTCACGAAAACCATGTCTCCCACTTTGAATTCCAAATCTGCCCTTCGCTTGTCAGCATAGGATTTCTGTCTATCTTGGGCCGCTTTCATCCTTCTTCTCACCAATTCAACTTTCTCGGATGTGTCCCGTATCATATCGGGCCCAAGTACAAGTCTATCTGTTGTCTCCTACCAACAAGATGGTGACCTATACGGCCTCCCATACAAAGCTTCAAGTGGTGCCATCCCTATGCTGGCTTGATAGCTATTATTATAAGCAAACTCTACCAGAGGAAGGTGGTCTTCCCAAGTACCACCGAAGTCGAGAACACAAAGCCTCAAGAGATCTTCTAGCACTCTATTCACCCTTTTGGTTTGGCCATCCGTCTGGGGGTGATAGGCTGTACTTAGATTCAATCGCGTACCCATCGCTTCTTGCAAATTGTTCCAGAACTGGCTAGTGAAAATCGGGTCACGATCACTAACTATGCTAGAAGGAACTCCATGCAACCGCACTATCTCTCGAAGATAAATAGATGCCAGCCCTGATGCGGTCCTTTTGCTCTTTACAGGAATAAAATGAGCACTCTTCGTAAGTCTATCAACTATGACCCATATGCTTGTGTACCCTCTCCTTGACCTAGGCAATCCATCCACAAAATCCATAGAAATACTCTCCCACTTCCATTGCGGGACCTCCAATGGATGTAATAGCCCACTTGGTTTCTTCGACTCTGCTTTCACTTGTTGGCACACCATGCACTTTGAAACATACCCTGCCACATCCCTCTTCATTCCATCCCAAAAGAAAATGCGCTTCATATCCCTATACATCTTGTCCCCTCCAGGATGTATAGTCATCTTCGAGTGATGGGCTTCTTCAAGAACTCTATGCACCAAGTCTCCTACTTGTGGAACGCAAAGCCTTCCATCACGCCTTAGCCAACCCTTATCATCAATAGTATATCTGGCCAGGTGACTAGACGTCTCACCACGAATCAACCTGTCCATGACCTCGACTATTTGCGGATCATCCTTCTGCGAAGCCCCAACTTGATCAAGAAGTGTGGGTCTAAGCTCAAGGGATGCTAATGAATCCGTCATCGACTCAACAGTCGTCGTGAAATCAAAAGTTGCCAAGAATTCTAAGTTCTTCTTTGTTAACTTAGTAAGAGGGGCTGAAATCTTAGCGAAGTCCTTGATGAACTTCCTATAGTAGCCCGCCAGACCGAGAAAGCTTCTTACCTCGGTTACATTCCTAGGAGTCTTCCAGTCTTGAACCACAACCACTTTCGCGGGATCCACCGCTATGCCTTGCTTGGAAACTATATGTCTAAGAAACCGAACTTCCCTTCTCCAGAAATGACATTTGGAGAATTTGGCTTTCAACTGATGCGCTCTAAGCGTATCCATCACTTCCTTGAGATGCCAAGCGTGCTCTTCCTCATCCTTTGAGAAGATCAGAATATCATCCACAATGACAACAACAAACTTGTTGAGGAACTCCCTGAACACCCTACTCATCAAGTCTACGAAGTAGGCGGATGCATTAGTCAAACCGAATGGCATGACAAGCCATTCAAAGAATCCATCTGGAGTCCTAAACACAGTTTTATCGATACTATCCTCAGCCACTCTAAGCTGATGGAATCCGGTGGCTAGATCGAGCTGAGAGAAAATAGAAGCACCTACAAGCTGGTCAAAGAGATCATCAATCCTCGGTAATGGGTGCCTATTCTTCTTTGTCAGCTTGTTCAACTCTCGATAATCAACACATAGGCGAAGCGAGCCATCCTCCTTAGTAGCGAATACCATAGGCGCACCCCATTCAGAAATGCTTCGCCTAATAAAATTCTTCTCAAGCAACTCCTTGATCTGCTTACTGAGCTCCCTTCTTTCACGAGGGGCCATGTGCCTAACGGGCAATGATATTGGCATGGCATTATCGATTAGATAAATGCAGAAATCTATCTCTCGTTTAGGGGGTAACCCCCTAACTTCTTCAAAGACATCAGGATAGTCTTGGACCACCCTTACAGATTGCAGATCATCGATGGACGAGTCGAGAGATTCAAGATAACATAACATGACGGGACCTCTAGGGTTACAAGAAATTTCTAGGGTATTACCGAGGCGAGTCATAAGCCTCACCACCCTATGTTCACAATCGAGGATGGCTCCATAACGGGACAACCAATCCATGCCCAAAATCAACCCATATCCCGTGAACCCGAGGACATAAGCATTACACGTGAATTCTACGGCCAAGATAGAAATCTTCAAATCCACACAAATCATAGATAGATGGGCGGAACCCCCAATTGGATTTGAAACACAAATGGGTTCCTCAACTTGGCTAGTACTTAGGTGCAAACTTTCAACAATGTCAGAAGAGACAAAACTATGCGATGCGCCAGGATCAAATAAGGTACGAACAGGGTAATCAAAAATATAAACAAGATTTTCTACAGAAATACTACCTCGATCCTGAACTGGAACTGTGTTGAGAGCATGCACTTGCCCTCCAGAAGGTCCTTCACGCTGATTCTGCCCTTGCTTCTTGGGGCAATCCTTGCTAAAATGTCCGGTCTCTCCACAATGAAAACACTTGCCTAACTTCCTCTTCTTCCTGCAATCTTTGGCTATGTGCCCAACGATCCCACAGAAGTTGCACTTTCTTGTCTTTCTTGCCTTGTTGTTGTTCTTCTCTCTTTTCTCGGTATCTTCCTTCTTGCCTTGGGACTCATTTGCCTTGACCTCCTTCTTGCCATTCTTATCTTCCTCTTGAAGAAGGGCCATATTCACCAAACTCTCGAAGGTCGCCCCCAGGGGTATATGAGACATGGCCAAACCGCGCAATGGCTCATTCAATCCTAGAGCAAAGCGTAGGGCCTTTTTCCGAGCTGTGTTTACCAATTCTAGACCGAACTGAGTAAGTTGATTAAACATATCCACGTATTCCCTAACTGTCATGTCCCCTTGCCTTAGAGATAGGAACCTCTCCATCTGAAGGTTCTCTTCCATCGATGATAGAAACTTTAGTCCAAACCTTCTCCTAAAGTCATCCCAAGTCTCAATTGGTCTAGTAGTGGTGGTGACTACCCACCAATAAGCAGCTTCCCCTTTTAATAGCCATACCGCCAACAGAACTTTCCTACGATCTTCCACATCAAAGATAGCAAAGCGGTCTTCAGTTTCCTTTAACCAGTTTCTTGCCTCCACAGAAGTCTCCGTTCCGACAAAATTCTAGCAACCATCGCCTTAAAATCTTTGCAAATCTTTGCGAAATCCTCTTGCGGATGTTGAGGGGGAGGAGAAACCTTAGCCACGGGAGGAGGAGAGATGTTAGCGATGGGGGAAGGAGGAGGAATGGTTGCGGGGCCGGCTTCATTCGCCCTTGCCTCCATAAATCTCCGGAACCAGACTGGTACTTGTACGCCTTCCGGGATGCTAAAGCGATCGGTCATACTAAAACGAAGAAAAAGATAGATTCAGAATGAAGAAACGAAGGATATTGCTAATGGCTTTTGGGGAATAGCCTTTTTAAAATAACTAGACTTTTCTTGGAAAATACTTAATTGGTTTTGAGAATAGTTTTTCAAAAGGTAAGTTTTAAAAACATTTTTGCTCAAATCTTGTAAACCTTATGCTCTGATACCAAATGTAACACCCCACCTCCGCCAGTGCCACTCTTGCAAGGACACTAGCTTTGGAGGGGCGTTAAACGAGGTAAACATGCATGCAGATATCACAAGACAGAACATATAAGTAAAACAGAGTAAATAAAGCAGCGGATTAAACTAGCATTTCAAAACCATAGTCATATTACAACAAAGTACTTGATCATTATTTTCCAACAAACAAAGTCTAGAGAAAACATAAACTGATAAACTGAAATACATAAAGTACTATCCCCAAAGTGAAGTGATAAACCATAGCTAGCTCAATGTCCAAAACCGTACATGAGCAAATCCAGTAAGCAAGCTATAAAGATCCAAGCTAAGCTCCAATGTTCCCACCTTGAGGACCTGAGGGGGGGGAAACGGAAGAAAAGAGGCGAAATAAAATAGGTCAGTCAAAAAGACTGGTAAGCCCTACTACTATCTGTCCATGAACTAGTAAAGTTAACTGGCATGAGAAGCTGAGATGAACATAAGGATAACAACATACTGGCATGATGATTAACTAACAAGATAGATAAAGGTGTCATCGCATAATCAAGGTTAAGTTTTGCACCACGGGTGTACTAGCATTCCAACATGTCAAGTAAAAACAAGAATTGATCCCTTGGCCCAAGCTTGGCCCAACATCATGAGGTGACCTAAATCAAGGTCCAACTACACGGTCTAGTCGATCAGCTCCCTATAAGCCTAACTCGTCGTGTATCGGTGTCATACGGCTTAATCATGTAATGTAGTTGACTGTGCAGGGTCCACCCCTAGGGTGTATCAGGCCCTACGGTGTAACCCTCAGACACAATTCTAGGGTGCACAGCCCAAACCTACCGGTGCCCGTGTTCAACTCCGGACTTAATGTGCACGACCATGGTCCGCCTGAACAACCGGTGCATCATTCAGCCGTCTCTTTTGGTCTCTTACAATCAGCCCAGTAATCGTGCCCCCACCCTAGCCTAGTCCTAGGGTCTTATGATACTATCTAGACCGTAACTGCTGAAAAGGACCACGCAACTAGTGTTTCCTTAACGGGTTAAATGTGGTTAACCCGATCCAAACGTGGATTAAATTGGTTAAGCGTACCCAAGGTTCCTGACTTAACCCCGATTAACCCATCAAGCCCAAATTGGTAAAGTATTAAGTGGACCATGACATAGCCCTAATCAGGAGGCATTAATTAACTTAATGCGCTTTAACCTCTTACATTAGACTTTGTTGTGGTTACTAGTTAAGCCGGGCGGGTCCGGGTAGCTTTACACCACAACTAGGTCTAACCTCGGGTTCGAGCACAACATGACCAACTTCTCACTTTGGGTCCTATTATTTGTAGCCACTAGTTAAGCCGGGCGGGTCCGGGTAGATTTATGCTACAAACTCAACCCAACCTCGAGTTGGCCACACTCATATTTTCTAAGTGTCATGTCCATTATGTTTCCAAAACATAATCACAAGCTAACATATCACGTTATGTTATAAAAACCATGTTTATGTCATAATGTTACCCAAACCCAACGTAATCCCGTCGTTTACATAATCGCAACAATGCATAAAGGATAAAATAGGGAACTTAGCATAACCATGACATAAAGGTGTTGAAGCCACAAGTTTAACATGGTGGCATATGAAATGTACATATGTTCATATACTTGCATATTGCATTATTAGGCTTCAAAAGCATGCATAAAACCAAACTTAGCATATGAGTGATACATGGTGATAAATAACATGTAGAAGTTGCTAGAAGTTCGCATTTAGCCTCACATACAAGTTATCATAAGGGATATGATAACTTTCATGTTGCCAAAATGCAACCTTTAACATAAAGCTTGAAGCTTTAAGGTCATAAACTCGAGTTTAACTTGCATAACATGATAACATGTGTATAATGATCAACCCAAACTTGCATAACATGATAACATGTGTCATACATCATGATTAAACCAACTTGCATAACATAATGATCAACCAAACTTGCATATCATGATGATCAACCAAACTTGCATATCATAATGATCAACCAAACTTGCATATCATGATGATCAACCAAACTTGCATATCATAATGATCAACCCCAAACTTGCATCATTCATTTAACTTTAGAGTTCAAGAAAAGAAAGTAGAAAAGGGCTTACAATGCTATGAAGACACAATTGAATATTTATTATAAAGATTGAGACGAAGCCCTTATGCAATCACCAAAAAAAACCCAAATATGCAAGCTCCAATGAAAAACCCTTGAGCCAAATCAATAAAAATCCTTGCTTTGAAATAGAAATGTTGCAACTTGACTTGAATGCAAACTAAGAACATTCATACAAGCTTGAAAATACTTGTATGCACTCAAAATCTCTCATATAAATAAATTTAGGAATTTTAGCATGAGAGTGGAGGCCATGAGAGGAACAAATTTGACATAGTTTAGTTGCAGGATTGAATAACGGTGATTTAGGCTAGGTTTAGGGGTCTTTTTATAGAAGATTAGGATAGTATCAGCCATAGGATTAACCCTAGATTCAATCAGAGCCATCAAATCCCGTCACTAGCCTCCAAAGCAGGTCAAAACAGCCAAAACAGGTGCACCAGGTTGCTTGGGCCGACCAGGCAGGTCGACACCTAGGTCGACCCTGGGGTCAACTCCCTAGTCGACCTGGGGGGGGAGGTCGACTCCCCAGTCGACCCCCAGGTCGACCCCCTGGGTCTGGCAGGAATTTTCCCGCCACTTCTGATTTTCTGAAATTTGAATCTGTTTTGAATTGGAATTTTTCGTGAAACTTTGCGAGGCCATATCTTGGTCATACGGACTCCGATTTTCGAAAACTCGGACTCTGTTTCACGTATTTTTCCGAGACGAACGCAAAGGCACAGCCCGTTTCCCTTGGTTCAGATTTTACAGTTTAATTCTGCCTTGATTTATGTTATAACATGTTATTCAAAAATACGGGTTGTTACAAAATGCAAGTGAAATATAGCAATAATATATATATATATATATATATATATACATACATATATATATATATATATACACTCCCCTCGTCCACAAACCACGGACGATATTTATTGTTGTGAATTGGTGTGAAATATTGGATGAAAAATACGAATGGTTGGATAATTGTTTGTGGTTGATATTGTTTGGTTGTGGTTGAAAAATACCCATTGGTGATTGAAATGAATTGGAAATATTTGTGGAAATAAAAATAAAACATGCCGCCTGCGTGCGAATTAGATGCATGAATCCCCATTGTCAAAAACCGCGAGGTTTTAAGGTAGAGCGAGGAGCCGTACTAGGGACGGTGCCGGTTTTAACTACCCTGCCGTTATGCTGCCGAAATTTTGAATAATATTCATGTGTTAGAATTATTTTCATATGTTGAAATTATCTTCATGCGTTGAAATTAAAGTCATATGTTGAAACTATATCCATGTGTGGAAATGTTCATGTGTTGAAAAGTGATGTGTGAAAATTAAATTCACTTGTGAATGAATGAAGTGTTTAAACAATAAAAATCACATTTTTATAATATATATGAAGTATGTAAAATATTCTTCTTATATATAAATAGTTTCAACAATAGAAAATTCCATCTTTCTTATTTGAACAACATAAATAAAATACCATGTGTGGAAATGCTCATGTGTTGAGAAGTGTGTGTAGTGGAAATATTCATGTGTTGAATAAAAAGATCGAACGAAAAAATTACATTTTTATTGAAACTATGAAGTGTTGAAAACATCCATTTGTCGAATAAATATTTTAAATGGTAAAAATAGCATTTTTATCATATATGTGATATGCTAAAGATATGCGGACGTTGAAATAAATATCTGTGAAGAAATATTATTTTTAACATGCATAGGAACTAAATAAAATAGTCATGTGTTGAAAGGTATTTTAGTTCACCAAAATTATCAACTTTGAAATGTGAAGTGTTAAAAATAGCCACTTGTTCAAATATATATGCATGAGTTGAAATATATATTAATTAGCTAATGATATGATTTTAGCCTATGCATGCAACATTAGAATGAATGGTGTTTTTAAACCAAAATAAATCAAATATGAAGTTGAAAGGAAAATGATAAGTGATAAAAATTGTATATATGTACATGCATATTTATTGAACAGGTTATAGCAAAGGGGCTAGAGAAGAGGAATAAAATTTTGTGCCCGACAAATAGGTACACATTTACTGTTTTGTTTGGGTGATGATTTTATGAGCCTGTTGGCAAGCCGCTTGGCTTTTTCTTTTTGACATGAGACGCCCGTGTGGCTATTTGGGAATTTTCCCAGCCCCTCCCGTACAAAGGAGGTTATGGCGAAATTTTCCAAAATTTAAAGGCGTTAGTGAAATAATTGAAGTGGAAATGATATTGGAATTTTTGAATGAACTAAATTTATATAAATATATAAATATAAATAAAATTAAAACTGACCGTGGCCGGGCAGTTCGTGTTTTGAAACCGTGATTTCAAACGACTAGTACGGGAAATCCGACCATTGGATTTTCCCGAGACCGCAACCGTTGAGTTCGCCTTGGAAATATCTTTCCAACGACACCAACTTTGTGAAGATCCGACGGTTGGATTGTCTGGAATGTTTAATTCAAATCTGAAGAAAAACAGCGCTAGAAATGATTATATATATATATATAATTAAATTAAATCGAATAATGACGTTGCAGTTCGTAAATTGAAATCGTAACTTCAAATGGCTAGTGTGGAAGATCCGACCGTCGGATTTTCCCAAAATTGAAACCGTTGGATTCGTTTTGAAATGACCTTCCTAATGATATAAAATTTGTTAAGATCCAACGGTTAGATTTTCAGATATCTGTAAAACAAAATTAGTGAAAACAGCGCCAGTGCATCGACACGACCTGAAACGTCGTTTAATTAAATATGGCCATTTTAAATTAAATAAAAATGGCGATATATCGTTATAAAATACTATAGATGATATAGAGTGGAAGTAAACCAATTTTGTTCTGTTTGCTTGATATGTGATGGTTGAATGTATTTAACATGAAAATTATAACTAAATAACTGAAATGTGAATGTTGAATAGTCCAACCATGTGATTAATTGATTTGAAAATCCAAATATACGTGGGTTATTTGAAAAGGTCGAGTTCATCTCATTTCAAATAATCGATCGACGTTGAGCAGTCGAAGAGTCGAAGATGGTTGAAGACCGACGATCTTCACATTGGATGGATGGGCGCTACTGATGCTCGTGATTGGAGTAGCTACCATGAAGGAGCTGAAGTGGTAGCCGTCCAAACATACTGTTGATTGTACGGATATGCGAGGAATTGGTGCCTCCGGTTTCGTTCAGACCCAGAACGGACTTGTTAATGGACTGTATGTCTGATATTGGATTTTGTTCTGTGCTGATTGATCTTTGTTAAATATATATCCGTTTGGCGGCGGAGAATTTATTCTCTTGCTTAACGCCCTTCTCTGAGACGTACGAGCTCAGAGGTTATGTATTGATAGAAATCAGTCGCATGGAGTGGATTGCCTGTGTGGCACGCCTAAGTGGCATATGATCAAGGCTTTTGTTGCAAAGCAAAGTCTTGTGGTTGATGATTAAAGCATGGTCTGTGTGACGTAGATTTGTGTATAACGTGAATTCGCGAGCCTCACACCCCGGTATGAGTCAAAAACGGGAGAAGGACCCAAGGAGTGCACGACGTTTCTTTCTAGCTATGGTGGTGTCAGTGACCTACCAGCCCTGACATTTATATTTACTTTTCACCAGTGTGGTTGTTGGAATACGAGGCACCTTGATTATAGGTCTGTAAGGACCGGGAAACGTGTGTTCAGGAATTGCCAATCCTCAAAAGTAAGAGAGCACCGGCCTTGGAGGATCCAGGGATTGCTGTGTGCGGTCCCGAGGCATTTGCTAGAGTGTCTCGAATCGGAGAGGAGCTTACCCCTTGCCTTGACTCATGAAGGAATCCAATTTCCAATACGAAATATGCGAATGTGATTGTATTACTATTATGGCGACATGGTATATGGTACCCATGCCGCCTAGGATTGATATTTATGATGGAATTTGCTTTTAAAACCTATATGCCCTAGTAATAATATCAAACACTTTTTTTTTATACGTATGAAGCGTTTTTGGCCATTATGAGGTAAAACTCTATCCTCTGGCTTGCGTTGCATTGTGTGATGGGACCCGAGTCTTATAATGGCTTCATTTTATAAAAAGCATTGCGATGATTTAATCATTTACCTTATTTCATGCACTAGCACTCATTGGAGTAAACCCGTTCCGGGAAAGTGGCGTGGTCCTTTGATTTGCGTTATTATTGTTGTTAATAAGTTAAGTAGATTTCTCATACCAGTCCCATGACTGACTCGTAGTTTGTTTCACCTTGCAAACTCGGGTGCCCTCATTTTCACACGGGCAGCCTAGTTACAGGTTTCTGACGCACTTTTGGCTCATGGCGAGGCTTGACTACACCGTGCTGACTTTGATTTTCTCCTCCATTATTGTATTTATATTATGATTCCGCCATTGGCGATGTAGACTGATATTTATTTTGTGTAATCTTTATGTATGATTCTGCCTCAGGCGATGGAGACTAATTATGTATCATTATGCACTAAGTTGTATCTTGTACTGTGCTTCTCTGATGTGATGATATCTATATGATTCCGCTGTCATATGTGTGTAAATTATTCTATTTTCTGTTTATGCTATTATCTGTGATCTGCTAATGATGATTAATGTGTTATATTCCAATGATTATCCTTAACACCGCGTCTCGGGGTTTTGGGATCATCACATAAATATTTTTGGTTTTACTAAAATCCATTTTATTTTGCACCTAGTACAGTCAGTCAAAATTTGAATTCCAATTTTGAAACTGTCGCGCCATTTCAGGCCTTGTTTATAACTAAAATAAATATATTTATTTTCAAACATCGATTCAAACATATTTTTCATCGTTATTATTTAAAATAATCTATTTTAAGTATTTAAAATCCACTAAAATAGCCAATTTAAAATTTTTAAACTGGTTCAGATTTTCCGGGTTGTTACAATATATATATATATATATATATATATATATATATATATGTATGTATGTATGTATTTATGTTCTAATTTAAGCAGAAACTGATTGAAACTTTAGAATTGGCTTGTAAGGGATATCCCATTGTGTTCGGAATGAGGGTAATTAGCTAGGGGCGACAGAGGTTGGGTCTCGTTTTGAGGTCAGGATTAAAAGTCAACTTAAAAGGAGAATATAATATAATATAAATATAAATATAAAAACACTAGGCCCCCTTTTTCTTTCTCAAAACCCGCTACCCTCCCCTTTTCCACCAAACCCGCTCCACGTCGATCCTCAAAATCCGTCGCCGCCTGCTATCCTCCGCCCACCGCTCCTCCGGCGGGCCCACCCCCAGGTTGGCCGCACCTCCTCCCCCTCCAGCAAGCCTCCCAGATGCTCCTCCCTCCCCAATTGCAACCAAACCGAAATTCTACCCCATTCAGACGAAATCCGGCCACTACTGGCCAAACCCTGACCGACGCAGCCCCCTTCCACCTCAGCATACCTTCCCGTGCCACCTCAGCCCAACCACAACCTAGTGGACCCCCTTTTGGCCAAAAACCAAATTTTTATCGAGTTTCAACTTGCAATTTAGTCACCGACCACTTGTGGACTCCGGCGTCCCTACCCCGAGCCTCCACTGACCACCTCATCCTCCGGTGAGTGTTTAATTTTAATTCTATACAATTATGCAATATAAAAATATGATTTTTATTATATGTGTTGTACAAAAATATGATTTTTATATAGGGATGATAATAAAAATATGTTTTTTAAATATGCATGGGTATAAAAATAGAATTTTTATCTATATAGTAGCATTTTAAAAATATGATTTTTATCAAAGCAAGGTTATATTTTTAATCAAAGAAAGATAAGATGCTTATTTTAATAAAAAATTGATCTTTATATATGTAGCAGAGATATAAAAGTACGACTTTTATCTATATAGTAGCGGTATAAAAATAGAATTTTTATCCATATAGAGTAGTTATAAAAATGTGATTTTTATATACATAACAACAATATAAAAATGTGATTTTTATATATGTAGTGAATACGGGCAACGAAAGTGACAAAAGGTGAGCTGCGAAGTTTTTGTACATGTGAAGAGTCGCGGCGTTTGGTATAGTTGTTTGGTGAGAACTTCTCATTTTAAATCTTGTTTTCTAGTTAAAGTTATATACTAGGATGCAGACGGTGCTTAGCAGCACCCGACAACTGTCGTCCACAAACATGGACGACTTGTATGCTTGTTTGATGTGTTGTGAAGATTGTTTGTGATGTTGATGTGAAATGGATAATAAAACATTCTTGTGTTGAAATAAAGTAATTATCGTTAAAAACATAATTTTTAACGTGAATGTGAATAAATAAATATTCATTTGCAAACCGGACGATTTGTTTATGTACACATATTTGAAGGACATTGATTAGGACGATAAATTTTACTCGTCTCCCAACTACACGAATAAAAATCTGTGTTTGTTGATTTGAAACCCCACACGGGTATTGGAATGATATTGGACGTACACTAATCCCAATTGTTTAGTGGTATGTCGATCGTTTGATTGACAGACTGTATGAGCGTTAATTATTTATATTTAATGCTTATGCAGTTGTGTGGTGCACTTTGGATGATGGTTGACTATTTATCGTTGCTATTATATACATGTGTTATATGGAATCCATATGATTAACATTATATGGTAATTGATTGGGCCTCATTCCAATTGGGAAAACAAAGAATATTGAAAAATATATATTCATGTGTTGAATAGAATAAAAAATATATTCATGTGTTGAATGAAATATATATTCATGTGTTGAAAATGTTCATGTGTTAAGTAAAATATTTAAACAACAACAAAATTTACATCTTTATCATAATTTTTATAAAATATATTAAATAACAAAAATAGTCATGTGTTGACGATGCTCATGTGTTGGGAATATTCATGTGTTGAAAGAAATATAGATTCATGTGTTGAATAGAATAAATATTCATTTGTTGAATAGAATAACGAAGTTATTGAAATATATAAAGCCGTGTTGGTTAGATATGCTGCATTTTGACAAGAACGATATTTATATCGATTATATTCGTTTTTATAATGAATATACAAAAAGAAGTGACTTCAAAATATAACGTTTTGAAAATATTATCATTTATATAGTAATTATATGAAATATTCAATTTTGATTTGAAACAGAATATGAAGTTGAAATCGTTTCGAAAACGAATTTAAAATGATTTATAAAATAAGTTTTAATTGAAATCGACGAAATATATATAATATATATATATATATATTAATGGCCTGAATAGAACGCGCCGCGTCAGTTCGCGAATTTCGACCATTGACTTCGAATTGACGTTACGGGAGATCTGACCTTCGGATTCTCCTGAAACCGGAATCGTTGGGTTCGTACCGAAAAGAGCTTTCCAATGAATATTAAAAATTTGAAATCTAATGGCTGGATTTGGAATTATGTCCAAATCAAATTTGGAAAAGGTCGATGTAAGTGCAATTCGATGGCCGTTTGTGGATATCAACTATACGGGCCTTGATAAAATTATTAAAAATATTAATAATTTGTGTAAAATCATAATATATGAATTGGAAAGAGCTGGGATGAAAAATTCCACATTTGAAAGGATAAAAATATATTTTTATCGAAATGAACTAGTTTATAACTAGAATTATAATCCAATGTTTTTGAATAAATAAATTGGATTTGAAGCGGTTTTAAAAATAATCAGAATTTCAAATACGTGAATTGGAATGGATTTGAATCGAAGTTATCTTCGGAATATTTCGATGTTGGATTTTTTGATTATACAGATATGGTTGTGGAAATTTGAAAGATATATTGATATCGTTATTTCCAATACGATATTTGTTGGTTTCAGAATTTGATATTGAATATAAGCCGATATATTTTCTATTCAGAGCCTTGTATTTAATATCGAATGAGATTGTGGATTCGTCATGAATGGTGTCTTAAATAACACTGTTCTTGTACCTAGTGTAGAAAAGAATAAATATTTTAATTAAGATTTAGTGAAATTGTCCAGTTAATTATTGTTTATTTGGAATTGACTTTAAATTGGTTTTTGGGTTTATCATGAGCGGTGTTTTGAATAACCCATGTTCTTTTACTCGATTAACAATAGAATGTGATTTTGGGTTTATCGTGAACTGTGTTTTAGATGACGTTGGTTCTTTAACCCAGTTAAAGATAGGATATTGATTTTTGAGAAGATTAAAACTAAGTGGAGTTTTAATGAATCTTTAATTAGATTAAAGTGATCGAGGATGGAGTATCACCAGTTTTGCTCCAAAGCGATAGTTAAATCTTTAATTAGATTTGAATGCGAAATGGTAATTAATATTCACTGATAACACCGTGGTGTTAGATATGGAGTATTACCAGTTTTGCTCCATGGTATAAATAGGTTGGGATTGGGAAATAAAATAAATAATTACTTCGGTGTGGTTCGTTAATCCCGACTAGTTTGGAAAACCTTAACGTGGTTTGAAATGATATCCAAAGGAAGATTAAAGAATAAATTTAGAAGAATTTATCTTTGATAAAATTAATGGGAACCTTTCCCTAAGAGTGAGAAAATTTGAATAAAAGAATATTCTAAATTGGAATGAGGCGTATGTTGTGTTTGTGTAACATTTGTTTATTATATACGCAGGTTATTTAGAAAGGCCGGGTTTATACCCATTCTGAATAACCGATTCGACGATAAGTTGAAGATGAAGACGGTGGTTGAAGACCGGAAGTCTGCACATCGTTTGGATGATTATTGATGATCTTGATTAGGCTGTACGAGGGAATCAGTTGATGATTGTCCGGACGTACTTGGAGATCGATGGATATGCGAGGAAAGTGCCTCCGGTTTCGTTAAGACCCAGAATGAACTTGTAAATGGACTGTGTGTCTGACATTGGATATTATTCTGTGTTGATTGATCTCTATTAAATATACATCTGTTTGGCAGCGGAGAATTTCTTCTCTTGCTTAACGCCTTTCTCTGAGACGTACATGCTCAGAGGTTGTATGTCGATGAACATAAGTCGCATGGAGTGAATTGCCTGTGTGGCACACCTAAGTGGCAAAAGATCAAGGCTTCTATTGAAAAGTAAAGTCTTGTGGTTGATGATCAAAGCACGACGTGTGTGGCATAGGTTTATGTATAACGTGAATTCGCGAGCCTCACACCTCGGTATGAGTCAAAAACGGGATAAGGACCGTTGGGAGAATATGGTGTTTCTTTCTAGCTATGGGTGATGTCAGTGACCTACCTGCCCTAACATTTATATACTTTTTACCTGTGTGGTTGTTGGAATGCGAGGCACCTCGAATATATGGTCGATAACAGGCACTATGTGAGCCAACATATAGACCATTATTATATTGGTCCTATAAGACCGGGAAACATGTGTTCAGGAATAACTAATCCTCCAAAGTTAGGTGAGGACTGGCCTAACCGATTCCAAGGATCGCTGTGTGTGGTCCTGAGACATTTGCTAGAGTGTCTCGAACGGAGGAGCTTGCACTTTGCCTCGACTCATGATGGCATCCAATTTCCAATACGTGATAATTCGGTTTTATTTGTAGAACCTAGTATGGCGACATAGTAGATGGTAGCTATGTCGTCTATGATTGATACCTATGATTGAAATTGTTTTGACACTATACACTTATAGTAATATCAAAATAATCTGTTTTTAAACGTATCAAGCATTCTTTGCCTATTATAAGGTAAAACCCTACCCTCCGGCTTGCATTGCATTGTGTAATGGGACCTGGGTCTTATAATAGCTTCATTTTTCTTTATTTAGCATTGCGCTATTTGTTTTATGCACTGGTATTCTTGGGAGGAAACCCGTTCCGTGTTATACGGCATGGTCCCATGATTTAGCTAACTGTAAAATAAAGATTAATAACTGTTTTAGTTCTCACACCAGTCACATGACTGACCTGGAGTTTATTGTTTTAACCTAAATTCTGGGTGCCCCTATTTTGAACACGGGCAGCTAATAGTTGGGTTTTTGCAGATTCATATTCACAAGATTCTGGTTTACACCTGGAAATATACTCGAAAAGCTCTGTATCCGTGTATTTCTTTCAGTTGTGTTTTGTATTATTTTTCCGCTGCTATGTATTTAAGTGTAATTTAAATCTCTGATATTTATCAAATGTGTAATATATCAAATTTGTAATATTTATTCATACTCTGTATATTCTTGTATTCTGATGGAATTGTTGAAATAAACAATGAAAAGTTCTTATGTTTGCATTCTGATTTGTCGTGTTCTCAAAACGATCAAGGGTTTCGAACGGTCTTAGTCGGTTTAACAATCGATTCAGATCGAGCGAAATTCCCTACCGTTACTTTTGGTATCAGAGCTTGGGTTCACAGAGCGTGAGAACAAGACACATTAGAACCAATCGAAAGAATTCATCAGAGATTGGATTAGTAATATCCAATAATAATGACTCGTTATAGATAGGATCAGTAGTATCCTAGAACGAGTGTGAAGAGTATATTTTTCAAATGAAAATAAATTTTGTTTTGAAAGTTAAATTCAATTATTCGTATTTGAATATTTTATTTGTATTGAAGTTGGACAATCGAGTATATAAAAAATTTTCATATATGCGTCATGAACGTATATTCAAAGTTTTAATATACTGAATAGATATAGGATCACACTCTAGTCGCTCGGACCTGATTCTGATGATTGACGCGTCATCATCAGTAATTATTTTCGTGTTTCGAAAGTGAGATATTTATATATTTCCATTAGACTGGTGTGAGTACCAAAACAAGATAGGTTTATTGTTGTGATTTTGCATCAAAAACATGATTTTCTATATATATATATATATATATTAAAATTATGAGTTTGAAACGTTAATTCACTAATTGATTGATGGTTGTGTTGTTTGGTTATTGGTCTCATATTTTTAACCATTTATGCCAAATTGAACCGAATATTGAACTGTATTGAAAATTGTTTGAAATTGCATGCATATACATGTACTCACATTAAACAGGTCATAGCAAGGAGGCTAGAGCAGAAGAATAAAATTGTTTGCCCGACAAATAGGTACATGTTTACAAATTTATTGGGTTTAGATGATTTTATGAGCAGATTGGCTAGCCGCTTGGCTGTTTCTTTTTCTTTTTGGATTGATGAGGCCCATGGGAGGCTATTTGAAATATCCCGAAGTCGCCGGTGCAGGGGAGGTTATGGCGAAATTTTTCGAAGATTTAGGGTGTTAGCCAAATTTTTGAAAAATTTGAAATGTTCTTAGAAACTGAAAGGTTGAAGAACTTAAGCCGTAATGAAAATAATGGAAGTTGAGTTGGTTTGTAAAACAACTTTTGGCTTCGTTCCTTTTCGGGGATGAAAAGTTTTAAGTGGGGGAGATTGTAATAACCCGGAAATTCTGAGCCAATTTAATTTAATTTTTTTGGCAATTTTGATGAATTTTGATTATTTAAAATGATTTATTTTAAATAATGACGACAAGAAATTTATTTTGAATAGAATTAGAACGTATATATTTACATAGATCATGGTTTGAATATAAATATTTTATTTTAATTATATAACGAGCCTGAAATGGCGTGGTAGTTCGATAATTCGATTTCAAACTTCAAACGGGCGTACAGGATTCAAAATAAACTGGATTTTAGCGAAACCAAAAATATTTGAATCTATTTGAAAATATCTTTCCGACAAATCCAAAGAAAATCTAAATTTCATAGTGAAAACCAAAAGTTATGCCGAATTGAAAATTCAGGGTAGTCGCTATGGAATTCAGGCCCTTAAAAATGAAAATTTTGCAAACGACCTCGGTTTTTGACGAAACCACTTTTGTTGGATCCGAGATGTCTAGTTATTGCTAGATTCAAAAATTCATATTTTTTGAAATCAATATGTGAGCGTGGCTAAGTAAAACGTGTTTTGACAGTTTCAGTCAATTTCGATCGACCAGAAAATGGACATTTTTCAAACGGTCTCGGAAATTGACGAGATTGGTTTTGTTAGGACCGTATCGTCAATACGAAGCCAGAAAATATTTTTTAAGAATTTTTAGAGGCAGTACGTGGCCCCGATAAATTGAGATGTACGTTTGAATTGAATATATATATATATTTATTTATTTATGTTTTAATTTAAACAGAAACTGATCGAAACGTTAGAATTGGCTTGGGGGGCATATCCCATTGTGTTCGGAGTGGAGGTAATTAGCTAGGGGCAACAGTTGTTGGGTCTCGTTTTGAGGTCGGGATTAAAAGTCAACTTAAAAGGAAAATTTAATCTAATATAAATAAAATTATAAAAACCCTAGGCCCCCTTTTTCTTTCTCAAAACCCGCTGCCCTCCCCTTTTCCAGCAAACCTGCTCCACGTCGATCCTCAAAATCTGCCGCCGCCTGCTATCCTCCGGCCACCGCACCTCCGGCGGTCCCACCCCCAAGTTGGCCGCACCTCCTTCCCCTCTAGCGAGCCTCCCAGATGCTCCTCCCTCCCCAATTGCAACCAAACTGAAATCCTACCCTATTCAAACGAAATCTGGCCACCACTGGCCAAACCCTGACCGGCGCCGCCCCCCTTCCACCTCAGCACCCCTTCCCGCGCCACCTCAGCCCAACCCCGACCTAGTGGACCCCCTTTTGGCCAAAAACCAAATTTTTATCAAGTTCCAACCTTGCAATTTAGTCCCCGATCACTTGCGGACTCCGGCGTCCCTCCCCTAAGCCTCCACTGACCACCTCATCCTCCGGTGAGTGTTTAATTTTAATTCTATACAAGTATGCAATATAAAAATATGATTTTTATTATATGTGGTGTATAAAAATATGATTTTTATATAGGGATGATAATAAAAATATGATTTTTAAATATGCAATGGTATGAAAATAGAATTTTTATCTATGTAGTAGAGTTTTAAAAATATGATTTTTATCAAAGCAAGGGTATATTTTTAATCAAAGAAAGATAAGATGTTTATTTTAATAAAAATTTGATCTTTATATATGTAGCAGATATATAAAAGTACGATTTTTATCTATATAGTAGCGATATAAAAATAGAACTTTCATCCATATAGAGTAGTTATAAAAATGTGATTTTTATATACATAGCAACAATATAAAAATGTGATTTTTATATATGTAGTGAATACGGGCAACGAAGGTGACAAAAGGCGAGCGGTGAAGATTTTCTACATATGAAGAGTCGCGGCGTTTGGTTTAGCTGTTTGGTGAGAACTTCTCACTTTAAATCTTGTTTTCTTGTTAAAGTTATATACTAGGATGCAGACGGTGCTTAGCAGCACCTGACACCCGTCGTCCACAGACCATGGACGACTTGTATGCTTGTTTGATGTGTTGTGAAGTTTGTTTGTGATGTTGATGTGAAATGGATAATAAAACATTCATGTGTTGAAATAAATTAATTATCATTAAAAATATAATTTTTAACGTGAATATGAATAAATAAATATTCAATTGCAAACCGGACGGTTTGTTTATGTACACCTATTTGAAGGACAATTACTGGGACGATAAATTTTACACGTCGCCCAACTACACGAATAAAAATTGTGTTTGTTGATTTGAAACCCCACACGGGAGTTGGAATGATATTGGACGTACACTAATCCCAATTTTTTAGTGGTATGACGATCGTTTGATTGACAGACTGTATGAGCGTTAATTATTTATATTTAATGCTTATGCAGTTGTGTAGTGCACTTTGGATGATGGTTGATTATTTATCGTTGCTATTATATACATGTGTTGTATAGAATCCATATGATTAACATTATATGGTAATTGATTGGGCCTCATTCCACTTGAGAAAATAAAGAATATTGAAAAAAAAAATCATGTGTTGAACAGAACAAAATATATATTCATGTGTTGAATGAAATATATATTTATGTGTTGAAAACGTTCATGTGTTGAGTAAAATATTTAAACAACAACAAAATTTACATCTTCATCATAATTTTTATTAAATATATTAAATAACAAAAATAGTCATGTGTTGACGATGCTCATGTGTTGGAAATATTCATGTGCTGAAAGAAATATAGATTCATGTGTTGAATAGAATAAATATTCATTTGTTGAATAGAATAACGAATTTATTAAAATATATAAAGCCGTGTTGGTTAGATATGCGCCATTTTGACGCGAACGATATTTATATCGATTATATTCGTTTTTATAATGAATATAGAAAGAGAAGTGATTTCAAAATATAACATTTTGAAAATATTATCATTTATATAGTAATGATATGAAGTATTCAATTTTGTTTTGAAATTGAATATAAAGTTGAAATCGTTTCGAAAATGAATTTAAAACGGTTTATAAAATACGTTTTGAATTGAAATCAACGAAATATATATAATATATATTATATATGTATTAATGGCCTGAATAGAACGCGCCGCGCCGCAGCAGTTTGCGAATTTCGACCAATGACTTCGAATTGACGTTACGGGAGATTCGACCGTCGGATTCTCCTGAAACTAGAAGCGTTGGGTTCGTATGGAAAAGAGCTTGCCAATGAATATTAGAAATTTGAAATCTAACAGTTGGATTTGGAATTTTGTCCAAATCAATTTTGGAAAAGGTCGTTGTAAGTGCAGTTCGATGGTTGTTTGTGGAAATCGACTGTACGAGCCTTGATAAAATTATTAAAAATATTAATAATTTGTGTAAAAAATTAATATATTTAATGGAAAGAGCTGGGATGAAAAATTCCACATTTGAAGGGATAAAAATATATTTTTATTTAAATGAACTAGTTTATAACTAGAATTATAATCCAATGTTTTTGAATAAATAAATTGGATTTGAAGTTGTTTTAAATATAATCAGAATTTCAAATATGTGAATTGGAATGGATTTGAATCGAAGTTATCTTCGGAAGATTTCGATGTTGGATTTTGTGATTATACATATATGGTTGTGGAAATTTGAAAGATATATTGATATCGTTATTTCCAATACGATATTTGTTGGTTTCAGAATTTGATATTGAATATAAGCCGATATATTTTCTATTCAGAGCCTTGTATTTAATATCAAATGGGATTGTGGATTCGTCGTAAATGGTGTCTTAAATAACACTGTTCTTGGACCTAATGTAGAAAAGAATAAATCTTTTAATTAAGATTTATTGAAATTGTCTAGTTAATTAGTGTTTAATTGGAATTGACTTTAAATTGGTTTTTGGGTTTATCGTGAGCTGTGTTTTGAATAACACCTGTTCTTTAACCCAATTAACAATAGAATGTGATTTTGGGTTTATCGTGAACCGTGTTTTAAATGATGTTGGTTCTTCATCCAAGTTAAAGACAGGATATTTATTTTTGAGAAGATTAAAACTAAGTGAAGTTTTAATGAATCTTTAATTAGATTAAAGTGACCGAGGATGGAGTATCACCAGTTTTTCTCCAAAGCGATAGTTAAATCTGTAACTAGATCTGAACGTGAAATGGTAATTAATATTTACCGATAACACCGTGGTGTTAGATATGGAGTATTACCAGTTTTGCTCCATGGGATAAATAGGTTGGGATTGGGAAATAAAATAAATAATTACTTCGGTGTGGTTCGCTAATCCCGGCTAGTTTGGAAAACCTTAACACGGTTTGAAATGATATCCAAAGGAAGATTAAAGAATAAATTTAGAAGAATTTATCTTTCATAAAATTAATGGGAACCTTTCCCTAAGAGTGTGAAAATTTGAATAAAAGAATATTCTGAATTTGAATGAGGCGTATGTTGTGTTTGTGTAACACTTGTTTATTATATACGCAGGTTATTCAGAAAGGCCGGGTTTATACCCATTCTGAATAACCGATTCGATGATAAGTCAAAGATGAAGACGGTGGTGGAAGACTGGAAGTCTTCACATCGTTTGTATGATTATTGATGATCTTGATTAGGCTGTCCACTCAAGAGGAGGGAATCAGTTGGTGATCGTCCAGACGTACTTGGAGATCGATGGATATGCGAAGAAAGTGCCTCCGGTTTCGTCCAGACCCAGAACGAACTTGTAAATGGACTGTGTGTCTGACATTGGATTTTATTCTATGTTGATTGATCTCTATAAAATATACATCTGTTTGGCAGCGGAGAATTTATTTTCTTGCTTAACGCCCTTCTCTGAGACGTACGAGCTCAGAGGTTGTATATCGATGGACATCAGTCGCATGGAGTGAATTTCGTGTGTGGCATGCCTAAGTGGCAAATGATCAAGGCTTCTGTTGAAAATCAAAGTCTTGTGGTTGATGATCAAAGCACGGCCTGTGTGGCATAGCTTTGTGTATAACGTGAACTCATGGGCTTCACACCTCGGTATGAGTCAAAAACAGGATAAGGACCATTGGGAGAGCACGACGTTTCTTTCTAGCTATGGGTGATGTCAGTGACCTACCAGCCTTGACATTTATATACTTTTTACCTGTGTGGTTGTTGGAATGCGAGGCTCCTCAAATATATGGTAGATAACAGGCACTATGTGAGCCGACGTACAAACCATTATTCTATAGGTCCTATAGGACCGAGAAACGTGTGTTCAGGAATAACTAATCCTCTAAAATTAAGTGAGGACCGGCCCAACCGATTCCAATCATCGCTGTGTGTGGTCCTGAGACATTTGCTAGAGTGTCTCGAACGGAGAGGAGCTTGCCCCTTGCCTCGACGAACGATGGCATCCAATTTCCAATACGTGATAATTCGGTTTTATTTATAGAACCTAGTATGGCGACATAGTAGATGGTAGCTATGCCATCTACGATTGATACTTATGATTGAAATTGTTTTGACACTATACACTTACAGTAATATCAAAATAATCTGTTTTTAAACGTATCAAGCATTCTTTGGCTATTATAAGGTAAAACCCTATCATTCGCTTGCGTTGCATTGTGTGATGGGACCTGGGTCTTATAAAAGCTTCATTTTTCTTTATTTAGCATTGCGCTGTTTATTTTATGCACTGGTATTCTTGGGAGGAAACCCGTTCCGTGTTATACGGTATGGTCCCTTGATTTACCTAACTTTAAAATAAAGATTAATAACTATTTTAGTTCTCACACTCACTACAAGAAATTTGACCTTTACCTACCAATATTTTACCAACCAATAAATATTGGTAAGTAAAGAGAACCTTTATCTACCAATATTTAATGGTAAGATTTATTAGTAGGTAAATATTGTCAGTCTCATAATATTGTTGAAGGATGATTATCTACCAATAATTATAGGTAGGTAAAATGCATTATCTACACATATACATAAGGGGAAGTTTTTTTGCGATTAGCCCCTATATTTTTCTCATATCATTTTAAACTTCCATTAAAAATAATGTTGAGTTGTGTGATAATGTGTCAAAAAAGTATATTCTAGCAATTTTTTTGAATTGAAGATTTCGTTTACATATCCTAGCAATGTTTTCTGTAAAATCATTTCTTTATTAATTATTAATAATTATTTTGAAATATGAAATAATTAACAGTTAGTGGATTGATAAACAATAATTAAATTGTAAATAATTAATATTACATAATCATTCATTAATAACTTATCATACATTGTTTTTTTTCAAACAATTGACTACAAAAGTTTTAACTTTAAATTTTTCTTAAATGTTCCGCAATTTCACACTAATATGTCATCATCTGAAATGACTAAAGCATATTTTCTCTGGTTTATTATAGAGATGCAATCCATACCATCCTCTCCGGCTATAAATTTAACAAGTTATTTTAAATCAAATCTAACGGTACATATCTCAATCCACATGATCTCTTTCGTGGCCTCAATCCACGTAGTCTCTTTTGATTGGCCACCTGCAGAATAGAATATTAAAATCAAAGATGATATAAAATTGCACTAACAATAAAAAATCAAATTTTTAGTAGGTATATTCTATTTACACAATGCAAATAACCTTGCATACACCAAAAAAAGAATTAAACATCATGTACACCACTTCTTACTTAATATACACCATATATTTACCAAAACTATCCTCCTCTAGAATAAAATATGAATTTATTTCTCTTTTTGCTAATTTTCTCTATCATGCATTAATCAAACCAAGAAGCCATAATTTCAAAATTCCCTAAATTTACTTTTGCATACTTCAAATCATAAACTCTAAATGGATGTTAAAATATTTAATTATCTATGTATATAAATTTGAATTTGTTCTTTTGAATACATTAAAAAGTTAAATTATTTAGATTTTAATGTTAAAGCTAAACACGACTTGATTTAAACAAAGGATTAAAGAATTTAGCACTCTTAATTAAAAAAATCGTAGTTAATTTTAAATTTTATTTGATTGAATAAAAACTATTGAAATCGACTACATATAAATATTACTCATAACGATATGAACATAATTCAATGCTTGAATTTTTTTAATTTTAATTTATTTAAATATATACATATGCAACTTTGTGAGAGAAGTTATACTGACTATACATAATGCAAACAGGAAAGAATTGTCTAAGATTTCCATTTTTTAGTTTTTTTTATAAGGGCATTTTGGTCTAATGTTTGATTTGAAATCTCATGGTGTGAGCAAAGAAATTTACGGTGTTTGAATAGAGCTTGCATTTTTAGTATTCAAAGAAACGAAATATTCCATTTGTTTCCTTTGTGTTCAAAATATTTGTGAAGGCTTCCTTTTTTTAAGTATCACAGACTGTCAGTCTTATATATTATAAGTAAATATTTATTGCCTAATAAGTATTACAGACTGCCAGTCTTATATAGTACAAGTAAATATTTAATGACTAATAATATCAGTTACCATAACATGTTCACACAATGTAAATCTTCCGATAAAATCTACGGTAAATCTTTACTGATTATCCCTCTATTCACGCACATAATAAAGGGCATCCGTGAATACCTTTTCTTAAACGAAAAAACCAGCAAAATCATGTAACAAACCAGAATTTTCGACATTTAAAATTTTAGAGTTAATTTAATTTAATGTTGAAAAAATTATGTTTATACTTGATATTTGATTTTAATTTTGAAATCTAGTCTATTTAACTTGGTTTAAGTCGATTTTGTAAGAGTAAATTTTTATATTTGAATCTAGATAATTTTGTTAAATTAAAAAATATTAATATTTTAAACAAATTGAATATGTTGATCAAGAAATTATAAATTTGCTTTCCAATTTAATTAGAGAATTATAATTGATTTAAATTTGTTTGGTTGAATTTGGTTTTAAATTAGAATTTAGGCATGCATTTGAAATATTCTATATACTTAGTATTGTAAATGGTATGTATGCATATAAAAAAAGGTATATACTCTTGAAAAATCATTTGTTTAATATTTCTTCACTTGTTACTTTGTTTGTCACCGATCATTTCACCATTCCCTACTTTACCCGATTCTTTCTTTTTATTTTTACCTCGTTCCCCGTTTCTCTTTCACGTTCCCCTTTTCTCTTTTCATTTCACGCAGCCAAAATAAGAAAAACCATCTTCCCCAAAATCGATTACTGGCTTCCGAATACTCCCCTATCCCAAATCAAATCATCTTTTACCCGAAAATCGAACCATACCCACTTTCTTCTTCCCGCTTCTCCAGCAGTTAACTCGCGCCAAGCATCTCCTCACATCAAACTCGGCAGCTCCTTCACCTTCAATCTTAAATTGCTGTTTAGCTTGTGAACAAAAATTAAGAAAATCTTGCATGTTTTTTGTCATTGTGCAGGTTTGCCTATTGGGAATACTTAAAGAGAAGACTATAATATATGTAACACACCAAGTGGAATTTCTTCCTGCAGCAGATCTTATCTTGGTAATTTTTACATATGTTGTTTAAATATAATGACATATCAAGTTTTTTATCGTTTATTTATTATAGATAATTTAAGTTCATAATCTGTAATAGGGTATGTACTTAATCTTATTACAAGATTTGTGGCATACTAATACTAATGCCACTTTTCTGTCTTTGAGCAGGCTTTTACATATGTAAAAATTATTTTGCATATAAAATCGGATTGATTTGGATGCTATTATTTTGCAGTAGAGTTATTGTTAATTAAATTCTGTTATGTTATCATTTACCATTCATTCAAGCTAAGAGCCGAGCTAAGAGGAAAAACCAAAGAAGAGCAATTTGTAACTAAAGTAAAAGAAATGTTAATGGAGGAGGAGAAACATTTCATAGCAATTGCATAGGGACTTTCATTGACATCAGAATCCTGAGGTACTTATACTTGAAAACTCAAATATCACATTGTTATTATTACTGTGCTTACGAAGAAAGATAAGCAAAAGCATTTATACTTATAGCTTCCTATATTAAACCTCTTTCTTTGATTTTTCTTATTCTTTACAGTGCTTGGTCAAGCCTTATTTGAAGGATGCTACTGAGTCAATCGTTCTTACAGGTTTATTGTGTGTGCCCCTATTTGTATCTTACGGACTTATTGTTCATTTATCTTTTTGGGTATGATAAGATTTGATTTTCTTTAAATTCATGTTCATAGATTATCAGTACGATTCAGTTTGATACTATATTTTTTATGTTTATTCTCCAAATTGTAAAAGGTCAATAAGTCCATAACTTAAGTACTAAACCATGTAATTATAATCAATTTAGTCATAAAATATTGTATCATTGATACATGTTTCAATAACTTGCAACCATGTGCTTTTAGTAGTTGATTGATACAGTGTTCCAAGGACTTCCAAGCATGTGCTTATAGCAATCAATCTGCAAGAAGCATTGAAAAATAAATCAGCACACATTGCTAATTTGTATTTTGAATCCAAATGACAAAAATGTATATGTCAACGTTGGCAGTGTTTAATACATGCATATGCACGAATATTGTAATATTAACAAAAAATTGCATTTAATCTTTTTTCTATTAATTTAAATCATGATTGAAAATAATTATTTGAAAACTAATATATTATAACTTCACAATAATAATTTTTATTAATAATGTATTAGTATGTAATCATTCACTTACAATTATTTATGTATATTGCTAAAAGTGTTAATATAAAATTATGTTTTTTCAGCCAGGCATCTGCACAGGGACTAACCTAGTAAGATTATAAAATACACGACATTTGCATTATTTTTTTTAATAGTTTTTCTATTCTCATTACCAATACATCCTATTTTCAGATGTTCATTCTTCGTTTATCTTTGAATGAAGTTGTAATGTCACCAGTGTCCCAATTATTTAGATTACCATATGTGAAGTTTTTTCCATTTAAATGTGAATTGTATATTTTTGTTGTTGTTGCTCAAATCAAATGTAAAAACTGATTTTACTCAAAAATGCCTTCATTGTTTTCGGTGTATCTTTAAATTTAAAAGTTATTTATTGCAGCTATTTTTTTAAACTATTCACCTAGCAGCAGTAGCAACTTTAGCGATAAACATGATACACTGCCGAATTTGGATCTTTCCGACCTGGACCGTGATATTCTGCAGAAGTTTGAAGATAGAGGTATTCAATGGTGAAGGGTGAGAGGTCTGTGGAATAGAAACAATAATTGGGGTTTTAATTGGGAGTCCATTACAGAACAGAAGATGTACGTATAGTTGTGGTTTTGAAACTATTATGCAGGTGGAACTGATGTTGGTTCCTATGGTTTTAAATTGATTATTTGGTGCGTTTTACTATTTTTAGAATATAAGTTGATTATTTACTAGTTCTTGTTTATAGGGTTTGAAGGTAAAAGACATCGTTAAAGGGTTCCTTTGCTGCTAGAATTTGGTGCATAAACGGTGATTTAACTATGACTAAAACTAGAGTGAGAGTGTGAGTGACTGTGTACATGTATATGAGTGAATGAGTATGTAGTAAGGAGCCAATGTATACGAGTGAAATGTAGCGAGGAAGTGTATGTATAAGTCATTGTGTAATAGTGAGGAAACAATATGTGTACTATTCGAAAGTGTAATAAATATTATTTGAATAAATATTTGTTATTTGTTTAAAAATAAATTATGTGTAAATATTTATTTATAGTAAATAATGTCATGTGGTTTAAAAAATGATGTCATATGCATCAATCAAATGATGACACATGGACAAGTTATTTTTTGACACATGAACCAACCATTAAATGCCAAGTGTCGGTAATAATATATGCCATGTGTATGCTACTACGACAACCATGTCAAAAGCCATGTAGGATGACACATCATCAGCCATGTCAGCAGCCATGTAGGATGACACATCATCAAACACAATAGCTGATGACTCATTATTTGAGTCATAACGTAGTGGGGTCCATTGATTCTTTTACCTACCAATATCAATAAGTGTAGGCAACGCTCTTTCTCTACTAACCTTTACCTACCAATTTATACCAATTCAATATTGGTAGCTAAAATATATTACCTACCATTATGTTAGTTTTACCTACGCTTACAATTGGTAGGTAAAGACCCCATTTTCTTGTAGTGACTAGTCACATGACTTACCTAGAGTTTATTGTTTTAACCTAAACTCTTGGTGCCCTTATTTTCCACACGGGCAGCTAGTAGTTGGGTTTTTGCAGATTTATATTCACAGGATCCTGGTTTACAGCTAGAAATATACTCTTTAAGCTCTGTGTCCATGTATTTCTTTCAGTTGTGTTTTGTATTATTTTTCCACTGCTATGTATTTAAGTGTAATTTAAACCTCTGATATTTATCAAATGTGTAATATTTATTCATACTCTATATATTCTTGTATTCTGATGGATTTGTTGAAATAAACAATGAAAAGTTCATCTGTTTCCGTTCTGATTTGTAGTTTTCTCAAAACAATCAGGGGTTTCAAACGGTCTTGGTCGGTTTAATGATCGATTCAGATCAAGCGAAATTCCCTACCGTTACACTTGGTTTAGTGTATCTGCGGCAACTACTCCTTGTGTGGTAAACTGAATATTTCCAATTACAACCTCATTACTATCTTCTGCAAGAGTTCTAATTTGATAAGTCAATTTTATGTCTTTTTCATCCTCTTCATCAGCCTCTTTTCATTTAAGGTTTCGAGATTCCTTTGTATATGCTTGAGGGGATCAGGTTAAAATGAGCCATTAATTTGCTTCAGTGTTCATTTGGTCAGGGTTTAACGAAGTATTTGCAATATTATTTCTTTTATCTTTAGGTTTCTTAGTTTAAGTCATACACTCTTCATCCACATCTTCTCTACATTTTCCTCTAAGCTTTTTATTATTTCTTTTATCTAAGCAAAAACCCAAGATCTCAAATTTTGTTTTCTAACTTGACCAAATTTGTTGTGAATTTTGTTTTATTCGTTTCCATTTTTTCAAGATATAGATTTAACATTTTTTATTTTTCTTATCTTTCTGCTTGAAAAAGTTGTGATCATCTTCTGGTTTGAATAAATTATATTGAATATGCTCATTTTCTCTTTTTAGCTTATCAATTTCTTGGAAAACAATCGACATTAAAAGATTCAAATTATCTTGAAGAAGTTTATATTTCTGATTTTGTAATAGTAGCTTACGATTAAGTTCTCCCATTGATAGGGAACCAGGATCGAAGGGACACCAAACTTCTTCTGCTTGAATTTCCATATTTGTGTTCCTTTTTTAGGTATGAAATTAAATTGAGACGAGAATGATAATACAAGACATTGTGACATGACGTGTTTTCATGATGTTAGGGAGATGAGGGGAAGCTTCTAATTAAATGGATTTAATTAAATATTTATTTTTAACCATTGGAGTTTTTTAAAATACTAAGACATCTCCAATTACTAAAGTATGTTCTACAGTGAAACTTTTCCTCCTACTGCTTAGACCATGACAATAAGGCTTGTTAATGCATTTGGATTTACATTACAAGTCATCTTCTAAAGTAACGATGCGTTGTTCACTTGTAAAGGCCCGCAAATCCGTACTATCTGAGTCGACTAATAACACCACACATCCAACCAAGATTGCATAGAAATACGAATCATTAGTAGAAAGAAGTTAGAGGGTGAGGAATAGAGAAAGAAAAGTTACAATAGAAGAAAATCAAAGAACAAAAATCTCACAGCGGAACGAATAAAGTATACTAAATATCATAGCTTTTGAAATACGAATCAGTAACTGTATATACATACCATTACATTTATTCCTGGAACAGTTATAAACACCTGTTTCCAGATACCACATAGTACACAACAGAAATATGAAAGTCTGTAGCTAACAGGTGAAGCCTCCTGCTTCAAGCTCCTCCAAATGAATCTGTACAATCCCGACTACTTGATTTCCCGTACAAATTTGGGCACCCAAGAGTTTAGGGAAAACAAAAACAAAATAAACTCTGGGTCAGTCATGGGACTGGTATGAGTAAACTCCAATAACTTGTTTAACTTTTAAAAAAATCCTTTCGAAAGAAAAGATAATCATAATACCGATCTTCGCATAAACATGGATGGTTTTTACCTTACGATAACCCGAAATATTATTGATATCAAATCCAGTGATGTTATAATAATGTCTACATCAAATAAATAGAATCTAGCGGAACGCTTGTATCTCACACTCCATATACGATATAAAATCAAAAACCGCATGGCGCTTATTGGAGATTGGATTTCCAACAAGAAAAGGTATGGAACCACCTTCCGATCAGTGTACTCTAGAGGGCATACACAGGGGTTCAACAAGAACATCTTGCAACCTGGTCCACAGATGACCGACCACTCATTTTGCTTGAGTGTGTCGAATGTATATCACCAACTGTTGGGATCAGCAATTGTTTCCCAAATGGGACAGCATCGAATAGAATAAAGAATTAAATGGAATTTCTCTAGATAGGTGATTATACATCCTAATGGGAGCGACCCACATAGCCATGCTGCCTGCCCGATATTTGTCATTACCCGGTTGTTGAGGCCTAAGGCTACTATTTCTTATCATTCATTGATAGCACAATCACTTTGAATGACACATTGTCAGATCCGCAAATCATTAATTGATTTGCACAAGTATATTCTGGATATTATGCTAAGAGAATATAAATTCTCCGCCACCATATATATTTATACAGACCAACATGTTCGATCATTGGAAATACTTTGTCAGACATTCGTCCATATATGTTCGCTCTGGGATTGAACGAAACCAAAGGCACCATTTCTATTAATAGAAAAAGTCCTTGCACTTTACTCCATCTTCGACTATCTTCATATCTGATTCACAACGCTACTGCCAACACGGAGTGGTTCACGTATAATATTCCAACTGGTCTCTCCATATTGACAATGATATTGGCAAACACTTCGATAGTCGGTTATTTAACTATCGAAGAAAAACCAAAAAAATATTCAAAACATCAAACAATCACTAGACTCCTTAATTAGTATTTCATTAATTAAATCATTTCTCCGTTTCCTTATCAATATTTGTTAACCACATATTTTCAATGATCATCTTGGTCTCTTACGCTGTTTGGGAAACATTTCCGTATATCGACTTCTTTTATTTTCTATACTTAGAAAATATCTTCTAATAATAATTGGAAAATGTTCCAATTACTTCTCCATTTCACAGCAATTCATTTCTATACTTAGGAAATATTTATTATTATATTTCCAAAATTCCACTTACTTGGGTTAAAACGAATGTTATGTAAAACATCGCTACAACAACCCTAAATACTGCATTTGACCAAATTTCTTTAAACATTTCTCTTCGAGACTGAATCTTTCTATTTACCTGTTAATAATGAAATCAATCGAGTTAGGGTATAATTACCTTTCAGACCTTAACTGAAAATATTATTAACTTCAAAACAGACAAGACCGCTAACTCGAATAATCAACACCATATTAAACAAATTTTCCATTTCTAAAACAAGTATACGCTTCTTTTTCTATTTTTAACAAATATAATTTACAGATCTCCATTTTGTTTATAATATTCTATTTTTAAGTTCATTTCCTTATCGAATTCTATATATATCAATACATTGATTTCTAACTATCAAATTTTCTTAAAAATATTCTAACTCCTTAAATTTTCGAAAAATTTCGCCATAACCTCCTTTGTACCGGATGATAGTTCAAACCTCAACTCGCCTCTCTAGGCCCTTTCCATTCAAAAATAAAATCCAAAAAGCCAAGTGGCTTGCCGATTCGGCGCATAAAACCTCATATGGAATTTAAACATGTACTTTATTGTCGAGCACACAAATTATAATCTTCATATACTTCATTCCATACCTGTTTAACACACATCCAATATTCCCATTTGGTTTCAAATCAATCCATTCGTCTTAACCTAATTTGCTAATTTATTTTCTAATTAGCTATTTTGCCTATTCCACTCTTTGTCTGAACATAATATGTTCTAATATAACATCAACTTATTTTTAAACAAATCGAGTTCCATTTTATATTTATGTTTCCTTTTCAATTTCGAATATAAATTTCCAAATCGAATTCACTTATTCAAAGCCCAATTTCAATTCAAAAATCTCATTAAATAATTATTATTCAAATTATTAATTCTATTCAATAATTAGAAATCTGATTTTTGTTTCAAAAATTAATCCATTACTCCACTTGAGTTAACATATATTTTACAACTCAAATTTGAAATTTTCTAAATAGAAATTCAGATTTTATTCGCTTAAAATCCTTTTAGAAAATTAAATAAACCGTTATGGTTTATAATGGTTATGGCGCTCCTTTTCTGAAAATTTGATTTTGACAAAACGCAAAATATATACGACGAAATTCAGAATTTTCTCTTCCATTAGAAAACTATTATCCAATCGGCCCTGACAATTCCCGTTTCAAAGGATTCCGACTTAATTTGAGTTTTATATACTCAATTGAAGTTCGAAACGACAAATTACGAACTACCGCACTACAGCGAGTTTGCTTTAATTATTTTTATATATATATAAATGTTTAAACTTCGTTTATAATAATTTCAACTCCATTCTGATATATTTCAAATCAATTTTCCCAATTCAACTTAATATTTCCGATTATCAATAATCGTCGATTTTCCCTTACTCGGAAATAAATTAATTTATACTTAGATCTTCTATATTTAACTCAAATTTCTTTAACAAATAAATTATTCATAAAATTCGATATAATCGAATTTCAATTATAAACCCATTGAATTCTTATCAATTCAGCTTATATTCTGAATTCCGAAATATAATCAATCGCTTCGTTTCAAAACACTTCCCAATTTACTTTTAAATTCCTATTTGAATTTAAATGGTTCAAATTATCCAAATGATAATTTATTTTAAAAAAAATTATAACACTATTTATATATTCAACTTCCTTGTTTCATATATTTAAACAAGTTCCCTTTTCAAATTTCTATTTGAAACTCCATCCCTTTGATATTCCAAATTGCGGAATACAAACCATTGTTCCCTTTCGAATGATTTCAAATTCTATTTTTGAATTCATATTTGAATTTAAATATTCAGATTATCTCTTGATAATTAATTCATTATATTTATAAACATCATTTTATAAATTTCCTTGTTTTATATTTAAACAAGTCTATTTTAAAATCTATTTAAAACAAAAATCTTATTTTGGAAATTTCTACTTATATTAACTTATATGTATAACACCCAATTTATTTTCATATTCAATTTAACTTCTATTTAAGTAAATTAGAATTAATCGAATTCAAATCATAAATCCTTGCGGATTTATTTTAGTTCAATTTATATTTTGAACATCAGAGTAAACTCCATCATTTATTTCTTTAAAATGAATTCCCCATTTCTATTTTTTAAATTCACATTTGAATTTAAATATTCAAATTATCCAATGATAATTTTTCCCTTTACATTTATAAACACTGTTTATAAATTCATTTTAATTCTCTGCATTAATTAATTTATAAACAACGTTTATAAATTCACTACTTGTTTTATATATTCAAAACAAGTTAATATATTTATAGCCCAATTCAAATTCATATTCTGTTTTAGATAAATAGATTTTTCCCATTAAATTTCAAAATATACTTTTCTATGATATTTATATATCAACACTTTGGCCCCAATGATACTTAAACAACCAAACAACCCGATTTTCAATCATAACATTATATATGATAATATATGTGAAAACCGACAATAATAAAATTTGAGGAATCTAGTTGGATTCCTCCAACCTGTTTTCCTGCATCCACAGACGTTAGTCAATATAAATAATACCCATCCTGCTTCAAGGCAGGATATCGTGGTATAGAAGGTCATCCACTATCATAGCGTGGGGCGTATAGGGTCATCTGCTAATGATACTGTAGGCATCCGCTAATGGTATTGCGTGATTCCAACCACCAATATATATATATAACAACCATAAACACCAATCCTAAATAACTAATATATATATATTTAATAACCATAATATTATTTCAATGCATGCAAACGACCAACGAACAATTATTTTAACGAATAATATAATTCTAAATAAATTTTGAGTGAGATTTGCTCACCGTGATTTTCCATTGTCGAATATTCATTTACTTTTCTCCATCATCTTGCCTTTCCATCTACTCGAATGAATCTCGACTGAAATCTTTTCCTAGGATTATTTATTTAAACTAACAATTAAACATTTATCTATTTAATTTAATGAATGAATAATTATTCTATATATTTAAATTTTATAAAATATATACCTTATTGCCTCAATCAAAAATGAAGCAAGCTCCTCAATTTTTCACTGATCTCGACAAGCCTCCTCCTAACCATTTCACCACTTGCATCGCTACTGTACAGCCATCACAATGCCTCAAAGGCCACTGTATTGCTTTTCCAATGCCTCAGCAAACCAAAGACCGTTCATTCTAAAATCCCACTGTTGTACCCCGAACCCCGCTGTTGTACCCACTCCGGTTCGATCCCCAACATCCCTCGTGACTCCCTCACTACTCAAAAGAACATCCTTCACCTCCTTACTGACCACTGATTTCAGGCCACAACAAAAATCACCAAAACACTCACTATCTGTGCCCCTTTCCACCCTGGTATTGCGTTCGTCGTCAAGTCCAAAACATGACTACAGGGACGTCGCAACTAATTCACTTCGAATCCCCTTACTACAAGAAGAACCACGCAGGTCACGTGATTCTTGAATGGGAAATCTCCCACGATCGCGCCTCCAGATTTCCTTTTGAACCCTAAATCTCATCGCGTATACCTCCAACCACAAGCCTCTTTCAATCTTGATTTTGTAGTGAACCCAGTTCACTACAAATCGATCACTGCTTCCTTACGAATCCAAGCAGAAGCTCAGATGTTCGATCGCGCTTAAGTCACAGAGTCCACCACCAGAACGAGCATGAACAGTGGCCCCAAACACCTTTAATAAGCCTACCTACTTTCACAAATCGCGATCCCCAATTTACTTCGAAGTTGAGTGAAACGACCCGAACTTCCTCGGTCTCCGAAGAGAAGAGAAAGAACGAATTATTTTGAGAACACGACAAAATAGAACGCAGACGGAAGAACATTTCACTGTATATCACAACAATGCATCAGATTACAAGAATATACAGAATATGAATGAATATTACACAGAAATATCAGAGATTTAAATTACATTTAAATACATAGCAGCGGAAAATAATACAATACACAACTAGAAGTAGATATACGGATACAAAGCTTTCCGGATATCGTTCCAGCTGTAAACCAGGATCCTGTGAATATAAATCTGCAAAACCAAAACTACTAGCTGCCCGTGTCAAAATAGGGGCACCCAGAGTTTAGGTTAAAACAATAAACTCCAGGTCAGTCATGGGACTGGTGTGAGAACTAAAACAGTTATAAATCTTTATTTTAAAGTTAGGCAAATCAAGGGACCACGCCATATAACACAAAACGGGTTTCCTCCCAAGGATACTAGTGCATAAAACAAACAGTGCAATGCTAAATGAAGAAAAATGAAGCTGTTATAAGACCCAGGTCCTATCACACAATGCAACGCAAGCCGGGGGATAGGGTTTTCCCTTATAACAGCCAAAGAATGCTTGGTACGTTTAAAACAGATTATTTGATACTATTATAAGTGCATAGTGTATAAAACAACTTCAAATCATAAGTATTAATCATAGGCGGCATGGGTACCATATATCATGTCACCATACTAGTTCTACAATTAAAACCGCAAATGTCGTATTGGAAGTTGGGTTATCATTTATGGTATAAACCGAGGCTAAAGATAGTCCTCAACCGATTCGAGACAATCTAGCCCATGTCTCAGGATCAGAGCTCGAGTGACCCTTGGAGCGACAGGGTCGGTCCATCGATGTGGATTAAAATGCCTGAACACTACGTTTCCCCGCCCTTTGGGGCGTAAATGAGCCAACTAAATGACTCCATCGGTTCGAGAATGACCGATCAATCCGAGGTGCCTCGCAACAACAACAACCACATAAGTCAAACTCGTCAGGGCGTGTAAAACCACTGACGCCACTTTTTAGCTAGAAGGAAACGCATGCCCTCCCTGAGGTCCGTCTCCCGTTTTTGGTTCATACCGGGTGTGAAACTCGCGAAGTAAACGTTACACAAAGCTATGCCACAAAGGCGGTGCTTCGATCATCAACCACAAGACTTTGCTTTTCAACAGAAGCCTCGATCAATTGCCACTTAGGTATGCCACACAGGCAATTCACTCCATGCGTTTGATATCCATCAATATATAACCCCTGAGCTCGTACGTCTCAGAGAAGGGCGTTAAGCAAGAGAATAAATTCTCCGCCGCCAAATAGATATATATTTAATAGAGATCAATCACACGGACTAAAATCCAATGTCAGACACACAGTCCATTTACAAGTCCGTTCTGGGTCTGAACGAAACCGGAGGCACCTAGTACCCCGCAGATCCATCAATCACCAAGCACGTCTGGACGATCACCAACAGTTTCCATCTTCTTGGGTGTACATCCCAATCAAGATCATCAGTAATCACCCAAACAACGTGAAGACTTCCGGTCTTCAATCACCGTCTTCATCTTCGACTTATCGTCGTATCAGTTATTCAGAATGGGATAAACCCGGTCTTTCCGAATAACTCGCGTATATTTTAAATAAGTGTTACACAAACACAACATACGCCTCATTCCCATTCATCAGTCACTAACCGTAAATTAATCAAGAGAATAATTCCCCAAATATTAACCCCGAAGGCCGAAACCAACATCAGATCAATATCCAGAAAACCATTCTGCTTAGCTAACCGACAGTTAGTTTCTAAATTTCACATTCATAGGGAAAGGTTCCCATTAATTTTATCAAAGATAAATTCCTTAAATTTATTCTTTAATCTTCTTTTGAATTTTGATTCAACTAGTCGGGATTAGCGAACCTTACCGAAGTAATCGTTGGTTTTAATTTCCCAACCCCGACCTACTCATCCCATGAAGTAAAACTGGTAATACTTCATATCTAACACCACGGTGTTATCGGTAAATTCAATTACCATTTCACGTTCAAATCTAATTAAAGATTTAACTATCGCCTGGAGTAAAACTGGTGGTACTCCATTCTCGATCTTTTCAATTTAATTAAAGATTTATTAAAACCCCATTTAGTTTTAATCGTTAACTGGGTTAAAGAATCATTGTCATTTAAAAACACGGTTCACGAGAAACCCAAAATCACATTCCATTAATTATCGGTTAAAGAACGAGTGTTATTTAAAACACTGTCCATGATAAACCCCAAAAATCAATATCAATTCAATTCCAATTAAATATCATTTAATTGGCACACTTCATTAAATCTATATAAATAGATTTAATCTTTTCTCAACTGGGTTCAAGAACAGTGTTAGTGAAGACACCATTCACGACAAACCCAAATCGCATTTGATATTCAATATAAGGCTCTGAATAGAAAATATATCGGCTTATATTCAATATCAAATTCTACGATTAACAAATGTCGTATTGGAAATAACGATATAAATATATATATCTTTCAAATTTTCATAACAACATCTGTATAATCACGAATTCCAACATCGAAATATTCCGAAGACAATTTCGATTCAAATCCACTCCAATGCAATCATTGGAAATTCTGGTTATTTCTAAAACCCTTTCCAAATTTAATTTATTTATTTTTAAAAATAAATAGAATTTTAATTCTAGTTCAAAACTAGTTCAATTCGATAAAAATCTATTTTTATCTTTTCAAATATGGAGTTTTCATCCCAAATCTTCACAAATCATTTCTTATGATTTTACACAAATTATTACTATTTTTAATAATTTTATGAAGGCCCGTACAGTCGATTTCCATCAACGGCCATCGAACTGCACTTACAGCGACCTTTTTCGAATTTGATTTGGACGTATCTCCAAATCCAACCATTAGATTTCAAATTTCTAACATTTGTTAGAAAGCTCTTTTCGATACGAACCCAACGGTTCCGGTTTTAGGAGAATCCGACGGTCGGATCTCCCGTAATGTCCGTTTGAAATAAATGGTCGAAATTCACTAACTGCCGCGGCGCGGCGCGTTCTATTCAGGCCATTATATTATATATATAATATATATAATATATATTTCATCGATTTCTATTTAAAACGAATTATATAAATAGTTTTAAATTCGTATCAAAAGCAATTTCTACTTCCATTTCAATTCAAATCAAAATTGAATTCTTCTTTATAAATTCGTTTAAAATTCATTTCTATTCAATTCAAATTTCAATTCAATTTGAATTCATTTCAATTCGCTTTCAATTCAATTTGAATTCGTTTTCAATTCAATTCATTTCGAAATCGTTTTCAATTCAATTCATTTCGAAATCGTTTTCAATTCAGTTCATTTCGAAATCGTTTTCAATTCAATTCATTTCGAAATGAATTAAAATTGAGATAAATATCGTTCACGTCAAAATGGCGTCAATCTAATCAACACGGCTTCATACATTCCTTTATTCTATTCAACAAATGAATATTTATTTTTGTCAACACCCGACTAATCTCAACGAATGAGTACTATCCACGTGTGACTATTTTTGTTAAATTATTTCGTTCAACACATGACTAATCTCAACGGATGAGTACAGTCAACACATGAACCTTTTTTTTTATATTATTCTTTATTTTCTAAATTGGAATGAGGCCCAATCAATCGCCATATAATGTTAATTATATGGATTTTCATACATCACACGCATATAATAGTATTGAAAATAATCAACCATCAACCAAAGTGCACTACACTGCATAAGCATCAAATATAGATATTCGACGCTTATAACAGCCTGTCAATCAATCGATCGACATATTTAATCAATCAGGATGAGTGAACTTCAAATTTCATCCCAACACCCGTGTGGGGTTTCAAACAATCAAACACAGATTTTTATTTGTGCAGTTGGGCGATGTGTAAAATTTATCGACCCAATCAATGTCAGTCAAATCAGTGTATATAAACAAATCGACCGATTTGTTTATAATTTTTTATTTATTCACTTTCACGTTAAAACTATATTTTTTTAACGATAATATATTTTATTTAACTTATGAATGTGAAATTTAGAAACTAACTGTCGGTTAGCTAAGCAGAATGGTTTTCTGGATATTGATCTGATGTTGGTTTCGGCCTTCGGGGTTAATATTTGGGGAATTATTCTCTTGATTAATTTACGGTTAGTGACTGATGAATGGGAATGAGGCGTATGTTGTGTTTGTGGAACACTTATTTAAAATATACGCGAGTTATTCGGAAAGACCGGGTTTATCCCATTCTGAATAACTGATACGACGATAAGTCGAAGATGAAGACGGTGATCGAAGACCGGAAGTCTTCACGTTGTTTGGGTGATTACTGATGATCTTGATTGGGATGTACACCCAAGAAGATGGAAACAGTTGGTGATCGTCCAGACGTGCTTGGAGATTGATGGATCTGCGGGGTACTAGGTGCCTCCGGTTTCGTTCAGACCCAGAACGGACTTGTAAATGGACTGTGTGTCTGACATTGGATTTTAGTCCGTGTGATTGATCTCTATTAAATATATATCTGTTATGGCGAAATTTTTCGAAAATTCCGCGTGTTAGCCAAATTTTTGAAATTTTGAAAATTCTCAGAAACTGAAAAGTTGGAGAATGAAAGCCAGATCGAACGTAGAGTTGATTGATCCAACCACTTTCGACTTTGTTCCTTTTCGGGGACGAAAAGTTTTAAGTGGGGGAGATTGTAATAACCCGGAAATCTGGGCCAGTTTAAAATTTTTATTTTGGCAATTTTAGCGAATTTTGAACATTTAAAATAGATTATTTTAAATAATAAAGACGAGAAATTTATTTAGAATAGAAATGAATTCGAATTAAAATGGAATAGAAATGGAAGTTGAAATTGCTTTTGAAACGAATTTAAAACTATTTATATAATTCGTTTTAAATAGAAATCGATGAAATATATATTATATATATTATATATATAATATAATGGCCTAAATAGAACGCGCCACGCCGCGGCAGTTCGCGAATTTCGACCATTTATTTCAAACGGACATTACGGGAGATCCGACCGTCGGATTCTCCTAAAACCGGAACCGTTGGGTTCGTATCGAAAAGAGCTTTCTAACGAATGTTAAAAATTTGAAATCTAACGGTTGGATTTGGAGATACGTCCAAATCAAATTCGAAAAAGGTCGCTGTAATGCAGTTCGATGGCCATTGATGGAAATCGACTGTACGGGCCTTGATAAAATTATTAAAAATAGTAATAATTTGTGTAAAATCATAAGAAATGATTTGAGAAGAATTGGGATGAAAATCTCCATATTTGAAAAGATAAAAATAGATTTTTATCGAGGTAAACTAGTTTTGAACTAGAATTATAATTCTATTTATTTTTAAATAAATAAATGGAATTTGAAAAGGGTTTTAAAAATAACTAGAATTTCCAATGATTGCATTAGAGTGGATTTGAATCGAAATTGTCTTCGGAATATTTCGATGTTGGAATTCATGATTATACAGATGTTGTTATGGAAATTTGAAAGATATATATTTATATCGTTATTTCCAATACGACAGTTGTTAGTCGTAGAATTTGATATTGAATATAAGCCGATATATTTTCTATTCAGAGCCTTGTATTGAATATCAAATGTGATTTGGGTTTGTCGTGAATGGTGTCTTCACTAACACTGTTCTTGAACCCAGTTGAGAAAACATTAAATCTTTTTATTTAGATTTAATGAAGTGTACCAATTAAATAATATTTAATTGGAATTGAATTGATATTGATTTTTGGGTTTATCGTGGACAGTGTTTTAAATAACACTCGTCCTTTAACCCGATAATTAATGAATGTGATTTTGGGTTTATTGTGAACTGTGTTTTAAATGACACTGATTCTTTAACCCAGTTAAAGATTAAAACTAAGTGGAGTTTTAATGAATCTTTAATTATATTGAAAAGATCGAAAATGGAGTACCACCAGTTTTGCTCCAGGCGATAGTTAAATCTTTAACTAGATTTGAACGTGAAATGGTAATTGAATTTACCGATAACACCATGGTGTTAGATATGAAGTATAACCAGTTTTACTTCATGGGATGAATAGGTTGGGATTGGGAAATTAAAACAAATGATTACTTCGGTAAAGTTCGTTAATCCCGACTAATTTGAATTGATATTCAAAAATAGATTAAAAAAACAAATTCAAGGAATTTATCTTGGATAAAATTAATGGGAACCTTTCCCTATGAATGTGAAATTTAGAAACTAACTGTCGGTTAGCCAAGCAGAATGGTTTTCTGGATATTGATCTGATGTTGGTTTCAGCCTACGGGGTTAATATTTGGGAAATTATTCTCTTGATTAATTTACAGTTAGTGACTGATGAATTGGAATGAGGCGTATGTTGTGTTTGTGTAACACTTATTTAAAATATACGCGAGTTATTCGGAAAGACCGGATTTATCCCATTCTGAATAACTGATACGACGATAAGTCGAAGATGAAGACGATGGTCGAAGACCAGAAGTCTTCACGTATACACCCAAGAAGATGGAAACAGTTGGTGATCGTCCAGACGTACTTGGAGATCGATGGATATGCAGGGTACTAGGTGCCTCCGGTTTCGTTCAGACCCAGAACGGACTTGTAAATGGACTGTGTGTCTGACATTGGATTTTAGTCCGTGTGATTGATCCCTATTAAATATATATCTGTTTGGCGGCGGAGAATTTATTCTCTTGCTTAACGCCCTTCTCTGAGACGTACGAGCTCAGGGGTTATATATTGATGGATATCAAACGCATGGAGTGAATTGCCTGTGTGGCATGCCTAAGTGGCAATTGATCGAGGCTTCTGTTGAAAAGCAAAGTCTTGTGGTGATGATCAAAGCACGGCCTTTGTGGCGTAGCTTTGTGTAACGTTTACTTCGCGAGTTTCACACCCGGTATGTACCAAAAACGGGAGACGGACCTCAGGGAGGACTTGCGTTTCTTTCTAGCTAGAAGTGGCGTCAGTGGTTTTACACGCCCTGACGAGTTTGACTTAAGTGGTTGTTGCTGTTGCGAGGCGCCTCGGTTAGATCGGACGATCCGGGTCCGATGGAGCCATTCGTTGGCTCATTTACGCCCCAAAGGGCAGAGAGACGTAGTGTTCAGGCATAATAATCCACATCGGTGGACCGGCCCTGACGATCCAAGGCTTGCCTGCGCGCTTGCCTGAGACACGGGCTAGAGCGTCTCGAATCGGTTGAGGACTACCTTTTGCCTCGGTTCATAGACGGAAATCCAATTTCCAAATACGTGACATTTGCAGTTTTAATTGTAGAACTAGTATGGCGACATGATATATGGTACCCATGCCGCCTATGATTGATACTTATGATTTGAAGTTTTTTTATACACTATGCACTTATAATAGTATCAAATGATTTGTTTAAAACGTATCAAGCATTCTTGGCTATTATAAGGTAAAAACCCTATCCCCCGGCTTGCGTTGCATTGTGTGATAGGACCTGGGTCTTATAATAGCTTCATTTTTCTTTATTTAGCATTGCGTTGTTGTTGTATGCACTGGTATTCTTGGGAGGAAACCCGTTCCGTGTTATACGGCGTGGTCCCTTGATTTACCTAACTTTATAATAAAAATTAATAACTGTTTTAGTTCTCACACCAGTCACATGACTGACCTGGAGTTTATTGTTTTAACCTAAAATCTGGGTGCCCTTATTTTTACACGGGCAGCTAGTAGTTTTGGTTTTGCAGATTTATATTCACTGGATCCTGGTTTACAGCTGGAACGATATCCGGAAAGCTTTGTATCCGTATATCTCTTCTAGTTGTGTACTGTATTATTTTCCGCTTCTATGTATTTAAATGTAATTTAAATCTCTGATATTTCTGTGTATATTCATTTATACTCTGTATATTCTTGTAATCTGATGCATTGTTGTAATATACAATGAACAGTTCTTTTGTATGCATTTTGTTGTGGTTTGTTCTCGAACTATCCGCGCTTTCCATAACGGGGAAGTTACGGGTTTTGATACCACGTGTGACGACCAGGAATTTCGCTCGGTCCGAACCAGTCGCTAAACCGACCCAGACCGTTCGAAACGCCCTATCGTTTGAGAACAGGACAAAATAGAACGCATACAAAAGAACATTCCACTGTATATCACAACAATGCATCAGATTACAAGAATATACAGAGTATAAACAAATAAATATTACACAGAAATATCAGAGGTTTAAATTACATTTAAATACATAGCAGCGGAAAATAATACAATACACAACTAGAAGAGATATACGGATACAAAGCTTTCCGGATACCATTCCAGCTATAAACCAGGATCCTGTGAATATAAATCTGCAAAACCAAAACTACTAGCTGCCCGTGTCAAAATAGGGGCACCCAGAGTTTAGGTCAAAACAATAAACTCCAGGTCAGTCATGTGACTGGTGTGAGAACGAAAACAGTTATTGATCTTTATTTTAAAGTTCGTTAAATCAAGGGACCACGCCGTATAACACGGAACGGGTTTCCTCCCAAGAATACTAGTGCATAAAACAACAGCGCAATGCTAAATAAAGAAAAATGAAGCTATTATAAGACCCAGGTCCTATCACACAATGCAACGCAAGCCGGGGGACAGGGTTTTTACCTTATAATAGCCAAGAATGCTTGATACGTTTAAAAGAAATCATTTTGATACTATTATAAGTGTATAGTGTATAAAACAACTTCAAATCATAAGTATCAATCATAGGCGGCATGAATGCCCCATACCACTATGTCGCCATATATAGGTTATACAATCAAAACCGCAATGTCGTATTGGAAGTTGGGTTATCATTTATGGTATGAACCGAGGCTAGGGGCAAGATCCTCACCGATTCGAGACTCTCTAGTCCGAGCCTCAGGACCCAGACTCAGGTGGGCCCTTGGATCGTCAGGGCCGGTCCACCGATGTGGATTAAAATGCCTGAACATGCGTTTCCCCGCCCTTTGGGGCGTAAGCCTGGCCCGTCAGCCAACCAGAACCATCGGCCAAAACCGATATCACGAGGCGCCTCGCTTTTCAGCAAGTAATAATAAGCAACATCCACATGAGTCAAACTCGTCAGCCAGTTCAAGCACTGACGCCACTCCTAACTAGAAAGAAACGCATGTCCTCCCTGATGTCCGTCTCCCGTTTTTGGTTCATACCGGGTGTGATACTCGCGAATCAACGTTACACAAAGCTACGCCACACAAGGCCGTGCTTTGATCATCAACCACAAGACTTTGCTTTTCAACAGAAGCCTTGATCATTTGCCACTTAGGCATGCCACATAGGCAATTCACTCCATGCGTTTGATATCCATCAATATATAACCCCTGAGCTCGTACGTCTCAGAGAAGGGCGTTAAGCAAGAGAATAAATTCTCCGCCGCCAAACAGATATATATATTTAATAGAGATCAATCACACAGACTAAAATCCAATATCAGACACACAGTCCATTTACAAGTCCGTTCTGGGTCTGAACGAAACCGGAGGCAGCTAGTACCCCGCATATCCATCGATCTCCAAGTACGTCTGGACGATCACCAACTGTTTCCATCTTCTTGGGTGTACAGCCCAATCAAGATCATCAGTAATCACCCAAACGACATGAAGACCTCCGGTCTTTGACCATCGTCTTCATCTTCGACTTATCGTCGTATCAGTTATTCAGAATGGGATAAACCCGGTCTTTCCGAATAACTCGCGTATATTTAAATAAGTGTTACACAAACACAACATACGCCTCATTCCAATTCATTAGTCACTAACTGTAAATTAATCAAGAGAATAATTCCCCAAATATTAACCCCGAAGGCCGAAACCAACATCAGGTCAATATCCAGAAAACCGTTCTGCTTAGCTAATCGACAGTTAGTTTCTAAATTTCACATTCATAGGGAGAGGTTCCCATTAATTTTATCCAAGATAAATTTCTGGATTTTATTCTTTAATATATTTTTGAATATCAATTCAAACTAGTCGGGATTAGCGAACCTTACCGAAGTAATCATTTGTTTTAATTTCCCAATCCCAACCTATTCTTCCCATGAAGTAAAACTAGTTATACTTCATATCTAACACCACGGTGTTATCGGTAAATTCAATTACCATTTCACGTTCAAATCTAATTAAAGATTTAACTATCGCCTGGAGCAAAACTGGTGATACTCCATTCTCGACTATTTCAATCTAATTAAAGATTCATTAAAACTCCACTTAGTTTTAATCTGCGACTGGGTTAAAGAATCAGTGTCATTTAAAACACGGTTCACGATAAACCCCAAAATCACATCACATTAATTATCGGGTTAAAGAACGAGCGTTATTTAAAACACTGTCCACGATAAACCCAAAAATCAATATCAATTCAATTCCAATTAAATATTATTTAATTGGTACACTTCATTAAATCTAAATAAAAAGATTTAATGTTTTCTCAACTGGGTTCAAGAACAGTGTTAGTGAAGACACCATTCAAGACAAACCCAAATCACATTTGATATTCAATACAAGGCTCTGAATAGAAAATATATCGACTTATATTCAATATCAAATTCTACGATTAACAAATGTCGTATTGGAAATATCGATATAAATATATATCTTTCAAATTTCCATAACAACATCTGTATAATCATGAATTCCAACATCGAAATATTCCGAAGACAATTTCGATTCAAATCCACTCCAATGCAATCATTGGAAATTCTGGTTATTTTTAAAACCCTTTTCAAATTCAATTTATTTATTTAAAAATAAATCGAATTATAATTCTAGTTCAAAACTAGTTCATTTCTATAAAAATCTATTTTTATCTTTTCAAATATGGAGTTTTTCATCCCAATTCTTTCTAAATCATTTCTTATGATTTTACACAAATTATTACTATTTTTAATAATTTTATCAAGGCCCGTACAGTCGATTTCCATCAATGGCCATCGAACAGCACTTACAACGACCTTTTTCAAATTTGATTTGGACGTAACTCCAAATCCAACCGTTAGATTTCTAATTTCTAATATTCGTTAGAAAGCTCTTTTCGATACGAACCCAACGGTTTTGGTTTTAGGAGAATCCGACGGTCGGATCTCCCGTAATGTCCGTTTGAAATAAATGGTCGAAATTCACGAACTACCGCTGCGCGGCGCGTTCTATTCAGGCCATTATATTATATATAATATATATAATATATATTTCGTCGATTACTATCTAAAACGAATTATATAAATAGTTTTAAATTCGTTTCATAAACAATTTCAACTTCCATTTCAATTCAAATCAAAATTGAATCTTTCCTTATAAATTCGTTTTAAAATTCGTTTCTATTCAATTCAAGTTTCAATTCAATTTGAATTCATTTCAATTTGTTTCCAATTCAATTCGAATTCGTTTTTAATTCAATTCGAATTGGTTTTATATTCAATTCAATTCAAATTCGTTATCTATTCAATTCAATTTGAATTCGTTTCGTTTGCTATTCAATTGAAGTCAAATTCGTTTTCCATTCAATTCGAATTCGTTTCGTTTGCTATTCAATTGAAGTCAAATTCGTTTTCCATTCAATTCGAATTCGTTTCGTTTGCTATTCAATTGAAGTCAAATTCGTTTTCCATTCAATTCGAATTCGTTTCGTTTGCTATTCAATTGAAGTCAAATTCGTTTTCCATTCAATTCGAATTCGTTTCGTTTGCTATTCAATTGTAGTCAAATTCGTTTTCCATTCAATTCAAATTCGTTATATATTCAATTCATTTCGAAATCGTTATATATTCAATTCATTTAAATTTTCATTTCAAAATATGCGTTTTCGAAATCACTTTTCAATATGCATTTTAAAATGAATAAAATCGATATAAATATCGTTCACGTCAAAATGACGTCAATCTAACCAACACGGCTTCATATATTTCTATTTTCAAATATTCTATTCAACAAATGAATATTTATTTTTGTCAACACACGACTAATCTCAACGAATGAGTACCGTCCACGTGTGACAATTTTTGTTAAATTATTTCGTTCAACACATGACTAATCTCAACGGATGAGTACTGTCCACGTGTGACAATTTTTGTTAAATTATTTCGTTCAACACATGACTAATCTCAACGGATGAGTACAGTCAACACATGAACCTTTATTTTATAATATTCTATATTTTCTAAATTGGAATGAGGCCCAATCAATCACCATATAATATTAATTATATGGATTTTCATACATCACACGCATATAATAGCATTGAAAAATAATCAACCATCAACCAAAGTGCACTACACTGTATAAGCATCAAATATAGATATATAACGCTTATAACAGCCTGTCAATCAATCGATCGACATATTTAATTAATCAGGATGAGTGAACTTCAAATTTCATCCCAACACCCGTGTGGGGTTTCAAACAATCAAACACAGATTTTATTTGTGCAGTTGGGCGATGTGTGAAATTTATCGACCCAATCAATATCAGTCAAATTAGTGTATATAAACAAATCGGCCGATTTGTTTATAAATATTTATTTATTCACTTTCACGTTAAAAATTATATTTTTAACGATAAAACATTTTATTTTAACATATGAATTTCTATTCAGTTCATTCTTTAAATAAAATGATATTTTTATTTTTCTAACTTATTTTAGAAAATTTCGGCGGTATAACGGCACGATACTAGAAACGGGACAAGGCCTAGCCTTATCCCCGGTCTAGTGAAGGCCCTCGCCATTCACACATCAATCAAATCAACTTCATTTCATCAAACAATCAGATTTCAATCAAATACTCTAACTAATTTTTGCAATCAAACAAACAAGTCCATGGTCTGTGGACGATTGTGTCGGGTGCTACTAAACACCGTCTGCATCCTAGTATATATTTATAACTAGAAAAAGAAATTGAAAGGTGAGAAATTCTCACCAATAGTTATCCTAACTCCACGACACTTCTTTGATAGAAATCTTCATCGCTATCGCATTTTTGTCATCTACGTTGATGTAGCCACTACATATGCAAAAATCGAATTTTCACTTTGCTATTCAATATATAAAAATCGAATTTTTACTTCGACGCTATATGGATAAAAATTCTATTTTATCACGCTACTCTCTATATAAAGTTCCCGCCTTTTCAAAAATAGATCTTTCACCCTTTCAAAAATACCATTAAAAAAATCACATCTTTATTTTGCTACTCATATATTTCTATCATGTAAAAATTATATTTTTAATTCTCTACACAAACAAAAATCATATTTTTATGCCATCTATATAGTAAAGACTATATTTTTAATACTTTAAAAATATAAAAATCATATTTTTACTACTTTAAAAATATAAAAGTCATATTTTTTAAAAACAAAGCGAATTTATTTTTGACAAACAATGTATAATTTATTTAAAAACAATGATGTTTCAATTAACAAAGCAAAGAATATTAAATCTAAAAATTACTCTCTTTCCCCCTATTTAAAAATATAGTTTTTCTAATTTAAAAAAAAAATCATATGTTTATACTCAAACAAATAAAAACCTAAATTTCAAACCAATTAAAAATCTAAGCTTTAACCCGTTAAAAATATAATTTTTAACCAATAAAAAAAAATCTAATTTTATTTGCTTAGAAATTTATATAAGAACCTAGTTTTTATATACATGAATATATAAAAAAAACTAACAGTAAAACTTCGATTTTTTAATAATAAAATATTTTTTCTAAATTAGTATTTCGCTAAAGATTCGGGTAAACCTGAGACTAAAAGTATGGGTGAGAGGGCGGTGTATGCTCTCCATGTGTGGGAGGTGCATCGTCGGTGTAGCCTACTCCAACGTGGGGTAGGTGCACATTTATATATCGAGTTGCGAGGTGCGTACCCTTTACCTTGTCGATGGGGAGCACGATATTTGGTTGCATACTTGTTTGTACGCATTGTTATGTTTTGGAATTCACATTTCCAAACGATTTGACTTGAGATCCCGAAGTGAAATCTACTTTGATATAGAAAGTTAGATACGTATTTCAAATGATTTGAAATAAGAAATCGGGAATAAAATCCAAAGGAATAATTTCTGTAAATTGAATTGGATTTAGAAAATCTAAGTGTAGTGATTAATTTAAGTGGGGGAGATTGTAACAACCCGAAAATCTGGGCCAGTTTAAAATTTTTATTTTGGCAATTTTAGCGAACTTTGATTATTTAAAATGAATTATTTTAAATAATATGGACGAAAATTTATTTTGAATATAATTAGAACGTATATATTGTATACGCCGTCGTTAGAATATAAATAATTATAAATAATTATAAATAATTATAAATAGAATTGAAAATGGCGCGGTAGTTCGATAATTCGATTTCAAACTTCAATTGAATGTACCGGGTGCAAAACAATCCGGATTTTAGTGAAACCAAAATCATTAGGACCTAATTGATCATATCTTTCCAACAAATCCGAAAAATCAAAATTTCATAGCGGGAATCAAAAGATATGACCAGTTGAAAATTCTGAATAGTCGCTATGAAATTCAGGCCCTTAAAAATGGGAATTTTGCAAACGACCTCGGATTTCGACGAAACCACTTTTGTTGGGTCCGTGATGTTAAATTATTGCTAGGTTTCAAATTTCATAATTTTTCGAATCAATATGTGAGCGTGGCGAAGGAAAACACGTTTGACCAGTTTTAGTTGATTTTAATCGACTGGAAATTGGCCATTTTTCCAACGGTCTCAGAATTCGACGAAACTAGTTTTGTTTGCGCCGTATCGTCATACCATATGTAACGACACGGATTTCGCACGGGCCTAATCGATCGCTAAACCGACCAAGACCGTTCGAATCCCGCATACGCTAACTTTGGGTATACAACACATCAGAACAAATAACAGAAGACTTCTATAAACATCATAATAATGTTACATCAGAGTACAGAATATCAGAGTATATCGAAATATAATACACAGCGGAAGATAAATTTACATAAATGTAAAACAGTGCACAACGGAAATATAAACTACACAGCGGAAGACTGTAAATGCCTGGACACAGCTTAAAGCTTCAATCCAGAATCCTGCTCAATACATCTGCAAAATAAAACTACTCGGCTGCCCGTGTGGAAAATAGGGGCACCCGAGTTCGCAAGGGAAAAGCAAACTACAGGTCAGTCATGGGACTGGTGTGAGAAACTCTAACAGTTATAATTAACTTATTTGATAATATGGTATATCACGGGACAACGCCGCTAACGCGGAACGGGTTTACCCCCATGAATACCAGTGTATAAACAACAATCAATATAGATATATGGATCTATTATGCATCAATCAACATGCAATATCCCAATCTACCCACTTAGATTAATCACTACACTTAGATTTTCCAAATCCAATTCAATTTACAGAAATTATTCCTTTGGATTTTATTCCCGATTTCTTATTTCAAATAATTTGAAATACATATCTAACTTTCTATATCAAAGTAGATTTCACTTCGGGATCTCAAATCAAATCGTTTGGAAATGTGAATTCCAAAACATAACAATGCATACAAACAAGTATGCAACCAAATATCGTGCTCCCCATCGACAAGGCAAAGGGTACGCACCTCGCAACTCGATATATAAATGTGCACCTACCCCACGTAGGAGTAGGCTACACCGACGATGCACCTCCCAACATGGAGAGCATACACCGCCATCTCACCCATACTTTTAGTCTCAGGTTTACCCGAATCTTTAGCCACATACTAAATCATTTCATATCCCGAAGTAGGGAAAATCATTTCACAACGTAATAATCACAAGTACTTTCAAAATATAGTACTTCACATCAGTAATTCACGCATATGATCAGTCACTATTAATCACATAACCTTTGAGCTCGTACGTCTCAAAGAAGGGTGTTAAGCAAGAGAATAAATTCTCCGCCACCAAACAGATACATCATCAATAGCAACTAATCGAATATGCGATGAACCACAATGTAACATATAATACATTTCTAAATCATTTTAGAAATCATCGGGTTTTGGGCCTCGAAATCCTTTCTGTTTTATAAAACATTTTTATAAAACATTCCCTGTCCAAAATCGGGAATACATTTGTTTTCACTTAAGAAAAATATCATTTCACAATCATTCATTAAACTTGAAATGAATTTAACATCGCTAAACACCTTATCGTCAAATCGTGAAGTGTTTCACAAGGAGTTAGCACATAGATATTTTCAACCCAACCCAATGCTAAATGTAAAAGCATACTCTGCTCATAAACTGGTCGAGCACAATCCAAACAATCAATCAATCAAATTTGACATTAAATAGAAGGGTTTGAATAAAGATAGTATCGACTTATATTCAACATCAAATTCTGAAACCAACAGATATCATATCGGGAATAATGATATCGATATCTTCCAAATTCCCATCACAATATCTGTATAATCACGGAATCCAATATCGAAAATATCCAAAGATAATTTCAATTCAAATCTAATCCAATTTATTTATTGATAACCATTGGATTATTTTTCTAGTTAATAACTAGTTCATTTCGATAAAAATATATTTTTATCTTTTCAAATATGGAGTTTTTCATCCCAATTCTTCACAAATCATTTATTATGATTTTAGACAAATTATTGATATTTTTAATAATTTTATCAAGGTCCATACAGTCGATTTCCATCAACGGCCATCGAACTGCACTTACAGTGACCTTTTTCAAATTTGATTTGGACGTATCTCCAAATCCAACCGTTAGATTTTGAATTTATAATATTCGTTAGAAAGCTCTTTTCGATATGAACCCAACGGTTCCGGTTTTAGGAGAATCCGACGGTCGGATCTCCCGTAATGTCCGTTTGAAATAAATGGTCTAAATTTACGAACTGCCGCGGCGCGGCGCGTTCTATTCAGGCCATTATATTATATATATAATATATATAATATATATATCGTCGATTTCTATTTAAAACGAATTTTATAAGTAGTTTTGAATTCGTTTCAAAAACATTTTCAACTTCCATTTCAAATCAAAGTTGAATCTTTCCTTATAAATTCGGTTTAAAATTCATTTCTATTCAACTCAAGTTTCAATTCAGTTTGAATTCATTTCCTATTCAGTTCAATTCAAATTCATTTTCTATTCAGTTCAATTCGTATATATATCGTTTTCATTTCATATATAGAATATATTATATACGTCGTCGTTAGACTATAAATAATTATATATAATCATAAATAGAATTGAAAATGGCGCGGTAGTTCCATAATTCGATTTCAAACTTCAATTGAATGTACCCGGTGCAAAACAATCCGGATTTTAGTGAAACCAAAAATAATGGGATCTATTTGATAATACCTTTCCAATGAATCCGAAAAATCAAAATTTCATAGCGGGGATCAAAAGATATGTCCAGATGAAAATTCTGAATAGTGATAAAAATAAAAAAAAATTGGCAATTTTAGCGAACTTTGATTATTTAAAATGAATTATTTTAAATAATATGGACGAAAATTTATTTTGAATATAATTAGAACGTATATATTGTATACGCCGTCGTTAGAATATATATAATTAATTATAAATAATTATAAATATTCTAACGACGGCGTATACAATATATACGTTCTAATTATTTTCAAAATAAATTTTCGTCCATATTATTTAAAATAATTCATTTTAAATAATCAAAGTTCGCTAAAATTGCCAAAATAAAAATTTTAAACTGGCCCTGATTTTCGGGTTGTTACATTGAGATACCCGATTACCATTTTTTCGAATTAGTTACGGTTGTTATTTTTTATAAGAAAGGAAAGGATCGATTTCAGTTTTGAGGAAATGAAGGGGGACAAATTGTTGCGGCTTCCAATTAAAATTTGCAAGTGAATTAACTGGATTTTTAAAAGGGTCGGCTTTGATTTATAAAGAGACCATAGCCATTTTCTGTTTGATTCCTAAGCTTTTGGTTTTCTACTGGGGAACGAAAAATGGTGAAGGAAACAAGGGAAGGTGATCGCGATTATATAGATGTGGCAAACTTAGGCATTAAATAATTTTTTCAGTGTTTGGTACATTTAATTAAATACGATTTGATTTGTATTAAATACGATTAGACATGAAACGACCCGAAATTCCTCGTGAAGGAAAGCCCGGATTGAGTTGAGAACACGACAAATCAGAACACAAACAGAAGAATATTTCATTGCTACTACAACAATTTACATCAGAGTACAAGAATATACGGATTATGAATAGATATTACACATGAGAAAATAACAAAGATTTAAATACATTGCTGCAGCGAAACAATAATACAAAACACAACTGAAAGGAATATACGGACACAGAGTTTTCCGAATATTATTCCAGTTGTAAACCAGGATCCTGCAAATATAAATTTGCAAAACCAAAACTACTAGCTGCCCATGTGGAAAATAGGGGCTCCCAGTGTTTAGTTTTAAACAATAAACTCCAGGTCAGTCATGTGACTTGTGTGAGAACTAAAACAGTTATTTAAAACTTTACTTTAAATCAGATATACAAAGGGACCTGTAATAACCCAGAAAATCTGAACCAGTTTAAAAATTTTAAAGTGGCTATTTTCTTGAATTTTAGATATATAAAATAAAATATTTTAAATAATAACGACGAAAAGTGTGTTTGAATCGACGTTTGAAAATAAATATAATTAATTTGAATTATAAACAAGGCCTAAAAATGCGCGGCAGTTCCAAAATTTTAGTTCAAACTTTGACTGACTGTACCGGGTGCAAAATAAAACGGATTTTAGTTAAACCAAAAATATTTAAATCTGTTAGTGAATATCTTTCTAAAGAATCTGAAAAATAGAAGTTTCGTAGTGGGAGTCAAAAGTTATGGCCAAATGAATTTTCAGAAAGGTTGCTATAGAATTTACATAGCCTGTGAAAATAGACATTTTGCAAACGACCTCGGAATTTGACGAAACCAATTTTGTTAGATCTGAAATGTCAAATTATTGCTAGGTTTCAAATTTCATAATTTTTGAAGCTAATATGTGAGCGTGGCGAAGAAAAATGTGTTTTCGTCAATTATAGTTAAATTGGATCGACCAGAAAATGGCCATTTATCAAACGGTCTGAGAATTCAATGAAACTAGTTTTGTTGGGACCGTATCGTCAAAACATAGCTAGATTTATTTTTTGTGAATTTTTAGAATCAGTATGTGGCCCCGGCAAATTGAAATGTACGCTCAAATCAAATATTGAATGTTTTATATTATAATTTGAAGAAAAACTGATTGAAACGGTCGAATGGGCCTACGAAACATATCCCATTGGGTTCGGAGTGGGGATATTTAGCTAGGGACGACATTCGTTGGGTTTGGAGTTAGAATGTGAGGAGGGGTATTTTAGAGATTTTAAAAATATATAAAAAAAATTAAGCCAATCACGTTATTTCTCTATCCCCGCTATTTCTCCCCCGAAGCCTCCCAGTCAACGGCGGAAAAGGACCTCTCCTTCTCTCCTCAATCTCGCCTAATCCATTCAATAAAATCAGTAGCCTAGCTGAAGTATTTGTACATCCGAGTTCCCTCTTCAGATCCATATATATTTTAGGGGCTGTCGTTAAGTAGAGAGGTCAAATCACCTCCACGAAGTGCTGTCGTTCATCATCGAAAGTTCACCCTCCAGCCGAGTTTGAGCTTGACCTCGTAGGTAGCGCCAGGTGCGCCTCTCGAAACTCTACAAGATGGTGAATCCTGATTTTAACGAAGTACAACGGATTTGGTTTAAAATCAAGACCCAGTTTTAGACATTTTAGAGAGGTACAGCTATATATTATTTCAACTATTCTATAGCACTTTAAAGCAATATGGTTTTTGATTTCACTGTATAAATCATATCTTTTTGCTATGTTGACGGAATTTAGTGAAACAATAGATAGTGGACTCGTGAGGATGCCTTCTACATTCTAGAAGAGACCATATATTTTTCTGAGTCTTCTGCTATTTTTGGAGGAGTGGAACCCAATGTGAGATTTCTAAATTATAAACGATATGGAAAACAACGATGTATAAATTATATAGTCGATGTATGAGTTATATAACCATTGTACACCTCATGTATAAGCGTTGTATAAGTTGTATGTTCAATGTATAAGTTATATATGCGTTGTAAAAATTATATATGTGTTGAAATAAATTGAAATGATATTGAAGTGAAATCGTAATATAGTTATATATGTATGACTATATATAAATATATAAATATATATATATATATACACACACACACACACTCCCCTCGTCCATAGACCGTGGACGATATATATTGGTTGTGATTTTGTTTGGATTATTGGTTGATGTGAAATTTGGTGAATACCATAAATGGTTGATTTGAAATGATTGATTGTGGTTGAAATCCCAATAGGATTAGTATATGGGAAAATTCTCCTACGTGTGAACTAGATATTGAAAATCCCCATTATTAAAAACCGCGAGGTTTTAAGGTAGAGCGAGGAGCCATACTAGGGACGGTCCCGGTTTTAACTACCCTGCCGTTATGCTGCCGAAATTTTCAATAATATTCATGTGTTAGAATTATTTTCATGTTTTGAAACTATATTCATGTGTTGAATAGAAATTCATGTGTTGAATGAAGTTCATGTGTTGAATAAATTATTTGAAAAATAAAATTCACATTTTTATTAAATATATTGCCTATACAAAATATTAGTATTTTAAATAAATTGTTTTAACGCCAAAAATAACATTTTTACCTTCTGTATAGACTATATAAAGTAATCGTGTTTTGAAATAAATTGTTTTACAATAAAAATTACATTTTTATTATATATATCAACTATAGAAAATATTCATGTGTTGAATAAAGGACTAGAACGATAAAACTCATATTTTATCGTATGTGTGAAGTCGAAAACGTTCATGTGTTGAATATATTGACAGAACAATAAAATTTACATTTTTATTGTGAATATGAAGTGTTAAAAATGGTGATGTGTGGAATAAATATTTTGGATGATAAAAATATCATTTTTATCAAATATATAAAGTGGATATAGTTTACGAAGAAAGAATTATATTTATGTATATTTATATAAATAAAATTAAAATATAGTGAATAACGAAGCTGCAGTTCGCGTTTTGAAACCGTGATTTCAAAAGATTAGTGCGGGAGTTCCGGCCATCGGATTTTCCCGAAACCAAAACCATTGGGTTCACCTTGGAAATATCTTTCCAACGGCACCAACTTTGTAAAGATCCAACGGTTGGATTGTCTGGAATGTTTAATTCAAATTTGAAGAAAAACAACGCCAGAATCGATTATATATATATATATAAATAAATTAAATCGAATAACGGCGCTGCAGTTCGTATTTTGAAATCGTAACTTCAAACGATTAGTGCGGGAGATTCGACCGTCGGATTTTCCCGAAACTGAACCGTTGGATTCGTTTTGAAAAGATCTTTCTAATGATATATAATTTGTGATGATCCAATGGTTAGATTTTCAGATATGTTTAAATCAAATCTGGAGAAAAACAGCGCCACGGCCGCGTTATGGCCTGAAGCATCATTTGTATGAATTGGCTATTTTTAAATATATAAAAATAGCGATAAATCCTGCTAAAATATTATAAATGAAATGGAATGGAAATAAACTGAATTTTCTCGGTTTATGTGATGTTTGAATGTGTTTGATGTGAAAATTACATTAAAGAACAGAATTAGTGATATCGAATAATTTAACCATTGAAATGAATTGATTTGAAATTCTAAGTATACGTGAATTATTTGAAAAGGCCGTGTTGATTCTCATTTCAAATAACTGTTCGACGAGTGAAAGTCGAAGATATGAAGACGGTGCAAGACCGATGATCTTCACGTCGAATGGAGGGGTGCTACTGATGCTCATGATAGGAGTAGCTACCTTCACGGGGCTGAAGTGGTAGCCACACAGACGTACTTGTTGATTGTACGGATATGCGAGGTATTGAGTGCCTCCGGTTTCGTTCAGACCCAGAACGAACGTGTAAATGGACTGTGTGTCTGACATTGGATTTTGTTCTATGTTGATTGATCTCTATTAAATATATATCTGTTTGGCGGCGGAGAATTTATTCTCTTGCTTAACGCCCTTCTCTGAGACGTACGAGCTCAGAGGTTATATATCAATAGAAATCAGTCGCATGGAGTGAATTGCCTGTGTGGCATGCCAAAGTGGCTGATAATCAAGGCTTCTGTTGAAAAGCAAAGTCTTGTGGTTGATGATCAAAGCACGGCCTGTGTGGCATAGCTTTGTGTATAACTTTGTTTCACGAGCCTCACACCCCGGTATGAGCCAGAAACGGGAGAGGACATCTGGGAGGACATGTGTTTCCTTCTAGCTAGGAGTGGTGCTTTGGGTTTTGCACGCCCGAGTATTTTACTTAGTGGATGATGGAAATCGAGGCCTCGGTTTGATTCAGTATCTCCGGAGCCGATGGTGTGACCGGATATGACCAGTGATGCCCCATAGGGCGGGGAAACGCAGTGTTCAGGAATTTTAATCCACATTGGTGGACCGGCCCTGACGATCCAAAGGTCACTCGAGCTCTGATCCTGAGGGACAGGTTAGAGCGTCTCGAATCGGTAAGGACTATCTTTTGCCTTGGTTCATGACAGAAATCCAATTTCCAAAAACAATACCATGCAGTTTTGATTGTATATATATACAGCGACATGGTACCCATGTCGTCTATGATTGATAGTTATGATTGAAATTGTTTTTGAAACATATATACACTAGCAATAATATCAAATGATTTGTTTTGCTCGTATCAAGCATATTTTGGCCATTATAAGGTAAAACTCTATCCTCCGGTTTGTGTTGCATTATGTTATGGGAACTGGGTCTTATAATGGCTTCATTTTTGTAAAAAGCATTGCGATGTTCAAAAGATTTATTTATTTTAAGACACTGGCAATCCAATGGAGTAAACCCGTTCCGCGAAAGTGGCGTGGTCCTGTGATTAGCCATATTGTAAGATGTGTTAAGTAGATTTCTCATACCAGTCCCATGACTGACTCGTAGTTTGTTTCACTTGCAAATTCGGGTGCCCCTATTTCTACACGGGTAGCCTTGTATTCAGGTATTAGCAGGCTCTTTCTGGATAGCTGGTGCTGAAGATGGATTCTATCATTTATCTCTTTATATGTTGTTCAGCTCTTGTTGTACATATTATGTTTTCTTTTCCGCTGTAGACATTTTATGTATAGCTGAACTATATTTTGTACTAAGTCTGATCCTATATACTGTGTAAATCTGATGATTATATTTATCTAGTGTATTCTATTCTACATTATCTGGCGTATTTAACTATTTATGTTCTGCTGTTATCTGTTTATGTGTTATATTCCAAAGATTACCCTTGCACCGTCTTATCGGGGTTGAGGGTCATCACAAACGTGGTATCAGAGCTTTTGTTTAGCTTAGTTCTTGAATATAACATATTAACGAACTCGTCAAAAATAGAACCAGTATTGTTCTAGGACGAGTAACTCATTACAGATAGGATCAGTAATATCCTAGTATGAGTATAGCAGAATGGAATACACCTCCATAGACACATTTACATTAAAGTATATGTCTCTATGCTTTAAAATATCTTTTCTATTGACCTAACACTTGATCTTCTATTTACAGAAGTACTAGAAAATGAGTGTCAGAAACAGAAGGAATGCAGAACCAGATCTAGAGGCTATATTTAAGAGATATCGAAATCTGGGTAGAGTACAATTCTCGGGCAATGAATCGATTATTCAAACTCAAGCTTGGATGAGTTCTGCTGAAAGAATTTTTGAGCGTTTCCAGCTGAGAGATGATCAGAAAAGATTAGTGGCATCTTGGGCGCTCAAACTTGTAGCTTTAATCTGGTGGGAAACAATTATTAAAGATGATCCAGAAGGTAATATCACCTAGGATAGATTCAAAGGGCTTTTCAGTGAAAAATTTATTCCTCCAGAAGCATCTGAGCGGTTATGTGATGAATTCTACTATTTGATACAAGGAGATATGAATATCCCAGAATATCATAAGAGATTCAATGTACTTTCTCATTTTGCTCCGCATCTGATTCAAGATCCAAAACGGAAGAATCTGAGGTTTATAAACTGTCTTCAAAGAAAATACCAGAATAAAGTAATGGGGCATGTGAAGCTTCCTTTTTCTGAAATGATATACATGGCCTACCAGTATGAGGATCTTGATAGGAAAGGTATGTTGCGAGACGAAGAGGAAGTCAGTTCTAGCAGCAAAAGAAAATTCGAAACCGATAGCCCAGAGACGAGTACATAGCCTTAGGCCAGTACGAAGTCTGAGTTCAGAAAGATGCCTCGATTCAATAGGAAAAAGAATAAATTTGAGGAAGTGACAATAACGACTGCCACATGCTCAAGCTGCAATAGGCGAGGACATTTGGTGATAAATTGCAAATCTTGGAACGAAAGAAATAAGGATAAATCTGAACATAGGAGCAAGTTTCAAGAGAATAGGAAGTGCAGTCAATGCCATCAGACTGGTCACCTCTCAAAGGCTTGCCAGCTATTCAAGAAATCTGAAGTGGTTCAGGTAAATAAACTAGCAGAAGTTCCTGCATCCTCAGCTAGTCTAGAAAGGCCAGATTTTTTAGAAGGCACGCTTACTGTCAAAAACATCCGAGTTAAAGTGATGTTTGATACAGGCACATCGCGAAGCTTTATTGCAAAGAATGCGGTTAAGAAACTAGATTTGAATTTGAAAAATCTCAGAGAACCCATGGCTGTTCATAATCCGGTTGGGGGTTCTGTCGATCTTAGTTGGGTTTGTGGCATTCCAGTTTCTTTTTCCTGCAATCGATTCCCTACTATCGCGATCGTCATGAATTTTACAGAGTTTGATCTTATTCTGGGAAAGGATTGGTTAACCAAATATGAAGCTGAGGTTAAATGCACCGACAGAGTTGTAAGGGCGAAGATTAAATCAGGCAATTATTTAACCATTCCATGTGAATGTTCGAATTCTAATAGGAAGGACTTCTAGGCAGCTTTAGATGTTTCTCCTACTCAAATAGAACCTGTTCCTATCGTTCCGGAGAATATTCCGATCGACATTGCAAATATCCTAATTGTTAAGAACTACGCGGATGTGTTCAAAGAAGTTGTTAGCTTACCTCCGCAGAGAGAAATTGATTTTAAAATCTCTTTAGTTATGAATGCAAGGCCAGTAGTTCACGCTATTCGAAGAATGACCTTGAAAGAGAAGGAAGAGTTAGATAATCAGACCCGGCAGCTTGTATGGAAAGGTCTGATCAGGCCTAGTTTCTCTGATTGGGGAGCAGAAGTGGTATTTGTCCCAAAGTCAGATGGTACGCTCAGACTATGTGTAGATTATCGTGACTTGAATAAGCAGACATTGAAAAACAAAAATCCATTGCCGCGGATTGATGATTTTTTGGATCTATTGAATGGCGCACAAGTGTTTTCACGAATGGACCTAGCTACAGTTTTCCATCAGCTTCGTATTTCCGAAGAGTGTGTTCCTTTGACCGCATTCAGAGGTCCGGATTTATTCTACGAGTGGTTAGTAATGTCGTTCGGCTTATGTAACGCTCCAGCATATTTTTTCGACCTGATGAACAGAGTATTCAGAGGAGTTTTGAATAAATTTGTTCTGGTTTTCATTGATGATATCCTTATCTTCTCTAAGTCAGAAAGCGAGCACGAAAAGCATTCGGAACAACTGTTAGAAATTCTGAGAAATAATGTTTTGAAAGCAAAGCTTTCCAAATGTATATTCTGGAAAGAAGAAGTCAAATTTCCTGGCGATGACGTGTCAAAGCAAGGAATTTCAGTGGATCCCAGTAAAATCACTACTATTTAGAATTGGAAACAGCCTCGTACACCCACAACAGTCGGAATTTTTCTCCGGTTAGCCAGTTATTATCGGAAATTCATTAAGTATTTCGCGAAAACATCTAGTTCCTTAACAAAACCGACTAAGAAACATTCGAGATTCAATTGGACTTCAGAATGTGAGGAAGCTTTCCAGAAGCTGAAATTAAAACTGACGACTGCTCCAGGGTTAATAATAATAGATGACAATGAGGACTAGAAAGTCTGGACTGATGCTTCTAGAGAAGGCCTTGGTGCAGTGTTAAGGCAAAGAGGTCAAGTGATTGCTTATGATAGCCGTCAGCTAAAACCGCATGAGAAAAATTACGTTACTCATGATCTTGAGTTGTTAACCATCGTATTTGCTTTGAAAATCTGGAGGCACTATATTTTGGGTGAGAAATTCGAACTGTATACAGACCATCAGTCATTGAAGTATTTGTTCACCCAGAAAGACTTGAATCTGAGCCAGCAACGTTGGCTAGAATTTCTTGCAGCGTACGATTTTGAGAATTTGTACACTCCAGGGAAACCCAATGTCGTGGCTGATGCACTGAGTAGAAAGAATGTAATAATCGCCAGTTTCATTATTACGACTTCATTGATCAATAAAATATCTGCTCTTCAGAAGGATGATCACTTCATTCAAAGAATCAGAGAAAGAATACAGAAAGGCGAGCCCTCAAGCTTTCAGGTCGATAACGATAGGATTCTTAGGTTAAAAGGTCGGATTTGTGTGCTAAACATTGCAGAACTCCGGAGAGAAGTATTAGATGAATGTCACAAAGCCAAGCTTATTATCCATCCGGGAGTGAGCAAGATGTATGATGATATCAAACGCACTTTCTGGTGGAGATCTATGAAACGAGACATCTTCTTATATGTAAGTCGGTGTTCCACCTGTCAGCAAGTCAAAAGCGATCAACAGAAACTCGCTGGATTATTGCAACCGTTGGAAATTCCAGGTGGAAAGTTGGAACATATTTCTATGGACTTCATAGATGGTTTGCCCAGAACCAGGAAAGGGAATAACAGCATTTAGGTGATCGTAGATCGTTTCACGAAGACCGTCCATTTCATACCTGTCAAATCGAGTAGAAATGCTCAGAGTCTGACGCCGATTTATTTTAAAGAAATAGTTAGATTGCATGGAGTTCCCATGAGCATCATTAGTGACTGGGACCTGATTTTTGCCAGTAAATTCTGGGAAGTATTCCAATCAGAATTGGGAACGAAACTGAACTTGAGCACTGCTTATCATCCTCAAAAAGATGGTCAAACTGAGAGGGTGAATCATATTCTAGAAGATCTATTGCAGGCTTGTATTATTGATTTTGGCGGATCATGGGAAGACCACTTACATTTGGTCGAATTCTCATATAACAACAGCTACCAGGCGAGCTTGAAAATGTCACCATTCGAAGTATTGTATGGTAGACCATGCTGATCCCCTGCTTGTTGGGTTGAACCTGGTAACAGACTTGTATTGGGACCTGATATGATTCATGATGCTACGGACAAAGTCGACTTCGTTAAGAAATGATTACTAGCCGCTCAAAGCCAACAGAAAAGCTATGCAGATAAGAGAAGAAGAGTTATATCATTTGTTTTTGGCGACTATGTATATTTGAAGGTATCTCCGATGAGAGGAGTTATCCGTTTCGGTAAAATAGGGAAATTGGCGCCCAAATTCATTGGTTCGTTTCCTATTCTAGAACGAATTGGAACTCTCGCATATAGGGTTCAATTGCCTAATTGGTTGCGTGGATTGCATGATGTATTTCACGTATCTCAACTGCGAAAGCCTCTGCATGATCAAGATCTCGTTGTAGAAGAAGCCGCACAACAGGATTTAGAAATCACTCCAGAATTGGCTGTGAGAAGAGAGGCACTAAAGATTATTGGCAAAGAAACCAAAGAGCTGAGGAACAAGAAGGTTAACTTAGTCAAAGTGCAAAGGATTGGAGATTCGCGAGATTGTACTTGGGAAACTGAGGAGAGCAATAAGAAAGCCTATCCTAAGTGCAGAGTAGATGTCTCTGATTGACTCTGGTGCAAGGTACATCTACCATATTTTGCATTTCCACTCTGTTCTTTACTTTGCTGTTGTTTTCTTTGCATTGATGTAAACTTTTTAATAATATAGCCTGATTAATTTAAAAGAGTATATGAATTAATTAGTATATTTTTGAAAGTTAAAAACAAATTAATTTTTGTTTGTGTTGTGTGATTGTGAATTTGATTAATTGAATTATTAGAATGATAGTTAATTTAATCAACGAAGAAATGGTAAATTTATGCAATTAAATCACACATTGAACTGGTTTAAAAATAGACAGAACAATATAAATATGCACTATATATGTTTGAACAAGTAAATTGATTAGCTGTTAAGTAAAGAAATTATATATGTGCCTGACAAATAGGTAAACCTTAATGAGTTGGTTGCGCGATTTTATTATTATATCGACTCCTATTAATGCCATTAGATGCGGAGTGCTGGTTGTGCTGTGTGTAATAATAAACGTCTCCTTAGGATAGTAACAATTAATTTTGAACTGCACTACATGGCATACTTCTTGAGGATAGGCATACTTCATCATTTACCACATAAGCATTTGGAGCTTGTGTGACGAGGTTGAAGATTTACCGTACGAGCGAGAGGCTTGTATGACGATGACTATATTTTATAGGTTGAACTGATGACTGATATGGACCATATCAAATATAATGGTAAATTGCCAGATTAATAAAAACTCCACATGGGTCTGGAGATGACAATAAACACGTCTCTCTGGTCATTAAGGCACAAAAACCATTTATAGGGTGACGAGAATTTATTCTCTTGAGTTAAGATTTATACACACTCCCCTGTGGACACCGGAATATACCACTTTAAATATGTGCATGCTTATTAGGATTTATTAGGTACCTAATATGGCCCAATAAATTTCCAAACTCCTCCCCATACAAAGGAGGTTATAGCGAAATTTTTCGAAATTTTAGGGTATTAGCCAAATTTTTCGAAGAATTTGAAAATTCCTAGAAACTAAAAAGTTAGAGAATGGAAGCTAGATTTAAAGTAGAGTTAGTTATTCAAACCACTCTCGACTATGTTCCTTTTCGGGGACGAAAAGTTTTAAGTGGGGGAGATTGTAACAACCCGGAAAATCTGAACCAGTTTAAAAATTTTAAAGTGGCTATTTTAGTGAATTTTAGATATTTAAAATAAAATATTTTAAATAATAACGACGAAAAGTGTGTTTGAATCGACGTTTGAAAATAAATATAATTAATTTGAATTAAAAACAAGGCCTAAAAAGGTGCGGGAGTTTCAAATTTTCAATTCAAAATTTGACTAACTGTACTGGGTGCAAAATAAAACGGATTTTAGTGCAACCAAAAATATTTAAATCTGTTAGTGAATATCTTTCTAACGAATCTGAAAAATCAAAGTTTCGTAGTGGGAGTCAAAAGTTATGGCCAAATGAATTTTCAGAAAGGTCACTATAGAATTTATATAGCCCGTGAAAATAGACATTCTGCAAACGACTTCAGAATTCGATGAAACCACTTTTGTTGGATTCGGGATGTCAAATTATTGCTAGCTTTCCAATTTCATAATTTTTGGAGCTAATATGTGTGCGTGGTGAAGAAAAATGTGTTTTGGTCAATTACAGTTAAATTGAATTGACCAGAAAATGGCCAATTTTCAAACGGTCTCAGAATTCGACGAAACTAGTTTTGTTGGGACCGTATCGTCAAAACATAGCTAGATTTATTTTTCGAGAATTTTTAGCATCAGTATGTGGCGCAGGCAAATTGAAATGTAAGTTCAAATTAAATATTGAATGTTTTATATTTTTAATTTGAAGAAAAACTGACTGAAACAGTCGAATGGGCCTACGAAACATATCCCATTGGGTTCGGAGTATGGGTATTTAGCTAGGGACGATAGTCGTTGGGTTTGGATTGGAGTTAGTATGTGAGGAGGGGTATTTTAGAGATTTCAAAAATATATATAAAAAAATAAGCCAATCGCGTTATTTCTCTCTCCCTGCTATTTCTCCCCCGAAGCCTCCCAGTCAACGGCTAAAAGGACCTCTCCTTCTCTCCTTGATCTTACCTAATCCATTCAATAAAATCAGTAGCCCTAGTTGAAATATTTGTAGATCTGATTTCCCACTTCAGATCCATATAGATTTTAGGGGCTGTCATTAAGTAGAGAGGTCGAGTCACCTCCACGAAGTGCTGCCATTCATCATCGAAATTCACCCTCCAGCCGAGTTCAAGCTTGACCTCGTAGGTAGCGCCACGTGCGCCTCTCAGAGATCTACAAGGTGGTGAATCCTGATCTTGATGAAGTACAACGGATTTGGTTTTAAAATCAAGACCTAGTTTTGGAGATTTTTAGAGAGGTACGGCTGTATATTATTTCAACTATTCTATAGCAGATTAAAGCGCTACGGTTTTTGATTTCACTGTAAAAATCATATCTTTTTGCTAGTTTGACGAAATTCAGTGAAACTAGAGAGTGTGGACTCGTGAGGACGTCTTCTACATTCTAGAAGAGACCGTATATTTTTTCTAAGCCTTCTGCTATTTTTGGAGGAGTGGAACCCAATATGTGATTTCTAAATTATAAACGATATGGAAAACAATGATGTATAAATTATATAGTCGATGTTCGAGTTATATAAGCGTTGTACACCTCATGTGTAAGCATTGTATAAGTTGTATTTTCGATGTATAAGTTATATATGCGTTGTAAAAATTATATATGCGTTGAAATAAATTGAAATGATGTTGAAGTGAAATCGAAATATAGTTATATACGTATGTCTATATATACACACACACACACACACACACTCCCCTCGTCCGCAGACCATGGACGATATATATTGGTTGTGATTTTGTTTGGATTATTGGTTGATTTGAAATTTGGTGAATACCATGAATGGTTGATTTGAAATGATTGATTGTGGTTGAAATCCCAATAGGATTATTATATGCGAAAATTCTCCTTCGTGCGAACTAGATATTGAAAATCCCCATTGTCAAAAACCGCGAGGTATTAAGGTAGAGCTAGGAGCCGTACTAGGGTCGGTCCCGGTTTTAACTACCCTGCCGTTATGCTGCCGAAATTTTCAATAATATTCATATGTTAGAATTATTTTCATGTGTTGAAACTATATTCATGTGTTGAATAGAAATTCATGTGTTGAATGAAGTTCATGCGTTGAATAAATTATTTGAAAAATAAAATTCACATTTTTATTAGATATATTGCCTATATAAAATATTAGTATTTTAAATAAATTGTTTTAACGCCAAAAATAACATTTTTACCTTATGTATAGACTATATAAAGTAATCGTGTTTTGAAATAAATTGTTTTACAATAAAAATTACATTTTTATTATATATATCAACTATAGAAAATATTCATTTGTTGAATAAAGTACTAGAACGATAAAAATCACATTTTATCGTATGTGTGAAGTCGAAAACGTTCATGTGTTGAATATATTGACTGAACAATAAAATTTACCTTTTTATTGTGAATATGAAGTGTTAAAAATGGTGATGTGTGGAATAAATATTTTGGATGATAAAAATATCAATTTTATCAAATATATAAAGTGGATATGGTTTTGAAATCGAAGAAAGAATTATATTTATATATATTTATATAAATAAAATTAAAATATAGTGAATAACAAAGCTGCACTTCGCATTTTGAAACCGTGATTTCAAACGATTAGTGCGGGAGATCCGACCATCGGATTTTCCCGAAACCAAAACCGTTGGGTTCGCCTTGGAAATATCTTTCCAACGACACCAAGTTTGTAAAGATCCAACAGTTGGATTGTCTGTAATGTTTAATTCAAATCTTAAGAAAATCAACGCCATAATCGATTATGTTTATATATATATAAATATAATTAAATTAAATCAAATAATGACGCTGCAGTTCATATTTTGAAATCGTAACTTCAAACGATTAGTGCAGGAGATCCGACCGTCGGATTTTCCGGAAACTGGAACTGTTGGATTCAATTTGAAAAGATCTTTCTAATGATATAAAATTTATGATGATCCAACGGTCAGATTTTCAGATATGTGTAAATCAAATCTGGAGAAAAACAGCGCCACGGCCGTGTTATGGCCTGAAGCGTCGTTTGAATGAATTGGCTATTTTTAAATAAATAAAAATAGCGATAAATCATGTTAAAATGTTATAAATGATTTGGAATGGAAATAAGCTGAGTTTTCTTGGTTTATGTAATGTTTGATGGTTGAATGTGAAGGACCACACCGTATTACACGGAACGGGTTTCCTCCCAAGAATACCAATACATATTACAAAACAACGCAATGCTTAATAAAGAACAATGAAGATATTATAAGACTCAGGTCCCATCACACAATGCAATGCAAGCCGGAGGATAGAGTTTTTAACTTATAATAACAAAAAAATGATTGGTACGTTAAATTTCATCTTTTATTATTACTAAAAGTGTATAGTGTCAAAACAATTTCAATTATAAGTATCAATCATAGACGGCATAAGTGCCCCATACCACAATGTAGCCATATACAACAAAAACCAACATGTCTTGTATTGGAAATTGGATTTCCGTCGTGAACCAAGGCAAGGGATCGTCCTTACTGCTTCGAGATGCTCTAGCCCGCCCCTCAGGATCCAGACTCAGGTGGGCCCTTGGATCGTCAGGGCCGGTCCACCAGATGTGGATTAAAATGCCTGAACATTGCGTTTCCCTGCCCTATGGGGCTTTAACGAGCCATATAACTCCATCGGTCCCGGATCGTCCAATATAACTGAGGCGCCTCATATCCATCATCCACATAAGTAAAATGTCTGGGCGTGCAAAATGCTGACACCACTCCAAGCTAGAAAGAAATGCATGCCCTCCCTGATGTACTTCCCATTTCTGGTTCACACCGGGGTGTGAGGCTCGCGAATTAATGCTACACAAAGCTACGCCACAAAGGTCGTGCTATGATCATCAACCACAAGACTCTGCTTCTCAACGGAAGCCTTGATCATTTGCATCTCAGCATGCCACATAGGCAATTCACGCTATGCAACCTATGTATATCAATCACACATAATGAAGTCCGATGTCAGACACACATCCATTTACAAATCCATTCTGGGTCTAAACGAAACCGGAGGAACCTTATCCCTCGCATATCCATTGATCTCCAAGTACGTATGGACGATCACCAATTGATTCCCTCCTCTTGGGTGTATAGCCCAATCAAGATCATCAGTAATTATCCAAACAATGTGAAGACTTCTGTTCTTTAACCACCATCCTCATCATCGACTTATCGTCGATTCAGTTATTCAGAATGGGTATATACCCGGCCTTTCCGAATAACTCGCGTATATAAAAAACTAGTGTTATAAAACACAACATACGCCTCATTCCAATCTAGAATATTCCTTTATTCAAATGTTCTTATATTTTGGGAAAGGTTCCCATTAATTTTATCAAAGATAAATTCTTTAAATTTATTCTTTAATCTTCTTTGAATATCAATTCAAACCAAATTATGGTTTATCCAAACTAATCGCGATTAGCGAACCTTACTGAAGTAATCATTTGTTAAATTTCCTAACCCCATCCTATTTATCCCATGAAGTAAAACCGGTAATACTTCATATCTAACACCACGGTGTGATGGGTAAATTCAATTACCATTTCACGTTCAAATCTAATTAAAGATTTAAATATCGCTTGGAGCAAAACTGGTGATACTCCTTTCTCGATCATTTTCTGAATTTGATAATTTTATTTATCAAATTCACCTTTTAATCTATTTAAAGATTCATTAAATCTCTAATTCAGATTTAATTTCCAAAACTCATTACCTAATGATTATTAAAAGTTAAGAAATAAATCTTATCATTAATGGGGTTAAAGAACTAATGTCATTTAAAACACAGTTCACGATAAACCCAAAATCTCATTCCGTTATCATCAGCCCTTAACCGTAAATTAGCAAGTGAACAATTCCCTAAGTATTAACCCCGAAGTACGAAACTAACATCAGATCAATACCCAGAAACCCATTCAACTTAACTAATCTCTAGTTAATTTCTGATTTTCTTAACTCCTTTGGGTCTAAGAATAGTACTATTAAAGATACCACTCACTACAACCCAAAATCACTTTCCTTTTACAGTGGAATCTTCATGGAAAACAAATTGATAGATATAATTGATGCAAACTTCCGTATCCAACCGATAATCTAAATGGAATAACGACAAGGCCTTTTAAATTCCATATATATTAACCATCTTCCTCTACAGAAGCTTACTTCGGTTATCACCAGATCAAATTCCATTCAATTCCAATTTAATATGTTAAATTGGATAACTTTACTTTGGAAAATCTTCTTTAAATCTTAACAAAAGATTTATAAATTCCAAATCCCATTTTATTGTAAATCGGGTTAAAGAACGAATGTCGTTAAATCACAGTTCACGATAAACTCAATTCACATTCCATTAATTATCGGGTTAAAGAACAAGTATTATTTAAAACACCATTCACGATAAACCTAAAAATCTATCCCAATTCAATTCGAATTAAATATCATTTAATTGGTATACTTCATTCAATCTAAATAAAAAAAATTAATCTTTCTCTCAACTAGGTTTAAGAACAGTGTTAATGAAGACACCCTTCATGATAAACCCAAATCCCATTTGATATTAAATACAAGGCTCTGAATAGAAAATATATCAGCTTATATTCAATATCAAATTCTACGGCCAACAAATATCGTATTGGAAATAACGATACAAATATATCTTTCAAATTTCCATAACAATGTCTATATAATCATGAAATTCAATATCGAAATACTCCAAAGACAATTTTGATTCAAATCCATTCCAATTTATATACTGGAAATTCTAGTTATTTTTAAAACGATTTCAAATCCAGTTTATTTATTTTGAAAGTAAATGGATTATAATTCTAGTTCAAAACTAGTTCATTTAAATAAAAATATATTTTTATCTTTTCAAATATGGAGTTTTTCATCCCAATTCTTTCCAAATCATTTCTTATGATTTTACACTAATTATTAATATTTTAATAATTTTATCAAGGCACGTACAGTCGATTTCCATAAACGGCCATCGAGCTGCACTTACAACGACCTTTTCCAAATTTGATTTGGTCATAATTCCAAATCCAACCGTTAGATTTCTAATTTCTTGTGTCCCTACAAAGCTCTTTTCGATACGAACGCAAAGGTTCTGGTTTTAGGAGAATTCGACGGACGGATCTCCCTTAATGTTCGTTCGAAGTTAATGGTCGGAATTCACGAACTGCCGCAACGCGACGTGTTCTATTCAGGCCATTATATTAAATATATAATATATATTTCATCGATTTCCATTTAAAACGTATTTTATAAATTTTTTTCAATTTGTTTTCAAAACGATTTCAACTTCAAATTCAATTTCAAATCAAAATTGAATATTCCATATCATCGATATATAAATGATAATATTTTCAAAACATTAGATTTTGAAATCAATTCCTTTTAGATATTCATTATAGAAATGAATAAAATCGATATAAATATCATTCACATCAAAATGGCGTCAATTTAATCAACACGACTATATATATTTAAAATATATTCGTGTCCATCCTAAATCGGACATCAAAATCAAATTTTGATTCTTTTCTAAATATTATTTGAAAATATTCATGATTTTAAAATAATCGTTATTTTAAAATATTCATTCTTTCTGAACTGGAATCAGACATAGTCAATTACCATATAATTTGATTATATGGATTTCACACAACAAATGTGTATAACCACAATGAAAACAGCAATCCATCATCAAGAGTGCATTCAACACTGCATAAGCATCAAATATAAATATTTAATGCTTATAACAGCCTGTCAATCAATCGATCGACATACTGCTAATTATTTGGATTAGTGTATGTCCAATTTCATCTTAACATTCGTGTGGGGTTTTCAAACAACGAACACAGATTTATTTGTGCGGTTGGGGGATGTGTAAAATTTATTGTCCCAATCAATATCAGTCAAATGTGTTTACATAAACAAATCGTCCGATTTGTTTATAAATATTTATTTTATATACACGTTATAAATTATATTTTTAACTATAAAATATTTTACTCCATTCCACATAACACAATCAACTTTCACAACACATCAATCAAACAAACAAGTCATACATGGTCTGTGGACAATGGGTGTCGGGTGCTGCTAAGAACCGTCTGCATCCTAGTATATATTTCAACTAGAAAATAAAATAAAAGTGAGAAGTTCTCACTTTTGGGTTCTACTCCGCCAATTTTACTTCTGAACTTCTGAACTGTTTGGATTTGTTTGAAATTCCAATGCAGTCCTTACCACGCTGTTCATAATAAAAATTATATTTTTATTGCTTCATTCCAACAAATAAAAATCACATTTTTATTTCTACTTCATATATTTTTACTACGCTTCTTTCTATATTAAAATTATATTTTTATATTCCTACTTCTTATATAAAGATCGAATTTTTATTTCGACGCTATAAAAATCACATTTTTATCTCAAAATATGTATAATAAAAATCCGATTTTTATTTCGCTACATATATAAAAAATTATATTTTTATATTCTCTATTATATAAAAATTCTATTTTCAATCCGCTACTCATATAAAAATCGAATTTTTATTTCGCTAGAACATATATAAAAATCGTATTTTTATATTCTCTATCTTATAAAAATCATATTTTTAATACTCTTCTAATATAAAAATCATATTTTTAATACTCTTCTAATATAAAAATCATATTTTTATAACGCTACTACATAGGTAAAAATCATATTTTTATTTAAATCTACATACATAAAAATCGAATTTTTATCCTAGATCTATATACATAAAAATCGCATTTTTATTATTGTATGGCCTAATTAAAATTCAGATCTAACTTTACTACTTAAAAAAAATATGACTTTGGCTAATTTAAAAATATAAACTTTATATGCTAAAAACCCTAACTTGATGTATATATACAAATCATGGCTCTTTATATAAGTAAAGATGAAATTAAAATAAAATAAATGAATAAAACTCACTGCTCGTCGTAAGAGGGGGGACTGTCTGCGCGTCGGAGGGGGCATGGGGGTCGATGGAGTGGCGGATTGGAAGGGAAGGGGTACGGGGGTGGCTCACTGGCTGGGGGCTCAGGCGGAGGCGGGTTTTGGGCGTGGGGCGTCTCAAGCTAGGGTTTCTCGAGTTGGAGATGGGGATTGAGCAGAGGAGGAGGGCGACGGCGAGAGGAGGAGGAGGCCGGACCTGCTACGGTGTCGCCTGGTGAGGCGATGGCGGTGGACGAGATCGAGGGGTAAGCGCTCATCGTTTTTTTTTTGATTTGGTCTAAGTCAATGAGGGAGAAGGAAAGGGGATTTTAAAGGAGTTTTATAAAATTTAATTATATTATTTAATTATTTTAATTTCTAAAAAGTTGATTTTTCATTTCAACTCTAAACGAGACCCACTGACTGTCGTTAATAACTAATTACCCTCATTCCGAACACAATGGGATATGTATCGTAAGCCAGTTCGGTTGTTTCGTTCGGTTTTCTCTGAAATTAAAATATAACTCTATATATTCAATTTTAAACGTACATTTCCATTCACCGGGGTCACATACGAACTCTAAAAATTCTAGAAAAAAAATTTCTAGCTTCGAATTAACGATACGGTTCTAAAAAAAACTTGTTTCGTCAAATTTGAAGACCATTTGAAAAATAGCCATTTTTTGGTCGATCCAAATTGACCGAAACTAACAAAACACGTTTTCCTTTGCCACGCTCACATATTAATTCAGAAAATTATGAATTTTGGAATCTAGCAATAACTTGACATCACGGATCCAACAAAAGTAGTTTCGTCGAAAACGAAGGTCGTTTGCAAAATTTCCATTTTTAAGGGCCAAAATTCCATAGCGACTATTCTGAATTTTCAACTGGGCATAACTTCCTATTCCCGCTATGAAATTTCAATTTTTCGGATTCGTTGGAAAGATATTCTCTAATAGATTCTAATATCTTTTGTTTTGCTAAAATCCAGTTTATTTTGAATCCTGTACATTCATTTGAAATTTGAAATCGAATTTTCAAACTACCATGCCATTTCCAATTCCTTTTATAATTATTTATATTCTAACTTCAATTAAAATAAATATATATGTTCTAATTCTATTCAAAATAAATTATCCTCGTTATTACTTAAAATAAATCATTTTAAATATTCAAAATTCATTTAAACTGCCAAAATAAAAATTTTAAATTGGTTCTGATTTCCGGGTTCTTACAATCTCCCACACTTAAAACTTTTCGTCCCCGAAAAGGAACGAAGATGAAAGTTGTTTTTACAAACCAGCTCAACTTTCATTATTTTCATTATGGATTAAGTTCTTCAACTTTTCAGTTTCTAAGAACTTTTCAAATTTTCAAAAATTTGGCTAACACCCTAAATTTTCGAAAAATTTCGCCATAACCTCCTGTAACACCCCACGTCCATTAATGTCACTCGCAAAGGGAATGCATTAACTTCCATGGAGCATTTTAAGTGAATATAGAACAGAAAATCACAACAAGACAGATATAAAGCAGTACTTGAAAATTTAAAACTTTATTTATTGCAGCAGAAGGTAAATATGTGTAGTTACATCATCAAAAACCATAAACCAAACATAATATCCATCTTGATAAAACAAAGTACATAATCCCACTACTACAAATAGCCATAAAGAAAATGATAGGCTGAACTTTACTTCAGCAATCCAAATCCAAGTGCTTCCAAAGAGATCCCAATCAAGCTCCACTAGTACTAGTCCCACCCTTAGAACCTGGGGGGGGGAGGAGGAAGAAAAGAGGTGGAAACAAAGGGGGTCAGACATAAAGTCTGGGTAGTCCGATAACTCTAACAACATAATTATTAAAGCAATATGATAAGATATGAGATGGAGAATAAGGTAATGACTGTGTGAACCACATGAGTATGGCAAGGCAATCAAGAGAAACAGAGATAACGTTAATGGCGCTTCCTAATCAATATAGGATAGTTACTATACTCTACCATACTGTACTGTACTAACACTAACTACACCCCTACTAGTCACTATTAGATGCACCCACTATCCTCCATGTTTGACTGTATATCTCTAGTTGCTATCATAGGTACCCAGCGTGTACCTATCCCCACTAGATGTACCCCTTCAATAAGTAATAATGGTAATTCCATGTACTCCTAGCTGATGTCATAGGTGCCGCCTGCTTCTATCTCCACTAGGTGTACCCCTTTAATAATTATTAATAATAGTGGTAGCTTCGTGTACCCCTAGCTGACTAAATAGGTGTCGTCTTGTCCTATCTCCACTAGGTATACCCACTGCCCTGCCCCATTCAATCGGCTCACTAACTCGTAGATACCCTGCAGGTCCCACAGTGGGGTGTATCACTCCCCAATATGGCAACCTTATACCACGCAAGGAATGCACGACTTATAACTACACGATGCAACAATGTCTTACCTACCAGCCCAGACCCATGCACACACGTGACCCCATTGGACTTGCATTGCCACCGATAACCCGTTTCGGCCTCTAACAATCAGACACGGTAGGCGTGTCCCGTCCTCGACATGGGTCGAGCTCACAAAGATACTTAATGGTATACTGGACTGAAAAGCCCCCCCCCATGCTTGACACAAGCTTTCCACCTAGGCTTGGTCCCCTCTAGTACATCCCACTTAACCCCCTTCATGTCCACTTACATGTTTTAAATTTGGTTAAGGATTTCTATTAGTAATTCCACATGCCACCCAAGGCAACCACTTAACTCTTATGTCCCACTTACATGTTTTACCTTGGTTAAGTGTTACTAATCGTATTTCCTCATGCCACCCAAGGCACCCACTTAACCCTCATGTCCCACCACATGTTTTACTTTGGTTAAGTGTTTCTTAATTTATTACTACCGTAACCCCTGTAGGACATCTGACATTAGACTGGCATTTGTGGCTGCAGGATTTTCCGGGCAGGTCCGGGCAGTCTTACACCACAAACGAGCCTAACCTCGTGTCCATACAATTGTTACGCATTTAGTTTGCGCCTTTGACCTCTCACATTGGGCTATCATTTGTGGCTGCTGGATTTGTCGGGCAGGTCCGGGCAGTCTTACACCACAAATGAGTCCAACCTCGTGTCTTAGGCAATTAATTATACATAATTAATTTTCCCCAAATTTGAATTACTTTCCCTATTTAAATTTCCATATTTATGTATGTCCATAATTTATCGCCTAAATTATGCTCATCTATTTATGGTATATAAATTATACCAATTTCATCACTAATTAATTTTATTCCTTAAAATTAATTACATGCCTTTTTAGGCCATTACATGCCAAATTCACAATATGTGTGTATCCACTATTATCCCCATCGTACCTCCGTCATTTGTTCGCTTAACATGACATAGACATATTCGACTAGCAAATAGTCTAATAATTATAAAAAGGGAATAAATGTCACAAAGTCACATACACACAATAATAAATCAAATTTGCATCTAACTTGCAATTAAAAATACCAACATACTTGCATAGTCTTTGTATTATCAAGGATCCAAAAATCATAGATCTAAAAGGTGTGAACTTGCATGTATGAACATAGTTTTACACCCAACTAGCCTAGGTAATTATCACAAACTTACATAAACTATGTATGTCGTCAACCTAAACATAAAGGTGTCATCTTGCATAACTATGGATCCAATAAAAGGTGCTAACCTGAGTAAACTATGGATCCACATAAAGGTGTAAACTTGCATAACTATGCATGTCATAGTTTCAACATAAAAATGTCAACTTGAATATGGATCTAAACTTTAAAGATGTGAACTTGTATATATGTGAATTCAATTATCTCTTAAACTTACATATGAACATAATATTTATACGAACTAGCATATGTTCCACATCCATATTCGCATAAAAACTGATGTTATAAACCTAGGTGATTGGATTATAAAAAGGGATTCATTGACACAAGTTAACATCATAAACTACTAGCATATATTTTAGATCCAAACTTACATAACATCATGTAACTCGCATACAACTTGCGTGATCCTATTAACTTGCATAACATCATGCGTACAACTTGCATAACATCATATATGAAACTTGCATAATCATATTAACTTGCATAACATCATATATGAAACTTGCATAATCATATTAACTTGCATAACATCATATATGAAACTTGCATAACATCATATACAAAACTTGCATAACATCATATAATATGAATCAAGTTAACATACATGATTAAACATATGAATTAGATTCACAACCATAACTTATAATCCAACGTATATCGCATCATAATTAATTTAGCAATTATTTTGTTAAAGTGATCGAACTCACAACTCAAAAGCGGTCTTGAGTTCTAAATTCTGATTTCTGAAGTTGTATTAGCCCTCGTTTGAAGAAGATTCGTTGTTAGGGTTGAATAGAACTGATTTGATTTGCTGTTTTTCCTCTCTAATTGGTGGCGGCTGCTCTAGGGTTCAAGATGACAGCATGACGGCCATTGTTTTAGTTTTAATTTTGATTTAGGGTTTGAGTCTATGGGTCTTTTTATAGAGTTTTGAATTTATTTACAGCCGTCATATCACTCTAGAATCCATCTAGGCCTTAGAAACCAAGTAATGATGTCAACAGACCAAACAAAAATCGCCACATAAGCCCTAAATCCTAAAATTTCGTCATAGACCATTTAGGGCCGATGGGACCAATTCCAAACCTCCTGAGTCGACCCTGGGGTCGACCCAGCGGGTCTTGGGTCGACCCATAAAATAGGTCGGTTTGTGTTTTGCCTTCCCACTTCCGCTGTTTTGAATTTTTTTCTTAAATTTTAGGTTGAATTTTATTTTATTTTTATAAATGTATCTATATATATTTCTATCTTCCTAATTAACCATTTTCACACTAAACTACTTTTTGAACCGCGTTCACACTAAGCCACCTTTTAGCCATTCCCCTAAAATAAAAATATGGCGTTGGCAAGGATCGAACACTGTACCTCTTGTATACAAGTCACATTTTCCAACCAAATGAGCTACTTAGTCTTTTGCTTACAAACCTTAGAACAATGCTAAACATTTATTCTTTAATTTAGTTAATTCGATTATTCAAAAATCCGGGGTGTTACATTCTCCCCTCCTTAATGAATTTTTCCCCTGAAATCTCCAAGTTAAGGAGAATGCATATCCTAACATCCGAACAACCATCTACTCAACCATCAAACACAGGCATCCATTGTCCATATAGAATTTCTAATGCTGTATGAACATATGAAAAATGTGCGTGTATATGTTCCTTATCTAATGCAAATTCAGGTGGTCTACTGATTCAGTTGACCTCCTTAATTCAAACCATGATAGTGCCATGCATCCATTATGTATGCGAAAGAACCCTATCGATACATATTATTTTTACATATGTGCACAACCATTCACCAAAATGCAACATCCATATGATAGCACAACCATTATACAGCCATTAGTTTAAATATGCACACAAATTCATATGAAATATGCAATATGAAGTGACTGAGCCGATCTAATGCTTAAAGTGTGTGTATATGCATCCACGAGCAACCACTAGCAGACACTTGCATCCACATGCATCCGTCATACATAACATGGCTCAAACACATGTTTCAATCATAGGACTACCCTATCTAAAGGTCAAAGGTACAAACGAGAGGACATACTAAAGATAAGATAAGTATAAGGTAAGCAATAAAGGAGAAAATAAAAGACATACCCTCAAAAAGAAAAGGGTATAATGAATGCATATTCTCTTCCGTCTCCCAAGTAGCGTTGCTTTCATCATCTCCCCATTGCACTTTGACTAGCTTGACCTCTCGATTCCTCAACTTCTTAACCTCCGACCCAAGAATGCACGTAGGAGCTCGCCGAATCGTCGCATCACGCTCTATCTCCACCTCTCTAAACAAGCTCGGCTTACCACTTCCGCGGTCTCGTGCAATCAATTCCTCAAATGTGACACATGGAATACATCGTGTACGCCACTAAGTCTCTCGGGAAACTCCACTTTATGCGCCATCCGTCCAATCCTCTCCTTAATAGGAAACGGCCCTACAAACCTTGGTGCTAACTTCCCAACGGACCCAAAGCGAACAACATTCCATAATGGAGACACCTCAATAAAGACCATGTCCCCAATATCAATCTCAAGGTCTATCCTCCTCTTGTCCGCATAAGGTTTCTGCCTATCTTGCGCTGTAACAACCCGTATTTCGATAATATGATTAAGACGAGAATCAAGGCAGAATTTAATTTTAAATTCCGTATCAAGTAAAACGGGCTATGCCATTGCGTTCGTCTCGGAAAAATACGCGAAATAGAGTCTGAGTTTTCGAGAATCGGAGTCCGTATGACCAAGTTATGGTCCGACGAAGTTTTCAGAAAATTCAAGTTCAAAAACGAGTTCAAATTTCGAAAATTAGGGCTGGAAAGTTAGGCGGGAAAAATTCCTGCCAGGCACCCCAAGTCGACAGCCCTGTCGACTTGGGAGTCGACATGCTTGACCCAAGTCGACAGCCCTGTCGACTTGGGGGTCGATTTATGATGGCCGAGCCATCTTGGCTTGGTGCACCTGCACTGGTCTCTGGTCTTGTTCTGGAAGCTTCTGACGTGGTTTGATGGCTCAGATCCGATTTAGGGTTAATCTAAGGGCCTAAAACTACCCTAATCTTTATAAAAACACCCTAAACCTAACCTAAATCCCTAAAAATCAAACCTAGCAACTAAGTGCTGCCAAAATCAATCTTGATCATGGCCTCCATCTCCAATTCCTAGAGCCTATGCATTCAAATCGGGTTCAAATCAAAAGGTGCAAGCTTGCTACACCAAATCAAGGCCAAATCAACGTTGCTATGCGGGTTTCATGACGGTTCTTCATCAAAGGAGCCACCTTTCTTTGTCAAAATGATTCATGCTCCTAGTCCTCTTGCCACGCTATGTAAGTTCTAGCTACTTTTGGATCAAAACGGTAGTTTTAATGTTGACATGGGATAAAATGAGATAAAACATAAGTATGCATGTATGTGAACTTAACTTTGCCCCTTTTCTATGATCCATGACCTAGGGCTAAGTTTTAGCAACTTAATCATGTCACTCATGTTATGTTTAGCCTAGTTTATCTTGCAAGTTTGGATCTTTATCTATGGAATGTTAGCATGAACCTTTGGGAACCATTTGACTTGTGAAACATGGGCAAAGACTTGACTTTGGGGCTTATGCATGTATATGAACACAAACCCCCTTATGTATCATGCATGTTTGTGGCCAAATCCCTTTGTGATACTATGCATGTTTGTGGCCAAATTTCCTTGTGATAGTATACATGTTTGTGGCCAAATTACCTTATGACACTATGCATGTTCATGGCCAATCCCTTTATGATGCTATGCATGTGGAAGCCAATCCCTCTTTGGCATCATGCATGTTTTGAGGCCAATATGTGACATAGTATCCTTACTATGTTGACTCGCTTTTGCTTGCGTTGGAAAACACGATTTTGGGGTAGTTAGATAAACATGAACATGACGCGAAATCTTGACTTGAATATGACATGAAAACTTGACTTGAGGTTACATGTGAACACGACATGTAAGTTGAACCAAAATGGGGGCATGACACGTGGGGTAAACTTGGGACTTGAAATTAGACACGTATGGGTTGTAAGTGTAATATAACACTAGACCAAACATGAAAGTGGCCAACTCGAGGTTGGGTTGAGTTTGTAGCATAAATCTACCCGGACCCGCCCGGCTTAACTAGTGGCTACAAACAATAGGATCCAATGTGAGAAGTTGGTCATGTCGCGATTAAGACCCGAGGTTAGAATAGGTTGTGGTGTAAATCTACCCGGACCCGCCCGGCTTAACTAGTAACCACAACAAGGTCTAATGTGAGAGGTTGAGAGTGCATTAATTAAATTAATACCACATGATAAGGTTAAGTAAATTTGACTAATGACACTTAACCGACATGACACGAATGGGTAGGTTAAGTGGGACCGGGCTTGATTTCTTAATGACACTTAACCATACAAGAAGATTAGGGGATGGGGTTAAGTAATTTACACTTAACTAATCCGACTTGGTAATTAGATGGGGTTAAGTAATTAAGACTTAACTAATCTAAACATGGTAATTAGATGGGGTTAAGTAATTGATACTTAACTAATCTAACCACGGAAATTAGATGTGGTTAAGTAATCCACACTTAACTAATCTAAACACGGTAATTCGATGGGGTTAAGTTAAACACTTAACCAATTTAAACTTGGTAATTCAATGAGGTTAAGTAACCAATACTTAACCAAATTAACGTGATAATCTAATGGGGTTAAGCAACTTATACTTAACCAATTATACATGATGATTTGATGAGGTTAAGTGACCCACACTTAACCAATCTAATACGCGGACCTGATAAGGTTAAGTCACAAGACCTTTTTTTTTAGAATATACTTAACCATTGTAGTACGATTAGAGGATGGGGTTAAGCCAACCTATACTTAACCAATCCGACTCGATAATTTGATGGGATTAAGGCAATCTATGCTTAATCAATCTAACAAGATAATCCGATAGGATTAAGGTAAACTAGTACTTGACCAATTTGACTCGATAGGGTTAAGTCATGAGTCTCTGGGTACACTTAACCAACTTGTAGGGCTAAGTCTTGAACTTAAATACTTAGCCAATCTTGACGTGATTCGTGGGTGGGTTAAGTCATGGACTTGAATGATAACACTTAACCCAATAGACAAACCCTAGTAGAGGAACTAGATAGAAAATCGTGGTTAATCAAGGATAATAGGAAAAGAGGCTAAGTGGTAAACCTTAGTTAAGGAGAACTAAGTAATAATTCTTAGCCAAGGACATAGGACCAGTTCATAAATAGATGAGTAACCTGGTACGGTAGGTCATCGCTTAGAATACGAGGTGGAGCAATATCTGACTTAGATAAAGGCTCCAACGAACTGGGTAACGAAGCGGAAGCTTCAGGGGACGTGAGGATACTCTTGGTATCCCTCTGTGAGGTTGCAGATGATCCGCCTGGGCTCACAAGAGGTTAAGGTCTGCGGTAGAAGAACCAAGAGTATGCCTTGGTTGCTGTGCGAGCGACCTAAAGACTGGGGTGGATTAGCGTGGAGTCGGCGATACTTGGTTTTTGCCCTGGATAGCACGTCGTCGACTACCTAACATCTTTAGTCAAGCGTGTACGAACGGAAAGGCAGAGAACCCCCAACAGACCATGTTCTTGCTATCGAGTCATGGGTGAGGTTGGCCCGTAGGAAAGTGGGCTATAGTGGGGCCGGGATGTGGTTCTCATACATGGTTTTTCTTGGATGCCTTTCAGTAGTTGAGGGAGGGGTCACGTGGGACCATAGCCACGGGTACAAAAACATACCTTGATATCTGCATCAGCAGACGACTTAAAGCTCCCGACCGAGTTCCGTATTTCTTGGTTTGCCCTGGCACGGAACTCGGATGGCACATTGAGGAACATGTGCGTCTAGACATGGAAAACGATTCACGATACATACGTGGGATGTAGGGCGCGGTTGACGGGTGGCATAATTCATAGTGGTCCTAGATGGCCAAGACCCAAACCGAGACACGGAAACGTTCATTAGGTAGCATAATCCCTAGTGGGCCTAGGTGGCATAAATCCTAAGTGAACGCGCGATAGTTCATGGTAAGGAAACATAACTAGATCAAGGATTGTAGTCCAAAACAACTTCAAGGATAAAACATTTACATGGCAAAGGACTGAACGTATACATGGAAAGAAACATACGAGTTGGGAAAACCTACATATGCTATATATTAGGTCGACACGGACCATTACATGACAGTGGACAAGGGACATTCATAGTTAACACATGACGCGGGTTGGGATACTAGTACGAGAGGTGCAGAGCAAACATACATGTTAGAACCAGGAGTAAAATACATAATAGATACCGTTGGATGTTAGACAGGGTAGATACCTTGGGATAATATACTTAATAGAAACCTGACGATGTGATACCTTGATTTATCATGACACCGTAGTTTATCATGATATCTTAGTTTACCTTGCTACAGTAGTTCAGCCTGTTACCCTGGTTTAGTTCATCCATCTTGTAGTCATCCTTATGTTTACTTTCAGTTTATGCATGTCATGTTACCATTACCTGTTTTTATACTGGAAGTAGGTATGACTTACCAGTCTTTATGACTGACCCCGTTTTCTTTCGCCTCTTTGTCTTCCGTTTCCCCCCCAGGTTACAGGGAGGAAATACGGTTGTTTAGTTCGGACTTCTTCTGCTTGAAGGTCATCATGGATGGCTTGGACTTTTCTTGGCTATGGCTACTTTACTGTTTTACTTGGGGAATAATTTATGAAAATGTCTTTATGCTTCTTTACTATTGCAAGACAGGTTTTGATGTACTCTGGTGTAAAAGGCTTTAGACCTTATTTATTCATGTTATGAAAGTTTGATTTTACTTCCTCCATTTTATATGTTCTGTCTTGTAATATTTCTGTGCATGTTTACCAATAATACTCCTCTAAAGCTAATGCATTCCCTTGTGAGTGACCCTAGCGGAGGTGGGGTGTTACATTTGGTATCAGAGCAGAAGGTTAACAGATTGGGCAAAAGTTTTTTTAAAACCTTCTGAAAACTATTTGAAAAACCGTTTACAAAGAAGAATTTTTCAAGAAAAGTTTTTAAAGGCTATTCCCCAAAAGCCATTAGCACCATCCTTTGATTCCTTGATTGAATCTCGTTTCCTTTCTTTCCTCCATCTGTGGTCACAGTAGTTCTAACTGTGACTAATCTTTGTCTAGCCACGTAGGTGTTTCCCGTACGATGGAGGTGGTTCTCGAGAGACCCATTGCCGTGTTACAAGAAAGGATAATAAGAGTAAGGGTAAAGGATACCAGCTTAAGGATAAACAACTGTTGTTATGGATTAGTCCATCAAGGAGGACAAGGACAAGATAAGCGGAGAGGGAAATAGTACGCTCCCATTTCTAGGGTACCTAAAAGAAATGGTGCCGTTTCTAGTAAAGGTTTAGTCGTTCTTTTCTATCATCCCGTCCAGACTTCGTCTTGATCATCGTATCATTTAAGTCTGCTTGGATAGTTGAGTCTCTGCACCTTAGTACTAGCATGGTAGAGGATCCCAGTTTTGTCCCAAAAATCTGGTTGGAGAGTTGGTCCATTCCTTCATGACTTGTTGGATTTGAGAATGACATGTCTCAACTACGGATGGATTCTAAGGATAAAGTGGTCACCCAATAAGGGGTGCCATTCTCGGTGTTGGAAGGAGGGTAGTTAGACTCTCGACTCATCTTGGTGATACCCTCGAAGTCTCGTGTAACCTTTTTGGGTTCTGTCATGGTTAGTTACCTAGAATCCCGGGATGCAGTTGTTGGTAATCCGTTCGAATAGAATTCGCCGCTAAGGCGGATGGTTCGTTTCGATTATGCATGAGTTATGGGAATCACCCTAGAAAGAACTCTTGGCAACATGGATTGGCATCGGAAAACGAGATCCAGAATTCACTAGTGAATTTTTGGAGAACTTGCATGAGTACGCAGACATGTTTGAGCCGAGCATACTAGGGGAAGAATAAGTGAAAGTGAAACGAGAGGCGACAGTGAAATGAGTTCCACTCACACCTGGGAAGTAGGAATCAAGGAGCTACGAAATCATGAAGTCAAAGGCGGTCAAGGCCTAATGGAATTAAGCTCATGGAAATGCGGCTTGGACGCATGCACCACGTCTCTTTTTAAGAGTATATCTTTGGTCCTTAGTTCACCTGTAAAGCTTACTTGCATGCTATCGCTTGGTGGATATCCTCTCGGTCCTGTTCTGTTACAAACCCCGTAAGGTGTTTGTCTTGTTATCTTCTCGATCTTATCTTAGGAACCTTATGTAGAACGCTATGGATGTAAACATGTATTTGAGACATGTTATGATTGATATGGTTGCAAATGGTTGCAAGTGGTTGGTCGTGGATGCGCGAATACACGTTAGATACTAGATTGACGCGATCACGTTTCATGTTGCATATGCACGAGCATTTATACTTCTTTATGGATGAAATTGAATGTGTTGTCATGTGAATGGTGCATATGAATGAATGTTTGTGCACGCATATAGTACTTATACGACTAGGACTATTTGCATACATGTTGGATTCATGGCACTTGACATATCTTGCATTAGAAAGATCATTCAGGCCTGATCATTAGCATTAGCTAAGGAGCATATACACACACGTTTTGCATATGTTCATACAGCATTAGAAATCATCTAAGGACAATGGTCGCTTGTGGATGATGTTTGGAGTAGATGGATGATGGATGGTAGGATATGTTCTTCCTAACTTGGAGATTTCGGGGACGAAATCCTAAAAGGTGGGGAGAATGTAACATCCCGTATTTCGATAATATGATTAAGACGAGAATCAAGGCAGAATTTAATTTTAAATTCCGAATCAAGTAAAACGGGCTATGCCATTGCGTTCGTCTTGGAAAAATACGCGAAATAGAGTCTGAGTTTTCGAGAATTGGAGTCCGTATGACCAAGTTATGGTCCGATGAAGTTTTCAGAAAATTCAAGTTCAAAAACGAGTTCAAATTTCGAAAATTAGGGCTGGAAAGTTAGGCGGGAAAAATTCCCGCCAGGCACCCCAAGTCGACAGCCCTGTCGACTTGGGAGTCGACATGCTTGACCCAAGTCGACAACCCTGTCGACTTGGGGGTCGATTTATGATGGCCGAGCCATCTTGGCTTGGTGCACCTGCACTGGTCTCTGGTCTTGTTCTGGAAGCTTCTGACGTGGTTTGATGGCTCAGATCTGATTTAGGGTTAATCTAAGGGCCTAAAACTACCCTAATCTCTATAAAAACACCCTAAACCTAACCTAAATCCCTAAAAATCAAACCTAGCAACTAAGTGCTGCCAAAATCAATCTTGATCATGGCCTCCATCTCCAATTCCTAGAGCCTATGCATTCAAATCGGGTTCAAATCAAAAGGTGCAAGCTTGCTACACCAAATCAAGGCCAAATCAACGTTGCTATGCGGGTTTCATGACGGTTCTGCATCAAAGGAGCCACCTTTCTTCGTCAAAATGATTCATGCTCCTAGTCCTCTTGCCACGCTATGTAAGTTCTAGCTACTTTTGGATCAAAACGGTAGTTTTAATGTTGACATGGGATAAAATGAGATAAAACATAAGTATGCATGTATGTGAACTTAACTTTGCCTCTTTTCTATGATCCATGACCTAGGGCTAAGTTTTAGCAACTTAATCATGTCACTCATGTTATGTTTAGCCTAGTTTATCTTGCAAGTTTGGATCTTTATCTATGGAATGTTAGCATGAACCTTTGGGAACCATTTGACTTGTGAAACATGGGCAAAGACTTGACTTTGGGGCTTATGCATGTATATGAACACAAAACCCCTTATGTATCATGCATGTTTGTGGCCAAATCCCTTTGTGATACTATGCATGTTTGTGGCCAAATTCCCTTGTGATAGTATACATGTTTGTGGCCAAATTACCTAATGACACTATGCATATTCATGGCCAATCCCTTTAAGATGCTATGCATGTGGAAGCCAATCCCTCTTTGGCATCATGCATGTTTTGAGGCCAATATGTGACATAGTATCCTTACTATGTTGACTCGCTTTTGCTTGCGTTAGAAAACACAATTTTGGGGTAGTTAGATAAACATGAACATGACGCGAAATCTTGACTTGAATATGACATGAAAACTTGACTTGAGGTTACATGTGAACACGACATGTAAGTTGAACCAAAATGGGGGCATGACACGTGGGGTAAACTTGGGACTTGAAATTAGACACGTATGGGTTGTAAGTGTAATATAACACTAGACCAAACATGAAAGTGGCCAACTCGAGGTTGGGTTGAGTTTGTAGCATAAATCTACCCGGACCCGCCCGGCTTAACTAGTGGCTACAAACAATAGGATCCAATGTGAGAAGTTGGTCATGTCGCGCTTAAGACCCGAGGTTAGACTAGGTTGTGGTGTAAATCTACCCGGACCCGCCCGGCTTAACTAGTAACCACAACAAGGTCTAATGTGAGAGGTTGAGAGTGCATTAATTAAATTAATGCCACATGATAAGGTTAAGTAAATTTGACTAATGACACTTAACCGACATGACACGAATGGGTAGGTTAAGTGGGACCGGGCTTGATTTCTTAATGACACTTAACCATACAAGATGATTAGGGGATGGGGTTAAGTAATTTACACTTAACTAATCCGACTTGGTAATTAGATGGGGTTAAGTAATTAAGACTTAACTAATCTAAACATGGTAATTAGATGGGGTTAAGTAATTGATACTTAACTAATCTAACCACGGAAATTAGATGTGGTTAAGTAATCCACACTTAACTAATCTAAACACGGTAATTCGATGGGGTTAAGTTAAACACTTAACCAATTTAAACTTGGTAATTCAATGAGGTTAAGTAACCAATACTTAACCAAATTAACGTGATAATCTAATGGGGTTAAGCAACTTATACTTAATCAATTATACATGATGATTTGATGAGGTTAAGTGACCCACACTTAACCAATCTAATACGCGGACCTGATAAGGTTAAGTCACAAGACCTATTTTTTTAGAATATACTTAACCATTGTAGTACGATTAGAGGATGGGGTTAAGCCAACCTATACTTAACCAATCCGACTCGATAATTTGATGGGATTAAGACAATCTATGCTTAATCAATCTAACAAGATAATCCGATAGGATTAAGGTAAACTAGTACTTGACCAATTTGACTCGATAGGGTTAAGTCATGAGTCTCTGGGTACACTTAACCAACTTGTAGGGCTAAGTCTTGAACTTAAATACTTAGCCAATCTTGACGTGATTCGTGGGTGGGTTAAGTCATGGACTTGAATGATAACACTTAACCCAATAGACAAACCCTAGTAGAGGAACTAGATAGAAAATCATGGTTAATCAAGGATAACAGGAAAAGAGGCTAAGTGGTAAACCTTAGTTAAGGAGAACTAAGTAATAATTCTTAGCCAAGGACATAGGACCAGTTCATAAATAGATGAGTAACCTGATATGGTAGGTTATCGCTTAGAATACGAGGTGGAGCAATATCTGACTTAGATAAAGGCTCCAACGAACTGGGTAACGAAGCGGAAGCTTCAGGGGACGTGAGGATACTCTTGGTATCCCTCTGTGAGGTTGCAGATGATCCGCCTAGGCTCACAAGAGGTTAAGGTCTGCGGTAGAAGAACCAAGAGTATGCCTTGGTTGCTGTGCGAGCAACCTAAAGACTGGGGTGGATTAGCGTGGAGTCGGCGATACTTGGTTTTTGCCCTGGATAGCACGTCGTCGACTACCTACCATCTTTAGTCAAGCGTGTACGAACGGAAAGGCAGAGAACCCCCAACAGACCATGTTCTTGCTATCGAGTCATGGGTGAGGTTGGCCCGTAGGAAAGTGGGCTATAGTGGGGCCGGGATGTGGTTCTCATACATGGTTTTTCTTGGATGCCTTTCAGTAGTTGAGGGAGGGGTCACGTGGGACCATAGCCATGGGTACAAAAACAGACCTTGATATCTGCATCAGCAGATGACTTAAAGCTCCCGACCGAGTTCCGTATTTCTTGGTTTGCCCTGGCACGGAACTCGGATGGCACATTGAGGAACATGTGCGTCTAGACATGGAAAACGATTCACGATACATACGTCGTATGTAGAGCGCGGTTGACGGGTGGCATAATTCCTAGTGGTCCTAGGTGGCCAAGAACCAAACCGAGACACGGAAACGTTCATTAGGTAGCATAATCCCTAGTGGGCCTAGGTGGCATAAATCCTAAGTGAACGCGCGATAGTTCATGGTAAGGAAACATAACTAGATCAAGGGTTGCAGTCCAAAACAACTTCAAGGATAAAACGTTTACATGGCAAAGGACTGAACGTATACATGGAAAGAAACATACGAGTTGGGAAAACCTACATATGCTATATATTAGGTCGACACGGACCATTACATGACAGTGGGCAAGGGACATTCATAGTTAACACATGACGCGGGTTGGGATACCAGTACGAGAGGTGCAGAGCAAACATACATGTTAGAACCAGGAGTAAAATACATAATAGATACCGTGGGATGTTAGACATGGTAGATACCTTGGGATAATATACTTAATAGAAACCTGACGATGTGATACCTTGATTTATCATGACACTGTAGTTTATCATGATATCTTAGTTTACCTTGCTACAGTAGTTCAGCCTGTTACCCTGGTTTAGTTTATCCATCTTGTAGTCATCCTTATGTTTACTTTCAGTTTATGCATGTCATGTTACCTTTACCTGTTTTTATACTGGAAGTAGGTAGGACTTACCAGTCTTTATGACTGACCCCGTTTTCTTTCGCCTCTTTGTCTTCCGTTTCCCCCCCAGGTTACAGGGAGGAAATACGGTTGTTTAGTTCGGACTTCTTCTGCTTGAAGGTCATCATGGATGGCTTGGACTTTTCTTGGCTTCGGCTACTTTACTGTTTTACTTGGGGAATAATTTATGAAAATGTCTTTATGCTTCTTTACTTTTGCAAGACAGGTTTTGATGTACTCTGATGTAAAAGGCTTTAGACCTTATTTATTCATGTTATGAAAGTTTGATTTTACTTCCGCTATTTTATATGTTCTGTCTTGTAATATTTCTGTGCATGTTTACCAATAATACTCCTCTAAAGCTAGTGCATTCCCTTGTGAGTGACCCTAGCGGAGGTGGGGTGTTACATGCGCCGCCTTCATTCTCCTTCGAATCAAATCGATCTTTTCCGAAATCTCTCTAATCATATCGGGCCCAGCAAGATCTTATCCGTAGATTCCCACCAACATGTAGGTGAACGACAAGGCCTTCCATAAAGAGCTTCGAAAGGTGTCGTGCCAATGCTAGACTGAAAGCTATTATTAGACGCGAACTCCACCAACGGGAGATGCTCTTCCCATGTACCTCCAAAGTCTAAGACACATAGCCTCAAAAGGTCCTCTAGAATACGATTCACCCTCTCAGTCTGGCCATCCATCCGAGGATGATATGCGGTGCTCAAACATAACTGAGTCCCTACCGCCTCTTGTAAGCTCTTCCAAAACTCGCTAGTAGACATAAGAACTCGATCGCTCACTATGCTAGAAGGAACACCGTGCAAACGAACTATTTCTCGAATGTATACGGAGGTTAACCATGGAGCGGTCCTCTTACTCTTCACGGGAATGAAATGGGCGCTCTTAGTAAGTCTGTCTACCACGACCCAAATCCCATGTTACCCTTCCTCGATCTCGGTAATCCATCAACAAAATCCATAGAGACGCTTTCCCACTTCCATTGTGGGACCTCCAATGGGTATAGTAATCCACCGGGCTTCTTTTGCTCTGCATTTACTTGGTGGCACCCCAAGCATCGAGCGACAAACTGTGCCACATCCTTCTTCATGCCGGCCCAAAAGTAAACTCGTCTCATGTCCATGTACATCTTGTCCCCGTCGGGATGGATGGTCATCTTCGAACAATGTGCATCATCAAGAATGGTCTTCCTTAGGTCCTTGTCTTTTGGTACACAAAGCTTACCGTCCCTACGTAACCAACCCTTATCATCTAGGGTATACCTACGGAGATGGCATGATGACTCCCCTCCTTTGAGCTTCTCTACTGACTCAACCAACTGTGGGTCATCACGTTGTGCCTCTCCAACCCATCACAAAAGCGTAGGTCTGACCTCAAGGACGCTAGCAAACTAGGTACAAAATCAATGGATGGTCTAAAGTCAAAGGTAGAGATAAACTCTAAGCTACGTCGCTCGACAAACAAAGGACTTAATGTCAACTTTTTCCTACTCAAGGAATTCGCCACAACGTTACCCTTGTCAGGTGTGTATGCTATCTCAAAATCATAGGACGCCAAGAACTCCATCCACCTTTGTTGCCTCAGGTTTAGATCTTTCTGAGAGAACAAGTACTTTAGCGACTTATGGTCTGCAAGCAACTCAAACTTCTCACCAAGCAAGACTTGAGCGCAAAAACTATGGCAGCCAATTCTGAGCCGTGGGTAGGGTAATTCTTCTCATGGACTTTCGACTGTCTTCCACCATAACATATCACCCTTCCCTAGAGACCTTATGCCCTAAAATCCTCACTTCTTTCCTACAAAAATGGTATTTTGGAGAACTTAGCTTTAAGCTAGTGTGCTTGTAGGGTCCCTAAGCTTTCCCTAAGATGTAGGGCATGCTCTTCTCTACTTCAAGAGAAAACCAGGATATTATCCCATTCAGAATCATCACAACTATCTATCTCTCACACAGACCATCCTAGTCGAACTCGACATCCCCCAACCGCAAGCCCCAAAGGCCTAAACCAATATCAGACAAACACCCAAGGGATACCTCCTTCGAATTCAGACGACCTACGTGAGATAATACTAGTAAGACGGCCAACCAATTGAGCACTTGACCGACTCTGGCTGTCCTTGCCAGTCTTGCTCCAAAACCACAGCTGATCACAAAACTGGCTTTGCTTAATCTATTAAGCACACACGAAAACTTATTTCGCGCCTCTAGGTAAACCCCGCACTTTATCAAAGACGTCTCCATACTCGCGGACCACACAAACAGACTCCCTATCATCGTTGGGTGTGTCAGAAGATTCTTGGCAGCCAAGCATCACTAAACCCCTAGGGTCACAAGAAATATGAGGGTCTTTCCATAACGAATCAATAGTCTAACTACCCTTCTTTCACAATCTAGGATGGCACCCCACCTGGCTAGCCAATCCAGCCCTAGAATCAAAGTATAGCCCGTGAAACCAAGGACGAAGGCGTTGCATTCAAATCCAACGCCCAAGATAGACACTCTCTAATCCCGACAAACCATTGAAGGATGAGCCGAACCACCAATAGGATTTGAGACTAGGATGGGATCCTTAACTAGACTAGTATTTAGGTGCAGTGTTTCAACTAACGAAGCAGACACTAATGAGTATGAAGTGCCAGAATCAAACAAAGTTCAAACAGGATGATAAAGAAAACCAAGTTTCAACCTAGACGGTCCTACTCCCATCAGGTATACCAGCCGTGAGGGAATACAACTACCCTCCAGAAGATCCTGTACTTTGTCCTTGCCTCTTTGGACAATCCTAAGGTGTCCTATTTCTCCAAAACAACTAGCCTTCTTCTTCACATTCTCCATTCGTGACCTCCCACCAAAATGAGGTTTCGTCCTTTGTTAACCAAACAGCTATTTGAAACTTCCTCCCATCGTCTATCTTAAAGGTACCAACAACCCCTCCACTTCCTTGGACTAACTTCTCGCCCGACAAACATCTAAATCCCTTGAAGTGGTTTTCCGTCCTTCGTACGGAAGTCCTTTTTTGTCTTAGAAAAAAAATCTATACGCCGGGGGGGGGGGGGGGGGGGCGGACTTAAAAAGAGAAAGAGGAAGAGATTCAAAACGGAGAATCGAAGGAAGGATATATGGCTCTGGGGATTATGTTCTTAAAATAAACCTTTCTTTCAAAAATACTCATCTACAAACATATTTTTGAAAGTATTCTTTTTAAAAATGCTTTTGAAAAATAGTTTTTCAAAATATCTTATCTATTCTGGTAACCTCGCTCTGATACCACGTGTAACACCCCACGTCCATTAATGTCACTCGCAAAGGGAATGCATTAACTTCCATGGAGCATTTTAACTGAATATAGAACATAATATCACAACGAGACAGATATAAAGCTGTACTTGAAAATTTAAAACTTTATTTATTGCAGCAGAAGGTAAATATGTTTTGTTACATCATCAAAAACCATAAATCAAAGTCAAGTACATAATATCCATCTTGATAATCAAAGTACATAATCCCACTACTACAAACAGCCATAAAGAAAATGATAGGCTGAACTTTACTTCAACAATCCAAATCCCCGTGCTTCCAAAGAGATCCCAATCAACCTCCACTAGTACTAGTCCCACCCTTAGAACCTAGGGGGAGGAAGAAAAGAGGTGGAAACAAAGGGGGTCAGACATAAAGTCTGGCGAGTCCGATAACTCTAACAACATAATTATTAAAGCAATATGATAAGATATAAGCTGGAGAATAAGGTAATGACTGTGTGAACCACATTGGTATGGCAAGGCAATCAAGAGAAACAGAGATAACGTTAATGGCGCTTCTTAATCAATATAGGATAATTACTATACTCTATCGTACTGTACCGTACCGTACTGTACTAATACTAACTGCACCCCTACTAGTCACTCTAGAAATTTGATCCCTCTTGGCTAATTAGAACGATGATAGCTTCGTGTACTATTAGATGCACCCACTATCCTCCCTGTTTGACTATATATCCCCACTAGATGTACCCCTTCAATAAGTTATAATGGTAATTCCATGTACTACTAGTTGACGTCATAGGTGCCGCCTGCTCCTATCTCCACTAGGTGTACCCCCTTAATAATTATTAATAATAGTGATAGCTTCATGTACCCCTAGCTGACTACATAGGTGTCATATGCTCCTATCTCCACTAGGTGTACCCACTACCCTGCCCCATTCGATCGGCTCCCTAACTCGTAAATACTTGTGCATGTCCCACAGTGGGGTGTATCACTCCCAAATATGGCAACCTTATACCACGCAAGGAATGCACAGCTTATAACTACACGATGCAACAACGTCTTGTCTACCAGCCTGGACCCACGCATGCCCGTGACCCCGTTGGACTTGCGTTGCCACCGCTAACCCATTTTGGCCTCTAACAATCAGACCCAGTAGGCGTGTCCCGTCCTCGACTTGGGACAAGCTCACAAAGATACTTAATGGGCTACTGGACTGAAAAGGACCCCCCCCCATGCTTGACACAAGCTTTCCACCTAGGCTTGGTCCCCTCTAGTACATCCCACTTAACCCCCTTCATGTCCACTTACATGTTTTAAATTTAGTTAAGTGTTTCTATTAGTAATTCCATATGCCACCCAAGGCACCCACTTAACCCCTATGTCCCTCTTACATGTTTTACCTTGGTTAAGTGTTACTAATCGTATTTCCTCATGCCACCCAAGGCACACACTTAACCCCCATGTCCCACCACATGTTTTACTTTGGTTAAGTGTTTCTTAATTAATTACTACCGTAACCCCTATAGGACCTCTGACATTAGACTGACATTTGTGGCTGCTGGATTTGTCGGGCGGGTCCGGGCAGTCTTACACCACAAACGAGCCTAACCTCGTGTCCATACAATTGTTACGCATTTAGTTCGGGCCCTTGACCTCTCACATTGGGCTAACATTTGTGGCTGCTAGATTTGCCTGGCGGGTCCGGGCAGTCTTGCACCACAAATGAGTCCAACCTTGTGTCTTAGGCAATTAATTATACACAATTAATTTTCCCCAAATTTGAATTACTTTCCCTATTCAAATTTCCATATTTATTTATGTCCATAATTTATCACCTAAATTATGCTCATCTATTTATGGTATATAAATTATACCAATTTCATCACTAATTAATTTTATTCCTTAAAATTAATTACATTCCTTTTAGGCCATTACATGCCAAATTCACAATATGTGTGTATCCACTACTATCCCCATCGTACCCCTGTCATTCGTTCGCTTAACATGACATATACATATTAGACTAGCAAATAGACTAATACTTAAAAAAAAGGGTAATAAATGTCACAAAGTCACATACACACAATAATTGATCTAATTTGCATCTAACTTGCAATTAAGAATTACAACACACTTGCATAGTCTTTGTATTATGAAGGATCCAAAAATCATAGATCCAAAAGGTGTGAACTCGCATGTGTGAACATAGTTTTACACCCAACTAGCCTAGGTAATTATCACAAACTTACATAAACTATGTATGTCGTCAACCTAAACATAAGGTGCCATCTTGCATAACTATGGATCCAACAAAAGGTGTTAACCTGAGTAAACTATGCATCCACATAAAGATGTAAACTTGCATAACTATGCATGTCATAGTTTCAACATAAAAATGTCAACTTGAAAATGGATCTAAACTTTAAAGGTGTGAACTTGTATATATGTGAATCCAATTATCACTTAAACTTGCATATGAACATAATACTTATACGAACTAGCATATGTTCCTCATCCATATTCGCATAAAAACTGATGTTATAAACCTAGGTGATTGTATTATAAAATGGGATTCATTGACACAAGTTAACATCATGAACTATTAGCATATATTTTAGATCCAAACATACATAACATCATATAACTCGCATACCACTTGCGTGATCCTATTAACTTGCATAACATCATATGTACAACTTGCATAATCATATTAACTTGCATAATCATATTAACTTGCATAACATCATATATGAAACTTGCAAAACATCATATATAAAACTTGCATAACATCATATAATATGAATCAAGTTAACATACATGATTAAACATATGAATTAGATTCACAACCACAACTTATAATCTAACGTATATCACATCATAATTAATTTAGCAATTATTTTGTTAAAGTGATCGAAATCACAACTCAAAAGCGGTCTTGAGTTCTGAATTCTGATTTTTGAAGTTTTATTAGCTCTCCTTTGAAGAAGATTCGTTGTTAGGGTTGTGAATAGAACTGATTTGATTTGTTGTTCTTCCTCTCTAATTGGTGGCGGCTGCTCTAGGGTTCAAGACGACAGCATGACGACCATAGTTTTAGTTTTAATTTTGATTTAGGGTTTGAGTCTATGGGTCTTTTTCTAGAGTTTTGAATTTATTTACAGTCGTCGTATCACTCTAGAATCCATCTAGGGCTTAAAAACCAAGTAATGATGTCAACAGATCGACCAGAAATCGCCACCTAAGCCCTAAAACATAAAATTTCGTCGTAGACCATTTTAGGCCGACGGGACCAATTCCAAACCTCCTGAGTCAAACCTGGGGTCGATCCAGCGGGTCTTGGGTCTACCCATAAAATAGGTCAGTTTGGTGTTTTGCCTTCTCGCTTCCGCTGTTTTGAATTTTTTTTCTTAAATTTTAGGTTGAATTTTATTTTATTTTTATAAATATATCTATATATATTTCTATCTTCCTAATTAACCATTTTCACACTAAACTACTTTTTGAACCGCGTTTACACTATGCCGCTTTTTAGCCATTCCCCTAAAACAAAAATATGGCGTTGGCGGGGATCAAACTCTATAACTCTTGTATGCAAGTCACATGTTCCAACCAAATGAGATACTTAGTCTTTTGCTTACAAACCTTAGAACAATGCTAAATATTTATTCTTTAATTTAGTTAATTCGATTATTCAAAAATCCGGGGTGTTACACCTCCCCTGCACGGGAGCACCGAGAAAATCCCGAAATTGCCATACAGGCCTATCAAATCCAAAAAGAAAAAGAAAAGCCAAGCGGCAAGCCAATCGGCTCATAAAATCATCCATACCCGAAGAAATACAATAAACATGTACCTATTTGTCGGCCAAACAATTTTATTCCTCTGCTCTAGCCTCCTTGCAATGACTTGTTCGATGGATACACATGTATATGCATGCAATCTCAAATAATTTTGAATACAGTTCAGTATTTGATCCAATTTGGCCTAAACGGTTAAAAATATCAAACCAGTAACGATCGCCGCTTCCCTATTAAATAAAAAAGCGTGATTTATGAAATAATTACTGCAAGCGCACAGGTGTGTAGCATGTAGGTCGAACATAGGGAGACAAATTAAATCAAATTATTTAAATAATTTCTTGGGCGAGTTAGACGAAGCTTGGGGATCGAATTTCAAAAACAATAAAACTATTATTGAATTGAGTACAGATCTGAATCTAATCAAATCTCTATTCAGTCCAACATGACCTAAAAACACAATAAAAAGAACAGAAATTAAAACTGTAGAAATTGAAATAACAAACGGGAATTAAAATTATGAATACCACTGAATCTAATCAGACGGTCAATCACTAAGGAAAATAAATGTAAAATACAACTAGTACTCTACCCAAATCTAATTGTGTAGATGGCACTAGTTGCTAAGAAATAGAAAATTGCAGAAAATAAAACGAAGAAGGACTTTATTAATGGAGAAGTAAATAGAAAATGGGATGGTGGCTACAATGATATTACAAGGGTATTTATAGGAGATAACAAAACCCTAACCCTAATTACAAATGGGCCTGCCAATTTCAAGTAAGTTTTAGGCCATTTGTCATTTTGAACAAGTTCTAGGCCTTTTCTCCTTTTCTCTTGCAAGCCTCCTTTAATTTGAGATGTGCATGGCCTTTTTATCAATCATTTTCTTGTCCAACAGCAACTAGATGTGAGATCTTCATCTACAATTCTTCAAAATGTAAATATATATAGCAATCTGATCTCCATTTCTCTACTTTTCTGGTTGCATGCGGGCTGGTTTGGAATATCTGTAAAAGTGACAAAACAATACCCAAGTAATATTTATTTATATACAAAAGATAAGATATAAGAGCATAAATTAAACACATTTCTATGTCAATCAAATATCGCCACACTTACCTTTTACTCCTCCTCAAGTAAAACAAGAAATGAAAAACTAAACTAAATAGGTCACACTTTCGTAGGAAACACGATCGCATTGAGCGTATGCAATAAGCCGTTAAACCTCTAGGTGTCCCTAGTAGGACGAATGGTGTCTCGTGAAGGTTTTCAGCGGATACTACCCACAAAATCCAAATGTAGTATGCTATGATTCTAATGAAACTAGATGAATGCAATGAACATATGCAAAATAATAATAAAAAATGAAAACAAGACTTGGTTCAGGAAAGTGGTACAACAAATTAAGTTGACAAATTTTAGTCAGCTGATTTATTTTAGATACCTCAACTTGTCACAAATTTTCAACATAATTCATGTAACACCCCACCTCCGCCAGGGTGGCTCTTGCAAGCACTCTGACTTTGGAGGGGCGTTTGAATCAGGTAAACATGCATAATGATATATCAAGGCAGAACAAGAACATATGTATATATGTAAACAGAGTAAATAAGATAAGTAAAACAACGAAAGATTTCAAACCATTTCAAAACAAGTCTAGTACAACTTAATGTCAACTTTCCAAATACACAAGTCTAGATAAAAACAACATCACTGAAAAAAACTGAAATACATAAGTACTATCCCCAAAATAAGTGATAACCATAGCTAGCTTCATGTCAAGACCGTACATGAGTTAAATCCCACAAGCAAGTGATCAGAAATCCAAGCTAAATATTCCCACCCTGAGAACCTGGGGGGAGGGGGGGGAAACGGAAGAAAAGAGGCGAAAGAAAAACAGGTCAGTCAAAAAGACTGAGTAAGCCCTACTACAATCAATGTAAACTGGTAAAGTTAACTGGCATGAGAAGCAGGTATGATCATAAGGATAACAACATACTAGCATGATGAGTAACTAACAAGGTAGATAAAGGTGTCATCGCATAATCAGGTTTAAGGTTTTGCACCACAGGTGTACTAGCAAACTAACATGACTTGAATATATAAGTATTGATCCCTTGGCCCAAGCTTTGGCCCAATAACATGAAATGACCCTAATACAAGGTCCAACCAAACGGTCTAGTCGATCGGCTCCCTATAAGCCTAACTCGTCACGTGTTGGTGTCCATACGGCCCAAACATAATTGTAGTCAGACTGTGCCGGGTCTACCGTCGGGTGTATCAAGCCCTAGGGTGTCAACCCCTGGACACCATAATCATGCGTGCACAGTCTCGAACTACTGGTACCCGTGCATGTTTTCCCCGGCTTCGGACTGTGTGCACGACCATAGTCCGCCCGGAACTACACCGGCGTACCCTTCTGCCGTCGCTTTTGGTCACTTACCTCCAGTCCAGTAATCGTGCTCCCTCCCTAGCCTAGACCCTAGGGCCTTAATGATACAAACTTGGGATTACTGCTGGAGTGGACCCCCATTGCTAGGATTTTTCTAGTGGGTTAAGTACGGTTTAACCCTCTTGCTAATCATGGATTAACTTGGTTAAGTGTAACGATGAGTTCACGACTTAACCCTGATTAATCTACCAAGCCCAAATTGGTTAAGTATTAAGTGGACCATGACTTAACCCTAATCACGAGGCATTAATTAATTTAATGCGCCTTAACCTCTCACATTAGACCTTGTTGTGGTTACTAGTTAAGCCGGGCGGGTCCGGGTAGCTTTACACCACAACTTGGTCTAACCTCGGGTTCAAGGTACAACATGACCAACTTCTCACATTGGGTCCTATTGTTTGTAGCAACTAGTTAGGCCGGTCGGTTCTGGGTAGGTTTACGCTACAAACTCAACCCAACCTCGAGTTGGTCACACTTATCTTTTCTAAGTGTCATGTCCATCATGTTTCCAAAACATATTACAAACTTTCAAGCAATTGGGTAGACCTAACTTAATAGGTAAATTCCCAATGGGTAGACCTAACTTAATAGGTGAATTCCCAATCTTATGTTTTTATGTCTTTTAAGTTTACCCAACCCCAAACGCAATCCCATCGCTTACATATCCCAATAGCGCATAAAGGATAGAAAGAGGGAACTTGGCATAATCATGACATAAAAGTGTTGAAGCCACAAGTTTAACATGGTGGCATATGAAATGTACATATGTTCATATACTTGCATATTATATTTTTAGTCCTCAAAAGCATGCATAAAACCAAACTTAGCATATTGGTGATACATGGTGATAAATGACATGTAAAAATGGCCATAAGCTCGCATTTAGCCTCACATGCAAGTTATCATAAGAGATATGATAACTTACATGTTGCCAAAATGCAACCTTTAGCATAAAGCTTGAAGATTTATATTCATATACTCAAGATAAGCTTGCATAACATGATAACATGAACAAAATGATCACCCCAAACTTGCATAACATACATGGCAAACTTGCATATCATAACATAGCAAACTTGCATAACATAACATGGCAAACTTGCATATAAACTTGCATATCATAACATGATAAACTTGCATATCATAGCATAGCAAACTTGCATATAAACTTGCATATCATAACATGATAAACTTGCATATCATAGCATAGCAAACTTGCATATAAACTTGGATATCATAACATGATAAACTTGCATATCCTAACATATCAAACTTGCATAACATTACATAGTAAACTTGCATATTATGGCAAACTTGCATATCATACATTTAACTTTAGAGTTTAAGTATGAAAGTAGAATAGGGCTTACAATGCTTAGGAAGTCTCAAAAATATGACAAAGCCCTTATGCAATCAATTAAACCCCAAAATGCAAGCTTCAATAGAAAAACCCTTAAGCCAAAATGATCAAAACCCTTGCTTTATGATGCAAATATAGAAACTTGACTTGAATGCAAGCTAATGATGCTCATACAAGCTTGAAAACACTTGTATGCATGGAAAATCTCATAAAAATTTATTTAGGAATTTTATGAAGAGAGTGGAGACCATGAGAGGAATGATTTTGCCATAGTTTAGTTACTAGAATGAATAATGATGATTTAGGGTTAGGTTAGGGCCTTATTTATAGAGATTAGGACTAGTTTCAACCTTAGGATTAAACCCTAGTTCCAATCTCAGCCCTCAAAACCGAATCTGGCCCCCAAACTCAACACAAACCCAAAATGGTGCACCAGGCAAAACTGCCCGGCTGGACCAGGTCGACAGCCAAGTCGACAGGGCTGTCGACTTGGGTACAACCAAGTCGACTCCCAAGTCGACAAGGCTGTCGACTTGGGTGCTCTGGCGGGAATTTTCCCGCCTAGCCCAATCTGACCTAATTTTTCAAATTCAAACTTGAATTTGAAATCTGTTTTTACTTTGAGATTTTCTGAAAACTTCGTTGGGCCTTAATCGGGTCATACGGACTCCGATTTTCGAAAACTCGGACTCTATTTCGCGTATTTTTCCGAGACGAACGCAATGGCACAGCCAGTTTCCCTTGATTCAGATTTATAAATTAAATTCTGCCTCGATTTACGTTATAATAGGTTATTGAAAATACGGGATGTTACATTCTCCCCTCCTTAAAGGATTTCGTCCCCGAAATCTTCAAGTTAGGAATAACGTATCCTACCATCCAATCATCCATCTACTCAAAACATCATCCACGAGCAATCATTGTCCTTACAAGATTATAAATGTTGTATGAACATATGCAAAGGTGTGTGTATATGTCCTTATCTAATGCAAATGTCATCAATGCAAATTATGTTAGTGAAATGAATCCATATGTATGCAATTCCTAACATAATGTATAACATCTATATGTGTGCACATAACATACATCCATATGCAACATCCATGTGATAACACAAAAATTTTCATCCATGAATAAGCATAAATACTCATGCATATGCAATATGAGGAGTGTGTGAGCCGATCTAGTGCCTAACGTGTATAATGCATCCACGAGTAACCACTTGCAAACACTTGCAATCACTTGCAACCATCAAGCATAACATGTTTCAAACACATGTTTCATCCAAAGGGTTTCTACCTAAGGTTCTCATGACAAGATTTACACGATAAACTAGATAGTCAAGACAAACATGGATAGCAAAAGATATACTACAAAGAGATCGGGAGGATAAGCAAGATGTACTCCTTTTGGATTACAAGAAATCCCTTCCTAACCCAACCCATATTCTATAAAAGCCCAAAAGGTTTAGTCAACCACACGGACCCCTTCAGACCCTGACATGTATTACTAGTCAATAAGTCATACCCCCTTATGGAGTTTACAACAGAAATGGAATCGAGAATGGGACCGAGAGGATATATGTAAAAGATAACATGCAAGTGAGTTCCACAGGAAAACAAGGATCAAGGATATGCTCTTAAAAAGAGACATGATGCGCGTATTCTAAGTCACGTTTCCTTGAGCTTAACTCCACTGTGCTTTGACCGTCTTTTACCTCATGATTTCTTGGCTTCTTAACTCTTATTTCCAAATATGAGTTGGAACCCATTTCATTGTCGCCTCTCGTCTTCCTCTTTCACTTACTCTTCTATCATTCTTGGCTTAAACATAACTATGACCTCATGGTTTCATGCAAGCTCTCCAAAATTCACCAGTGAACCCTTGATCTCGTTTACTTACTATAAAGTAATCCATGCAGCAGAACTTTTCTTGAAAATACCAATCCACGTTGCCAATCGCTCTTACCAACGTGATTTTCTATAACTCATGCTTGAACGAAATGAACCATCCGCCTGTGAATGATAGGCCGTACTTAGATTCAGTTGCTTGCCCATGACTTCCCGTAGACTATCCCAAAACTGGCTAGTGAAGATTGAGTCATGGTTACTAATTATAATTTAGGGAACCTCGTGCAACCGCTTTATTTCTTGAAAGTAAACTGTCGCTAGCTATGATGCAGTCCTTTCGCTCTTTACCGGAGTGAAATGATCACTCTTCGTGAGTCTACCTACTATGACCGACATGCTCGTATTCCCTTTCCTTGATCTAGGCAGTCCATCCACGAAATCCTTCGTGACGCTTTACTACTTCCATTGCGGGGACCTCCAATGGATGTAATAGCCCATCGGGCTTTTTATGACTCGGCCTTAATCTGTTGGCACAACATGCACCTTGGGACAAACTCGGCCACCTCCTCGGGTGATGTGCATCGTCAAGAACCTTTTCTCTCTCATCGCGTCTTAGCCATCCCTTGTCATCTATAGCGAGGTGACTTACTATCTAGCCTCGAATCAACTTGTCCATGATCTAGGCTAAATGCGGGTCTTCTTTCTGCGAAGTCCCTACTTGATCCAGAAGGGTAGGTCTAAACTCAAGGGACGCTAACTGACTAATTGAACTGAGAAAGCTTCTTACTTCAATTGTCCTCGTCGGAGCTTTCCGGTCTTAAACCGCGACCATTTTAGCAGGGTCCACCACTAAGCCTTGCTTAGAAATTATGTGCCCAAGAAATCTAACTTCTTTTTCTTCAAATTGACATTTGGAGAACTTGGCCTTCAACTGATGCGCTCTAAGCGTATCCATCACCTCCACGAGATGCCTTGCGTGCTCTTCCTCATCCTTAGAGAAGATCAGAATATCATCCACGAAAACCACGACGAACTTGTTCAAGAACTCCCTGAACACCCTACTCATCAAGTCCACGAAATATGCGCATGCATTAGTCAAGCCGAACGGCATGAAAAGCCATTCGAAGAATCCATCTGGAGTTCTGAACGCAATCTTGTCTATACTATCTTCAGCTACCCTAAGCTGATGGAATCCCGTAGCAAGATCAAGCTGAGAGAAAACAGAAGCACCGACAAGCTGGTCAAAGAGATCATCAATCCTTGGTAACGGGTGTCTGTTCTCCTTAGTCAGCTTATTCAACTCTCGATAGTCAACACAAAGTCGGAGAGAACCATCTGCCTTGGTAGCAAATACCACAGGCGCTCCCCATTCAGATATACTTCGTCTAATGAAGTTCTTCTCAAGCAACTCCTTCACTTGCTTACTTAGCTCCCGCCTTTCACGCGGAGCCATGTGCCGAACGGGCAAAGAAACCGGCTTTGCATTATCCACCAGATAAATGCGGAAATCAATCTCTCGCTTAGGGGGCAACCCCCTAACTTCATCGAAAACATCCGGATACTCTCGAACCACTCTCAAAGACTGAAGAGTTTCCATTGACGAGTCAAGTGATTCAAGATAGCACAACATGACGGGACCTCTCGGATTACAAGAAATCTCTAGGGTGTTTCCGAGGCGAGTCACGAGCCTCACAACCCTATGCTCACAATCAAGGATGGCTCCATATCTAGACAACCAATCCATGCCCAATATCAATCCGTATCCCCTAAAACCAAGAAAATAAGCACTACACAAGAACTCTACACTCAGTATAGAGATCCTCAAATCCCCACATATCATAGACAGATGGGCGGAACCCCCAATAGGATTTGAGACACAAACGGGATCCTCTACCAAGCTAGTACTAAGGTGCAAACTATCAACAAGATCAGATGAGATAAAGCTATGCAATGCACCAGAATCAAACAAGGTACGAACTGGAAAATCAGAAATATATACAAGGCTCTCAACAGAAATACTACCTCGATCGGGAACTGGAGCGGCATTGAGAGCATGAACTTGCCCTCCTGAAGGTCCAGCATGCTGAGTCTGACCCTGGCCCTGCCCTTGCTTCTTCGGGCAATCCTTACTGAAATGTCCAGTCTCACCGCAGAAAAAGCATTCACCATTCTTCCTTTTCCTCTTCTTACAATCCTTAATAAGATGCCCAACTGAACCGCAATAATGGCACTTCCCCTTGTTGTTATTGCCCTTGTTGTTGTTCCCCTTGTTGCCTTGACTCTTGTTCTTGTTCTTATTGCCTTGACTGCTCTGACCGCTTGGATTACCCTGATTTCCTTTCCACTGAGAATCTGTAACACCCCGAATTTTGGTTAATGCTAAAATTCACTAATTGCAGAATAAATAATCTCAAATGTGATAATTGGGGGAAACGGGCTGCGTCATTGCGTTCGTCTCGGAAAAATACGCAGAATCGAGTCCGAAATTTTGTAAATCGGAGTCCGTATGGCCCAGTTATGGCCCAATGAAGTTTGCAGAAAATTCAAAGTTAAAAACAGATTTAAAAATTAAAAATCAGATTTCGAAATTGGAGCCAGCAGGGGGCCAGGCGGGAAACTTCCCGCCCTACCCATGTCGACAGGGCTGTCGACAGGCCTGTCGACGGGGGAGTCGACTGCCCTGTCGACTTGCCTGTCGACACAGGGTGTCGAGCCAGTTGGCTTGGGTGCACCAGATCTGGTTTTCTGGCTAGGGCTGGGCTGTGTTCTAGAGACTTCCTAAATCTGACGGACCTAATCTAGCCTAGGGTTAATCCTATGGTCTAAAACACACCCTAATCTTATAAATATACCCTAATGCAAGCCTAATCCATACTAAAAATAGAAATGATGGCATCATGCCGCCAAAATCAAACTTAGGAGGAGCCTCCACTAGTTTATGAAGGAAGTTGCAAGCTAATCAACCTCTAATCATCATCTCCTTCAAATATTGCAACTAGTTTTACTTCATAAGTTTGCTAATCTTGGTTTTGGTGAGTTCCTATGCCTTTAGCAAGTAATTGCTAAACTAATTAGGATACGATATTAGGAGGCTATGGATGTAAATGTGGATTATGCAAGTTGTGGTTGTCATATGTTATAAGTTAATATGTAAACTTGCCTCTTTTTATGATATGATGTGTCATGTAAGTTCATATGCAAGTTTTATGCAAGTTTATATGTAAGATCATATGCAAGTTAGTCTCTTTTTATGATATGCATAACATATGCGAGTTTGCCTTTGTGATATGACATGATTCATGTGCAAGTTAGTCTCTTTTTATGATATGCATAACATATGCGAGTTTGCCTTTGTGATATGACATGATTCATGTGCAAGTTAGTCTCTTTTTATGATATGCATAACATATGCAAGTTTGCCTTTGTGATATGACATGATATGCAAGTTGATATGCAAGTTCATATGCAAGTTTTATGCAAGTTCATATGCAAGTTCATATGCAAGTTTTATGCAAGTTCATATGCAAGTTCATATGCAAGTTTTATGCAAGTTCATATGCAAGTTCATATGCAAGTTTTATGCAAGTTCATATGCAAGTTCATATGCAAGTTTTATGCAAGTTTATATGCAAGTTCATATGCAAGTTTGTTATGATGTACATAACATATGCAAGGTTGTCCCTATGTATGACATGTTATGTAAACGAATTACGTGGGAAACGATGGGGTTAATATGCATGATTATAAAAAGGTGTAGAGTTGTTAGGATTAAGCATAACATAAAATGAATGGACATAATTGGGAATTTACCTATTAAGTTAGGTCTACCCACATTATGGAGTTGGGAATTTACCTATTAAGTTAGGTCTACCCACACTATGGAATTGGGAATTTACCTATTGAGTTAGGTCTACCCATATTCTTAAAAATGTGTAATTAATTAGGGATAATAAATTATGGGGGTGATTAATTAGGTGTAATTAATCAACTAAGACACGAGGTTGGACCCTTTTGTAGCGGAAGTCTGCCCGGAACCGACCGGCCATCCAGCGGCTACAAATGATTGGCCCAATGTGAGAGGTCTTAGTCATAAATTAAATACGTGATTAAAGTAAAGACACGAGGTTAGACCCTTTTGATGACAGAAGTCTGCCCGGAACCAACCGGCATATCCAGCAGTCATAAAAGACGGTCTAATGTGAGAGGTCTTTATGAGGTCATGATCTTAATTAATTAATTAAGAAACACTTAACCATATTAGCATGTAGAGGGACATGAGGGGTTAAGTGGGTGCCTTGGGTGGCATGTGGAAATCTAGTGGGTTGCCTTGGGTGGCAATAGAAAATACGATTAGAATACTTAACCAAGTGGAAACATGTAATTAAACATGATTAAAGGGTTAAGTGGGATGCACTAGAAAAAGGGACAAGCTAAGATGGGTAGCTTGTGGGGGGCCCATTTCAACCAGTAACCCATAAGTATCTTATTGGGCTCGACCCATGTCGAGGACGGGACACGCGTACTGGGCTTGACTATAAGAGGCCAAAACGGGTTAGCGGTGGCAACGCAAGTCCAACGGGTTTCATATGCGTGTGTGAACCCGGTCTGGTAGGTAAGACGTTGTTGCATCGTGTAGATATAAGCCGTGCACCGTTAATTATATCGGGTTGCCACTTTGGGGAGTGATACACCCCACTGTGGGGCCGACACGGGTATCTACGGTAGGGAGCCGATCGCTTGGGAGTAGTGGGTACACCTAGTGAAGATAGGGGCAGACGGCACCTATGTAGTCAGCTAGGGGTACACGAAACTACTGGGTAAAATTTCTAAGTCCTTGAGAGGGATCAACCTTTAAGTAGGAACGACTGGTGTGGTGCAGTGTAGTAATTATCCTTGGGTGGGTAAATGCGTCTTTATCGTGATCTTAGCTCATTCTAAGTCTGATTGGCTACTGAGTGTAGTCATTTATCCCCAGTCACACCATACCAAGTTATATCATACCCTAATTACTTTAATGATTGCATTGTTAAAGTTATAGGACTCGCTCAGACTTATGTCTGACCCCGTTGTTTTTATTTTTTTTTCCAACCCTCAGGTTCTCAGAGTGGGCCCAGCACGAGTGGGCTTTGATCAGGCTACTTCTATTACTCTCTTGGAGCTTGGACCCTAGATGTAGAGCTCAGCTTACCCTTTTTGCTTTTATGGCTATTAGTTCATGTACTGGGATTATGTCTTTTATTTATCAGGATGGATATTTTGTACTTGACTCTTATTATGGTTTTGTGATGTAACCAAACATGTTTTGCTTTCCGCCGAAATGAAATGATGTTTTAAATTCTCAAGTATTATTTATATCTGTCTTGTTGAAATTTTCTGTTCTATATTCACTTAAAATACTCCACCGATGTTATGGCATTCCCTTAGTGAGTGACCGTAGCGGGTGTGGGGTGTTACACGTGGTATCAGAGCAAAGGTTACCGGAACAGATAAAATTTTTAGAAAACTATTTTTCTAAAAACATTTTTGGGAGAGATATTTTCAAAAACATGTCTTTAAAGAGAAAAGTTTTTAATAAAAGCATAATCCCTAATAGCCATATCTTTATCCTTCGAATTCTCCGTTTTGAATCTTTCCTTTTTCGTTTCAGCATGGCCGAGGATCTTAACTTTCCGGAGGGTGTGACGATACCAGTATGGTATAGGAGATTGATGGAGGCTAGGGCCCCCACTGCGGGTCCAGCAAATGTTCCTCCACCAACCGTGGCACCCGATCTTCCTCCTCCCCCACCTCCTCGCACGGATACTTTTGCTAAGACTTGTAAGGAATTCAAAGCTATGGGAGGAAAACCTTTTCAAGGATCTGAAACTTTTGTGGAGGCTAGAGATTGGCTTAAGGAGGTGGAAGAGTTGGTAGATATCTACGAGATGGAAGAAGGAAAGAAAGTCAAGTTAGCTGCTTGGTTAATGAAGGGAGAGGCCTCATTCTGGTGGGAGGTCACTAATGGAGAACGCCCCGTTGACTCTTGGGCGGATTTTAGGCAATGATTTGTGGCAAAGTTTCTCACAAGGGCGGAGGAAAACTTGTATATGGAAAGGTTCTTGACTCTAAAGCAAGGAAATCTCTCAGTGAAGGAATATGTCAACAAGTTTAATCAATTGGCAAGGTTTGGCCTAGACATGGTGAATACACCGGAGAAGAAGGCTTTGAGGTTCGTGAAAGGTTTGAATGAACCAATGCATGGGTTGGCTATGACTCATATCCCTATGGGGGCAACCTTTGAGAAGCTAGTTGACATGGCACTCATGCATGAAGAAGAGAAGGGTCCCAATGCTAATAAGGCACCCGAGAAGAAGGGAGATCAAAAGAGACCTCAGCAACAACAGCAAAACAAAGGTGGGAAAGGAAACGGTGGCAAGGGGAAGAAGAAGTGCTTCAATTGTGGGATACCAGGTCACATAAGCAAAGATTGTAGAAAGAAGAAGAAGACTGGTTGCTTTCATTGTGGCGAAGCAGGGCATCTAGTGAAGGATTGCCCTAAGAAGGGGCAAAGGACGGGATCTACCTCAGGAGGACAGGTGCAAGCTCCTATGGCACCGGGTCAGGCTAGGGGGCAAGTACAGGCTCTCGCGGTTCCACCGATTCAGGAAAGAGGTAGAACTATTTCCGTTGAAAGTCTGGTTTTTCTATTTGATCATCCTGTCCGAACATTGTTTGATTCTGGCGCATCGCATTCGTTTATCTCATCATCATTAGTTGAGTCACTGCACTTAGACACCAGTCTGGTAGATGATCCCTTGGTTGTTTCAAACCCAATTGGGGGCTCCACTTACTTGTCCATGATATGTTTGAGTTTGAAGATTTCTATACTTAGCATTGAGTTTAGATGTGATGCTTTTGTGTTGGGCTTCACGGGCTATGGGTTGATTTTGGGCATGGACTGGTTATCCAGTAATGGTGCCGTTCTTGATTGCGAAAGGAGAGTTGTTAGGCTCATGACCCGCTTGGGTAACACTCTCGAGATCTCTTGTAATCCCATGGATTCTGTTATGCTAAGTTATCTTGAATCGCTTGACGCTTCGGTCGAAAGTTTGCAATCTGTTAGAGTGGTCCGGTAATACTCGGATGTGTTTGAGGAGGTGAAGGGCTTACCTCCGAAGCGGGAGATTGACTTCCGAATATAACTGGTGGATAATGCTAAACCTGTATCTTTACCAGTGCGCCACATGGCTCCTCGTGAGAGGAGGGAACTCCATAAGCAAGTAGGGGAGTTGCTTGAGAAGGGGTTCATAAGACGAAGTATATCGGAGTGGGGTGCTCCAGTAGTTTTTGCTACAAAGGCGGATGGGTCCCTCAGGCTTTGTGTAGACTATAGAGAACTCAACAAGCTCACAAAGAAGAATAGACACCCATTGCCGAGGATTGATGATCTTTTCGATCAATTGGTTGGCGCTTCAGTATTTTCTCAATTGGACTTAGCCACGGGGTTTCATCAGTTGAGGGTGGCTGAGGATAGCATAGACAAGACTGCCTTTAGAACTCCGGATGGTTTCTATGAGTGGCTGGTGATGCCATTTGGGTTGACGAACGCCCCTGCATACTTTGTTGATTTGATGAGTAGGGTGTTCAGGGAGTTCCTTAATAAGTTCGTGGTGGTCTTTGTGGATGATATCTTAGTATTTTCTAAGAGTGAAGAACAGCATGCCCTACATCTTGGGGAGGTGTTGAAGACTCTTCGAGCACATAGCCTTAAGGCTAAATTCTCTAAATGTCACTTCTGGAGGAAGGAAGTGCGGTTCTTGGGGCACGTGGTCTCCAAGGAAGGGATAGCTGTGGATCCCGCAAAGGTAGTATCAATTCAGGATTGGAAGGTTCCGAAGAATGCTACCGAAGTGAGAAGTTTCTTGGGTTTGGCGGGTTATTATAGGAAGTTTATCAAAGACTTCGCGAAGATATCAGCCCCATTAACCCGCTTAACGAAGAAGAATCTTGTTTTCACATGGGACGTAGATTGTGATGATGCGTTCTGACGATTAAAGAGAGCTTTAACCACTGCTCCAGTTTTAGTATTGCCAGATGGGAGTAAGCCATTTGTTGTCTATACCGATGCTTGTGGGACAAGACTAGGCGCAGTCTTAATGCAAGAGGGAAGGGTAATAGCCTATGGTGGAAGGCAGTTGAGAATGCATGAGAAAAATTACCCTACCCATGATTTAGAGTTGGCCGCTATTGTTTTCGCGCTTAAGATTTGGCGCCATTATCTTCTTGGTGAGAGATTCGAATTGTTCACTGACCACAAATCATTGAAGTACTTGTTTTCTCAGAAGGATTTGAATTTGAGACAGCAAAGGTGGATGGAGTTCTTAGCATCCTATGATTTCGAGATAGCGTATACCCCTGGCAAGGGTAACGTGGTGGCGGACGCCTTGAGCAGAAAGAGGTTGTCCTTGAGTCCATTGTTCGTGGAACGACGAAGCTTGGAATTTATCTCGATGTTTGATTTCAGACCTTCCATTGACTATATACCCGGTTTGCTAGCATCCTTGGAGGTTAGACCTACTCTTTTGGGGCGGATTGGAGAAGCACAGAGGGACGACCCACAGTCGGTTGAGTTGGTAGAGAGGCTCATAAGGGGGGAGTCGTCCAGCCATTTGAGTAGGTACACCCTAGACGATAGGGGGTGCTTGCGTAGAGACGGTAGACTTTGTGTACCGCAAGACGAGGGTTTGAGGAAGGCTATTCTTGATGATGCACACCGTTCTAGGATGACCATCCATCCCGGTGGGGACAAGATGTACCAAGATATGAAGCGGGTTTTCTTCTGGGCCGGTATGAAGAAAGATGTGGCCGAATATGTCGCTCGATGCTTGGTCTGCCAACAAGTGAAGGCGGAGCAAAAGAAACCAGGTGGGTTGCTTCACCCATTGGAAGTTCCGCAATGGAAGTGGGATAGCGTCTCGATGGATTTTATTGACGGGTTACCCAGATCGAGAAAGGGTAATACGGGAATTTGGGTTGTGGTAGACAGACTTACTAAAAGCGCCCATTTCATACCTGTGAAGAGCAAGAGGACTGCTCCATGGCTAGCTTCAGTATATCTTCGAGAGATAGTTCGATTGCATGGGCTACCCTCTAGCATAGTGAGTGATCGAGATCCTATCTTCACTAGCGAGTTCTGGAGAAGCTTGCAAGAAGCAGTGGGGACTCAATTATGTCTGAGCACCGCATATCATCCTCAGACGGACGGCCAGACTGAGAGGGTGAATCGTGTCCTAGAAGACCTTTTGAGGCTTTGTATCTTGGATTTTGGAGGTACATGGGAAGAGAATCTTCCATTGGTGGAGTTCGCATATAATAATAGCTTTCAGTCCAGTATTGGTATGGCTCCTTTCGAAGCTCTTTATGGAAGGCCTTGTCGATCACCTGCATGTTGGTGGGAATCTACGGATAAGATCTTGCTTGGGCCTGATATGGTTAGGGAGACTTCTGAGAAGATTGACTTGATTCGAAGGAGGATGAAAGCAGCGCAGGATAGGCAAAAATCTTATGCGGACAAGAGAAGGACGGATCTTGAGTTTGAAGTTGGGGACATGGTCTTTGTCAAAGTGTCTCCGTTACGAAATGTGGTTCGCTTTGGATCTGTTGGGAAGTTAGCACCAAGGTTCGTAGGGCCATTTCCTATTAAGGAAAGGATTGGATGGATGGCATATAGAGTGGAGTTGCCCGACAGACTTAGTGGTGTACATGATGTATTCCATGTGTCCCATTTGAGGAAGTGCTTACATGAGGCCGCAGAGGTGGTAGAGCCGAGCTTGCTTAAAGAAGTGGAAGTAGAGCGTGATGCGACTATTCGACGAGCTCCTACCCGCATCCTTGGGTCAGAGACTAGGAAATTAAGGAATCGAGAGGTTCAACTAGTCAAAGTACAATGGGGAGAAGACGAGAGCAACGCAACTTGGGAAACGGAAGCGAAGATGCGTTCATTTTACCCGTTCCTTTTTGAGGGTATGTCTTTTAACTTCTCCTTTATCGTTTGTCTAGTACTTATCTTATCTTTAGTATGTCCTCTCATTTGTACCTTTGACCTTTAGATAGGGTAAACCTATGGTTGAAACATGTGTTTGAGACATGTTATGTTTGATGGATGCATGTGGATGCAAGTGGTTGCTAGTGGTTGCCCGTGGATGCATATATACACACTCTAGGCACTAGATCGGCTCAATCACTTCATATTGCATATTGCATAAAATTGTGTGCAGGAAGCTATATTTATGGATGTATAATCATTGTGTTATCATATGGATGATGCATTTTGGTGAATGATTGTGCACTCATGTAGATATTGTATGTGTCGATAGGGTTCTCTCGCATACATAATGGATGCATGGCACTATCATGGTTTGCATATGTTCATACATTAGATAGGGAACATATACACACACTTTTTGCATATGCTCATACATCATTAGAAATTGTTTTAAGGACAATGGATGCCCGTGTTTGATGGATTGAGTAGATGGTTGTTTGGATGGTAGGATATGCATTCTCCTTAGCTTAGAGATTTCGGGGACGAAATCCTTTAAGGAGGGGAGAATGTAACACCCCGAATTTCGGTTAATGCTAAAATTCACTAATTGCAGAATAAATAATCTCAAATGTGAGAATTGGGGGAAACGGGCTGCGTCATTGCGTTCGTCTCGGAAAAATACGCAGAATCGAGTTCGAAATTTTGTAAATCGGAGTCCGTATGGCCTAGTTATGGCCCAATGAAGTTTGCAGAAAATTCAAAGTTAAAAACAGATTTAAAAATTAAAAATCAGATTTCGAAATTGGAGCCAGCAGGGGGCCAGGCGGGAAACTTCCCGCCCAACCCATGTCGACAGGGCTGTCGACAGGCCTGTCGACTGGGGAGTCGACTGCCCTGTCGACTTGCCTGTCGACACAGGGTGTCGAGCCAGTTGGCTTGGGTGCACCAGATCTGGTTTTCTGGCTTGGGCTGGGCTGTGTTCTAGAGACTTCCTAAATTTGACGGACCTAATCTAGCCTAGGGTTAATCCTATGGTCTAAAACACACCCTAATCCTATAAATATACCCTAATGCAAGCCTAATCCATAATAAAAATAGAAATGATGGCATCATGCCGCCAAAATCAAACTTAGGAGGAGCCTCCACTAGTTTATGAAGGAAGTTGCAAGCTAATCAACCTCTAATCATCATCTCCTTCAAATATTGCAACTAGTTTTACTTCATAAGTTTGCTAATCTTGGTTTTGGTGAGTTCCTATGCCTTTAGCAAGTAATTGCTAAACTAATTAGGATACGATATTAGGAGGCTATGGATGTAAATGTGGATTATGCAAGTTGTGGTTGTCATATGTTATAAGTTCATATGTAAACTTGCCTCATTTTATGATATGATGTGTCATGTAAGTTCATATGCAAGTTTTATGCAAGTTTATATGTAAGATCATATGCAAGTTAGTCTCTTTTTATGATATGCATAACATATGCGAGTTTGCCTTTGTGATATGACATGATTCATGTGCAAGTTAGTCTCTTTTTATGATATGCATAACATATGCGAGTTTGCCTTTGTGATATGACATGATTCATGTGCAAGTTAGTCTCTTTTTATGATATGCATAACATATGCGAGTTTGCCTTTGTGATATGACATGATTCATGTGCAAGTTAGTCTCTTTTTATGATATGCATAACATATGCAAGTTTGCCTTTGTGATATGACATGATATGCAAGTTGATATGCAAGTTCATATGCAAGTTTTATGCAAGTTCATATGCAAGTTCATATGCAAGTTTTATGCAAGTTCATATGCAAGTTCATATGCAAGTTTTATGCAAGTTCATATGCAAGTTCATATGCAAGTTTTATGCAAGTTCATATGCAAGTTCATATGCAAGTTTTATGCAAGTTTATATGCAAGTTCATATGCAAGTTTGTTATGATGTACATAACATATGCAAGGTTGTCCCTATGTATGACATGTTATGTAAACGAATTACGTGGGAAACGATGGGGTTAATATGCATGATTATAAAAAGGTGTAGAGTTGTTAGGATTAAGCATAACATAAAATGAATGGACATAATTGGGAATTTACCTATTAAGTTAGGTCTACCCACATTATGGAGTTGGGAATTTACCTATTAAGTTAGGTCTACCCACACTATGGAATTGGGAATTTACCTATTGAGTTAGGTCTACCCATATTCTTAAAAATGTGTAATTAATTAGGGATAATAAATTATGGGGGTGATTAATTAGGTGTAATTAATCAACTAAGACACGAGGTTGGACCCTTTTGTAGCGGAAGTCTGCCCGGAACCGACCGGCCATCCAGCGGCTACAAATGATTGGCCCAATGTGAGAGGTCTTAGTCATAAATTAAATACGTGATTAAAGTAAAGACACGAGGTTAGACCCTTTTGATGACAGAAGTCTGCCCGGAACCAACCGGCATATCCAGCAGTCATAAAAGACGGTCTAATGTGAGAGGTCTTTAAGAGGTCATGATCTTAATTAATTAATTAATTAAGAAACACTTAACCATATTAGCATGTAGAGGGACATGAGGGGTTAAGTGGGTGCCTTGGGTGGCATGTGGAAATCTAGTGGGTTGCCTTGGGTGGCAATAGAAAATACGATTAGAATACTTAACCAAGTGGAAACATGTAATTAAACATGATTAAAGGGTTAAGTGGGATGCACTAGAAAAAGGGACAAGCTTAGGTGGGTAGCTTGTGGGGGGCCCATTTCAACCAGTAACCCATATGTATCTTATTGGGCTCGACCCATGTCGAGGACGGGACATGCGTACTGGGCTTGACTATAAGAGGCCAAAACGGGTTAGCGGTGGCAACGCAAGTTCAACGGGTTTCATATGCGTGTGTGAACCCGGGCTGGTAGGTAAGACGTTGTTGCATCGTGTAGATATAAGCCGTGCACCGTTAATTATATCGGGTTGCCTCTTTGGGGAGTGATACACCCCACTGTGGGGCCGGCACGGGTATCTACGGTAGGGAGCCGATCGCTTGGGAGTAGTGGGTACACCTAGTGAAGATAGGGGCAGACGGCACCTATGTAGTCAGCTAGGGGTAAACGAAACTACTGGGTAAAATTTCTAAGTCCTTGAGAGGGATCAACCTTTAAGTAGGAACGACTGGTGTGGTGCAGTGTAGTAATTATCCTTGGGTGGGTAAATGCGTCTTTATCGTGATCTTAGCTCATTCTAAGTCTGATTGGCTACTGAGTGTAGTCATTTATCCCCAGTCACACCGTACCAAGTTATATCATACCCTAATTACTTTAATGATTGCATTGTTAAAGTTATAGGACTCGCTCAGACTTATGTCTGACCCCGTTGTTTTTATTTTTTTTTCCAACCCTCAGGTTCTCAGAGTGGGCCCAGCACGAGTGGGCTTTGATCAGGCTACTTCTATTACTCTCTTGGAGCTTGGACCCTAGATGTAGAGCTCAGCTTACCCTTTTTGCTTTTATGGCTATTAGTTCATGTACTAGGATTATGTCTTTTATTTATCAGGATGGATATTTTGTACTTGACTCTTATTATGGTTTTGTGATGTAACCAAACATGTTTTGATTTCCGCCAAAATGAAATGATGTTTTAAATTCTCAAGTATTATTTATATCTGTCTTGTTGAAATTTTCTGTTCTATATTCACTTAAAATACTCCACCGATGTTATGGCATTCCCTTAGTGAGTGACCGTAGCGGGTGTGGGGTGTTACAGAATCAGTCTTCTTGGCTTGAGTATCATTCATCTTGATCTCCTTCTTGTCACTCCTATTCTCTTCATCGAGTAGGGCCATATTCACCAAGCTCTAGAAAGTTGCCCCCAAGGGTATATGAGTCATGGCTAAACCACGTAATGGCTCGTTTAATCCTAGAGCAAAGTATAGGGCCTTCTTCTGAGCTGTGTTAACCAAGTCCAAACCGACCCGAGCCAGTTGATTAAACTTATCTATGTATTCCCTAATAGTCATGTCCCCTTGCTTCAGTGATAGGAACCTTAGTCCAAACTTTCCCGAAAGTCATCCCAAGTCTCAATTGGCCTAGTAACGGTGGTGACCACCCACCAACGTGCAGCTTCTTCCTTTAGCAACCACACTGCTAATAAAACCTTCCTACGGTCATCTATATCAAAGAAGGCAAAAAGATCTTCGGTTTCTTTCAACCAATTCCTTGCCTCTACATGAGTCTCGGTTCCAAAGAAATTCTTGCAACCCATCGCCTTAAAGTCTTTGCAAATCTCTGCGAAGTCAGCTTGAGGATGCTGAGGGGGAGGAGGAAGAGGAACCTCAGCGACAGGAGGAGGAGGAACATTAACTACCGGAGGAGGAGGAGGAGGAACATCTGCGGGGCCGGCTTCGGTCGCCCTAGCCTCCAAAAGTCTCCTATACCAAACCGGTACGTGTTCTTCCTCCAGAATAGCGAAGTTATCGGCCATACTAAAAACGAAGAAAAGACATATTCAAAATGGAGAAAAACGAAGGAATTTTTCTAATGGCTTTTTGGGGAATAGCCTTTAAAATAAACAAGACTTTTCTTTGGAAAATACTTTATACTTGGTTTTGAAAATAGTTTTCCAAAAGTTTTAAAAACCTTTTTGTTCCTTCTCGTAAACCATATGCTCTGATACCAAATGTAACACCCCACCTCTGCCAGGGTGGCTCTTGCAAGCACTCTGACTTTGGAGGAGCGTTTGAATCAGGTAAACATGCACAATGATATATCAAGGCAGAACAAGAACATATGTATATATATAAACAGGGTAAATAAGATAAGTAAAACAGCGGAAGATTTCAAACCATTTCAAAACAAGTCTAGTACAACTTAATGTCAACTTTCCAAATACACAAGTCTAGATAAAAACAACATCACTGAAAAAAACTAAAATACATAAGTACTATCCCCAAAATAAGTGATAACCATAGCTAGCTTCATGTCAACACCGTACATGAGCTAAAATCCCACAAGCAAGCGATAAGAAATCCAAGCTAAGCTCCAATATTCCCACCCTGAGAACCTGGGGGGGGAGGGGGGGAAACGGAAGAAAAGAGGCGAAAGAAAAACAGGTCAGTCAAAAAGACTGAGTAAGCCCTACTACAATCAATGTAAACTGGTAAAGTTAACTGGCATGAGAAGCAGGTATGATCATAAGGATAACAACATACTAGCATGATGAGTAACTAACAAGGTAGATAAAGGTGTCATCGCATAATCAGGTTTAAGGTTTTGCACCACAGGTGTACTAGCAAACTAACATGACTTGAATATACAAGTATTGATCCCTTGGCCCAAGCTTTGGCCCAATAACATGAAATGACCCTAATACAAGGTCCAACCAAACGGTCTAGTCGATCGGCTCCCTATAAGCCAAACTCGTCACGTGTTGGTGTCCATACGGCCCAAACATAATTGTAGTCAGACTGTGCCGGGTCTCCCGTCGGGTGTATCAAGCCCTAGGGTGTCAACCCCTGGACACCATAATCATGCGTGCACAGTCTCGAACTACTGGTACCCGTGCATGTTTTCCCCGGCTTCGGACTGTGTGCACGACCATAGTCCGCCCGGAACTACACCGGCGTACCCTTCTGCCGTCGCTTTTGGTCGCTTACCTCCAGTCCAGTAATCGTGCTCCCTCCCTAGCCTAGACCCTAGGGCCTTAATGATACAAACTTGGGATTACTGCTGGAGTGGACCCCCATTGCTAGGATTTTTCTAGTGGGTTAAGTACGGTTTAACCCTCTTGCTAATCATGGATTAACTTGGTTAAGTGTAACGATGAGTTCACGACTTAACCCTGATTAATCTACCAAGCCCAAATTGGTTAAGTATTAAGTGGACCATGAATTAACCCTAATCACGAGGCATTAATTAATTTAATGCGCCTTAACCTCTCACATTAGAACTTGTTGTGGTTACTAGTTAAGTCGGGCGGGTCCGGGTAGCTTTACACCACAACCTGGTCTAACCTCGGGTTCAAGGTACAACATGACCAACTTCTCACATTGGGTCCTATTGTTTGTAGCAACTAGTTAGGCCGGTCGGTTCCGGGTAGGTTTACGCTACAAACTCAACCCAACCTCGAGTTGGTCACACTTATCTTTTATAAGTGTCATGTCCATCATGTTTCCAAAACATATTACAAACTTTCAAGCAATTGGGTAGACCTAACTTAATAGGTAAATTCCCAATGGGTAGACCTAACTTAATAGGTAAATTCCCAATCTTATGTTTTTATGTCTTTTAAGTTTACCCAACCCCAAACGCAATCCCATCGCTTAGATATCGCAATAGCGCATAAAGGATAGAAAGAGGGAACTTGGCATAATCATGACATAAAAGTGTTGAAGCCACAAGTTTAACATGGTGGCATATGAAATGTACATATGTTCATATACTTGCATATTATATTTTTAGGCCTCAAAAGCATGCATAAAACCAAACTTAGCATATTGGTGATACATGGTGATAAATGACATGTAAAAATGGCCATAAGCTCGCATTTAGCCTCACATGCAAGTTATCATAAGAGATATGATAACTTACATGTTGCCAAAATGCAACCTTTAGCATAAAGCTTGAAGCTTTATGTTCATATACTCAAGATAAGCTTGCATAACATGATAACATGAACAAAATGATCACCCCAAACTTGCATTACATACATGGCAAACTTGCATATCATAACATAGCAAACTTGCATAACATAACATGGCAAACTTGCATATAAACTTGCATATCATAACATGATAAACTTGCATATCATAGCATAGCAAACTTGCATATAAACTTGCATATCATAACATGATAAACTTGCATATCATAGCATAGCAAACTTGCATATAAACTTGCATATCATAACATGATAAACTTGCATATCCTAACATATCAAACTTGCATAACATTACATAGTAAACTTGCATATTATGGCAAACTTGCATATCATACATTTAACTTTAGAGTTTAAGTATGAAAGTAGAATAGGGCTTACAATGCTTAGGAAGTCACAAAAATATGACAAAGCCCTTATGCAATCAATTAAACCCCAAAACGCAAGCTTCAATAGAAAAACCCTTAAGCCAAAATGATCAAAACCCTTGCTTTATGATACAAATATAGAAACTTGACTTGAATGCAAGCTAATGATGCTCATACAAGCTTGAAAACACTTGTATGCATGGAAAATCTCATAAAAATTTATTTAGGAATTTTATGAAGAGAGTGGAGGCCATGAGAGGAATGATTTTGCCATAGTTTAGTTACTAGAATGAATAATGATGATTTAGGGTTAGGTTAGGGCCTTATTTATAGAGATTAGGACTAGTTTCAACCTTAGGATTAAACCCTAGTTCCAATCTCAGCCCTCAAAACCGAATATGGCCCCCAAACTCAACCCAAACCCAAAATGGTGCACCAGGCAAAACTGCCCGGCTGGACCAGGTCGACAGCCAAGTCGACAGGGCTGTCGACTTGGGTCCAACCAAGTCGACTCCCAAGTCGACAGGGCTGTCGACTTGGGTGCTCTGGCGGGAATTTTCCCGCCTAGCCCAATCTGACCTAATTTTTCAAATTCAAACTGGAATTTGAAATCTGTTTTTACTTTGAGATTTTCTGAAAACTTCGTTGGGCCTTAATCGGGTCATACGGACTCCGATTTTCGAAAACTCGGACTCTATTTCGCGTATTTTTCCGAGACGAACGCAATGGCACAGCCCGTTTCCCTTGATTCAGATTTATAAATTAAATTCTGCCTCGATTTACGTTATAACAGGTTATTGAAAATACGGGATGTTACAATTCAAGTTTTCAAATGTTAAATTCCAGTTTTGCCAGTTGGTTCGGTTGATAACATAGTGCAGCCAAGAAATAAATTCTTAGTTTGTTTGTCACAGTTTGTAAAGTGGTATTCTAATTTCCTTGTGTATGGCTAGTCAAATCAATAAGGTCAAGAAATGTCTAGGCATCATTCCTTGTACTCTATCTCTATAAAGATTAAAATTTATGATTAATTACATACACCTAACTTAAAAGACCAAAGTATACCACCCTACACTGGCTTGTGGACTGACGGAGAGTTGGGACAGAGCTTGGCATATTGTGCAGACCGACGTTGACTTTGTCAACAACATCTCGGTAATCCTTAGGAAATCTCATAAAATGAGACCAAGATATTCCAACGCCGACTTTGTCAACAACATGTCGGATAGAGCTTGGCGAGTTTGCACACCAACGCTAGATATACAAGCAATGTTGGATACCCTTGGATTATTATTATTATTTAAATAAAAGCACAAAGGAGAGTTACGTGAATTCAACTTAACCCGACTTAGTTTAAAGATTCGAAAATCCAATATAAATAATTTAAGTCCTCCACTTATTTAAACAAAGACTACAGTATAGAATAGATTTCATGGCCATCAGCTAAGAATCTCCCTATGTACCGGTTACACTACTATCCTTCAAAATTCAACTTTTCATTGTATTTCTTATTTGATCTTAGTTGAGAGAAAAAATACTATCAACTGATTAATAATCGTTAACTTATTATGTTGTATCAAACTAAAATGTTCATATTTTCGAAAAAAATGACATGTTACTGCGACCTAAAATGCATGATGGTCCTATATAAAAAGAAAGAAAAAAATAAAAAAATAAAAAAAATTATAAAATAAAAGGATCTAATGCAGACTCCCCCCAACTTGGACAAAATAGTGTCCACACTGTAGCATGTTTCCTAAATTTGAATGATAAAACCAATAGATAGATTATATGAAAAATGATTGGCAGAATGAAATGCAGCCTAACTATATAAAAGAATGGATCATATGTACAATGATATATGTGTTTACGATGCATGTGATTCAAAGAATGCCACCAATGTTTCCCCCACACTTGGTTCTAGCCCGATGAATCCCATTCGCATTAAGTGTAGGCATGTTTTCTAATAAACAAAGGTTTTTGAAAACCATCTCATCTTTATACCTAGATTTATAGTCTAGTAGATAAATATCCAGGGTCGTCCTAACATGAAGTTTTTCAATCAAGCTAACATTCCAAAAATAATTCATGTGCCCAACAAATTTATCAGTGCAATTGTCCAAAAATTTGTGAACATATATAAACTCAGTTGCAATCGTGAAATTTAAATTTTGAGTGTTGTTCAAGGATATGTAATCACATTTCTCAAATTAATTCATTAGCAACGTATTTTTGACACTGACAACTTCAAATTCATTGGAAGTATCCTCATTTTGCAACTCATCCTCGTACAATCCAAAAAATTCATGTTCATTAAAATCCATTTCCACTTCTGAGTTTTTGAAAAATTCAATATCTTGATTTTGTTCAATTTATAGAATTTCAAATTTTTCGCAGCCTGAAAGAGGATGATTAAAATCTGCGCCTAAATCTTTTTTCTAAAAAGAATCGAAGTCCAAATAATTTACTGAATTGCGAATAACTTCATTTAGATGGTTATTCTCAATTTCCAAAGTTGTTATTTGAAAATTTTCACTATCAATATAGAATGGATTATTTCCTGATTCATCGCATGTTTGAATTTGATTTTGTTGCTCGAGTTGTTCTTTAAAAGACTTTTTTAAAGAAAGAAGTTCATCAAGTTGTCTATCTTTTTCATTAAGTTGTCTATCTTGCTTTTCTACCCTCTCTCTAAGAATGTTAAGATGATATTCTTCAGAATCGTTGATCTGAGAGCTCTCGTTTTGGATTCCGTGATTCTCAAAATTATAGTCCACATCAATTTCATGATCAATATTATTTCCGATGAGGTGGTTGTTTGAATTTTCAGAAAATTGACAATGATATTGGAAATCATTTTGATTATAAAAAATATGTTTGTAACCAAAACTGTTAATATTTGAGTTATTTTGGTTATTTTCAATATGTTGATATGGGCTATAATTTTGAAAATTTTGGTTTACAACCCCATATTGATGTGGATCAAAGCTATATTGGGATTCAAAGCTGTTTCGATGAGTAGTGTCCCATAATCGAAATTATTGTAGTTTGAATTGAAATCACAATTTCGATTATTTCTATGATTTTGAAAATGTTTGTCATTTGGAAAATTTTGAAAATTGTTGGTATTGGACTCACGAAATTTTGGAAAATTTTGTTTCATGAGTTGTAATTCATACTCATGCTCTTCAAGGGGACGTCTGCTCTGGTTATTAACCCACAATTCTCTTAAAGATTTTTTTTAATCCGACATTTAAATGAAATCAAGGACAGACAGGAATTATTCTTAGTTCAAAAAAGAATAAAAGATTGAGTTGTGCTCTATTAATTAACTGACTCAATTAGATGGGGGAAGAGGGACTTATGGCCGTTCACGTATAGTATAAATACTAAGGGTACGACGAATGTTTTACCAGTAGTATGCAACCTCTTTTGCTAATAGTTCAATAAATTGAACTACTATATATCTGCAATCCAATTGTACGAGACAGTCAACTTCACAAAGAACCACTTTTCAACTATATTATTTCAAAAATCAAATCAAGTTTTATAATTGAAAATTGACGAATGTGATGACTTCTGGTATATAAATTCCTGCCTTTCTAAACATATTCAAAAATCCAATCACAGAAATTCACAAAATAATAAATTGTAGAAAATTAAAATATTGTACAAGTAAGCCGCTGCCCCTGTAGAAGATTTTTACAAGCAATTTCTATATTTTTCAAGCATCTGCATAACCTATAGAGTTTAGAAAATTTTACAGAGCGGGGTATGGCAATCTGTCTAGAGTATCTCTGAGTAGTGCTAATGATTCAAAAACAACTGTTTGCAATTAGCTCGACGGTTGAATTCCCTGTTTACTGCTTGAATTCTTCCTCAAGTCGATCTTCTCTCTCTTTATTTTTTAAGAAGATAGAAAAAAAGTAATAAGTAAATAATAGAAAAAATAAAATAAATTGGACTTAAAAGCAAAACTAGACTAAAGAGAAAAATAATAAAGTAAAAGAGAAACTAAACTAAATAACACTTATTTAAAAAAAACTAAGCTTGAAAAGAAAACAAAAATAAAACAAATAAATAAATATACTAGGCCAGACAAACTCAAACAAAATATAAGAAAAAAAAAACTAAGTTAACCATTAAAACAAAAACAAACAAAAAGGACAACTCGGTACTGTACTATGAAAATAATCATGCACTCAACCGACCCTAAGCACGCCTGCACACAAACCCTAAAAGCAAACGACTACCCAATATAATATTGAACCACATCACTCCAATTACAAAACTCACATGCTTAATTTTTCTCTCATGAAATCAAACGCTGCTCGAAATTTGGAAACGAAACAAAGAAATTTTTCTCGAACCCAGAAAAGTTTCTCCTAGAAATATTTTTTTCGAACCCAGAAATTTTTCACTGGGTAAGCACTTGCACTCGGTCACAACATTTACTCACGTGTTAAATAAACCCAATGACCGTCTAAACTCAGATGCCCAACGTAGACAATATTCAATTGTTTTTCCTCAAATCGAACCAAAAATGGAAATCGCACTCTTTTTTTAGATGAATCTATGTGTTTGAACAGTGGATCTTGTTGTTTCGATTTCGGAGGGTTTGAGGTATTTAGGTCTAACGAGGTGATCTGTTGTTATGGACAGTTTGGGAATATTGAAAGGGGTCCTAGGGTTATCGAACTTGTGTATTCGCGATGGGGATTTGAACCTAGGCTTTGTAATCGGGTGTGGAATTTGCTGCGATGTGGAAGGTGCTGTTGTTCGGTATTGGTGATGAAGGATGGCAGTTTATTTGGTAGAGGGTATGTAGTTGAAGGTGAGGCATTGGGAAGCACGGTTCGATTTTTGCTGAAACTGCCTTGGGTTTTGTGTACTGAAATTACGTTGAAGGAAGGGCGTGAGGATGGGATGATCGATGGATGATTTCGGGTACTTGATTGGGTACGGTTGCGTGTGTGTTGAAATTTGGTATGAATGCTGGAATCGGAGCGGTGATCAGCAGGGGATGGTGGTCGATGGATCTGAATTGCTCGAATTTATGGGGATTGTGGTGTGAACGGTGATGGTGAATCTAGGGTACGGTGGGTAGATGTTTGGCAAGCGGTTGAGGAGAATTGTTGCAGGGTTTGGGAGATAGGTATTTCACTGGGGTTGGGATTTGTTGAACTGTGACGTAGGGGTATGGAGATAATGGGTTCCAGTTGCTATGCTGGAGGGAAGGCGGTAGGTTGAGTTGTATGGATTGTAGAAGGGTATGTTGTGAGAAGTTATTGTTTTGGTGAATTGTGGAATGGGTGCAGAACTGAAAGAGGAGTGAGTTGGCGTGGATGATGGTAGGTGTTTAAGATGATGAAAGAAGCTGATGATGGGGTGAACTGTGAGCAAGAGATATTAAAGAAGGGAATGTAAACAGGGTGATGGCTTGTGAAGATGATATGGCTCAGCAATGAATAGAAATACAGAAGGAAATTTGTATTTTTTTTTAGAACTTGTAAAAGAGGAAAAATAGAAAGAAACAAATATAGAATATAAAGGAAAGGAAAGAAATAGAAAAGAAAGTTATTATTTATTTTTCTTGTTTATGTAGTGAGTCACAGAAGGAAAAGAATATTAAAGATGATTATGGTTTTTAGTATGTTGAAGAAGGAGAAGTAATTGTAAAAAATGGAAAGGAGGAACAAAAAGAAAGGCAAGTATTTTTTTAGAATTTGCAAAAGAAAAGAAAAAGATTGAGAAATAAAAAAGGAAAGAAATCAAACAAAAACTAGAAAGGATTTATTTTCTCTCTTTTTATATGAATACGAAAAAACAAAAAATAAAATAAATAAAAACTAACACGAATCAGAAATTAAATAAATAATAAAATTTAATCATACCTCCCCGGCAACAATGCCAAAAACTTGATCATCGATTCCCTATGAAATAGAAAAGCGCGATTTATGAAATAATTATCGCAAGTGCACAGGTGTGTAGCATACAGGTCGAACAGGGAGGCAAATTAAATCAAATTATTTAAATAATTTCTTCGGCGAGTTAGACGAAGCTTGGGGATTGATTTTGAAAAACAATAAAACTATTATTAAATTAAGTACAGATCTGAATCTAATCAAATCTCTATTATAACACCCCATAATTTTATAACATCAAAATTCACAAATTAAAGTATACTTAATTTTTAGAAGAAGAATTAAGTGAAATGGGTTGCGCTATTATGTTCGTCTCAAAATTTTGGGTCAAGATAGACATTTGGTTTGCACAAAACGGATACCTTATGAAGATGTTATTAGGGCTTAAAGTTTGTATGCATATGAGAGAAATATATTTATAAATATATATATATATATATATATATATTAAATAAATAAACATTCAAAAAAAGTTCGAAACAGCAAATCGGGAGGGGGAATAGCCAAACCGCACCTATTTTGGAGTCGACCCTAGCCCCGCTGGGTCGACTAGGGGTCGATCCAGGGTGTTTGGCTGTCAATCCGTGGCCCGATTTGCGCTAACGGCTGATATTGCATCTGAGTGGTCCTAATGATTTCTGGGTTAATCTAAGAGCTCTAATCGATCCTAGACATCTATATATACACCCTAAGACATAACCCAAATTCATAAAATATTATCTATGACACCATTATGCTGTCAAGCTCTCTCTTAAACCCTAGCCGCCGCCTCTAAATTAAATCTCAAGTGTTCATACCCAATTCAAATCAAAGTTTAGAGCTTCAACAACAATTAAAGAAGATCAATCAACATCACTGTAACGTTTCTACACCAATTTCAACTTATTAATCCTTTTCATGAGCCACAAAAGGTGAGTACAGTTATTTTCACAAATTTAATGGGATTAAAGTAACATGAAAAAGTTGTAAAAAGGATTCATATATATATTTGTAATGAAATTCTCATTAAGTTTTCACCTTTTTTATTCATGTCATCATATGCCTATATTTCTATGTAAAGTTCATACCTTTTATCAGTTTATTCATGTTGAATCTTTTATTATGCCTCTATGCCAGTCTATGTGCCTCTTTATTTCATGATGTTGTTTTATTCCAATTTTCTATGAATTGATTCTCTCTTCTTACCCCTATTCCTTTTATTTGTGGATCTAGGCAACCTTCGAGTCTATATTAAAAATACGCGCGAATGCGAATACGTGGGAATGATGTGGAATATTGGGAATATGGGAAATTTGGAAAATTGGATATTATTGGATATTTTCGATAATTGGATAATATGTGAAATTGGCATATTTGGGTATGAATTACATGGAATTAATGATTTTGCCTAAAATTGTAAATTTGTAATTGAGGAGAATTAATGTGTAATTAGTGACAATTTGGAATAGGCAATGTTATAGACATGATTATATGTTTAATTGGATATATATGACATGAAAATTGGGTATGGGTGAAATACGATCTTAATGAACCTTTGACACGAGGTTAGGCGCAATTGTGACGTAAGACTGCCCGGAACCGCCCGGCAAATCCAGCAGTCACAATTGGGCATCTAATGTGAGAGGTCAAAGGAATGAATTGTAGGCGTAACGGTTAATGACACGAGGTTAGACCTGGTATGTGTCGTAAGACTGCCCGGAACCACCTGTCAAATCCAGCGGCCACAAAGTGTTCGGTCTAATGTGAGAGGTCATGCACCGTTCGTCATAAGGAATGAATTAAAGAATACTAACCATAATAAGACATGTGTATGGTTAGAGTGTTAAGTGGGGTGACATGTAAATTATGACAGGTAAATATGGACTTAACCGGAATAAGATAGGACATGTAAATTATGACATGTAAGTATGGAATTAGCCTTAGCATGTGTAAGACATGGACATTTTAAGTAAAATGGTTAAGTGGGGAAAACCTAGTAGGGAACAAGCATAGGTGGGAGGCTTATGTCGGATGGGGACCCATTTCAACCAGTAACCCGTTTGAGTAACTAATCGGGCCTGGTACTAAGCCGGGGTTGGGGCACGCTTACTGGGCTTGAATATAAGAGGTCAAAACGTGAATAGTGGTGGCAACGCAAGTCCAACGGTTTCATGTGCGTGCATGGGTCTAGCTGGTAGGTAAGACGTTGCATCGTGTAGATATGGCCGTGCATTTCAAGTTGGTATCGGGGTTGCCACTTTGGGGAGTGATACACCCCACTGTGTGGCTAGCACGGGTGCGTACGACGTTTAGAGAGCCGATCGAATGGGTAGATTAAGGGTACCTTAGCGGTGGTAGGAGCAAGCCAACACCTACGATAGCAGCTAGGTACAAGTAACTACCAAGTTTGTCATGTTGGTACAGTTAGTGGGAAGAGACCAACCTCTAGTAAAAAGAGACTAGTAGATGTGCGGTGTAATTAAGCAATGTGGTGTAACTTAGCAAAAGTGCGGTGTAACGAAATACATGTTGGTTGAGTTGGATAGTCCTTTGGGTGTTAGTCTGATGTTGACTTCGGTCTTCGGGGTTAGTATTTGGAGGGTTGTTCGCTTAGTCAAGGTGTAGGATTGACTTAGTACTTAGGAACGAAATCATCTTGTCCGTCCTTTTTATCTACCTTATTTAAGTCACAGCCAGATCATGGTGCCTATTTATGTCTAGATCATTTACCTTACCTATTATTTGTTAAAGTTACTGTACTCTCCAGACTTTATGTCTGACCCGTTTGTTTCCACCTCTTTTCTTTCCTTTCGCCCCTTAGGTTTGCAAGGAGGGAATACTACAGCTTAGTGCCAATTTCTTTCAGTTGCTTGAAAAGAGTAGATGTATCGCTTTGGACTCTCTCATCTTTATGGCTTTGCTTATTCTCAATGGGGATTGATGCATTGATGTTATTTAAGTATTTGCTTCTTTATGTACTTTGAAGTTTTTGGAAAAGACTATTGATCCTGTTGTAATGGTTCTATTAACTACTTATGTAAGCTTGTTTTGAGTTATGATGCTATGAAATAAGTTTTATCTTCCGCTGTGTTGTTTTATTTATTTATTCTTGTAATTTATCTGTTCTATACAACAATAACGCTTCATGGAAATTGATGCATTCCCTTTCTGAGTGACATTAATGGGCATGGGGTGTTACACGTGTTATCAGAGCTATGGTTACAAGAACATATAAAAAGTTTTGAAAAGTGTTTTCAAAAGTATTATTTTCCTAGAAAGTATTTTCAAAAATTTGTTTTAAAGAAGCTATTTTCAAGGAAAGTTTACTTTAAAGAGCATAATCCTCGCAAACCATACATCTCTCTTTCGCTTCCCTTGTTTTGAAATTCTTTCTTTTTCTTTTCAGCATGTCTGGAGCATTTGAGATACCAGAGGGTGTTCATGTACCCGGTTGGTTTCGTCAATATCTCAAGGCTAGGGCCGCTACCACGGGTACGGCCAACGTTCCTCCTCCTCCTCCCCCAGCTCCAGTCATTCCTCCACGTAGAGATACTTTCTCTAAGATATGTAAAGACTTTCGTTCGATGGGTGGAAAACCTTTTAGTGGGTCTGAAACGTTCGTTGAAGCTAGAAATTGGTTGAAAGAAGTGGAGGATCTGTTTGGCATTTTCGATTTGGATGACTGTAAGAAGGTCCAATTGGCTGCTTGGTTGATGAAGGACGAAACTTCGTTTTGGTGGGAGGTTACTAATGGAGATCGTGTTGTGGAGACGTGGGCAGATTTTAGGGGAAGGTTTGAGTTGAAATTCCTTTCTCAAGCTGAGGAGAGTATGCACATGGAGAGGTTCTTGACATTGAAGCAGAAAAACTTGACCGTGAAGGAGTATATGATCGAATTTAATAAGTTGGCGAGATTTCGGCTAGAGTTGGTGAATACGCCTCACAAGAAGGCCTTGAGGTTTGCAATGGGCCTAAATGAACCGATTCATAGTTTGGCTATGTCCCACATTCCAATGGGGGCTACGTATGAAAAGCTTGTTGATATGGCATACATGCATGAAGAAGAGAAGGGTGCAAGTACTTTTAGGCCGCAAGATAAGAAGGAGGATCCAAAGAAAGCCCTACAACAAAAGAAAGGTGGTAAAGAAAAGAGGAAGTGTCACAACTATGGGAAACCCGACCATTTGAAGAAAGACTGTAGGAAGAAGAAGAAGAAGTTCGCTTGTTATCATTGTGGTGATGCGAGTCATGCTATGAAGTTCTGTCCAAAGAAGCAAGGGCAGACGGTAGGTTCTACTTCGGGAGGGCAGGTCTACGCTCTCATGGCTCCGGGACAGGAAGAAGATAGAAAAATTTCTGTCGAAAATTTGATTTTCTTGTTTGATCATCCTGTCCGTACTTTATTAAATTCTAGCGCATCACATTTGTTTATCTCTGCATCGTTAGTTGAAACACTACACTTAAATACTAGTCTCGTTTTAGATCCCATTATAGTCTCAAATCCTATTGGTGGGTCGGCTCATTTATCCATGGTTTGTAGGGATTTGAGATTGTCTATCTTAGGCGTTGGTTTTGAATGTAATGCTTTTGTGCTTGGTTTCATGGGCAATGGGTTGATTCTAGGGATGGATTGGCTAGCCAGATATGGTGCCATCCTAGATTGTGAACGAAGGGTAGTAAAATTGTTGACTCGTAGTGGAAAGACCCTTGATATTTCTTGTGACCCAAGAGGATCGGTGATGCTTAGTTATCTTGAGTCACTTGACGCATCCAATGATGACATACATTTGGTTCGTATAGTCCGTGAATATGTTGATGTCTTCAATGAGGTGAGGGGTCTACCCCCAAAACGTGAGATAGACTTTCGTATTTATCTTGTAGACAATTCAAAACCAGTATCTCTACCAGTACGCCACATGGATCCTTGTGAGAGGAGGGAGCTCATTAAGCAAGTAGGGGAGTTGCTTGAGAAGGGATTCATAAGACGTAGTATATCGGAGTGGGGTACTCCAGTAATATTTGCCACGAAGGCGGATGGGCCCCTTAGACTTTGTGTGGACTATAGAGAACTTAATAAGCTTATTAAGAAGAATAGGCACCCACTGCCGAGGATTGACGATCTCTTGGATCAGTTAGTTGGCGCCCTAGTATTTTCGCACTTGGACTTAGCCACTGGTTTCCATCAGTTGAGAGTAGCTGAGGATATCATAGACAGGACTGCCTTTAGGACTCTGGGTGGTTCCTACGAGTGGCTTGTAATGCCCTTCGTTTTGACAAATGCCCCCGCATACTTTGATGACTTGATGAGTAGGGTGTTTAGGGAGTACCTTAATAAATTCGTGGTGGTCTTTGTGGATGACATCTTGATCTTTTCTAAGAGCGAGGAAGAGCACGCCTACATCTTAGGGAAGTGTTGGAGATCCTTCGAGCGCATAACCTTAAAGCTAAATTTTCTAAATGTCACTTTTGGAGGAAGGAAGTGCGATTCTTAGGGCATGTGGTTTCCAAAGAAGGATAGTTGTGGATCCCGCGAAGGTGGTGGCCATCCAAGACTGGAAGTTCCCTAAAAATGCTACCGAGGTGAGGAGTTTCTTGGGGTTGGCTGGCTACTATAGGAAGTTTATTGAGGACTTCGCAAAGATATCAGCCCCATTAACACGCTTGACGAAGAAGAACCTAGTTTTCACGTGGGACATAGATTGTGATGATGCGATCCAACGTTTAAAGAGAGCTTTTACCATAGCCCTAGTCTTGGTTTTGCCAGATGGGAGTAAGCGATTTACCGTTTATACCAATGCTTGTGGGACAGGACTAGGCGCAGTCTTAATGCAAGAGGGGAGGGTAATAGCCTATGGAGGAAGGCAGTTAAGAGTGCATGAGAGAAATTACGCTACACATGACCTAGAGTTGGCCGCTATTGTTTTCGCGCTTAAGTCTTGGTGCCATTATCTTCTTGGCGAGAAGTTCGAATTGTTCACAGACCACAAATCGCTAAAATACTTGTTCTCTCAAAAAGACTTGAACTTAAGGCAGCAAAGGTGGATGGAATTCTTAGAGTCCTACGATTTCGAGATAGCATATACCCCTGGCAAGGGTAACATGGTGGCAGATGCCTTAAGTAGGAGAAGGTTGTTCTTGAGTCCGTTGTTTGTTGAGCGGCAAAGCTTGGAGTTCATCTCTATGTTTGACTTTAGACCTTCCATTGACTTTGTACCCGGTTTGCTAGCATCTTTAGAGGTCAGACCTATGCTTTTGGGACAGATTGGTGAGGCACAGCGAGATGACCCACAGTTGGTTGAGTTGGTAGAGAAGCTCATAAGGGGGGAGCCATCGAGCAATCTCAATTGGTGTACCCTAGATGATAAGGGTTGGTTACATAGGGACGGTAGACTTTGTGTACCAAGAGACGAAAACTTGAGGAAGACATTTCTTGATGATGCACATCGTTCGAAGATAACCATTTATCCAGGCGGGGACAACATGTACATGGACATGAGATGAGTTTAACTTTGGGCTGGTATGAAGAAGGATATGGTCGAGTTTGTCGCTAGATGCTTGGTGTGCTAACAAGTAAAAGCAGGGCAAAAGAAGCCCGGTGGGTTGCTTCACCCATTGGAGGTCCCAAAATGGAAGTGGGAGAGTGTCTCGATGGACTTTGTTGATGGGTTACTGAGATAGAGGAAGGGAAATATAGGGATTTGGGTCGTGGTAGACAGACTTACTAAGAGCACCCATTTCATTCCCGTGAAGAGTAAGAGGACTGCTCCGTGGTTAGCCTCCATATACATTCGAGAGATATTTCGTTTGCACGGTGTTCCTTCTATCATAGTGAGCAATCGCAATCCTATTTTTACTAGCGAGTTTTGGAAGAGCTTACAAGAGGCGGTAGGGACTCAGTTATGTTTGAGCAATGCATATCATCCTCAGACGGATGGCCAGACCGAGAGGGTGAATCGTATTCTAGAGGACCTTTTGAGGCTATGTGTTTTAGACTTCGGAGCTACATGGGAGGTGCATCTTCCTTTGGTGGAGTTCGTGTATAATAATAGTTTTCAGTCTAGCATTAGCATGGCACCTTTCGAGGCTCTTTATGGAAGGCCTTGTCGTTCACCTACATGTTGGTGGGAATCTATGGATAAGATCTTACTTGGGCCCCATATGATTAGAGAGACTTCGGAAAAGATTGATTTGATCCGAAGGAGGATGAAGACGGCGCAAGATAGGCAGAAATCGTATGTGGACAAGAGGAGGACAGATCTTGAATTTGATATTGGGGACATGGTCTTTATTAAGGTGTCTCCATTATGGATTGTTGTTCGCTTTGGGTCCATTAGGAAGTTAGCACCAAGGTCCGTAGGGCCATTTCCTATTAAGGAGAGGATTGGACATATGGCATATAGAGTAGAGTTGCCCGAAAGACTTAGTGGTGTACACGACGTGTTCCATGTCTCGCATTTGAGGAAGTGCTTGCATGAGACCGCGGAAGTGTTACAGCCGAGCTTGCATAGAGAGGTGGAGATAGAGCGTAATGCGATGATTCGATGTACACCTACATGCATTCTTGGGTCGGAGATTAAGAAGTTGAGGAATCGAGAGGTCAATCTAGTCAAAGTGCAATGGGGAGATTATGAGAGCGACGATACTTGGGAGACGGAAGAGAAGATGCGTTCATTGTACCCTTTCCTTTTCGAGGGTATGTCTTTTAATTTCTCCTTTATCGCTTAGCTTGTATTTGTCCTATATTTAGTATATCCTCTAGTTTAAGTCTTTGACCTTTAGATAGGGTAGTCCTATGGTTGAAACATGTGTTTGAGACATGTTATGATTGATGGATGCAAGTGTTTGCTAGTGGTTGCTCATGGATACATATACACGCTTTAGGCACTAGATCGTCTCAGTCACTTTCATATTGCATATTCCATATAAATGGAGGTATTTAGTTAAATGGATGTATATTAAATGGACGTATCATATGGATGTTGCATTTGAACGAATGGTTATGCGCACATGTAGTAATGATATGTATAGGGTTCTTTGCATAAATGGTAGATACACGGCACTATCATTATTTGCATTAAGGAGGTCGATTGAATCAGTGGACCGCCTGATCTTTGCATTAGATAAGGAACGTATACACACACTTTTGCATATGTTCATATAACATTAGAAATCTTTTAAGGACAATGGATGCTTGTGGATGATGGTTGAGTAGATGGATGATTGGATGGTAGCACACATTCTTCTCAACTTGGAGATTTCGGGGACGAAATCCTTTAAGGAGGGGAGAATGTAACACCCCATAATTTTATAACATTAAAATTCACAAATTAAAGTATACTTAATTTTTATAAGAAGAATTAAGTGAAATGGGTTGCGCTATTATGTTCGTCTCAAAATTTTGGGTCAAGATAGACATTTGGTTTGCAGAAAACGGATACCTTATGAAGATGTTATTAAGCCTTGAAGTTTGTATGCATATTAGAGAAATATATTTAAAGATATAAATAAAAATTAAATAAATAAATATTCAAAAAAAAGTTCAAAACAGCAAATCGGGAGGGGGAATAGCCGAATCGCACCATTTTTGGAGTCGACCAGAGCCTCGCTGGGTTGACTAGGGGTCGATCCGTGGTGTTTGGATGTCAACCCGTGGCCCGATTCGCGCTAAGGGCTGATGTTGCATCTGAGTGGTCCTGATGATTTCTGGGTTAATCTAAGAGCTCTAATCGATCATAGACATCTATATATACACCCTAAGACCTAACCCTAATTCATAAAATATTATCTATGACACCATTATGCTATCAAGCTCTCTCTGAAACCCTAGCCGCTGCCTCTAAATTAATTCTCAAGTGTTCACACACAATTCAAATCAAAGTTTAGAGCTTCAACAACAATTAAAGAAGATCAATCAACACCACCGCAACGTTTCTACACCAATTTCAATTCGTTTATCCTTTTCTTATGCCACGAAAGGTGAGTACCGTTATTTTGACAAATTTAATGGGACTAAAGTAACAAGAAAAAGTTGTAAAAAGGATTCATATATATATATATATATATATGTATGTATGTATGTTTGTAATGAAGATCTCATCAAGTCTTCACCTTTTTGATTCATGTCATCATATGCCTATGTTTCTATGTAATGTTCATACCTTTTATCAGTTTATTCATGTTGAATCTTTCATTATGCCTCTAAGCCAGTCTATATGCCTCTTTGTTTCATGATGTTGTTTTATTCCAATTTTCTATGAATTGATTCTGTCTTCTTACCCCTGTTCCTTTTATTTGTGGATCTAGGCTACCTTCGAGCCTATATTAAAAATATGCGCGAATGCGAATACGTGGGAACGATGTGGAATATTGGGAATATGGGAAATTTGGAAAATTGGATATTATTGGATAATTTGGATAAATGGATAATATGTGAAATTGGCATATTTGGGTATGAATTACATGGAATTGATGAAATTGCCTAAAATTGTAAATTTGTAATTGAGGCTAATTAATGTGTAATTAGTGACAATTTGGAATAGGCAATATTATAGACATGATTATATGTTCAATTGGATATATATGACATGAAAATTGGGTATGGGTGAAATACGATGTTAGTGAACCTTTGACACGAGGTTAGGCGCAATTGTGACGTAAGACTGCCCGGATCCGCCCGGCAAATCCAGCGGTCATAATTGGGCGTCTAATGTGAGAGGCCAAAGGTATGAATTGTTTGCGTAACAGTTAATGACATGTGGTTAGATCCGTTTTGTGGCATAAGACTACCCGGAACCGCCCGAGAAATCCAACGGCCGCAAAGTCTTCGGTCTAATGTGAGAGGTCATGCACCGTTCATTATAAGGAATGAATTATAGAATACTAACCATAGTAAGACATGGGTATGGTTAGAGGGTTAAGTGGGGTGACATGTAAATTATGACATGTAAATATGGACTTGACCGAAATAAGATAGGACATGTAAATTATGACATGTAAGTATGGACTTAGCCGTAGCATGTGTAAGACATGGACATTTTAATTAAAATGGTTAAATGGGGAAAACCTAGTGGGGACCAAGCACAGGTGGAAGGCTTGTGTCGGATGGGGACCCGTTTTAACCAGTAACCCGTTTGAGTATCTAATTGAGTTTGGTACTAGGCCGGGGTTGGGGCACGCTTACTGGGCTTGAATATAAGAGGTCAAAACGTGAATAGCGGTGGCAACGCAAGTCCAACGGGTTCATGTGCGTGCATGGGTCATGGCTGGTAGGTAAGACATTGTTGCATTGTGTACGTATAGCCGTGCATTTCATGTTAGTATCGGGGTTGCCACTTTGGGGAGTAATACACCCCACTGTGGGGCCAGCACGGGTGCCTACTGGGTTTAGGGAGCCGATCGAGTGGGTAGATTAAGGGTACCTTAGCGGTGGTAGGAGCAAGCCGGCACCTACGATAGTAGTTAGGTACAAGTAACTACCAAGTTTTTCATGTGGGTACGTTTAGTGGAAAGGGATCAAGCTCTAGTAAAAAGAGACTAGTAGATGTGCAGTGTAATTAAATAATGTGGAGTAACTTAGCAAAAGTGCGATGTAACGAAATACATGTTGGTTGAGTTGGATTGTCCTTTGGGTGCTAGTCTCTTTGGTCTTCAGGGTTAGTACTCGGAGGGTTTTTCACTTAGCCAAGGTGTAGGATTGTCTTAGTACTTAGGAACGAAATCATCTTGTCCATCCTTTTTATCTACCTTATCTAAGTTACAGCCATATCATGGTGCCTATTTATGTCTTGATCATTTACCTTACCTATTATTTGTTAAAATTACTGGACTCGCCAGACTTTATGTCTGACCCGTTTGTTTCCACCTCTTTTCTTTCCTTCCCCCCCCCCTCAGGTTAGAAAGGAGGGAATACTACAGCTTAGTGCCAATTTCTTTCAGTTGCTTGAAAAGAGTAGATGTATCGCTTTGGACTCTCTCATCTTTATGGCTTTTCTTATGCTCAGTGGGGATTTATGCAATTATGTTATTTAAGTATTTGCTTCTTTATGTACTTTGAAGTTTTTGGAAATGACTATTGATCCTGTTGTAATGGTTTTGGGAACTACTTATTGAAGCTTGTTTTGAGTTATGATGCTATGAAATAAGTTTTATCTTCCGCTGTGTTGTTTTATTTATTTATTCTTGTAATTTATCTGTTCTATACAACAATAGCGTTTCATGGACATTGATGCATTCCCTTTGTGAGTGACATTAATGGACATGGGGTGTTACATCTATTCAATCCAATATGACCTAAGAATGCAATAAAAAGAACAGAAATTAAAACTGTAGAAATTGAAATAACAAACAGGAATTAAAATAAGGATTACCGCTGAATCTAATCGGATGGTTAATCACTAATGAAAATGAATGTAAAATACAACTACTACTCTACCTAAATCTAATTGCGTAGATGGCACCAGTTGCTAAGAAATAGAAAATTGCATAAAATAAAATGAAGAAGAAGGACTCTATTAATGGAGAAGAAAATAGAAAATGGGATGGTGGCTACAATGATATTACAAGGGTATTTATAGGAGATAACCAAACCCTAACCCTAATTACAAATGGGCCTAGTTATTTCAAGTAAGTTTTAGGCCTATTGTCATTTGGAACAAGTTCTAGGCCTTTTCTCCTTTTCCCTTGCAAGCCTCCTTTAATTTGAGATGTTCATGGCCTTTTTATCAATCATTTTCTTGTCCAACAGCCACTAGATGTGAGATCTTCATCTACAATTCTTCAAAATGTAAATATATATAGCAATCTGATCTCCATTTCTCTACTTTTCTGGTTGCATGTGGGCTGGGTTGGAATATCTGTAAAGTGACAAAACAATACCCAAGTAATATTTGTTTATATACAAAACATAAGATATAATAGCATAAAATAAACACATTTCTATGTCAATCAAATAATCAAACAATACAACCATCAATCAACTAGTTGACTAGTTTTTCAAATTCATAATTTTTATACATAGTCCAAAAATCAGATTTTTGTTGCCAAATCACAAAAATAGCCCTATTTAGTTTTGGTTATCACACCAATCCATTGGAATCATATAGAAATCCCACTTTCAAAACACGAACATAAATACGGATGATGTCCGGGCATCACCAGAATTATCCCCGAGCGATTAGAGCGTGATTCTATATATATCCAGTATATTAAAACTTCGAATACCCGTGGATCAGACGTGTATGCAAAATCTTTATATATTGCATTGTCCAAATTCAATACAAATAAATATTCAAATACGTTGAATAAGGTTTAAATTTTCAAACAAAAATTGTTTTCATTTTAAAAATATACTCTTCACATGCGTTCTTGGATACTACTGATCCCATCTCTAATGAGTTATTCTCATTGGTTATTACCAATCCAATCTCTGATGAATTCTTTCGTTTTGTTCTAATTGGTCTTGTTCTCGAGCTTTGTAAACCAAAGATCTGATACCAAAATGAAACGACCCGAACTTCCCCGTGAAGGAAAGCCCGGATTGAGTTGAGAACACAACAAATAGGAACACAAATAGAAGAACCTTTTATTGCTATTACAACAATTTACATCAGAGTACAGGAATATACAGAGTATGAATAAATATTACACATCAGAAAATAAAAGAGATTTATATACATTACTGCAGCAGAAAAATAATACAAAACACAATTGAAAGGAATATCCGGACAAGAGCTTTCCGAATATCATTCCAGCTGTAAACCAGGTTCCTTCGAATATAATTCTGCAAACCAAAACTACTAGCTGCTCGTGCGGAAAATAGGAGCACCCAGAGTTTAGGTTAAAACAATAAACTCTAGGTCAATCATGTGACTGGTGCGAGAACTAAAACAGTTATTTAAAACTTTACTTTAAATCAGATATACCAAAGGACCACACCGTATAACACGGAACGGGTTTCCTCCCAAGAATACCAGTGCATATAACAAAACAATGCAATGCTTAATAAAGAACAATGAAGCTATTATAAGACTCGGGTCCTATCACACAATGCAACGCAAGCCGAAGGATAGAGTTTTTACCTTATAATAGCCAAAAATGCTTGGTACGTGAAATTTCATCTTTTATTATTACTATAAGTGTATAGTGTCAAAACAATTTCAATCATAAGTATCAATAATAGACGGCATAAGTGCCCCATACCACTATGTCGCCATATATAGGATTACAAAAAAAAACTGAAATGTCTCGTATTGGAAATTGGATTTTCGTAGTGAACCAAGGCAAGGGATCGTCCTTATCGCTTCGAGATGCTCTAGCCCGCCCCTCAGGACCCAAAGTCAGGTGGCCCCTTGGATCGTCAGGGTCGGTCCACCCGATGTGGATTAAAAAGCCTGAACACTGTGTTTCCCTGCCCTATAGGGCGTCAATGAGCCAAATGACTCCATCGGTCACGGATCGACCGATATAACCGAGGCACCGCCTATCCATCATCCACATAAGTAAACTGTCAGGGTGTGCAAAACGCTGACACCACTCCTCGATTGAAAGAAACGCATGCCCTCCCTGATGTCTTCTCCCATTTCTGGTTCACACCGGGGTGTGAGGCTCGCGAATTAACACTACCCAAAGCTACGCCACAAAGGCCGTGCTTTGATCATCAACCACAAGACTCTGCTTCTCAACAAAAGCCTTGATCATTTGCATCCCAGCATGCCACACAGGAAATTCACGCTATGCAACCGATGTATATCAATCACATAGAATGAAATCCAATGTCAGACACACATCCATTTACAAGTCCATTCTGGGTCTGAACGAAACCGGAGGAACCTTATTCCTCGCTTATCCATCGATCTCCCAGTACGTCTGGATGATCATCAACTGATTCCCTCCTCTTGGGTGTACAGCCCAATCAAGATCATCAGTAATTATCGAAACGATGTGAAGACTTCCAGTCTTCAACCACCGTCTTCATCGTCGACTTATCGTCGATTCGGTTATTCAGAATGGTTATAAACCCGGCCTTTCCGAATAACTCGCGTATATAATAAACAAGTGTTATAAAACACAACATACACTTTATTCCATTCAAGAATATTCCTTTATTAAAATATTCTTATATTTTGGGAAAGGTTCCCATTAATTTTATAAAAGATAAATTCTTTAAATTTATTCTTTAATCTTCTTTTGAATATCAATTAAAACCAAATTATGCTTTATCCAAACTAGTCGGGATTATCGTACCTTACCGAAGTAATCATTTGTTAAATTTCCCAACCCCAAACTATTCATCCCATGAAGTAAAACTGGTAATACTTCATATCTAACACCACACTGTTATCGGTAAATTCAATTACCATTTCACGTTTAAATCTAATTAAAGATTTAACTATCGCTTGGAGCAAAACTAGTGATACTCCTTTCTCGATCATTTTCTGAATTTGATAATTTTATTTATCAAATTCACCTTTCAATCTATTTAAAGATTCATTAAAACTCTAATTCAGTTAAAATTTCCAAAAATCATTACTTAATGATTATTCAGAGTTAAGAAATAAATCTTATTTTTAACCGGGTTAGAGAACTAATGTCATTTAAAACACATTTCATGATAAACCCAAAATCTCATTCCATTATCATCAGCCCTTAACTGTAAATTAGCAAGTGAACAATTTCCTAAGTATTAAACCCGAAGGCCGAAACCAACATCAAATCAATAACCAGAAACCCATTCAACTTAACTAATCTTCAGTTACTTTCTGATTTTCTTAACTCCGTTGGGTCTAAGAACAATATTATTAAAGATACCATTCACTACAACCCAAAATCACATTCCATTGACAATGGAATCTTCATGGAAAAAAAATCGATAGATATAATCGATACAAACTTCCATATCCAACCGATAATATAAATGTAATAACGACAAGGCCTTTTAAATTCCATATATATTAACCGTCTTCCTCTATAGAAGCTTACTTTGATTATCGCCAAATCGAATTCCATTTAATTCCAATTTAATATGTTAAATTGGAAAACTTTACTTTGGAAAATCTTTTTAGATCTTAACAAAAGATTTATAAATTCCAAATCTCATTTCACTGTAAGTCGGGTTAAAGAACGAATGTCATTAAAACATAGTTCACGATAAACCCAATTCACATTCCATTAATTATCGGGTTAAAGAACAAGTGTTTTTTAAAACACCATTCATGATAAACCCAAAAATCAATCCCAATTCAATTCCAATTAAATATCATTTAATTGGTATTTTTATTAAATCTAAATACAAAGATTTAATCTTTTTCTCAACTGGGTTTAAGAACAGTGTTAATGAAGACACCCTTAGAGACAAACCCAAATCCCATTTTATATTAAATACAAGGCTCTGAATAGAAAATATATCGGCTTATATTCAATATCAAATTCTACGGCCAACAAATATCATATTGGAAATAACGATATAAATATATCTATCAAATTTCCATAACAATATCTGTATAATCAAATTCAATATCGAAATACTCCGATGACAATTTGGATTCAATCCATTCTAATTTATATATTGGAAATTCTAGTTATTTTTAAAATCATTTCAAATTTTATTTATTTATTTTGAAAATAAATGGATTATAGTTCTAGTTCAAAACTAGTTCATTTCGATAAAAATCAATTTTTATCTTTTCAAATATGGAGTTTTTCATCCCAATTCTTTCCAAATCATTTCTTATGATTTTACACTAATTATTGATATTTTTAATAAATTTATCAAGGCCCGTACAGTCGATTTCCATAAATGGCCATCGAGCTGCACTTACAGCGACCTTTTCCAAATTTGATTTGAACATAATTCCAAATACAACCGTTAGATTTCTAATTTCTTGTTCTGGTTTTAGGAGAATCCGACTGTTAGATCTCCCGTAATGTCCGTTCGAAGTCAATGGTCAAAATTCATGAACTGCCGCAGCGCGGCGCGTTCTATTCAGGTCATTATATTATATATATATATATATATATATATATATATATATATATATATATATTTCGTCGATTTCCATTTAAATCGTATTTTATAAATCGTTTTCAATTCGTTTTCAAAACGATTTCAACTTCATATTCAATTTCAAATCAAAATTGAATATTCCATATCATCGATATATAAATGATAATATTTTCAAAACATTAGATTTCGAAATCAATTCCTTTTCGATGTTGATTATAGAAATGAATAAAATCAATATAAATATCATTCACGTCAAAATGGCGTCAATCTAATCAACACGGCTATATATATTTAAATATATTCGTGTCCATCCCAAATCGGACATCAAAATCAAATTTTGATTCTTTTCTGAATATTATTTGAAAATATCCATGATTTTAAAATAATCGTTATTTTAAAATATTCATTCTTTCTGTACTGGAATCAGACACAGCCAATTACCATATAATTTGATTATATGGATTTCACACAACAAATATGTATAACCACAATGAAAATAGCAATCCATCATCCAGAGTGCATTTTACACTGCATAAGCATCAAATATAAATATTTAATGCTTATAACAGCCTGTCAATCAATCAATCGACATATAGCTAATTATTGGGATTAGTGTATGTCCAATTTCATCCCAACACCCGTGTGGGGTTTTCAAACAACGAAAACAGATTTATTTGTGCAGTTGGCGATGTGTAAAATTTATCGTCCCAATCAATTTCAGTCAAATGTGTTTACATAAACAAATCGTCCGATTTGTTTATAAATATTTATTTTATATACACGTTAAAAATTATATTTTTAACTATAAAATATTTTACTCCATTCTACATCACACGATCAACTTTCACAACACATCAATCAAACAAACATGTCATCCATGGTCTGTGGACAACGGGTGTCGGGTGCTGCTAAGCACTGTCTGCATCTAGTATATATTTCAACAAGAAATAAAATAAAAGTGAGAAGTTCTCACTTTTGGATTCCACTCAGCCAGTTTTACTTTTGAACTTCTGAACCGTTTGGATTTGTTTGAAATTCCAATGTAGTCCTTAGCACGTTGTTCACAATAAAAATTATATTTTTATTGCTTCATTCCAATAAATAAAAATCACATTTTTATTTCTACTTCACATATTTTTACTACGCTTCTTTCTATATAAAAATTATATTTTATATTCCTACTTCTTATATAAAGATCGAATTTTTATTTCAACGCTATAAAAATCACATTTTTATCTCAACATATATATAATAAAAATCAGATTTTTATTTTGCTACATATATAAAAATTCTATTATATAAAAATTGTATTTTCAATCCGCTACTCATATAAAAATCGAATTTTTATTTCGCTACAATATATATAAAAATTGTATTTTTATAATCTCTATCTTATAAAAATCATATTTTTAATACTCTACTAATATAAAAATCATATTTTTAATAATCTTCTAATATAAAAATCATATTTTTATAACGCTACTACATAGGTAAAAATCATATTTTTATTTAAATCTGCATACATAAAAATAGAATTTTTATCCTAGATCGATATACATAAAAATCACATTTTTATTATTGTATGGCCTAATTAAAATTCAGATCTAACTTTATTACTTTAAAAAAATATGACTTTACTAATTTAAAAATATAAACTTTATATGCTAAAAACCCTAACATGATGTATATATACAAATCATGGCTCTTTATATATAAAAACAAATCAGTAACGATGAAATTAAAATAAAATAAATGAATAAAACTCACTGCTCATCTTCAGGGGGGACTGTTTGCGCGTCGGAGGGGGCATGGGTGTCGATGGAGGTGGCGGATTGGAAGGGAAGGGGTACGGGGCGGCTGACTGGCCGGAGGTTCAGGCGGAGGCGGGTTTTGGGCGTGGGGCGTCTCGAACTTGGGTTTCTCGAGTTGGAAAGAGGGGGTGAGCAGAAGAGGAGGGCGACGGCGAGAGAAGTAGGAGGCCGGACCCGCGATAGCGGCGCCTGGTTAGGCGATGGCGGTGGACGAGATCGAGGGGGGAGCGCTCATCGTTTTTTTTATTTGGTCTGAGTCAACGAGGTAGAAGGAAAGGGGATTTTAAAGGGGTTTTATAAAATTTAATTATATTATTTAATTATTTTAATTTCTAAAAAGTTGATTTTTCATTTCAACTCCAAACGAGACCCACCGATTGTCGTTCATAACTAATTACTCTCATTCCGAACACAATGGGATATGTATCGTAAGCCAGTTCGACTGTTTCATTCGGTTTTCTTTGAAATTAAAATATAACTCTATATATTCAATTTTAAACGTACATTTCAATTCACCGGGGCTACATACTTTAACAACCCGAATTTTAACAACGTGTTAAGACAAGAATCAAGGAAGAATTAAATTATAAATTCTGAATCAGGATAAAAGGGTTGCGCCATTGCGTTCGTCTCGGAAAAATACGCGAAATAGAGTCCGAAATTTCTTAAATCGGAGTCCGTATGACCCAGTTAAGGCCCAACGAAGTTTCACGAAAATTCAAATCCGAAAACAGATTTGAAATTCAGCCCAGAAATAGAAGGCGGGAAAATTCCCGCCAGACACAAAGGGTGTCGACCCCTGGGTCGACCCCCCTCCAAGGGGTCGACATGGGTGTCGACCCTGGGGTCGACCCCCCCTCCAGGGGGTCGACATGGGTGTCGACCCCCCTGGTCGAACCAGCGACCTAGTGCACCTGCTTCTGGTTTTGGCTCGTTTTTGGAGGCTTGTGACGATTTTTGAGGGTTCAGATCTATCCTAGGGTTTATACTACGGCCTAAACTACTCCTAATCTCTATAAAAAGACCCCTAAGCCTACCTTAAACCCTCACAATTCACTCATGCCACGAAGTGCTGCCCAAATGCCGAGTGATCATGGCCTCCATCTCCAATTCCTAGAGACTATGCATTCAAATCGGATTCAGATCAAAAGGTGCAAGCTTGCTACACCAAATCGAGGCCAAATCAACGTTGCTACGATGGTTTCATGACGGTTCTTCTTCAAAGGAGCCACCTTTCTTCGTCGAGACGATTCATGCTAATTCGCTAAGCCACGCTATGTAAGTTCTAGCTACTTGTAGATTTTAACAGTGGTTCTAATGTGACATGGGATAAAATGAGATGAAATATAAGTATGCTAGCCTATATGAACCTTGTCATGTCTCTTTTGCTTGAACCTATGACTTTGGGCTAAGTTGTAGGGACTTAATCATGCCATTCATGTTATGTTTAATCTAGTATACCTTGCAAGTTTGAATCTTTATCTATGGAATGTTAGCAAGAACCTTTGGGAACCACTTGACTTGTGAAACATGGGCAAAGACTTGACTTTGGGGATTATGCATGTAAATGAACCCAAACCCCTTATGTATCATGCATGTTTGTGGCCAAATTCACTTATGATACTATGCATGTTTGTGGCCAAATTCCCTTATGAAACTATGCATGTTTGTGGCCAAACTCCCTTATGAAACTATGCATGTTGTGAGGCCAATATGTAGCATAGTACCCTTACTATGTTGACTCGCTTTTACTTGGGTTGGAAACACGCTTTGGGGTAGGTTAGACGTGCGTGATTAGGACATGATAATTTGACATGGGGTTTCATGGAAATATGACACTTATGATACACCTAAATGTGGGCATGACATGTGGGGTAAACATGGAACTTGAACTAGACATGGGTGGGTTGTAAGTGTAATAAGACACTAGACCAAACATGAAAGTGGCCAACTCGAGGTTGGGTTGAGTTTGTAGCATAAATCTACCCGGACCCGCCCGGCTTAACTAGTGGCTACAAACAATAGGATCCAATGTGAGAAGTTGGTCATGTCGCACTTAAGACCCGAGGTTAGACTAGGTTGTGGTGTAAAACTACCCGGACCCGCCCGGCTTAACTAGTAACCACAACAAGGTCTAATGTGAGAGGTTGAGAGTACACTAATTAAATTAATGCCACATGATAAGGTTAAGTAAATTTGACTAATGACACTTAACCGATATGACACGAATGGGTAGGTTAAGTGTGACCGGGCTTGATTTCTTAATGACACTTAACCATGCAAGACGATTAGGGGATGGGGTTAAGTAATTTACACTTAACTAATCTGACTTGGTAATTAGATGGGGTTAAGTAACCTACACTTAACTAATCTAAATACGGTAATTAGATGGAGTTAAGTAACCTACACTTAACTAATCTAAACACGGTAATTAGATGGGGTTGAGTAACCTACACTTAACTAATCTAAACACGGTAATTCGATGGGGTTAAGTTAAACACTTAACCAATCTAAACTTGGTAATTCAATGTGGTTAAGTAACCAATACTTAACCAACTTAACATGATAATTTAATGAGGTTAAGTAACTTATACTTAATCAATTGTACATGATGATTGGATGAGGTTAAGCTACCATACTTAACCAATCTAATATGAGAACTTGATAGGGTTAAGTCACAAGACCGTTTAAATATACTTAACCATTCTAATACGATTAGTGGATGGGGTTAAGTTAACTCATACTTAACCAATCCGACTCGATAATCCGATGGGGTCAAGATAATCTATGCTTAACCAATCTAACACGATAATCTGATAGGGTTAAGATAAACAAATACTTAACCAATTTGACTTGAGGATTGAATAGGGTTAAGACATGAGCTTCTTGGTATACTTAACTAACTTGTAGGGCTAGGTCTTGAACTTGAATACTTAGCCAATCTTGACATGATTCATAGGCGGGCTAAGCCATGAACTTGAATAACAACACTTAACCCAATAGGCAAAACCCTAGTAGAGGAACTAGGTAGAAAATCGTAGTTAATCAAGGGTAATGGGGAAATGAAGCTAAGTGGTAAACCTTAGTTAAGTATAACTAAGTAATAATTCTTAGCCAAGGACATGGGACTAGTTCATAATTAGATGAGTAACCTGATACGGTAGGTCATCGCTTAGTATACGAGGAGGAGCAACTTATCTAACTTGGATAAAAAGCTCCAACAAATTAGGTGACGAAGCGGTAGCTTCGGGGGACGTGAGGGTACTCTTGGTATCCCTCTGTGAGGTGGCAGATGGTCCATGAAACCCGGCCTCACAAGTGTTAAGGTCTGCGGTAGAAGAGCCAAGGATATGCCTTGGTTGCTATGCGAGTGACCTAAAGACCGGGATGGATTAGCGTGGAGTCGACGATACTTGATTTTGCCCTGGATAGCACGTCGCCGACTACCTACCATCTTTAGTCAATCGTGTACGAACGGAAAGGCAGGGAATCCCCAACAGACCATGTGCTTACTATCGAGTAATGGGTGAGGTTGGCCCATAGGAAATTGGGGCTATAGTGGGGCCGGGATGTGGTTCTCATACATGATTTTTCTTGGATTGCCTTTCAGTAGTTGAGGGAGGGGTCACGTGGGACCATAGCCACGGGTACAAAAACATACCTTGATATCTGCATCAGCAGACGACTTAAAGCTCCCGACCGAGTTCCGTATCTCTTGTTTGGCCCTGGAACGGAACTCGGATGGCACATTGAGGAACATGTGCGTCTAGACATGGAGAACGATTCACGATACTTACGCGGGATAAAGGGCGCGGTTGACGGGTGGCATAATCCCTAGTGGCCCTAGGTGGCTTGAACCCAAACCGAGACACGGAAATGTTCAATAGGTAGCATAATCCCTAGTGGTCCTAGGTGGCGTAAATCCTAAGTGAATACGCGATAGTTCATGGTAAGAAAACATAACTAGATCAAGGGTGGCAGTCCAAAACAACTTCAAGGATAAAATGGTACTACGTTGAGGTGGTATAGATTTACATGGGAAAGCCCGTACGGCCTACGGCAAAGGACTGAACTAATACATGGAAAGAAACATACGAGTTGGGAAAACCTACATATGCTATATATTAGGTTGACATGGACCATTACATGACATTGGGCAAGGGACATTCATAGTTAACACATGACGCGGGTTGGGATACTAGTACGAGAGGTGCAGAGCAAATATACATGATAAATACCTTGGGATGTTATACATGATAGATACCGTGGGATGTTATACATGATAGATACCTTGGGATAGTATACTTGATAGAAACCTGACGATGTGATACCTTGATTTATCTTGACATGTAGTTTATCATGATACCTTAGCCTATCTTGCTACAGTAGTTCATCCAGTTATCTTGGTTTAGCTTATCTACCTTGTCATCATCCTTATGTTTACTTTCAGTTTATGCATGTCATGTTACCTTTACCTGTTTTTATACTGCAAGTAGATAGGACTTACCAGTCTTTATGACTGGCCCCGTTTTGTTTTGCCTCTTTGTCTTCCGTCCCCCCCCCCCAGGTTTTCAGGGAGGAAATGATTTGTTTAGTTCGGACCTCATAGGCTTGAAGGTCATCATGTATAGCTGGGTCTTCTCTTGACTATGGCTGCTTCATCGCTTTATTTTAGGAAATAATTTATGAAAAGTTTTTATGCTTCTTTACTATTACAAGGCAGGTTTTGATGTATTCTAATGTAAAAGGCTTTAGACCTTATTTTATAAGGTAATGAAGTTTGTTTTACTTCCGCTGTTTTATATATGTTCTGTCTTGTAATATTTCTGTGCATGTTTACCTCGATAATGCTTCACCAAACCTAGTGCATTCCTTTTGCGAGTGACCCTAGCGGAGGGTGGGTGTTACATTTGGTATCAGAGCAGAAGGTTACCAGACTGGGCAAAAGTTTTTAAACCCTTCTGAAAACTATTTGAAAAACCGTTTACAAAGAAGCATTTTTCAAAAAAAGTTTTTAAAGGCTATTCCCCAAAAGCCATTAGCACTATCCTTTGTTTCCTTGATTGAATCTCTTTTCCTTTCTTTCCTCCATCTGTAGTCATAGTAGTTTTAACTGTGACTAATCCTTGTCTAGCTACGAAGTGTTTTCCGTACGATGGAGGTGGTTCTCGAGAGACCTGTTGCCGTGGTACAAGGAAGGATAATAAGAGTAAGGTTAAAGGACGCGGGCTTAAGGATAAGCAAATTGTTGGTATGGCTTAGTCCATCAAGGAGGACAAGGACAAGATCATCGGAGAGGGCAATTGTACGCTCCCATTTCTAGGGTACCTAAAAGAGATGGTACCGTTTCTGGTAAAGGTTTAGTCGTTCTTTTCTATCATCCCGTCCAGACTTTGTCTTGATCATCGTATCATTTAAGTCTGCTTGGATAGTTGAGTCTCTGCACCTTAGTACTAGCATGATAGAGGATCCCAGTTTTTGTCCCAAAAATCTGGTTGGAGAGTTGGTCCATTTCTTCATGACTTGTTTGGATTTGAGAATGACATGTCTCGGCTACGGATGGATTCTAGGGATAAAGTGGTCACCCAATAAGGGCTGCCATTCTCGGTTTTGGAAAGAGGGTAGTTAGACTCTCGACTCACCGTGGTGACACCCTCGAAGTCTCGTGTAACCTTTTGGGTTCTGTCATGTTTAGTTACCTAGAATCTCGGGATGCAGTTGTTGGTTATCCGTTCGAATAGAATTTGTCGCTAAGGCGGATGGTTCGTTTCGCTTATACAAGAGTTATGGGAATCACCCTAGTAAGTACTCTTGGCAACAAGGATTGGCATCGGCAAACGAGATCCCGAATTCCCTAGTGAATTTTGGAGAGCTTGCATGAGTAAGTGGATACGTTTGAGCCAAGTATACAAGGGAAAGGATAAGTGAAAGTGTAATAAGAGGCGACAATGAAATGAGTTCTAACTCATATCTTGGAAATAGGAATCAAGGAGCTACGAAATCATGGAGTTAAAAAGATGGTCAAGGCACCGAGGAATTAAGCTCAAGGAAACGCGACTTAGAAGACGTAAGGCTAGACACGCACATCGTACCTCTTTTTAAAGAGTGTATCCTTGATCCTTGGTTTTTCCTGTAGAGCTTGCTCGCATGTTATCTTTTGGTGAATATCCTCTCGGTCCTGTTTCTGTTGCAAACCTCGTAGGGAGTTTACCTTGTTTATCTCCTCGATCCTATCGTGAGAATCTTAGGTAGAATCCTATAGATGTAAACATGTGTTTGAATCATGTTATGATTGATATGGTTGCAAATGGTTGCAAGTGGTTGCTCGTGGATGCGCGAATACACATTAGATACTAGATCGACGCAAACACATTTCATATTGCATATGCACGAGTATTTATACCTGTTTATGGATGAAAATGAATGTGTTATCATGTGGATGTTGCATATGAATGAATGGTTGTGCACACATATAGTGTTTATATGACTAGGACTATTTGCATACATGTTGGATTCATGGCACTAAACATAATTTGCATTAGAAGATCATTCAGGCCTGATCATTAGCATTAGCTAAGGAACATATACACACACTTTATTGCATGTGTTCATAAAGCATTAGAAGCCTTTTAAGGACCATGGTTTCCTGTGGATGATGTTTTGAGTAGATGGATGATGGATGGTAGGATGCGTTCTTCCTAACTTGGAGATTTCGGGGACGAAATCCTTAAAGGAGGGGAGAATGTAACAACCCGAATTTTAACAACGTATTAAGACAAGAATCAAGGCAGAATTAAATTATAAAATCTGAATCAGGATAAACAGGTTGCGCCATTGCGTTCAACTCGGAAAAATACGCGAAATAGAGTCCGAAATTTCGTAAATCGGAGTCCGTATGACCCAGTTAAGGCCCAACGAAGTTTCACGAAAATTCAAATCCGAAAATAGATTTGAAATTCAGCCCAGAAAGAGAAGGGGGAAAATTCCCGCCAGACACACAGGGTGTCGACCCCTGGGTCGACCCCCCTCCAGGGGGTCGACATGGGTGTCGACCCTGGGGTCGACCCCCCCTCCAGAGGGTCGACATGGGTGTCGACCCCTGGGTCGACCCCCCCTGGTCGAACCAGCGACCTAGTGCACCTGCTTCTGGTTTTGGCTCGGTTTTGGAGGCTTGTGACGATTTTTGAGGGTTCAGATCTATCCTAGGGTATATCCTACAGCCTAACCTACTCCTAATCTCTATAAAAAGACCCCTAAGCCTACCCTAAACCCTCACAATTCACTCATGCCACGAAGTGCTGCCCAAATGCCGAGTGATCATGGCCTCCATCTCCAATTCCTAGAGACTATGCATTCAAATCGGATTCTAATCAAAAGGTGTAAGCTTGCTACACCAAATCGAGGCCAAATCAACGTTGCTACGACGGTTTCATGACGGTTCTTCTTCAAAGGAGCCACCTTTCTTCGTCGAGACGATTCATGCTAATTCGCTAAGCCACACTATGTAAGTTCTAGCTACTTGTAGATTTTAACGGTGGTTCTAATGTGACATGGGATAAACCGAGATGAAATATAAGTATGCTAGCCTATATGAACCTTGTCATGTCTCTTTTGCTTGAACCTATGACTTTGGGCTAAGTTGTAGCGACTTAATCATGCCATTCATGTTATGTTTAATCTAGTATACCTTGCAAGTTTGAATCTTTATCTATGGAATGTTAGCATGAACCTTTGGAACCACTTGACTTGTGAAACATGGGCAAAGACTTGACTTTGGGGCTTATGCATGTAAATGAACCCAAACCCCTTATGTATCATGCATGTTTGTGGCCAAATTCACTTATGACACTATGCATGTTTTTGGCCAAATTCCCTTATGAAACTATGCATGTTTGTGGCCAAACTCACTTATGAAACTATGCATGTTGTGAGGCCAATATGTAGCATAGTACCCTTACTATGTTGACTCGCTTTTACTTGGGTTGGAAACACGCTTTGGGGTAGGTTAGACGTGCGTGATTAGGACATGATAATTTGACATGGGGTTTCATGGAAATATGACACTTATGATACACCTAAATGTGGGCATGACATGTGGGGTAAACATGGAACTTGAACTAGACATGGGTGGGTTGTAAGTGTAATAAGACACTAGACCAAACATGAAAGTGGCCAACTCGAGGTTGGGTTGAGTTTGTAGCATAAATCTACCCGGACCCGCCCGGCTTAACTAGTGGCTACAAACAATAGGATCCAATGTGAGAAGTTGGTCATGTCGCGCTTAAGACCCGAGGTTAGACTAGGTTGTGGTGTAAAACTACCCGGACCCGCCCGGCTTAACTAGTAACCACAACAAGGTCTAATGTGAGAGGTTGAGAGTGCATTAATTAAATTAATGCCACATGATAAGGTTAAGTAAATTTGACTAATGACACTTAACCGATATGACACGAATGGGTAGGTTAAGTGGGATCGGGCTTGATTTCTTAATGACACTTAACCATACAAGACGATTAGGGAATGGGGTTAAGTAATTTACACTTAACTAATCTGACTTGGTAATTAGATGGGGTTAAGTAACCTACACTTAACTAATCTAAACACGGTAATTAGATGGAGTTAAGTAACCTACACTTAACTAATCTAAACACGATAATTAGATGGGGTTGAGTAACCTACACTTAACTAATCTAAACACGGTAATTCGATGGGGTTAAGTTAAACAATTAACCAATCTAAACTTGGTAATTCAATGTGGTTAAGTAACCAATACTTAACCAACTTAACATGATAATTTAATGAGGTTAAGTAACTTATACTTAATCAATTGTACATGATGATTGGATGAGGTTAAGCAACCATACTTAACCAATCTAATATGAGAACTTGATAGGGTTAAGTCACAAGACCGTTTAAATATACTTAACCATTCTAATACAATTAGTGGATGGGGTTTTGTTAACCCATACTTAACCAATTCGACTCGATAATCCGCTGGGGTCAAGATAATCTATGCTTAACCAATCTAACACGATAATCTGATAGGGTTAAGATAAACAAATACTTAACCAATTTGACTTGAGGATTGAATAGGGTTAAGACATGAGCTTCTTGGTATACTTAACCAACTTGTAGGGCTAGGTCTTGAACTTGAATATTTAGCCAATCTTGACATGATTCATAGGCGGGCTAAGCCATGAACTTGAATAACAACACTTAACCCAATAGGCAAAACCCTAGTAGAGGAACTAGGTAGAAAATCGTAGTTAATCAAGGGTAACGGGGAAATGAAGCTAAGTGGTAAACCTTAGTTAAGTATAACTAAGTAATAATTCTTAGCCAAGGACATGGGACTAGTTCATAATTAGATGAGTAACCTGATACGGTATGTCATCGCTTAGTATACGAGGAGGAGCAACTTATCTGACTTGGATAAAAAGCTCCAACGAACTGGGTGATGAAGCGGTAGCTTCGGGGGACGTGAGGGTACTCTTGGTATCCCTCTGTGAGGTGGCAGATGGTCCATGAAACCCGGCCTCACAGGGGTTAAGGTCTGCGGTAGAAGAGCCAAGGGTATGCCTTGGTTGCTATGCGAGTGACCTAAAGACTGGGATGGATTAGCGTGGAGTCGACGATACTTGATTTTGCCCTGGATAGCACGTCGCCGACTACCTACCATCTTTAGTCAATCGTGTACGAACGGAAAGGCAGGGAACCCCCAACAGACCATGTGCTTACTATCGAGTCATGGGTGAGGTTGGCCCATAGGAAAGTGGGGCTATAGTGGGGCCGGGATGTGGTTCTCATACATGATTTTTCTTGGATTGCCTTTCAGTAGTTGAGGGAGGGGTCACGTAGGACCATAGCCACGGGTACAAAAACAGACCTTGATATCTGCATCAGCAGACGACTTAAAGCTCCCGACCGAGTTCCGTATCTCTTGATTGGCCCTGGCATGGAACTCGGATGGCACATTGAGGAACATTTGCGTCTAGACATGGAGAACGATTCACGATACTTACGCGGGATAAAGGGCGCAGTTGACGGGTGGCATAATCCCTAGTGGCCCTAGGTGGCTTGAACCCAAACCGAGACACGGAAACGTTCAACATGTAGCATAATCCCTAGTGGTCCTAGGTGGCGTAAATCCTAAGTGAATACGCGATAGCTCATGGTAAGAAAACATAACTAGATCAAGGGTGGCAGTCAAAAAAAACTTCAAGGATAAAATGGTACTACGTTGAGGTGGTATAGATTTACATGGGAAAGCCCGTACGGCCTACGGCAAAGGACTGAACTAATACATGGAAAGAAACATACGAGTTGGGAAAACCTACATATGTTATATATTAGGTTGACATGGACCATTACATGACATTGGGCAAGGGACATTCATAGTTAACACATGACGCGGGTTCGGATACTAGTACGAGAGGTGCAGAGCAAATATACATGATAAATACCTTGGGATGTTATACATGATAGATATCGTGGGATGTTATACATGATAGATACCGTGGGATGTTATACATGATAGATACCTTGGGATAGTATACTTGATAGAAACCTGACGATGTGATACCTTGATTTATCTTGACATGTAGTTTATCATGATACTTTAGCCTATCTTGCTACAGTAGTTCATCCAGTTATCTTGGTTTAGCTTATCTACCTTGTCATCATCCTTATGTTTACTTTCAGTTTATGCATGTCATGTTACCTTTACCTGTTTTTATACTGGAAGTAGATAGGACTTACCAGTCTTTATGACTGACCCCGTTTTGTTTCGCCTCTTTGTCTTCTGTTCCCCCCCCCCCCAGGTTTTCAGGGAGGAAATGATGTTGTTTAGTTCGGACCTCATATGCTTGAAGGTCATCATGTATTGCTGGGTCTTCTCTTGGCTATGGCTGCTTCACCGCTTTATTTTGGGGAATAATTTATGAAAAGTTTTTATGCTTCTTTACTATTGCAAGGCAGGTTTTGATGTATTCTGATGTAAAAGGCTTTAGACCTTATTTTATAAGGTAATGAAGTTTGTTTTACTTCTGCTGTTTTATATATGTTCTGTCTTGTAATATTTCTGTGCATGTTTACCTCGATAATGCTTCACCAAACCTAGTGCATTCCTTTTGCGAGTGACCCTAGCGGAGGTGGGGTGTTACACATACGGACTCTTAAAATTCCCGAAAAATATTTTCTTGCTTCGAATTGATGATACGGTTCTAAGAAAACTAGTTTTGTCAAATTTGAAGACCATTTGAAAAATGGCCATTTTCTAGTCAATCCAAATTGACTGAAACTGACAAATCACGTTTTCCTTTGCCACGCTCGCATATTGATTCAGAAAATTATGAATTTTGGAATCTAGCAATAACTTGACATCACGGATCCAAAAAAAGTGGTTTCTAAAAAACGAAGGTCGTTTGTAAAATTTCCATTTCTAAGGGCCAAAATTCCATAGCGACTATTCTGAATTTTCAACTGGGCATAACTTCTTGTTCCCGCTATGAAATTTCAATTTCTCGGATTCGTTGGAAAGATATTCTCTAATAGATTCTAATGTTTTTGGTTTCGCTAAAATCTGGTTTATTTTGAATCCTGTACATTCATTTGAAATATGAAATCGAATTTTCAAACTACCACGCCATTTTAAATTCCTTTTATAATTATAAATAATTATTTATATTCTAACGTCGATTCAAATAAATATATACGTTCTTATTTTATTCAAAATAAATTTCTCCTCATTATTACTTAAAATAAATCATTTTAAATATTCAAAATTCATTAAAATTGCCAAAATAAAAATTTTAAATTGGTTCTGATTTTCGGGTTATTACAGTCTCCCCCACTTAAAACTTTTCGTCCCGGAAAAGGAACGAAGCCGAAAGTTGTTTTAGAAACCAACTCAACTTTCATTATTTTCATTATGGCTTAAGTTCTTCAACTTTTCAGTTTCTAAGAACTTTTCAAATTTTCAATAATCCGGGTCGTTACATTCTTCCCCCTAAAAAGAATTGCGTCCCCGAAATTACGAAGGTAGAAAAGTGCTTCAAACCCATTTACTTTTCAAAACTCATTTATGTTGAACTCAACTATTCATATTTCCACAAATTTTAATTCCTGCAAAACTTTTGTTTTCATTCATATTCCCCGTCATATTGGTTTTCATTCATTTTATCTGAATGATTTACAACAAATATATTTACATACAATTTGATTCATTCAAATTGATTCTTGATCCATTTATTCACTTCAATCCATTTAACTTTCTTGAGTTAAATTTTAAATTCCAAAATTCAAACTCCTGAGTTTTCATTTCAAATCCTTTAGAAATCATATAAATATATATACATAAATTCATTTCCATCACAAATTCAAAACATTTGAATTTTCAAACCACTTGTTTACTTACAAACAAATTTCCTTCAAAAACATTTCTAAGGTAGCAATCCATCATTTAGAACTCGAAAATGAACACTGATAATGCTGCAATCATCACCAGAATTATTTTCCATCCACTGAAGTGAGTTCAGTGCTTTAACAAATTTCAAAATCCGTTAAAAATGATTTTTATTATATCCCTTTCAAATCAAAGCTATATTATTTTAATATAGTTCAAAAAATATTTTCAAACTTCCCAGGATTTAAATTCCAAATTCTAGTTTGAATTCAATTTCAGTTCTTCTCATTTGTATATATTATCCATATACGTATTCTATTTTGGTTATGTATAACAATTCCAGTTTTTATAATCGAATTTGATTATAATATTAACATCCAACACATCCATATATAAATAAAAAAAAATATTCCTTTTCTATCAAAAATAGAATTTAGGGTAAAATTATTTCATTTATCCACTTAAAACAGTATTGTGTCAAATTTCTCTGTTCAGGTGTTTAGAAATTCCTATTGACTTTGTGGCGTCCCACAATTTGATCAGAATTCATAAACCACTAACCAGACTAGCCAACACAATATAAAACAAAATTTTCTTATATCAATTAACAAATACGCTCTCTAGTATATATACACTCAACTCATTCTTGGGTACTGCTGACCCTATATCTAATGAGCACAACCCCACCAAAGCCTAGGTATTCGCTTAACCTAAGCTCTGATACCAAATGTAAAGGCCCGCAAATCTGTACTATCTGAGTCCACTAATAACACCACATGTCCAACCCAAATTGCACAGAAATATGAATCATTAGTAGAAAGAAGTTAGAGGGTGAGGAATAGAAAGAAAGAAAAGTTAGAATAGAAGAAAAACGAAGAACAAAAATCTTACAGCGGAATGAATAAAATTTATTAAATAACATAACTTTTGAAATACAAATCGGTAAATGTATATACATACCATTATCAGAGCACAACAGTTATTCCTGAAACAGTTATAAACACTTGTTTCCACATACCACATAGTACACTACGGAAATATGATAGTCTATAGCTAATAGCTGAAGCATCCTGCTTTAAGCTCCTCCAAGTGAATCTGTACAATCCCGACTACTTGACAGCCCGTACAAATTTGGGCACCCAAGAGTTTAGGGAAAGCAAAAACAAAATAAACTCAGGGTTAGTCATGGGACTGGTGTGAGTAAACTCCCATCATTTGTTTAACTTTAAAAAAAAAATCCTTTTGAAGGAAATGATAATCGTAAGACCGATCCACACATAAACCCGGATGGTTTTTACCTTACGATAACCCGAAATATTTTTTATGTCAAATCCAGTGATATTATAATAATGTCTACATCAAATAAATAGAATCTAGCGGAATGCTTGCATCCCACGCTCCATATATAATAAAAAATCAAAAACCGCATGGCGCTTATTGGAGATTGGATTTCCAACATGACAAGGTATGGAACCATCTTCCGATCAGTGTACTCTAAAGGGGATACACTGGGGTTCAATAAGAACATCTTGCAACCCGGCCCACACATGACCGACCACTCATTTCGCTTGAGTGTATCGAATGTATATCACCAACGGTCAGGATCATAAACTGTTTCCCGAATGGGACAACATCGAATAGAATAAAGAATTAAATGAAATTTCTCTAGATATGTGATTATACATCCCAATGGGAGCGACCCACATAGCCATGTTGCCTGCCCAATTTTTGTCATTCCCCGGTTGTTGAGGCCTTAGGCTACGATTTCTTATCATTCACTGATAGCACAATCACTTTGAATGCCACATTGTCAGATCCGTAAATCATTAATTGATTTGCACAAATATATTCTGGATATTACGCTTAGAGAATAAATTCTCCACCACCATATATATTTATACAGGCCAACATATTCGATCATTGGAAATACTTAGTCGGACATTCATCCATATACCTTCGTTCTGGGATTGAACGAAACCGAAGGCACCATTTCTATTAATAGAAAAAGTCCTTGCACTTTACTCCATTGTAACGTCCCGCATTTTTGTCGGTTGGTATTTGAATATTTAAAACATTTTAAATATTGAATTCGAAATATAAATGGATTTATATATTAATTTAAACGAAGTTGAACGTATAAAAACATATATTAAATATAATCGAGCTCAGAACGACCCTGCAGTTCGTAATTTAACGTTCTGAACTTCAACTGAGTGTACCGGACTCGTTTTGAATCGGATTTCTTCGAAATGAGAAACGTTGGAATCTGTTGAACTGTATCTTTCTAACAGAAGTGAAAAATCAAGATTTCGTCAAATAGATTGCAAGATATGTCCAAATCAAATATTCAAAAAAGTTGCTTTAGAAGCGTATATCGACCGTAACAGTTATTTGAATATAACTTGATATCGGATGCAAATTGGGATAGGGTTCTTTTGAGGCGCAACGATAATTTAATTTTTAGAATTTTACTGTAATTTTTAATTAATTAAATATGCAACTTTTTATTTGGAGTATTTTGCACCCTGTATCGGTATTTCGGGATTTCAAAATATGAGTCAATCTACCGGTATTATTATATTTTTAGGACCGTGGCACCTCGCTGGATACGACTGTATTTTTATTTCTGTCTGTAGTGGCTCGGATATGAATGAAGCATATGAAACACGGTACACTGAAATAATGTATAATATAGATTTTACTGTCCCATGTTTCAACGTACAAACAAAATTAATGCAAATTAACATGGTGTGACTTAAGAAAATCCAACGGCATAAAAGGGAGAATGTTGATGTAAAGGCATACACGTATATTATTTTATATATATTAATATATAGTACCCTTTGCGGTTAAGCAACCAACATAGAGACAAATCTCTTTGCAAACCCATATTCCTACCGCCTACCCTCCATCATTTAAGGATACGGACACATGCAATCTCAAATCATAGACATAACCTACCCTAAGCTTAATGAAATATCTTTGATGTATAATCAATTCACACCATACCCTGTTGCGTACCAAGAAAACCTACCCTATATCCTCTATTGCTTAACTTTTAAGCTTTCTTCTCTTATATAACACGCAGCACTCACAACTTCTCGAAAGGAAACAAAAACAAATGCAGAAATTAGAAAACGAGATCTAAATCCATGAGCAGTTCACGATTTTTAAAATAGGAGGTGGTATTGAAGTTTGTATGAGCACTGCACGGTTTGAAAACGCAAAGGAAGGGGGTACGTTTTCATATTGGTAAAAAGGTGGGGAGTTGCAAGGATGAGCGTTGAGAGCTAAGGGGAGTCCTGCATGCTTTTTATAGTGAAGGGATGATGATCATGGAAGAGTGCTGCACAGTAAAGGCCACGGTGGAATGTACAGTTTAAGTGTTGGCCTGGATTCCTAAATGAATGTCTTCATGGAAACAAAACACGTGGATATTGGGGCTGAGTGGTGCAGCATGTGAAATGAAGGAGGAGCATCCGCATACGGGGAAGCATTTGGACGAAGTAATGGTTGTCAGGGAGGAAGTGTTTTAAACTATGTATGATAAGAAGGAAAACAAGAAGTTTCTGGCGGATTTAAATGTACCGGTGAAGTGTGGCGGACTGAGCAAAGTCGGTCCATTCAGTTGGACGTTGATGGTCAGTATGGGCCCGAGTTCTCTGAGTTTGATTGTTTGAGCATTAGGGAAAGGACCGGTGACGGGTATGAAATGAACAAGAGGGTTCCTGTGCATGGAGTATGTGAACAGCTCGTTGATGAGGGACATGAAATGGCGTGAAGTAATGTGGACATTTTCTGTTTACTGTGTAGTGTTTAGTTCGGTTCTGGTTTATATACAAGGAGATCACTGTGTTTAGACAAAAGGGCTTACAGGGACCATGAAGCGTACATGATATGGGTGCACATGAGGAATGGGTGCGTGTGTACTCTTTAATGGAGGGGTGACGTTATTATTTAAAGTGGTTGAAGTATGGAACTGTGAAGCAAGCTTCATAAAAAGGGGGACGGTTTGCATGGTGCAAACAATACGTACATGAGGGATTACATGAAGAGCGGTATTCGTTTAAAACATAATATAAAGATGGGTGCCTCATTCTTCTTTTATGAAGAAGCGTGCATGCGTTGGATATCTTGGCGAAACATGGAGTGGGTTCGAATTCAGTTACTAGAGGTCCGTGATTGAGGCGGTGACGGGGTCCAGTGTGGCGAAGGGACTAGTGAACGGGCTCAGTTCTGGTAAGCCCCGGCATCAACAACAATAGCATGTAAGTGGGATGGTCGGTCTAGAGGAAGGACTAGACTTTTGGGCGGATAAATCATGGTTTACCATGAGGATTACATAATTAAATATGATGTAGGGGAGGCTGTTAGTTTTAAAGTTTATGGAATGGAAAGTTTGGTTGCAAAAGAGGTTAGAGGCGTTTTTATTAGGGGAGAAGAATACCCAGTAGCCGATCAAATTTAATTGCGGGTAAAGGGATTAAAAAGAAGATTTGGTCTCGGTGCAGAAGATGGGTGCGGGCTTGTTTCAAATAAAGAAAGCCCATTTAAAAAAAAAGTACGGGATAACCACAGCGTTTTGTATTCAAGAAAATAGAAAGAGGAAGCCGCGGGATTTCAGAATATTAAAGCCAAGGGTTGACGTGTTGGACGAGCGATCCGTCACTTTGGAATCATTCGGAAGCTAGCAACACTATGAAGTCAGTGTAGAACGTATTTCGCGGAAAACAGAGCCGCTGGGATTTGATGATAAAAAGTCAATCGACGCAAATCGTTTTTAACGGTTAACGCGCAAAGGTGAGTAAATTCACTCACTCTGATCTTTTTAAAATATTTTAATTATATTTTAATGTTGTTTGAATGTTGTGTGATGGTCGATTAGGTAGATTACAAGTAAATTGGTTGAATATTATATACCGTTACATATGTACACATCATCGGTTGGACACTGATTCCATCGATTAGAATATCCCCTAGTATAGAGTTAGTGTAAATTGTGTTGACTGACATCTGTGAATGCGGAAACCGGTTGGAGGAATCCGACCGGATTCCTCGATATTTATATGTACTGTTTGTTTTGTATGCACTGTTTGAACCCGAATTATATTTAAAACCCGGTGTGAATATTGATGTTGAACAGAAATTCAACATTTGTTTAGATTAAATAAATAAACGATATCGATTTAGAAAGTGTTAATAGTCGACCGTAAAACCATCGTTTTGTTAAGAAACTGATTTACCGTCAGGCAAATCAATGAAGTTAATTATAGAAATTATATTTTTATAATTAAAGTGAAGTTTTAAATTATAATAGAAGTTCTATTATAAACCAGTATTTTAGAGTTCGTTTTTATAAAGCAAATAAAAGCGATTGTTGACATTTAAACAAGTTTATAAAGTAAAAACTATCCGACGATTAAATATTTGGATAATTATATTTAAGATAAATAATTTAGAGATATCATTAGATTAATTAGATTAATCTAATGTTAAGAAGTAATTAAAATCAGTTAATGAATTTACTGATGGAAATAAGTTGATTTAATCAACTGTTATTTGGGAACATGATTATTAGATTAATTGGTCTTTAATTAATCTAATGAAAACAGGTTAGAAATAAGTTTATCGAAATTAATGAGAGTTAATTACCATTTAAGAAGTTATGGATAAGAACTGGGAATAGAGAAAGCAAAGAGTTAATGTTTAAATTAAATATGCATAAACCACAGAGATTCCAAATTAAGAATATGTTGTTGTAAAACCATATTCCAAAATATAACAAGGAAATACGATTTAATAAATATATTAAGTAATAAGGAATTTGAATACAGACATGTATCGGTTCTAAGGTAAGAACGTTGTCGATCAAGGTCTGAGAGGTAAATAAAATACCCCAACTTGAACGGCTTCGCTATTTCCGAGGAACGATATCAGTTTGTAACGGAAAGAGATGTCAAGACTTTTGTAACGGAAAGAGATGTTAAGATTTTTGTAACAGAAATAGATGTCAAGATTAGTATAAAAGGAATATGGCAGCGTATGCAAGTCTTAGAATTATAGCGATAAAATAACGCTGTTGATAAGATAAGTGTGACTGTTATGTCAAGATTAGTTATAACAAAGAATATTACAGCGTATGACAAGTTGAACTATAGCAATAAAATAACGCTGTTGATAAGGTAAGTGTGACTGTAATTAGTTATAAGAATATTATAGCGTATGACAAGTTTAGAACTATAGCGACAAATTTACTGCTGTTGATTTGACTTAAGCATGACTTTTATATATAGCAGCACTTCCTAGGAAATGTAACAGTTTGGTTTGAAATCCACTTATTCTAGAGCAATAAGTAACGACGTTTGTTCAAAGAAATATAAGAAAGAGTTTAGAAAAAGAATTGGAGAATCGTGTTAGAAAACGATGACAGCATTTCGATGTTCGAAATATGGGAATTAAACCATTAGGATTTGGAACTAGAATTTGATGATGTCGAATATATTAAAGTAAATCATTGTTAGGGATTAAAATCTGATAGGATGATTAACATTTAGTTTTAAACAAATAAATGTTAATAGGATAGGAATCGATATTTAGTCATCAACTGGATATTGTTTTGATAAGAAGTTGACTTAGAAATAGAGTATAAAATGGAATAGGAATATATAAGTTATGAAAGAGATTTCAGTAAACAAGATAAGGGATGGTATTCACATTTCAAAGTGAAAAATGTTTTAAAAGTGAACGTTGAGTCGATTAAAAGGAAGATGAAATTGGAAATATTTTCCAATGTAAATAGGGTAGATTATCCAAGTGTAGAAAATAAAGAACGTGGAAAGAATGGAAATGTTCCGAACGTTGATAACGTATATTTTTCTAGAACATGAAAGAGAGTTTATAATAACTGGAAATGTTTCCAAGAAAGTGTAAAAAAAGGTTAAACGGGATTTGAGAAATATCTGGTAAGATATGAGATTTCGAATAATAAAGTCGGATGTTAAATAAAATGTACCCGTGCTTGTGTGATGTCTAGTTATACATTTGAATGAATGTTTGTTTTTACTTCGATTGTTAAACAACCGACTATCGAAGTGCTTGGACCATCGTTGTCAATACGGAGAGACCGTTTGAATATATTATATGAAAACCACTCCGTAAGGCATAAGCGTTGCGAATTAGATATGCTAAAGATAATTGAAGACGGAGTTAAATGCAAGGGTCGTCCAGTTCCAGAATGGTGCTTTCTGTTTGTCCAGTCCCAGGACAACTTGTATGGACGAGTGTCTGACAGAGTATTTCCAACGGTCACGCCGTTGATTTTACGAATATACCAAGTTGGTGGGGAGAATATAACTTCTCTTTATTCTACACCCAGTGTGCATTTGTGTAATCAATGTGTGATTATGGATTTGACGATGTGACATTCAAGTGAATGGTGACCAGATGTTCTGAAGATAGACGTAGCCTCTAGCCTCACAACCAGGAAGTGACAGAAGTTGGGCTAGGCAGCATGGCTAGTTGGGTCATCCCCAAGCAGGGTGTATTGTCATCGATCTAGAGAAAATTCATATTTATACTTCTTTTCGATTCTGTATCTTCGGATGACGGTTGGATGGCCTACAACCGTGGTGGCAATATATTCGCGACACTCAAGCTAAATGAGTGAGCGGTCATGTGTGGCCGGGTTGCAAGACGTTCTTGTTGAACCCTGAGTGTATCCCCTCTAGAGTACACTATTCAGAAGGTGCTCCCATACCTTGTCTGTTGAAGTCCAATCTCCAATAATCGCTCTGCGGTTTATGATTTTATAACATATATATGTGGAACGTGAGATGCAAGCGTTCTGCTACTTGGATATTTATGTGCTTAGACATTATTATAATATCACTGGTTTTGATATCAGAGTAATTTGGGTTATAGTAAGGTAAAAGCCGTCCATGTTTATGTGTGGGCTGGTCTTACTATTATCCTTTTGTTTCAAAAGGATTTTCTTCAAAGTAAAACCATATGGTTAGAATTTACTCACACCAGTCCCATGACTGACCCAGAGTTTATTTTGTTGTTTTCCCTAAACTCTTGGGTGCCCAAATTTGTACGGGCAGTCAAGTGTTTCAGGCTTTGCAGATTTACTTGGAGGAGCTCAAAAAGCAGGAAGCTTCACCATTAGTTATGTAGAGTTATTTCCGCTGTGATATGATGTTTTGTACTCTGATAATGGTATGTATATACAATACGGTTTTGTATTCAAAGTTATGTTATATAATACATCTTATTTTGTTCCGCTGCGAGTTTCGTGTTACTCTGATTCTGTTCAGTTGTGATCTTCTTCTTCTATTCTATTAGTTCTATCTTTTCTTTCTCACCCTCTAAATTCTTCTATTAATGTCCCGGTATTTTCGATGCTCGAGAAATTGACAGTGTATTTATGTTGATTTTCTGGGTCGAAAATCCCGCCGTTACAGATGGTATCAGAGCATAAGGTTAAGAGATTACCTTGGCTCTGTGGCGTAACTCAATAGAGACGGAGTTAGTAATACTCTAGATTGAGTTGAGTGTATATATATGAGCGCGTATTTGTAAATTAATATAAAAACCGTTTTATATTGTGTTGACTGGTCAGTCGAGTGGTTTATAAATTATGGTCGAAACAGTAATGCAAACTACGTCGAAAGGTGTTTCTAAACTCTTGAACAGAGTAATTCGACACAGTATGTTTTGAAAAGGGGTAAATAAAAATATTTTACCCGAAAAATATATTTTGATATAAAAGAAATATATATCTTGAGATTATTGTAGTATTGATCGTTGTTATGATCAAATAAGATATATAATTGAGTTGGTTATATAAATAACCGATCGAAATATTATATTAGTATAATATGAAAAATCAGATGAACTGAATCTGAAGTTAAATCCAGAATTGAAATAAAACTCTAAAAATTTGGAAAAGAGTTGGAAATAATATTTGGATTAAATATATGGAAATTTTAAGATCCTGGGTGAATTTAGAAATGTTTTCTAAACGTTGTATATTTTGTAGGGATTTCAAAATGAAAATGTTTGAAATTGTTTTCCAAGTGTTGTGAAAGATATTTTGAAGTCAAATTCAAAATGAAAGTGTTGTAAAAATGAATTTTGGAAGTGATATAGCATTGAACTCACTTCGACCACTGGAAAATAATTCTGATGATGCTGGCCACATCATCAGTGTCATTTTCGAGTTTTTAAGTGACGGATTACTACCAAAGATTTTGTTTTGAATTATTGATTGTCAGAAATTTAAATGTTTTGAATTATATATGATTTCAAACTGATTTGAAATAAATCCCAGGAATTTGAATTCGGAAATAAAAATTTAACTTATGGAGTTAAAATGGTAAAAATGGAATTTAAACAAAGATAACAAAACTGGACTGAATTTGGAAAGATCCAAAACAAAAATTATAAAAGAAAAATATTGGAGATTCGAGTTATTAAAAATGAATTGATTCTTGGAGAATAAGAATCGAATTTTGAATTAGAGATGGAGATAACTGATTTGAGAAATAAATCAGTAAATGGAATGTCGTAATAAAACTTAACAAGGTTAAGAACTGAGAGTGGAATCGTAGTTGAAATTGAAATTTGGCTTAGTAAAAGCGAAAGACTGGTTTGAGAATGGATTGATGGGAGATCAACCAAGGATGCTTGGATATGCTGGTTTGATAGCAGATGGCAGAGAAAGAGTTGAATGCCCAACAGAGAAGGTACACGTTTATATATGAGTATGAGATTTTTTTATGAGTCAGTTTGGGCAAGCCGTTTGGCTGTTTGATTTTCTTTTGGATTGGAGAAGGCCCGGAGTGGCAAGTTGTTGTAGTACCGAGTGAGCCGTGCAGAGGAGATGCTGGCGAGATTCTCCGAAAATTTAAGCCGTTAGGAAATTTTCTGAAATTTTGAAAATATTCGGAATAATAAGGAATTAATATTTTAATTGGAAATAATCAGTTCAGTGGAAACTGGAATTATGAATTAAACCAAAAAGATTTTTAACCATGTTATAACAGAGATTGTAGCATTTTCCCGATCTTAGCAATTTCGAGGACGAAATTATTTTAAGGGGGAAGGTCTGTAACGTCCCGCATTTTTGTCGGTTGGTATTTGAATATTTAAAACATTTTAAATATTGAATTCGAAATATAAATGGATTTATATATTAATTTAAACGAAGTTGAACGTATAAAAACATATATTAAATATAATCGAGCTCAGAACGACCCTGCAGTTCGTAATTTAACGTTCTGAACTTCAACTGAGTGTACCGGACTCGTTTTGAATCGGATTTCTTCGAAATGAGAAACGTTGGAATCTGTTGAACTGTATCTTTCTAACAGAAGTGAAAAATCAAGATTTCGTCAAATAGATTGCAAGATATGTCCAAATCAAATATTCAAAAAAGTTGCTTTAGAAGCGTATATCGACCGTAACAGTTATTTGAATATAACTTGATATCGGATGCAAATTGGGATAGGGTTCTTTTGAGGCGCAACGATAATTTAATTTTTAGAATTTTACTGTAATTTTTAATTAATTAAATATGCAACTTTTTATTTGGAGTATTTTGCACCCTGTATCGGTATTTCGGGATTTCAAAATATGAGTCAATCTACCGGTATTATTATATTTTTAGGACCGTGGCACGTCGCTGGATACGACTGTATTTTTATTTCTGTCTGTAGTGGCTCGGATATGAATGAAGCATATGAAACACGGTACACTGAAATAATGTATAATATAGATTTTACTGTCCCATGTTTCAACGTACAAACAAAATTAATGCAAATTAACATGGTGTGACTTAAGAAAATCCAACGGCATAAAAGGGAGAATGTTGATGTAAAGGCATACACGTATATTATTATATATATTAATATATAGTACCCTTTGCGGTTAAGCAACCAACATAGAGACAAATCTCTTTGCAAACCCATATTCCTACCGCCTACCCTCCATCATTTAAGGATACGGACACATGCAATCTCAAATCATAGACATAACCTACCCTAAGCTTAATGAAATATCTTTGCTGTATAATCAATTCACACCATACCCTGTTGCGTACCAAGAAAACCTACCCTATATCCTCTATTGCTTAACTTTTAAGCTTTCTTCTCTTATATAACACGCAGCACTCACAACTTCTCGAAAGGAAACAAAAACAAATGCAGAAATTAGAAAACGAGATCTAAATCCATGAGCAGTTCACGATTTTTAAAATAGGAGGTGGTATTGAAGTTTGTATGAGCACTGCACGGTTTGAAAACGCAAAGGAAGAGGGGTACGTTTTCATATTGGTAAAAAGGTGGGGAGTTGCAAGGATGAGCGTGGAGAGCTAAGGGGAGTCTTGCATGCTTTTTATAGTGAAGGGATGATGATCATGGAAGAGTGCTGCACAGTAAAGGCCACGGTGGAATGTAAAGTTTAAGTGTTGGCCTGGATTCCTAAATGAATGTCTTCATGGAAACAAAACACGTGGATATTGGGGCTGAGTGGTGCAGCATGTGAAATGAAGGAGGAGCATCCGCATACGGGGAAGCATTTGGACGAAGTAATGGTTGTCAGGGAGGAAGTGTTTTAAACTATGTATGATAAGAAGGAAAACAAGAAGTTTCAGGCGGATTTAAATGTACCGGTGAAGTGTGGCGGACTGAGCAAAGTCGGTCCATTCAGTTGGACGTTGATGGTCAGTATGGGCCCGAGTTCTCTGAGTTTGATTGTTTGAGCATTAGGGAAAGGACCGGTGACGGGTATGAAATGAACAAGAGGGTTCCTGTGCATGGAGTATGTGAACAGCTCGTTGATGAGGGACATGAAATGGCATGAAGTAATGTGGACATTTTCTGTTTACTGTGTAGTGTTTAGTTCGGTTCTGGTTTATATACAAGGAGATCACTGTGTTTAGACAAAAGGGCTTACAGGGACCATGAAGCGTACATGATATGGGTGCACAGGAGGAATGGGTGCGTGTGTACTCTTTAATGGAGGGGTGACGTTATTATTTAAAGTGGTTGAAGTATGGAACTGTGAAGCAAGCTTCATAAAAAGGGGGACGGTTTGCATGGTGCAAACAATACGTACATGAGGGATTACATGAAGAGCGGTATTCGTTTAAAACATAATATAAAGATGGGTGCCTCATTCTTCTTTTATGAAGAAGCGTGCATGCGTTGGATATCTTGGCGAAACATGGAGTGGGTTCGAATTCAGTTACTAGAGGTCCGTGATTGAGGCGGTGACGGGGTCCAGTGTGGCGAAGGGACTAGTGAACGGGCTCAGTTCTGGTAAGCCCCGGCATCAACAACAATAGCATGTAAGTGGGATGGTCGGTCTAGAGGAAGGACTAGACTTTTGGGCGGATAAATCATGGTTTACCATGAGGATTACATAATTAAATATGATGTAGGGGATGCTGTTAGTTTTAAATTTTATGGAATGGAAAGTTTGGTTGCAAAAGAGGTTAGAGGCGTTTTTATTAGGGGAGAAGAATACCCAGTAGCCGATCAAATTTAATTGCGGGTAAAGGGATTAAAAAGAAGATTTGGTCTCGGTGCAGAAGATGGGTGCGGGCTTGTTTCAAATAAAGAAAGCCCATTTAAAAATATAAAAAAAAGTACGGGATAACCACAGCGTTTTGTATTCAAGAAAATAGAAAGAGGAAGCCGCGGGATTTCAGAATATTAAAGCCAAGGGTTGACGTGTTGGACGAGCGATCCGTCACTTTGGAATCATTCGGAAGCTAGCAACGCTATGAAGTCAGTGTAGAACGTATTTCGCGGAAAACAGAGCCGCTGGGATTTGATGATAAAAAGTTAATCGACGCAAATCGTTTTTAACGGTTAACGCGCAAAGGTGAGTAAATTCACTCACTCTGATCTTTTTAAAATATTTTAATTATATTTTAATGTTGTTTGAATGTTGTGTGATGGTCGATTAGGTAGATTACAAGTAAATTGGTTGAATATTATATACCGTTACATATGTACACATCATCGGTTGGACACTGATTCCATCGATTAGAATATCCCCTAGTATAGAGTTAGTGTAAATTGTGTTGACTGACATCTGTGAATGCGGAAACCAGTTGGAGGAATCCTACCGGATTCCTCGATATTTATATGTACTGTTTGTTTTTTATGCACTGTTTGAACCCGAATTATATTTAAAACCCGGTGTGAATATTGATGTTGAACAGAAATTCAACATTTGTTTAGATTAAATAAATAAACGATATCGATTTAGAAAGTGTTAACAGTCGACCGTAAAACCATCGTTTTGTTAAGAAACTGATTTACCGTCAGGCAAATCAATGAAGTTAATTATAGAAATTATATTTTTATAATTAAAGTGAAGTTTTAAATTATAATAGAAGTTCTATTATAAACCAGTATTTTAGAGTTCGTTTTTATAACGCAAATAAAAGCGATTGTTGACATTTAAACAAGTTTATAAAGTAAAAACTATCCGACGATTAAATATTTGGATAATTATATTTAAGATAAATAATTTAGAGATATCATTAGATTAATTAGATTAATCTAATGTTAAGAAGTAATTAAAATCAGTTAATGAATTTACTGATGGAAATAAGTTGATTTAATCAACTGTTATTTGGGAACATGATTATTAGATTAATTGGTCTTTAATTAATCTAATGAAAACAGGTTAGAAATAAGTTTATCGAAATTAATGAGAGTTAATTACCATTTAAGAAGTTATGGATAAGAACTGGGAATAGAGAAAGCAAAGAGTTAATGTTTAAATTAAATATGCATAAACCAAAGAGATTCCAAATTAAGAATATGTTGTTGTAAAACCATATTCCAAAATAAAACAAGGAAATACGATTTAATAAATATATTAAGTAATAAGGAATTTGAATACAGACTTGTATCGTTTCTAAGGTAAGAACGTTGTCGATCAAGGTCTGAGAGGTAAATAAAATACCCCAACTTGAACGGCTTCGCTATTTCCGAGGAACGATATCAGTTTGTAACGGAAAGAGATGTCAAGATTTTTGTAACGGAAAGAGATGTTAAGATTTTTGTAACAGAAATAGATGTCAAGATTAGTATAAAAGGAATATGGCAGCGTATGCAAGTCTTAGAATTATAGCGATAAAATAACGCTGTTGATAAGATAAGTGTGACTGTTATGTCAAGATTAGTTATAACAAAGAATATTACAGCGTATGACAAGTTGAACTATAGCAATAAAATAACGCTGTTGATAAGGTAAGTGTGACTGTAATTAGTTATAAGAATATTATAGCGTATGACAAGTTTAGAACTATAGCGACAAATTTACTGCTGTTGATTTGACTTAAGCATGACTTTTATATATAGCAGCACTTCCTCGGAAATGTAACAGTTTGGTTTGAAATCCACTTATTCTAGAGCAATAAGTAACGACGTTTGTTCAAAGAAATATAAGAAAGAGTTTAGAAAAAGAATTGGAGAATCGTGTTAGAAAACGATGACAGCATTTCGATGTTCGAAATATGGGAATTAAACCATTAGGATTTGGAACTAGAATTTGATGATGTCGAATATATTAAAGTAAATCATTGTTAGGGATTAAAATCTGATAGGATGATTAACATTTAGTTTTAAACAAATAAATGTTAATAGGATAGGAATCGATATTTAGTCATCAACTGGATATTGTTTTGATAAGAAGTTGACTTAGAAATAGAGTATAAAATGGAATAGGAATATATAAGTTATGAAAGAGATTTCAGTAAACAAGATAAGGGTTGGTATTCACATTTCAAAGTGAAAAATGTTTTAAAAGTGAACGTTGAGTCGATTAAAAGGAAGATGAAATTGGAAATATTTTCCAATGTAAATAGGGTAGATTATCCAAGTGTAGAAAATAAAGAACGTGGAAAGAATGGAAATGTTCCGAACGTTGATAACGTATATTTTTCTAGAACATGAAAGAGAGTTTATAATAACTGGAAATGTTTCCAAGAAAGTGTAAAAAAAGGTTAAACGGGATTTGAGAAATATCTGGTAAGATATGAGATTTCGAATAATAAAGTCGGATGTTAAATAAAATGTACCCGTGCTTGTGTGATGTCTAGTTATACATTTGAATGAATGTTTGTTTTTACTTCGATTGTTAAACAACCGACTATCGAAGTGCTTGGACCATCGTTGTCAATACGGAGAGACCGTTTGAATATATTATATGAAAACCACTCCGTAAGGCATAAGCGTTGCGAATTAGATATGCTAAAGATAATTGAAGACGGAGTTAAATGCAAGGGTCGTCCAGTTCCAGAATGGTTCTTTCTGTTTGTCCAGTCCCAGGACAACTTGTATGGATGAGTGTCTGACAGAGTATTTCCAACGGTCACGCCGTTGATTTTACGAATATACCAAGTTGGTGGGGAGAATATAACTTCTCTTTATTCTACACCCAGTGTGCATTTGTGTAATCAATGTGTGATTACGGATTTGACGATGTGACATTCAAGTGAATGGTGACTAGATGTTCTGAAGATAAACGTAGCCTCTAGCCTCACAACCAGGAAGTGACAGAAGTTGGGCTAGGCAGCATGGCTAGTTGGGTCATCCCCAAGCAGGGTGTATTGTCATCGATCTAGAGAAAATTCATATTTATACTTCTTTTTGATTCTGTATCTTCGGATGACGGTTGGATGGCCTACAACCGTGGTGGCAATATATTCGCGACACTCAAGCTAAATGAGTGAGCGGTCATGTGTGGCCGGGTTGCAAGACGTTCTTGTTGAACCCTGAGTGTATCCCCTCTAGAGTACACTATTCAGAAGGTGCTCCCATACCTTGTCTGTTGAAGTCCAATCTCCAATAATCGCCCTGCGGTTTATGATTTTATAACATATATATGTGGAACGTGAGATGCAAGCGTTCTGCTACTTGGATATTTATGTGCTTAGACATTATTATAATATCACTGGTTTTGATATCAGAGTAATTTGGGTTATAGTAAGGTAAAAGCCGTCCATGTTTATGTGTGGGCTGGTCTTACTATTATCCTTTTGTTTCAAAAGGATTTTCTTCAAAGTAAAACCATATGGTTAGAATTTACTCACACCAGTCCCATGACTGACCCAGAGTTTATTTTGTTGTTTTCCCTAAACTCTTGGGTGCCCAAATTTGTACGGGCAGTCAAGTGTTTCAGGCTTTGCAGATTTACTTGGAGGAGCTCAAAAAGCAGGAAGCTTCACCATTAGTTATGTAGAGTTATTTCCGTTGTGATATGATGTATTGTACTCTGATAATGGTATGTATATACAATACGGTTTTGTATTCAAAGTTATGTTATATAATACATCTTATTTTGTTCCGCTGCGAGTTTCGTGTTACTCTGATTCTGTTCAATTGTGATCTTCTTCTTCTTCTTCTATTCTATTAGTTCTATCTTTTCTTTCTCACCCTCTAAATTCTTCTATTAATGTCCCGGTATTTTCGATGCTCGAGAAATTGACAGTGTATTTATGTTGATTTTCTGGGTCGAAAATCCCGCCGTTACATCCATCTTCGATTATCTTCATATAATCTGTTTCGCAACACTACTGCCAATACGAAGTGGTTCATGGATAATAATCCAATCGGTCTCTCCATATTGACAACGATATTGGCAAACACTTCGATAGTCGGTTATTTAACTATCGAAGAAAAACAAACAAACATTCAAAACATCAAACAATCACTGGACTCCTTAATTAATATTTCATTAATTAAATCATTTCTCCATTTCCTTACAAATATTTGTTAACCACACATTTTCAATAATCATCTTGTTCTCTTACGCTGTTTCGGAAACATTTCCGTATATCGCCTTCTTTTATTTTCTATACTTGGAAAATATCTTCTAATAATAATTGGAAAATATTCCAATTACCTCTCCATTTCACGACAGTTCATTTCTATACTTAGGAAACATATATTATTATATTTCCAAAATTCCACTTACTTGGGTTAAAACGAACGTTATGTAAAACCTCGCTACAATAACCCAAAATACTGAATTCGACTAAATTTCTTTAAACATTTATCTTTGTGACTGAATCTTTCAATTTAATAGCTAATAATGAAATCAACTGAGTTCGGATATAATTACATCTCAGACCTTGACTGAAAATATTATTAACTTCAAATCAGACAAGACGGCTAACTCGTATAATCAACACCATATTAAACAAATTTTCCATTTCTAAAATACGTATACGCTCCTCTTTCTATTTTTAATAAATCTAATTTATAGATTTCCTTTTTGTTTAAAATATTCTATTTTTAAGTTCATTTCCTTATCAAATTCTATATATATCGATACATTGATTTCTAACTATCAGATTTTCTTAAAAATATTTTAACTCCTTAAATTTCCGGAAAATTTGGCCATAACCTCCTTTGTACCGGTTGATAGTTCAAACCTCAACTCGCCTCCCTAGGCCCTTTCCATTCAAAAAGAAAATCCAAAAAGCCAAGTGGCTTACCGATTCGGCGCATAAAACCTCATATGGAATTTAAACATGTACCTTTTTGTCGAGCACACAAATTATTATCTTCATATACTTCATTCCATACCTGTTTAACACACATCCAAATATTCCCATTTGGTTTCAACTCAATCCATTCGTCTTAACCTAATTCGCTAATTTATTTTCTAATTAGCTATTTTGCTTATTCCACTTCTTTGTTTGAACATAATATGTTCTAATATAACATCAACTTATTTATAAATAAAACGAATTCCATTTTATCAAGTTTCCTTTACGATTTCGAATATAAATTTCCAAATCGAATTCACTTATTTAAAGCCCAATTTCAATTCAAAAATCTCATTAACTAATTATTATTCAAATTAGTTAATTCTATTCAATAATTAAAAATCTGATTTTTGTTTCAAAAATCAATCCATTACTCCACTTGAGTTCACATATATTTTAAAACTCAAATCTGAAAATTTCTAAATAGAAATTCGGATGTTATTCGCTTAATATCCTTTTATAAAATTAAATAAACCATTATTGTTTTATAATGGTTATGGCGCTACTTTTCTGAAAATTTGATTTTGACATAACTCAAAATATATACAATGAAACTCAGAATTTTCTCTTCCATTAGAAAACTATTATCCAATCGGTCAAGATGATCCTTGTTTCAAAGGATTCCGACTTAAATTGAGTTCTATATACTCAATTGAAGTTTGAAATGCAAAATTATGAACTAGCGTGCTGCAGCGAGTTTGTTTTAATTATATATATATATATATATATAAACATTTAAACTTCGTCCATAATAATTTCAACTCCATTCTGATATATTTCAAATCAATTTTCCCAATTCAACTTAATATTTCTGATTATCAATAATCATCGATTTTCCCTTACTCGGAAATAAATTAATTTATACTTCGATCTTCTATATTTAATTCAAAATTTCTTTTATAAATAAATTATTTATAAAATTCAATACAATCGAATTTCAATTATAAACCCTGTTGATTTCTTCTCAATATGGCTTATATTCCGAATTCTGAAATATAATCAATCATTTTGTTTCAAAACACTTCCCACTTTACTTTTAAATTCCTATTTGAATTTTAATTGTTCAAATTATCCAAATGATAATTTATTTTAACAAATTTATAACACTATTTATAAATTTAATTTCCTTGTGTTATATATTTAAACAAAATACCTTCTCAAATTTCTATTCGAAACTCCATCCCTTTGATATTCCAAATTGCGGAATACAAACCGTTGTACCCTTTCGAATGATTTCAAATTCTATTTTTAAATTCATATTTGAACTTAAATACTCATATTATCTCTTTATAATTAATTCGTTATATTTATAAGCACCATTTTATAAATTTCCTTGTTTTATATGTAAACAAGTCTATTTCGAAATCTATTTAAAACCAAAATCTTATTTTGGAAATTTCTTTTTATAATAACTTATATGTATAACAATCAATTTATTTTCATATTCAATTTAACTTCTATTTAAATAAATTTGAATTAATCGAATTCACATCATAAATCCTTACAGATTTATTTTAGTTCAATTTATATTCTGAACATCAGAATAAACTCCATCATTTATTTCTTTAAAACGAATTCCCTATTTCTATTTTTTAAATTCACATTTGAATTTAAATATTCAAATTATCAAATGATAATTTCTCCCTCTACATTTATAAACACTGTTTATAAATTCATTTCAATTCTCTGCATTAATTAATTTATAAACAATGTTTATAAGTTCACTATTGTTTAATATATTCAAAACAAGTTAATATATTTATAGCCAAATTGAAATTCAAATTCTATTTTAGATAAATAGATTTTTCCCATTAAATTTCAAAATATCCTTTTCTCTAATATTTATATATCAACAATTTGGCCCCAATGATATTTAAACAACCAAACAACACAATTTTCAATCAACACATTATATATGATAATATATGTGAAAACAGAAAATAATAAAATTTGAGGAATCCAGTTGGATTCCTCCAACCTATTTTCCTGCATTCACAGACATTAGTCAATATAAATAATACCCATCCTGCTTCAAGGCAGGATATCGCGGTATAGAAGGTCATCCACTATCATAGCGTGGGGCATATAGGGTCATCCGCTAATGATATTGCGGGCATCCGCTAATGGTACTGCGGGAATCCAACCACCAATATATATATAATAACCACAAACACCAATCCTAAATAACTAATATTTATATTTAATAACCATAATATTATTTTAATGCTAGCAAACAAACAACAAACAATTATTTTAACGAATAAAATAATTCTAAATAAAATTTGAGTGAGTTTTACTCACCACGATTTTCCATTGTCGAATATTCATTTATTGTTCTCTATCATCTCGCCTTTCCGTCTACTCGAATGAATCTCGAAAGAAATCTTTTCCTAGGATTATTAATTTTAATTAACGATTAAACATTTATCTATTTAATTTAACGAATGAATAATTACTCTATATATTTAAATTTTATAAAATATATACCATATTGCCTCAATCAAAAATGAAGCAAGCTCCACAATTTTTCACTAATCTCGACAAGCCTCCTCCTAACCAATTCACCACTTGCATCGCTTTTGTAAAGCCATCACAATGCCTCAAAGGCCACTGTATTACTTTTCCAATGCCTTAACAAACCATGGACCGTTCGTTCTAAAATACCACTGTTGTACTCTGAACCCCACTGTTGTGACCACTCCGATTTGATCCCCAATAGCCCTTGCGACTCCCTCACTGCTCAAAACAATATCCTTCACCTCCTTACTAACCACTGATTTCAGGCCACAACTAAAATCACCAAAACACTCACTGTCCGTGCCACTTTCTACCCTGGTATTGCGTTCATCGTCGAGTCCAAAACACGGCTACAGGGATATCGCAACTTATTCACTTCGAATCCCTTTACTACCAGAAGAACCACGCAGGTCACGCGCTGCTTGAAAGGGAGATATCCCATCATCGCGCCTCCAGATTTCCTTTTGTACCCTAAATCTCATCGTGTAACGACCCGGATTTTGAGCGACTTTGGTTATCGACGTAAGCTCGACGTCGATAACCAAAACGTCGAAAAATCCTGGTAATTAGTGAAAGAAATTAGAGGGTGAGAAAAGATAAGATAGAAACTTAGAATAGAAGAAGAAGAAGAACACAACATCAGAGTAACACGAATCTCACAGCGGAACGAATAAATATATTTCATAACATAACTTTGAAATACAAATCTGTACTTGCATATACATATCATTTTCAAAGTACAGCACTTACAACACAGCGGAAATAATAATAGCTATATGATCCTGAAGCCTCCTGCTCCAGCTCTTCAATGTATCTGTAAAATCCTGACTACTTGACTGCCCGTACAAATTTAGGCACCCAAGAGTTTAGGGGAAACAACAAAGTAAACTCCGGGTCAGTCATGGGACTGGTATGAGTAAAACAGTTTAAAACAGTTGAACAAGTAAATGATATCTCATAAGACCACGCCACATAACGGAACGGGTTTTTCCCTTATGAGAATCCAAAATATCTTTATATCAAAAACCTTTTGATATTATAATAATGTCTATCAACCACAGTATATATATCATCTAGCAGAAACGCTTTCATCTCACGTTCTACATATATAGTATACAATCAAAACCGCAAGCACGTATTGGGTAATGGATTTCCAACTATGACAAGGTATGGATCCACCTTTCGCTCGTGTACCTCTAGAGAGGAATACACTGGGTTCAACAAGAACATCTTGCAACCCGGCCACACATGACCGACCACTCATTTCGCTTGAGTGTATCGAATGTATATCACCAACAGTTGGGATCAACAACCGTTTCCCGAATGGGACAGCATCAACAATAGATTTTTAGAAATGAATGAAACTCTAGATCAGGTGATTATACACCCTACTTCGGTGCGACCGACTTAGCCATGCTGCCTGCCCGATTTCTGTCATTTACCGGATGTGAGGCTAGAAGCTACGCTTTATCATCACATCAGATTCACTTTGAATGCCACATTGTCAAATCCATCAAATCACCGATTTGCATCCTCAACCATACATTACGCGTTAGCTAAAAGAAGTTTCCTTCTCCGCTTCCACTCTTGGTACAGTTGGAGAAATCAATATACGTGATCGTCTGGACCTACTCTGTCAGACATCCGTCCATACAAGTCATCCAGGAACAGGATGAACCGAAGGCACTATTCTGTAACAGGATAGCCCTTGCATAACTCCGTCTTCAATTTCCTTTGGCATATATGATTTCGCAACGCTTATGCCAATACAGAGTGGTTCTTTGGATAATAATCCAACCGGTCTCTCCATATTAACAACGTTAAAATGGTCAAAACTTCGATAGTCTGTGATTTAACTATCGAATAAAAACAGATGTGCAAACAACGATATTATTTCCAAATGGAAATTATATCGATCAAACATCATTCAACATTCATCTCCTTAGTTCATTTTGGAAATAATATCGATCAAACATCATTCAACATTCATCTCCTTAGTTCATTTTTCATCTTATCTCATGTTTCTCTATATTCAATATTTCTTATTTTCTATATTTGGAAAATATACGTTATTAACAATGGAAAACATTTCCATTTCTTGTCTTCTTTATTAGAAAACATTTCTGGTTTCTTATTTGGAAAACATTTTCAAAGCTTCTTCATTGGACTTAGACAGATGTTTAAACAAACATCGTTATGCCAACCCAAACCATTTCCTTTACTGCCGAACCTTAACTATTCCTTAGTTAAAAACGAAGCCAATCAAGTTGGGGTAGAACTACCTCTCAGACCTTAACTGAACAACATTTCTAACTTTGAAATAGGCAAAGTTCACTTTATATCCCTGTTACTATCTTCCTTACTTAACCCTCCTTCGAATAACTATATTCGATTGACTCTTATCAATTAACTCTATTGGACTAATCCCTATCAATTAACTCTATTGGACTAACACTATTGGATTAACTCTATTTGACTAACGCTATTGATTTACTCATTTCGCTTAACTCCTTTCGAATAAACTATATTCGATAATTCCTTTTACTTTCTATTCGAATAACTATATTCGATTAACTTATTTGCTTTAACTCTAATCGATTAAACTACCATCGATTAGCTCCTTTCACTTTAACACTAATCGATTAAACTAACATCGATTAGTTCCTTTTACTTTAACACTAATCGATTAAACTAACATCGATTAGTTCCCTTTACTTTATCACTAATCGATTAACTAACATCGATTAGTTCCTTTTACTTTATCACTAATCGATTAACTAACATCGATTAGTCCCTTTTACTTTAACACTAATCGATTAAACTAACATCGATTAGTTCCTTTTACATTATCACTAATCGATTAACTAACATCGATTAGTTCCCTTTTACTTTAACACTAATCGATTAAACTAACATCGATTAGTTCCTTTTACGTTATCACAAATCGATTAACTAACATCGATTAGTTCCCTTTACTTTAACACTAATCGATTAAACTAACATCGATTAGTTTCTTTTGATAAACTACGTTTTCCGTTACAACGATTTCCTTTTTATAACGTTTACTTACCGTTACAAATATTTCCTATTTATAACTTCTATTTACCGTTATAAATATTTCCTATTTATAACTTCTATTTACCGTTACAAATATTCCCTATTTATAACTTCTATTTATTTTCTAAATAAATATTCCTTTTCTATTTCTATTTATTTTCTAAATAAATATCCCTTTTATAAAACCGTGTTCGTTTTATAAATAATTCCTTTTATAAAATCCTGTGATTTTATAAAATTCCTTTATTTCAATATACATTGAAATACTTCTTTTTACATCCCAGGGTCTTAATGATATTTAAACTATCGAATAAAAATGATCAACATCATTCCAACACCCATAATCCATAACAGATTATATAACACATCATATATCACAATATATGAAAACAGTAAAATAAATGTTGAGGAATCCAGTTGGATTCCTCCAACCTGTTTCCCTGCATCACAGATGTTAAACAATATAGATAACATCACTTTTCAGTTCCATATGATATATTCTGTTAAACAGAATCAATATAGAAAATTTAACTAACTGATTAGCAGTTCAATCAAACAGTCAACATACAGTAAATCAACCAATATCTAATAGTTCTAAAAATACAACATGAAATTATAAACTGTTCAGAGTTAGTGAGATTTACTCACTTTTGCGCGTTAGCCGTTAAATAATCGGTTTGCGTTCTTTGATCGAGTCGGACAATTTATTTCTCCATAAATTGTAATGAGCTCGGATTTACTCCCAATCAGCTCCATTGTGTTGTCGTCGTCCATACGATCCCAGCGCAACTTACGGTTCGTCAATCTGATATCGTATGTAGGAGATATGATTTTTACAAGTTAGGATTTTAAAAACTTAAAATTTAACTAATTTTAAGTTATAAATATACTTGAATAAAATTTGGGCCTTAAAATCCTTACCGGCCCACTAACTCCACGTCAAACACCATCTTCCCAAATCAAAACTTCATGCTGCTACTCCTCCAGCAAAACACCCTACTGCCGCATTTCTTCAAGCCCTCCTCCCTCCTTGAATTCTGCACATTTTCATCTCTCTAACCACTCAGCTACGCAACCCTTCCCATCTCAAGGCCCATGCAAGCACTCAACTCCTAGTGTATCCTCCTACATGCGTCCTCCTTCATCAACGGCTACAAAAAAAACCGCTCCATCCACCAACTCACGAAAGCAGCAGCACTCCCAGTAGTTCAACCGACTAGATCGCGCCATTTCCAAGATTTGAACCCCTCTTCCTTTTTTTGTTCCTCAAAATCTCCACGTACAGAATAAAACGCCGAACCCTTTTTGAATACACATATGCTCCAGTAAAAAAACATGAGCTCCCCATACACCATTTCCTTTCTTCTATGCTTTTCCTTCCCATAACAGTGCACGCGTTATCCATTTTTCAACCTAGATCCTCCATCCTCATGAAACTGGAACCGCGTTCCTCAGTCTCCCGCCATGCACCCCAAGCCTGCGTGTTTTCCCTTTTTCTTTTGTTATTTAGTTGTTTCATTACAACTTTTGTTTCGAAGTTTTTCCTTAATGGAGAAAAAGAAAATAAAGTTACAAAGGCCTTTCTGTATATATAAGTGAGACACCTTCGTGATTATGGAATGTAGTTGGTAGGTTTAATGTGTGGTTAATTTGGAAACACACTATCTAGTTTGTGTTGGTGGTAGGTAGGGGTACATCTCTACGTGGCTTTCTTTACTTCTTTGCTAATTAGTGAAGTTTTCAGAGGGCACGTCCTTGTATCGAAAATTAGAGGATACGAGAGGATGTGAGGAAAACAATAATGAATGCAAGTGCAAAGGGTGGTAATGCGATACACTTTCATGTTGTACAAAACACTTATTACGTTCACATATGAAGGGTTACAGACATAAATAAAAATACCGTTGTGATGAGTAAGGTACCATGGTTCCAAAAATAAAATAATACCGGTAGGTGGACTCATATTTTGAAACTTCAAAATGTTGATTTCAGGGTGCGAAACACTTCAAATAAAAAGTCGCATATTTAATTAATTAAAAATTGTAGAAAAATTCTAAAAATTAAATTATCACTACTTCCCAAAAGAACCTTGTCTAAATTCAAACCCGGTATCTTTAGTTATATTGAAATAGCCGTTATGGTCGATAAACGATTTTATAGCGACTATTATAAAATTTGAATTGGACATATCTCAAAATCTACACAATGAAATCTCGATATTTCTCTTCCATTAGAAAGATATACTTCACCAGCTCCACACGTTTCTTGTTTCACAGAAATCCGGCTTAAAACGAATCCTGTACATTCAGTTGAAGTTCAAATCGCCATATTACGAACTGCAGCGCCATTTCATGCTCGTTTATAATTATATTATAAACTATACGTTCAACTGTCGACGATTTGAATATATTCGTTATTATAATTCAACTCCAAACTGAATTATATATACTTTGAATTGTCCAGTTCACATTATATTGTCAATTCACTAATTTCGACTATTTCAAAATCAAATATATTATTTACTTTATTGTTTTAATTAAATATTTACCATTATTTAATTCCACGACCATTAAATTCACTAAACCACCATTTATATAATTAAATAAATTAATCATAATACCCCTGCCAATGCGGGTCATTACACATCGCGTATACCTCCATCCACAAGCCCTTTCGATATTGATTTCGCAGTGAACCCCGTTCACTACAAATCGATCAATGCCCCTTACGAATCCAAGCTGAAGCTCAGATGTTCGATCATCCTTAAGTCAGGAGTCCACCACCAAAACGAGCATGAACAGTGGCCCCAAACCCCACTAACGAGCCTACCTACTTTCATAAATCGCGATGCCCGATTTACTTCAAAGTTGAGATACCCAATTTCTTTTTTGTTTGAATTAGTTACGGTTGTTATTTTTTTATAAGAAAGGAATGGATTGATTTTAGTTTTGAGGAAATGAAGGGGAACAAATTTTTGCAGCTTCCAATTAAAATCTGCAAGTCGAGTAACTGGATTTTTAAAAGGGTCAGCTTTGATTTATAAAGAGACAATAGCCATTTTCTATTTGATTCCTAAGATTTTCGTTTTCTACTAGGGAACGAAAAATGGCGTAGGAAACAAGGGTAGGTGATCGCGATTATATAGATGTGGCAAACTTAGGCATTAAGTAATTTTGTCAGTGCATGGTACATTTAATTAAATACGATTTGATTTGTATTAAATACGATTAGAAATAAAGGGATTTTTATTTTTTTAAATAGATATCTATTTGATTTCGATCCTATCCAATAAAAATATATCGGGCTCCATTAATTTGAATCATGAACCGCTATTTTAACTTACCGACCAACTTTTCAATGTAATTACACTATTCTGAACACAACAGAGTAGACTATAAAAATTTTCAAACGTATGTATAAAATAACCATATTAAATTGATATAATTTAAATCCAAACAAATAAATTTCTCGATAATAAATTATTGTTATTATTATTATAATTAAAACAGAAGTCTGAACTGCTTTCAGTTCGGTTTTAAATCCCGAATTGAATTATTTTTCGTATTAGGATAATTTAATATATTCGATATTAAATCAAAATTTATTATTAAATCAACAACTTAATATAAAGATTCATTTATATTATCAACTCAGTATTTAAAAAGATATTAAATATTTAAAATTAATCAACCAAAAATCCGGGTTGTTACATCACTGACATGAGATAGGTTCTCCTTAGAAAATTTTAAAGGAAGAGAAAGACATGAACATCTAGACGCGTTAGCTTTAGTCATAGTCCTAATGATTGAGTAGTGATATTTTCCCTTTTTTCTTCCGAAGCGTGTTAGTCTTTTATGACACTTTCAAGTGTTTCCAAGCATGCACTTGGTCTAGTATATCCGCGACAACTACCCCTTATGTGGGTAATTTGAACATTGCCAGTAACAAGCTAATTACTGTTTTCTGTACGAGTTATATTATGATGAGTCAAATTCATGCCTTCTTCATCTCCTTCATCAGTCTATTTTTTTTTAAGGCTTAGAGATTTTTCTATATATGCTTTAGGATTAGGTACAAATGAGCCATTAAACTGTATTTCATTTGCTTCAGTGTTTGTTTAGCCAGGGTTTAACGAAGTATCTGTAATATTCTTTCCTTTATCTTTAGGTTTTTTAGTTTAAGTCGTACACTCTTTATCCTCATCTTCTCCCCATTTTCCTCAAAGCTTTTCGTTATCATTTAGGTTATTTAGGAGGATTTCATAACGAAACTTATACGATTCAGCAACAAACCCAAAATCCCAAATTTTGTTTTCTAACTTGACTAACTTCGTTATGAATTTTGTTTCATTCTTTTCCATTTTTTCAAGATAGATTTAACTTTTTTTTCAATTTTTGTCCTCTTTCTACTTGCAAAAGTTGCGATCATCTTCTGATCTGGATAGATTATATTAAAGATGCTCATTTTCTCTTTTTATATTCTTAATTTCATGGGAAACAATTGACATTAAAAGCTTCTATTCAACTTGTAGCAGTTTGTATTTTGATTTTCTAACAGTAGCTTGCGGTCAAGTTCTCCAGTTGATAGGGAATCAGGCTCGAAGGGACAACAAATTTCTTCTGTTAGAATTTCCATTTTTGTGTTCATTTTTTTGGTATGAAATCAAAAGGAGATGAGAATGATAATACAAGAAATTGTGACAGGATGTGCTTTCATGATGCAAGGGAGAAGAAAGGAAGCTCCACATTAAATGGATTTAATTAAAATTTTATTTTTAACAATTGGATTTTTTTTAAAATACTAAGACATCCCCAATTATAAATTATGGTCTATGGCGAAACTTTTCCTCCCACCACTTAGACCATGCCAACGACTCTTGTTAATACATTTAGATTTATATTCGGGGTCCACTTCGTCTTTTATAGTCATGATGAGTTGTTCACTGACATGAGATAGGTTTTCCTTAGAAAACTTTAAAGGAAGAAGAAGGTAGAAACAACTAGACATATTAGTATTAGTCATAGTCCTATTGAATTAGTGGTGACAAATTTTTTATATGCTTTTAGCGTGTATATTTTTGATTAGTGTACTTTATTTGTTTAGAAGGAAGCAGCAATTTGCATTTATTTGTTTTGATGATTAAATTTTTCTTTTTTGTGGTTTTAGAAAGCATGGTTTGTTATGATTTTGTTCTTTGTATATTTATTTCTTGCTTTATTTTTTTCTTGATGTTACAGGTATATATGTGTATTCATTTTTGTTTTAAGGTTTTATGTAATCATCTGACTTTCGATTATTTTGAAAGTTGTGTTATTATTAAAGAATAAGAAATAAATAGAAGATAGAATTAATGGAAACATCAGAATCTCATAGCGGAAATGAACAAAAATATAAAATTGCATTATATTATATTTAGATGATACATCTGTATTCATTATTTTATGTATATGGTTATATGACCGTTATAATTTACAGACTTTATAATTATACATAGATATTATTACTAAGGTTGCTTCAAGATTTTCCATCTAGATACTTCAACAAAAGTTTCCTCTACTGCCTGTATAATTTATTTACTCATAACAATTGTTATGAGTACCTAAGGGTCTAGAAAATACATAAAGTAAACACTGGGTCTGTTATGGGATTGGTGTGAGTAAACTATTTTAAAATAGCTTGAAAAAGAAAGGGTATCTCATAAGATATCACCACACATAAACACAGAATTGATTTTTCTCTCTTGAGAATCAGAACACTTTTTATATCATGACCCATCCTACAAACACACCACCATCTTTGAGTCAAACTCCTAGTTTCAATCAAACTCTGGTCAACTCGATCGAAATATCCCCACTGAACCAGAAGTGAAATAAAATCACATTGTTATTTGTCCTCCTACTGTTAATAACATATAACAACGATCAACGTAAAATACCACCATCAAGATGCTGGCCCTCGGTCCGACCTGCTACCTCGGTGCGAGTCAACTCGGTGCAACAACAATGATGTAGTTCATCGACAAACCTCATCGTTTAAACCGCAGCTAAAATCTAAATCGATCCAAAACTCAAAGTTTACCCATTCGGAAAATCATCTAGTATTTTCCTCCAATAGTCAGACTTCTGCATCCCTCCAGAATAAATCTCGTGGCCTGTGACCACTCCAATCACCAAAAAACACCTCATTTTCCTTTCTACATGCTCCACGAAAATCCTCTTGATTAAAAGACATTAAAAATAATGAATTTACTATCTAAATTCGTCAATATGAAAAAAATTGTATACTTAAATTTGATTTTACGATTGTTGAAAAAAATGTGTTTTTACTTTCTTTTACTTTATTTTCTAAAAATCTACACATTTGAGATATATTTTAAAAGAGAATTATTTTTACAATAGACTAGGGATATTAAAAAACAAAATTCATGTAAAAGTTGACTCTAACATGCTTCCTTCGATGATATCTACGTGCTCTTTCTTTTCATGCTTACCTCGGTCATTCCAAGCCTTCTTAGCGCCGGTAACTCCGTCGAATGCTTGGCCTGCAATTGCCGTCCTTTCGGCTACACCCTGAGCTAGAATCGCTAGTTGAACTGGATGTGGACGGTGAATGCTGTGAAGCTTCGGCTTCTAGAATCTGCTATGTTTTAGACCTTGTTTTCGTTTCTAACTATACTTTCAATATATTTGTATTAGATATCGCATTATATATCCTATACCTCTCATGTTGGCGTAAAATAACATGTACGTGTAGTGCAGTGCTATGCTAATATGATTATAGCTTAAAAGCTTGGGACATGGCGATGACATCAAGTCTTTGAGACTCTAACCATCATCATCGTCAACCAGCGCTGCCAAATTCGCATTGAGTCACAACTACACATGACTCAATATGGAAAAGCACGCTCAACAGTTTGATAGTTTAGTCAAGGTCTAAGTGTATGCTCTAATCCTATATGCTAGACTGAATTGTCAAATAATAGCTAACGTAAGATTCAGCTCAATCATAAAAACGTCATAGAAACATTGAAAATCATGGGGCAGGGAGTCGAATATTAGAAGTCTCGAAAAAGAAGTACCATGCATCTCAGGAAGCGAGGTTCGAAGCCCTCAGGCCAACAAAGAGCTTCGTCCCTAATTTGGGATATGAAGTTTCGTACCCCCTTAGGGATACAAAATTTTGTATTCCTAAGGGGACGAAATTCCCTTTCCCTTAAAAGGGTTATGAGTTTCACCTATTCAGTCCCAAAGCATCGACTCTTGTAACGACCCGGGGAAAAAACGACAATCGGGTTCTCGACAACAATACATAAACCTGTATCACTTGCCAAAAACCCAAGTATCGAACCCCCAGATTGTCATGAGAAAGAAATTAGAGGGTGAGGATAGAAAGAAGTATTAGAATAGAAGAAAGAAGAAGAACACATCAGAATCTCACAGCGGAACAGATAAAATATAATATCAAATATCTTTATACAAAAGGATTGTATAACATACCAATCATCAGAGTTTAACATATACTGCACAGCGGAATTAACTTTATAAAAACTAGCGGTGAAGCCACCTGCTTCCAGCTCTTGGAATTCCAAGCGAACCTAACCTGTAAATATGTTTGGTCTGACCCGAGCACATTTGATTTAAAACAAAATACACCAGGTCAGTCTGGAATACTATCAGTGATAAATTCACAAACAAACAACTGGTTTAACTTTGGAAAATCCTTTCGAAATCAAAGGATAATAGTAAGACCAGTCCACACATAAACACGGACGGTTTTTACCTTACTATAACCCAAAACATTTTTGAAATCATAACTTATTCTGATATTATCATAATGTCTAAATACAAGTAAATATCAATCTAGAGGAACGCTTGCATCTCACGCTCCCCATATATAGTATACAATCAAAAACCGCGGGCGCTTATTGGATATTGGCTTTCCAACTTGACAAGGTATGGGACCACCTTCCGAACGTGTATCTCTAGAGGCGAATACACTGGGTTCAACAAGAACGTCTTGCAACCCAGCCCGCACATGACCGACCACTCATTTCGCTTGAGTGTATCGAATGTATACCACCGACGGTTGGGATCAGCAACCGCCACCCGAGTAGGGTCAGCATCGAATATAGATTAAAGAAGCAATAGGAATTTCTCGAGATAGGTGGTCATACATCCTAATGGGAGCGACCCACATAGCCATGCTGCCTGCCCGATTTTTGTCATTTCCCGGTTGATGAGGCTTGAGGCTAGAATTCTATCTCCAGAACATCTGGTCATTATTCACTTTGAATGCCACATCGTCAGATCCGCCAGATCACACTTGATTGACGTCCTCAAACACACTCTAGCTATCAGGCTAGAGAATAACCATTTCTCCGCCATCAACTATCGTACGTTTGGAGAAATCAACTCATTTAAATCCTTTTGGAAATACTTTGTCAGACATTCGTCCATACAGGTCATCCAGGATCAGGATGAACCGAAGGCACTCTCCTACTGCATCCAATATAGAAATCACCCCATGGATCAGTAGCGAGAAGTCCTTGCAACCCGTAGATTTCAACCACGACTGGATCACGTCAGAATAACTCTGGTTGCAACACAGAGAATATTCGTCAAGCAATCCCTCCGCTTAGGAAGATCCACGGTCTTCAATTGCTCCATCTTCAATTATCATCTTCACGTATTGTTGGTTGGAATGGTATTCGAATATAATTCAATCCCGGACTTTCCATACCAACAAGCGTATTGGTCTGGTTTTGATAGTCGGTGTTTTAACTAACAAATATCAAATGTGTGGATACAATCAGTTTGCTGACTCAGCACTAGACTCACTCGACCTCTTTAAAATAGATTTAACCAAATTTCCCTTTTTACTAACTCTGACTGATTTACTTTGATTGACTAACTTTAACTTGACTAATTCGACTTATTTAATTTGATAGGACTAACTTGATTTGATTATTCTTATCGATTTACTAATACTCTACTTAACTCCATTCGCTCGACTCTAGATCGCAGCGATCACAATGGTTACGCCTGATTCCCTCAGGAAACATCCGACCGCCGTAGGCTATCTGCAGCCCTGCGAATTACGCTAGCAGTCGTACGCAATGGAAACTTTCCTTGATTAACTAAGTTTGACTAACTCTGATTTTATTCGACCAATTCTAATTGAATAACAAATGTTTACTATGATTTGAAAACACATTCTTATTCCCTTTGAAACTAATATCGTAATATTATTAGATTTCCAAAACCTCGCAACATAGTTTGATATTCCTCGTATAGGATAAAACCAATCTCAACATTACACTTATTCCCAACTAATACTATTCCTTGATAATAGGGAAGCAAACCAAGTTGGGGTATTTTAGTTACCTCTCAGACCTTAGTCAACAACTTTCTTACCTCAGAATAATATCAGCTTGAAACTTAACCACTTCTCAACTCTTATTTACTATCTAGGTTTCAAATTTGGTTTTAAAACTGCTTCTTACATTTGAAACCCCGCTCAAGACTTTCTCTACTTAATTTCTTAATTAAGTAAATATTCACCAAACACACTTTTACCATTCTCTCACTCATGGCCTTTTGATTCATAATATAAATCCTTGGTCAAATATTTTGGTTCCATCTAATTAGACATTTCTAAAATAAACCTTTATCGCCTCTTTGGCTAAACTCCATCGTCAGTTGATCACTTGTTCATCGAATTCTCATTTATCGAACCTTGTTGAAACTTGGATTTACAAATCCTTTTAATAAAATTCTTACTTGACCTTAAATTGAATTCACTACTTTAAATCATTTTAATTTAAAGAATAATTTGTTTTAACATCTACTATATTAAAATATAGTTAACTTTAATCTTAATCCAAAAATAGCATTATTATCATTTTTACACTCTACTTAATAATAATCCGGGTTATTAACAATAACCAATTTAATTATCTTTTTAGATTACAGTTAATCAAAGATTAACTAGTATCCAACACCTTTCGTTAAACTTTAACGAATATTTAAACCAACATTTATTTCCTTTGTCCATTCTACTCGAAACGGTGGATTTACCAACCATACTCATCAGTTAATTATTAACTGAATTCCAATTGTCATTTCCCCTTCCTTAAATTAATTAATTAACTTAATTAATTAAAGTCACCTTTTAATTGTTTGAAACAATTATTTCCCTTTTTAACAACCCATGGAATATCTTGATTTCTGCTTCTCAACTGATCAAAACCATTTAACTAAATTCTCTTAATAACTCGATTTAACTTATTTAATTTAAATCCCCAATTTAAATACACGTATAAAATAATTGCATAACTTAAAATTCAGTTATAAATAAATTATAACTTGGAAACCCCGTCAATTTCCTTGACGGTAGAACAATGTCAAAACCCTACGACTAGACCATTACTGCCCATTTACTCAGTCAACACAAACAGTTGATCTTAACCACAACAACGATGGTTGTATATTCAACTGTCAACATTTGAAACAGTTTTGGTGTTAGTCGATGTGAACAATCCATATATATGTACAACAAACAAAAATACAGTTTATTTGAGGAATCCGGTTGGATCCCTCCAACCTGTCCTTCTCTGCATCACAGATGTCAGTTGATAACAATATACGAGTTAAACAAATAATCAACTGCGATCAATAAGAAGATAACAACCAATTTGCATCCATCGCATCCAATCAGCCAATTTAAACTGTAAACTGCCAAAATATATTTAACTGTGAATGTACCACATCACAGTATTCCAGAAGGTGTGAGAATTAACTCACCGGAGTTTGTTCTGGTCGACGGTTGACGCGTTTGTCGCTTTTAATTTGGGACTACCGTCCAAAATTAGCTGAATTTTCAACGGTGTCGGATTGACTTCTAGTCAGCGCCATCGCGTAGGTCTCGTCCCTGCGATCCCAATGCATCTGGTTTCGTTAAATTTCATTAACATATGCAAAAGTTATGCTCGTTTAAAGTTTGAACTAATTATACGATTTAATAAATAAACTAATTAAAACTTTAATTATTTAATTATCAACTTAACCAAAAACTTGTCACGTCATTCTGGGCGGAATCGAAAGAACGTGTTTTCTTTGTTTCTCCCTCCTCTCCCCCGATTCCTCCCTTTCGTTCTTCATCTTCTTCAAAAGCACGACACCCATTTACCTCCACCGTCGACGATCGGACCCGACTGGACCCACATTGGCGTTGCTGGCAACACCGCCCATCCACCCGGCCTCTCCTCCCCAAACGCCGGCCCCCTACGGTTCGCCCATCGCCAGAATTTCCGATGAGCCACAATTCCATTCATCACGGAATTCCCGCCGCCTCAGGTGGTTCCAGACCACCGCACCACCTCCGAAACCTCGGCCTCGCCACCAGCTACAACTTCCCCCTGGTCCGCGACCATAACTCCGCCCCTCCTCGCCGGAAAACGGCCCAAACCACTCGCCACTTCAAAACTAAACCACAAAAATCATCCCTCCGATCATCCCTCGATTTCTACGTCCACAGACAACTAGAGCACTCGAGACCACAGCCAAACGGAAGCCTCTCCTCTTTGAAAGCCCCAAGGTCCCATTGTCTAAAATTACCCACAACTCGTCAATTTTGCCAAAGAACAGAAGTAGTTCTTCGCGGGTTTATCTCGATTCCGGCCACCACAAGCGTCGATAGGTCCCCAACTTTTTGCTGAAGGTAGATATGAACCCGATCTACACTTCTACTTTAGAGACCCCCAGCCAATTCATCACGGATTAAAAGATATAAGTGAATTTGTATTCGAGGACTTATTTGCAAAATGACATGATGAATTCAGAAATTGGTGGATAGAGTTATGAGTTAGGGGTTTATATAGTTGAGAAATAATATAATTTAAGCTGACGTGATGTCTGACAATGACTGACGATTTTTATTTCGTGTCTATCGCCATTTTTGAACGTTGTTATTCGCTGCTGCGCTCGCATATGAACCCTGATCGAGATGCGACTGTACGGCATAGTATATTTTGACGATACGGTCCTAACGAATCTTGTTTCGTCGAAATCCGTGTCCGTTTGCTCAAATTGCGTTTGTACACGTCCAAATAGATCGATTTATTTTACATTTTATTTTGCCACGCTCACAGAATAACCCCGATTGACGCGCCGTTAGAAAATCTAGCAATAATTTACTGTTACGGTCCCAACAAAATTTGTTTCGTCGAAAACAGAGGTCGTTTAAAAAATGTCCCTTTTGAACTGGCCAAATTCGAATAAAATAACCCAAATTTAAAATACTTCAATATAATATAATTCAAATACCGTGATTGGTCGTACACGACCAGAATTATGTATATTACCAAGTAAAAATATCTCGGGTTGAATTCCAAGCCAAATCGATGTTTAAAATATTTTAAAACCGTTAATTTATATATACGCAGCGCTATATATATACAGGGAATTCGGGCGCTGTTTTTCTCAGAATTTGATTTGGACATATATTAAATTCTACATGAAAAAAACTGGATTTTTCTCTACCGTTGGGAATATATCGTCAAGCCGGTCCCGACGTTTCTTGTTTCGAGGAAATCCGACTTATTTTGAACCCGGGATGACCCCTTGAAGTTCGAAACGCCAAAACGCGAACTACCGCGCCGCTGCAGCTCGTTATTTAATTAAATTATAACCATATATATTTCGTCGTCGTTTTATACGCAATATCGTCGATATATTTAAATACAAACCATATTTGACCATTTTAAATTGCCCGGTCATCCTATGTTGCAGACACAACATTTTCTGACCAGTCTGGGATTTAAAATATTATTTATTTAAATAATAAATTCCAAATTAAATCGTTAAATTAGATTATTTAAATTCAAACCACTATTTTAAATAATTAAAATATATAAAATAATCCAAATAAAATGGGTAGAAAATACGGGTCGTTACATTCCTTCCCCCTTAAAATAATTTCGTCCTCGAAATTGCTAAGTAGAAGGATGTCGTCTACTATTATCTTTGCAAAAAGAATAAATTCTAAAACTCGAATTTATTTTCAAACTGACCCAATTGGCTTTTAAATCCAATTTATTTCAAATATAAGAATTTCCCAAAAATATCCAAAAATTTTCTAACTCCTTAAATTCTGGAAAAATTTCGGCAGAGTCTCCCCTGTACGGAGGACCATCTGCAATATCGCAGGTTCAAGAAATATGTATACCTCGACTCTCATGGTCGGAAAAATCCAAAATCCAAACAAAACAAAATTTCATAATTGCGTAAGCGTACCTTTTGGCGAGCGTTATTATGCGATAAGCTATATAATTTATTCGAGCTTGCTTAGTTATTTTGCAGCTCTATTCAAACTGGATTCAAATATCTCCAGAATTTTTCTTTCTTGGATGGATTTCCAAGTTGAATTTGCACTTGCACCTGTCCTCAACTCAATTCAATTCATTAGTTCCCAAAACCGATATCAATTATGTTCAAAACACCCATATCATTTATATCAATCCACGCACACACTATTTAATCCATACGAGGTTATAACCAAGTTTAACAATCCATTTATCTCTTTAACTATCTATTCAGATTTATTAGATTTGGGGTCGATTAATTCAACTTATTTATTTCGTATTTGGTTTTCAACCAAGTCTATTCAGGCTCAGATTTATATCCAAGCAATCAACCACCCATTCAAACATATCACACAATCAACAAATCCAATTAATTATAATAAATTGAAAAAAAAAATTACTTTTCTTTATAAAATAAACTGGGCAAAATAATTCCAAAAATAATTTTTATATATCAAAACACAAATACGCTCTCTCGTATATAAAATCCAACTCAATCTAGGGTGGTGCTAACCCCATCTCTATTGAGTCACACCACAGAGCCAAGGTTAATCATTAAACCAATAGCTCTGATACCACTGTAACGACCCGGGGAAAAGAACGACAATCGGGTTCTCGACAACTATACATAAACCTGTATCACTTGCCAAAAACCCAAGTATCGAACCCCCAGATTGTCATGAGAAATTAGAGGGTGAGGATAGAAAGAAAGAAGTATTAGAATAGAAGAAAGAAGAAGAACACATCAGAATCTCACAGCGGAACAGATAAAATATAATATCAAATATCTTTATACAAAAGGATTGTATAACATACCAATCATCAGAGTTTAACATATACTGCACAGCGGAATTAACTTTATAATAACTAGCGGTGAAGCCACCTGCTTCCAGCTCTTGGAATTCCAAGCGAACCTAACCTGTAAATATGCTTGGTCTGACCCGAGCACATTTGATTTAAAACAGAATACACCGGGTCAGTCTGGAATACTATTAGTGATAAATTCACAAACAAACAACTGGTTTAACTTTGGAAAATCCTTTCGAAATCAAAGGATAATAGTAAGACCAGTCCACACATAAACACGGACGGTTTTTACCTTACTATAACCCAAAACATTTTTGAAATCATAACTTATTCTGATATTATCATAATGTCTAAATACAAGTAAATATCAATCTAGAGGAACGCTTGCATCTCACGCTCCTCATATATAGTATACAATCAAAAACCGCTGGCGCTTATTGGATATTGGCTTTCCAACTTGACAAGGTATGGGACCACCTTCCGAACGTGTATCTCTAGAGGCGAATACACTAGGTTCAACAAGAACGTCTTGTAACCCGGCCCACACATGACCGACCACTCATTTCGCTTGAGTGTATCGAATGTATACCACCGACGGTTGGGATCAGCAACCGCCACCCGAGTAGGGTCAGCATCGAATATAGATTAAAGAAGCAATAGGAATTTCTCTAGATAGGTGGTCATACATCCTAATGGGAGCGACCCACATAGCCATGCTGCCTGCCCGATTTTTGTCATTTCCCGGTTGATGAGGCTTGAGGCTAGAATTCTATCTCCAGAACATCTGGTCATCATTCAGTTTGAATGCCACATCTTCAGATCCGCCAGATCACACTTGATTGACGTCCTCAAACACACTCTAGCTATCAGGCTAGAGAATAACCATTTCTCCGCCATCAACTATCGTACGTTTGGAGAAATCAACTCATGTAAATCCTTTTGGAAATACTTTTTCAGAAATTCGTCCATACAGGTCATCCAGGATCAGGATGAACCGAAGGCACTCTCCTACTGCATCCAATATAGGAATCACCACATGGATCAGTAGCGAGAAGTCCTTGCAACCCGTAGATTTCAACCACGACTGGATCACGTCAGAATAACTCTGGTTGCAACACAGAGAATATTCGTCAAGCAATCCCTCCGCTTAGGAAGATCCACGGTCTACAATTGCTCCATCTCCAATTATCATCTTCACGTATTGTTGGTCGGAATGGTATTCGAATATAATTCGATCCCGGACTTTCCATACCAACAAGCGTATTGGTCTGGTTTTGATAGTCGGTGTTTTAACTATCAAATATCAAATGTGTGGATACAATCAGTTTGCTGACTCAGCACTAGACTCACTCGACCTCTTTAAAATAGATTTAACCAAATTTCCCTTTTTACTAACTCTGACTGATTTACTTTGATTGGCTAACTTTAACTTGACTAATTCGACTTATTTAACTTGACAGGACTAACTCGATTTGATTATTCTTATCGATTTACTAATACTCTACTTAACTCCATTCGCTCGACTCTAGATCGCAGCGATCACAATGGTTACACCTGATTCCCTCAGGAAACATCCGACCGCCGTAGGCTATCTGCAGCCCTGCGAATTACGCTAGCAGTCGTACGCGATGGAAACTTTCCTTGATTAACTAAGTTTGACTAACTCTGATTTTATTCGACCAATTCTAATTGAATAACAAATGTTTACTATGATTTGAAAACACATTCTTATTCCCTTTGAAACTAATATCGTAATATTATTAGATTTCAAAAACCTCACATCATAGTTTGATATTCCTCGTATAGGATAAAACCAATCTCAACATTACACTTATTCCCAACTAATACTCTTCCTTGATAATAGGGAAGCAAACCAAGTTGGGGTATTTTAGTTACCTCTCAGACCTTAGTCAACAACTTTCTTACCTCAGAATAATATCAGCTTGAAACTTAACCACTTCTCAACTCTTATTTACTATCTAGGTTTCAAATTTGGTTTTAAAACTGCTTCTTACATTTGAAACCTCGCTCAAGACTTTCTCTACTTAATTTCTTAATTAAGTAAATATTCACCAAACACACTTTTACCATTCTCTCACTCATGGCCTTTTGATTCATAATATAAATCCTTGGTCAAATATTTTGGTTCCATCTAATTAGACATTTCTAAAATAAACCTTTATCGCCTCTTTGGCTAAACTCCATTGTCAGTTGATCACTTGTTCATCGAATTCTCATTTATCAAACCTTGTTGAAACTTGGATTTACAAATCCTTTTAATAAAATTCTTACTTGACCTTAAATTGAATTCACTACTTTAAATCATTTTAATTTAAAGAATAATTTGTTTTAACATCTACTATATTAAAATATAGTTAACTTTAATCTTAATCCAAAAATAGCATTATTATCATTTTTACACTCTACTTAATAATAATCCGGGTTATTAACAATAACCAATTTAATTATCTTTTTAGATTACAGTTAATCAAAGATTAACTAGTATCCAACACCTTTCGTTAAACTTTAACGAATATTTAAACCAACATTTATTTCCTTTGTCCATTCTACTCGAAACGGTGGATTTACCAACCATACTCATCAGTTAATTATTAACTGAATTCCAATTGTCATTTCCCCTTCCTTAAATTAATTAATTAACTTAATTAATTAAAGTCACCTTTTAATTGTTTGAAACAATTATTTCCCTTTTTAACAACCCATGGAATATCTTGATTTCTACTTCTCAACTGATCAAAACCATTTAACTAATTTCTCTTAATAACTCGATTTAACTTATTTAATTTAAATCCCCAATTTAAATACAAGTATAAAATAATTGCATAACTTAAAATTTAGTTATAAATAAATTATAACTTGGATACCCCATCAATTTCCTTGACGGTAGAACAATGTCAAAACCCTACGACTAGACCATTACTGCCCATTTACTCAGTCAACACAAACAGTTGATCTTAACCACAACAACGATGGTTGTATATTCAACTGTCAACATTTGAAACAGTTTTGGTGTCAGTCGATGTGAACAATCCATATATATGTACAACAAACAAAAATACAGTTTATTTGAGGAATCCGGTCGGATCCCTCCAACCTGTCCTTCTCTGCATCACAGATGTCATTTGATAACAATATACGAGTTAAACAAATAATCAACTGCGATCAATAAGAAGATAACAACCAATTTGCATCCATCGCATCCAATCAGCCAATTTAAACTGTAAACTGCCAAAATATATTTAACTGTGAATGTACCACATCACAGTATTCCAGAAGGTGTGAGAATTAACTCACCAGAGTTTGTTCTGGTCGACGGTTGACGCGTTTGTCGCTTTTAATTTGGGACTACCGTCCAAAATTAGCTGAATTTTCAACGGTGTCGAATTGACTTCTAGTCAGCGCCATCGCGTAGGTCTCGTCCCTGCGATCCTAACGCATCTGGTTCCGTTAAATTTCATTAACATATGCAAAAGTTATGCTCGTTTAAAGTTTGAACTAATTATACGATTTAATAAATAAACTAATTAAAAATTTAATTATTTAATTATCACCTTAACCAAAAACTTGTCACGTCATTCTGGGCGGAATCGAAAGAACGCGTTTTCTTTGTTTCTCCCTCCTCTCCCCCGATTCCTCCCCTTCGTTCTTCATCTTCTTCAAAAGCACGACACCCATTTACCTCCACCGTCGACGATCGGAACTGACTGGACCCACCTTGGCGTTGCTGGCAACACCGCCCATCCACCCGGCCTCTCCTCCCCAAACGCCGGCGCCCTACGGTTCGCCCATCGCCAGAATTTCCGATGAGCCCCAATTCCGTTCATCACGGAATTCCCGCCGCCTCAGGTGGTTCCAGACCACCGCACCACCTCTGAAACCTCGGCCTCGCCACCAGCTACAACTTCCCCCTGGTCCGCGACCATAACTCCGCCCCTCCTCACCGGAAAACGGCCCAAACAACTCGCCACTTCAAAACTGAACAACAAAAATCATCCCTCCGATCATCCCTCGATTTCTACGTCCACAGACAACTAGAGCACTCGAGACCACAGCCAAACGGAAGCCTCGCCTCTCCTCTTCGAAAGCCCCAAGGTCCCATTGTCTAAAATTACCCACAACTCGTCAATTTTTCCAAAGAACAGAAGTAGTTCTTCGCGGGTTTACCGCGATTCCGGCCACCACAAGCGTCGATAGGTCCCCAACTTTTTGCTGAAGGTAGATATGAACCCGATCTACACTTCTACTTCAGAAACCCCCAGCCAATTCATCACGGATTAAAAGATATAAGTGAATTTGTATTCGAGGACTTATTTGCAAAATGACATGATGAATTCTGAAATTGGTGGCTAGGGTTATGAGTTAGGGGTTTATATAGTTGAGAAATAATATAATTTAAGCTGACGTGATGTCTGACAATGACTGACGATTTTTATTTCGTGTCTATCGCCATTTTTGAACGTTGTTATTCGCTGCTGCACTCACATACGAACCCCGATCGAGATGCGACTGGACGGCATAGTATATTTTGACGATACGGTCCTAACGAATCTTGTTTCGTCGAATTCCGTGTCCGTTTGCTCAAATAGCATTTGTACACGTCCAAATAGATCGATTTATTTCACATTTTATTTTGCCACGCTCACAGAATAACCCCGATAGACGCGCCGTTAGAAAATCTAGCAATAATTTACTGTTACGGTCCCAACAAAATTTGTTTCGTCGAAAACAGAGGTCGTTTGAAAAATGTCCCTTTTGAACTGGCCAAATTCGAATAAAATAACCCAAATTTAAAATACTTCAATATAATATAATTCAAATACCGTGATTGGTCGTACACGACCAGAATTATGTATATTACCAAGTAAAAATATCTCGGGTTGAATTCCAAGCCAAATCGATGTTTAAAATATTTTAAAACCGTTAATTTATATATGCGCAGCGCTATATATATATACTGGGAATTCGGGCGCTGTTTTTCTCGGAATTTGATTTGGACATAAATTAATTTCTACACGACAAAAACTGGATTTTTCTCTGCCGTTGGGAAGATATCGTCAAGCCGGTCCCGACGTTTCTTGTTTCGAGGAAATCCGACTTATTTTGAACCCGGGATGACCCCTTGAAGTTCAAAACGCCAAAACGCGAACTGTCGCGCCGCTACAGCTCGTTATTTAATTAAATTATAACCATATATATTTCGTCGTCGTTTTATACGCGATATCGTCGATATATTTAAATACAAACCATATTTGACGATTTTAAATTGCCCGGTCATCCTATGTTGCAGACACAACATTTTCTGACCAGTCTGGGATTTAAAATATTATTTTATTATTTATTTAAATAATAAATTCCAAATTAAATCGTTAAATTAGATTATTTAAATTCAAACCGCTATTTTAAATAATTAAAATATATAAAATAATCCAAATAAAATGGGCAGAAAATACGGGTCGTTACAACTCTCCTCCACCACTCTGTGTCTCCTTATCCGATATGAATTTTGGACTCCTCCTCTTCTTCTTCTTCTTTTCCAAACTCCTTCTCCCTACTGCCCCCCCCCCTCTCCCAATTCTCCCTTCTTACCAATCAACAATTCGAGCGCGCACGCCTAGCCTAGATCAATACCCTAAAGGATGACCTCGATTTCAAGCTTGAAGATGGTCTTAATCCCCCTGAAATCCAATTTGGAGCTCGAAGGAACGACAGGCTTGGAAACCATCTCGAGACCTACCTCGAGATTTGTCCAAGCACCATGGCCGCTCTCATGTTGAAGTTCAGCCCCATATCAATAGCCAAAATCAAAGTTGGGGCCTACCTATTGTTCTATAATGCAAAGTACACGGGATTCTCGGTTCAAATTTCTTAAGTCACAAAATCAGGCAAAGAAAAAAAGGAAGATAGGGAGGGTTGTTCAAATTTATTGGGAGGAAGAGGTTTGGGCTCAACCCAGTGGTGATTCGTATCCTACGAGGGGATATGAAATTTTGTATCCCAATGAGACATGAGATTGCATACCCCCACGTAGGGATACGAGATATCATGTCCCCTATGCAGGGTACGAAGTTTTAAAAATATATGTGTGTGCACACACACACACACACACACACATATATATATATATAATGTATACATATATCACAATATGTTGGGTATGAATGCATGTGTAATTATATGTGCATGCACGTAGTACATTGTGTACGCGCATATTTTTCACATACAAGTCTTCCATATTTCAAACAGTAAAAGTTTTGCAAACATATACTCAAGAACATTCATCCTTACGTATGTACTTACATTCTGTTCTTTTTTCATATTCCAGGTCACATCGCATAAAACCACGCAAAAACGTGTGAGTATATGCGCGACATCTTGTCGACAATAACTTGTTTACGTTACAATGTAAACAAGAGTCAACGGCTAATGTTTACATTCGTGAGTTCACAGGAAATAGACGATTTAACAAGAATAATTCTGCCAACTCTAAGCACATCATGTCGAGACAAGACGTACTTTGGGGGAAAAGGTTAACTGATATTTTGGTCTAGTTCCCAAAAGTACACCAGACACACTCGACTCAGCATATTTCGTGACATTGAAGCTCTAAGTGTAGCCAAATAACCAAGGATACAAGCATAAAAGGAGTCGTACGAACAGGAGCCTTACAACTTCTCAAAACCACGCGCTTACCACATTTTCTTATCCCTTTTGTACGGGATTTCGATCCCCCAAGTTTCATACCCCTCACATACCAAAGCTTTCAACCCATGTGGTTTGACACCCCCTAATTCGAATCTCGAATCCCTCACCTACCATTAGCCTCGACTCCCTCCTCTAAAATGCTTCATACTCGAAGTATCAACTCCCTCCTCTCAAATTCTTTGTACCCACAGTATCGACTTCCTCGTTTCACTAAAAGCTTCGACTCCCTCAGCACCACAAAGTTTCGGATCCATCAAGGTACAGTACTTTTGTGTCCCTTGGCCTGCTAACATTTTGACTCCCACAACGCCACCAAGATTCGGACCTAAGACATAACACAAGCAACGTATCCCTTGGGATACGAGTTCATATCCCTTTTAGGGATACGGAAAACTCGTATCCCATGGGGATATGGAATGACCGTATACCCTAAGGGATACGCCATTTGATATCACTTGGGAAACGAAATTCGTATCCCAAAAGAGGGATGTGAATTCTTCTGGACATACTAAGGGGAGTCGAAATTCCTGATGCCGCCTCCTAGGGATACGAAAATCTGCAGCGTGGTCCCCGAATCCTACCTACTCATACCTAACCCTTCATCTATAAATACCCCATAACTCACACTTCAAAGTGGTTGGATTTTTTCTGATTTGACATCTCTAAGGACCCCAAGAACTCATTAATGGTAACCTTGCTTTGAGGAAAGCACTAAAATCAGTTTTTCCCAAAATAAATATATGGCAATTATGACTCTAAATTACACGTAAACACATGTAATTGAATGCCTAGGTGAAGTTCAAAGCTTGTAATTTATTATTGTGAATAAATTCCAGTGAACTCCCTCAAAGTGGACGTAGTCCCCTCATGGGACCGAACCACTATAAATCCGTTGTGTTATTTACTACTTTACGCATTTACTTTCCCACGCGAAACATAATTCTCTAAGTAACGGAGAATATTTAGGTGTTATGACATGTTTTGCCATCAACACCACTCCTCGCAAAATTACAGTTTTGAATTACTCACGATCATGATTCGACTTGACAGTTGGGAACGTTGGTCAAATGAGTCTACCTTTATTGCTCATTTTTTAATAGCTTATTTCGGTTGATGTCTTTGTAAAAAATTTATTATACATGATGAACTAGTTCACACACAAGGGGGTGCAAATTTATTACTATACCAGTGATATATATTTCTTAGGTAGCACTATCACCAGTCCGAAAGATATCCCACCAGAGCTTCCAAGGCTGGGAAAAAAATGCGGTCTATCAAGATATCGGCTCAAATTCCAATTTTAGGACTGAGTCGGATGAATATTCACAAGTTGTATTCTAACCTCATGAAGAACAACCAATTATTTCATCATTTGAGGAAGATACTTCGTCCAGAGTAGAGGAAGGTGTCGATAATGGAGATGGAGGAAGCAATGCATCTGAAGTCAGTCATGCTTTTGATACCTTTCCGGGGACTGCCTTTCTAAATGATACAATCAACTCCTGGCCTTCATCGATGGACATGCCAAAGTTGAGAAGATTGTGTTAAAAGCATAAGATTCTTCTTGAAGTGGTCCGGGTTCTAGCTCAAATTGTTACTGCTCATAGTCGTCCAGAGGTTATATGACATGTATTCGACAAATGTGCGCAGTGGGATGCATTCCCCCTTTAGCCGATTCATACATAATTTTCTTCGTCGCATGAGACTGGCACCCATACAGCTGCATCCCAAAGCTATACTTTCCTTCACACAATAATATACCATATAAATAGCACTTGCACTGAAAACCCACCTTCGAAGATATCACTTTCTTCTATACTTTAAGTATCGGTGGGACACTCTGTTCTTCACTTATTTCGAAGTTACCACTGGTAGCCAAGTTATATTGGATGGGTAAAGAAATGTAGAGAACGTAAAGCAAGACTGGTTTTATGTTCTTTGGCTAGAGGGCTTTGCTAGTAGGTGGATCTGGTGTAGTAAGCATTCGATCATTACGTGTTTCCTCCAATTCCACTTGCATGTTCCTAACACATTATATCTCTTTGCAGTCGAGAGCCCGTCCTAGCATATAGGAAACACCTATCGTGCGACCTAGTCTACTCTGAGGAATGTTCTGACGAATGTCTGGAGCATTGGGAGATGCATCACTGATGAGTTTTTGCATCAAAATCATTTTCTTGATGCAAATTGAAGTTTAGGCACAAACGATGCTCGAGCCCTAGCAGTTGTACCCTCAATCGTTGTGCCCACAGTTGAGGAGCCAGTGCTTATTGAACCCTGGGATGATGCCCAAGTCGAGGGAATCGCCAACGAAGAAGCTTCCCCTGGTTCTGTAACGACCCAGAAAATATGAACCAATTTAAAATTTTTAAATTGGCTAAAATAATGGATTTTAAATATTTAAAATAAACATTTTAAATAATAGCGATGAAAAGTGAGTTTGAATCGACAATTGAAAACGAATATAATTAATTATAATTATAAACAAGGCCTGGGATGGCGCTGTAGTTTCAAAAATTGAATTCAAACTTTGTCGGACTGTACCGGGTGCAAAACAAAACGGATTTGAGTGAAAACAAAAATATTTAAATCTGTTAGTAAATACCTTTCTAACGAATCTGAAAAATCTAAGTTTCATAGCGGAAAGCAAAAGTTATGGTCAAATGAATTTTCAGAAAGGTGGCTATGGAATTTATATAGCCCGTGAAATTAGCCATTTTGCAAACGACCTCGGAATTCGACGGAATCACTTTTGTTGGATCCGGGATGTGAAGTTATTCCTATGTTTCAAATTTCATAATTTTTGAAGCTAGAATGTGAGCGTGGCAAAGGAAAACGTGTTTTGGTCAATTATAGTTAAATTGGATCGACCAGAAATGGGCCTTTTTTCAAACGGGCTCAGAATTCGACGAAACTAGTTTTGTTGCGACTGTATCGTCAAAACATAGCTAGATTTATTCTTCTGGAATTTTTCGAATTAGTTTGTGGCCTTGGCAAATTGAAATGTACGTTCAAATTTAATATTGAATGTTTCATATTTTAATTTGAAGAAAAACTGACTGAAACATTCGAATGGGCCTTCGAAACATATCCCATTATGTTCGGAATGGGGGTAAAATGCTAGGGACGACAGTCGTTGGGTTTGAATTGGTGTTCATATGTGAAGTGGGGTATTTTCGAAAATTAAATAAATTAAAAATAATTATAAACCCCGGCCAATAGAATTTCTTCTTCCCATTTCCTCGTTGATCGAAATAAAACCCGTAACCCTCGAATTAAAGACGGAAAGCTTCGCAACTTCCAGGCCGTTTTCTGATCAACTCTGGCCGAATCAGCCCCCGCCACCACCAAATCTCGGAAGCCCTCCTCCTCCTCTTCAAATCAACACCCAACTCGACCTCCCACGCCTCGTGTTTCGTGCACAACAGCCCCTCGAAGCTCAGAAGTTCGTCGCGCCGCCCCTCCCAATTCCGACCAATGAACCCGACCTCACACCCCTGCGCGGAAAGCCCTTTCCACCCTCTTCGACGTCATACAACCTGATCGGGACGAAGTGCTACGGATTTCACGAATTTTCAAAACCTAGTTTTGAACAGAAATACAAAGGTACGACTGATTTTTAAATAAACTATTTAATAGCAGTTTAAAGCGCTACAGTTTTTGTTTTCACTGTAAAAATCATATCTTTTTCGTTTCATGAAGAAATTCAGTGAAACAAGAGACAGTGGACTCGTGGGGACGTCTTCTACATTCTAGAAGAGACCGCCTATTTTTCTGAGCCTTCTGCTATTTTTGGTGGAGTGGAACCCAATGTGAGATTTCTAATTTATAAACAATATGGAAAACGACGATGTAGAAATTATATAGTCGATGTATGAGTTATATAAGCGTTATACACCCCTTGTATAAGCGTTGTATAAGTTGTACGTTCGATGTATAAGTTATATATGCGTTGTAAAAATTATATATGTGTTGAAATAGAAGGGAATTGATATATATATATATATATATATATATATATATATATATATATATATACGCCCCTCGTCCACAAACCATGGACGATATTTATTGGTTGTGATTGGTGTGAAAATTGATTGATAGCGAATGGTTGATTGGAATTGTTTGTGGCTGATATTGATTGATTGTGGTTGAAAAATACCCGTTTGTGGTTGAAAAATATTTGGTTGAAACCACATAGGATTAGTTTGTGGAAATGAAATAAATATACATGCCGCCTGTGTGCGAACTAGATGCATGATTCCCCATTGTCAAAAACCGCGAGGTTTTAAGGTAGAGCGAGGAGCCGTACTAGGGACGGTCCCGGTTTTAACTACCCTGCCGTTATGCTGCCGAAATTTTGAATAATATTCATATGTTTGAATTATTTTCATTTGTTGAAACTATATTTATTCGTTGTATAGAAAACCTTCATGTGTTGAGTCGATATTCATTCGTCGGTTAGGAATTCATGTGTTGAATAAATCACATTTTTATCTATATATATAAGCTATAGAAAACCTTCATGTGTTGAATCGATATTCATTTGTTGAATTGAAATTCATGTGCTGAATTGTATTCATATTTTGAAATAAATTGTTTTATAATAAAAATCGCATTTTTATCATCTATATGAACTATATAAAATAATCTCATTTTGAAAGAAATTGTTTTATAATAAAAATCCTATTTTTATTACCTATATGAACTATATAAAATAATAGTGTTTTGAAATGAATTGTTTTACAATAAAAATCACATTTTTATTATATACATGAATTGTTAAATATAGTGAAGTGTTGAAATAGAAGACAGTTAGATAAAAATATCATTTTTATCAAAAGTATGAAAAGAATGTAGCTTTGAAATCGAATAACCGATATATATATATATATATATATATATAGAATTAAAATATATCGAATAACGACGCTGCAGTTAGTATTTTGAAACTGTGATTTCAAACGATTATACCGGGAGATCCGACCATCGGATTTTCCTGAAATCGCAACCGTTGGGTTCGCTTTGGAAATATCTTTTCAACGGCAACAACTTTGTAAAAATCCAATGGTTGGATTGTCTGGAATGTTTAATTCAAATCTGAAGAAAAACAGCGCCAGAATCAATTATATTTATATATAAATATAATTATAATTATATTTAATCGAATAACGACGCTGCAGTTCGTATTTTGAAATCGAAACTTCAAACGATTATACCGGGAGATCCGACCGTCGGAATTTCCCGAAACTGGAACCGTTGGATTCATTTTGAAAAGATCTTTCTAATGATGTAAATTTTGTGAAGATCCAACGGTTAGATTTTCAGATATGTGTAAATCAAATCTGAAGAAAAACAGCGCCACGGCCGCGTTATGGCCCGGAGCATCGTTTTGAATAAATTGGCTATTTTAAAATAAATAAAAATAGCGATAAATCATTATAAAATATTATAAATGATATGGATGAAAAGTTAGAAATTAACTGAAGGTTGGCTAAGTCGAATGGTTTCTTGGGTATTGATCTGATGTTGGTTTCGGCCTTCGGGGTTAATATTTGGGAAATTGTTCTCTTACTGATAGACGGTTAGTGACTAATGAATTGAAATGATGCGTGTGTATGTTAGTGTTGCACTTGTTTATTTTATATGCGAGTTGCTCAGAAAGACCGGGTTTATCCCATTCTGAATAATCGACGATAAGAAATCGAAGATAAAAACGGTGGTTGAAGACCGGAGATCTTCACCTCGTTTGGATGGTAACAGAGGTCCTGATTGGGAGGCATCCTGAAATATGGATAATAAGTGGTGATCTTCCAGACGTACGTGGTGATCGATGGGTTTGCGAGGTATATAGTGCCTCCGGTTTCGTTCAGACCCAGAACGGGCTTGCAAATGGATAGTGTGTCTGACATTGGACTTTATTATGTGTGATTGATAACCATCAGTTGCACGGTGTGAATTGCCTGTGTGGCATGCTAAGATGCAGTGATTAGGGCTTCTGTTGAAAAGCAAAGTCTTGTGGTGATGATCAAAGCACCGCCTGTGTGGCGTAGCTTTGTGTATAACGTGGAATCGCGAGCCTCACACCCCGGTATGAATCAGAAACGGGAGTAGGACCTCAGGGAGGGCATGCGTTTCCTTCTAGCTAGGAGTGGTGTCAGTGGTTTTACACGCCCTGACGAGTTTGACTTATTTGGTTGTTGCTGTTGCGAGGCGCCTCGGTTAGATCGGATGATCCGGGTCCGATGGAGTCATTCGTTGGCTCATTTACGCCCCAAAGGGCGAGGAAACGTATTATTCAGCCATAATAATCCGCTTCGGTGGACCGCCCCTGACGATCCAAGGCTTGCCTGCACGCTTGCCTGAGACATGGGCTAGAGCGTCTAGAATTTGGTAAGGACTATCTTTTGCCTTGGTTCAAGACGGAAATCCAATTTCCAAATACGTGACTCTGCGGTTTCGATTGTATACCTATATATGGCGACATCGTGGTATGGGGGATTAATGCCGCCTATGATTGATACTTATGATTTGAAATTGCTTTTGAAACATATGAACACTAGCAATAATATCAAATGCTTTGGTTTTATTCGTATCAAGCATATCTTGGCCATTATAAGGTAAAAACTCTATCCTCCGGTTTGCGTTGCATTATGTGATGGGAACTGAGTCTTATAATGGCTTCATTTTTATAAAAAGCATTGCGATGTTTAAAAGAAAGATTTGTTTTAGAAAACTGGCAATCCAATCGAGTAAAACCGTTCCACGAAAGTGGCGTGGTCCTGTGATTAGCCATATATTGAATGTGTTGAGTAGATTTCTCATACCATTCCCATGACTGACTCGTAGTTTGTTTCACTTTCAAACTCGGGTGCCCCTTTTTCTACACGAGCAGCCTTGTATTCAGGTTTAGCAGGCTTTATACGGATAGCTAGAGCTGAAGATGGATTCTAGTATTTATCTCTTTTTATGTTGTTCATCTCCTATTGTACATTATGTTTGTTTTCCACTGTAGACATTTATGTATAGCTGAACTGTATTTGTACTAAGTATGATCCTGTATACTTTGTAACTCTGATGATTACTTTCATCCGGTATATTCTATTGTTCATTATCTGGTGTATTTATTTAATTCTGTTCTGCTATTATCTGTTTCTGTGTTATATTCCAAGGATTACCCTTGCCGCCGTCAGTACGGGGTTTGGGGTCGTCTCATTTGGTATCAGAGCTTTGGTTAAGCTTAGTTATGGAATATAACATATGAACGAACTCGTCAGTAATAGAACTAGTAGTGTTCTGGGACGGGTAACTCTATACAGATAGGATTAGTAATATCCTAGTATGAGTAAAGCAGAATGAAATACACCCCAGTAGACACATTTACATTCAAGTATTTGTCTCTATATTTTGAGATTTTTTGTTGACCTGACACTTTGTCTGCTAATTGCAGACGTACTATAAAATGAGTGACAGGAACAAAAGAAATAATCTTATGGCTCGACCAGCAAATGAGGCAGTTGTGCTCCCACAGCCAGAATCAAATATAGAAGTTCTATTCAAGAGATTTCGAAATCTGGGTGGAACACCATTCTTGGGCAAAGAGTCCATTGTGGAAACACAAGCTTGGATCCGTTCTGCAGAGAAAATATTTGAGGGTTTAAAGCTGAGAGACGATCAGAAAAGATTACTGGCGTCTTGGGCACTCAAAGATGAAGCTTTATTTTGGTGGGATTCAGTTATTAAAGATAATTCAGAAGGTGATATCACCTGGGACAGATTCAAAGTGATTTTCCTAGAAAGATTTACTCCTCCCGAAGCAACCGAGCGATTATGTGATGACTTTTCTTATTTGATACAAGGTGATATGACCATCCCCGAATATCGTAAGAAATTCAATGCACTTTCTCACTTTGCTCCTCATCTGATTCAAGATCCAAAGAGGAAGAATCTGAGATTTATTCATGGCTAGCAAAGAAAATATCAGAGCAGTGTAATGAGGAACGTGAAGCTCCCCTTTTCTGAAATGATATACATGGCTTACCATTATGAAGATCTCCATAAGGAAGGTATGTTGCGCGACGAAGAGGAAGCCTGTTCTAGTAACAAAGAAGAGTCGGAAACTGATATTCCAAAGGCCAGTACGATGTCTGAGGTCAGAAAAAAAACCCAAAGTCAATCGGAAGAGGGCCAGATCTGAGAATGAACCAGTAACGACCGCCGTATGCAAAAACTGCCATCAATAAGGGCATTTGTCGATAAACTGCGGACCCTTAAAGAAACGAAAAGAGCATGAGTCTAAAACTAAGTGCAAGTTTCCTGTAACTCGAGAGTGCAATCTTTTTCAACAGTCCGGTCATATAAAGCGAGATTGCTGGCTGTTAAAAAAGACCAAAGAGGCTTGGGTAAATGAAGCAGCAGAAGTGCCTGCATCCTCGTCTATTCAGGAAAGGCCAGATGTTTTAGAAGGCACGCTAACTGTCAAAGACATCCCAGTTAAAGTACTATTTGACAACGGCGCGTCGTGAAGCTTCATTGCAAAGAATGCAGCTAAGAAGCTGGATTTGAATTTGAAGAAGCTCAAGGAACCAATGACTGTCCAGAATCCGGTTGGGGGTTCCATTGATCTCAGTTGGGTTTGTGGAGTGCCGGTTTCTTTCTCTCGTTATCGGTTTCCTACCATCGCGGTCGTCATGAATTTTAAAGAATTTGATCTTATCTTAGGGTTAAACTGGTTGACCAAATATGAAGCTGAAGTTAAATGCGCCGACAGAGTCGTAAAGGCGAAGATTAAATCAGGTGATTATATAACCTTTCCCTGTGAAGGTCAGAATGCTAATAGAAAAGACTTCTGGGCAGCTCTCGATGTTTCTCCAGCCCAAATAGAAAATATCCGTGAAGTTACAGAGAATATTCCCGACCTTATAAACGATATTCATGTCGTCCAGAATTATGCGGATGTGTTTGAAGAAGTTGTTCGCTTACCTCCGCAGAGAGAACTAGATTTCAAGATTGCTTTGATTCCGAATGCAAGGCCGGTAGTTCACGCTATTCGAAGAATGTCCTTGAAGGAGAAAGAAGAACTTGACAGTCAAACACGACAGCTAGTATGGAAGGGTCTGATCAGGACTAGTTTCTCTGATTGGGGAGCAGCAGTGGTTTTTGTCCCAAAATCTGACGGTACACTACGGCTATGTGTGGATTATCGTGATTTGAACAAACAGACAATAAAGAATAAATATCCATTGTCGTGGATTGATGAATTGTTAGTTCGATTAAATGGCGCACAAGTATTTTCACGAATGGACCTAGCTACAGGTTTCCATCAGCTTCGTATCGCCGAGGAGTGTGTTCCTTTGACAGCATTCAGAGGTCGCGACCTATTCTACGAGTGGTTAGTAATGTCGTTCGGCTTATGTAACGCTCCAGCCTATTTCGTCGATCTAATAAACAGAGTATTCAGAGAAGTATTGAATAAATTTGTTTTGGTTTTCATTGATGATATCCTTATCTTCTCTAAGTCAGAAAGCGAGCACGAAAAACATTTGGAACAAGTTTTAGAAATTCTCAGAAAGAATGTGTTGAAAGCAAAGTTTTCCAAATGTATATTCTGGTAAGAAGAAGTCAAATTTCTGGGCCACGTTGTATCGAAAGAAGGAATTGCTGTGGATCCAAGTAAAATCACAGCTATTCAGAATTGGAAACAGCCCAATACCCCTATAGAAGTCCGCAGTTTTCTCGGATTGGCTTGTTAATACAGGAAGTTCGTTAAAAACTTTTCGAAGATATCTGGTCACTAAACGAAGCTGACAAAGAAGCACTCTAAATTCAAATGGACTCCAGAAAGTGAAGAGGCTTTTGACGAGCTAAAGTTAAGATTAACGACAGCTCTAGTGTTAACCATCATCAATGGCAATCAGGATTTGAAAGTCTGGACTGACGCTTCTAGAGAAGGCCTTAGCGCAGTGTTAATGCAAAGGGGTCAAGTGATTGCTTATGCTAGCCGTCAGCTGAAGCCGCATGAGAAAAACTACGTAACTCGTGATCTTGAATTATTGGCTATAGTATTCGCCTTGAAAATCTGGAGACTCTATCTTCTGGGTGAGAGATTTGAACTGTTTACAGATCACCAGTCGCTAAAGTATCTATTCACCCAGAAGGACTTGAATCTGAGGCAGCAACGTTGGCTGGAGTTTCTTGTAGCATATGACTTTGAAATTATATACACTCCAGGGAAAGCCAATGTTGTGGCCGATGCGCTGAGCCGAAAGAATGTAATGATCGCCAGCTTTATTATTACAACTTCCTTGATTGACAAAATATCTATTCTTCAGAAAGAGGATAACTTTATTAAGGATATGATCAAAAGGATTCAGAAAGGCGAACCCTCATGTTTTCAAATAGATAACGACGAGACCCTGAGATTGAAAGGAAGGATTTGTGTTCCCAACGTCCCAGAGTTAAAAAGGGAAGTGTTAGACGAGCGTCACAAGTCCAAGATGAGTATCCATCCTGGTGTAGCCAAAATGTATAATGATCTCAAGCGAACATTCTGGTGGAAGGCTATGAAAAGGGACGTTTCAATATATGTTAGCCGATGCCCTACTTGCTAGCTAGTCAAGAGCGACCAACAGAAACTGGCTGGATTGTTACAATCGCTAGACGTTCCTGGTTGGAAGTGGGAAAATATTTCTATGGATTTCATAGATGGCCTGCCAAGAACCAGAAAAGGGAATGACAGTATTTGGGTGATCGTAGATCGCTTCACGAAGACCGCCCATTTCATACCTGTCAGATCAAACAGAACTGCTCAGAGTCTGGCGCAGATATACTTCAAGGAAATAGTTAGACTACATGGAGTGCCGCTCAGTATAGTCAGTGATAGAGGTACAATCTTTACTAGTAAATTCTGGGAGGCATTCCAAGTAGAGCTGGAAACAAACCTGAATCTAAGCACCGCTTATCATACTCAGACAGACGGTCAGACTGAGAGGGTGAATCGTATATTGGAAGATCTATTGCGGGCTTGTGTTCTAGATTTCGGTGGATCATGGGAAAACCATCTAAATTTGGCTGAATTCTCATATAATAACATCTACCAGGCGAGTCTGACAATGTCACCATTCAAAGCATTGTATGGTAGGTCGTGCCGATCTCCTGCTTGTTGGGTCGAACACGGTAATAGACTTGTGTTGGGGCCAGACATGATCCGAGAAGCTGCCGACAAAGTCGATTTTATTAAGAAACGATTACTGGCCGCCCAAAGCCGACAAAAGAGCTATGCCGATAGAAGAAGAAGAGATATATCGTTTGCAGTTGGCGACTACGTATATTTGAAAGTATCACCGATGAGAGGAGTTATCTGGTTCGGTAAAACTGGAAAGTTGGCGCCCAAATTCATTGGTCTGTTTCCTATTCTGGAACGGATCGGAACTCTCGCTTATAGGGTTAAATTGCCGGATTGGTTGCCTGGAGTTCATGATGTATTTCATATATCTTAACTTCGAAAGCACGTTCATGATCCAGACTTGATCATGGAAGAAGCAGCTCAACAGGATATTGAAATTACTCCAGAATTAGCTGTGAGAAGAGAGCCGCTAAAGATCATCGGCAAAGAAACAAAAGAGCTAAGGAACAAGAAATTTCACTTAGTCAAAGTGCAATGGAGTGGAGATCCGCGAGATTGTACTTTGGAAACTGAGGAGAGAATTCAGAAAGCTTATCCTAGATGTCGAGTGGATATCTCTGATTGACTCCGGTGCAAGGTACATTTACCATACTTTGCATTACCAATTAGTTCTCTACCTTATTGTTATTTTCTTTCCATGGATGTGCACTTTTAATTCTATAGTCCGAATGATTTTAAAAAATATGGAAATTGATTTGTATGATTTTGAAAAGTTAAAAACAATTTGATTGCTGTTTGTGTTGTGTGATAGTAAATTAGATTAATTAAATTATTGAAACGATAGTTAGTTCAATAAATTATAGAATGAATGGTAGAATTTATTCGATTAAATCACACATTGAACTGATTAGAAAATAGATAGAAATATGTACATGTGCATTATATATGTTTGAACAGGTAAATGGATTAGCTATTGAGTAAAGATTTTATTTGCGTGCCCGACAAATAGGTAAACCTTAATGAGTTGGATGGGAAATATTATTATATCAACTCCTGTGAATGCCATTGGATGCGGAGTGCTGGTTATTCTGTGTGTAAAAATAAATGTCTCCATAGGGTAGTAACAATTAATTTTGAACTACATTACATGGCATACTTCAGAAGATAGGCATACTTCATCATATACCACATAAGCATTTGGAGCTTGTGTGACGAGGTGGAATATTTACCATACGAGCGAGAGGCTTGTATGGCGATAATTATATTTTACAAGTTGAACTGATGACTGATATGGACTATTTAAATTGTAACGATAAAATTGCCAGATTAATAAAACCCCCACACGGGTCTGGATTTGACAATAATCACGTCTCTTTAGTTATTAGATACGGCACATGGACTATTTATTTCCCACATGGGACGAGGTGACGAGGATTTATCCTCTGGAGCATTTAAAATACACACTCCCTCAGGCTTTGACAGGGTGACGAGAATTTATTCTCTGGAGTTATTATCAATACACGCTCCCCTGTAAACACCAGAATATATCACTATAAATATGTGTATGCTTATTAGGATTTATTAGGTACCTAATACGGCCCAATAAATTTCCAAACCTCTCCCCGTACAAAGGAGGTTATGGCGAAATTTTTCGAAAATTCCGGGTGTTAGCCAAATTTTTGGAGAATTTGAAAATTCTCAGAAACTGAAAAGTTAGAGAATGGAAGCCAGATCGAACGTAGAGTTGATTAATCAAACCCCTTTCGACTTTGTTCCTTTTCGGGGATGAAAAGTTTTAAGTGGGGGAGATTGTAACGACCTAGAAAATCTGAACCAATTTAAAAAAATTTAATTGGCTAAAATAATAGATTTTAAATATTTAAATAAACACTTTAAATAATAGCGATGAAAAGAGAGTTTGAATCGACAATTGAAAATGAATATAATTAATTATAATTATGAACAAGGCCTGGTATGGCGCTGTAGTTTCAAATTTTGAATTCAAACTTTGTCGGACTGTACCGGGTGCAAAACAAAACGGATTTGAGTGAAACCAAAAATATTTAAATCTGTTAGTAAATACCTTTCTAACAAATCTGAAAAATCGAAGTTTCATAGCGGAAATCAAAAGTTATGGTCAAATGAATTTTCAGAAAGGTCGCTATGGAATTTATATAGCCTGTGAAATTGGCCATTTTGCAAATGACCTCGGAATTCGACGGAACCTCTTTTGTTGGATCCGGGATGTGAAGTAATTGCTAGGTTTCAAATTTCATAATTTTTGAAGCTAGTATGTGAGCGTGGAAAAGGAGAACGTGTTTCGGTCAATTACAGTTAAATTGGATCGACCAGAAATGGGCCTTTCTGCAAACGGGCCCAGAATTCGACAAAACTAGTTTTGTTGGGACCGTATCGTCAAAACACAGCTAGATTTAGTTTTCTGGAATTTTTCGAATCAGTTTGTGGCCCTGGCAAATTGAAATGTACGTTCAAATTTAATATTGAATGTTTCATATTTTAATTTGAAGAAAAACTGACTGAAACATTCGAATGGGCCGTCGAAACATATCCCATTGTGTTCGGAATGGGGGTAAAACGCTAGGGACGACAGTCGTTGGATTTGAATTGGTGTTCGTATGTGAAGTGGGGTATTTTCGAAAATTAAATAAATTAAAAATAATTATAAACCCCGGCCAATAAAATTTCATTTTCCCACTTCCTCGTTGACCGAAATAAAACCCGTAACCCTTGAATTAAAGGCGGAAAGCTTCCCAAATTCTCGGCCGTTTTCTGATCAACTCCGACCGAATCAGCCCCCGCCACCACCAAATCTCGGAAGACCTCCTCCTCCTCTTCAAATCAACACCCACCTCGACCTCCCACGCCTCGTGTTTCCTGCGCAGCAGCCCCTCGAAGCTCAAAAATTCGTCGCGCCGCCCCTCCCAATTCCGACCACCTAACCCGACCTCACACCCATGCGCGGAAATCCCTTTCCACCCTCTTCGACGTCATACAACCTGATCGGGACGAAGTGCTACGGATTTCACGAATGTTCAAAACCTAGTTTTGAACAAAAATAGAAAGGTACGACTCATTTTTAAATAAACTATTTAATAGCAGTTTAAAGAGCTACAGTTTTTGCTTTCACTGTAAAAATCATATCTTTTTCGTTTCTTGACGAAATTCAGTGAAACAAGAGACAGTGGACTCGTGTGGACGTCTTCTACATTCTAGAAGAGACTGCCTATTTTTCTGAGGCTTCTGCTATTTTTGGTGGAGTGGAACCCAATGTGAGATTTCTAATTTATAAAAGATATGGAAAACGATGATGTATAAATTATATAGTCGATGTATGAGTTATATAAGCGTTGTACACCCCTTGTATAAGCGTTGTATAAGTTGTACGTTCGATGTATAAGTTATATATGAGTTGTAAAAATTATATATGTGTTGAAATAGAAGTGAATTGCTATATATAAATATATATATATACGCCCCTCGTCCACAAACCATGGACGATATTTATTGGTTGTGATTGGTGTGAAAATTGATTGATAGCGAATTGTTGATTGGAATTGTTTGTGGTTGATATTGATTTATTGTTGTTGAAAAATACCCGTTTGTGGTTGAAAAATATTTGGTTGAAACCACATAGAATTAGTTTGTGGAAATGAAATAAATATACATGCCGCCTGTGTGCGAACTAGATGCATGATTCCCCATTGTCAAAAACCGCGAGGTTTTAAGGTAGAGCGAGGAGCCGTACTAGGGACTGTCCTGGTTTTAACTACCCTGCCGTTATGCTGCTGAAATTTTCAATAATATTCATATGTTTGAACTATTTTCATTTGTTGAAACTATATTTATTCGTTGTATAGAAAACCTTCATGTGTTGAGTCGATATTCATTCGTTGGATAGGAATTCATGTATTGAATAGTGTTCGTGTTTTAAATATAAAAATCACATTTTTATCTATATATATAAGCTATAGAAAACCTTCATGTGTTGAATCGATATTCATTCGTTGAATTGAAATTCATGTGTTGAATGGTATTCATATTTTGAAATAAATTGTTTTATAATAAAAATCACATTTTTATCATCTATATGAACTATATAAAATAATCTCCTTTTGAAAGAAATTGTTTTATAATAAAAATCCTATTTTTATTACCTATATGAACTATATAAAATAATAGTGTTTTGAAATGAATTGTTTTACAATAAAAATCACATTTTTATTATATACATGAATTGTTAAATATAGTGAAGTGTTGAAATAGAAGACAGTTAGATAAAAATATCATTTTTATCAAAAGTATGAAAGGAATGTAGCTTTGAAATCGAAGAATCGATATATGTATATATATATATATATAAATAGAATTAAAATATATCGAATAACGACGCTGCTGTTCGTATTTTGAAACCGTGATTTCAAACGATTATACCAGGAGATCCGACCATCGGATTTTCCTGAAATCGCAACCGTTGGGTTCGCTTTGGAAATATCTTTCCAACGGCACCAACTTTGTAAAAATCCAACGGTTGGATTGTCTGGAATGTTTAATTCAAATCTGAAGAAAAACAGCGCCAGAATCGATTATATTTATATATAAATATAAATATAATTATATTTAATCGAATAACGATGCTGAAGTCTGTATTTTGAAATTGAAACTTCAAACGATTATACCAGGAGATCCGACCGTCGGAATTTCCCGAAACTGAAACCGTTGGATTCGTTTTGAATAGATCTTTCTAATGATGTAAATTTTGTGAAGATCCAACGGTTAGATTTTCAGATATGTGTAAATCAAATGTGAAGAAAAATAGCGCCACGGCCGCGTTATTGCCCGGAGCGTCGTTTTGAATAAATTGGCTATTTTAAAATAAATAAAAATAGTGATAAATCGTTATAAAATATTATAAATGATATGGATGAAAAGTTAGAAATTAACTAAAGGTTGGCTAAGTCGAATGGTTTCTTGGGTATTGATCTGATGTTGGTTTCGGCCTTCAGGGTTAATATTTGGGAAATTGTTCTCTTACTGATTGACGGTTAGTGACTAATGAATTGAAATGATGCGTGTGTATGTTAGTGTTGCACTTGTTTATTTTATACGTGAGTTGCTCAGAAAGACCGGGTTTATCCCATTCCGAATAACTGAATCGACGATAAGAAATCGAAGACAAAAGCGGTGGTCGAAGACCAGAGATCTTCACCTCGTTTGGATGGTAACCGAGGTCCTGATTGGGAGGCATCCTGAAGTATGGATAATGAGTGGTGATCGTCCAGACGTACGTTGTGATCGATGGGTTTGCGAGGTATATAGTGCCTCCAGTTTCGTTCAGACCCAGAACGGACTTGCAAATGGACAGTGTGTATGACATTGGAATTTATTCTATGTGATTGATAACCATCAGTTGCACGGTGTGAATTGCCTGTGTGGCATGCTAAGATGCAGTGATTAGGGCTTCTGTTGAAAAGCAAAGTCTTGTGGTGATGATCAAAGCACCGCCTGTGTGGCATAGCTTTGTGTATAACGTGGAACCGCGAGCCTCACACCCCGGTATGAACCAGAAACGGGAGCAGGACCTCAGGGAGGGCATGCGTTTCCTTCTAGCTAGGAGTGTCGTCAGTGGTTTTAAACGCCCTGACGAGTTTGACTTATGTGGTTGTTGCTGTTGCGAGGCGCCTCGGTTAGATCGGACGATCCGGGTCCGATGGAGCCATTCGTTGGCTCATTTACGCCCCATAAGGCGGGGAAACGTATTGTTCAGGCATAATAATCCACTTCGGTGGACCGGCCCTGACGATCCAAGGCTTGCCTGCGCGCTTGCCTGAGACACGGGCTACAGCGTCTCGAATTCCGTAAGGACTAACTTTTGCCTTGGTTCAAGACGGAAATCCAATTTCCAAATATGTGACTGTGTGGTTTCGATTGTATACCTATATATGGCGACATAGTGGTATGGGGCATTAATGTCGCCTATGATTGATACTTATGATTTGAAATTGCTTTTGAAACATATGAACACTAGCAATAATATAAATGCTTTTGTTTTATTCGTATCAAGCATATCTTGGCCGTTATAAGGTAAAAACTCTATCCTCCGGATTGCGTTGCGTTGTGTGATGGGAACTGAGTCTTATAATGGTTTCATTTTTATAAAAAGCATTGCGTTGTTTAAAAGAAAGATTTGTTTTAGAGCACTGGCAATCCAATGGAGTAAACCCATTCCACGGAAGTGGCATGGTCCTGTGATTAGCCATATATTGAATGTGTTGAGTAGATTTATCATACCAGTCCCATGACTGACTCGTAGTTTGTTTCACTTTCAAACTCGGGTGCCCCTTTTTCTACACGGGCAGCCTTGTATTCAGGTTTAGCAGGCTTTATACGGATAGCTGGAGCTGAAGATGGATTCTAGTATTTATCTCTTTTTATGTTGTTCAGCTCCTATTGTACATTATGTTTGTTTTCCGCTGTAGACATTTATGTATAGCTGAACTGTATTTGTACTAAGTATGATCCTGTATACTGTGTAACTCTGATGATTACTTTTATCCAGTATATTCTATTGTTCATTATCTGGTGTATTTATTTAATTATGTTCTGCTATTATCTGTTTCTGTGTTATATTCCAAGGATTACCCTTGCCGCCGTCAGTACGGGGTTTGGGGTCGTCTCAGGTTCTAGTCAGGAACCCGTGGGAGGAGAAAAAGGGAAGTGTCCAAAGGAAGAAATCAAGGAAGGGCACAAGAGTCCAACTCTAAAAATGTCTGCTACCGAAGAGTCCTTTGCGAAGACTTCATCTCTGGTTAAGCCTCTGATTCGTTGCACCAAATTAAGGAGCATCGAGTTACCATTTAGGGGCTTCAAGAATTTTCCACTACCAGATGTACTACACTTTTCTCAAAACTTGGACCCTGTATCATTCTTTCCTGGATTTGAAGAAGGGACCACTCCCATTAAAACTGGGAAGACCACTCTGATATGATTAACTTCGTGCTCGGGTCCACCGGGAGATCACTAGGACACACACGACACAAGCACTGCACATCACAACACCCTTTCATCTTGTGTTTGCCGAATTGCAATTTGATTTTTTTTTCTTGAATTATAGGAAGAATGATGAAGGGAATACAATATCATAAGCACTTTGGCTCCATTTTCTTTAGAAGCGGCCCTTTATAGGAAGTTTGTCTGAGCGTGAACACCAGATAGGTGTGACAGGAAGGAAAGGGAGCATGAACTGAAAATTTAGATGGAGCGGGAGAGAGAGAGAGGAGAGGAGAGAGAACATGAACGGAAAAGAGAGAGGGAGTATGAATGAGAAAAACGTTATTGTGAACACCCCTTTGCCCTCATGGCAATACCTCTTGTTCTTATGATAAGGCTTCCAGTAAACACTCCCAGGTCAAGTGTTTTATAATAGCCTGCATTTTACGCATCGGAAGATCGTAAAATAATTTTATTTTAGGGTGCGTTTTTTATAGGTCCCTATTAAGTTTGAAAATTAGGCTCACATCCGGTCATAAACTTATTGTAAATTTAGTCACTATATTTTGAAAATTCAGTAAAAAATAAATATGAAAAAATCATGTAAATTCGTTTTTAAATAAAACATGTAAATGAAAAAAACGAAAAAAAGCAGATCAAAAAACCATTAAACAACACATCGAGAACAAAAAAATCATCGAAAATGCAGTTAAATGCATACATATGTGCAAGTATTGCATATTTCTTGCATACAGATGTGCAAAAAATCACTCGCATGTAAATCAGTTAACATTATTTGCATTCAGGCATTTAGTAAAACAAAATAGGTGCACACATGCGTGCAACAATTTGCAGGCGAAAAATCAATTTAGTTTTCTTCATGCAATATTTGCATACATGTATGCAATTATTTCAAGATAGTTGCACACATGTATGCAAGTTTCTTTCTAGATTTACAATAGAAAATATCATATGCAATAGTTGCATACATATGTGCAACTATTGGTAAAAGTTGCATACATGTATGCAACTTTTTTTTATGTGGACTTCCGAGAATATTTTCAGAATATAGATTTTTTTTAAATCAAACAATGCATTTTTTTGGCTAGAAAAATAAAAAAGGCAGAAAAAAAACAAGGGGCAGATTTGAATATAGAACATCGGAGGGATGTAAGCCTAATTAAGTTTCAAAATAAGGATGTGTATGTAATATTCACTTTATTTTGTTCCCTAAGGGTTGTATCATTCTCGTATTTTAAAATGTTGCTTATGGGGATGTGAGGCATGTCCATAATTTTTACTAATTTTGTTTTTGACCATTTGTCTCGTGTCAGTCTTGTATAGGACATAACTTTTGACTCATGTTGAATCAGGTGATTAGACCTATTTCATTGGAAAGGAAATGTTGATTCCCCTTCTGTAGAGTGGTCACATTAAAGTTTTGGTTCAATGGTTTGGGAGGATTCGTTATTTTAAGGTTTTATAGTAGGTTGTTCAGGTTTAGTAAGCCATAATGGGCAGATCTGGGGAGGCCAATTAGTGGGCTGGTGGAGGCTATAAATAGGGGGTAAGAGGCATGGAGAATAATTTACTTTCTCCATCCTCTCATTTGGAGGAACAAGATGTCCTCCATTTCTCCGTTCTCCTACACCTTTCCACCATTAAAATTCAAGATCTACGTTAGTGAATCGAAGATTTACATCGTCTGAAGCTAGATCTACACCATTCCAAGAGTGAGTTCATCAAATCGAAGATTTTGGAACAAATTCTTCGCTGTCCAGAATCATAATTCATTGCTTTTAAGTTGTTTTGAAGAATTGGTGAGTGATATCCATCTCTCACACGGATTCAAGCAAGTATATGAGTTGTATGCACATATTTCCATCATTTTAGATCGATTTCTTCTAGATCTACACCATGGTAAGTTTATTTTGATATGAATTGCCATAGGATCTAATTTATCAACTTTAAACTGTAATTTCTATGCTATTTCATATGTTTATGCAAGTTAGATCCAATATTTAGTTCATATGTTCATTTATCATGATTTTGGTGAAGTTTGCATAATTTTAGTGTTAATCGTCATATTCATGTTGTTATTGATTTCATAACATGCTTATGATTGTGATGAATGAATTAGATGAGCATATTTCACCGAGTGTGCCGACTGGCAAAGTTTTGGTTGAAATTGGGCTTGTATTGGGGCTGTACAAGTTTTTGGTCGGCCAAAAGTACATATATGGAAGTTTGGATCGGCTGCAAAGTACGTGTAGTACAATGTAACAACCCGAAAAATCCGAACCAATTTAAAAAAATTTATTTTGGCAATTTTGATGAATTTTGAATATTTTAAATAATAACAAAGAGAAATTTATATTGAATAGAATTAGAACGTATATGTTTATTTGAATCGACATCAGAATATAAATATTTATTTTAATTATAAAAGGAATTGAAAATGGCGCGATAGTTTGAAAATTCGATTTCAAATTTCAAATGAATGTACAGGATTCAAAATAAACCGGATTTTGGCAAAACCAAAAATATTAGAATCTATTTGAGAATGTCTTTTCAACGAATCCAAAAAATCAAAATTTCAGAGCGGGAATAAAAAGTTATGCCCAGTTGAAATTTTAGAATAGTCGCTCTAAAATTTTGGCCCTTAAAAATGAAATTTTTGCAAATGAGCTCCGTTTTTGACGAAACCACTTTTGTTGGATTCGGGATGTCAAATTACTGCTAGATTCCAAAATTCATAATTTTTGGGAATAACATGTGAGCGTGGCGAAGTAACGTGTTTTGACCATTTCAGTCAATTTGGATCGACCAAAAAATGGCCATTTTCCAAACGGTCTCCCAATTCGACGAAATTAGACTTGTTGGGACCGTATCGTCAATACCAAACTAGAAATAATTTTTCTGAAATTTTTAAAGTCCGTATGTGGCCACAGTAAATTGAAATGTATGTTTGAATTGAATATACATAGATTTATATTGAAATTTTAACGAAAACCGATGGTAACGATTGAATTGGCTTGCGAAACATATCCCATTGTGTTCGGAATGGGGGTAATTAGCCAGGGGCGATAATCGGTGAGTTCGATTCGGGGTTCGAAAGAAAAATTACTTTTTGGATTTAGAATAAAATAAATATATATAAAATAATAACTAGGTCAAAGCCTTTATCTCCCTTCCACGGTCAAACACTCCCTCCTCTAAATCATTCGTTTAAACCTGTATTATTAAAAAAAAAAATCAAAGCCACCGCCGTTCGAATCCACCGCGCCACCATCGTAGGCTCCCTCGCGCGCCGCCGCCTCTGGCGATGCCACCCCCCCCCCCCCCCCGACCTGATGCGCCTTCTCTCTCCCCCCTTCTCTTACCTCGCGATAGTAAAAACCAGCATCCCTCCATCCCCCAAATCAGTCGATACCCACCGCAATCCGCTATGAGGGGACCCGCCGCGACCTGCAGACTCCAGCGCCAGCCCTCTACTCCACCTCCGAGCCCCAGCAGCTCCACCGCCATACCACAGCCCGCAAAACGCCCTGTGAGTTTTCAAGATCATTTTTGTTTAAGTTTGAACTAGAAAAAGGTTATGATTTTGTTTATGATAAAGATTGATTTCTTATTTATAAAAAAGATGAAAAAGGAATGATTTTTATAAAGTATAAAAACATGGTTTTTATTTACATAAAGACATGATTTTGAAAAAAATAATATAAAAATATTATCTTTGTTATGAAAAGAATGGTATAAAATATAATTTTTATATATGTAGTAAAGAAGGAAATATGATTTTTAAAGTGATAAAGATTATATTTTTAATAATGAAAAGAGTAGATTTTAATCATGTGAAAGCGAAGAAAAAATTAGATCTTTATATATGAAAGAGCGGTGTAAAAATTGTATGTGAAGTAGAAGTATAAAAATATGATTTTCATATATTCAGTAGCCATATAAAAATGTGATTTTTATATATATAATGGCGTTGTTGAAAATATGATTTCTATTATTTGAGTAGCAATATAAAAATACGATTTTTAATATATAAATGGCATATTAAAAATACGATCTTTATTATGAAGTTAGCAATATAAAAATATAATTTTTATATAGAAAGTAGCATTATAAAAATATGATTTTTATATATACAGTAGTGTTGTTAAAAATAGGATTTTTAACATGAACCGCGTAAAACAGATGGGATGAAACTGAGTGGAAGCAAAACGAAATCCAAACCATCATCCGCTAAAGGAATGGAGGAGTGGATACCAAAGGTGAGAACTCCTCAATAAATTTTTTCTGTTCAGTTATTTATTTTATAACTGCATATATACACTGCTCTCTGTCGTCCACAGACCGTGGACGACTTGTTTGTTTGTTTGATTGTGTTGTGAAAATTGATTGTGTGATGTGGAATGGAATAAAATATTTTATAGTTAAAAATATAATTTTTAACGCGTATATGAATAAATAAATGTTTATAAACAAATCAAATGATTTGTTTATGTACACACATTTGACTGATATTGATTGGGATGATAAATTTTACACATCGCCCAACTACAAAAATAAATCTGTATTTGTTGATTGAAACCCCACATGGGTATTGGGATAATATATGACATACACTTAGTTGTATGTCAATAGATTGATTGACAGGCTGTGTAAGCGGTGAATATTTATATTTAACGCTTATGTAGTGTAGAATGCACTCAGGATGATGGTTGAAAGTGTTTGATTATTATGGTGTACATGTGTTATATGAAATCCATATAATCGCATTATATGGTAGTTGTCTGTGTCTGATTCCAGTTCAAAAAGAATGAATATTTTAAAATAGCGATCATTTTAAAATAATGAATATTTTAAAAAATAATATTCTATAAAAGATCAAAATTTGTTTTTGATGTCCGATTTGGGATGGATACGAATATATTTAAATATATAAAGCCGTGTTGATTAGATTGACGCTGTTTTGACGTGAACGATATTTATATTGATTTTATTCATTTTTGTAATGAATAGCGAAAAGAATTGATTTCAAAATCAAATGTTTTGAAAATACTATCATTTATATATCGATGATATGGAATATTCAATTTTGATTTGAAATTGAATATGAAGTTGAAATTGTTTTGAAAACGAATTTAAAACGATCTATAAAATATGTTTTGAAAGTAAATCGACGAAATAAATATTATATATATATAATGGCCTGAATAGAACGCGCCGCGCTGCAGCAGTTCGCGAATTACGACCATTGACTTCGAATGGACATTACGGGAGATCCGACCGTCGGATACTCCTAAAATCGGAACCATTGGGTTTGTATCGAAAAGAGATTTCTATCAGATACTAAAAATTAGAAATCTAATGGTTGAATTTGGAATTATGTCCAGATCAAATTTGGAAAAGGTCGTAGTAAGTGCAGTTCGATGGCCGTTTATGGAAATCAACTGTACGGGCCTTGATAAAGTTACTTAAAATATTAATAATTAGTGTAAAATCATAATAAATGACTTGGAAAGAATTGGGATGAAAAATTCTATATTTGAAAAGATAAAAATAGATTTTTATCGAAATGAACTAGTTTTGTACTAGATTATGATCCAATTATTTTTAAAATAAGTAAATTGGATTTGAAATGGTTTAAAAAAAACCGATATTTCCAATATATGAATTGGAATGGATTTGAATCGAAATTATCTTCGGAATATTTCGATATTGGATTCCGTGATTATATGGACATTGTGGAGGAATTTGGAAGACATATATATATATATCGTTATTCCAATACGATATTGGTTGATTTCAGAATTTGATATTGAATACAAGCCGATATATTTTCTATTCAGAGCCTTGTATTTAATATCAAATTGGATTTTGGGTTTGTCGTGAATTGTATCTTTAATAGTACTTATCTTAAACCCAGTGGAGTTAGGAAAATTAGAAACTGACTGGAGATTAGTTAAGTTGAATGGTTTCCTGGGTATTGATCTGATGTTGGTTTTGATCTTCGGGGTTAACACTTAGGGAATTATTCTCTTACTAATTTATGGTTAGACACTGATGGAATGTGAATTGGGTTTGTTGTGAACTGTGTTTTAGCGACATTCGTTCTTTAACCCGATTTACAGTGAAATGGGATTTGGAATTTATAAATCTTTTGTTAAGATTTAAAGGAGGTTTTCCAAAGTATAGTTTTCCAATTTAACATAATAAATTTGAATTGAATGAAATTGGATTCGATTTGGTAGAGGAAGATGGTTAATATACATGGAATTTAAAAGGCCTTATCGTTATTCCATTGATATTATCGGTTGGATATGGAAGTTTATATCGATTATACATATCGACTTGTTTTCCTCGAAGATTCCATTGTTAATGGAATGTGATTTTGGGTTGTCGTGAACGGTATCTTTAATAATACTATTCTTGGACCCAACAGAGTTAAGAAAATCAGAAACTAACTGGAGATTAGTTAAGTTGAATGGTTTCCTGGGTAATGAATTGATGTTGGTTTCGGCCTTCGGGGTTAATACTTAGGGAATTGTTCACATGCTAATTTACGGTTAAAGGTTGATGGAATGGAATGTGATTTTGGGTCTATTGTGAACCGTGTTTTAAATGACATTGGTTCTTTAACCCAGTTAAAGGCAAGATATGATTTCCCAAGTTAAACAATCGTAAATATTGATTTTTGGGAAGATTAAAACCAAGTGTAGTTTTAATGCATCTTTAATTAGATTGAAATGGTATCCAAAGGAAGATTAAAGAATAAATTTAGAGAATTTATCTTTGATAAAATTAATGGGAACGGTTCCCAAAGTATATGAATATTTGGATAAAGAAATATTCTGGATTGGAATGAGGCATATGTTGTGTTTTTATAGCAGTTGTTTATTATATACGCGAGTTATTCAGAAAGACCGGGTTTATCCCATTCTGAATAACTGATTTGACGATGTGTCGAGGATGAAGATGGTGGTTGACTGGAGTTCTTCACATCATTTGGATGATTACTGATGTCTTGATTGGGTTGCACACGCAAGACAAGGTAACAAATTGTGATCATCGAGACGTACTTGGAGATCGACCGGATATGCGAGGATCTCTCCCCTGTATTAAACATATAGGGGAGGAATAAGGTGCCCCCGGTTTCGTTCAGGCCCAGAACGAACTTGTAAATGGATGTGTGTCTGACATTGTATTTCATTCTATGTGATTGATAGACATCATTTGCATAGCGTGAATTGCCTGTGTGGCATGCTGGGATGAAAACGATCAAGGCTTCTATTGAAAAGTAGAGTCTTGTTGTTGATGATCGAAGCACGGCTTTAATACAACGTAGCTTTGTGTAAGATTAATTCGCAAGCCTCACAGCCCGGTGTAAACAGAAACGGGAGAGGACTACAGGGAGGGCATGCGTTTCCTTCAAGTTAGGAGTCGTGTCAGCCTTTTACAAGCCCTGACATTTTAATTATGTGGATGATGGATAGCGAGGCGCCTCGGTTATATCGGCCATCCCGGGGCCGATAGTTTGGTCGGGATATGACCAGTTTATGCCCCATAGGGCGGGGAAATGCATTGTTCAGGCATTTTAATCCACTCCGTCTGAACCGTCCCTGAAGATCCAAGGTGCAGTTGCGGCTGTTACTTAGACATGGGCCAGATTATCTTGAAGCGGTAAGGACGATCCATTTCCTTGGTTCACAGATGGAAATCCAACTTCCAATACAACATTTTACAGTTTTGATTGTAGAGCCTAGTATGACGACATAATGGCATGGGGCAGTTATGCCGTCTATGATTGATACTTATGATTGAAATATTTTTGACACTTTGCACTTATAGTAATAGTAAAATATGAAATTTCACGTACCAAGAATTTTTGGCTATTATAAGGTAAAACTCTATCCTCCGGCTTGTGTTGCATTGTGTGATGGGACCTGAGTCTTATAATAGTTTCATTGTTCTTTATTTAGCATTGCGCTGTTTGTTTTATGCACTTGTATTCTTGGTAGGAAACCTGTTCCGTGTTATACGGCGTAGTCCCTTGATTTACCGAACTTTAAAATAAAGATTAATAACTGTTTTTGTTCTCACACCAGTCACATGACTGACCTGGAGTTTATTGTTTTAACCTAAACTCTGGGTGCCCCTATTTTCCACATGGGCAGCTAGTAGTTTTGGTTTTGCATATTTATATTCACAAGATCCTGGTTTACAGCTAGAATGATATTCGGAAAGCTCTATATCTGTATGTTCTTTTCAGTTGTGTTTTGTGTTATTTTTCCGCTGCATTTGTAACTTGTAAATCTCAGATATTTAGTAAATGTGTAATATTTATTCATACTCTATATATTCTTATATTCTGATGAAATTGTTGTAATAAGCAATGAAATTTTTTTCTGTTTGTGTTCTGATTTGTCTTGTCCTCAAAGCAACCTGGGATTTCCTTCACGGGGAAGTTTCGGGTCCTTACATACAAGGTGTAGTACAAGGTGCAGTATAGGATTCGGGTTGGTCAGGTTTCGGTCGGTCGAGGCGGGTCGGTCGAAAGTGAAGTTTGAAGTGGTGAAGGTGTTGGGTTGTACCGGAATGGATTGGTCATATATGTTGGGTTGGTCGACTTCATCCTGGTCGGTCGTGCACGAAGTATCGGGTTGGTCGGTCAGGGTGAAGATGGGGACTAATGGTCAAATCGGTCAGAAGGGGTCAGATCGGTCCGAAGTGGCTGGGTCGGTTAGAGTGGTTTGGGTTGGTCAACATGGTGACAGATCGGGTCAGCCACACAGGATTGGGTCGGTCAGGAGGGAGGTGGTCGGGTCGGTCAGTCATGAAACCAGTAGATGGGTCGGTCATGGTGGTTTGTGTCTCAGGTCGGTCGTGTAAGCATGGATTGGTTGAGCATAAAGAGATTCAGGTCGGTAATGACTCATGAAGGAAGGGCTTTTGGCAGCATTTTTAAACGTTGTGGTGAACAACATGAGCGCTGTGGTATTCCATAGTAAATATGTGAATGCTTTGGATTATTTAGGACATTATGTTGATGTTTTCTTTGGTCCAAGAGTGGTGATGACTTCGAGATGAATTCAAGTAGGAATATTCGAAGTGTTGAATGTGTTCGTTGATCGGTATAGAACAATGAATGAGGTGGGACCTCAAAGGTCATGAGTTGGTGGATAATGGTTGCTCCAAAAGGTTGCTTGAGTTATTAAAAGCCATTGGGTTAGATAACTAGGGATACTGTAGGCCGAGGAATTATGTTGCCATAGGTTCTAGCAGGCTCAATGTAAGGGTATAATAGGGACAGCCTTAAAGATCGGGTGTAGGTCGAATACCCTGGGTATCGTTGAAAGACGTATAGGGTTTTTGCTAGAGCTGGGTTTACTATTAGCCCTTGAGGATGGAGGTATGATATGGCCAGTCATACGATTAACGATGGTTTCAAAGCAAGATTGGCAGTGATAGATAGAGTCTGTCATGGATGATTAGTTTCTTTGTTTGTAGTGTCTCACATAGATTGTCCAATGTCGAAGGAGATGTTTCTTGGATGCTTGTCTGATAATGGTTTAGGCCTTCTGGGATTGTGCTTAAGGGATACTAAATTAAATTAGGATTGTATATGTGAGATCTATAATCTAGGTGTTATGAGTGTTATTTATGGTTGTTTTTTACTTCCATGAATGAATGATTGTTCTGGTTTCCATGGATTAATGGTTGAAATGTTTGATGTAAAGGTTACCACTATCCGATGTAGGGAAGATGGGGGTTGAGTTCTTCTCTATAGATGAGGGTAGAATTATTTTGTTTATTTACCCATCCTCGTATACTTTAACAATGATGTTAGATAGTTGTTTATCTCTTACTAAGACTGTTGTCTGACTCAAGGTTTTATGTTTCCCTCTTATTACCTTGGGTTGTTCATCTGATTTTGGATGGGCAGACTGGGTGGTAGGTGATAGCTTAGTAAGGATGATGTAGCAATTCGGAGACGAGCAGGAGGTTGGAATATTATCTTTCTTAATATACAGTATTTAGATTTCCACTATTTGTTATTCTACACTGAATGCTGTAGTGAGGCAAATTTATACAGACATATGTGGCAGTTCTTGTGCATGGATATACTTTTTAGTTGTTTTTGAAAGATTGAAATTACTATTAAAATATGCTTCACTAATATTGCCTATTGCATATGTTCTATTATATTTTATCCTTGCGTTATGAGGTTTACGATAGGTTCCTCTAGTGTTTTCATACCTTGATGATCATCAATAGCTGCCTGCACGTTTTTCAGCGCATCATTCCTCTTGTTTAGTGCAGGGGCTGTGGTCGTTCATCACATTTGGTATAGAGCTCTGGTTATCGTTTCTAGCCCAAGTTCTAAGACGTAACAACGTAAAAGAGACGTATTTGATATTTCAGTTAGATGTCTACTACGTAAGAGAGACATATTTGATGATTTCAGTTGGACGTATACTATATAGTAGTGTATAGTATAATTGCCTTTGAACTTTATAGCAGTTATTTTATATGTGGATTAATCATTCTAGTTTTCAGATTTAGAATGAGCCATCAAACTTTCTGGAACACTACTACGGACGAGCCTGCGACTAGAAGGGGAGGCGATGGCAACTAGTTGGAAGCTTTCGTTGTTATGCCAGAATGCCTAGTAATGTTTGGGGCCACGATGGCCACTTTCCTACTAAGAATGCCTATTCCAAAAGCGACAATAAGGCATGTTGTTCCTGTACATGTACCTAGGGGTGATTCCGCTAAGCGACAAAGGGATCATTCTCCTATAGATAAAGAAGATGAGTTAAGAAGAGGTATATCTTTAGAGCAACTTCGACGTCGGGCCATGGAGTGAATTATGAATGGTAATAGACCTTGAAGTGTAATAAACCTTTGGTTGTAACTAATCTAGTATGGGTTCATATGCTCTTTGCATACTTTATGGATCCAATATTATTGATCATGGAAGCTTAATTATGAATGGTTGCTTAGTTGTAACTTTTGCTCGATTTTGATCATTTTGGGTGTGGGTTGGCCTAAGAGGCATGCAGCAAGAGTAATTTGCGAAAAGCTAGAGGTGAGAGTCGGGGATGTGGAAGGGTAAAAGTTGTTGATTCGGGGTAACCCAAAGATTGTGTTCTCGTAAGTTGTTATATTCGCTTGAAATTCCGCAAGAAGACTTGTCATCTGGGCTAATCACAAGTAAGTTTTGGGATGTCTTTGACGAAGTCAAAAAGTTGCCGCCGCATCGTGAGATTGAGTCTAGTGTTGATTTTGTCATGGGTGCTAGACCTATCGTTATGCCCCTTAGGAGAATAGCGCCTAAGGGGCAGCGAGAGTTAGAGGTGCTGGTTCGTGACTTTTTGGGAAAGGATTCATTCAAAGGAGTATTTCCAAATGGGGTGCACCAGTTGTATTTGCAACCAAAGCTGGTGGATGGTAGAAATTTTGTGAGGACTACCGTGAGCTGAATAAGATAACCAAGAAGAACAAGTATCCATTATCGAGGATCAAGGACTTGTTCGATCAGCTTTACAACACCAAAGTGTTTTCTCAAATGTATTTGGCAACGTAATTACACCAATTGCGAGTGGTAAAGGATAGTGTGCCGAAGACTTCTTTTGGGACACTGTCCGGTTTCTTAGAATGGTTCATGATGCCATTTGGGTTGACCAGCACACCAACATATTTTGTGGATCTTGTGAATAGAGTTTTTAGAGACCAATGAAGGAGTTCGTGCCTATGTTCGTGGATGATATCTTGGTTTACTCTCAGAACGAGGAAGAGTATAAGACTCGTTGTGAGTTGGTTTGGAAGTCTTGCGAAAGCATCAATGGAAGGATACGTTTTCAAAGTACAACTCATGAAAAAGATAATGCAGGGGCAAATGTTTTAAATGGAAGGTATGCTAGTTTGGGAGCGATTATTTTGGAATGGAAGAGCCTTGAGTATTTGGTAAGGTTTGATTTCACGCCACGAAGTGAGTTGGAACCTGAAATACTAGCAAGCTTATCGATAATATCTACTCTTATCGAAAGGATTGGCGAGGGCCAAAAGCGAGATGTAAAGCTTGTCGAGTTTATACAGAAGTTGAAACTGAAGAATGAAGAGTTTGAAGTCGATAGAGAAGGTTGACTTTGAAAGAAAGGACGGCTGGTTGTTCCTGATGTCGACAAATTGAGAGATGAGGTTATGATGGAAATGTCATCACTCGAAGTTGACGATTCATCCCAGTGGTAATAAGATATATCAGGACATGAAGCAAGTATACTACTGGGAAGGGATGAAAAGAGATATTGGAAAGTTCATTTCCAAGTGTACGAATTGTTAGTTTGGTGAAAGCTGAACAGAAGAAGCCGAGTGGATTGCTTCAGCCACTGGAGATTCCTACATGGAAGTAGGAGCAGAAATCGATGGATTTTACTGATTGACTACCTAGAACTAGGACATCATCTAAATTGACTGAACTTTATGTGAAATGGATAGTTCGATTCCATGGTATCCCTAAGAGCACAGTAAGTAATCGAGATCCATTGTTCACGAGTGGATTTTGGAAAAAGTTGCAAGAAGCATTGGGATGACTCCATAGGAGACGTTGTATGGAAGACCGTGTAACTCTCTGGCTTGTTGGTTAGAAACCAAAGACAAGTTGATACTTGGGCCCGAGACGATTAGAGAGACATCAGATTATATCATGATCATCTGACAATGAATGAAGGCACCCCAAGATCATCAAAAGAGTCATGCTGATGAGTGTCGAAAATATTTGAAATTCGACATTGGCGACATGGTTTTTGTAAAGGTTTCGCAAGGCATGTTGTTTTATTTGGAAGTAAAGGAAAGATAGCTCCGAGGTTTATTGGACCATTTTCGATCGTCGGGCAAATTGAAAAGCTCATATATATATATTATAGTTACTCGAGAAGATGTATTATATGCATAACGTTTTTCATGAAACAATTCTATAAAATATGCGCATAATCCAGATGTGGTAGTATCTCCGAATAATATGAAAACCTAGAAGTTGAGGCCGCAGTTACGAGACCTCGTAAGCCACTACGTGTTGTGGTAAATGACACGAAACAGCTTAGGAGTAAGATGGTTACACTAGTCAAGGTACAATGGAGCGGGGATGGCGACGATGGTACATGGGAGATGGAGGAGAGTATAAAGACGACGCATCCAAAATGCTTCGTCTGTATAATCCATTGATATCGCACCATCATTACATCAATATTACTTGTTGTTATTGTTGTTGTAAGAATTCTGCATGTTAGGATAGTGATATGGATGCATGACTTGATGGATGCTAGTTTGGGTGATGGAATTGGCTGCTCATGGATGATAGGCATGTGGAATTGTTTTGGTTACTTGTGTTGTTTGGGATTTTGAGGGCGAAATCCTAAAGGGAAGAGACTGTAACAGTCCGCATTTTATGCATTGGAAAATCATAAAATATTTTATTTTATTCCCTAAGGGTTGGATCATTCTCACATTTTAAAATGTTGCTTACAGGGATTTGAGGCATGTCCATAATTTTTACCAATTTTGTTTGTGACAATTTTGCCACAATCAATCTTGTACAGAGCATAACTTTTGACTCAGGCCGAATCAGGTGATGAGACCTGTGCCATTGGAAAGGAAATGATTATTGCCTTTTCGTAGATTAGTCACATTAAAGTTTTGTTTCAGCGGTTCGGGAGGAATCGTTTTTTTAAGGTTTTGCAGTAGGTTGTTCAGGTTTAGTAAGCCATAATGGGAAGATCTAGGGAGGCCCAATAGTGGGTTGTTGGAAGCTATAAATAGGGGGTAAGAGGCTTGGAGAATAGTTTACTTTCTCCATTCTCTAATTTGGAAGAGCTAGAGGTCCTCCATTTCTCCATTCTCCTACACTTTTCCACCATTAAAATTCGAGACCTACATTAGAGAATCGAAGATCTACATCGTTTAAAGCTAGATCTACACCATTCCAATGGAGAGTTCATCGAATTGAAGAGTTTTGGATCCGATTCTTCGTTGTTTCGAAATCATAGTTCATTGCTTTTAAGTTGTTTTAGAGTATTGGTGAGTGATGTGCAATACTCACAAGGATTCAAGCAAGTATATGAGTTGTATGGACATATTTCCATCATTTTAAATCGATATCTCCTAGATCTTCAACATGTAAGCTTATTTTCATATGAATCGCCAAGGGATCTAGTTTAGCAATTTTAAGCCGGTAATTTCTATGTAATTTCATATGTTTATGCAAGTTAGTTCCATAATTTAGTTCATATGTTCATTTATCATGATTTTTGTGAAGTTTGCATAATTTTAGTGATAATCGTCAAAGTCATGGTGTTAGTGATTTCATAACATGCTTATGATTGTGCTGAATGAATTCATATTTCGTCGAGTGTGTCGAGTCGCGAAGGTTTGGTCGGAATTTGACTTATATTGGGGCTGTACAGGTTTCAAGTTGGCCAAAAGTACAGTTCTAGAAGTTTGGTTCGGCCGCAAAGTATGTGTCGTACAAGGTGCAGTAAAGGATTCAGTTGGTAGGTCAGGTTTCGGTCGGTCGAGGTGGGTCGGTCGGGTCGAGACCGGGCCGGTCAGAAATGAAGTTTGAAGTGGTGAAGCGGTTGAGTTGTACCATATTGGATCGGTCATATATGTTGGGTCGGTCGGCTTCATCCTAGTCGGTCTTGCATGAAGTCGGGTCGGTCGGTCGGTCAGGGTGAAGAAGGGGACTGATGGTCGGATCAGTCAGAAAGGGTCGGGCCGGTTTGAAGTTATTGGGTCGGTCAGAGTGATTCAGGTCAGTCAGCATGGTGATGGATCGGGTCGGCCAGGAGGGAGGTGGTCGGGTTAGTCAGTCATGAAACCATAAGATGGATCGATTAGGGTGATTTGTGTCTCCGGTCGGTCGTGTATGCACGAGTCGGTTGAGCACAGAGAGATTCGGGTCAGTCATGACACATGAAGGTAGATCTTTTGGCAGCATTTTTAAATTTTGTGGTGAACAGCATGAGCGTTGTGGCATTCCATTATAAATGTGTAAGAACACGGGACTTCCCCAGTAAGGAAAGCACAGATTGCTTTGAGAACAACACACATCGGAACACAAACAGAAGAACATTTCATTGTTTATTACAACAATTCCATCAGAATACAAGAATATACAAAGTATGAATAAATATTACACATTTGATAAATATCAGAGATTTGAATTACACTTAAATACACAGCAGTGGAAAAATAATAAAAAACATAACTGAAAGAAATATACGGATACAAGCTTTCCGAATATCACTTCAGCTATAAACTAGGATCCTATGAATATAAATCTGCAAAACTAAAACTACTAGCCGCCCATGCGGAAAATAAAGGCACCCAGACTTTAGGTTAAAAAAATAAACTCTAGGTCAGCTATGTGACTGGTGTGAGAACTAAAACAGTTATTAATCTTTATTTTTAAAGTTAGGTAAATCAAGGGACCACGCCGTATAACACGGAACAAGTTTCCTCCCAAGAATACCAGTGCATAAAACAAAAAGCGCAATGCTAAAAAGGAAAAATGAAGCTATTATAAGACCCAGGTCCCATCACACAATGCAACGCAAGCCGGAGGATAGGGTTTTTACCTTATAATAGCCAAAGAACGCTTGATACGCTAAATTTCATCTTTTATTATTACTATAAGTGAAGAAAACAACTTCTATCATAAGTATCATTCATAGACGGCATAAATGCCCCATACCACTATGTCGCCATAATAGGATCTACAAATAAAACCGAAATGTTACGTGTTGGAAATTGGATTCCATCATGAGTCGAGGTAAGGGGAAAGCTCCTCTCCGTTGGAGGCACTCTAGCAAATGTCTCAGGACCACACACAGCGATCCTTGTAATCGGTTGGGCCGGTCCTCTCTTACTTTTGAGGATTGGCAATTCTTGAACACACGTTTCCCGGTCCTATCAGACCTATATCCGAGGTGCCTCGCATTCCAACAACCACACAGGTAAAAAGTATATAAATGTCAGGGCTGGTAGGTCACTGACGTCACCCATAGCTAGAAAGAAACGTCGTGTTCTCCCAACGGTCCTTATCCTGTTTTAGACTCATACCATGGTGGGAGGCTCGCGAATTAATGCTATACACAAAGCTATGCCACATAGGCCATGCTTTGATCGTCAACGACAAGACTTTGGTTTTCAACAGAAGCCTTGATCATTTGCCACTTAGGCATGCCACACAGACAATTCATGCCATGCGATTGATATCCATCAATATATAATCTATGAGCTCATAAGTCTTAGAGAAGGGAGTTAAGCAAGAGAATAAATTTTCCGCCGCCAAACAGATATATATTTAACAGAAATCAATCACACAGAATAAAATCCAATGTCAGACACTGAAACACCCCACCTCCATTAAGGTCACTGACAAAAGGAATGCCTTAACTTTGGTGGAGGTTTTTAAGTAAAAGTCAGAGATAAACACAAGACAGATATATATAAACACATATATATAAGCAGCGGAAAACAAACAGACTTTCATTTCATAAATACGTGTTCATACAAAACATTTCCATAACTATCACATAATAACTTCCAAAACATTACATCATCATTTCTGTCTTGGTTATTAAATAAAGAAGCATAAAACATAATTAAAACTACATAAATCCCCATAGAATGTGTCCAACAGCCATAGCCAAGGAAAGAGAGTCCAAACCGTACATCTACTGTCTTGAAGCTTGCAAAGAGTCTGACTAAGCTGGGTTGTTTGCTCCCTGTGGACCTGGTGGGGGGGACGGAAGAAAAGAAGACGAAAGAAAATAGGGTCAGACATAAAGCCGGGTAAGTCTAGTGACTCTTCGGTATGAGAATAAGAAAAAGGGCATGATAAATATAAACTGGAAATTGGAAAGTACCATAAACTAAGATAAAGCAGTTTTGAATCGAATATACTATCGCACCCCACACTATATCTCTGCACCTACTTGCATTGTCTCAACCGGCACCCCATGATCGAGGTGAAGTGATCCCCTTTCTCTAAATATCGGCTCCTACTCGCATAATCATCTGTTTCTTACGGCCCCCAAAGATTGCAGATACCTATGCTGGTCCCACCGTGGGGTGTATCAAGTCCCATGGTGGCGGCCCGACACAACTCTAGAATGCATAGGTTATACTACTGGTGCCCCCAGTGCCCTGTTTGTCTACTCCGAAGTGTGTGCATGCCCGCACTCCGTTAGAACCCACACTGTTGCACCCACCGCCGTCGCTTTTGACCGCTTACAATCAGCCCAGCAATCATGCCCCACCCTGCCTAGTTTCAGGGTACCATGATACCTAATTGGGTTACTGCTGAAATGGGTCCCCGTTACTAGGGTTTTCTAGTCAAACATGTTAAGTGGTTAAGTGTCAGTATTTACCTAACCCAACCCATCAGTTTAATTAACATGTTGGTTAAGTGTTTTAGTTAACTTAACCCTACCATCCTGACTTGTCTGTCCTTAGCTTTTTAAAGCACGGACCACTCACATTAGACATGTATTGTTACGGTTACTGGATGTGCCGGTCGGTTCCGGGCAGGTTTACGGTGTTAACTCAGTCTAACCTCGGGTCCTTATTGGGCTCAATGCTTAACCACCCACATTGGATAGGTATTGTTGTGACTACTGGACAGCCGGGCGGGTCCGGTCAGGATTACATCACAACTCAATCCAACCTCGTGTTAAGCATACTCGTATTTTCTAAATTTACATATTTTTCTCTATTACTTATTATATGTAAATTTGCTAACAATTAAACGTTATGGCCCACTTTCCAAGTTTAACATTTTTGGTATAAGAATTTATACCGTTCAAATGCTACCAATTTTGGCATGTGACAAACATGCCAATTTCATATATTTTCACCAATTTATGTCAAGTTTCCTATAATTACAAATTTATCCCAACGTTACCCCATTTAAATATTAGGCTAACAATCTTAGCCTAATTTTCGTTCACATGGTTTTTAGCATATAATATTAGGCTAAAAACTTAGCCTAATTTAGCATACACAAAATTGGCATTCATTAACATAAACATGACATAGGCGTAAACTTGGCATTCTTGGCATAGTCAATATGAACATCATAAATGTGAACTTGCAAAATAATCAACATACATATATGTGAATTTGCAACATAGACCGAATCATTGGTTTCAACTTGTCATGTGAACTTGCATTAAAAAAAAGGAATCTAACTAAACAGGTGTCACATGAATTAGCATATGATTTAGACAACATAAGCCTAAACATGTTTATATCCAGGCATAACATCGAACATAACTAGAATATGACAAGAATATGACATGTTCATAAAGTATGTATAATTTTATCACATGTGTGAACTAGATCCAATCATATGTCCAACCACAACATGAAACCCGTATTAAAGTGGATCTTGGCATGGATCCAATTATGAACTTTGCAACTTTTGTATAAACATATGAGCATGTATATGAACTTAATCATTTAGGCATAGAGGTTTTAGCATAAAGTATATACATGAGATCTTAACTTGGACATGTCACACACAACTTATATAATCACATAAACATATAGGTGTAAATTACAACATGAACTATACAACTTGCATGTGATGTTGTTTTCATTTGAATGGATCCAACACCAATTAAATTTAACCACAAACATTCCAACCATTCACAATACAATCATTTCAATACATAGATATGAATTAACATCATCACTATACAATAGCACAATTCCATTTCAATTTTACATCGAATCAAATCCTAACTTTTATTCACATCGGAAAAATCACTATACTTACAACAAACGACGGTCTTGTTTTCTGATTTCTGAGTTCTGAATTTGAATTGCTTTCCTTTGGGTAGACAAACATTGATTTGATTCTTGTTTTAACTTTAATTTGGCTCGTCTCTAAGCTTTCTCTAACTGACGGCTACTCTTAGTTTCCTCCCAGCAGCATGACGGCTCTAGTTCTATATTATTTGTGTGAATTTAGGTTGAGTATTGAGTTATATTTATAGAATTTCAGATTGATTCGAGCTGTCAGATGATCCTAGAGTGAATCCTGACTATACATACCAAGAGAAGCCAATAAGAAAGTGACAACTCAGCCTTAGTGACACAGCCAAGCTCAGAAATTCGACTAGAAACCGACCAGGCCAGCCAGGGCCAAACCAGGTCGACTGGGCGTGTCGACCCCAGGTCGACCCTATGGTCAACTAGGTTACCCAGGTCAACCCCCAGGTTGACGCCTGGGCGGGAATTTTCCCGCCTAGCCCAGTTTGGGTCTGTTTTTTCGAATTTCGAACTCAATTTGAACTGTTTGAATTTTAAATATAATTCTGAAACTTCCGGAGGTCATAACTCCTTCATAAGGAGTCCGATTCACGCAAACTCGGACTCTACCTTAGGTAGAATTTCCAGACGAGTGCAATGGCATAACCCATTTCCCTTAATTCTTTCATTTAGAATTAATTATACTTTAATTTTTTAATTTACAGTTAACAGAAAATTCGGGGTGTTACAGACACACAATCCATTTACAAGTTCGTTTTGGGTCTGAACGAAATCGGAGGCAATTTCCTCGCATATTCGTCAATCTACAAGTACGCCTGGATGATCTCCAACTTATTCCCTCATCTTGGGTGTACAGCCCAATCAAGATTGTCAGGAATCAACCAAACGACGTGAAGACCCCCGGTCTTCAACCACCGTCTTCACCTTCGACATATCGTCGAATCGGTTATTCAAAATGGGTATAAACCCGGCCTGTCTGAATAACCCGCATATAAAATAAACAAGTGTTACACAAACACAACATACGCCTCATTCCAATTAAGAATATTCTTTTATTCAAATTTTCACATTCATAAGGAAAGGTTCCCATTAATTTTATCAAAGACAAATTTTTCTAAATTGTTTCTATAATCTTCTTTGGATATCATTTCAAAGCATGTTAAGGTTTTCCAAACTAGTCGGGATTAGCGAACCACGCCGAAGTAATTATTTATATTATTTTCCAATCCCAACCTAATTATCCCATGGACCAGAACTGGTAATACTCCATATCTAACACCACGGTGTTATCGGTAAATATTAATTACCATTTCACATTCAAATCTAATTAAAGATTTAACTATCGCTTGGAGAAAAACTGGTGGTACTCCATTCTCGATCATTTCAATCTAATTAAAGATTCATCAAAACTCCACTTAGTTTTAATCTTCCCACAAATCAATATTAACGATTATTCAAAGATAAGAAGTTAATATTATTTTTAACTAGGTTAAAGAACCAATGTCATATAAACACGGTTCACAACAACCCAAAATCTCATTCCACGGTATATTGGGATAAAGAACAGGTGTTATTCAAAACACTGCTCACGATAAACCCCAAAAAACCAATTTAAATCCAAATCCAATTAGATACTAATTAACTGGACAATTTCACTAAATCTTAATTAAAAGATTTATTCTTTTCTAAACTGGGTCCAAGAACAGTGTTATTTAAGACACCATTCACGATGAACCCAAAGTCCCATTTGATATAAAATACAAGGCTCTGAATAGAAAATATATCGGCTTATATTCAATATCAAATTCTGAAACTAATAAATATCGTATTGGAAATAACGATATAAATATATCTTTCAAATTTCCACAACCATATTTGTATAATCACGAAATCCATTATCGAACTATTCCGAAGATAATTTCGATTCAAATTCATTCCAATTCGTATATTGGAAATTTCTAGTTGTTTTAAAACCATTTCAAATCTAGTTCAAAACTAGATCGTTTCGATAAAAAAATATTTTTATCCGTTCAAATGTGGAATTTTTCATCCCAGTTCTTTCCGATTCATATATTATGATTTTACACAGATTATTAATATTTTTAATAATTTTATCAAGGCCCGTATAGTTGGTTTTCAATAACGGCCACCGATCTGCATTTAAGCGACTTTTTCCAAATTTGATTTGGACATAATTCCAAATCCAACCGTTAGATTTCAGATTTCTAATATTCATTGGAAAGATCTTTTCGAAACGAACCCAACGGTTTTGGTTTCAGGAGAATCCAATGGCCGGATCTCCCGTAACGTCAATTCGAAGTCAATGGTCGAAATTCGCGAACTACCGCGGCACAGCGCGTTCTATTCAGGCCATTAATATAATATATATATATATATATATATATATATATATATATTTCATCGATTTCAATTCAAAGTGTATTTTATAAATCGTTTAAACTCGTTTTCAAAACAATTTCAACTTCATATTCAATTTTAAATCAAAATTGAATTTTCCATATCATTAATATATAAATGATAATATTTTCAAAATAGTAGATTTTGAAATCACCTCCTTTTCTATATTCATTATAAAAAAGAATATAATCGATATAAATATCGTTTACATTAAAATGGCGCAAATCTAATCAGCACGGCTCTATATATTTCAATAACTTCGTTATTCTATTCAATAAATGAATATTTTCTTCAGCACATGAATATATACTTTATTCAACACATGAATATTTATTAATTCTTACTTACAATAAAAATGTAAATTTTATTATATAAAATAATTTATTCAACATGTGAATATTTATTTATGCTTACTTACAATAAAAATGTGAATTTTATTGTATAAATATTTTATTCAACACATGATAGTTTCAACACATGAATATTCTCAACACATGAGTATCGTCAACACATGACTGTTTATTCTATTCAACACATGAATCTTTATTTTATAATATTCTTTATTTTCCAAATTGGAATAAGGCCCAATCAATTACCATATAATGTTTATTATATGGATTTCATACAACACATGTATACAACAGCAACGATAAATAATCAACCATCATCCAAAGTGCACTACACAACTACATAAGCATTAAATATGACTAATTAATGCTTACACAGTTTGTCAATCAAATGATCGACATACCACTAAACAATTAGGATTAGTGTACGTTGAATATCATCCCAACACCCGTGTGGGGTTTCAAATCAACAAACACAGATTTTTATTTGTGCAGTTGGGCGATGTGTAAAATTTATCGTCCCAATCAATATCCTTCAAATAGTTGTACATAAACAAATCGTTCGATTTGTAAATGAATATTTATTTATTCACATTCATGTTAAAAATTATATTTTTAACAATAAATAATTTATTTCAACACATGAATCTATTTTCATTCATTCCACATCACAATCAATTTTCACCACACAACAAAATCAAACAAGTCGTCCATAGTCTGTGGACAATGGTTGTCGGGTGCTTCTAAGCACCGTCTGCATCCTAGTACATTTTTTAACTAGAAAACAAGAATTAAAATGAGAAGTTTTCACCGTTAAGCTAAATCACACGCCGTGACTCTTCATATGTAGGAAATCTTCGCCGTGTTTGCCTTTCGTCACTTTCGTCGTCCGTATTCGCTACATGTATAAAAATCACATTTTTACATTCTACTCCATATGTAAAAATCATATTTTTACATTGCTACTTCTATAAAGATCACATTTTTATCTTCACTTCATATATATAAAAATCGAATTTTTTTCTTAAACGTCCTATCTTTATTTTTAAAAACCATATGTTTTTTTTTTAAATCATACCCTTTTCTAACAAATAAAAATCTACTCTTTTATTCGCTTTATCTATATAAAAATATAATTTTTATTCGCTTTAGATCTATCTAAAAAACTAACTTTTATTCTTTTTAGATCTATCTAAAAATATAATTTTTTTATCCTATGCTTAAGTATAAAAATATGATCTTTTTAAATCTAAAAAAAAAATCAAATCTTTTTGAATCTAAAAATCAAATCTTTTTATAACAAAAATCCTATATTTTATAAACAAAAATTCTATATTTTTATAAACAAAATATGACATTGTTTTTTTTATAAAAATCACATTTTAACCAATGTTATTCATTTTTTTTAAACTGAAATTTAACAATGTTAATTACCTTTTCAAATCATTCTTCCATTTAACTGTAAAACCGATCCTCTGAAACCCATTTGCTTGCCATCATCTTCATCATTGCGAAGGCCACCAACGCTGACCGGAGAGAGAATGAGGAGGGCCTCAAGAAGCGGCTCCGTGATGGCAGCCACCGCCAGTGGTAGCTCGATGCTCGGTGGCACCAGACGCCGGCGAAGTGTCCTCAAAGTCAACTGCTTCGAGTTGCGTTTTCCTTTTTCAATGAAGAGGGGGGGTTTCGGGTTTCCAGGAGAGAGCGAGGGGGACTAGAGGTGGTCGACGTCGAAGGCCAGAGGGGGAGGTGACCTCGATGGCGACGGCGAACACATAGGGTTTTAAATTGTCGGCTGAGATGGGGGCGCGATTTTGAGTTGACCATGTTTTAAAATTGTAGAGGGTTTGACTTAAGGTAGGTTATTATATAAGGGATTAAAATATTTTTCTTTAATATAAACATTGGTTTATAATGAGGTTTTTACATCCGGACTCCAAATGAGGCCCAACAACTGTCACACCTAGCTAATTACCCCTATTTCAAACACAATGGGATATGTATCGTAACCCGATTCGGCTATTTCGACCAGTTTTCGTCAAAATCAAAATATAACCCTATATATTGAAGTTGAACGCACATTTCAATTTACCCGGGCCACACACTAACTCTAAAAATTCCTGAAAAATATTTTCTAGCTTCGTATTGACGATACGGTTCTAAAAAAACTAATTGCGTCGAATTCTGAGACCATTTGAAAAATGGCCATTTTCCTGTCGATCGAAATTGAGTGAAACAGTTAAAACACTTTTAACTTCGCCACGCTCACATATTGATTCAGAAAATTATGTAAATTGAAATCTAGCAATAATTTGACATCCTGGATCCAACAAAAGTGGTTTCGTCGACAACGAAGGTCATTTGCAAAATTTCCATTTTTTTAAGAGTTGTATATATATTAAATATATATATATATTCCACAGTGACTTTTCTGAATTTTAAACTGGACATATGTTACACTCTATAAAGTGAAATCTCATTTTCTCAACTTTGTTAGAAAGAAATCGTTAAACAGATTCAAATATTTCTTGTTTCGTTTAATTCTGACTTATACTGAATTTTGTATATTCATTTGAAATTCGAAATCAAATTTTCAAACTATCGTCCCACTTCAGGCTCGAATTATAATTAAAATAAAATTATTCGTTCTAACTTCGTCGAAAATAAAATTCCAGCCGTTATTATTTAAAATAATTCATTTTAAATATTCAAAATTCTTTAAAATAACCAAAATAAAATTTTTAAATTGGCTCAGAATTTCTAGGTTGTTACATTCTCCCCCACTTAAAATCTTTTCGTCTTCGAAAAGGAACGAGGCTGAAAGTTGTTTAACTAATCAACTCAACTTTCATTATTTTTAGTTTCTAAGAACTTTTCAAATTATTCAAAAAAAATTGACTAACACCATAAATTTCCGAAATATTTCGCCATAACCTCCTTTGTACCAGGGGCTTCGGGATATTTCATATAGCCTCCCATGGCCCTCACTAATCCTAAAGAAAAAGAAAAAGCCAAGCGGCTAGCCAATCGGCTCATAAAATCATCCAAAACCCAAGAAATACAATAAACATGTACCTATTTATCAGGCAAACAATTTTATTCCTCTTTTCTAGCCTCCTTGCTATGACCTATTCAATGTATATACATGTATATGCATGCAATTGTAATCATTTTTCAATACAGTTCAATATTCGCTTCAACTTGGCATAATGGTTCAAAATTTTAATAAATGAAACCAATAATCAAAAAACACAATCAACAATCAATTAGTGGATTATCGTTTCAAATTCATAATTTTGATACATATACAGTAAATCATGTTTTTGGTGGCAAATCACAACAATAGACCCTATATGGCTTTGGTTCTCACACCAGTCTAATGGAAATATATAAAAATCCCACTTTCGATACTCGAACATAAGGCTGATAATGCGGCCGCATTATCAGAATTATCTCTGGGCGACTAGAGTGTGATTCTATATCTATCCAGTATATTAAAACTTCGAATATACGTTTGCAAAGTGTATATGAAAAATCTTTATATATTGGATTGTCCAAATTCAAGACAAATAAATATTCAATACGTAAAACCTATTTAAATTTCAAAACAAATTTGTTTTCATTTTTAAAAAAAAATTATACTCTTCACAATCGTTCTAGGATACTACTGATCCTATCTCTAACGAGTCATTCTAATTGGATATTACTAATCCAATATCTGATGAATTCTTTCGTATGGTTCTAATATGCCTTGCTCGAGCTCTGTAAACCAGAGCTCTGATACCACTGTAAGAACCCGTAACTTCCCCGGTAAGGAAAGCACGGATTGCTTTGAGAACAACACACATCAGAACACAAACAGAAGAACATTTCATTGTTTATTACAACAATTCCATCAGAATACAAGAATATACAGAGTACGAATAAATATTACACATTTGATAAATATCAGAGAATTGAATTACACTTAAATACATAGCAGCGGAAAAATAATAAAAAACTTAACTAAAAGAAATACACGGATACAGAGCTTTCCGAATATCACTTCAGCTATAAACCAGGATCCTGTGAATATAAATCTGCAAAACCAAAACTACTAGCTGCTCATGCGGAAAATAAGGGCACCTAAAGTTTAGGTTAAAACAATAAACTCCAGGTCAGTCATGTGACTAGTGTGAGAACCAAAACAGTTATTAATCTTTATTTTTAAAGTTAGGTAAATCAAGGGTCCACGCCGTATAACATGGAACGGGTTTTCTCCCAAGAATACCAGTGCATAAAACAAACAGCGCAATGCTAAATAATGAAAAATGAAGCTATTATAAGACCCATGTCCCATCACACAATGCAACGCAAGCTGGAGGATAGGTTTTTTACATTATAATAGTCAAAGAATGCTTGATACGCTAAATTTAGTCTTTTATTATTACTATAAGTGAAGAAAACAACTTTAATCATAAGTATCAATTATAGACGGCATAAGTGCCTCATACCACTAGGTCGCCATACTAGGCTCTACAAATAAAACCGGAATGTCACGTATTGGAAATTGGATTCCATCATGAGTCTAGGCAAGGGGCAAGCTCCTCTCCGTTCGAGACACTCTAGAAAATATCTCATGACCACACACAGCGATCCTTGGAATCGGATGGGCCGGTCCTCTCTTACTTTTGAGGATTGGCAATTCCTGAACACACGTTTCCCGGTCCTATCAGAACTATATCCGAGGCGCCTCACATTCCAACAACCACCCAGGTAAAAATTATATAAATGTCAGGGCTGGTAAGTCACTGACATCACCTATAGCTAGAAAGAAACGTCGTGTTCTCCCAACGTTCCTTATCCCGTTTTTGACTCTTACCGAGGTGTGAGGCTCGCGAATTGACGCTATACACAAAGCTATGCCACATAGGTCGTGCTTTGATCATCAACCACAAGACTTTGCTTTTCAACAAAATCCTTGATCATTTTCCACTTAGGCATGCCACACAGGCAATTCATGCCATGCGATTGATATCCATCAATATATAACCTCTGAGTTCGTACGTCTCAGAGAAGGGCGTTAAGCAAGAGAATAAATTCTCCGCTGCCAAATAGATATATATTTAATAGAAATCAATCACACAGAATAAAATCCAATGTTAGACACACAGTCCATTTACAAGTTCGTTCTGGGTCTGAACGAAACTGGAAGCAATTTCCTCGCATATCCGTCGGTCTCTAAGTAAGCCTGGACGATCTCCAACTTATTCCCTCATCTTGGGTGTACAGCCCAATCAAGATTGTCAGGAATCAAACAAATGACGTGAAGACCCCCGTTCTTCAACCACCGTCTTCACCTTCGACATATCGTCGAATCGGTTATTCAGAATGGGTATAAACCCGGCCTTTCTGAATAACCCGCGTATAAAATAAACAAGTGTTACACAAACACAACATACGCCTCATTCCAATTCAGAATAATCTTTTATTCAAATTTTCACATTCATAGGGAAAGGTTCCCATTAATTTAATCAAAGATAAATTCTTCTAAATTTATTCTTTAATCTTCCTTTGGATATCATTTCAAACCATGTTAAGGTTTTCCAAACTAGTCGGGATTAGCGAACCATGCCGAAGTAATTATTTATTTTATTTTCCAATCTCAACCTATTCATTCTATGGTGCAGAACTGGTAATACTCCATATCTAACACCACAGTGTTATCGATAAATATTAATTACCGTTCCACGTTCAAGTCTAATTAAAGATTTAACTATCGCTGGGAGCAAAACTGGTGGTACTCCATTCTCGATCATTTCAATCTAATTAAAGATTCATTAAAACTCCACTTAGTTTTAATCTTCCCATAAATCAATATTAATGATTATTCAAAGCTAAGAAGTTAGTCTTATCTTTAACTGGGTTAAAGAAACAATGTTATTTAAAACACGGTTCACAACAACCCAAAATCTCATTCCATTGTTAATCGGGTTAAAGAACAGGTGTTATTCAAAACACCGCTCATGATAAACCCCAAAAACCAATTTAAATCCAAATCCGATTAGATACTAATTAACTGGACAATTTCACTAAATCTTAATTAAAAGATTTATTCTTTTCTAAACTGGGTCCAAGAACAGTGTTATTTAAGACACCATTCGCGACGAACCCAAAATCCCATTTGATATTAAATACAAGGCTCTGAATAGAAAATATATCGTCTTATATTCAATATCAAATTCTGAAACTAACAAATATCGTATTGGTAATAACAATATAAATATATCTTTCAAATTTCCACAACTATATTTGTATAATGACCAAATCCAACATCGAAATATTCCAAAGATAATTTCGATTCAAATCCACTCCAATTCGTATATTGGAAATTTCTGGTTGTTTTAAAACCATTTCAAATCTGGTTCAAAACTAGATCATTTCGGTAAGAATATATTTTTATCCTTTCAAATGTGGAATTTTTCATCCTAGTTCTTTTCAATTCATATATTATGATTTTACACAAATTATTAATATTTTTAGTAATTTTATCAAGGCCCGTACAGTCGGTTTTAAATAATGGCCACTGAACTACACTTATAGTGACCTTTTCCAAATCTCTTATATTCATTGGAAAGCTCTTTTCGATACGAACCCAATGGTTCCGGTTTCAGGAGAATCAAACGGTCGGATATCCCGTAACGTCAATTCGAAGTCAATGGTCGAAATTCACGAACTGCTGCGGCGCATTCTATTCAGGCCATTAATATATATATAATATATATATATATTATATATATTTCGTCGATTTCAATTCAAAACGTATTTTATAAATCATTTAAATTCGTTTTCAAAACAATTTCAACTTCATATTCAATTTTAAATCAAAATTGAATATTCCATATCATTAATATATAAATGATAATATTTTCAAAATATTAGATTTTGAAATCACTTCCTTTTCTATATTCATTATAAAAATGAATATAATCGATATAAATATCGTACACGTCAAAATGGCGCAAATCTAATCAACACGGCTCTATATATTTCAATAACTTCGTTTTTTCTATTCAACAAATGAATATTTTCTTCAACACATGAATAGATACTTTATTCAACACATGAATATTTATTAATTCTTACTTACAATAAAAATGTAAATTTTATTGCATAAAATATTTTATTCAACACATGAATATTTATTTATGCTTACTTACAATAAAAATGTAAATTTTATTGTATAAATATTTTATTCAACACATGATAATTTCAACACATTAATATTCTCAACACATGAGTATCGTCAACACATGACTGTTTATTCTATTCAACACATGAATCTTTATATTATAATATTCTTTATTTTCCAAATTGGAATGAGGCCCAATCAATTACCATATAATGTTAATTATATGGATTCCATACAACACATGTATATAATAGCAACGATAAATAATCAACCATCATCCAAAGTGCACCACACAACTACATAAGCATTACATATAACTAATTAACGCTTACAAAGTCTGTCAATCAAACGATCGACATACCACTAAACAATTGGGATTAGTGTACGTCGAATGTCATCCCAACACCCGTGTGTGGTTTCAAATCAACAAACACATATTTTTATTTGTGCAGTTGGGCGATGTGTAAAATTTTCGTCCCAATCAATATCCTTCAAATAGGTGTATATAAACAAATCGTTCGATTTGTAAATGAATATTTATTTATTCACATTCACGTTAAAAATTATACTTTTAACAATAAATAATTTATTTCAACACATGAATATATTTTCATTCATTCCATATCACAATTAATTTTCACTACACAACAAAATCAAACAAGTCGTTCATGGTCTGTCGACAACGGGTGTTGGGTGCTTCTAAGCACCGTCTGCATCCTAGTATATATTTTTAACTAGAAAACAAGAACTAAAGTGAGAAGTTCTCACCGATAAGCTAAACCGTATGTCGCGACTCTTCATATGTAGGAAATCTTCGCCGTTTTTGCCTTTCGTCACTTTGGTCGTCCGTAATCGCTACATGTATAAAAATCACATTTTATATTCTACTCCATATGTAAAAAAAATCATATTTTTACATTGCTACTTCTATAAAGATCACATCTTTATCTTCACTTCATATATATATATATATATATATATATACATATATTAATCGATTTTTTTTCTTAAACGTCCTCTCTTTATTTTAAAAACCATATGTATGTTTTTAAAAATCATATCCTTTTCTAACATACAAAAATCTACTCTTTTATTCGCTTTATCTATATAAAAATATAATTTTTTTCTCTTTAGATCTATCAAAAAATATAACTTTTATTCTTTTTAGATCTATCTAAAAATATAATTTTTTTATCCCATGCTTAAACATAAAAATATGATCTTTTTAAATCTAAAAAAAAAATCAATTCTTTTTTAGTTTAAAAATAAAATCTTTTTAAAAACAAAAAATTCTATATTTTTATAAACAAAAATTCTATATTTTTATAAACAAAATATAACATTGTTTTTTTATAAAAATCACATTTTAACCAATGTTATTCATTTTTTTTAAACTGAAATTAACAATGTCAATTACCTTTTCAAATCAATCTTCCCTTTAACTGTAAAACTGATCCTTTGAAACCCATTTGCTTGCCATTATCTTCATCATTACGAAGGCCACCAACTGACCGGAGAGAGAACGAGGAGGGCCTCATGAAGCGGCCTCGTGATGGCAGCCACCACCGGTGGTACCTTGATGCTCGGTGGCACCAAACGCCGGCGAAGTGTCCTCGAAGTCAACTGCTTCGAGTTTCATTATCCTTTTTCAATGAACAGGGAGGGATTTTGGGTTTCCAAGAGAAAGCGAGGGGGACTAGAGGTGGTCAACGTTGAAGGCCAGAGGGGGGGTGACCTCGACGGCAACGGTGAACACGGCGGGGAGCGATTCGAGGTTTTAAATTGTCGGCTGAGATGAGGGCACGATTTTGAGTTGACCATGGTTTAAAATTGTAGAGGGTTTGACTTTGGGTAGGTTAGTATATAAGAGATTAAAATATTATTATTTAATTTAAACATTGGTTTATAATGAGGTTTTTACATCTGCACTCCAAATGAGACCCAACGATGGTCGTCCCTAGCTAATTATCCCCATTCTGAACACAATGGGATATGTATCGTAAGCCGATTCGGCTGTTTCGACCAGATTTCGTCAAAATCAAAATATAACTCTATATATTGAATTTGAACGCATATTTCAATTTACCTGGGCCACACACTAACCCTAAAAATTCCCGAAAAATATTTCCTATCTTCATATTGACGATACGGTTCTAAAAAAACTAATTTCGTCGAATTCTAAGACCATTTGATAAATGGCCATTTTTCGGTCGATCGAAATTGACTAAAACTGTTAAAACACGTTTAACTTCGCCATGCTCACATATTGATTCAGAAAATTATGCAAATTGGAATCTAGCAATAATTTGACATCCCAGATTCAACAAAAGTGGTTTTGTCGAAAATGAAGGTCATTTGCAAAATTTCCATTTTTTTAAGGGCTTTATATATATATATATATACACACTCCAAAACGAATTTTATGAATTTTAAACTGGACATATCTTACACACTATAAAGTGAAATCTCAGTTTCTCCACTTCGTTACAAAGATATCGTTAAACAGATACAAATATTTCTTGTTTCGTTCAATTCTGACTTATATTGAATTCTATATATTCATTTGAAATTCGAAATCGAATTTTCAAACTACCGCGCCATTTCAGGCATGAATTATAATTGAAATAAAATTATTCGTTCTAACTTCATCGAAAATAAATTTTTCAGCTGTTATTATTTAAAATAATTCATTTTAAATATTCAAAATTCTTTAAAATAACCAAAATAAAAATTTTAAATTGGCTCAGAATTTCCAGGATGTTACAAATTGTGTGAATGCTACAGATTGTTTAGGACCTTATGTTGATGTTTTCTTTGGTCCGAGAGTGGTGATGATTTCGAAGTGAATTCAAGTTGGATTATTCAAAGCGTTGAATGTGTTCGTTGATCGGTGTAGAACAATAAATGAGATGGCAACTCAAAGGTCGTGAGTTGGTGGATAATCGTTGCTCTAGAAAGTTGCTTGAGCTATGAAAAGTTATCGGGTTGGATAAGTAGAGATACTGAAGGTCGAGGAATTATCATTGTCGTAGGTCCTAGCGGGCTTAAAGCAGGGGTATAATAGGGGAATCTAAAAGACCGGATGTTGGTCGACTACCCTGGGTATCGTTGAAAGGCCTAGGTACGTATCGTTGAAAGGCATATGGGGTTTTTGCTAGAGCTGGGATTACCATTAGCCCTTGACGGATGGCAATATGATATGGCCAGTTATACGACTAACGATGGTTTCAAAGAAAGATTGGCAGTGATAGCCAAAGTCTGTCTTGTAATTTATCTGCATCTTTTACCCTAAATGCTCCAGAGAACTTAGTGCATTCCCTTTGTGAGTGACACCAAAGTTAAGGCATTCCCTTTGTCGACCTGGAGGGGACCAGGTCGACATGGGTGTCGACCCTAGGGTCGACCTGGGGGTCGACCTCCCTGGTCGAGCCAGGTCGGCCTGGGTGCATCTGGATGGGTTTTTGGGCTGTTTTGGTGAGCCTGTGACAAATTCTGACGGTTCTTAGGGTTTATCTAAAGGCCTAAAACAACTAACTACACCTATAAATACATCCTAAGACCTAGCCTCCTCTACACACAATTATATTCTGCTTCTTCTCTGCCTCTGTTCTAATAAAAATAAAAATGGCGTCGCTACTCTGCTGGAATCAAAACTAGAAGCTAATCAACATCAACCTAAGCAATTCAATTCAAATTTGAGATAGAAGCTTCTACAATAATTCTGCAACAATTAAGCTCTTTCTTTAATCCAATCAAGGCAAGTGCAGTTATTTTCCGCTATAAACGTTAATTCTGATTTTGACATGAATTGTGAATCTGAATCTGAGATTATATCTGTTCTGTTCTGATTTGATTTATCTTATTCTGTACCTCTTTCCTCTTTCTGTTCTATAGCCAGGCTACTACGAGCCTGAGCCAATCGCATAAGAGATTAACATGCGCTAAAATGTTTGGGACAGTAAAATGAATGATGCATAAATTGGGCATGACCAATAGGTGACTAATTTGAGGAAAGAACATAGACTGTAGCTAGAACATGAATCTGAGACAAATGATTTGTCATGTTATATTTATAACATAAAAAGATTTTGAACATATGATTTGTGAACATGACATAAAAAGGTATATAATTGAACATAAATATAGACTGTATTGAACACATGATTTAGGATAAAGAGAATATGGCCTAGGTATAAAGATTTACATGAAAGTAGGATATCTATTAATGTAAATAAACACCTAAGTAAGGGACCTTTGGAATATATGACATGCATAGGAATCTATGGCTATATTTGGTATAAATTATATGGATCTTCTGTACTATGCAAGTTTAATAAAAATTTGGAACATATGATATATGGTAAATTTATGACCATAATCTGTGCTATGTAAATTTAATACAAACATAGGGTATATGATAATATTGTGAATCAAGAATATTATTTATGCACGTGAACTTAGGCAAGATTTATAATTAGGCAAGGTATGAAACTTTAAGAAATGAGTAAATTTGTTATATTTGCCTAATTTGCTAGTTGTGTTACATTGCCTAATCTGCTAGTTCTGTTATATTGCTTAATCTGCTAGTTCTGCTCTACTGCCTAGTCTGCTAGATTTGTTCATCTGCCAAATCTGTCATCTGCTAAGTCTGTTGAAAATACTAAATCTGCTAGTTTGCTTAATCTGCTAAGTCGCCTAATCTGAGAAATCTGTTATCTGCTATATTTGTTGAGTTGGTATAATTAGTCCGCTATTGACATAATCTGAATTGGCTATAGTTATGAATAATTGACATGTATATTAGGCGTGGGTATAAAGTGGTAAATCATTAATTAATTGGCCGCAAAGATAAACATAGCTAACTCGAGGTTAGAATGAGTTTGTGGCGTAATTCTGCCAGGAACCGCCCGGCATAATCCAGTGGTCACAAACAATAGGTTCTAATGTGAGAAGTTAGTCATAACGTGCTAAGAAACCCGAGGTTAGACTCAGTTTGCGACAGAAACCTGCCCGGAACCAACCGGCCTAACCAGTAGCCGCAAACTGTCAGTCTAATGTGAGAGGTTCGGGCATTAATATTTAATAAATGAAAATCTGATATAATTATGATGTCTAAAACGTGTTGGGTAAGGTTAAACCAAATGGACCGATGGATCTGATAAACCCGTTTCGTGAATCCGTAGGCCCAATACAAAGTTAGATAATCTGGAACCAGTTAATCTGTAAGCCTGTTAATCCGAACATCTGATCCGTTAGTCTGAAAACCTATTAACTTGATTGCCTGATCTGTGAACTAGTTAATCTAAATTTTGTATGTCTGAAACTTGTATACAAGTTAAACTAAAATCTGTTAGTCTGGGGACACAAGGTTAGGAGGGGAATTACTTGTGTCATCTGTTGTTTGGGACCCATATAAGTCAGTAACCCTTTCTGGTATCAAAACTTTGACCCAACAGTAAGTAGGGTCCGGGCACGCTTGCTGAACTAATTATATGAGGTTCATTCTGATAATGGCGAGGGGTGTTGATGGTGCATTCCAATCGGGTCATGTGCGTGCATGGATCCCGGTCTGCCTCTGAGGATGTAAGACGCCGTGACATCTGTAAATAGGTCTGTGCCAATTGGTTGTCACTTGAGGGAGTGATACACCCTACTGTGGGGCCGACACAGGATATTTATGTATTAGGGAGCCGATCGCTTGGGGTAGGGTTTTAGGGTACACTTAGTTCTGTCTGTTTCTGTTGGTACCGTCTGTTTCTGTTGGGTGGTAACACCTGTCTGTTTCTGCGTGGTACCGTCTGTTCGGGTGGTAAAGGCCCATTACTAGTGTACACCTAATTCTACATTTTGTTTCCGTAGGGATTAATCTGTTTCTGCTTCTGTCTGTTTCTGATCGGGTAGTAAAGGCCCATTATTAGCATCCTGTTATGTTAAGTTATTCTGTACCCGTTCCTGTTTCAGTTTAGACATTAGGGTGACACCTAATTCTTTTATACTAGTATTAGTGCAGAGAAGTGTAAAGCAATAGTTTATGTCATTCTGTTCTTCTGTTATATTTGCTACACCTGTTACAGTTATCTCTCATCCAGTTTTATGTTCATGTCATATTATTATTATCTGTTCTATGCTGAAAGTCACTGGACTTGCCAGACTTTTCGTTTGACCCTTGTTGTTTCGCCTCCTTTCTTCTGTTTCCCCCCCAGGTTATCCAAGGAGGGAATACTTTAGCTTGATCCGGATTTCTCTTTGCTTGAAGTGCTTAAAGTATGGCTTGGCTCTGTATAGCTTCCGTTCTATGGGGATTATGATTTTAAACCATGCATTTTGAAGGCTTTTGTACAAGGCTGATATTTTGTACTTGAATTCGGAGATTTGAAAGGATGTAACCATATTGATTTCTGTTTCCGCTATAATAAAGTTAAAAAATTTCAAGTACTGTTTTATCTGTCTAGTAAGTTTCTGTTCTGTTTACTAAAATGCTCCACCAAAGTTAAGGCATTCCCTTTGTGAGTGACCTTAACGGAGGTGGGGTGTTACATCCTTTAGTGTCACTCACAAAGGGAATGCACTAAGTTCTGTGGAGCATATAGGGTAAAAGATGCAGATAAATTACAAGACAGACAGAAATTAAACAGCGGAAAATAAAACTTTGCTTTATTGATAAAATAGTTTGTACAAAGATTTCTTTACAATATCAGAGTGTCATCTGTCTTACAAAATAAAGAAGCATAAAAATACATTTATATTCCCCAATGTAGCAAGAACCAGCCATAGCATCTGAAAAGATAATCCAAGCAAACATCGACAAATCTTCAAGCTGGGAAAGAGTGACATTCCAACTTAACCTGAGCTATACTATTCCCTCCTCTAGTACCTGGGGTGAACGGAAGAAAAGAAGACGAAAGAAAAACAGAGTCAGACATAAAGCCTGAGTAAGTTCAGTAACTTCTAGCATGTGAACATGGAAAAACAGAACGACATGAATTAACTGAATACAAGATAACACCATGATGATAGGGTTGGCAAGATTCGACAAGACTAACACAAGATATGCTAAGCTAAGATAAACTGGATATGCTCTGATACTTTCGCCGCTTCGCTATTTCCTTCTTATACTGGTTTCTATATCTCTGCACCACCTAACTAGTGTCCCAACTTGTAACGATAACATGATCCCAATCCCTGTATTTTCCATCGCCTTCGGGCATCCATTTATTTATTTGTTACCTAGATTTCATCTAGGGTTTTCTACCAAGTGCCTTCTAGATTCAACTAGAGTTTACGCTGTCTGCTGAACACTTCTCGGATTCAGGGTTTATGCCCCCTAGTCCAATCGATGCCCCCAAGTCTAGGACACACTACCTAGAGTGGTATATGTTCCTATACTTCCCCACGCATGTATCACGAACCGTTATCGCTTGTCTAGATGCACATGTCCTGTAATGTGCGGTCTGAGTCCTGTGACAGGGCAAATCAAGGAATACAGAACTCGGTCGGGAGCTTTCAGATATCTACCGATGCAGATGCTAAGGTCTGTTTTTAATTCCAGTGGCTATGGTCCCACTTGACCCCTCCCTCAACTAATGAAAGGCACACCTTGTAAAATGAGAACTATACGCCGTCCCCTGGTGCCCCACTATCCTATGGCCATCCTCACCCATAACTAGATAACAAGTATATGGTCTTTTGGAGTTCTCCGCCTTTTCGCTTCACGTATCTCGATTGACTCAAGATGGATGGTAGACGACGAGTCGCTATCACAGGGCTACCGTTTGCTCGCCGAATCATGCCGGTCCATCCTAGTCTTTAGGTTGACATGTATTGCAACCAAGGCATACCCCTGGTTCTTCTGCGCAGACCTTAACCTCCGTGGGACCAGGCGGATCATCTGCAGTCTCACAAAGGGATACCAAGAGTACCCTCACGTCCCCTCGAAGCCTCGGGCTTCGTAACCCAATTCGTTGGAGCCTTCTTTTTAAAATTAGATGGACGTTCGCTCCTTCTCGTGTTATACTAAGAATTACTACTTAGTTCTCTTTTTCGTCAAGTTGGATTGGTTCAGTGTCATTAGTCAAGCTAACTTAACCCTCTTTATTAATCCTGTTAAACTGGTTAAGTGTTATCAGTAATTCATGTTGACTTAACCCCACCACAAACCAAGTTATATTGGTTAAGTAATTCTTATTACTTAACCCTACCCATTCATCCTGTATTGGTTAAGTGTTCCTTTTTAACTTAACCTTGCCCATCTGTTTTAACTAACATGATATTAATGGTTAAGTATTGTCCCTTCATGTTTTAAACTTAACCTTATTCATTTATCACACTCTCATGGTTAAGTGTTCAAGTTTACTTAACCCTACGGTCTAGTTCAGCTAACACATCAAATTGGCTAAATGTATTAAATTTACATAACCCCAACCTCTAGTCTAGTTAACATGTTAAATTGGCTAAGTGTATTAACTTTACTTAACCCCAACCTCTAGTCTAGTTAACATGTTAAATTTGGTTAAGTGTTCCTATGGACTTAACCCTCCCATTCTACTTAACTGTGTTAAGTTGGTTAAGTGTTCCCATAGACTTAACCCTCCCATTCTAGCTTAACTGTGTTAAGTGTCTGTATGAACCTAACCCCACCCATCGGTTCAGTTATCATGTTGAATTGGTTAAGTGTTTTACTTAACTTAACCCTACCATTCTTGTTCTAGCTTTAATTAAATAAATTAAAGCCGCTACCACTCACATTAGACAGATATTGTTGCGATTACTGGATGTGCCGGTTGGTTCCGGGCAGGTTTACATCGCAACTCAGTATAACCTCGGCTGAGGTGTATTCGTGTTTTCTAAGTTCAAAAGGGTTTTGATTAATTTCCAAATCCGATTTTGAAAGTAACCATCCCGTCCGTCGGATCAGTTAGGGATAGCCAGGGAGAGCAGGAAACTTGTATTTTCCAAACCCAAGCCTAGACACTATCCTCTCTGTAACACCCCACACCCGCTACGGTCACTCTATAAGGGAATGCCATAACATCGGTGGAGTATTTTAAGTGAGTATAGAACAGAAAAATTACAACAAGACAGATATAAGTAATACTTGAGAATTTAAAACATCATTTCATTTCAGCGGAAAGTAAAACATGTTTGGTTACACCAAAACCATAAATAAGAGTCAAGTACATAATATCCATCCTCCATAAAAACAAAAGTACATAATCCCACTACATAACCTAATAGCCATAATAGAAAATATAAACTGAGCTTTACATCCACGGTCCAAGCTCCAAAGGATAGATAAAGCAGTCTGATCAAAGCCCACTAGTGCTAGGCCCACTCTGAAAACCTAAGGGTTGGGAAAAAGATAAAGAAACAACGGGGTCAGACATAAGTCTGAGTGAGTCCTATAACCCTAACAATACAATCATTAAAGTAATTAGGGTATGATATAAACAAGGTACGGTACCTCTGGGGATAATGACTACACTAAGTAGCCAACTAAACACAGGATGTACTAAGATAACCGAAAAGACGCATTTATCCACCCAAGGATAATTACTAGATTGCACCACCCCAGATCTACCCACCCAAGGGTAATTCCTACACTGCACCACACCAGTTCTACCCACCCAAGGGTAATTCCTACTTAAAGGTTGATCCCACTAAGTGTACTTAGTAATTTTACCCAGTAGTTTCTTGTACCCCTAGCTGACTACATAGGTGTCGTCTGCCCCTATCTCCACTAGGTGTACCCCCTACCCCCAAGCGATCGGCTCCCTACCGTAGATACCCGTGCTGGCCCCACGGTGGGGTGTATCAATCCCCAAAGTGGCAACCCGATAATCAATGGTGCACGGCTTATACCTACACGATGCAACAACGTCTTACCTACCAGCTCGGGTCCACACACGCATATGAAACCCGTTGGACTCGCGTTGCCACCGCTACCCCGTTTTGGCCTCTTATAGTCAAGCCCAATATGCGTGTCCCGTCCTCGACTTGGGTCGAGCCCACAAAGATACGTTTGGGATATTGGTTGAAATGGGCCCCCACAAGCTACTACTTAAGCTTGCCATTTTATCTAGTGCATCCCACTTAACCCCTTTTTATAATCATGCCCACTTACATGTTAAGGTTTGGTTAAGTCATCTAATCATATTTCAATTGCCACTTAAGGCCCCCACAAGCTACTACTTAAGCTTGTCATTAATTATATTTCAATTGCCACTTAAGGCCCCCACAAGCTACTACTTAAGCTTGTCATTTAATTATATTTCAATTGCCACTTAAGGCCCCCACAAGCTACTACTTAAGCTTGTCATTTAATTATATTTCAATTGCCACTTAAGGCCCCCACAAGCTACTACTTAAGCTTGTCATTTAATTATATTTCAATTGCCACTTAAGGCCCCCACAAGCTACTACTTAAGCTTGTCATTTAATTATATTTCAATTGCCACTTAAGGCCCCCACTAGATTTCCACATGCCACCCAAGGCACTTACTTGATTCCCACATGCCACCCAAGGCACTTACTTAACCCTTTAATCATGTTTAATTACATGTTCCACTTTGGTTAAGTATTCTAATCGTATTTTCTATTGCCACCCAAGGCAACCCACTAGTTTCCTCATGCCACCCAAGGCACCCCACTGGTTACTACATGCCACCCAAGGCACCCACTTAACCCCTCATGCCCCTCTACATGCTAATTTGGTTAAGTGTTTCTTAATTAATTAAGATCGTAACCTTTGTAAAGACCTCTCACATTAGACTGTCTTTTATGGCAGCTGGATATGCCGGTTGGTTCCGGGCAGCCTTACACCATAACAGAGTCTAACCTCGTGTCTTTACACTTGTCACGTATTTAGTTTATGTCTAAGACCTCTCACATTGGGCCAATAATTTGTAGCCGCTGGATTTGCCGGTCGGTTCCGGGCAGTCTTATGCTACAAAAGGGTCGAACCTCGTGTCTTAGTAGATTAATTACACCTAATTAATCACCCCCATAATTTGTATTAATTATCCCTAATTAATTACAAATATTTAAGAATATGGGTAGACCTAACTCAATAGGTAAATTCCCAATTCCATAATATGGGTAGACCTAACTTAATAGGTAAATTCCCAATTATGTCCATCCACTTTACGGTATGTTTAATCATACCCACTTTACACAATTTTATGTGTTCATTAATTTTTTACCCCACCGTCCCCACGTAAATACGTTAACATGACATACTTCAAAAGAGAAGATTCATCGTACACACAATGGGTTCAACTTAGCATATCATTAGCATTATCATGGGTCTAAAAGGTGTCAACTTGTATATATGACCATAAACCCAACTTGCATAAATAACCAACCCCAAACTTGCATGAATCACATATGTCATGAAGATGGTAACTTGCTTAAATGTTCATGTCATAGACCTATCATAAAAGGTGTCAACTTGCATACATGTCATAGGTCTAAAAGGGATGAACTTGCACATGTACTTATGTCATACATAGAGGCAAACTTGCATATGAACTTGCATCATAACTTGTATATGAACTTGCATCATAACTTGCATATGAACTTGCATCATAACTTGCATATGAACTTGCATCATAACTTGCATATGAACTTGCATCATAACTTGCATAAAACCAAACACTTAGCATGCATAAAACCAAATACTTAGCATGCATAAAACCAAATACTTAGCATGCATAAAACCAAATACATAACTTGCATAACATGTTACTTATAAACTTGCATATAATCTCACATATAGCTTGCATAACATGTTACACATGAATCAATGTTCAACATAGTGTTTTGTATCATAAAACATGGCATTAAACTTGCATATAGCATAAAACTTGCAAAACACATAACATACACTATACTAAACTTGCATAAACACATTTATCCACAAACATAGCCATATCTTATCATATCCTATCATAATCAATTTAACAATTGATTGTTAGGTCTATAGAAACTCACCACTAAACTCCAATAAGCAAACCCTTGCCACAAATCACCCAAAAACTCTAGCCTTGAACATAAAGCTTGCAACTTGATGATGAATGCAAGCTAATGATCACTCATACAACTCAAAGATGCTTGTATGAACATGAAAGCCTTCATAGAAATAGTATTTTAAAGAGGATGGAGGCTAGGCTCTTGAGTGGAGGCCATGATCATAGAAAATTTTGGCATAGTTTAGTTAGAGTATAGGATTATCATCATTTAGGGCTAGCTTAGGGTCTTATTTATAGGATTAGGTTGTGTTTTAGACCCTTAGATTAACCCTAGGTTAGTTTAGGACCATCAGATCTTGGAAGCTTCCAGAAACCAGCCCCAAAACACAGCCCAAACACTAAAATGGTGCACCAGGCCATACTGGCCGAGCACCCCCTGTCGACACCCAAGTCGACAGGGCTGTCGACTTGGTCTAGCCAAGTCGACTGCCCAGTCGACTTGGGTAGCCAGGCGGGAATTTTCCCCGCCTGCGCCCAATGGCCCAATTTTGAAATTTGAACCTGAATTTTAAATCTGTTTTAAACTTTGAATTTTCTGCAAACTTCATTGGGCCATAACTGGGCCATATGGACTCCGATTCTCGAAAACTCGGACTCTATTTCGCGTATTTTTCCGAGACGAACGCAATGACGCAGCCCGTTTCCCCCAATTCTCACACTTGAGATTATTTATTCTGTAATTAGTGAATTTTAACATTAACCGAAATTCGGGGTGTTACATTCTCCCCTCCTTAAAGGATTTCGTCCCCGAAATCTCTAAGCTAAGGAGAATGCATTTCCTACCATCCAAACAACCATCTACTCAATCCATCAAACACGGGCATCCATTGTCCTTAAAACAATTTCTAATGATGTATGAGCGTATGCAAAAAGTGTGTGTATATGTTCCCTATCTAATGTATGAACATATGCAAACCATGATAGTGCCATGCATCCATTATGTATGCGAGGGAACCCTATCGACACATACAATATCTACATGAGTGCACAATCATTCACCAAAATGCATCATCCATATGATAACACAATCATTATACATCCATAAATATAGCTACCTACACACAATTATATGCAATATGCAATATGAAGTGATTGAGCCGATCTAGTGTCTAGAGTGTGTGTATATGCATCCACGAGCAACCACTAGCAACCACTTGCATCCACATGCATCCATCAAACATAACATGTCTCAAACACATGTTTCAACCATAGGTTTACCCTATGTAAAGGTCAAAGGTACTAATGAGAGGACATACTAAAGATAAGATAAGCACTAGACGAACGATAAAGGAGACATTTAAAGGACATACCGTTAAAAAGGAATGGGTATAACGAACGCATCTTCGCTTCTGTCTCCCAAGTAGCATTGCTCTCACCTTCTCCCCTTTTCACTTTGACTAGTCGAACCTCTCTGTTTCTCAACTTCCTAACCTCTGACCCAAGGATGCGGGTAGGAGCTCGTCGAATAATCACATCACGCTCTACCTTTACTTCTTTAAGCAAGCTCGGCTCTACCGCCTCTGCGGTCTCATGTAGGCGCTTCCTCAAATGTGACACATGGAATACGTCATGTTCCCTATGCAACCGAACTATCTCTCGAATATAAACTGAAGCTAGACTTGGAACAGTCCTCTTGCTCTTCACGGGTACGAAATGGGCACTCTTAGTAAGTCTATCTACCACAACCCAAATTCCCGTATTACCCTTCCTCAATCTCGGTAATCCATCGAGACACTATCCCACTTCCATAGCGGGACCTCCAATGGGTGAAGCAACCCACCGGGTTTCTTCTGCTCCGCTTTCACTTGCTAGCACACCAAGCATCTAGCGACATACTCGGCCACATCTTTCTTCATATCGGCCCAAAAGAAAACTCGCTTCATGTCTTGGTACATCTTGTCCCCACCGGGATGAATGGTCATCTTCGACCGATGTGCATCATCAAGTATAGCCTTCCTCAAACCCTCGTCTTGCGGTACACAAAGTCTACCGTCTCTACGCAACCACCCCTTACCATCTAGGGTGTACCTACTCAAATGGCTGGACGACTCCCCCTCCTCATGAGCTTCTCTACTAACTCAACCAACCGTGGGTCATCTCGCTGCGCTCTGCCAATCTGCCCCAAAAGAGTAGGCCTAACCTCCAAGGAGGCTAGCAAACTGGGTACAAAGTCAACGGAAGGTCTAAAGTCAAATATCGAAATAAATTCCAAGCTCCGTCGTTCAACGAACAATGAACTCAAGGACAACCTTTTTCTACTTAAAGCGTCCACCACCACGTTACCCTTGCCATGGGTATACGCTATCTCAAACTCATAGGATGCTAATAATCCCATCCACTTTTGGCTGCCCTAATACTATGCGCTCGAAGAGTCTCCAACACTTCCCTAAGATGTAGGGCATGCTTTTCTCCACTTGTAGAGAAAACCAGGATATTACCCCATCTAAAATCATCACAACTGTCCATCTCTCACGCAGACCATCCTAGTCGAGCTTGACATCCCCCAAGTGCAAGCCCCAAAGGCCTAGACCAATATCAGACAAACACCCAAGGGATACCTCCTTCGAATCCAGACGACCTACGTGAGATGATACTAGTAAAAACGGCTAAATAATTAAGCCCTTGTCCAACTCTGGATGCCCTCGCCAGTCTCGCTCCAAAACCACCGTTTATCCCATAACTGGCTTTGCTCAACCTATTGAGCACATACGAAAACTTATTTCACTCCTAGGAAAGAACAAGATGTCATTTACAAAGACCATCACGAACTTATTTAGGTTCTCCCTGAACACCCTTCTCATCAAATCAATAAAGTATGCGGGGGCGTTCGTCAAACCAAATGGCATCACTAGCCACTCATAAAAACCATCTGGAGTCCTAAAGGCAGTCTTCTCTATACTGTCCTCAGCCACTCTCAACTGACGAAACCCCGTGGCTAAGTCCAACTGCGAAAATACTGAGACGCCAACTAACTGATCAAAGAGATCATCAATCCTCGGCAATGGGTGTCTATTCTTCTTTGTGAGTTTATTTAGTTCTCCTTAGCCTACACAAAGTCTGAGGGACCCATCTGCCTTTGTGGCAAAAACTACTGGAGCACCCCACTCCGATATACTTCGTCTTATGAACCCCTTTTCAACCAAATCGCATACTTGCTTATGGAGTTCCCTCCTCTCACGAGGAGCCATGTGGCACACTGGCCAAGATACTGGTTTGGCATTGTCTACCTGATATATTCGGAAGTCAACCTCCCACTCCGGAGGTAAGCCCTTCACCTCCTCAAACACATCCGAGTATTCCCGGACCATTCTAACAGATCGCAAACTCTTGACCGACGTGTCAAGCGATAACTTAGCATAACAGATTCCATGGGATTACAAGAGATCTCGAGAGTGTTACCCAAGCGGGTCATAAACCTAACAACTCTCCCTTCAAAATCAAAAACGGCACCCCTACTGGATAACCAGTCCGTGCCCAAAACTAACCCATAGCTCGTGAAGCCCAGAAAGCATCACATCTAAACTCAACGCTAAGTATAGCAACTTTCAAACCCAAACACATCATGGAGCCCAATTGGGTTTGAAACAACTAAGGGATCATCTACTAACTGGTGTCTAAGTGCAGTGACTCAACTAACAATGGTGAGATAAACGAACTCGATGCGTCAGAATCAAATAAAGTTCGAAGCGGATAATAAAGAAATCCAAATTCCCACCTAGACGGTCCTATCCCCATCTGGTACCCTAGTCGTGAGGGAATACAACCACCCTCCAGGAGATTCCGTACCTTGCCCTTGCTTCTTTGGACAATCCTAATAAGATGTCCTATTCCTCCAAAAGGATAACTACTAGCCCTCTTCCTTCCCATTCTCCACTCGTAACCCCCCATCAAAATGAGGTTTCGTCCTTCATTAAACATCAACTATTTGAGCCTTCCTCCCATCGTCTATCCAATAGGTACCTACAAGTCCTCCTCCTTCTTGAACCAACTTCTAGTCCGACTAATGTCCAAGTTCCTTGAAGTGGTTTTCCATTCTTATCTATCTTAGAAAGATCATCTATACGCGGAGGGGAAACTCAAAACGAGAGAGGAAGAGATTCAAAACGGAGAATTCGAAAGATAAAGATATGGCTAACGGGGATTATGCTTTTCTTTCAAAAACTTTTCTCTTAAAAGACATGTTTTTGAAAATACTCTTTTCAAAAATATTCTTAGAAAATAGTTTTTCTAAAAATTTTATCTGTTCCGGTAACCTTAAGCTCTGATACCACGTGTAACACCCCACACCCGCTACGGTCACTCTCTAAGGGAATGCCATAACATCGGTGGAGTATTTTAAGTGAGTATAGAACAGAAAAATTACAACAAGACAGATATAAGTAATACTTGAGAATTTAAAACATCATTTCATTTCAGCGGAAAGTAAAACATGTTTGGTTACACCAAAACCATAAATAAGAGTCAAGTACATAATATCCATCCTCCATAAAAACAAAAGTACATAATCCCACTACATAACCTAATAGCCATAATAGAAAATATAAACTGAGCTTTACATCCATGGTCCAAGCTCCAAAGGATAGATAAAGCAGTCTGATCAAAGCCCACTAGTGCTAGGCCCACTCTGAAAACCTGAGGGTTGGGAAAAAGATAAAGAAACAACGGGGTCAGACATAAGTCTGAGTGAGTCCTATAACCCTAACAATACAATCATTAAAGTAATTAGGGTATGATATAAACAAGGTACGGTACCTCTGGGGATAATGACTACACTAAGTAGCCAACTAAACACAGGATGTACTAAGATAACCGAAAAGACGCATTTATCCACCCAAGGATAATTACTAGATTGCACCACCCCAGATCTACCCACCCAAGGGTAATTCCTACACTGCACCACACCAGTTCTACCCACCCAAGGGTAATTCCTACTTAAAGGTTGATCCCACTAAGTGTACTTAGTAATTTTACCCAGTAGTTTCTTGTACCCCTAGCTGACTACATAGGTGCCGTCTGCCCCTATCTCCACTAGGTGTACCCCCTACCCCCAAGCGATCGGCTCCCTACCGTAGATACCCGTGCTGGCCCCACGGTGGGGTGTATCACTCCCCAAAGTGGCAACCCGATAATCAATGGTGCACGGCTTATACCTACACGATGCAACAACGTCTTACCTACCAGCCCGGGTCCACACACGCATATGAAACCCGTTGGACTCGCGTTGCCACCGCTACCCCGTTTTGGCCTCTTATAGTCAAGCCCAATATGCGTGTCCCGTCCTCGACTTGGGTCGAGCCCACAAAGATACGTTTGGGATATTGGTTGAAATGGGCCCCCACAAGCTACTACTTAAGCTTGCCATTTTATCTAGTGCATCCCACTTAACCCCTTTTTATAATCATGCCCACTTACATGTTAAGGTTTGGTTAAGTCATCTAATCATATTTCAATTGCCACTTAAGGCCCCCACAAGCTACTAATTAAGCTTGTCATTAATTATATTTCAATTGCCACTTAAGGCCCCCACAAGCTACTACTTAAGCTTGTCATTTAATTATATTTCAATTTCCACTTAAGGCCCCCACAAGCTACTACTTAAGCTTGTCATTTAATTATATTTCAATTGCCACTTAAGGCCCTCACAAGCTACTACTTAAGCTTGTCATTTAATTATATTTCAATTGCCACTTAAGGCCCCCACAAGCTACTACTTAAGCTTGTCATTTAATTATATTTCAATTTCCACTTAAGGCCCCCACTAGATTTCTACATGCCACCCAAGGCACTTACTTGATTCCCACATGCCACCCAAGGCACTTACTTAACCCTTTAATCATGTTTAATTACATGTTCCACTTTGGTTAAGTATTCTAATCGTATTTTCTATTGCCACCCAAGGCAACCCACTAGTTTCCTCATGCCACCCAAGGCACCCCCACTGGTTACTACATGCCACCCAAGGCACCCACTTAACCCCTCATGCCCCTCTACATGCTAATTTGGTTAAGTGTTTCTTAATTAATTAAGATCGTAACCTTTGTAAAGACCTCTCACATTAGACTGTCTTTTATGGCAGCTGGATATGCTGGTTGGTTCCGGGCAGCCTTACACCATAACAGAGTCTAACCTCGTGTCTTTACACTTGTTACGTATTTAGTTTATGTCTAAGACCTCTCAAATTGGGCCAATCATTTGTATCCGCTGGATTTGCCGGTCGGTTCCGGGCAGTCTTATGCTACAAAAGGGTCCAACCTCGTGTCTTAGTAGATTAATTACACCTAATTAATCACCCCCATAATTTGTATTAATTATCCCTAATTAATTACAAATATTTAAGAATATGGGTAGACCTAACTCAATAGGTAAATTCCCAATTCCATAATATGGGTAGACCTAACTTAATAGGTAAATTCCCAATTATGTCCATCCACTTTACGTTATGTTTAATCATACCCACTTTACACAATTTTATGTGTTCATTAATTTTTTACCCCACCGTCCCCACGTAAATATGTTAACATGACATACTTCAAAAGAGAAGATTCATCATACACACAATGGGTTCAACTTAGCATTATCATGGGTCTAAAAGGTGTCAACTTGTATATATGACCATAAACCCAACTTGCATAAATAACCAACCCCAAACTTGCATGAATCACATATGTCATGAAGATGGTAACTTGCATAAATGTTCATGTCATAGACCTATCATAAAAGGTGTCAACTTGCATACATGTCATAGGTCTAAAAGGGATGAACTTGCACATGTACTTATGTCATACATAGAGGCAAACTTGCATATGAATGAGACGACCCGAATTCCCGTTCTCACGGAAACAAGGTTATCTTTGGAATATAACACAGAAACATATAATAGCAGAACAGAATTAAATAAATACACCAGAATGAACAACAAAATATACTGGATAAAAGTAATCATCAGAGTTACACAGTATACAGGATCTTACTTAGTACAAATACAGTGCAGCTATACATAAATGTCTACAGCGGAAATAAACAAAATATGTACAATAGGAGCTGAACAGCATAAAAAGAAATAAATGATAGAATCCATCTTCAGCTCCAGCTATCCAGAATGAACCAGCTAAACCTGAATACAAGGCTGCCCGTGTGGAAAAAGGGGCACCCGAGTTTGAGAGTGAAACAAACTACGAGTCAGTCATGGGACTGGTATGAGAAATCTACTCAACACACATATAATTGGCTAATCACAGGACCACGCCACTTTCGTGGAACGGGTTTACTCCATTGGATTGCCAGTGCTTTAAAACAAATCTTTCTTTTAAACATCGCTATGCTTTTTATAAAAATGAAGCCATTATAAGACTCAGTTCCCATCACACAATGCAACGCAAACCGGAGGATAGAGTTTTACCTTATAATGGCCAAAATATGATTGATACGAATAAAACAAAGGCAATTGATATTATTGCTAGTGTTTATATGTTTTTGAAAACAATTTCAAATCATAACTATCAATCATAGACGGCATGGGTACCATATATCATGTCGCCATATATATATACAATCAAAACCGCACGATGTCGTATTTGGAAATTGGATTTCCGTCATGAACCAAGGCAAAAGATAGTCCTTACCGAATTCGAGACGCTCTAGCCCGTGTCCCAGGACCCAGACACAGGTGGGCCCTTGGATCGTCAGGGCCGGTCCACCGATGTGGATTAAAATTCCTGAACACTGTGTTTCCCCGCCCTTTGGGGCGTCAACGAGCCAACGAATGACTCCATCGGACCCGGATCGTCCGATCAAACCGAGGCGCCTCGCAACAGCAACAACCACATAGGTGAAAAGTATATAAATGTCAGGGCTGGTAGGTCACTGACACCACCCTAGCTAGAAGAAAACGCATGTCCTCCCTGAGGTCCTTCCTCCCGTTTCTGGTTCATACCGGGGTGTGAGGCTCGCGAATTTACATTATACACAAAGCTACGCCACACAGGCGGTGCTTTGATCATCACCACAAGACTTTGCTTTTCAACAGAAGCCCTGATCACTGCATCTTAGCATGCCACACAGAATAAATCCTATGTCAGACACACAGTCCATTTACAAGTCCGTTCTGGGTCTGAACGAAACCGGAGGCACTAAATACCTCGCAAACCCTTCGATCACCACGTACGTCTGGACGATCACCACTCATTATCCATATTTCGGGATGCCTCCCAATCAGGACCTCGGTTACCATCCAAACGAGGTGAAGATCTCCGGTCTTCGACCATCGTCTTCATCTTCGACTTTCAATCGTCGGTCAATTATTTGAAATGAGAATTAACTCGGCCTTCTCAAATAATTCACGTATATTTAGAATTTCAAATCAATTTATTTCAATGGTTAAATTATTCGACAACACCAATATTGTTCTTTAATGTAATTTTCACACCAAACACATTCAACCATCAAATACAACATAAATCGAGCAAATTCAGTTTATTTCCATTCCATATCGCTTATGATATTTTATAACTATTTATCGCTATTTTTATTTATTTTAAAATAGCTATTTTATTCAAAACGACGCTTCGGGCCATAAGGCGGCCGTGGCGCTGTTTTTCTTCAGATTTGATTTACACATATCTGAAAATCTAACCGTTGGATCTTCACAAAATTTACATCATTAGAAAGGTCTTTTCAAAACGAATCCAACGGTTCCAGTTTCGGGAAAATCCGACGGTCGGATCTCCCGGTACAATCATTTGAAGTTTTCGATTTCAAAATACGAACTGCAGCGTCGTTATTCGATTAAATATATAATTATATTTATATATATATAAATATAATCGCTTCTGGCGCTGTTTTTCTTCAGATTTGAATTAAACATTCCAGACAATCCAACCGTTGGATTTTTACAAGGTTGGTGCCGTTGGAAAGATTATTCCAAGGCGAACCCGACGGTTGAGGTTTCGGGAAAATCCAATGGTCGGATTTCCCGTACTAGTCGTTTGAAATCACGGTTTCAAAATACGAACTGCACGGCTTCGTTTCGTTTTAATTTTATTTATATTTATATATTTATATAAATATAGTTCATTCAATGATTTCCATATCGTTTTAACTTCAAATATTTTTCTAACTCCTTAAATTTTGGAAAAATTTCGCCATAACCTCCCCTGCACCGGGAGCGTCGGGAAATCGCAAATAGCGTTCCCGGTCCTTCTAATCTCAAAAAGAAAAAGAAAAAGCCAAGCGGCTAGCCAACAGGCTCAAAATCATCACCCAAACAAATCAGTAAATGTGTACCTATTTGTCGGGCACAAAATTTTATTCCTCTTCTCTAGCCCCTTTGCTATAACCTGTTCAATGAATATTGCATGTACATATATATACAGTTCTTATCATTTATCAATTTCTATTCGACTTCATATTTGATTTCTATTTGGTTTAAAAAAACTCCATTCATTAATGTTACATAAATAGGTGCAAATCATTTCATTAGCTAATTAATGAATATTTCATCTCATATATGTTTATTTTGAACAAGTGGCTATTTTTAACACTTCACATTTCAACGATTTATGCATACAATAAAAATGTGATTTTTATTGTAAAACAATTCATTTCAAAACACTATTTTTCTATATAGTTCAAGTTGGTGATAAAAATGGGATTTTTATCCTAAAACAATTTTTTTTTAAATCGAGGTTATTTTACATAGTTCATACAGTCGAAAAAAGGTGATTTTTATTATCAAACAATTTATTTCAAAATATGAATACCATTCAACACATGAATTTCTAAACAACGAATGAATATCAATTCAACACATGAATGTTTTCTATTGTTTCTATATATAGATAAAAATGTGATTTTTCTTATCGAACAATTTATTTCAAAATATGAATACCATTCAACACATGAATTTCTAAACAACGAATGAATATCAATTCAACACATGAATGTTTTCAATAGTTTTTATATATAGATAAAAATGTGATTTTTATTATCGAACAATTTATTTCAAAATATGAATACCATTCAACACATGAATTTCTAAACAACGAATGAATATCAATTCAACACATGAATGTTTTCTATACAATGAATAAATATAGTTTAAGCATATGAAAATAATTCAAACACTCAAATATTATTCAAAATTTCGGCAGCATAACGGCAGGGTAGTTACACCGGCACCGTCCCTAGTACGGCTCCTCGCTCTACCTTAAAACCTCGCGGTTTTTGACAATGGGGATCATGCATCTAGTTCGCACGCAGGCGGCATGTATATATTTATTTCATTTCCACAAACTAATCCTATGTGGTTTCAACCAAATATTTCACAACCACCAATGGGTATTTTTCAACCGCAATCAACCAATATCAATCACAAACAATCCCAAACAATCAATCGCTATCAATCAATTTTCACAACAATTTCAACCAATAAATATCGTCCATGGTTTGTGGACGAGGGGCGTATATATATATATATATATATATATATATATTTATATATAGCAATTCACTTTTACTTCAACACATATATAATATTTTTAAATCAGAAATCTCACCAATAGCTATCCACTTCACGATACTTCCCTTATAGAAATCTTCGCCTTTCTGTCGCTTTCACCCGTATTCTCTACATATGTAAAAATCGAATTTTTACTACGCTATTCAATATATAAAAATATGATTTTTACTTTCGACTTTCGATATATAAAAATATGATTTTTACTTTTTAAAGTTCAAATCCCTTTTCGAAAAATCAGTTTTAACCTTTCTTTAAAAACAGTTTTAACTTTTCTAAAAAAACAGTTTTAATCTTTTAAAGAAAATCAGTTTTACTCTTAAAACAAAATCAGTTTTTAAAATTATAAAAATCAGTTTTTCTCTTTTAACAAAATCAGTTTTTAAAATGTTTTTCAAATCAGTTTTTAAAATTATAAAAATCAGTTTTTCTCTTTTAACAAAATCAGTTTTTAAAATGTTTTATAAAATCAGTTTATTTAAAATCTTATAAAATCAGTTTTTATTCTTTTAACAAAATCAGTTTTTAAAATGTTTTATAAAATCAGTTTATTCATCTTAAAAAAAACAGTTTTTATTCTTCTTATAAAATCAGTTTTTATCCTTTTATAAAAATTCAGTTTATTATTATTATTATTATTTTTTTACAGAATAATAAAATAAAAATAAAAATATAAAGTAAAACAAAACGACTTACAGAGGGGGGGTTTCTGCAGTTCGACGGAGGGCTTCGAGGGTGTTCGTCGGCGGAAGGGTTCGAACGGGGGAGGCGATGCTTCGGGGCTCGAACGGTGGTGGCGACTTCTGGCTTCGAACGGTGGTGGCTCGGGTTTCGCTCGTGATGGAGGGAGGAGCGGGGTCTTCGTGGTGGTGGCCTTCGTCGGCGTCGAGGTCAGGGGGGCGGAGCGACGCGATTCGATTTAGGTTTTTTTTTTTCTTTTTTTCTTTTCTTATTGAAAATAAAAGTGAACGGGGGGGGGGCCAGAACGAAGATAAAAAGGGGGGAAGATTATATTTTATTTTTTTTATTTTATTTAATTATTTATATTTTGCAAAAAGGTTGACTTTTACATACGACCTCGAAACGAGGCCCACTACCTGTCGTCCATAGCGTTTTACCCCCATTCCGAACACAATGGGATATGCATCGCAAGCTGATTTGCTTGTTACAATCAGTTTCCGTTGAATTTACATTTAAATCACTATATTGAATTTTAAACGTACATTTCAAATTACCGGGGTCACATACTAACACTAAAAATTCCAGAAAAATATTCTCTAGCTTCGTATTGACGATACGGTCCTAAAAAAACTAGTTTCGTCTAATTCTGAGGCCGTTGGAAAAATGGCCAATTTCCAGTCGATTAAATTCAACAGAAACTGGTCAAACGCGTTTTCCTTTGCCACGCTCACATATTGATTCGAAAAATTATGAAATTTGAAACCTAGCAATAACCTGACACTGCGGATCTAACAAAAGTGGTTTCGTCGAAATCCGAGGTCGTATGCAAAATGTCCATTTTTAAGGGCCTGAATTCCATAGCGACTATTCAGAATTTTCAACTGGACATATCTTTTGATTCCCGCTATCAAATTTCGATTGGTCGGATTCGTTAGAAAGATATTCACTTACAGATTTAAATATTTTTGGTTTCACTAAAATCCGGATTGTTTTGCACCCGGTACAGTTCGACAAAGTTTGAATTCAAGTTTTGAAACTACATTGCCCTTTCAGGCCTTATTTATAATTGTAATTAATTATATTCGTTTTCAATTGTCGATTCAAACTCAGTTTTCATCGCCATTATTTAAAATATTTATTTTAAAGAATTAAAATCCATTATTTTAGCCAATTTAAAATTTTTAAATTGGTTCAGATTTTCTGGGTCGTTACAATCTCCCCCACTTAAAACTTTTCGTCCCCGAAAAGGAATAAAGTCGAAAGTGGTTTGATAGATCTACAATCACACAACACAACAACCAATCCAATTGTTTTTAACCTTTTTAACTTTTAAAATATATATCTTTTATATATTCAAAAATTATATTTCTAAAACCAGACTATATATATATAATCACAAATACGTTATTTAAAAACATATTACTCTCGACTCGTTTTGAGGCACTTCTGACCCCATCTCTATCGAGTTGTTCTGATTCTGCTATACTCATACTAGGATATTGCTGATCCTATCTGTATAGAGTTACCCGTCCTAGAACACTACTGGTTCTATTTCTGACGAGTTCGTTCAAATGTTATATTCCAGAACTAAGCTTAACCAAAGCTCTGATACCACGTTGAGACGACCCGAATTCCCGTTCTCACGGAAACAAGGTTATCTTTGGAATATAACACAGAAACATATAATAGCAGAACAGAATTAAATAAATACACCAGAATGAACAACAAAATATACTGGATAAAAGTAATCATCAGAGTTACACAGTATACAGGATCTTACTTAGTACAAATACAGTGCAGCTATACATAAATGTCTACAGCGGAAATAAACAAAATATGTACAATAGGAGCTGAACAGCATAAAAAGAAATAAATGATAGAATCCATCTTCATCTCCAGCTATCCAGAAAGAACCAGCTAAACCTGAATACAAGGCTGCCCGTGTGGAAAAAGGGGCACCCGAGTTTGAGAGTGAAACAAACTACGAGTCAGTCATGGGACTGGTATGAGAAATCTACTCAACACACATATAATTGGCTAATCACAGGACCACGCCACTTTCGTGGAACGGGTTTACTCCATTGGATTGCCAGTGCTTTAAAACAAATCTTTCTTTTAAACATCGCTATGCTTTTTATAAAAATGAAGCCATTATAAGACTCAGTTCCCATCACACAATGCAACGCAAACCGGAGGATAGAGTTTTACCTTATAATGGCCAAAATATGATTGATACGAATAAAACAAAGGCAATTGATATTATTGCTAGTGTTTATATGTTTTTGAAAACAATTTCAAATCATAACTATCAATCATAGACGGCATGGGTACCATATATCATGTCGCCATATATATATACAATCAAAACCGCACGATGTCGTATTTGGAAATTGGATTTCCGTCATGAACAAAGGTAAAAGATAGTCCTTACCGAATTCGAGACGCTCTAGCCCGTGTCCCAGGACCCAGACACAGGTGGGCCCTTGGATCGTCAGGGCCGGTCCACCGATGTGGATTAAAATTCCTGAACACTGCGTTTCCCCGCCCTTTGGGGCGTCAACGAGCCAACGAATGACTCCATCGGACCCGGATCGTCCGATCAAACTGAGGCGCCTCGCAACAGCAACAACCACATAGGTGAAAAGTATATAAATGTCAGGGCTGGTAGGTCACTGACACCACCCTAGCTAGAAGAAAACGCATGTCCTCCCTGAGGTCCTTCCTCCCGTTTCTGGTTCATACCGGGGTGTGAGGCTCGCGAATTTACGTTATACACAAAGCTACGCCACACAGGCGGTGCTTTTATCATCACCACAAGACTTTGCTTTTCAACAGAAGCCCTGATCACTGCATCTTAGCATGCCACACAGAATAAATCCTATGTCAGACACACAGTCCATTTACAAGTCCGTTCTGGGTCTGAACGAAACCAGAGGCACTAAATACCTCGCAAACCCTTCGATCACCACGTACGTCTGGACGATCACCACTCATTATCCATATTTCGGGATGCCTCCCAATCAGGACCTCGGTTACCATCCAAACGAGGTGAAGATCTCCGGTCTTCGACCATCGTCTTCATCTTCGACTTTCAATCGTCGGTCAATTATTTGAAATGAGAATTAACTCGGCCTTCTCAAATAATTCACGTATATTTAGAATTTCAAATCAATTTATTTCAATGGTTAAATTATTCGACAACACCAATATTGTTCTTTAATGTAATTTTCACACCAAACACATTCAACCATCAAATACAACATAAATCGAGCAAATTCAGTTTATTTCCATTCCATATCGCTTATGATATTTTATAACTATTTATCGCTATTTTTATTTATTTTAAAATAGCTATTTTATTCAAAACGACGCTTCGGGCCATAAGGCGGCCGTGGCGCTGTTTTTCTTCAGATTTGATTTACACATATCTGAAAATCTAACCGTTGGATCTTCACAAAATTTACATCATTAGAAAGGTCTTTTCAAAACGAATCCAACGGTTCCAGTTTCGGGAAAATCCGACGGTCGGATCTCCCGGTACAATCGTTTGAAGTTTTCGATTTCAAAATACGAACTGCAGCGTCGTTATTCGATTAAATATATAATTATATTTATATATATATAAATATAATCGCTTCTGGCGCTGTTTTTCTTCAGATTTGAATTAAACATTCCAGACAATCCAACCGTTGGATTTTTACAAGGTTGGTGCCGTTGGAAAGATTATTCCAAGGCGAACCCGACGGTTGAGGTTTCGGGAAAATCCAATGGTCGGATTTCCCGTACTAGTCGTTTGAAATCACGGTTTCAAAATACGAACTGCACGGCTTCGTTTCGTTTTAATTTTATTTATATTTATATATTTATATAAATATAGTTCATTCAATGATTTCCATATCGTTTTAACTTCAAATATTTTTCTAACTCCTTAAATTTTGGAAAAAATTCGCCATAACCTCCCCTACACCGGGAGCGTCGGGAAATCGCAAATAGCGTTCCCGGTCCTTCTAATCTCAAAAAGAAAAAGAAAAAGCCAAGCGGCTAGCCAACAGGCTCAAAATCATCACCCAAACAAATCAGTAAATGTGTACCTATTTGTCGGGCACAAAATTTTATTCCTCTTCTCTAGCCCCTTTGCTATAACCTGTTCAATGAATATTGCATGTACATATATATACAGTTCTTATCATTTATCAATTTCTATTCGACTTCATATTTGATTTCTATTTGGTTTAAAAAAACTCCATTCATTCTAATGTTACATAAATAGGTGCAAATCATTTCATTAGCTAATTAATGAATATTTCATCTCATATATGTTTATTTTGAACAAGTGGCTATTTTTAACACTTCACATTTCAACGATTTATGCATACAATAAAAATGTGATTTTTATTGTAAAACAATTCATTTCAAAACACTATTTTTCTATATAGTTCAAGTTGGTGATAAAAATGGGATTTTTATCCTAAAACAAATTTTTTTTAAATCGAGGTTATTTTACATAGTTCATACAGTCGAAAAAAGGTGATTTTTATTATCAAACAATTTATTTCAAAATATGAATACCATTCAACACATGAATTTCTAAACAACGAATGAATATCAATTCAACACATGAATGTTTTCTATTGTTTCTATATATAGATAAAAATGTGATTTTTCTTATCGAACAATTTATTTCAAAATATGAATACCATTCAACACATGAATTTCTAAACAACGAATGAATATCAATTCAACACATGAATGTTTTCAATAGTTTTTATATATAGATAAAAATGTGATTTTTATTATCGAACAATTTATTTCAAAATATGAATACCATTCAACACATGAATTTCTAAACAACGAATGAATATCAATTCAACACATGAATGTTTTCTATACAATGAATAAATATAGTTTAAGCATATGAAAATAATTCAAACACTCAAATATTATTCAAAATTTCGGCAGCATAACGGCAGGGTAGTTACACCGGCACCGTCCCTAGTACGGCTCCTCGCTCTACCTTAAAACCTCGCGGTTTTTGACAATGGGGATCATGCATCTAGTTCGCACGCAGGCGGCATGTATATATTTATTTCATTTCCACAAACTAATCCTATGTGGTTTCAACCAAATATTTCACAACCACCAATGGGTATTTTTCAACCGCAATCAACCAATATCAATCACAAACAATCCCAAACAATCAATCGCTATCAATCAATTTTCACAACAATTTCAACCAATAAATATCGTCCATGGTTTGTGGACGAGGGGCGTATATATATATATATATATATATATATATATATATATATATAGCAATTCACTTTTACTTCAACACATATATAATATTTTTAAATCAGAAATCTCACCAATAGCTATCCACTTCACGATACTTCCCTTATAGAAATCTTCGCCTTTCTGTCGCTTTCACCCGTATTCTCTACATATGTAAAAATCGAATTTTTACTACGCTATTCAATATATAAAAATATGATTTTTACTTTCGACTTTCGATATATAAAAATATGATTTTTACTTTTTAAAGTTCAAATCCCTTTTCGAAAAATCAGTTTTAACCTTTCTTTAAAAACAGTTTTAACTTTTCTAAAAAAACAGTTTTAATCTTTTAAAGAAAATCAGTTTTACTCTTAAAACAAAATCAGTTTTTAAAATTATAAAAATCAGTTTTTCTCTTTTAACAAAATCAGTTTTTAAAATGTTTTTCAAATCAGTTTTTAAAATTATAAAAATCAGTTTTTCTCTTTTAACAAAATCAGTTTTTAAAATGTTTTATAAAATCAGTTTATTTAAAATCTTATAAAATCAGTTTTTATTCTTTTAACAAAATCAGTTTTTAAAATGTTTTATAAAATCAGTTTATTCATCTTACAAAAAACCGTTTTTATTCTTCTTATAAAATCAGTTTTTATCCTTTTATAAAAATTCAGTTTATTTTTTTTTTTTTTTACAGAATAATAAAATAAAAATAAAAATATAAAGTAAAACAAAACGACTTACAGAGGGGGGGGTTTCTGCAGTTCGACGGAGGGCTTCGAGGGTGTTCGTCGGCGGCAGGGTTCGAACGGGGGAGGCGATGCTTCGGGGCTCGAACGGTGGTGGCGACTTCTGGCTTCGAACGGTGGTGGCTCGGGTTTCGCTCGCGATGGAGGGAGGAGCGGGGTCTTCGTGGTGGTGGCCTTCGTCGGCGTCGAGGTCAGGGGGGCGGAGCGACGCGATTCGATTTAGGTTTTTTTTTTTCTTTTTTTCTTTTCTTACTGAAAATAAAAGTGAACGGGGGGGGGCCAGAACGAAGATAAAAAGGGGGGGGAAGATTATATTTTATTTTTTTTATTTTATTTAATTATTTATATTTTGCAAAAAGGTTGACTTTTACATACGACCTCGAAACGAGGCCCACCGCCTGTCGTCCATAGCGTTTTACCCCCATTCCGAACACAATGGGATATGCATCGCAAGCTGATTTGCTTGTTACAATCAGTTTCCGTTGAATTTACATTTAAATCACTATATTGAATTTTAAACGTACATTTCAAATTACCGGGGTCACATACTAACACTAAAAATTCCAGAAAAATATTCTCTAGCTTCGTATTGACGATACGGTCCTAACAAAACTAGTTTCGTCTAATTCTGAGGCCGTTGGAAAAATGGCCAATTTCCAGTCGATTAAATTCAACAGAAACTGGTCAAACGCGTTTTCCTTTGCCACGCTCACATATTGATTCGAAAAATTATGAAATCTGAAACCTAGCAATAACCTGACACTGCGGATCTAACAAAAGTGGTTTCGTCGAAATCCGAGGTCGTATGCAAAATGTCCATTTTTAAGGGCCTGAATTCCATAGCGACTATTCAGAATTTTCAACTGGACATATCTTTTGATTCCCGCTATCAAATTTCGATTGGTCGGATTCGTTAGAAAGATATTCACTTACAGATTTAAATATTTTTGGTTTCACTAAAATCCGGATTGTTTTGCACCCGGTACAGTTCGACAAAGTTTGAATTCAATTTTCGAAACTACATCGCCCTTTCAGGCCTTAATTATAATTGTAATTAATTATATTCGTTTTCAATTGTCGATTCAAACTCAGTTTTCATCGCCATTATTTAAAATATTTATTTTAAAGAATTAAAATCCATTATTTTAGCCAATTTAAAAATTTTAAATTGGTTCAGATTTTCTGGGTCGTTACAATGAACTTGCATCATAACTTGTATATGAACTTGCATCATAACTTGCATATGAACTTGCATCATAACTTGCATATGAACTTGCATCATAACTTGCATAAAACCAAACACTTAGCATGCATAAAACCAAATACTTAGCATGCATAAAACCAAATACTTAGCATGCATAAAACCAAATACATAACTTGCATAACATGTTACTTATAAACTTGCATATAATCTCACATATAGCTTGCATAACATGTTACACATGAATCAATGTTCAACATAGTGTTTTGCATCATAAAACATGGCATTAAACTTGCATATAGCATAAAACTTGCAAAACACATAACATACACTATACTAAACTTGCATAAACACATTTATCCACAAACATAGCCATATCTTATCATATCCTATCATAATCAATTTAACAATTGATTGTTAGGTCTATAGAAACTCACCACTAAACTCCAATAAGCAAACCCTTGCCACAAATCACCCAAAAACTCTAGCCTTGAACATAAAGCTTGCAACTTGATGATGAATGCAAGCTAATGTTCACTCATACAACTCAAATATGCTTGTATGAACATGAAAGCCTTCATAGAAATAGTATTTTAAAGAGGATGGAGGCTAGGCTCTTGAGTGGAGGCCATGATCATAGAAAATTTTGGCATAGTTTAGTTAGAGTATAGGATTATCATCATTTAGGGCTAGCTTAGGGTCTTATTTATAGGATTAGGTTGTGTTTTAGACCCTTAGATTAACCCTAGGTTAGTTTAGCACCATAAGATCTCGGAAGCTTCCGGAAACCAGCCCCAAAACACAGCCCAAACACTAAAATGGTGCACCAGGCCATATTGGCCGAGCACCCCCTGTCGACACCCAAGTCGACAGGGCTGTCGACTTGGTCTAGCCAAGTCGACTTCCCAGTCGACAGGGCTGTCGACTTGGGTAGCCAGGCGGGAATTTTCCCCGCCTGCGCCCAATGGCCCAATTTTGAAATTTGAACCTGAATTTTAAATCTGTTTTAAACTTTGAATTTTCTGCAAACTTCATTGGGCCATAACTGGGCCATATGGACTCCGATTCTCGAAAACTCGGACTCTATTTCGCGTATTTTTCCGAGACGAATGCAATGACGCAGCCCGTTTCCCCCAATTCTCACACCTGAGATTATTTATTCTGTAATTAGTGAATTTTAACATTAACCGAAATTCGGGGTGTTACACTCTCTGTCACCCTAGAACTTTCTGGTGTATTTATTAAAAGAGATGTCATTAATAAACCTTTCTTTTGTCTATAAATAAATTATTAACAATTTATCCTCAAAGTCCATTTTCTTTTCTTTCTTTTTTTAAATAAATTTGGCCTATACTGTATTCATTTGCCATGCCCATTAGTATACTTATATTCTAGGCCCAAGTCTTGACTTACCTATTATTTAACCCAACTTGCAGTTTTAGGCCAACTTAGGTCTGATATTCTTATTTCATTGTCAAAACTAGATTTAATATTCTAGTTTATAATTTATGGCCAAAACTTAGTCTATGAACAATTTATCATTTGTGACAAATTCTATAAGTAAATTACTCCTAATTTACTTATTCCATTATTACTCTTTTAATGTACATTGTCACATTTAATATTATGGCCCCTTTTTCCTATTTATCATATTTATATTTTTTGGTATGCATATTATACCAGATTAAGTGTCACTAACCATTATTATTCTAAACATGACAATTACTAACAATTATGACTAAATTCAAAATTGTGCTAATATACTTATTATGCCAAATTAACTTTAATTTAGCCAATTCTGATTTAACAACCTAATTCACAGTTTATGGCAAAACTAGAATTATTATTCTAATTTACAGTTTTATGCCTAAAATTTAGCTTACTTGAAATTACTAAATTTAATATGTCATATTCCATCATTTATGTCAAATTTCCCAACTTGCGTTTTAATAGGCATGTCATAATACACATTCCAAATTATGCCAATTAATATGAATTTCATGTTATACCCAAATCGTATTCCCATCGTTCGTATAATCGTGATTCATCCTGGATTATAGATAAATCTAGGTTCGTGGAAAAAAAGGGAATGAATCAAAATGCCAAGAAAAGATAAATATAATAACTGGCATAGGATGATAATTTACTAATTTCAGATCTAACAAATTACACTGAATCAATTGATTTTAAGCATCGAAGGCCTATAGATCTGATAATATTATGACATGGAAAGGGTTGAATAAATAACATAGGTTCATGTATATGGGTACATCTAACTTAATAGACAAATTCCCATAATCAAGATCCAAGGATAATTAAGAATAGATCGAATCGATAATCAGGTTTAGATCCAATATCACAGTCACAATCCTAGGCAATAATATCATGTTCATGAATCATAGGTAATTATCCACAATTGTCTTTGTCATAGTCATAGGCATTGGTTTATGTTCAAAGGCTTATGTTCATAGTCAAAGGCATATGGTTTCAACGTCCATAGTTTCATAGTCATAGTCTTAGGCATTGGAAATTTAGTCACAATATGTTCTAGGCCAAAATCAAGAATCAGATCCAAAGGTATGTATAAGCACAGATTCAATGAAATGATAAGGCATATTTCTTATATCCATTAATTTCATGTCACAAATAGAAAAAGATGTTCAGATCTAAAAAGTAACCAACTTACAGAGATTAGATTCATAGAAAAACAGTTGTTGAAGTCGTTTGAATCTTCACTTGAATCCTAGCTTGTTTTGAATCTTCTCTTGAAAGATTTGAGCAGCATTTCCTTGTCTTAGATTTGTATTTTATTTTATTTATTTAATTTAGAGGAGGAGAAGAAGCCATGTCCACCGAGAATTTATGCATCATAAGGTTAGAGAAGAATGGTGTAAAGAGAATGAGGCTAGGGGCTGTTTACATAGAGTTGCAAGTAAATGAGAGCCGTCGATGAAGCCAAGATTAATTCTAGCCGTTCGTTCTAAAGAGAAACCAATTATGTTCACCATTTCTTTCTTAATGTACATTTACTATTATTTGTCAATCCATATAAATACGTACACATCAGATACATCCCCCTTTTCACACTTACTATTATTTTTGTATGCACATTAGATACATCCCCCCTTTACAAACTTATTATTATTTTTATATGCACATTAGATACATCCCCCCTTTACACACTTATTATTATTTTTGTATTCACATTAGATACATCCCCCTTTACACACTTATTATTATTTTTGTATGCACATTAGATACATCCCCCCTTTACACACTTATTAATATTTTTGTATGCACATTAGATACATCCCCCCTTTACACACTTATTATTATTTTTGTATGCACATTAGATACATCCCCCCTTTACACACTTATTATTATTTTTGCAACTTTAATGTTAACAGAAAATTCGGGGAGTTACATTCTCCCCTCCTTTTAGGATTTCGTCCTCGAAATCTTCAAGTTAGGAAGAATGTGTCATGCCATCCAATCATCCAACTACTCAACCATTCAATCACAGGCATCCATTGTCCTTAAAAAAAGACTTCTAATGCTTCATGATCATATGCATAGTGTGTGTACATGTCCTTATCTAATGCAAAATCAGGCGGTCTACTGATTCAGTTGACCTCCTTAATGCAATCCATGATAGTGCCATGCATCCATTATGTATGCAAAAGAACCCTAATGATACATATTATTTCTACATGCGTGCACAACCATTCATTCGAATGCAACATCCATATGATAACATAACCATCATACATCCATTAACGAAAAATAAACACGCATATATATGCAACATGAGGTGATTGAGCCGATCTAGTGCCTATGGTGTGTATATGCATCCACGAGCAACCACTTGCAACCATCAATCATAACATGTTTCAAATACATGTTTTCGTCCATTGGCTTCTACCAAAGGATCGATGATACGTCCTAGAGGATATTCTTTGGAAAGAGGGAAACAAGTATGCGTAAAGCTCCTACAAAAAGAAATCAAGGATGTACTCTAAAGAAAAAGGGTATGATGCGCGTATCTAGTCTTCAGTCTTCTAAGTCGCATCTTCTTGGACTTCACTATTCTGTACCTTATCTAATTTAACTTCACGATTGTGAAGCTTCTGACCTCCATTTCCAAAATAAACAGATGTCAACCATGGTACCAAGTGTATATATACTAGGATGATCAGAGGTCTCTCCTCCTAGCTTATCCATCATGCCATAACTATCAGGGTCAAAAGGTCACTACGTACTTTTTACCTCTCTTAAGGTTAGTCTTTTTTTTTCTATTTAGAGCACCTGCCACAACTATCCATCTTTCACGCAAACCATCCTAGTCGAACTCGACATTCCTCAAGTACAAGCCCCAAAGGCCTAAACCAATATCAGACAAGCACCCAAGGAATATCTCCTCCGAATTTAGACGATCTACGTGAGATGATATAAGCAAACTCGATAGCTACTCTCAAATCCCTACTAACCAAAAATAAATTGGTCGAACCACCAATTGGATTTGAGACTCCAGTGGGATTTTTTTACTATACAAGTACTAAGGTGCAGAGACTCAACTATGGAAGTAGACATGAAAAAATGCAAAGCGCTAAAACCGAAAGAGTACGAACAGAAAATCTAGACTCTTCCAACAGAACTTTACTACCTTTCTCCTAGGTACGCTTAGAGGTGAAAGTATGTACTTGCCCTTCTAAAAATCTTGTTCCTCGTTCTTGCCCTTGTCCTTAATTATATGCCCTATTATACCCTAGTAAAGATACTTCCTCTTGTCTTAGGTTTTATAATTCCTCATCCTTGGGTTATGCTCCTTAGCCAAACTCCCCATCCTCTTCCGTGTGTAATCATGTTGACAAATCTCTCGAAAGCTGCCTCCATCGTACAGAATCCTCTACAAAGCTTGAAAGAAAACTGGCCGCAGGTGAAACTACTACGGCTATAGATGGAAGTCGGGCACTACCTTGCCCTTCGATGAAGTTACCTCCCAGAAAGCCAGGAGCCTCAGAGACTCAAGAAAGAAGGAAACGAGGACTCAAACAGAGAATCAAAATATAGTGCTTACGGCTTTGGGGAATATGCCTTTTAAAACAAAACTTTTCTTTTGAAAATGCTTCTTTAAAAACTGCTTTGAAAAAAAAAATTCAAATCTTTATCTGATCCTGTAACCTTCATCTCTGATACCACGTGTAACACCCCACATCCTTTAGTGTCACTCACAAAGGGAATGCACTAAGTTCTGTGGAGCATTTAGGGTAAAAGATGCAGATAAATTACAAGACAGACAGAAATTAAACAGCGGAAAATAAAACTTTGCTTTATTGATAAAATAGTTTGTACAAAGATTTCTTTACAATATCAGAGTGTCATCTGTCTTACAAAATAAAGAAGCATAAAAATACATTTATATTCCCCAATGTAGCAAGAACCAGCCATAGCATCTGAAAAGAGAATCCAAGCAAACATCGACAAATCTTCAAGCTGGGAAAGAGTGACATTCCAACTTAACCTGAGCTATACTATTCCCTCCTCTACTACCTGGGGGAACGGAAGAAAAGAAGACGAAAGAAAAACAGAGTCAGACATAAAGCCTGAGTAAGTTCAGTAACTTCTAGCATGTGAACATGGAAAAACAGAACGACATGAATTAACTGAATACAAGATAACACCATGATGATAGGGTTGGCAAGATTCGACAAGACTAACACAAGATATGCTAAGCTAAGATAAACTGGATATGCTCTGATACTTTCGCCGCTTCGCTATTTCCTTCTTATACTGGTTTCTATATCTCTGCACCACCTAACTAGTGTCCCAACTAGTTATGATAACATGATCCCAATCCCTGTATTTTCCATCGCCTTCAGGCATTAATTTATTTATTTGTTACCTAGATTTCATCTAGGGTTTTCTACCAAGTGCCTTCTAGATTCAACTAGAGTTTACGCTGTCTGCTGAACGCTTCTCGGATTCAGGGTTTATGCCCCCTAGTCCAATCGATGCCCCCAAGTCTAGGACACACTACCTAGAGTGGTATATGTTCCTATACTTCCCCACGCATGTATCGCGAACCGTTATCGCTTGTCTAGATGCACATGTCCTGTAATGTGCGGTCCGAGTCCTGTGACAGGGCAAATCAAGGAATACAGAACTCGGTCGGGAGCTTTCAGATAACTGCCGATGTAGATGCTAAGGTCTGTTTTTATTCCAATGGCTATGGTCCCACTTGACCCCTCCCTCAACTAATGAAAGGCACACCTTGTAAAATGAGAACTATACGCCGGCCCCTGGTGCCCCACTATCCTATGGCCATCCTCACCCATAACTAGATAGCAAGTATATGGTCTTTTGGAGTTCTCCGCCTTTTCGCTTCACGTATCTCGATTGACTCAAGATAGATGGTAGACGACGAGTCGCTATCACAGGGCTACCGTTTGCTCGCCGAATCACGCCGGTCCATCCTAGTCTTTAGGTTGACATGTATTGCAACCAAGGCATACCCCTGGTTCTTCTGCGTAGACCTTAACCTCCATGGGCCCAGGTGGATCATCTGCAGCCTCACAGAGGGATACCAAGAGTACACTCATGTCCCCTCGAAGCCTCGGTCTTCGTAACCCAATTCGTTGGAGCCTTCTTTTTAAAATTAGATGGACGTTCGCTCCTTCTCGTGTTATACTAAGAATTACTACTTAGTTCTCTTTTTCGTCAAGTTGGATTGGTTCAGTGTCATTAATCAAGCTAACTTAACCCTCTTTATTTATCCTGTTAAACTGGTTAAGTGTTATCAGTAATTCATGTTGACTTAACCCCACCACAAACCAAGTTATATTGGTTAAGTCATTCTTATTACTTAACCTTACCCATTCATCCTGTATTGGTTAAGTGTTCCTTTTTAACTTAACCTTGCCCATCTGTTTTAACTAACATGATATTAATGGTTAAGTATTATCCCTTCACGTTTTAAACTTAACCTTATTCATTTATCACACTCTGATGGTTAAGTGTTCAAGTTTACTTAACCCTACGGTCTAGTTCAGCTAACACATCAAATTGGCTAAGTGTATTAAATTTACATAACCCCAACCTCTAGTCTAGTTAACATGTTAAATTGGCTAAGTGTATTAACTTTACTTAACCCCAACCTCTAGTCTAGTTAACATGTTAAATTTGGTTAAGTGTTCCTATGGACTTAACCCTCCCATTCTACTTAACTGTGTTAAGTTGGTTAAGTGTTCCTATGGACTTAACCCTCCCATTCTAGCTTAACTGTGTTAAGTGTCTGTATGAACCTAACCCCACCCATCGGTTCAGTTATCATGTTGAATTGGTTAAGTGTTTTAGTTAACTTAACCCTACCATTCTTGTTCTAGCTTTAATTAAATAAATTAAAGCCGCTACCGCTCACATTAGACAGATATTGTTGCGATTACTGGATGTGCCGGTTGGTTCCGGGCAGGTTTACATCGCAACTCAGTATAACCTCGGGTGAGGTGTATTCGTGTTTTCTAAGTTCAAAAGGGTTTTGATTAATTTCCAAATCTGGTTTTGAAAGTAACCATCCCGTCCGTCGGATCAGTTAGGGATAGCCAGGGAGAGCAGGAAACTTGTATTTTCCAAACCCAAGCCTAGACACTATCCTCTCTGTTACCCTAGAACTTTCTGGTGTATTTATTAAAAGAGATGTCATTAATAAACCTTTCTTTTGTCTATAAATAAATTGTTAACAATTTATCCACAAAGTCCATTTTCTTTTCTTTCTTTTTTTAAATAAATTTGGCCTATACTTTATTCATTTGCCATGCCCATTAGTATACTTATATTCTAGGCCCAAGTCTTGACTTACCTATTATTTAACCCAACTTGCAGTTTTAGGCCAACTTAGGTCTAATATTCTTATTTCATTGTCAAAACTAGATTTAATATTCTAGTTTATAATTTATGGCCAAAACTTAGTCTATGAACAATTTATCGTTTGTGACAAATTCTATAGGTAAATCACTCCTAATTTACTTATTCCATTATTACTCTTTTAATGTACATTGTCACATTTAATATTATGGCCCCTTTTTCCTATTTATCATATTTATATTTTTTTGGTAAGTAAATTATACCAGATTAAGTGTCACTAACCATTATTATTCTAAACATGACAATTACTCACAATTATGACTAAATTCAAAATTGTGCTAATATACTTATTATGCCAAATTAACTTTAATTTAGCCAATTCTTATTTAACAACCTAATTCACAGTTTATGGAAAAACTAGAATTATTATTCTAGTTTACAGTTTTATGCCTAAAATTTAGCTTACTTGAAATTTCTAAATTTAATATGTCATATTCCATCATTTATGTCAAATTTCCCAACTTGCGTTTTAATAGGCATATCATAATACACATTCCAAATTATGCCAATTAATATGAATTTCATGTTATACCCAAATCGTATTCCCATCGTTCGTATAATCGCGATTCATCCTAGATTATAGATAAATCTAGGTTCGTAGAAAAAAAGGGAATGAACCAAAATGCCATGAAAAGATAAATATAATAACTGGCATAGGATGATAATGTACTAATTTCATATCTAACAAATTACACTGAATCAATTGATTTTAAGCATCGTAGGCCTATAGATCTGATAATATTATGACATGGAAAGGGTTGAATAAATAACATAGGTTCATGTATATGGGTACATCTAACTTAATAGACAAATTCCCATAATCAAGATCTAAGGATAATTAAGAATAGATCGAATCGATAATCAGGTTTAGATCCAATATCACAGTCACAATCCTAGGCAATAATATCATGTTCATGAATCATAGGTAATTATCCACAATTGTCTTTGTCATAGTCATAGGCATTGGTTTATGTTCAAAGGCTTATGTTCATAGTCAAAGGCATATGGTTTCAACGTCCATAGTTTCATAGTCATAGTCTTAGGCATTGGAAATTTAGTCACAATATGTTCTAGGCCCAAATCAAGAATCAGATCCAAAGGTATGTACAAGCACATATTCAATGAAATGATAAGGCATATTTCTTATATCCATTAATTTCATATCACAAATAGAAAAAGACGTTCAGATCTAAAAAGTAACCAACTTACAGCGATTAGATTCGTAGAAAAACAGTCGTTTGAATCTTCACTTGAATCCTAGCTTGTTTTGAATCTTCTCTTGAAAGATTTGAGCAGCATTTCCTTGTCTTAGATTTATATTTTTTTATTTATTTAATTTAGAGGAGGAGAAGAAGCCATGTCCACGGAGAATTTATGCATCATAAGGTTAGAGAAGAATGGTGTAAAGAGAATGAGGCTAGGGGCTGTTTATATAGAGTTGCAAGTAAATGAGAGCCGTCGATGAAGCCAAGATTAACTCTAGCCGTTCGTTCTAAAGAGAAGCCAATTATGTTCACCATTTCTTTCTTAACGTACATTTACTATTATTTGTCAATCCATATAAATACGTACACATCAGATACATCCCCCCTTTTCACACTTATTATTATTTTTGTATGCACATTAGATACATCCCCCCTTTACACACTTATTATTATTTTTATATGCACATTAGATACATCGCCCCTTTACACACTTATTATTATTTTTGTATGCACATTAGATACATCCCCCTTTACACACTTATTATTATTTTTGTATGCACATTAGATACATCCCCCCTTTACACACTTATTATTATTTTTGTATGCACATTAGATACATCCCCCCTTTACACACTTATTATTATTTTTGTATGCACATTAGATACATCCCCCTTTTACACACTTATTATTATTTTTGCAACTTTAGTGTTAACAGAAAATTCGGGGTGTTACACACGTAGATTGTCTAATGTCAAAGGACATGTTTCTTGGGTGCTTGTCTGATATTGGTTTAAGGCTCTGGGGTTCGTGCTTAAGCGATGTTGAATTCAATTAGGATGGTTTACTTGAGATGTATAATCTGGATGTTATGAGTGCTATTTATGGTTGTTTCTAATTGCCATGAATAAATGATTGTTCTGGTTTCCATGGATGAATGGTTGAAATGGTTAATGTAAAGGCTATCACTGTCCGATGTGGGGAAGATGGGGGTTGAGTTCTTATCTGGAGTTGGAGGTAGAATTAGTTTGTTTATTTACACATTCTCATATACTTTATTGATGATGTTAAATAGTTGTTTATCACTCACTAAGACTGTTGTCTGACTCAAGATTTTATGTTTCCCTCTTATTACCTTGGGTTGTTCATCCGATTTTGTATGGACAGACTGGGTGGTAGGTAATAGCTTAGTAAGGACGATGTAGCAGTTCGGAGGCGAGTAGGAGGCTGGCACACTATCTTTCTTAATATACAGTATTTGGATTTTCGATACTTGTTATTCTAATCTAAGTGCTATAGTGAGTTAAATTTTTATAAACATATGTTGCAGTTCTGGTGCATGGATATATTTTCTAGTTGTTTTTTGAAAGCTTGAAATTTCTGTTAAAACATGATTCACTAATATTACCTGTTGTATAAGTTCTATTATATTTTATCCTTGCATTGTGAGATTTACGATAGGTTCCACTAGTGATTTCATACCTTGATGATTTCCCATAGCTACCTGGCATGTCTTTTAGCGCATCATTCCTCTTGTTTAGTGCAGAGGTAGTGGGCAGTTCTCACAGGTTCATTGCACCCAAAGCTTCCTGTTGATCCAACCAAGAAATCTAAGCTAGTGTCTTCCAAAGATAAAGGGGCCATGGTGCTCGACAAGCGAAAAGAGAAAGAATCCAAGCTGCGCTCACCAAGGAATAGGAACTCACCATTTTGCAATGCAAGGAAGAGTTGGAAAATTCCTTTACTTAGAATTACTTTTCTTGAATTCGGTTCTTGCATTCTTTGCATCCAACTCCTGAATCTTTCGATGAAGGATGACGATCGAGAGTCAATGACTTGCTCTTTCGATGCAGAGAGATAGTCAGGTACTTGAGGAGACTGTTTGAAGCCAATATAGGCCTTTTCTTAATATCAACATTATGAACCAGCTACAGGATTGGAAAAAATGATCCTAGAGCATACTAAGAAAGACTTGGCAGACCGTAAGGCAAAACTAGCTGCATCAAAGAAGTTCGAGGCAAAGACTCAGATGACAGTACACTACAGAAACGTTGAGCATGATTCTACGGTGAGCTTAATTTATGGTCCCTTAAAACGAAAGATATGGAAGAAGAGATAAAGTTGATCAAGTAGGAGAACATATCCCTAAATGCTGAAAATGAAGCACTAAAAAAGGAGGGGAGATACGCCCAGAAAAATGAAAGGTTGAAGGCATAACTATACGCCTTTGAAGAAGCTAAGAAGAAAGCTAAGGAGAATTCTCATAGTGCCTTTGAGTCTGTTTTAACTCCCAAGCTCAACATGACGAAGAAATTTAGGGACTCAAGACTAAGGCTGCTAAGATTGAATAGATGGAAAAGGACTTCGTCTCTTAAGTGTTGTCTTTTAATGCCCGAGTCAATGTGTATGGGGATTTGACATGGCACCAAGATTACCCATAAAATTTATCAGATGCTTGGGACCAATTCTTAGATGAGGTGAGGCTAGCTTCGAAGAATGGATTGGTCAATAAAGAAGAATTGAAGATTAAATTTCTGAAGGGTGATGAGCCTGAAGTCCTAGTTAAGGTTCGGTGGCTGCGAGAAGAAGAGGAGGATGCAATGCGGCTTCGAATTAAAGGAAAACTGCAATTGAAGGGGGTTCTGCCATAGGAAAAGGTGATTCCACCTTAGCTTAATCAACTATCCAATATACTCAAGTAATGGAATAACTTGCAGCACAATTCGTTCTCCCGCCTACCTCAACTCAAAGTTTCGAGAAGGTGGAGGAGTACAATCCCGAAGAACAAGGCTTCGGTTTACACAGGCCTTTTACTTCGATTCTTGAAATAAAGACATCGAAGACTCCTGTTAATGGTTACTCGGAGGTATTCCTATACTTTCTCCATAGTATGAGAAATTTACCATTGCATATCATCGGGAAATGGGATTACCAATCGAGAGACATGTTATCCTGTGAGGACTAACAATTACTGCTCTTCCTGCTTTAGGTACAATGCTAGCAAACGTGGCTTCTAGGACGAAAGAGAAGGCGACAGACGAGCCTTAAGTTTCCCCTAGCAATGATGCAATAAAATGGGAGGGATAATAGATGCCCTAAAAATCCTAGATGCTAAAAAGGCCCATGTTGGAGGTGATGAATACGCGCTCTAGATCAATGAGACTGGAAAATCTTATGGTTTGAGCATGGTTGAACTATATGAGTTGCAAAAAAGGACACTTCCAGAGATTAAAGTTGAACCAGGGTCTTTCTCGCGTACTCCTTTATAGTTTATTCCTCCTCTCGATCGCTCGCAACCAGGATTGTCTATTGCGGATGTGTCGTCCGAAGAAGTCAAACCTTATAGGTGGGAAAAACGATAGAAGAAGAAACATGACAAACCCATACTAGGAGGTGAGGAGTCTTATAGTGAAAAGTTCTAGAAGCATTTTCATAAGTATTCCGAGTTAGAGAAGACCAAGAAGAACCTACAGATTTGGTGGCTTGCTATTTTTTTAGTTCTCGCTTTGTTGGCCTGCTATGGTTTGTGTGAGTGCGACCCTTGCTTTCTGACTTAATTTCTACATAAACCTGCATTGTGAGTAAAATAAACTATTGTTTGCAAGTTTATTTCATTTTCCATTCAACATACTTACGACTTTGATTTTACCAAGTCCCACTTAACTCATATGTTGTTCCACTTAAGACGAGTAAGTGTTTTAGTCTAGAGGTAGTGTATATGCCCCCAATTAACTTTGAATTGTGCATTGCATTATGGGCATATTCGAAATTAATTTATAAGTTTATGCTTATGCCCCTAGCATTAAAGGGTTAAGATGTTTGATGTTAGGTCCTTAAGCAGTTTTGAGTCATGACACGTTGTTCATGCAAACCCAGTCATTTTATTCTCTCTCCCCAATCATTTGGATTTAGGATTTAGTATGTGAATGGTCGCTTCACATTCGCTTGGGCGTTATTCCTTCACTCTAGTCCTCAAGATGAGGATTGCTCATAGAATATTTGAGTCATATTTGGAGATTGTTAACTTTTACCTAAGTTATCATAGGGTCAAATGTGCTCGTCAAACTATGAGCCATTAAACATTGCTAGGTGGTGAATCACACCTTTCATTCAGACATTGGCATGCACTGGTTGTGTCACAACACTTAGCCATATAGTCATTAACAATCATAGACCATTGAAAGAGGTTTTCTTTATAAAGTAGAGGTAGTCGTTGAGTCACACCTAATTACATAGCCTAGAATTAACATGTTATTTACAGAGATAATTCAAAACAAAAGCTTTAAGAAAACTAATGTCATAGATTCTCGACATTCCATGCCCTTGGTAGTCGGTCGCCATCAACAGTGGTTAACATGAAAGCTCAATTTACCATTTTCTGTTTGATGACACAAAGTCCTTCCCGCTTCGGGCCCATGTGAACAGTTCCAGGAAAGACAAGCTTTAGAATGAGGCCAGCAGGTTTGAAGTTTGTAGGGCGAACTTTGCTTCTAGTATCGAGCGACCCGATACATGTGCGCTGCATCTTACCAGTCAGCCTTCTATCTCTTTTCGACAATCATGTCCAGTGATTTCAAGGGAAGTTCCTTGTTAGTCAGAGGATCATAATAATTTATTTGGTGGGAGGGGACTTCGAGCTCTCCCCTTCAGATTCATATGATAGCACAAATGGAGTGTGACAGACCCTGACTTATGGGTCAATCGATATGCCTAATGGGCTAATGGTAGCTCATCAACCCACTTGCCTCTATACTTATCCAATATCTTCTTTATAATAGATTTTATATTCTTATTCACATCTTCGGCCTACCCATTGGATTGTGGGAGACTAATTGCAATATACCTCTTCTCAATGCGATGATGTCGGCAAATCTTTAAATTTCGTGTTATCGAATTAGGTCTAATTATCGGTCATGTTTGTTTTAGGAAGTCCAAATCAACATATGATATTTCCAACAATTAAATATATCACATGCTTTGTTGAGATCATGATCAGTGGTTTAGCTTCACCCCACTTCGTGGAATAACGGACTGTCATAATCACGTAATTCGCTCCTCCTTTGTATATTGGGAGGCTTCTGATAATGTCAACACCTCATACCGTGAAAGGCCATGGACCAACCATTTGAGCGATTTGAGTTGGCAGAGCTCTCAAAATCTTGGCAAAATTCTGACGTTTGTCGCAGAGTTGGGAGTAATCAACTGCATCCGGGTTGACGGTAGGAGATAAATAGTTGTATTACAGTATCAACTTTGCCAAATTTTGCCTACTAGTATGATTACCGCACTCGCATTCGTATACTTCTTGCAGCACTTGTTTGGTATCATCATGAGCTACACACCGAGCAGGGGTACGGAGAACACTTTTCTATACAATGTGTCTTTTTGCATGATATATCTCGAAGCCTAGTGTAGGAGAGCATGCTTTTCATTTTTCTTCTTAGGTAGGGTCCTAGATAGGAGGAAGTTCTTGACACGAGTCATCCATGATTCCCTATCGGGCTTGACATCAAACATCTAATTGACTTCCATTTGATCAATGCTTGTGGTAGTTAACACTTCTATTGAGGTTATCCCATTTGTTTTGGGTTCTTTGAACTGGCTAGCTTGGCTAAGAGATTATACCTCTCATTCTTTTCCCGTGGGATATAAGAGATGTCGTAGTATTTAAACGCAACTAACAGTTCTTCAATCTAATAAAGATAAGCCGGCAATCATGCCCCCTTAGACTGGATCTCCCTCCTGACTTAAAATACAACAACATGGGAGTCATAGAAGATATTAACCATTTTTACTCCCAACTCATTTGCTAGTTTGATCCCGACAATCAGGCTTTGTTCTCTGCTTCATTGTTGGCCTCCAAGAGGTCCAATTCTAATGTGTAATAGACTAATTTCTCCTCAGGAGTTAATAACACAATTCCTGCACCAGAATGTCAACCCTTACAAGCTTCATTTGTAATTAGCTTCTATATGGCAGTTGATGGATCAACCTCTTTAACATTGTCATCTAAGTCGTAAGCTCCACTATGAAGTTTGGTAGTAGCCGTCCCTAAATGGCCCTTCAAGGAAGAAAAGCAATATCAATCTGAGTTAGTCTAATATTCCACTTAAGTAGTCTTTAAAATACCTCAGGTCGTTGAACGACATGTTGTAGTGGCTGGTCAGTATACATTTCAATGGGATAAGCCCAAAAATTGACGTAACTTTTGTGAGGCTATTAGAAGGCTATAAGTGAGCTTTTTTATCTTTGGGTAATTATGCTTTACCCTAGTTAATGCCATGTGTATGTTGTACATAGGTCGGTGAACCCAATTGTCCTCACGAACAAGTGCAGATACAATGACATGTGGAGATACTACAAGATGCACAAATAAGTCCTTATGCTCGATCGGCTTTGGCAATATAGGAGGTCTCACTAGGTGACTCAACAAGTTTTGGAATGCTTCGACATAGTCTGTCGTCCAAGCAAAGTTGCACTTCCCTCGCTTTATTCTTTCAAAGAAGGGAATGCACTTGTCAGTGGCTCTGGACATAAATCTACTCAGATTTTCTAGCTTTCCATTCAGACTTTGCATATCTATAATCATCCGAGGTTCATGAATATTTTGTACGAATTCTATTTGTTTGGGGCTGACCTCAATCCCTCGAAAGTTGACGATAAAATCTAAAAATTCCCTGATAGAACGCCACCGAAAGAGCATTTCAAAGGGTTGAGTTTCATCCTATCTTGGCGGAGAATACATAACATTTCTGCCAAGTCATTAACATGATTAGCTGATTATCATAACTTTACAAGCATGTCATCTACGTAAACATCCAATGACCTCCCAACTTGATTTAGGAACATGCAGTTAACCAACAACTGATATGTCGCTCCAGCATTCTTCAATTCAAACGGCATTACCACATAAAAATTTGCCCAAGATCTGTTATAAAGATTGAATGTTCCTAGTCATGCACGTGCATCAGAATTTGATTATATCTAGAGTATGCGTCGGTTAAGTAGATAAGCTCATGTCCAGCTGTCGAATCTACAAGTTGATCAATTTAGGAAAACTAAATTTAGGACATGCCTTGTTCAAGCCTGAGAAATCAATACATGTTTTCCATTTTTCAGTGGACTTCTTCATGAGGACTAGATTCAATACCCAATCGAGGTATCGTGAATTCCAGATAAATCCGTTAATCGTAGGCTTTTCTACTTCCTCCTTTAATGTTGTCAACCTTTCAGAGTCGAGCATATGCCTTTTTTACTTCACCGGGATGTATTTTGGATCGATATTGAGTGAATGGCTCATGATGGTCAGTAATATCTCATACATGTTAGCATGTATCCAGGCAAATACGTTAATGTTTACATGGAGGAAGTTAGTCAATTCCCTCTTCTGGACTGGTCCATGATAGGATTAGATTTTCAAGACCTTGGAATGGTCATTGTTATCAACAGAGATAACCACCATGGCCTCGTTGGGGGTCTCCCTTTATTATCCTGGCTCTTTATCCTTTCATAGATCAGTATCCTTAAATTGACGACTATGTTGTCCGAACCAGGATTTCCTCTTTATTTTCTATGCGGTCATTCCCTTGCCACGAGTGGGATCACCTACAACCTTTCCCTTCTCTTTGCTGTGGGCTTCCTTTCGTTCTGCCAAGTAGAAATCTCGTCCTGCTGTTTAGTCTCCTTGCACAACTTCAACTCCACTCTCGATCGGAAACATTAAGAGAAAGCACCAAGGAGCTATGCATGCTCTGAACTCAACAAGGGCCAGCCGGCCTAGGAAAGCGTTATATTAAGAATAAATGTCTAACACAATGTAACTACATAGAATTTTGGAACCAATTTTAAAAAAATATTTTAGAAAATTTAATGGATTTTTAATATTTAAAATAATTTATTTTAAATAATAACGACTAAAAATTTATTTAAATTGAACTTAGAACATAAATTTTTACAAAAGGAGTTTAAAATGGCGCAGCAGTTTGAAAATTCGATTTCAAATTTCTAATGAATGTACATGATTCAAAATAAATCACATTTTAGTGAAAACAAAAATATTTAAATCTATTTAAAAATGTATTTCCAACGAATCTGGAAAATTGAAATTTCATAGCGGGAAATCAAAAGTTATGGCTAGTTAAATATTCAAAATAGTCACTATGGAATATATATATATATATTAATATAAAAAATAGCCATTTTACAAACAACCTCCTTTTCAATGAAACCACTTTGGTTGGATCCAGAATGTCAATTTATTGTTAGATTCCCATTTTCATAATTTTTGGAATTAATATGTGAGCATGGCAAAAGAAAACGTGTTTTGTTAATTTCAGTCAATTTGGATCGACCAGAAAATGGCCATTTTTCAGACGTTCTCCAAATTAGACAAATTTAATTTTATTAGGACCGTATCGTCAAAACATAGCTAGATATAATTTTTTTGGGAATTTTTCGAGTTAGTATATAGCCCCGGTAAATTAAAATGTACATTCAAATTTAATATACATTGATTTATATTTTAATTTTGGTAAAAACTAATCGTAACAGCCGAATTGGGTTATGGAACATATTCCATTGTGTTCGGAACGGGGGTATTCAGCTACGGGCGACCCTCGTTGGGTTTGATTTGGAGTACGTGGCATTAAAACCTAATTTTTGAATTAAAATTGAAATAAAAATAAAATAATTAATTTATATAAATACCCTTGACACAAAACCCTAAGCTAACCCTAGCACCTCACGTTTACAGCCGCCACTCAGATTTCAATGGCCCTTAAGCACCGAAAATTATTCGCTAATTAATCCCAATCGACACAAAGTTATAATGTGGATCCAAAGCAAAGATTAAAGAGCAATATTAGATATTCAAATTCATATGGTTAAGATCATATTTCAATCTGTGTTTGGTAAGAATTTTGAGGTTAACCACTATCGTTCGAACGGGATTAGAGGGGCCCATAGGCGTGCGAGCTGCCCGGTCTTTGAGGCGTTGGTGGAGGCTGCGATGCCCTTCGAAGTGGCAATGTCAGATGAGGGTATAGGCGAACGAGGGTGGTGCGGTTTTGGATAGAAGAATCGAGCTTTTAGGGTTCTTCGTGACTGAAAGCAACGTGAAGAAGACCAGAAGGATTAAAGAAAGAAGAGAGTGATTAGAGAATTAATTAGTTAAATTAATTATATTTAAATTGTTTATAAATGAAATAATTCTTTAAAATGTCATATCTTTTTCAGATCTTATCGAAATCGAACGATTTTGAAAGCATTGGAACCCTCTTGATGAACATTACATCATGGAGTTGACCAGAACAGAGTTGGAGCTTTCTACAATTTTAAACGGAAAAAAATCAATGTGAGATTTTTGAATTTAAAATAAAATTTAACATTGATTGTGGTGTGAATTTCATATATGCGTTGTATAAAATTGAGAATAACTGATTGATTATGGTTGTGATGATTTGGTGAATTATATTCATGTAAAATAAAAATAACATTTTGTTAGATAATGTTATGTCAAAATAAAAATAACATTTTTTTAGATAATGTTATGTCAAAATAAAAATAACATTTTGTTAGATAATGTTATGTCAAAGTAAAAATAACATTTTGATTAGAAAATGTCAAGTGAACAAAATACTCATTTTTGTTAAATAGAAAAGTGTTGAAACAAAATATTCTTTTTTGTTAAATAGACAAGTGTTGAAACAAAATATTCATTTTTGTTAAATAGAAAAGTGTTGAAGCAAAATATTCATTTTTGTTAAATAGAAAAAAGTTAAAATAAAAATTTATTTTTTGTCAAATAGATTTGTGTTAAAATAAAAATATCAATTTTGTCGAATTAGATTATTGTTAACAAAATAAAAATATCATTTTTAATTTTTTTGTTGAAATGGATTTGTTAACAAAATAAATTATCTTTTTATTTTGTCACTAGAATTATAAACAAGTTCATACGACAAAATTATCTTTTTATTTTGTCACTAGACTTATAAACATGTTCATATGACAAAGTTGTCTTTTATTTTGTCATTAGAAATGTAGACAATGTTATGACAAATAAACATTCTTTTTTATTTGACACTAGAAATGTAGACAAGGTTATGAGAATAGAAACCATCTTTTTAATTGTCATGTAAGAACACTAAAATTATTAAAAATAAAATTCCCTTTTTATTTATCATATATGAGCATAAGAACTGTGGAAAATTGTTAACAATAAAAATTTACATTTTATTGTATATTAGAAATGATTAAAACATGAATTGTTTTACATAGAAAAATGTTCATTTGAATATATATGTTTTGTTAGTTAAAACAATATCATTCGTATGCTAGTAACATAGAAAAATGTTCATTTGGTCATACATGTTTGTTAGTTAAAACATTATCATTCATATGTTAGAAACATAGTTAAATGTTCATTTGATTATTTATTTTTTGTTGATTGAAACATTATCATTTATATGTTAGTGAAATAGAAAAATGTTCATTTATGAAACATATGTTGATTCATTAAAATAGTGTCACATAACATTCTTAGCATTTCAAAAATGCCATTCAGTTAGGACATGTTTTGTGAAATAAAAATACATTAGTTAAAATTATGTTTTTGTGAAAACAAAAATATCACTTTTACCATGTTAGACAAGAATAAAAACATTTCAGGTAAATATATATCTCGTTAGAAAAAAATGTCAATTTTATCATGTTAAGATAGAATAAAGAGAATTAGGTGTAAAAATGTATCGTCATTAAAAATGACATCTTTATCATGAGAAATTAAAATAAATAATCATTTTTTAAAATGTTTTATTAGATAAAAACATCGTCTGCATCATGTTAATGAAATAAAATAAATAATCATGTCTTGAAATGTATGTTGTGATGTTGAAATGTTTAACATATTAAAAATAATGTTAACATTAATGTGATAGTAAAATTAAATTATAAATATCCATTTATAAATTTAAATAGTGCAAATTAGTTAAAAAGAAAATAATTCAAACCGAATTAGAATTGGTTAAAGTATTAACCAATAATTTATTTAAATAAATAAACTGTTGTTGTTTGAAAACCCCACACGGTTATCGGGATGATATTTGACATACGCTAGTCCCAATATTTAATTAATTGTCAATCGATGGATTGACAGTCTGTGATGAGCGTTATTTATTTATTTTAATGCTCACGTAGTTACAAACTTCACTTTGGATGTGAATGGATTGTTTATCATTATCGTTGAATATATCCAATGTATGACGTCCATATAACTGAATTTATATGGAATTGATTGAGTCGCATTCCGATTCAGAATATAAACAATATTTTAAAATAAAGAATTCTCTTAAAATATAGAATATTTTTAAATAACGAATATTATAAAATAATATTTAGTGAAGAATAAAATTATGATTTTTATGTCCATCTTTGGATGGACAAAAAAATATAAAAATATGAAACCGGGTTAAGTATAGAAACGCCATTCTTAAGCCGAACGGGTTTATCAATCAATTTTATTCATTTTATAATAAATATTGAAAAGTAGTGATTTCAAAACTTAACATTTTGGAAATATTATCATTTTAATATGATAAAGATATAGAACATTCAGTTTTGATTTAAAATTGAAAATGGAGTTGAAATCATTTTAAAACGAATTTATAAATATTTTATAAAATACGTTTTTAATAGAAATCAACGAAATATTTATATTATATATATAATGGCCTGAATAGAACGCGCCGCGCAGCGACCGTTTGTGAATTTCGACCATTAACTTCAAATTGGCATAATGGGAGATCCGATCATTGGATTCTCCTAGAACCGGAACCATTGGGTTCGTATCGAAAAGAGATTTCCAATGAATATAAGATATTTGAAATCTAACACATGGATTTGGAATTATGTCCAAATAAATTTCAGAAAAGGTCGCTATAGATGCAGTTCAGTGGCTGTTATTGGAAACCGATTGTACAAGCCTTAATAAAATTATTAAAAATATGGAAAAATTATGTAAGAACATAATAAATGATTAAAAAATAATTTGGATGAAAAATTCCACATTTGAAAAGATAAAAATATATTTTTATCGAAATGAACTAGTTATTAACTAGAGTAAATCTTTTAAATTAAGATTTAATGAAATTTACCAATTGATTAATATTTAATTGGAATTAAATAAAAAATAAATTGGATTTTGGGTTGTCGTGAATGGTGTCTTAAATAACACTGTTCTTAAACCAAGTTGAGAAAAGAATAAATTTTTAAATTAAGATTTAATGAAGTTTTCCAATGAATTTGTAATGACCCCAAACCCCGATAGGACGGTGCAAGGGTAATCTTTGGAATATAACACATAAACAGATAACAGCAGAGCAGAAATAATTCAATACACCAGATGATGTACAATAGAATACACTGGATAAACATAATCATCAGAGTTACAAAGTATACAAGATCATACTTAGTACAAAATATAGTTCAGCTATACATAAAATGTCTACCGCGGAAAAGAAAGCATAATATGTACAACAGGAGCTGAACAGCATAAAAAGAGATAAATGATAGAATCCATCTCCGGCTCCAGCTATCCAGAAAGAGCCTGCTAAACCTGAATACAAGGCTGGCCGTGTAGAAATAGGGGCACCGGAGTTTGCAAGTGAAACAAACTACGAATCGGTCATGGGACTGGTATGAGAAATCTACTTAACACATTTTACAATATGGCTAATCACAGGACCACGCCACTTTCGCGGAACGGGTTTACTCCATTGGATTACAGTGCTTTAAAACAAATAAATCTTTTAAACGTTGTAATGCTTTTTATAAAAATGAAGCCATTATAAGACTCAGTTCCCATCACACAATGCAACACAAACCAGAGGATAGAGTTTTCGCTTATAATGGCCAAAATATGCTTGATACGAGAAAAAAAATGATTTGATATTATTGCTAGTGTATGTATATTTCAGAAACAATTTCAATCATAACTATCAATCATAGACGGCATGGGTACCATATATCATGTCTCCATATATATATACGATCAAAACCGCACAGTGTCGTATTTGGAAATTGGATTTCCATCATGAACCAAGGCAAAAGATAGTCCTTACCGATTTGAGACGCTCTAGCCCGTGTCTTAGGACCCAAACTCAGGTGGACCCTTGGATCGTCAGGGTCGGTCCACCGATGTGGATTAGAAATCCTGAACACTGCGTTTCCCCGCCCTATGGGGCGTAAACTGGTCATATCTGACCACACCATCGGCTCCGAAGAGACCGAAGCAAACCGAGGCCTCGCTTTCCATCATCCACATAAGTAAAATACCCGGGCGTGCAAAACCCAAAGCACCACTCCTAGCTAGAAGGAAACGCATGTCCTCCCTGATGTCCGTCTCCCGTTTCTGGCTCATACTGGAGTGTGAGGCTCGCGAAACAACGCTATTCATAAAGCTATGCCACATAGGTTGTGCTTTGATCATCAACCACAAGACTTTGCTTTTCAACAGAAGCCTTGATCATCTGCCACACAGGCAATTCACTCAATGCGAATGGTTTCCATCGATGTATATCCTCTGAGCTCGTACGTCTCAGAGAAGGGCGTTAAGCAAGAGAATAAATTCTCCGCCACCAAACAGATATATATTTAATAGAGATCAATCAGCACAGAACAAAATCCAGTGTCAGACACACAGTCCATTTACACGTTCGTTCTGGGTCTGAATGGAACCGGAGGCACTCAATACCTCGCATATCCGTACAATCAACAAGTACGTCCGGGTGCCTACTACTTCAACCCCGTCAAGGTAGCTACTCCTATCATGACCATCAGTAGCACCCCTCCATTCGACGTGAAGATCATCGGTCTTGCACCGTCTTCGTATCTTCGACTTTTACTCATCGATCAATTATTTGAAATGAGAATTAACTCGGCCTTTTCAAATAATTCATGTATCTAGAATTTCAAATCAATTCATTTCAATGGTTAAATTATTCGACATCACCAATTCTGTTCTTTAATTTAATTTTCACACCAAACACATTCAACCATCAAATATCACATGAACCGAGCAAATTCAGTTTATTTCCATACCATATCGTTTATAATATTTTATCATGATTTATCGCTATTTTTATTTATTTTAAAAATAGCCAATTCATTCAAACGACGCTTCAGGCCATAACGCGGCCGTGGCACTGTTTTTCTCCAGATTTGATTTACACATATCTAAAAATCTAACCGTTGGATCTTCAAAAAATTTATATCATTAAAAAGATCTTTTCAAAACGAATCCAACGGTTTCAGTTCTGGGAAAATCCGACGGTCGGACCTCCCGCACTAATCGTTTGAAGTTACGATTTCAAAATACGTAGACATCATTATTCGATTTAATTTAATTATATTTATATATATAAAAATATAATCGATTCTGGCGCTGTTTTTCTTCAGATTTGAATTAAACATTCCAGACAATCCAACCGTTGGATATTTACAAAGTTGGTGCCGTTGGACAGATATTCCCAAGGCGAACCCAACGGTTGTGGTTTCAGGAAAATCCGATGGTCGGGTCTCCCGCACTAATCGTTTGAAATCATGATTTCAAAATACGAACTGCAGTGTCGTTATTCACTATATTTTAATTATATTTATATAAATATATTTTAATTATATTTATATAAATATATATAAATATAATTCTTTCTTCGATTTCAAAACTATATCCACTTTATATATTTGATAAAAATGATATTTTTATCCAACAGACATTTATTTAACCACTTCGCTATTTTTAACAATTCATGTATATAATAAAAATGTGATTTTTATTGTTAAACAATTTATTTCAAAACACGACTACTTTATATAGTTCATATAGATGATAAAAATGTGATTTTTATTATAAAACAATTTATTTCAAAACACGACTATATTATATAGTTCATATAGATGATAAAAATATGATTTTTATTATAAAACAATTTATTTCAAAATACGACTATTTTATATAGTTCATATAGATGATAAAAATATGATTTTTATTATAAAACAATTTATTTCAAAATATGAATGTTGTTCAACACATGAATTTTTATTCAACACACGAATATAGTTTCAACACATGAAAATAATTCTAACACATGAATATTATTGCAAATTTCGGCAGCATAACGGCAGGGTAGTTAAAACCGGGGTCGTCCCTAGTATGGCTCCTCGCTCTACCCTAAAGCCTCGCTGTAACACCCCACACCCACTAAGGTCACTCACTAAGGGAATGCCTTAACTTCGGTGGAGTATTTTAAGTGAATATAGAACAGAAAAATTACATCAAGACAGATATAAATAATACTTGAAATCTAAAACATCATTTCATTGTAGCGGAAGATAAACATGTTTGGTTACATATCAAAACCAACTAAAACAAGAGTCAAGTACTAAATATCCATACTGGTAAAACATAAGTACATAATCCCACTACATAACTAATAGCCATAATAGAAAAGATAAGCTGGGATTTACATCACGGTCCAAGCTCCAAAAGATAGATAAAGCAATCTGATCAAAGCCCACTAGTGTTAGGCCCACTCTGAGAACCTGAGGGTTGGGAAAAAGATAAAAACAACGGGGTCAGACATAAGTCTGAGTGAGCCCTATAACTTTAACAATACAATCATTAAAGTAATTAGGGTATGATATAAACTTGGTACGGTGATGACTGGGGATAAATGACTACACTAAGCAGCCAACTAGACATAGGATGAACTAAGATAACGGTAAAGACGTATCTACCCACCCAAGGGTAATTACTAACTGCACCACACCAGTCATTCCTACTTAAAGGTTGATCCCACCCAAGGACTTAGAAAATATAACTAGTAGTTTCTTGTACCCCTAGCTGACCACATAGGTGTCGTCTGCCCCTATCTCCACTAGGTGTACCCAATACTCCCCAAGCGATCGGCTCCCTACCGTAGATACCCGTGCTGGCCCCACAGTGGGGTGTACCACTCCTCAAAGTGGCAACCCGATACAACCAATGGTGCATGGCTTATACCTACACGATGCAACAACGTCTTACCTACCAGCCCGGGTCCACACACGCATATGAAACCCGTTGGACTTGTATTGCCACCGCTAACCCGTTTTGGCCTCTTATAGTAAAGCCCAGTACGCGTGTCCCGTCCTCGACATGGGTTGAGCCCAATAAGATACATATGGGTTACTGGTTGAAATGGGCCCCCACAAGCTACCCACCTAAGCTTGTCTCTTTTTCTAGTGCATCCCACTTAACCCTTTAATCATGTTTAATTACATGTTTCCACTTGGTTCAGTATTCTAATCGTATTTTCTATTGCCACCCAAGGCAACCCACTAGATTTCCACATGCCACCCAAGGCACTTACTTGATTTCCACATGCCACCCAAGGCACCCACTTAACCCCTCATGCCCCACTACATGCTTATCTGGTTAAGTGTTTCTTAATTGATTAAGAACGTAATCTTTGTAAAGACCTCTCACATTAGACTGTCTTTTATGGCAGCTGGATATGCCGGTCGGTTCCGGGCAGCCTTACGCCATAACAGAGTCTAACCTCGTGTCTTTACACTTGTCACGTATTTAGTTTATGCCTAAGACCTCTCACATTGGGCCAATCATTTGTAGCCGCTTGATTTGCCGGTCGGTTCCGGGCAGTCTTATGCTACAAAAGGGTCCAACCTCGTGTCTTAGTCGATTAATTACACCTAATTAATCACCCCCATAATTTGTATTAATTATCCCTAATTAATTACAAATTTAACGATGTACATAATTGACTCAATTATGTCCATCCACTTTATGGTATGCATAATCATACCAACTTCACACCATTTTATTATCATGAATATTAACCCCATCGTTCCCCACGTAATACGCTAACATGACATACTTAAAAGGGAAGATTCATCACAAATACAATGGGTTCAACTTAGCATAACATTAGCATCAACATGGGTTTTAAAGGTGTCAACTTGCATATATGACCATAGCATCAAACCCAACTAGCATAAATAATCAACCCAACTTGCATGAATCACATATGTCATAAAGAGGGTAACTTGCATAAGTTACTTATGTCATACAAAGGGGTAAACTTGCATATATATGTGTGTGACATATAAAGGGGTTAACTTGCATATGTATGCATCTCATACAAAGGTGTAAACTTGCACATGTTACTTGCATATAATCAAACACCAAACTTGCATAACATGTCATATATGAACTTGCATATAATCAAACACCAAACTTGAATAACATGTCATATATGAACTTGCATATAATCAAACACCAAACTTGCATAACATGTCATATATGAACTTGCATATAATCAAACACCAAACTTGCATAACATGGTGTCATAATGGATCAATGTTTATCATAGTGATTTGCATAACTAGCATCATGAACACATAGCATAAAACTTGCATAACTAGCATCATGAACATATAGCATAAAACTTGCATAACTAACATCATGAACTCATAGCATATGACTTTCATAACTTGCATAACATCATGAACACATAGCATATGACTTGCATAACATCATGAACACATAGCATATGATAACATAACTTGCATTGATCCACATACATAACCATAACCTCATTATATCCTATCATAATTAGTTTAGCAATTGCTTGCTAAAGGCATAGAAACTCACAACTTGTTGATTAGCACTCCTATGAAGAAGATTAAGTTGCTAGAGTTGATTAGAAGTTGATTTAAGAAGCTATCTTCCTCTTTAATTTGTTGGTGGCTCCTTCTAGTTGCATTTTGACGGCATAACGACATTGTATCTATTTTTAGTATGGATTAGGGTAGTCTTAGGGTGTATTTATAGATTTAGGATGTAGTTTAGGCCCATAGATTAACCCTAGACTAGGTTAGAGCCGTCAGATTTCATCACAAGCCCCAAAACATAGCCCAAACCCCTTCAGATTGCACCCAGGCCAAACTGACCGACAGAGGGGGTCGACCCCTGGGTCGACACATGGGTCGACCCCTTGGGGGGGTCGACACCTATGTCGACCCTAGTGTCGACACCCTCTGTCTGGCTGGAATTTTCCCGCCTCTTCTGAAATTTGAAATTTGAATATTTTAAATCTGTTTTGAATTTTCTGAAACTTCGGATGGCCATAACTTCTTCATACGAAGTCCAAATCACGCAAACTCGGACTCTATCTCAACCAGAATTCCGAGACGAACACAATGGAGCAACCCGTTTCCCTTAATTCTCACGTCTGAGATTAATTATTCTTTAATTACTAAACATTAATATTAAGTGAAATTTGGGGTGTTACATTCTCCCCTACTTAAAGGATTTCGTCCCCGAAATCTCCAAGTCAAGAAGAACGTATCCTACCAACCAAACAACCATCTACTCAAACCATCAAACACTGGCATCCATTGTCCTTAAAGTTTCTAATGCTGTATGAACATATGCAAAAAGTGTGGGTATATGTTCCCTGTCTAATGCAAAATCAGGCGGTCTACTGATTCAGTTGACCTCCTTTATGCAAACCATGATAGTGCCATGCATCCAATATGTATGCGAAATAACCCTATCTACACATACTATTTCTACATGTGTGCACAACCATACACCAAAATGCACCATCCATATGATAACACAACCATTATACATCCATTAATATAGCTACCTACACACAATTATATGCAATATGCAATATGAAGTGACTGAGCCGATCTAGTGTCTAAAGTGTGTGTATATGCATCCACGAGCAACCACTAGAAAACACTTGCATCCACACGCATCCATCAATCATAACATGTCTCAAACACATGTTTCAACCATAGGTTTACCCTATCTAAAGGTCAAAGGAACTAATGAGAGGACATACTAAAGATAAGATAAGTACTAGACAAACGATAAAGGAGAAGTTAAAAGACATACCCTCAAAAAGGAATGGGTACAGTGAACGCATCTTCGCTTCTGTCTCCCAAGTAGCATTGCTCTCATCCTCTCCCCATTGCACTTTTACTAGTCGAACCTCTCTGTTTCTCAACTTCCTAATCTCTGACCCAAGGATGCGGGTAGGAGCTCGTCGAATAGTCACATCACGCTCTACCTCCACTTCTCTAAGGAAGCTCGGCTCTACCACCTCTGCGGTCTCATGTAGGCACTTCCTCAAATGTGACACATGGAATACGTCATGCACACCACTAAGTCTCTCGGGTAAATCCACTCTATATGCCATCCGTCCAATCCTTTCCTTAATAGGAAACGGTCCTACAAACCTTGGTGCTAACTTCCCAACGGACCCAAAGCGAACAACATTCCGTAATGGAGATACTTTAACAAAGACCATGCCCTCAACATCAAACTCAAGATCCGTCCTCCTCTTATCCGCGTAAGATTTCTGCCTATCTTGCATTGTTCTCATCCTTCTTCGAATCAAATCAATCTTTTCCGAAGTCTCTCTAACCATATCAGGCCCAAGCAAGATCTTATCCATAGATTCCCACCAACATGTAGGTGATCGACAAGGCCTTCCATAAAGAGCTTCGAAAGGAGCCATACCAATACTAGACTAAAAGTTGTTATTATACGCAAACTCCACCAATGGAAGATGCTCTTCCCATGTACCTCCAAAATCTAAGATACATAGCCTCAAAAGGTCTTCTAGAACACGATTCACCCTCTCGGTCTGGCCGTCCGTCTGAGGATGATATGCGGTGCTCAAACACAACTGAGTCCCCACTGCTTCTTGCAAACTTTTCCAAAACTCGCTAGTGAAGATAGGATCTCGATCACTCACTATGCTAGAAGGTACCCCATGCAATCGAACTATCTCTCGAAGGTAAACTGAAGCTAGCCATGGAGCAGTCCTCTTGCTCTTCACGGGTATGAAATGGGCGCTCTTAGTAAGTCTGTCTACCACAACCCAAATTCCCGTATTACCCTTCCTCGATCTCGGTAACCCATCAATAAAATCCATCGAGACGCTATCCCACTTCCATTACGGAACTTCCAATGGGTGAAGCAACCCACCGGGTTTCTTTTGCTTCGCTTTCACTTGTTGGCACACCAAGCATCTAGCGACATACTCGACCACATCTTTCTTCATACCGGCCCAAAAGAAAACTCGCTTCATGTCTTGGTACATCTTGTCCCCACCGGGATGAATGGTCATCTTTGAACGATGTGCATCATCAAGAATAGCCTTCCTCAAACCCTCGTCTTGCGGTACACAAAGTCTGCCGTCTCTACGCAAGCACCCCCTATCGTCTAGGGTATACCTACTCAAATGGCTGGACGACTCCCCCCTTATGAGCCTCTTTACCAACTCAACCAACTGTGGGTCGTCCCGCTGTGCCTCGCCAATCCGTCCCAAAAGAGTAGGTCTGACCTCTAAGGATGCTAGCAAACCGGGTATAAAGTCAACGGAAGGTCTGAAATCAAACATCGAGATAAATTCCAAGCTTCGTCGTTCCACGAACAATGGACTCCAGGACAACCTTTTTCTGCTTAAGGCGTCTGCCACCACGTTACCCTTGCCAGGGGTATACGCTATCTCGAAATCATAGGATGCTAAGAACTCCATCCACCTTTGCTGTCTCAAGTTCAAATCCTGCTGAGAAAACAAGTACTTCAATGATTTGTGGTCAGTGAACAATTCGAACCTCTCTCCAAGAAGATAATGGCGCCAAGTCTTAAGCGCAAAACAATAGCGGCCAACTCTAAATCATGGGTTGGGTAATTTTTATCATGCTTTCTCAACTGCCTTCCCCCATAGGCTATTACCCTTCCCTCTTGCATTAAGACTGTGCCTAGTCCTGTCCCACAAGCATCGGTATAAACAACAAATGGCTTACTCCCATCTGGCAACACTAAGACTGGAGCTGTGGTTAAAGCTCTCTTTAACCGTTGGAACGCATCATCACAATCTAAGTCCCATGCGAAGACTAGATTCTTCTTCGTCAAGCGAGTTAATGGGGTTGATATCTTCGTGAAGTCCTTGATAAACTTCCTATAGTAGCCAGCAAACCCCAAGAAACTCCTCACCTCGGTAGCATTCTTCGGAACCTTCCAATCTTGGATGGACACTACCTTCGACGGATCCACAGCTATCCCTTCCTTAGAGACCACGTGCCCCAAGAACCGCACTTCCTTCCTCCAAAAGTGACATTTAGAGAATTTAGCCTTAAGGCTATGCGCTCGAAGAGTCTCTAATACTTCCCTAAGATGTTGGGCATGCTCTTCTTCACTCTTAGAAAAGACTAAGATGTCATCCACAAAGACCATCACGAACTTATTAAGGTACTCCCTGAACATCCTACTCATCAAATCAACAAAGTATGCAGGGGCGTTCGTCAAACCAAATGGCATCACAAGCCACTCATAGAAACCATCCGGAGTCCTAAAGGTAGACTTGTCTATGCTATCCTCAGCCACCCTCAACTGATGAAACCCCGTGGCTAAGTCCAACTGCGAAAACACTGAGGCGCCAACCAACTGATCAAAAAGATCATCAATCCTCGGCAATGGGTGTCTATTCTTCTTTGTGAGCTTGTTGAGTTCTCTATAGTCTACACAAAGTCTGAGGGACCCATCCGCCTTCGTGGCAAAAACTACTGGAGCACCCCACTCCGATATACTTCGTCCTATGAACCCCTTCTCAAGCAACTCCCCTACTTGCTTATGGAGTTCCCTCCTCTCACGAGGAGCCATGTGGCGCACTGGAAAAGATACTGGCTTAGCATTGTCCATCAGATATATTCGGAAGTCTACCTCCCGCTTCGGAGGTAAGCCCTTCACCTCCTCAAACACATCCGAGTACTCCCGGACCACTCTAACAGATCGCAAACTCTCGACCGAAGCGTCAAGCGATTCAAGATAACTTAGCATAACAGAATCCATGGGATTACAAGAGATCTCAAGAGTGTTCCCCAAGTGGGTCATGAGCCTAACAACTCTCGTTTCGCATTCAAGAACGGCACCATTACTGGATAACCAGTCCATGCCCAAAATCAACCCATAGCCCGTGAAGCCCAAAACAAAAGCATCACATCTAAACTCAACGCTAAGTATAGAAATCTTCAAACCCAAACATATCATGGACAAATAAGTGGAGCCCCCAATTGGGTTTGAAACAACCAAGGGATCATCTACTATACTGGTGTCTAAGTACAGTGACTCAGCTAATGATGATGAGATAAACGAATGCGATGCGCCAGAGTCAAACAAAGTACGGATAGGATGATCAAACAGAAAAACCAGACTTTCAACGGAAATAGTTCTACCTCTTTCCTGAATCGGTGGAACCGCGAGAGCCTGAACTTGCCCCCTTGCTTGACCTGGTGCCATAAGAACTTGCACCTGTCCCCCTGAGGTAGATCCCGTCATCTGCCCCTTCTTAGGGCAGTCCTTCACTAGATGCCCTGCTTCGCCACAGTGGAAGCAGCCCGTCTTCTTCTTCTTCCGACAATCTTTGCTTAGGTGGCCTGGTGTCCCGCAATTGAAGCACTTTTTCTTTCCCTTGCCACCGTTGCTTTTCCCACCCTTGTTTTGCTGTTGCTGTTGAGGTCTCTTCTGATCTCCTTTCTTCTCGGGTGCCTTATTAGCATTGGGACCCTTCTCTTCCTCATGCATGAGTGCCATGTCTACTAGCTTCTCAAAGGTGGCCCCCATAGGGATGTGAGTCATAGCTAATCCATGCATTGGTTCATTCAAGCCCTTAACGAACCTCAAAGCCTTCTTCTCTGGTGTATTCACCATGTATATGCCAAATCTTGCTAGCTGATTAAACTTGTTGACATATTCCTTCACTGATAGGTTTCCTTGCTTTAGAGTCAAGAACCTTTCCATATACAGATTTTCTTCCGCCCTTGAAAGAAACTTTGCCACAAACCTTTGTCTGAAATCCGCCCAAGAGTCAACAGGGCGCTCTCCATTAGTGACCTCCCACCAGAATGAGGCCTCTCCCTTCATTAACCAAGCAGCTAACTTGACTTTCTGTAACACCCCACCTCCGCCAGGGTGGCTCTTGCAAGCACTCTGACTTTGGAGGGGCGTTTGAATCAGGTAAACATGCATAATGATATATCAAGGCAGAACAAGAACATGTGTATATATGAAAACAAAGTAAATAAGATAAGTAAAACAGCGGAAGATTTCAAACTATTTCAAAACAAGTCTGGTACAACATAATGTCAACTTTCCAAATACACAAGTCTAGAAAAAAACAACATCACTGAAAAACTGAAATACATAAGTACTGTCCCCAAAATAAGTGATAACCATAGCTAGCTTCATGTCAAGACCGTACATGAGCTAAAATCCCACAAGCAAGCGATCAGAAATCCAAGCTAAGCTCCAATATTCCCTCCCTGAGAACCTGGGGGGAAACGGAAGAAAAGAGGCGAAAGAAAACAGGTCAGTCAAAAAGACTGAGTAAGCCCTACTACAATCAATGTAAACTGATAAAGTTAACTGGCATGAGAAGCAGGGATGATCATAAGGATAACAACGTACTAGCATGATGATTAACTAACAAGGTAGATAAAGGTGTCATCGCATAATCAGGTTTAAGGTTTTGCACCACAGGTGTACTAGCAAACTAACATGACTTGAATAAACGAGTATTGATCCCTTGGCCCAAGCTTTGGCCCAATAACATGAAGTGACCCTAATACGAGGTCCAATAACATGAAGTGACCCTAATACGAGGTCCAATAACATGAAGTGACCCTAATACGAGGTCCAACCAAACGGTCTAATCGATCGGCTCCCTAAGCCTAACTCGTCACGTGTTGGTGTCAATACGGCCCAAACATAATTGTAGTCAGACTGTGCCGGGTCTCCCGTCGGGTGTATCAAGCCCTAGGGTGTCAACCCCTGGACACCATAAACATAAGTGCACAGTCTCGATCTACTGGTACCCGTGCATGTTTTCCCCGGCTCCGGACTACATGCACGACCATAGTCCGTCCGGAACTACACCGGCGTACCACTCTGCCGTCGTTTTTGGTCACTTACCTCAAGTCTAGTAATCGTGCCCCCACCCTAGCCTAGTCCCTAGGGTCTTAATGATACAAACTTGGGATTACTGCTGGAGTGGACCCCCATTGCTAGGATTTTCTAGTGGGTTAAGTACGGTTTAACCCTCTTGCTAATCATGGATTAACTTGGTTAAGTGTAACGATGAGTTCACGACTTAACCCTGATTAATCTACCAAGCCCAAATTGGTTAAGTATTAAGTGGACCATGACTTAACCCTAATCATGAGGCATTAATTAATTAATGTGCCTTAACCTCTCACATTAGACTTTGTTGCGGTTACTAGTTAAGCCGGGCGGGTCCGGGTAGCTTTACACCACAACTTGGTCTAACCTCGGGTTCAAGGTACAACATGACCAACTTCTCACATTGGGTCCTATTGTTTGTAGCAACTAGTTAAGCCGGTCGGTTCCGGGTAGGTTTACGCTACAAACTCAACCCAACCTCGAGTTGGTCACACTTATCTTTTCTAAGTGTCATGTCCATCATGTTTCCAAAACATATTACAAATTTTCAAGCATTTGGGTAGACCTAACTTAATAGGTAAATTCCCAATGGGTAGACCTAACTTAATAGGTAAATTCCCAATCTTATGTTTTTATGTCTTTTAAGTTTACCCAACCCCAAATGCAATCCCATCGCTTACATATCGCAATAGCGCATAAAGGATAGAAAGATGGAACTTGGCATAATCATGAAATAAAGGTGTTGAAGCCACAAGTTTAACATGGTGGCATATGAAATGTACATATGTTCATATACTTGCATATTACATTTTTAGGCCTCAAAAGCATGCATAAAACCAAACTTAGCATATTGGTGATACATGGTGATAAATGACATGTAGAAATGGCCATAAGTTCGGATTTAGCCTCACATGCAAGTTATCATAAGGGATATGATAACTTACATGTTGCCAAATTGCAACCTTTAGCATAAAGCTTGAAGCTTTAAGCTCATAAACCCAAGATAAGCTTGCATAACATGATAACATGAGCAAAATGATCAACACAAACTTGCATAACATAACTTGCATATCATATGGCAAACTTTCATATCATAACATAGCAAACTTGCATAACATAACATGATAAACTTGCATATCATAACATGGCAAACTTGCATAACATAACATGATAAACTTGCATATCATAACATGGCAAACTTGCATAACATAACATGATAAACTTGCATATCATAACATGGCATACTTGCATAACCTAACATGATAAACTTACATATCATAATGATCAAACACAACTTGCATCATTCATTAACTTTAGAGTCTAAATATGAAAGTAGAAAAGGGCTTACAATGCTTATGAAGACACAAAAATATGACAAAGCCCTTATGCAATCAATTAAACCCAAAATGCAAGCTCCAATAGAAAAACCCTTGAGCAAAAATGATCAAAACCCTTGCTTTATGATGTAAATATGGAAACTTGACTTGAATGCAAGCTAATGATGCTCATACAAGCTTAAAAACACTTGTATGCATGGAAAATCTCTCATAAAAATTTATTTAGGAATTTTATGAAGAGAGTGGAGGCCATGAGAGGAATGATTTTTCCATAGTTTAGTTGTATGAATGAATAATGATGATTTAGGGTTAGGTTAGGGGCTTATTTATAGAGATTAGGACTTGTTTTAGCCTTAGGATTAAACCCTAGTTCCAATCTCAGCCCTTAAAACCGAATCTGGCCCAAAAACCTAACCAAAACCCCAAAATGGTGCACCAGGCAAAACTGCCCGGCTGGACCAAGTCGACAGCCAAGTCGACAGGGCTGTCGACTTGGGTCCAACCAAGTCGACTCCCAAGTCGACAGGGCTGTCGACTTGGGTACTCTGGCGGGAATTTTCCCGCCTGCGCCCAACTGCCCTAATTTCCAAATTCAAACTTGAATTTGAAATCTGTTTTTACTTTGAAATTTTCTGAAAACTCCGTTGGGCCTTAATCGGGTCATACGGACTCGGATTTTCGAAAACTCGGACTCTATTTTGCGTATTTTTCCGAGACGAACGCAATGGCATAGCCCGTTTCCCTTGATTCAGATTTATAAATTAGATTCTGCCTCAATTTATGTTATAACAGGTTATTGAAAATACGGGTTGTTACATTCTCCCCTCCTTAAAGGATTTCGTCCCCGAAATCTTCAAGTTGGGAAGAACGTATCCTACCATCCAATCATCCATCTACTCAAAACATCATCCACGAGCAATCATTGTCCTTACAGGATTCTAAATGTTGTATGAACATATGCAAAGGTGTGTGTATATGTACTTATCTAATGCAAGTATCATCAATGCAAATTATGTTAGTGAAATGAATCCATATGTATGCAATTCCTAACATAATGTATAACATCTATATGTGTGCACATAACATACATCCATATGCAACATCCATGTGATAACACAAAAATTTTCATCCATGAATAAGCGTAAACACTCATGCATATGCAATATGAGGAGTGTGTGAGCCGATCTAGTGCCTAACGTGTATAATGCATCCACGAGTAACCACTTCCAAACACTTGCAACCACTTGCAACCATCAAGCATAACATGTTTCAAACACATGTTTCATCCAAAGGGTTTCTACCTAAGGTTCTCATGACAAGATTAACACGATAAACTAGATAAACATGGATAGCAAAGAGAAAGATATGCTAACAAAGAAAAGAGATTGAGAGTGTACCCTCAAAAAGGAATGGATAAAGCCCACGCATCTTCTCCTCGGTTTCCCAAGTTGCGTCTTCTTCGGCTTCACCCCATTGAACCTTCACCAACTTGACCTCTCGATTCCTTAGCTTCTTGGTCTCCGTCCCCAAGATACGAATCGGAGCTCTCCTCAAGGTAGCCTCTTTCTTCACTTCCACATCTTTCAGAACACTTGGCTCAACAACCTCTGCTGATTCATGTAAACACTTCCGGAGATGCGAGACATGAAAAACATCGTGTACTCCGGCAAGCTTCTCGGGCAACTCCACTCTATAAGCCATCTGCCCGATCCTCTCTATAATAGGGAATGGTCCAACAAACCTCGGTGCTAACTTCCCAACGGCTCCAAATCGGACCACATTACGCAAAGGAGAAACCTTCACGAAAACCATATCCCCAGCATCAAACTCCAAATCAGTTCTTCGCTTATCAGCATAGGATTTCTGTCGGTCTTGGGCCGCTTTCATCCGTCTCCGAATCAACTCGACCTTCTCGGATGTATCTCTGATCATATCAGGCCCAAGTATAAGCTCATCTGTAGTCTCCCACCAACATGTAGGCGACTTGCACGGCCTCCCATATAAAGCTTCAAATGGTGCCATCCCTATACTTGCCTGATAACTGTTATTATATGCAAACTCAACAAGAGGAAGATGGTCTTCCCAAGTACCACCAAAATCCAGAATACAAAGTCTCAACAGATCCTCGAGTACCCTATTCACCCTTTCGGTTCGACCGTCCGTCTGTGGGTGATAATCCGTACTTAGATTCAACCTCGTGCCCATAGCTTCTTGCAAGCTATTCCAGAACTGACTTGTAAAGATTGGGTCACGGTCACTGACTATACTAGAAGGGACTCCATGTAGTCTCACAATCTCACGAAGATATACAGACGCTAGCCAAGATGCGGTCCTCTTGCTCTTCACTGGAATGAAATGAGCACTCTTCGTAAGTCTATCCATAATAACCCAAATGCTCGTATTCCCTTTCCTTGACCTTGGTAGCCCATCGATAAAATCCATGGAAATACTCTCCCACTTCCATAGTGGAACGTCTAGAGGATGTAATAGCCCACCGGGCTTCTTCGACTCGGCCTTAACTTGCTGGCAAATGATACATCTAGAGACAAACTCTGCCACATCCTTCTTCATCCCAGGCCAAAAGAAAATGCGCTTCATATCTTTATACATCTTATCTCCGCCCGGATGTATAGTCAATTTAGAGCGATGCGCTTCCTCAAGGACTTTTCTTACTAAATCTTCTACCATTGGAACACATAACCTTCCGTCTCTCCTCAGCCAACCCTTGTCATCAATAGAATATCGAGCGAGATGACTAGACGCCTCTCCTCGAATCAGCTTATCCATAATCTCAACTATCTGAGGGTCTTCTCTCTGCGAAGCCCCAACTTGATCAAGAAGGGTAGGTCTGAGTTCCAGAGATGCTAAAGAACCGGTGATCGACTCAATCGCCAAAGAGAAATCAAAGGTTGCCACATACTCTAAATTCTTCATCTCAACGAATAGAGGACTCAGAGTCAACCTTTTTCTACTCAATGCATCTGCTACCACATTCCCCTTGCCAGGGGTATAAGCTATCTCAAAATCGTAGGACGCTAAGAATTCCATCCATCTTTGTTGCCTCAGATTCAGATCCTTCTGAGAAAAGAGATACTTCAATGACTTGCGATCGGTATAAAGCTCAAATCTTTCGCCCAGAAGATAATGGCGCCAAGCCTTGAGTGCATATACTATTGCTGCCAACTCTAAGTCATGAGTGGGATAATTCTTCTCATGCACTTTGAGTTGTCTACCGCTAAAGCATATCACTCTTCCTTCTTGCATCAGAACAGCTCCTAACCCCGTGCCACATGCATCGGTGTATACTGTAAATAACTTCCCTCCATCGGGCAAAGCTAGAACAGGTGCTGATGTGAGAGCTCTCTTGAGCCTCTGAAAAGCAAGCTCGCATTCTATGCTCCAAGCAAAAACTAAATTCTTCTTCGTCAATTTAGTGAGAGGAGCGGAAATATTCGCGAAGTCCTTGATGAACTTCCGGTAAAAGCCTGCAAGACCTAGAAAACTTCTCACTTCGGTTGCATTCCTTGGAGTCTTCCAATCCTGAACTGCAACTACCTTAGCGGGATCCACCGCTAAGCCTTGCTTAGATACTATATGCCCAAGGAATCTAACTTCCCTTCTCCAAAAGTGACACTTGGAGAACTTGGCCTTCAACTGATGCGCTCTAAGCGTATCCATCACCTCCACGAGATGCCTTGTGTGCTCTTCCTCATCCTTAGAGAAGATCAGAATATCATCTACGAAGACCACGAAAAACTTTTTCAAGAACTCCCTGAACACCCTACTCATCAAGTCCACGAAATATGCGGGTGCATTAGTCAAGCCGAACGGCATGACAAGCCATTCGAAGAATCCATCTGGCGTTCTGAACGCAGTCTTGTCTATACTATCTTCAGCTACCCTAAGCTGATGGAATCCAGTAGCAAGATCAAGCTGAGAGAAAACAGAAGCACCGACAAGCTGGTCAAAGAGATCATCAATCCTCGGTAACGGGTGTCTGTTCTTCTTAGTCATCTTATTCAACTCTCGATAGTCAACACAAAGTCAGAGAGAACCATCTGCCTTGGTAGCAAATACCACAGGCGCACCCCATTCAGATATACTTCGTCTAATGAAGTTCTTCTCAAGCAACTCCTTCACTTGCTTACTTAGCTCCCGCCTTTCACGCGGAACCATGTACCGAACGGGCAAAGAAACCGGCTTTGCATTATCCACCAGGTAAATGCGGAAATCAATCTCTCGCTTAGGGAGCAACCCCCTAACTTCATCGAAAACATCCGGATACTCTCGAACCACTCTCACAGACTGAAGAGTTTCCATTGACGAGTCGAGTGATTCAAGATAGCACAACATGACGGGACCTCTCGGATTACAAGAAATTTCTAAGGTGTTTCCGAGGCGAGTCACGAGCCTCACAACCCTATGCTCACAATCAAGGATGGCACCATATCTGGACAACCAATCCATGCCCAATATCAATCCGTATCCCCTAAAACCAAGAACATAAGCACTACACAAGAACTCTACACTCAGTATAGAGATCCTCAAATCCCCACATATCATAGACAGATGGGCGGAACCCCCAATAGGATTTGAGACACAGACGGGATCCTCTACCAAGCTAGTACTAAGGTGCAAACTATCAACAAGATCAGATAAGTTAAAGCTATGCGATGCACCAGAATCAAACACGGTACGAACTGGAAAATCAGAAATATATACAAGGCTCTCAACAGAAATGCTACCTCGATCGGGAACTGGAGCGGCATTGAGAGCATGAACTTGCCCTCCTGAAGGTCGAGCACGCTGAGTCTGACCCTGGCCTTGCCCTTGCTTCTTCGGGCAATCCTTACTGAAATGTCCAGTCTCACCGCAGAAAAAGCATTCACCATTCTTCCTTTTCCTCTTCTTACAATCCTTAATAAGATGCCCAACTGAACCGCAATAATGGCACTTCCCCTTGTTGTTCTTGCCCTTGTTATTGTTTCCCTTGTTGCCTTGACTCTTGTTCTTGTTCTGATTGCCTTGACTGCTCTGACCACTTGGATTACCCTGATTTCCTTTCCACTGGGAATCAGTCTTCTTGACTTGAGTATCATTCAACTTGGTTTCTTTCTTGACATCTCCCTGAAGTAACGCCATATCAACCAATCTCTCAAACGTGGCCCCATGGGGAATATGTGACATAGCCAATCCCTGCAACGGCTCATTCAAACCTCTAGCAAAACGAAGAGCCTTCTTCTGAGGAGTATTCACCATATCCAAGCCAAAACAAGCTAACTGATTGAACTTGTTCACATATTCTTTGACAGACATATCTGCTTGTTTCAAAGTTATGAACCTCACCATTTGCAGATTCTCCTCAGCAGAAGATAGAAACTTAAGCACGAACCTTGCCCTGAAATCGGCCCAAGTCTCAACAGGCCTAGTACCATTGGTGACTTCCCACCAATAAACGGCTTCATCCTTCATAAGCCAAACCGCCAACAAGATCTTCCTATGATCGTCTAACCCAAAGATAGCAAATAAATCCTCTGTCTCTTTCAACCAATTTCTGGCCTCTACAAAAGTCTCATTGCCTTGAAAGTTCTTGCCACCCATTACTTTGAAGTCTTTGCAAGTCTTTGCGAAGTCCGCTTGAGGATGCTGAGTGGGAGGAGGAAGAGGAACCTCAGCGACAGGAGGAGGAGGAACATTAACTACCGGAGGAGGAGGAGGAACATCTGCGGGGCCGGCTTCGGTCGCCCTAGCCTCCAAAAGTCTCCTATACCAAACAGGTACGTGTACTCCCTCCGGAATAGCAAAGTTATCGGCCATACTGAAAACAAAGAAAAAGACAGATTCAGAATGGAGAAAAACGAAGGAATTTTTTTGCTAATGGCTTTTTGGGGAATAGGCTTTAAAATAAACTAGACTTTTCTTTGGAAAATACTTTATACTTGGTTTTGAAAATAGTTTTCCAAAAGTTTTTAAAAACCTTTTTGTTCCTTCTCGTAAACCATATGCTCTGATACCAAATGTAACACCCCACCTCCGCCAGGGTGGCTCTTGCAAGCACTCTGACTTTGGAGGGGCGTTTGAATCAGGTAAACATGCATAATGATATATCAAGGCAGAACAAGAACATATGTATATATGTAAACAGAGTAAATAAGATAAGTAAAACAGTGGAAGATTTCAAACTATTTCAAAACAAGTTTGGTACAACATAATGTCAACTTTCCAAATACACAAGTTTAGAAAAAAACAACATCACTGAAAAACTGAAATACATAAGTACTATCCCCAAAATAAGTGATAGCCATAGCTAGCTTCATGTCAAGACCGTACATGAGCTAAAATCCCACAAGCAAGCGATCAGAAATCCAAGCTAAGCTCCAATATTCCCTCCCTGAGAACCTGGGGGGAAACGGAAGAAAAGAGGCAAAAGAAAACAGGTCAGTCAAAAAGACTGAGTAAGCCCTACTACAATCAATGTAAACTGATAAAGTTAACTGGCATGAGAAGCAGGGATGATCATAAGGATAACAACGTACTAGCATGATGATTAACTAACAAGGTAGATAAAGGTGTCATCGCATAATCAGGTTTAAGGTTTTGCACCACAGGTGTACTAGCAAACTAACATGACTTGAATAAACGAGTATTGATCCCTTGGCCCAAGCTTTGGCCCAATAACATGAAGTGACCCTAATACGAGGTCCAATAACATGAAGTGACCCTAATACGAGGTCCAATAACATGAAGTTACCCTAATACGAGGTCCAACCAAACGGTCTAATCGATCGGCTCCCTAAGCCTAACTCGTCACGTGTTGGTGTCAATACGGCCCAAACATAATTGTAGTCAGACTGTGCCGGGTCTCCCGTCGGGTGTATCAAGCCCTAAGGTGTCAACCCCTGGACACCATAAACATAAGTGCACAGTCTCGATCTACTGGTACCCGTGCATGTTTTCCCCGGCTCCGGACTACGTGCACGACCATAGTCCGTCCGGAACTACACCGGCGTACCACTCTGCCGTCGTTTTTGGTCACTTACCTCAAGTCCAGTAATCGTGCCCCCACCCTAGCCTAGTCCCTAGGGTCTTAATGATACAAACTTGGGATTACTGCTGGAGTGGACCCCCATTGCTAGGATTTTCTAGTGGGTTAAGTACGGTTTAACCCTCTTGTTAATCATGGATTAACTTGGTTAAGTGTAACGATGAGTTCACGACTTAACCCTGATTAATCTACTAAGCCCAAATTGGTTAAGTATTAAGTGGACCATGACTTAACCCTAATCATGAGGCATTAATTAATTAATGTGCCTTAACCTCTCACATTAGACTTTGTTGCGGTTACTAGTTAAACCGGGCGGGTCCGGGTAGCTTTACACCACAACTTGGTCTAACCTCGGGTTCAAGGTACAACATGACCAACTTCTCACATTGGGTCCTATTGTTTGTAGCAACTAGTTAAGCCGGTCGGTTCCGGGTAGGTTTACGCTACAAACTCAACCCAACCTCGAGTTGGTCACACTTATCTTTTCTAAGTGTCATGTCCATCATGTTTCCAAAACATATTACAAATTTTCAAGCATTTGGGTAGACCTAACTTAACAGGTAAATTCCCAATGAGTAGACCTAACTTAATAGGTAAATTCCCAATCTTATGTTTTTATTTCTTTTAAGTTTACCCAACCCCAAACGCAATCCCATCGCTTACATATCGCAATAGCGCATAAAGGATAGAAAGATGGAACTTGGCATAATCATGACATAAAGGTGTTGAAGCCACAAGTTTAACATGGTGGCATATGAAATGTACATATGTTCATATACTTGCATATTACATTTTTAGGCCTCAAAAGCATGCATAAAACCAAACTTGGCATATTGGTGATACATGGTGATAAATGACATGTAGAAATGGCCCTAAGTTCGCATTTAGCCTCACATGCAAGTTATCATAAGGGATATGATAACTTACATGTTGCCAAAATGCAACCTTTAGCATAAAGCTTGAAGCTTTAAGCTCATAAACCCAAGATAAGCTTGCATAACATGATAACATGAGCAAAATGATCAACCCAAACTTGCATAACATAACTTGCATATCATATGGCAAACTTGCATATCATAACATAGCAAACTTGCATAACATAACATGATAAACTTGCATATCATAACATGGCAAACTTGCATAACATAACATGATAAACTTGCATATCATAACATGGAAAACTTGCATAACATAACATGATAAACTTGCATGTCATAACATGGCATACTTGCATAACCTAACATGATAAACTTACATATCATAATGATCAAACACAACTTGCATCATTCATTAACTTTAGAGTCTAAATATGAAAAGTAGAAAAGGGCTTACAATGCTTATGAAGACACAAAAATATGACAAAGCCCTTATGCAATCAATTAAACCCAAAATGCAAGCTCCAATAGAAAAACCCTTGAGCAAAAATGATCAAAACCCTTGCTTTATGATGTAAATATGGAAACTTGACTTGAATGCAAGCTAATGATGCTCATACAAGCTTAAAAACACTTGTATGCATGGAAAATCTCTCATAAAAATTTATTTAGGAATTTTATGAAGAGAGTGGAGGCCATGAGAGGAATGATTTTTCCATAGTTTAGTTGTATGAATGAATAATGATGATTTAGGGTTAGGTTAGGGGCATATTTATAGAGATTAGGACTAGTTTTAGCCTTAGGATTAAACCCTAGTTCCAATCTCAGCCCTTAAAACCGAATCTGGCCCAAAAACCTAACCAAAACCCCAAAATGGTGCACCAGGCAAAACTGCCCGGCTGGACCAAGTCGACAGCCAAGTCGACAGGGCTGTCGACTTGGGTCCAACCAAGTCGACTCCCAAGTCGACAGGGCTGTCGACTTGGGTACTCTGGCAGGAATTTTCCCGCCTGCGCCCAACTGCCCTAATTTCCATATTCAAACATGAATTTGAAGTCTGTTTTTACTTTGAAATTTTCTGAAAACTCCGTTGGGCCTTAATCGGGTCATACGGACTCCGATTTTCGAAAACTCGGACTCTATTTCGCGTATTTTTCCGAGACGAACGCAATGGCATAGCCCGTTTCCCTTGATTCAGATTTATAAATTAGATTCTGCCTCGATTTATGTTATAACAGGTTATTGAAAATACGGGTTGTTACACTTTCTTTCCTTCTTCCATCTAAAAGATATCTATCAACTCTTCCACTTCCTTAAGCCAATCTCTAGCTTCCACAAAAGTTTCTGATCCTTGAAAAGGTTTCCCTGTCATAGCCTTAAATTCCTTGCAAGTCTTAGCAAAAGTATCCGTGCGAGGAGGAGGAGGGGGAGGAAGATCGGGTGCTACTATTGGTGGAGGAACATTTGCTGGACCCGCAGTGGCGACCCTAGCCTCCATCAATCTCCTATACCATACTGGTATCGTCACACCCTCCGGAAAGTTAAAATCCTCAGCCATGCTGAAACGAAAAAGGAAAGATTCAAAACGGAGAATTCGAATGATAAAGATATGGCTATTGGGGATTATGCTTTTCTTTCAAAAACTTTTCTCTTAAAAGACATGTTTTTGAAAATACTTCTTTCAAAAATGTTTTTAGGAAAATAGTTTTCTAAAAATTTTATCTGTTCCGGTAACCTTCAACTCTGATACCACGTGTAACACCCCACACCCACTAAGGTCACTCACTAAGGGAATGCCTTAACTTCGGTGGAGTATTTTAAGTGAATATAGAACAGAAAAATTACATCAAGACAGATATAAATAATACTTGAAATCTAAAACATCATTTCATTGCAGCGGAAGATAAACATGTTTGGTTACATATCAAAACCAACTAAAACAAGAGTCAAGTACTAAATATCCATCCTGGTAAAACATAAGTACATAATCCCACTACATAACTAATAGCCATAATAGAAAAGATAAGCTGGGCTTTACATCACGGTCCAAGCTCCAAAAGATAGATAAAGCAATCTGATCAAAGCCCACTAGTGCTAGGCCTACTCTGAGAACCTGAGGGTTGGGAAAAAGATAAAAACAACGGGGTCAGACATAAGTCTGAGTGAGCCATATAACTTTAACAATACAATCATTAAAGTAATTAGGGTATGATATAAACTTGGTACGGTGATGACTGGGGATAAAGGACTACACTAAGCAGCCAACTAGACATAGGATGAACTAAGATAACGGTAAAGACGCATCCACCCACCCAAGGGTAATTACTAACTGCACCACACCAGTCATTCCTACTTAAAGGTTGATCCCACCCAAGGACTTAGAAAATATAACTAGTAGTTTCTTGTACCCCTAGCTGACCACATAGGTGCCGTCTGCCCCTATCTCCACTAGGTGTACCCACTACTCCCCAAGCAACCGGCTCCCTACCGTAGATACCCGTGCTGGCCCCACAGTGGGGTGTATCACTCCCCAAAGTGGCAACCCGATACAACCAATGGTGCACGGCTTATACCTACACGATGCAACAACGTCTTAACTACCAGCCCGGGTCCACACACGCATATGAAACCCGTTGGACTTGCGTTGCCACCGCTAACCCGTTTTGGTCTCTTATAGTCAAGCCCAGTACGCGTGTCCCGTCCTCGACATGGGTCGAGCCCAATAAGATACATATGGGTTACTGGTTGAAATGGGCCCCCACAAGCTACCAACCTAAGCTTGTCTTTTTTTCTAGTGCATCCCACTTAACCCTTTAATCATGTTTAATTACATGTTTCCACTTGGTTAAGTATTCTAATCGTATTTTCTATTGCCACCCAAGGCAACCCACTAGATTTCCACATGCCACCCAAGGCACTTACTTGATTTGCACATGCCACCCAAGGCACCCACTTAACCCCTCATGCCCCACTACATGCTTATCTATTTAAGTGTTTCTTAATTGATTAAGAACGTAATCTTTGTAAAGACCTCTCACATTAGACTGTCTTTTATGGCAGCTGGATATGCCAGTCGGTTCCGTGCAGCCTTACGCCATAACAGAGTCTAACCTCGTGTCTTTACACTTGTCACGTATTTAGTTTATGCCTAAGACCTCTCACATTGGGCCAATCATTTGTAGCCTCTGGATTTGCCGGTCGGTTCCGGGCAGTCTTATGGTACAAAAGGGTCCAACCTCGTGTCTTGGTCGATTAATTACACCAAATTAATCACCCCCATAATTTGTATTAATTATCCCTAATTAATTACGAATTTAACGATGTACATAATTGACTCAATTATGTCCATCCACTTTATGGTATGCGTAATCATACCAACTTCACACCATTTTATTATCATGAATATTAACCCCATCGTTTCCCACATAATACGCTAACATGACATACTTAAAAGGGAAGATTCATCACAAATACAATGGGTTCAACTTAGCATAACATTAGAATCAACATGGGTTATAAAGGTGTCAACTTGCATATATGACCATAGCATCAAACCCAACTAGCATAAATAATCAACCCAACTTGCATGAATCACATATGTCATAAAGAGGGTAACTTGCATAAGTTACTTATGTCATACAAAGGGGTAAACTTGCATATATATGTGTCACATATAAAGGGGTTAACTTGCATATGTATGCATCTCATACAAAGGTGTAAACTTGTACATGTTACTTGCATATAATCAAACACCAAACTTGCATAACATGTCATATATGAACTTGCATATAATCAAACACAAAACTTGTATAACATGTCATATATGAACTTGCATATAATCAAACACCAAACTTGCATAACATGTCATATATGAACTTGCATATAATCAAACACCAAACTTGCATAACATGGTGTCATAATGGATCAATGTTTATCATAGCGATTTGCATAACTAGCATCATGAACACATAGCATAAAACTTGCATAACTAGCATCATGAACATATAGCATAAAACTTGCATAACTAGCATCATGAACTCATAGCATATGACTTGCATAACTTGCATAACATCATGAACACATATTATATGACTTGCATAACATCATGAACACATAGCATATGATAACATAACTTGCATTGATCCACATACATAACCATAACCTCATTATATCCTATCATAATTAGTTTAGCAATTGCTTGCTTAAGGCATAGAAACTCACAACTTGTTGATTAGCACTCCTATGAAGATGATTAAGTTGCTAGAGTTGATTAGAAGTTGATTTGAGAAGCTATCTTCCTCTTTAATTTGTTGGTGGCTCCTTCTAGTTGCATTTTGACGGCATAACGACATTGTATCTATTTTTACTATGGATTAGGGTAGTCTTAGGGTGTATTTATAGATTTAGGATGTAGGTTAGGCCCTTAGATTAACCCTAGATTAGGTTAGAGCCGTCAGATTTCGTCACAAGCCCCAAAACACAGCCCAAATCCCTTCAGATTGCACCCAGGCCAAACTGACCGACAGGGTGGGTCGACCCCTGGGTCGACACATGGGTCGACCCCTTGGGGGGGTCGACACCCATGTCGACCCTAGTGTCGACACCCTCTGTCTGGCGGGAATTTTCCCGCCTCTTCTGAAATTTGAAATTTGAATATTTTAAATCTGTTTTGAATTTTCTGAAACTTCGGATGGCCATAACTTCTTCATACGAAGTCCAAATCACGCAAACTCGGACTCTATCTCAACCAGAATTCCGAGACGAACACAATGGCGCAACCCGTTTCCCTTAATTCTCACGTTTGAGATTAATTATTCTTTAATTACTAAACATTAATATTAAGTGAAATTTGGGGTGTTACATTCGCAGCTTTTGACAATGGGGATTCATGCGTCTAGTTCGCATGCAGGCGGCATGTTTTATTTTCATTTCCACAATCTATTCTAATTTTGTTTTCTACCACAGATGAGTATTTTTCAACCACAATCAATCATTCTCAACCACAAACAATTCTGTCAACCATTCGTATTATTCACCAAATTTCACATCAACCAAATAATCCAAATAATATCACAACCAATAAATATCGTCCATGGTCTGTGGACGAGGGGAGTATATATATATATATATATATATATATATATATATATATATATTCGTATATAAATATATTTCAATTAACTTCAGTTCATTTCAATGTCATTTCATCGCATATATAGTTTTTTTACAACGCATATATAACTTATACATTGAACATACAGCTTATACAATGCTTATACATGAGGTGTACAATGCTTATATAACTCATACATCGACTATATAATTTATACATCGTTGTTTTCCATAACGTTTATAAATTAGAAATCTCACATTGGGTTCCACTCCACCAAAAATAGCAGAAGGTTCAGAAAAATATGCGGTCTCTTCTAGAATGTAGAAGACGTCCACACGAGTCCACTGTCTCTTATTTCACTGGATTTCGTCAACAAACAAAAAAGATATGATTTTTACAGTGAAATCAAAAACCGTAGCACTTTAAAGTGCTATAATATAGTTAAATTAAAAATAGTGGTATACCTTTCTGTTTTCTTCAAAACAAGGTTTGAAAATTTCTCGTTATTCGTAGCATGAGGTGACGATCGGGCGGCACAACGTGGAAGAGGGAGGACAGGGCTTCGCGGCGCAGGTGGTGGGGTCCACTTGGGTGGCAGAATCTGGTCGCGGCGGATGTCCAAAGGCGGCGCCTTCTCGAAGATGATTCGTCCTCCACGCTCAACGATAAACGATGCTCTTCACATGGATTTGAAGAGGAGGGGATAAGCTTCAAAATGGATCCAAGAGCGCTCGATTTCACTGAGAAACAGAGGAGAAATCAAGGGGGGAAACGGGGAGCAATATCTGCCAATCGTTCCTGAAGGGTGTCGGGGAAGAAGAAAGTGAAGTGGCCAATGAGATATTTTTGTTATTTATTTTTAAATTTCCAAAAATACCCTCCTTCACACACGAACCCCAATCCAGACCCAACGGCTGTCGACCCTAGCTAAATACCCCCATTCCGAACACAATGGGATATGTTTCAAAGGCCATTCAACTGTTTCAGTCTGTTTCCCTTCAAATTAAAATATAAAATATTCAATATTTGATTTGAACGTACATTTCAATTTGCTAGGTCCACATACTGATTCGAAAAATTCCTGAAAAATATCTCCAGCTATGTTTTGATGATAGGGTCCCAACAAAACTAGTTTCGTCGAATTCTGAGACCGTTTGGAAAATGGCCATTTTCTGGTCGATCCAATTTAACTGTAATTGACCAAAACACTTTTTTCTTTGCCACGCTCACATACTAGCCTCAAAAATTATGAAATTTGAAACCTAGCAATAACTTCACATCCCGAATCCAACAAAAGTTATTTCGTCGAATTCTGAGGTCATTTGCAAAATGTCTATTTTCAAGGGCGATATATAAATTCTATAGCGACCTTTCTGAAAATTCATTTGGCCATAACTTTTGACTCCCGCTACGAAACTTCGATTTTCCAGATTCATTAGAAAGATATTCACTAACAGATATAAATATTTTTGGTTTCACTAAAATCCGTTTTTATTTTGCACCGGTACAGTCAGTCAAAGTTTGAATTGAAATTTCGAAACTGCCGCGCCATTTCATGCCTTGTTTATAACTCAAATTAATTATATTCATTTTCAACATCGATTCAACCACACTTTTCATCGCTGTTATTTAAAATATTTATTTTAAATACTTAAAATTCACTAAAATAGCCAATTTAAAATTTTTAAACTAGTTCAGATTTTCCGGGTTATTACAATCTTCCCTACTTAAAACTTTTCGTCCCCGAAAAGGAACAAAGTCGAAAGTGGTTTGATTAACTAACTCTACTTTCAATCTGGCTTCCATTCTCCAACTTTTCAGTTTCTGAGAATTTTCAAATTCTTCAAAAATTTGGCTAACACCCTAAATTTTCGAAAAATTTCGCCATAACCTCCTTTGTACGGGAAGGGGTTTGGAAATTTATTGGGCCGCATTAGGTACCCAATAAATCCTATAAAGCATACACATATTTATAGTGATATATTCTGGTGTTTACAGGGGAGCGTGTATAGATAATAACTCCAGAGAATAAATTCTCGTCACCCTGTCTAAGCGTGAGGGAGTGTGTATTTTTAATTACTCTAGAGAATAAATTCTCGTTACCTCGTCCCGTGTGGGAAATAAATAATTCATGTGCCGTATCTAACAACTAGAGAGACGTGATTATTGTAAACTCCAGACCCGTGTGGGGTTTATATTAATCTTGCAATTTATCGTTACATTTTATATGGTCCATATCAGTCATCAGCTCAACCTGTAATATATAGTCATCGCCATACAAGCCTCTCGCTCGTATGGTAAATCTTCAACCTCGTCACACAAGCTCCAAATGCTTATGTGGTATATGATGAAGTATGCCTATCCTCAAGAAGTATGCCATGTAGTTTAGTTCAAAATTAATTGTTACTATCCTATGGCGACGTTTATTATTACACAAAGAACAACCAGCACTCCGCATCCAATGGCATTCACAGGAGTTGATATAATAATAAAATTGCGCATCCAACTCATTAAGGTTTACCTATTTGTCGAGCACGCAAATAAAATCTTTACTCATCAACTAATCCATTTACCTGTTCAAACATATATAATGCACATGTATATATTTTTTATCTATTTTCTATTCAGTTCAATGTGTGATTTAATCGAATAAATTCTACAATTCATTCTTTTATTGATTAAGTTAATTACCTTCTAATAATTTAATTAATCAAATCCACTATCACACAACACAAACATCAATCCATTTTATTTTTAACTTTTCAAAAATGTATCAATTAATTCCTATGCTCTTTTAAACCATTCAGACAATATAATTAAAAAGTTTACATCCATGCAAAGAAAACAGCAGCAAAGTAAAGAACAGAATGGAAATGCAAAATATGGTAGATGTACCTTGCACCAAAGTCAATCAGAGATATCCACCCTGCACTTAGGATAGGCTTTCTTAACGCTTTCCTCTGTTTCCCAAGCATAATCTCGCGGATCTCCGCTCCATTGCACTTTGACTAAGTGAACCTTTTTGTTCCTCGGCTCTTTGGTTTCTTTGCCAATTATCTTTAGCGGCTCTCTTCTCACAGCCAATTCTGGAGTGATTTGTATATCCTGTTGCGCTGCTTCTTCCACGATCAAGTCAGGATCATGAACGTGCTTTCGAACTTGAGATACGTGAAATACATCATGCACTCCAGGCAACCAATCAGGCAATTGAACCCTATATGCGAGAGTTCCAATCCGTTCAAGAATAGGAAACAGACCAATGAATTTGGGCGCCAATTTCCCTATTTTACCGAATCGGATAACTCCACTCATCGGAGATAACTTCAAATAAACATAGTCACCAACAGCAAATGATATATCTCTTCTTCTCTTATCCGCATAGCTTTTCTGTCGGCTTTGGGCGGCTAATAATCGTTTCTTAATGAAATCGACTTTGTCTGCAGCATCACGAATCATATCAGGCCCCAATACAAGTCTGTTACCAGGTTCAACCCAACAAGCAGGGGATCGGCACGGTCTACCATACAATACTTCAAATGGAGACATTTTCAAGCTCGCATAGTAGCTGTTATTATATGAGAATTCAGCCAAATGTAAATGGCCTTCCCATGATCCGCCAAAATCAAGAATACAAGTCCGCAATAGATCTTCCAGAATACGATTCACCCTCTCAGTTTGGCCATCTGTTTGAGGATGATATGCGGTGCTCAAGTTCAGTTTCGTTCCCAATTCTGCTTGGAATGTTTCCTAGAATTTACTAGCAAAAATCGGGTCACGATCACTAACGATGCTCATGGGAACTCCGTGCAGTCTAACAATTTCTTTGAAATAAATCTGCACCAGACTTTGAGCAGTTCTATTCGATTTGACAGGTATGAAATGAGCTGTCTTCGTAAATCGATCCACGATCACCCAAATACTGTCATTTCCTTTCCTGGTCCAGGGAAAACCATCTATGAAAACCATAGAAATTTGTTCCCACTTCCCACCGGGAATTTCCAAAGGTTGCAACAATCTAGCGAGCTTCTACTGATCTCTTTTAACTTGTTGACAAGTAGAACACCAGCTAACATATAAGGAGATGTCTCGTTTCATAGATCTCCACCAGAAAGTGCGTTTGATATCATTATACATCTTTCTCACTCCTGGATGGATACTAAGCTTGGCTTTGTGACATTAATCCAATACTTCTCTTCGAAGTTCAGCAATGTTTGGCATACATATTCGGCCTTTCAACCTTAGGATTCCCTCGTCATCTATCCGAAAACTCAAGGTCTCGCCTTTCTGTATTCTTTCTTTGATTCTTTGAATGAAGTGATCATCCTTCTGAAGAGCAGGTATTTTATCGATCAAAGAAGTCGTGACAATAAAACCGGCGATTATCAGATTCTTTCTACTTAGCGCATCAGCCATAACATTGGCTTTCCCTAGAGCGTACAAAATCTCAAAATCATACGCTGCAAGAAATTCTAGCCAACGCCGCTGCCTCAAATTCAAGTCTTTCTAGGTGAACAAATACTTCAATGACTGATGGTCTGTATACAGTTCGAATTTCTCACCCAAAAGATAGTGCCTCAAGTTTTTCAAACAAAAAACAATGGCTAACAACTCAAGATCATGAGTAATGTAATTCTTCTCATGCGGTTTCAGCTGATGGCTAGCATAAGCAATCACTTGACCTCTTTGCATTAACACGGCACCAAGGCCTTCTCTAGAAGCGTCAGTCCAGACTTTCAAGTCCTCTTTGCCATCTGTTATTGTTAACACTGGAGCAGTCATCAGTTTTAATTTCAACTTCTGGAAAGCTTCCTCACATTCTGAAGTCTAATTGAATCTCGAATGTTTCTTAGTCCGTTTCGTTAAGGAACTAAATGTCTTCGCGAAATCCTTAATGAATTTCCCGATAGTAACTAGCTAACCCGAGAAAACTTCTACCTTCTATGGGCGTACGAGGCTGTTTTCAATTCTGAATTGCAGTGATTTTACTGGGATCCACTAAAATTCCTTTTAATACGACGTGGCCAAGAAATTTGACTTCTTCTTGCCAGAATATACATTTGGAAAACTTTGCTTTCAACACATTCTTTCTCAGAATTTCTAACACTTGTTCCAAATGTTTTTCATGCTCGCTTTCTGATTTAGAGAAGATCAATATATCATCAATGAAAACCAAAACAAAATTATTCAATACTCCTCTGAATACTCTGTTCATTAGGTCGACAAAATAAGCTGGAGCGTTACATAAGCTGAAAGGCATTACTAACCACTCGTAGAATAAGTCTGGACCTCTGAATGCAGTCAAAAGAACACACTCTTCGGCAATACGAAGCTGATGGAAACCTGTAGCTAAGTCCATTTGTGAAAACACTTGTGCTCCATTCAATCGGTCCAATAAATCATCAATCCGCGGTAATGGATATTTGTTCTTTAGTGCTGCTTATTCAAGTCACAATAGTCTACACATAATCTGTGAGTACCGTCTGACTTTGGGACAAATACCACTGCTGCTTCCCAATTAGAGAAACTAGGCCTGATCATACCTTTCCATACAAGCTGTCTAGTTTGATTGTCTAACTCTTCTTTTTCCTTCAAGGTCATTCTTCGAATAGCGTTAACTACTGGCCTTACATTCGGAACTAAAGAGATTTTAAAATCAATTTCTCTCTGCGTTGGTAAGCTAACAACTTCTTCGAACACATCCGCATAGTTCTTGACAACTGGAATATTTGCAATGTCGACCTGAATATTCTCTGTAACGACAGGAACAGGTTCTGTTTGAGCAGGAGAAACATCCAATGCTTCTTAGAAGTCTTTTCTGTCAGAATTCGAACCTTCACCTGGAATGGTTATATAATTTCCTGATTTAATTTTCGCCCTTACGACTCTGTCGGCGCATTTAACCTCAGCTTCATATTTGGTTAACCAATCCATTCCCAGAATCAAATCAAACTCTGTAAAATTCATGACAATCGCAGTAGTAGGGAATCGGTAGCAGGAAAAAGAATCTAGAACCCCACAAACCCAACTAAGATCAACAAAACCCCCAACCGGATAATGAACAGTCATGGGTTCTTTGAGCTTTTTTAAATTCAAGTCTAGTTTCTTAACCGCATTCTTTGCAACAAAGCTTCGCCTTTGAGTGCCCAAGATACCAGTAATCTTTTCTGGTCAACCCTCCGCTTTAAACCTTCAAAGATTTTCTCAGCAGAACGAATCCAAGCTTGTGCTTTAACAATAGATTCTTCACCCAAGAATGGTACTCCACCCAGATTTCTATATTTCATAAATAGAGCTTCTATATCTGGGTCTGCATTCCTTCTGTTTCTGGCACTCATTTTCTAGTACTTCTGTAAATAGCATACCAAGTGTCAGGTCAACAGCAAAGATGTTATAAAGCATAGAGACATATACTTGAACGTAAATGTGTCTATCGAGGTGTATTTCATTCTGCTATACTCATACTAGGATATTGCTGATCCTGTCTGTAATGAGTTACTCATCCCAGAACACTACTGGTTCTATTTCTGACGAGTTCGTTAATATGTTATATTCCATAACTAAGCTTAACCAAAGCTCTAATACCACGTTTGTAACGACCCCAAACCCCGATAGGACGGTGCAAGGGTAATCTTTGGAATATAACACATAAACAGATAGCAATAGAACAGAAATAATTCAATACACCAGATAATGTACAATAGAATACACTGGATAAACATAATCATCAGAGTTACACAATATACAGGATCATACTTAGTACAAAATATAGTTCAGCTATACATAAAATGTCTACCGCGGAAAAGAAAGCATAATATTTACAACAGGAGCTGAACAGCATAAAAAGAGATAAATGATAGAATCCATCTCCGGCTCCAGCTATCCAGAAAGAGCCTGCTAAGCCTGAATACAAGGCTGCCCGTGTAGAAATAGGGGCACCCGAATTTGCAAGTGAAACAAACTACGAATCGGTCATGGGACTGGTATGAGAAATCTACTTAACACATTTTACAATATGGCTAATCACAGGACCATGCCACTTTCGCGGAATGGGTTTACTCCATTGGATTGCCAGTGCTTTAAAACAAATAAATCTTTTAAACGTCGCAATGCTTTTTATAAAAATGAAGCCATTATAAGACTCAGTTCCCATCACACAATGCAACACAAACCAGAGGATAGAGTTTTCCCTCATAATGGCCAAAATATGCTTGATATGAGAAAAACAAATCATTTGATATTATTGCTCGTGTATGTATATTTAAAAAAACAAATTCAATCATAACTATCAATCATAGACGGCATGGGTACCATATATCACGTCGCCATATATATATACAATCAAAACCGCACAGTGTCGTATTTGGAAATAGGATTTCCATCATGAACCAAGGCAAAAGAAAGTCCTTACCGATTCGAGACTCTCTAGCCTGTGTCTCAGGACCCAGACTCAGGTGGGCCCTTGGATCGTCAGGGCCGGTCCACCGATGTGGATTAAAATTCCTGAACACTGCGTTTCCCTGCCCTATGGGGCGTAACCTGGTCAAAACTGACCAAACCATCGGCTCTGAAGAGACCGAAGCAAACCGAGGCCTCGCTTTCCATCATCCACATAAGTAAAATACCCGGGCGTGCAAAACCCAAAGCACCACACCTAGCTAAAAGGAAACGCACGTCCTCCCTGATGTCCATCTCCCGTTTCTGGCTCGTACCGGGGTGTGAGGCTCGCGAAACAACGCTATACACAAAGCTATGCCACACAGGCCGTGCTTTGATCATCAACCACAAGAGTTTGCTTTTCAATAGAAGCCTTGATCACCTACCACTTAAGCATGCCACACAGGCAATTCACTCAATGCGACTGGTTTCCATCGATATACAACCTATGAGCTCGTACATCCCAGAGAATGGCGTTAAGCAAGAGAATAAATTCTCCACCGCCAAACAGATATATATTTAATAGAGATCAATCAGCATAGAAAAAAAATCCAATGTCAGACACACAGTCCGTTTACGTGTTCGTTCTGGGTCTGAACGAAACCGGAGGCACTCAATACCTTGCATATCCATACAATCAACAAGTACGTCCGGGTGGCTAATACTTCAACCCCGTTAAGGCAGCTACTCCAATCATGAGCATCAATAGCACCACTCCATTAGACGTGAAGATCATCAGTCTTGCACCGTCTTCATATCTTTGACTTTTACTCATCGATCAATTATTTGAAATGAGAATTAACTCGACCTTTTCAAATAATTCACGTATCTAGAATTTCAAAGCAATTCATTTCAATGGTTAAATTATTCGACATCACCAGTTCTGTTCTTTAATGTAATTTTCACACCAAACACATTCAACCATCAAATATCACATAAACCGAGCAAATTCAGTTTATTTCCATTCCATATCATTTATAATATTTTATCAAGATTTATCGCGATTTTTATTTATTTTAAAAATAGCCAATTCATTCAAACGACGCTTCAAGCCATAACGCGGCCGTGGCGCTGTTTTTCTCCAGATTTGATTTACACATATCTGAAAATCTAACTATTGGATCTTCACAAAATTTATATCATTAGAATGATCTTTTCAAAACGAATCCAACGGTTTCATTTTTGGGAAAATCTGACGGTCGGATCTCCCGCACTAATCGTTTGAAGTTACGATTTCAAAATACGAACTGCAGCGTCGTTATTCGATTTAGCTTAATTTTATATATATATATATATATAAAATCAATTTTGGCGCTGTTTTTCTTTAGATTTGAATTAAACATTCCAGACAATCCAACCGTTGGATCTTTACAAAGTTGGTGCCGTTGGAATGATATTCGCAAGGCGAACCCAATGGTAGTGGTTTCGGGAAAATCCGATGGTCGGATCTCCCGCACTGATCGTTTGAAATCACAATTTCAAAATATGAATTACAGCGTCGTTATTCACTATATTTTAATTATACTTATATAAATATAATTCTTTCTTCGATTTCAAAACTATATCCACTTTATATATTTGATAAAAATGATATTTTTATCCAACAGACATTTATTTCAACACTTAACTATTTTTAATAATTCATGTATATAATAAAAATGTGATTTTTATTGTAAAACAATTTATTTCAAACATGACTATTTTATATAGTTCATATAGATGATAAAAATGTGATTTTTATTATAAAACAATTTATTTCAAAACACGACTATTTTATATAGTTCATATAGATGATAAAAATATGATTTTTATTATAAAACAATTTATTTCAAAACAAAACTATTTTATACAGTTCATATAGATGATAAAAATATGATTTTTATTATAAAACAATTTATTTCAAAACATGAATGTCTTTCAACACATTAATTTTCATTCAACACACGAATATAGTTTCAACACATGAAAATAATTCTAACACATGAATATTATTGAAAATTTCGGCAGCATAACGGCAGGGTAGTTAAAACCGGGGTCGTCCCTAGTACGGCTCGTCGCTCTACCTTAAAGCCTCGCAGCTTTTGACAATGAGGATTCATGCATCTAGTTCGCACGCAGGCGGCATGTTTTGTTTTCATTTCCACAATCTATTCTAATTTTGTTTTCAACCACAGATGGGTATTTTTCAACCATAATCAATCATTCTCAACCACAAACAATTCTATCAAGCATTTTTATTATTCACCAAATTTCACATCAACTAAATAATCCAAATAATATTACAACCAATAAATATCGTCCATGGTCTGTGGACGGGTGGAGTGTGTGTGTGTGTGTATATATATATATATTCGTATATAAATATATTTCAATTCACTTCAATTCATTTCAATGTCATTTCATCGCATATATAATTTTTTTACAACGCATATATAACTTATACATCGAACATACAACTTATACAACGCTTATACATGAGGTGTACAACGCTTATATAACTCATACATCGACAATATAATTTATACATCGTTGTTTTCCATATCGTTTATAAATTAGAAATCACACATTGGGTTTCACTGTACCAAAAATAGCAGAAGGCTCAGAAAAATATGCGGTCTCTTCTAGAATGTAGAAGACGTCCACACGAGTCCACTATCTCTCGTTTCACTGGATTTCGTCAACAAACGAAAAAGATGTGATTTTTACAGTGAAATCAAAAACCGTAGCGTTTTAAGGTGCTATAATATAGTTAAATTAAAAATAGCCGTATACCTTTCTGTTTTCTTCAAAACTAGGTTTGAAGATTTCTCGTTATTCGTAGCATGAGGCGACGATCGGGCGGCACAGCGTGGAAGAGGGAGGAGAGGGCTTCGCGGCGCAGGTGGTGGGGTCCACTTCGGTGGCGGAATTTGGTCGCGGCGGCTATCCAAAGGCGGCACCTTCTCGAACGAGATTCGGCCTCCACGCTCAACGATAAACGATGTTCTTCACATGGATTTGAAGAGGAAGGGATAAGCTTCAAAATGGATCCAAGAGCGCTCGATTTCACTGAGAAACGGAGGAGAAATCAAGGGGGAAACGGGGAGCAATATCCACCGATCGTTCCTGAAGGGTGTCGGGGAAGAAGAAAGTGAAGTGGCCAATGAGATATTTTTATTTATTTATTTTTAAATTTCCAAAAATACCCTCCTTCATACACGAACCCCAATCCAAACCCAACGACTGTCGTCCCTAACTAAATACCCCTATTCCGAACACAATTGGATATGTTTCGAAGGCCCATTCGACTATTTCAGTTAGTTTCCCCTCAAATTAAAATATAAAACATTCAATATTTGATTTGAACGTACATTTCAATTTGCTGGGGCCACATACTGATTCGAAAAATTTCAGAAAAATAAATCCAGCTATGTTTTGACGATACTGTCCCAACAAGACTAGTTTCATCGAATTCTGAGACCGTTTGGAAAATGGCCATTTTCTGGTCGATCCAATTTAACTATAATTGACCAAAACACATTTTTCTTTGCCACGCTCACATACTAGCTTCAAAAATTATGAAATTTGAAACCTAGCAATAACTTCACATCCCGGATCCAACAAAAGGGGTTTCGTCGAGTTCTGAGGTCTTTTGCAAAATGTCAAATTTCAAGGGCGATATATAAATTCTATAGCGACCTTTCTGAAAATTCATTTGGCCATAACTTTTGACTCCTGCTACGAAACTTTGATTTTTCATATTCGTTAGAAATATATTCACAAACAGATTTAAATATTTTTGGTTTCACTAAAATCTGTTTTATTTTGTACCCGGTACAATCAGTCAAAATTAGAATTGAAATTTCGAAACTACCTTGCCATTTCAGGCCTTGTTTATAATTCAAATTAATTATATTCATTTTCAACATCGATTCAACCACACTTTTCATCGTTGTTATTTAAAATATTTATTTTAAATACTTAAAATTCACTAAAATAGCCAATTTAAAATTTTTAAACTGGTTCAGATTTTCCGGGTTGTTACAGAATTAATATTTAATTAGAATTGAATAAAAGAATTGGATTTTGGGTTGTTGTGAATGGTGTCTTCAATAACACTGTTCATAAACCCATTCGAAAGAAGAATAAATCTTTTAATAAAGATTATTAGAATTTCCAATTATATTTAGTAATTGGAATAAAATGAAATTTGAATTGGGTTTATTTTTGAACGGTGTTTTAAACGACATTTGTTCTTCAACCCGATTAATAGTGAAAATATAATTTGGAATTTATAAATCTTTTTATTAAGATTTAATGGGAATTTTCCAAAGTAAAGTTTTCCAGTTTAATATATTAAATTGGAATTGAAGAGAATTCAATTTAATATTAATCGAGATGAGCTTCTGTAAAAGAAGATTGTTATTATATATGGAATTTAAAAGGCTTTGTTGTTATTCCATTTATATTATTAGTCATATCGATAATATATTGATTTGATTTTTGTGGAAATTCCATATTTAATGGAAGATGATTTTGGGTTTAGCATGAACTGTGTTTTAAACGACATTGGTTCTTTAACCGAGTTAAAGACAGGATTAATTTCTTAAAGTTGAATAACCATAAAGTAATGATTTTTGATATTGAAACCCAATTGGAGTTTTAATGAATCTTTAAAAAGAAGATTAAAGAATGAATTTAAAAGAATTTATCTTTGATAAAGTTAAAGGGAAACTTTCCCTAATAATGTGAATATTCTTTTAAAAGAATATTCTGAATTGGAATGAGGCGTATGACGTGTTTTATAGCACTTGTTTATTGATTATAAAATACGAGAGTTATTCGGAAAGACCAGGTTTAACCCATTCTGAATAATTACTACGACGACTAAGAGTCGAAGATGAAGATGGTGGTTGAAGACCGGAGGTCTTCACATCATTTGGATGATTACTGATGTCTTGATTGGGAGGCATCCCAAGACAAGGTAATAAGTGGTGATCATCTAGACGTACTTAGAGATCGATTGATATGCGAGAACCTCTCTCCTGTATTGGACATATGGGACAAAGAATAAGGTGTCTCTGGTTTCATTCAGACCCAGAACGAACTTGTAAATGGATGGTATGTCTGACGTTGTATTCCTTTATGCTGTATTTGTTGATCTCTGCTAAATATATATCTATTTGGTGACGGAGAATTTATTCTTTTGCTTAACACCCTTCTTCGAGTCGTACGAGCGTAGAGGTTATATATTGGCAGAAATCAATGGTATGGTATGGATTGATGATATGACATGCTAAGATGCAAATGATCAAGGTTTTTATTGAAAAGTAGAGCCTTGTGGTTGATGATCAAAGCGCAGCTTTATTTAGCATAGCTTTGTGTAGCGTTACTTCGTGAGCCTCACACCCCGGTATGAACCAGAAATGGGAGAAGGACCCCAAGGGGGACATGCGTTTCTTTCTAGCTAGAAGTGTTGTCATGGTATGGAGCCCAGACATTTTACTTATGTGGATGATGGAAAGCGAGGTACCTCGGATTTGAGACCCCAGTGGCTCTTTATTTACGCCCCATAGGGTAGGGAAACATATTGTTCAGGCATAAACAATCCACTAACATATTCATGGATCGGCCCTGGCGCTCATAAGGGCTTACTTGAGTCTGAGTCTTGAGGCATGGGATAAAGTGTCTCGAATTCGGTGAGGACGATCCCTTGCTTTGGTTCATGATGGAAATCCAACATCCAATACGACACCTTACAGTTTTGATTAGATAACTAGTATGGCAACATGGTATATGGTAGTTATGCCGTCTATGATTGATACATTATGATTGAAATGTTTTTGAAACATATATACACTACTAATAATATCAAATCCATTTTATCGTATTAAGCATTTTTGACCATTATAAGGTAAAACTCTATCCTCTGGTTTGTGTTGCATTATGTGATGGGGCTTGAGTCTTATAATGGTTTCATTTTTCTAAAAAGCATTGCGTTGTTTAACGATTTACTTTATTTCTATCACTGGGAATCCAATGGAATAAACTCATTCCGCATTAGCGGCGTGGTCCTTTGATTAGCCTTATTATTATTAGATAATTTAAGTAAGATTTCTCATACCAGTCCCATGACTGACTCGTAGTTTAGTTCACTTTGCAAACTCGGGTGCCCTCTTTTCCACACGGGCAGTCGAGTGGCTTGTTTTGCAGATATCTATTTATTAGGCAGGATTCTGGATCGAAGCTTAAAGTTATGGCCAAAGTAATGATAGTCTTCCGCTACATTGTGTTAAGTTTAATTAAATTAATCTTCCACTGTATTATTATTTATTCGATGTACTCTGATATTCTGTACTCTGATGTAACATTATTATAATGTTCATAAAAGTCTTATGTTATTTGTTCTGATGTGTATTATGCCCAAAGTTAGTGTATCCCGCGAGGGGAATTTTGGGGTCATTATACACAAGACACATGAGGATTCACAATCTAATACGCCTCCCATACCCAACTGTATCGACAATTCAACCATTCCTACTGGTTCATTTATAGAGCCATTGAAACCATGTATTTTGCCCATACACAACTTTATGTCTTTTGCCTCCAACATTGTCTGATCATAGGCTCTTTTAAACAAAATATTAATAGAGATCTTGCTATCAACAAGGACTTTCCATACAAAATAAGTGCCATCCATGGATGAAATCACAAGAGGATCAATACTTGATATCTCCATCAAATCTGCATCTTTATTTCTAAAGATGACATCATCCATCGTCATCCTCCTTTCTTTATGGGAGCAGCCTCCTCGATTGTAACAACCCACGTATTTTCGACTTCGAAAATCGACACAAACACCATGTTGACTATTCGAACATTAGAGATACCATATCATTAATAGGAAGAAGTTAGATGGTGAGGAATAGAAAGAAAGAAAGTTTAGAATATAAGAAGAAGATCACAACAGAATAAACACGAATCTCACAATGGAACGAATAAAACATATTATAACGTAACCTTGAAATACAAAACTATATTTGTACTTACATTCATCATCATTAGAGTACATAACATATATACCACATTGGAAATAACTTTATGTATAAATAATGTTGAAGCCTCCTGCTCCAATCACCTCTACGGGTATTTGAAAAATCCCGACTACTATACTGCCCATACAAATTTGGGCACCCAAAAGTTTAGAGAAAACAAACAAATAAACTCTGGGACAGTCATGTGACTGGTGTGAATAAACTCTAATCAATTGATTTAACTTTTAAAATTCTTTTAAAAGAAATGATAATCATAAGACCAATCCACACATAAACACAGACAGTTTTTACCTTACGATAACCCAAAATATTTCTTAAGATCAATATTTTCTGATATTATAATAATGTCTAAATCAAGTAAATAGAAATCTAGAAGAACGCTTTCATCTCACGCTATACGTATATAAAATACAATCAAAAACTGTTGGCTCTTATTAGAGGATGGATTTCCCTCTATGACAAGGTATGGAACAACCTTCAGATCACTGTGCTCTAGAAGCGATACACTGGAGTTAAATAAGAACATCTTGTAACTCAGCCACACACGACCAACCATTCATTTCAATTGAATGTTTTGAATATATTGTCACCTTACCATTGGTATACCAACATAACCATTCTGAGGAGATACAGAAACAGAAAGAAGTAACAAATATGAATATTCTCTAGATGGTGACAATATACCTTAACTGGGTGCGATCCACTTAGCTATGTTGCCTTCCCGATTTTTTTCATTTCCCGGTTTATGAGGCTTGAGGTCATAACCTATACACTGACAGACCATACCATCGTCTACTTTGAATGCCACATCGTCATACCCGCTAAATCACAAATTGATTTCCTCAAAAATACCATGAGTACAAAGCTAAGAGGAACGAATTCCACCGCGACCAAACACAAATTGTTTAAGAAATCAATTTACGTGATTTATTAGATATACTCTGTCAGATTGAGACGACCCGAATTTCCTTGGTAAGGAAAGCCCGGATTATCTTGAGAACACGACAAAATAAAATGCAAACAGAAGAACATTTCATTGTTAATTACAACAATTCCATCATAATACAAGAATATACAGAGTATGAATAAATATTACACAGAAAATATCAGAGATTTAAATTACATTCAAATATATCGCAGCGGAAAAATAAAACATTACACAACTGAAAGAGATATACGGATACAGAGCTTTTCGGATATTGTTCCATCTGTAAACCAGGATCCTGTGAATATAAATCTGCAAAACCAAAACTACTAGCTGCCTGTGTCAAAATAAGGGCACCCGGAGTTTAGGTTAAAACAATAAACTCCAGGTCAGTCATGGGCCTGGTATGAGAACTAAAACAGTTATTAATCTTTATTTTACAGTTAGGTAAATCAAGGGACCACGCCGTATAACACAGAACGGGTTTCCTCTCAAGAATACCAGTGCATAAAACAACAGCGCAATGCTAAATAAAGAACAATGAAGCTATTATAAAACCCAAGTCCCATCACATAATGCAACGCAAGCCGGAGGATAGGGTTTTCACCTTATAATAGCTAAGGAATGCTTGATACGTTTAAAAAAGATTATTTTGATAGTACTATAGGTGTATAGTGTCAAAAACAATTTCAAGTCATAAGTATCGATCATAGATGGCATAAGCGCCCCATCCCACTATGTCACCATATATAGGATTACAACTAAAATCGAAACGTCACGTATTTGGAAGTTGGATTTCCATCTGTGAAACCTCTACCGATTCGAGACGCTCTAGCCCGTGTCTCAGGATCAGAACGCATCAACCCTTGGATCGTCAGGAACGGTCCACCGATGTGGATTATTATGCCTGAACACTGCGTTTCCCCACCCTTTGGGGCGTCAATGAGCCAACAAATGACTCCATCGGCTTCACATAGTCACTGATATATCCGAGGCGCCTCGCAACAGCAACAACCACATAAGTCAAACTCGTCAGGGCGTGTAAAACCACTGACGCCACTTCTAGCTAGAAAGAAACGCATTTCCTCCCTGAGGTCATTCTCCCGTTTCTGGTTCACAACCGAGGTGTGAGGCTCGCGAATTAACGCTACACAAAGTTATGCCACACAGGCTGTGCTTTGATCATCAACTACAAGACTCTGCTTTTCAACAGAAGCCTTGATCATTTGCATCTCAGCATGCCATACAGGCAATTCACGCTATGCAACCGATATCAATCACACAGAATGAAAACCGATGTCAGTACACATCCATTTACAAGTCCGTTTTGAGCCTGAACGAAACTGGAGGAACCTTATTCCTCGCATATCCATCGATCTCCAAGTACGTCTGGACGATCACCAACTGATTCCCTCCTCTTGGGTGTGCATCCCAATCAAGATCATCAGTAATCACCCAAACGACATGAAGACCTCCGGTCTTCAACCACCGTCTTCACCTTCGACTCATCGTTGAATTAGTTATTCAGAATGGGATAAACCCAATTTTTTTGAATAACTCATGTATATAATAAACAATTGTTACACAAACACAACATATGCCTCATTCCAATTAATCAGTCACTAACCGTAAATTAGTAAGGGAACAATTTCCCATATATTAACCCCAAAGGCCGAAACCAACAACAGATCAATACCCAGGAAACCATTCTTCTTAGCTAACCTACAGTTAGTTTCTAAATTTCACTTCCTTAGGGAAAGGTTCCCATTAATTTTATCAAAGATAAATTCTTTTAAATTTATTCTGCAATCTTCTTTTGAATATCAATACAAACTAGTTGGGATTAGCGAACCACACCGAAGTGATCATTTATTTTATTTTCCTGTCCCAACCTATTCATCCCATGAAGTAAAACTGGTCGTACTTCACATCTAACACTACGGTGTTATCGGTAAATTCAATTACCCTTTCGCATTCAAATCTAATTAAAGATTTAGCTATCGCCCGGAGCAAAACTGGTGATACTCAATTCTCGATCATTTCAATCTAATTAAAGATTCATTAAAACTCCACTTAGTTTTAATCTTTAACTGGGTTAAAGAATCAATTTCATTTAAAACACGATTCACGATAAACCCAAAATCACATTCCATTCTATCAGCTTTTAACCGTAAAATAGCAAGTGAGCAATTCCCTAAGTATTAACCCTGATGGCTGAAACCAACATCAGATCAATACCCAAGAAACCATTCATCTTAACTAATCTCCAGTTAGTTTCTGATTTTCTTAACTCCGTTGGGTCTAAGAACAGTATTATTGAAGATACCGTTCACGACAACCCCAAATCACATTCCATTGATTATTAGGTTAAAGAACAAGTGTCGTTTAAAACACCGTTCACGATAAGCCCAAAAATCAATCCCAATTCAATTCCAATTAAATATTATTTAATTGGTACAATTCATTAAATCTAAATAAAAAGATTTAATCTTTTTCTCAACTGGGCTTAAGAACAGTGTTAATGAAGACACCACTCGCGACTAGCCCAAATCACATTCGATATTAAATACAAGGCTCTGAATAGAAAATATATCGGCTTATATTCAATATCAAATTCTACGACCAACAAATATCGTATTTGAAATTACAATATAAATATATCTTTCAAATTCCCATAATGATATCTGTATAATCACGAAATCCAACATCGAAAAATTCCAAAGACAATTTCGATTCAAATCCATTCCAATTCAATTATTGGAAGTTCTGGTTACTTTTAAAACCCTTTCCAAATTCAATTTATTTATTTAAAAATAAATATAATTATAATTCTAGTTCAAAACTAGTTCATTTCGATAAAAATCTACTTTTATCTTTTCAAATATGGAGTTTTTCATCCCGATTCCTCCTAAATCATTTCTTATGATTCTACACAAATTATTACTATTTTTAATAATTTTATCAAGGCCCGTACAGTCGATTTCCATCAACATCCATCGAACAGCACTTACAACGACCTTTTCCAAATTTGATTTGGACATAATTCCAAATCCAACCGTTAGATTTCAAATCTCTAATATTCATTACAAAGCTCTTTTCGATACGAACCCAACGGTTCCTGTTTTAGGAGAAACCGACGGTCGGATCTCCCGTAATATCCATTCGAAGTCAATGGTCGAAATTCGCGAATTGTCGCGGCGCGGCGCATTCTATTCAGGCCATTATATATATATATATATATATATATATATATTATATATATATATTTCGTCGATTTCCTTTTTAAAACGTATTTTATAAATCATTTTAAATTCATTTTCAAAACGATTTCGACTTCAAATTCAATTTCAAATCGAAATTGAATATTCCACATCATCGATATACAAATGATAATATTTTCAAAACGTTGTATTTTGAAATCAATTCTTTTTCTATATTCATTATTAAAATGATTAAAATCGATATAAATATCGTTCATGTCAAAATGGCGTCAATCTAATCAACACGGCTTTTATTCAACACATGAATATTTATTCTCTATTCAACACATGAATATATTTTCTATTCAACACATGAATATATATTTTCAATTGCACACATGAATTTTCTTTACTATTCAACAAATGAATTTTCTTTACAATTCAACAAGTGAATTTTCTGTACAATTCAACAAATGAATTTTCTTTACAATTCAACAAATGAATTTTCTTTACTATTTAACAAATGAATTTTCTTTATATTTCAACAAATGAATTTTCTTTACTATTCAACAAATGAATTTTCTTTGTATTTCAACAAATGAATTTTCTTTATATTTTCCAAATTGGAATGAGGCCCAATCAATTACCATATAATGTTAATTATATGGATTCACTACAACACATGTGTATAATAGCAATGATAAATAATCAACCATCATCCAGAGTGCACCACACACCCGCATAAGCATTAAATATAAATATTTAATGCTTATAACAGCCTTTCAATCAATCGATCGACATACAACTAATTATTGGGATTAGTATATGTCATATATCATCCCAATACCCATGTGGGGTTCAAATCAACAAACACATATTTTTATTTATGCAGTTGGACGATGTGTAAAATTTATCGTCCCAATCAATATCAGTCAAAACAGTGTATATAAACAAATTGTCCGATTTGTTTATATATATTTATTTTATATACACGTTAAAAATTATATTTTTAACTATAAAATATTTTCCACTATAAAATATTTTATTTCATTCTACATCACACAAACATAGCAACCAAACAAACAAGTCATCCATGGTCTGTGGACGACGGGTGTCGGGTGCTACTAAGCACCGTCTGCATCCTAGTATATATTCTAAACTAGAAATAAATTAAAGGTGAGAAGTTCTCACCTATTAGCTAAACCAAACACCGCGACTCTTCTTGTGTAGAAAATTTTCGTCGCGTTTCCAATCGGTTCCATCGCACTCTGTTTCACACGTTTTACATAAAAATCACATTTTTATTTCAATGCTATATAGATAAAAATCACATTTTTATACCGCTATTATATAGATAAAAGTTATATTTTTATTTTCTAAAAATTATATTTTTACATCTCTACTTATATAAAAATCGAATGTTTATTTCTACTTCGTAAAAATCTTGTCTTTTCAGTTTTATAAATCTAATCTAATGTTATCTTTTATCTTCTCAAAAACAGTGTATATTTTCAAAAAGAATGCTCCTTTTTTTATTCAAAAACAATATATGTTTATTTTTCAAAAACAACTCTATTTTATATTTTCCAAAAACAACTCTATTTCCTTTAAAATAATGATATTTTAAACAAATTCCACATTTTTAAACAATTCTTTTTCTATAAATTTTTGTTTTAAAGCAATGTAATTTAACTAAATTTCAGATCTAAAACAATGTGATTTAAATATATAAAAAGAATAGAAATTGCTCACTGTATATCGTCGAACTGTCTTCATGAGCTAGGGTTTGGAACTGTCGTCGCCTGGAGCCGCCTGGAGTTGATCGGAGGACGCCATCGTCTTCGCCTCTGTGAGCCGAACTTGCCAGTACCCACCCCCTTGAGCTCGATCTCACCCGCCGCCCTGAAATCGATGGTGAACGACGATGGTTCTTGCACTCCCGACTGGAGGAGAATGGCGATTTCGATTAGAGGGAGATGGCGGAGCAGAAGGGGCGGGTGACGGCTCGATGACGGCGTTGGTGGAACGCTGGGTGGCCAGCAATGGGGTAGGGTTCGATCCCGATCCCCTTTTTTCTCTTTTTTTTCATCTTTCTGGTTTGATTTTGAACGGGGGGGGGTTGACTTTGGGAATAGGTGATAAAGGGGAGGGGGGTTTAATTATAATTAATTTATTTAATTTAATTTTAAAAAGCAACTTTTTATTTCGATGTCAATATCGAACCCCCCGACTGTCACCCCCAGCTAATTACCCACGTTCCGAACACAATGGGATATGTTTCATCAGCTGATTCAATCGTTTCGATAGGTTTTCATTCAAATTAAAATATAAATCAGCATATATTCAATTTGAACGCACATTTCAATTCAACGCGGCCGCATACAGTCTCTAAAAATTCCCGAAAAATATTTTCTAACTTCGTATAGACGATACGGTCCTAACAAATCTAATTTCGTCAAATTACGAGACCGTTTGAAAAATGGCCATTTTCCAGTCGATTAAAATCAACTGAAATTGATCAAACGTGTTTTCCTTCGCCACGCTCACATATTTATTCGAATAATTAAGAATTTTGGAATCTAGCAATAATTTGACACTACGGATCCAACAAAAGTGGTTTCGTCAAAAAGCGAGGTCGTTTGCAAAATGACTATTTTCAAGGGCCTTTATATATATTAGAATATATATAATTCCATAGCGACCTTTCTAAATTTTAAACTGGACATATCTTACACTCTAAGGTGAAATCTCAGTTTCTTACATTCGTTAGAAAGATATGATTAAACAGATTCGAATATTTCTGGTTTGGTCCAATTCCGACTTAAAACGAATTTTGTATATTCATTTGAAATTTGAAATCGAAATTTCAAACTACCGCGCCATTTCAGGCTCGTTATATAATTAAAATAAATTTATTCGTTTTAGCTTCGTCGAAAATAAATTTTTCGTCGTTATTATTTAAAATAATTCATTTTAAATAATCAAAATTCGCTAAAATTGCCAAAATAAAAATTTAAATTGGCTCGGATTTCCGGGTTATTACAATCTCTCCCACTTAAAACTTTTCGTCCCTGAAAAGGAACGAAGCCGAAAGTTGTTTAACAAATCAACTCAACTTTCATTGTTTTCTTTATGGCTTAAGTTCTTCAACTTTTCAGTTTCTAAGAACTTCTCAAATTTTTCAAAAATTTGGCTAACACCCTAAATTTTCGAAAAATTTCGCCATAACCTCCCCTGCACCGGGGACTTCGGGATATTTCATATAGCCTCCCTTGGCCTTCTTAAATCCAAAAGAAAAAGAAAAAGCCAAGCGGCTAGTCAATCGGCTCATAAAATCATCATCACCCAAACAAAATAGTAAATTATGGTTAACATGTACCTATTTGTCGGGCAAACAATTTTATTCTTCTGCTCTAGCCTCTTTGCAATGACCTGTTCAATGTAAGTACATGTACATGCATGCAAATGCAATAAATTTTCAATATAGTTTACTATTTGGTTCAATTTGGCTAAATGTTCAAATTTTAATTAATCAACCAATAATTAACAACACAACCATCAATCAATTAGTTGATTAGCTTTTCAAATTCATAACTTTGATACATAGTCAAGAAATCAGATTTTTGATGCCAAATTACAACAATAAGCCCTATCTAGTTTCGGTTCTTACACCAGTCAATTGGAAATATATAGAAATCTCACCTTCGTCACTCGAAAATAAATACTGACGTTGGTGCCCCGTCACCAGAATTATCCCCGGCCAACTAGAGTGTGATTCTATAACTATCTAGTACATTAAAACTTTGAATACACGCTTACAAGGTGTATATGCAAAATCTTATATATTGGATTGTCCCAATTAATTTAAAACAAGTAATCAAGTATGAATAAAACGATTTAAATTTCAAAACAAAAATTGTTTTCATTTTAAAAATATACTCTTCACACTCGTTCTACGATACTACTGATCCTATCTCTAACGAGTCATTCCCATTGGATATTACTAATCCAATCTCTGATGAATTTTTTCATATGGTTCTAATGTGTCTTGTTCTCTAAGTTCTGTAAACCAAAGCTCTGATACCAAACTGAGACGACCCGAACTTCCCTGGTAAGGAAAACCCGGATTATCTTGAGAACACGACAAAATAGAACGCAAACAGAAGAACATTTCATTGTTAATTACAATAATTCCATCAGAATACAAGAACATATAGAGTATGAATAAATATTACACATAAAATATCAGAGATTTAAATTACATTTAAATACATCGCAGCGGAAAAATAATACAATACACAACTGAAAGAGATATACTGATACAGAGCTTTCCGGATATCGTTCCAGCTGTAAACCACGATCCTATGAATATACATCTACAAAACCAAAACTGCTAGCTGCCCGTGTTAAAATAAGGGAACCAGAGTTTAGGTTAAAACAATAAAATCCAGGTCAGTCATGGGACTAGTGTGAGAAGTAAAACAGTTATTAATCTTTATTTTACAGTTAGGTAAATCAAGGGACCATGCCGTATAACACGGAACGGGTTTCCACCCAAGAATACCAGTGCATAAAACAACAGCGCAATGCAAAATAAAGAACAATGAATCTATTATATGATCCAGGTCCCATCACACAATGCAACGCAAGCCGAAGGATAGGGTTTTTACCTTATAATAGCCAAGGAATGCTTGATACGTTTAAAAAAGATTATTTTGATAGTACTATAGGTTTATAGTGTCAAAAACAATTTCAAATCATAAGTATCATTCATAGACGGCTTAAGTGCCCCATCCCACTATGTCGCCATATATAGGATTACAACTAAAATCAAAACATCATGTATTTGGAAGTTGGATTTCCATCTATGAACCGAGGCAAAAGATACTCCTCTACCGATTCGAGACGCTCTAGCCCGTGTCTCATGATCAGAACGCATCAACCCTTGGATCGTTAGGGCCGGTCCACCGATGTGGATTATTATGCCTGAAAACTGCGTTTCCCCTCCCTTTGGGGGGTCAATGAGCCAACAAATGACTCCATCGGCTTCACATAGTCACCGATATATCCGAGGCGCCTCGCAACAGCAACAACCACATAAGTCAAACTCGTCAGGGCGTGTAAAACCACTGATGCCACTTCTAGCTAGAAAGAAACGCATGTTCTCCCTGAGGTCCTTCTCCCGTTTCTGGTTCACAACCGGAGTGTGAGGCTCGCGAATCAAAGTTACACAAAGCTATGCCACACAGGTTGTGCTTTGATCATCAACCACAAGACTCTGCTTTTCAAAAGAAGCCTTGATCATTTGGATCTCAGCATGCCACACAGGCAATTCACGCTATGCAACCGATATCAATCACACAGAATTAAATCCGATGTCAGACACACATCCATTTACAAGTCCGTTTTGGGCCTGAACGAAACCGGAGGAACCTTATTCCACGCATATCCATCGATCTCCAAGTACGTCTGGACGATCACCAACTGATTCCCTCCTCTTGGGTGTACATCCCGATCAAGATCATCAGTACTCACCCAAACGACGTGAAGACCTCTAGTCTTCAACCACCATCTTCACCTTCGACTCATCGTCGAATCAGCTATTCAGAATGGGATAAACCCGGTCTTTCTAAATAACTCGCGTATATAATAAACAAGTGTTACACAAACACAACATATGCCTCATTCCAATTCATCAGTCACTAACCGTAAATTAGTAAGGGAACAATTCCCCAAATATTAACCCCGAAGGACGAAACCAACATCAGATCAATACCCAGGAAACCATTCTTCTTAGCTAACCTACGGTTAGTTTCTAAATTTCACTTCCTTAGGGAAAGGTTCCCATTAATTTTGTCAAAGATAAATTCTTTTAAATTTATTCTTTAATCTTCTTTTGAATATCAGTTCAAACTAGTCGGGATTAGCGAACCACACCGAAGTGATGATTTATTTTATTTCCTAATCCCAACCTATTCATCCCATGAAGTAAAACTGGTCATACTTCATATCTAACACCACGGTGTTATCGGTAAATTCAATTACCATTTCACGTTCCAATCTAATTAAAGATTTAACTATCGCCTGGAGCAAAACTGGTGATACTCCATTCTCGATCATTTCAATCTAATTAAAGATTCAGTAAAACTCCACTTTGTTTTAATCTTTAACTGGGTTAAAGAATCAATGTCATTTAAAACACGGTTCACGATAAATCGAAAATCACATTCCATTCTATCAGCTTTTAACCGTAAAATAGCAAGTGAGCAACTCCCTAAGTATTAACCCCGAAGGCCGAAACCAACATCAGATCAATATCCAAGAAACCATTCATCTTAACTAATCTCCAGTTAGTTTCTGATTTTCTTAACTCCGTTGGATCTAAGAACAGTATTATTGAAGATACCATTCACGACAACCCAAAATCACATTCCACTGATTATTAGGTTAAAGAACAAGTGTTATTTAAAACACCGTTCACGATAAACCCAAAAATCAATCCCAATTCAATTCCAATTAAATATTATTTAATTGGTACACTTCATTAAATCTAAATAAAAAGATTTAATCTTTTTCACAACTGGGCTTAAGAACAGTGTTAATGAAGACACCATTCACGACAAGCCCAAATTACATTTGATATTAAATACAAGGCTCTGAATAGAAAATATATCGGCTTATATTCAATATCAAATTCTAGGACCAACAAATATCGTATTTGAAATAACGATAAAAATATATCTTTCAAATTCCCATAACGATATCTGTATAATCACGAAATCCAACATCGAAATATTCCAAAGATAATTTCGATTCAAATCCATTCCAATTCAATTATTGGAAATTCTGGTTACTTTTGAAACCCTTTCCAAATTCAATTTATTTATTTAAAAATAAATAGAATTATAATTCTAGTTCAAAACTAGTTCATTTCGATAAAAATCTACTTTTATCTTTTCAAATATGGAGTTTTTCATCCCGATTCTTCCCAAAACATTTCTTATGATTTTACACAAATTATTACTGTTTTTAATAATTTTATCAAGGCCCGTACAGTCGATTTCCATCAACGGCCATCGAACTGCACTTACAGCGACCTTTCCCAAATTTGATTTGGACATAATTCCAAATCCAACCGTTAGATTTCAAATCTCTAATATTCATTACAAAGCTCTTTTTGATACGAACCCAACGGTTCCGGCTTTAGGAGAATCCGACGGTCGGATCTCCCGTAATATCCACTCGAAGTCAATGGTCGAAATTTGCTAACTGCCGCGGCACGGCGCATTCTATTCAGGCCATTATATATATAATATATATTATATATATTTCTTCGATTTCCTTTTTAAAACGTATTTTATAAATCATTTTAAATTCGTTTTCAAAACGATTTCAACTTCATATTCAATTTCAAATCGAAATTGAATATTCCACAATTGACATACAAATGATAATATTTTCAAAACGTTGTATTTTGAAATCAATTCCTTTTCTATATTCATTATAAAAATGAATAAAATCGATATCAATATCATTCACATCGAAATGGCGTCAATCTAATCAATACGGCTTTTATTCAACACATGAATATTTATTCTCTATTCAACACATGAATTTATTTTCTATTCAACACATGAATATATATTTTCAATTCAACACATGAATTTTCTTTACAATTCAACAAATAAATTTTCTTTACAATTCAACAAATGAATTTTCCTTACAATTCAACAAATGAATTTTCTTTACAATTCAACAAATGAATTTTCTTTATATTTCAACAAATGAATTTTCTTTACTATTCAACAAATGAATTTTCTTTATATTTCAACAAATGAATTTTCTTTATATTTTCCTAATTGGAATGAGGCCCAATCAATTACCATATAACGTTAATTATATGGATTCCCTACAACACATGTATATAATAGCAATGATAAATAATCAACCATCATCCAGAGTGCACCACACAACCGCATAAGCATTAAATATAAATATTTAACGCTTATAACAGCCAGTCAATCAATCGATCGACATACAACTAATTATTGGGATTAGAGTATGTCATATATCATCCCAATACCCGTGTGGGGTTTCAAATCAACAAACACATATTTTTATTTATGCAGTTGGGCGATGTGTAAAATTTATCGTCACAATCAATATCAGTCAAATCAGTGTATATAAACAAATCGTCCGATTTGTTTATACATATTTATTTTATATCCGCGTTAAAAATTATATTTTTAACTATAAAATATTTTCCACTATAAAATATTTTATTTCATTCTACATCACACAATCAAATTTCACAACATAGCAACCAAACAAACAAGTCATCCATGGTCTGTGGACGACGGGTGTCGGGTACTACTAAGCACCGTCTGCACCCTAGTATATATTTCAAACTAGAAATAAATTAAATGTAAGAAGTTCTCACCTATTAGCTAAACCAAACACCGCGACTCTTCTTATGTAGAAAATCTTCGCCGCGTTTCCAATCGGTTCCATCGCACTCTGTTTCACACGTTTTACATAAAAATCACATTTTTATTTCAATGCTATATAGATAAAAATCACATTTTTATACCGCTATTATATAGATAAAAGTTATATTTTTATTTTCTAAAAATTATATTTTTACATCTCTACTTATATAAAAATTGAATGTTTATTTTTACTTCATAAAAATCCTATCTTTTCAGTTTTATAAGTCTAATCTAATACTATCATTTATCTTCTCAAAAACAGTGTATATTTTCAAAAAGAATGCTCCTTTTTTTATTCAAAAACAATATACGTTTATTTTTCAAAAAAAATTCTATTTTATATTTTCCGAAAACAACTCTATTTCCTTTAAAACAATGCTATTTTAAACAAATTCCACATTTTTAAACAATGCTTTTTCTATAAATTTCTGATTTAAAACAATGTAATTTAAATAAATTTCAGATCTAAAACAATGTGATTTAAATATATAAAAAGAAAAAAATTGCTCATTATATATCGTCGAACTATCTTCACGAGCTAGGGTTTGGAACTGTCGTCGCCTGGAATTGATCGGAGGGCGCCATCGTCTTCGCCTCCGTGAGCCGCACCTGCCAGCACCCACCCCCTCGAGCTCGATCTCCCCCACTGCCCTGAAATCGATGTTGAACGACGATAGTCCTTGCGCTCGCGACTGGGGGAGAACGGAAATTTTGGTTAGGGGGAGATGGCGGAGCAGAAGGGGTGGGCGACGGCTCGATGACGGCGTTGGTGGAACGCTGTGCGGCCAGCGATGTGGTAGGGTTCGATCCCGATCCCCTTTTCTCTCTTTTTTTTCTTCTTTCTGGTTTGATTTTGAACGGGGGGGTTGACTTTGGGAATAGGAGATAAAGGGGAGGGGGTATAATTATAATTAAGTGAATATTAGGCTCACGTCCCTATTTTGAAACTTAATTAGGCTCACATCCGGTCATAAACTTATTGTAAATTAGGTCCCTGTTTTCAAAACTTATAAAATAATAATTAAAAAAATAAAAAAAAATCGTAAATTAGTAATAAAATATATTACGCATTATAAAAAAAATCAGTTCAAAAAACAACAAAAATAATGTCAGAAAGAAGAAAACAGCAAAAAAACAGAAAAAACTGCAGTTAAATGCATAATATTATGCACCTTTTTGATTTTATTGCATGCATATATGCAATTATTGCAGTTCTTCCAGCGGATAGATTTAACATAATTTTTCAGTTCATTTTTATTTGCATCCAAACGTGCAAATTTCTCAAAAAAATGCACACATGTGTGCAACATTTTTATAGGATAAAAAGTAGGTACCTAATTTATAAAAAAAAACAAAGTTCTGAAAATTTTTAAACCCGCCCCCTATTTTATTTTTTCCGCCTTTTTGTATTTTTTTAAAAAAAATGTGCGTACGTTCATAAAAAAAAATTCTAAAATATGGAAATAATGTCAGGAGTCTACGGAAATCGAAAAAAAATAGTTGCATACATTTATGCAATTATTACTGATAATTGCATATATGTATGCAACTTTTCTGTAAGGTGTTTTCAGATTAAAATCTGAAAATAAACCTGCACAAATGTATGCAAGTATTTGAAATTTTTGCGCATATGTATGTATTTATTTGCATGAATAAAAATCAACGAAGATGTATGTAGTGAAAAATATACACGGATGTATGCAGGAAAGTGATATATGTGCATACTATTATGCAATTAACTGGAAATTTCATTTTTTTTTTTGGTTTTTTTGATTTTTGACGCCTTCGTTGATGGTTTTTTGTTCTGAATTTTTTAGTGTTTACATGTTTTATTTAAATACAAATTTACGTGATTTTTTTATATTTTTTATATTTTTTTATGACTTTTCAAAAAATAGGGACCTAATTTACAATAAGTTTATGACCGGGTTTTTTTTATATTTTGAAACTTAATAGGGACCTCTAAAAAACGCACCCTATAATTAATTTATTTTATTTAATTTCAAAAAGCAACTATTTATTTCGAACCCACCAACTGTCACCCCTAGCTAATTACCCACGTTCCGAACACAATGGGATATGTTTCATCAGCCAATCCAATCGTTTCGATAGGTTTTCATTCAAATTAAAATATAAATTAGTATATATTCAATTTGAACGCACATTTCAATTCAACGGGGCCACATACAGTCTCTAAAAATTCCCGAAAAATATTTTCTAGCTTCGTATTGACGATACGGTCCTAACAAACCTAATTACATCAAATTCCGAGACCGTTTGAAAAATGGCCATTTTCCAGTCGATTAAAATCAACTAAAACTGATCAAATGCGTTTTCCTTCGCCACGCTCACATATTGATTCGACAAATTACGAATTTTGGAATCTAGCAATAATTTGACACTACGGATCCAACAAAAGTGGTTTCGTCGAAAACCGAGGTCGTTTGCAAAATGACTATTTTCAAGGGCCTTTATATATATAAATTCCAGAGCGAACTTTCTGAATTTTAAACTGGACATATCTTACACTCTATAAAGTGAAATCTCAGTTTCTTACATCCGTTGGAAAGATATGATTAAACAAATTCGAATATTTCTGGTTTGGTCCACTATCGACTTAAAACGAATTTTGTAAAGACCCGCAAATCCCCACCCTTTGAATCGACCATAAAACACACAGGTCTGACCCAAAAAGTGAAAATCTACGAATACTTTAACTTTGGGAATACAACATATTAAAACAACAACAGAAGACTTTTATAACACTATAATAAATGTTACATCAGAGTATATAATATACATATCAGAGTACATTGGAATATAATTACAGCGGAAGATAAATACAAAAAATGTAATATACTGCAACTGAAGAACACAGCGGAAGACTCTCTATCTATGGACACAGCATTAAGCTTCAACCCAGAATCCTGTTTAATATATCTGCAAAAATAGCTACTCGACTGCCCGTGTGGAAAATATGGGCACCCGAGTTTGCCAGTGGACAAACTACAGGTCAGTCATGGGACTGGTGTGAGAATTCTACCTAACCTATAAAATATAATAAGGCTAATCACAGGACCACGCCACTTTCGCGGAATGGGGTTTTCTCCTATGGATTGCCCGTGCATGACTAAAGTAAATCGTCAAAATAACGCAATGCTTTTTAGAAAAATGAAACCATTATAAGACCCAAGTCCTATCACACAATGCAACGCAAACCGGAGGATAGGGTTTTACCTTATAATGATCAAAAGATGCTTGATACGATAAACACGGTATTATATAATAATAGTGTGCAACCAATTTGAAATACATCAAAGTAAATGTATCAATCCTAGACGGCATGAGTGCCCCATCCCACTATGTCGCCATATATAGGTATAAAATCAAAACCGCGTGATGTCGTATTGGAAATTTGGGTTTCCATCTGAGTCAAGGCTAGGGAGGAGATCCTTACCGATTCGAGACATTCTAGCAAATGCCCCAGGATTGGTACTCTGTCCAACCCTTAGATCGTGCAGGGCCGGTCCACACTTACTTTTGTGGATTAGAAATGCCTGAACACACGTTCCCCGGTCCTTCTGGAACTATAATACGGCCAGTGGCGACCGCATAAACCTAGGCCTCAAAAAATCCAACAACCACAATGAATAAATGCCAGCGCTGGTAGGTCCCTGGCACCACTCTAGCTAGAAAGAAACGTGTGCACTCCCTGCGTTCCCTTCTCCCGTTTTAGACTCTACCGGGCTGTGAGGCTCGCAAAGTCACGATATACACAAAGCTAGGCCTAAATAGACTGTGCTTTGATCATCAACCACAAGGCTCTGCTTTGCAACAATAAGCCTTGATCAAGTGCAACTTGGCATACCACATCAACTCATATCATGCGATCGGTAATTATTTAACATACAAAAGGGTGTTAAGCAAGAGAATAAATCCTCCTCCACCATGCATTTATATATTAAATAAAAACCGATTTAATTACATGAAATAAATTTCAATGTTAGGCATGTTATCCATTTACAAGTTCGTTCTGGGTCTGAACGAACCAACGTATCCGTCGATCTCCCGTACGTCTGGAAGATCATTACTTTTTACCTTGCCTTGGGGGATCAGTCCTAATTCAAGATATCGGTCATCATCAACCAAACGATGTGAAGTTCTCAGGTCTTCAGTCACCGTCTTCATCTTCGACTCTTGATCGTCGTGATGATTATTCAGAATGGGTTAGACCCGGTCTTCCTGAATAACTCGCGTATTCTTAATTAAAATCAACCATACGCCACATTCCAACTCTGAACTTTCTTTTTAAATAAAAATTATTATTTATGTTAAAAGGTTCTCATTAATTTTATCAAAGATAAAATAAATTACATTTTAATCTTTCTAAAAAGATTTATTAATATTCCAATTTTGATTTTTAATACAAAATTCATTATTACAAGATTATTAATTTTAATAAGCCAATCTTGTCTTAAATTGGATTAAAGAACTATTGTCATTTAAAACACAGTTCACGATAAACCCAAAATTTTTTCCAAAATATGGAATTTCTACAGAAATCAAATCAACAAATAATCGTTATAAATTTCTATATCGGACTAATATTATAAATGGAATACCGGCAAAGCCTCTTAAATTCCATATATAATGTCGGTCTTCTTTTACAGAAGCCCATCTCGATTATTATCAATCGAATTTCCACTTAAATCCAGTTTAATATATTAATTTGGAAAAGTCTGATTTTAGAAAATCTTCTTTTAAATTTATAAAATAGATTTATAAATTTCAAATAGTAATTTGAATGTAAATTGGATTAAAGGATAAATGTTATTTAAAACATCGTCCACTACAAATCCAATCTACATATCAATCACCAAACATAAATGTTAAGATCTAATGATCTTAAATAAAATATTTATCCTAAAAATATTTAAAATAATCAAAATATTATTTATGTAAAATATTCTTTAGAATACAAAATCTTTTATTTTACAAAAATTCTTTTATTATGTAAACATTCTTTATTTAAAAAGAAATTCTACATTGGAATGCGACTCAACCATGTACCATATAATTTGGGTCATATGGGTTTCATACATTTCATGTATAGGGTAATAACCGGAAATAATCCTCAATCCATCCATTAACAACCAGAGTGACAATGTCAACTGTGTGAGCATTAAAATAAAACAATAACGCTCATCGCAGCCTGTCGATCAATCGATAGACATATAATTAAACATTGGGATTCGTGTCAGTCAAGTATCGTCCCAATACCCGTGTGGGGTTTTCAGCCAACAACAGTTCATATAGATAAGTAAATACATAATTGGTTAATAGGTTTAACCAATTTCAATTTCACTAAACATGTCACTTATATCGAGTAAAATATATTTTACTCGTATGACTTCCCTATATACTTCTTATGTCACATAAACAGTAATTTATTTATATAGCTTTATTGCGGATGACAAATGGAATATAAATTCCATTATTCTTTATTTGTATGAAGTTTCTTAACAATACTTTTCAGTGTATATTTTGACCAACAATACAATTGTATATTAGAATATAAATTCTAATGCAAGTTTTGCAAATAAAAATTGGATTTTATATTTGCGTATAAATTCTACTGTATATTATGCAAATAAAAGTGATTCTTATATTTTCACATAATTTCTGTTTTCAACAAAGATGAGTAACGTGATACACTCATTTTGTTAGCAATTCTATTTCAACAAATACAGTGTAGATAAAAGTGTATTTCTAATCTTGTACTTTTATTTGTACATAAAACACAAATAAAAGTGTATCTCATGTATTTGTCTTTTTATTTGACAAAACAATGTTAATAAAAATGTTCTTTTATATCTTGTACTTTTATTTAACAAAACAATGGTAAATAAAATGTCTTTTTAACTCTTTTACTTTTATTTAACAAAACAATGACAAATAAAAGTATAATTTTCTTTTTATGCTTTATTTGCATCTAAAAATGCAAATAAGAAATATAACACTCTTTTTACTTTTTCTTTACAATAGAAAATGTAAATAAAATGGTTCACACAATTTTGTTCTTTTTCTTTACAATAGAAAATGTAAATAAAAGGATTCACATTATTTTGTTCTTTTTCATTTACAATAGAAAATTATCATTTTTTGTTTTATCGTTCTAATTCACATCTAAATTACATAGAAAAATGTAATCTTTATTATGCGATGGGAATTCATGTTTTAATTACATAGAAAAATGTAATTCCTATCATACGTCATAAATTCATATTTAAATTACATCTAAAAATGTAGTTTTTGTCCTACAGTGCAAATTCACATTGTAATTACATGTAAAAATGTAATTTTCATTCTACCGTTAGTTTTCATCTCTAAATTACATTGAAAAATGTAATTTTAACCATGCAATGTAAATTTACATTTTTATATCATAGAAAAATGCAATTTTTGTCATACGGTGCAAATTCATATATAAATTACATATAAAAATGTAACTTTTTTTATGCAAAGTAAATTCACCTTTTTAATTACGTATAAAAATGTAATTTTATTCATACGGTGGAAATTCATTCATAAATAACATACAAATTAAGTAATTTATTTCATACGGTGTGAATTCATTCATAAATACATATAAAAATGTTATTTATTTCATACGATGAAAAATCATTCATAAATAACATATAAAAATGTTATTTATTTCATGCTGTGGAAATTCACTCATAAATTCCATAATAAAACATGTTTGTTCCATACAATGTAAAAACATCTTTTTTTTTATGTACAATGTAAAAATATCATCTTTTTATATTTCACAATGTAAAAATATTATCTTTTCCATTTTATCATATAAAAATGATATTTTCTTTCTTTACGATGCAAAAATATCAACTTCTTCTATATTCACCGAAAAAACTCATCTTTTTATTTTAATTCCAAAAAGATTGTCTTTTTATTTACATCGTCAAATTTTCATCTTTTTATTTACAATAAAAATATTGTCCTTTTATTTTCAACGTAAAAGGATTGCCCTTTTAATATCAACATAAAAATGATGTCTTTTTATTTACAACATAAAAAGATGGTCTTTTTAATTTCAATAAAAATGTTGACTTTTATCTTCAATCATAAAAAGATTGACTTTTATTTTCAATCATAAAAAAAATTATCCTACGTTGTAATTACTAAATAATTCATATTAAAAATAATGTAAAATGTACACATGGTGAAATTCATACATATTTACATTAGGAAAAATGTAAATTTTCACACTCTAATTACAATGTGAAATCCATTCTTTTTATTTCATTAAAATGATGTAAATCTTCCCACGGTGATATTTTCATGTAATAACATTAAAAATAATGTTAACAAATCCTACGGTTAGATTCCTCTTAAATATTAACATTAAAAATGTTAATGACAACCCATAGTGTTATATTAACATTAAAAATGTTAATAGCATCCTACGGTTAAATTTACTATTTAATTTACATTGAAAATAATGTAAATTTATGCATATGGTGAAAATACTTTATTTACATAGTAACATGTAAAATTTCATGTCATCACAAATTCTAATTTTAACTTACATAATAAAATGTATATCTTCATGACATTGCAAATTCTAATTTTAAATTTACAAAACAAAATGTACTTTTAATGTCATCGCAAATTCTAACTTTAGATTTTCAAAATAAAAGGTAAACTTTACGACATCGCCAAATTCTAACTTTAATTTATATACTAAAATGCAAAATTTATGTCAACGCCAAATTCTAACTTTAATTTACATAATAAAATGTAAAATTTATGTCAATGCCAAATTCTAACTTTAATTTACATAATAAAATGTTAAATTTGTGTCATCGCCAATTCTAATATTGAATTTACAAAATAAAAATGTAAATTCATGTCAACGCAAAATTCTAACTTTAATTTACATAATAAAATGTAAAATTTGTGCCATCGCCCATTCTAGCTATAATTTACAAATTAAAATGTAAATCTATGTCAACGACAAATGTTAACTTTAATTTACAAAACAAATTGTAAATCTCATATCAATGACAAATTCTAATTTCTAATTTACAAAATAAATTGTAAATTTCATGTCATCAAATCAACAACATTCAAATAATCCAATAGATCTAGATCCAACAATTCACATCCAAATTTTACACAAGGTGATATTTTTGATGGCATATGACAAATCAACGAAGGATGATTGAAATGAATTAACAAATAATCATTTTAATTAGCCAATAATTTCAGATCTAACGTTTAGATTAGCGGATCTAACAACATACAGTCATAAACAACTTAGATCCGTATTTCAATATTGCTACATAGCAGATCAGTCAATATTCTTTAATAACAAAGAATTAATAAATAATTAAATAAATTAAATTTAATTAAAAATAAATTCTCACCGCTGTTGGTTCTGCGATGAATCGAGTTTGGTCAGATTTGATGTTCGAATTCAAGACGGTTGCGGATTTGAAACATTTCAAATTGAAATTTATGTAAAAATTAGAATTCTGGCCTTTAACAACTGACACAGGGACGCTTAAAAGCGTGACAAAATCTGAAGCTATTTACCTCAATTTTCAGAATTGTTCAAAACTTTGAATACGGATTTCGGGAGCTGTAGTCGACGGTTTTACGAACGGTTTGCGGGAGATTGAAGAGCTACGAGAGGGCTATCTTCACCGGGAAGATGAAGGGGTGCGGCTGCAAGGAGGAGGTGCGGCGGCAGCATGTTTGGCCGAACTTTGCGGAGGTGAATCGAGAGCTACGGGCAACGGTTTGATGTGAGATTTGTTGGAGAAGAAAGAGGAAGAAAAGAGCTTCAAAAAGTTTCACTACGGCATGGTCTAATTCTTAGTGGTTTGAGAGATAGGGAGGAGAGAAGTTTCGGCCATGATGGGTTTGTGCGGCTGGAAAAAAGACGGGTTGGGGAAGAAGAAGCCGATCCCTTTATAATATTATTTTATTAGGTTAATCCAATTATTATTTAATTAGCCCGTTTAAGCCCGTTTTTGGTCCGAACTCCGATTTAGGCCCAACGACTGTCATTCCTACCATTTAGCCCCCATTCTGAACTCATCTGGATATGTCTCGTCCGCCCAAACTGTCATCTAGGCCTCCGTTTTGCAGTTTTAAAATTTAAGTCCTTTATTTCTAATTTTTCCGTACAAATAATTTTACCGGGGACACAAATTAACTCAGAAAAATCCAGAAAAATTATTTTTGGCTTTCTTATGTCAATTCGGTTCTAAAAAAAATTATTTCGTCGAATTCTGAGACTTTTTGAAAAATGGCTATTTTTAAGGCGTTTAAATTTAGTGAATATTAGGCACACATCCCTAAAACGAAACTTAATTAGGCTCACATCCGGTCTAACTTTTCATGTAAATTAAGTCCCTATTTTTTGAAAATTCATTAAAAAAATATAAAAAAAATATAAAAAAATCACGTAAATTCATAATTAAATAAAACATGTTCACGCCAAAAAAATCAGGTGGAAAATCAATCAACAAACACGTCAAAATCAAAAAATACACAAAACAGCGAAAAATGCAGTAAAATGTATGAAAGCATGCACATATTTCAAATAGTTTCATACATGTATGCATCTATTTCAATTCCGCATCATACAGCAGCTTATATGGATACATGTATGCAGATTTTCTGAAATACATACATGATTTCATGCATGTATTCGGTTTCTGCATGGAATGCACGCATGCTTGCATATGTGCATACTAACATGTAGTTATGCAGGAAATATGCATTCAAGTATGCACATATTGCCATGGCATCGGCCTTCAACGCATTACTGCATACATGTATGCAGCTATTCTTAATAACAGCATACTTGTATGCAATTATTCAGCAGGCTTGCGGATTTTATTTGCATGTGTATTTAAAAAGTTGCATACATGTATGCAACTATCAGCAATAGTTGCATACATGTATGCAACTTTTTTTTTTTTTTGATTTGCGTGGGCTCCTGGGATTATTTCCAGATTTTAGAATTTTTTTTTTTTATGCATGAGCGCATTTTTTTTGGCCAGAAATTGAAAAAGGCGAAGGGGACATGAGGAGCAGGCGAATGGACCAAAATTTTTGGGCGGCATGTGATTTTAAGGACCGGAAACGTATGGAAAAGTATGGGTGGACATAGCTTTAATTTAAAACTTAAATAAGGACGTGAGACAAAAGTACCCTTAAATTTAACTTAAATAGTCAAAACACATTTTCTTTTCCCACGTTCACATATTAATCCGAAAAATTCTGAAAATTGAAACCTAGCAATAATTTGACATTCCGGTTCCAACAAAAGTGATTTCGTCGAAAACCGAGGTCGTTTGAAAAATGACTATTTTTAAGGCCAATATATTTAATATTAAAAATACATTTTTAAACAAATAAATCCCGAAACTCAAAATATATAAGTGTTTACTGTTTTCCAATGTAGAAACATCATTCTGAACTCAATGGAAGTGGTTTCGAGTTCAAATTCCTTCGTATGCAAAAAGTAGCATTTTGGCCCTTATAAATTTCATAGCGACCTTTCTAGATTTTAATTTTGACATAACTTTTGATTCCTGTTATGAAATTTCGATTTTTCGGATTCATTGGAAATATATTTTTAAATAGATTCTAATATTTTTGGTTTCACTAAAATCCGTTAAATTTTGCATCCTGTACGGTCAGTCAAAGTTCAAGTTTGACTTTTCAAACTACCGCGTTATTTCTAACTCTTTTGTTAATTAAAATTAAATCATTCATTCTATCTTCGATTTGAATCAAATTTGTGATCATTATTATTTAAAACAGATTATTTAAATATCAAAACTCATTAAAATCACTTAAAATAAATTTTTAAATTGGCCCCACAAATCAGGGTTGTTACAAATTTTGTATATTCATTTGAAATTCGAAATCGAAATTTCAGACTACCGCGCCATTTCAGGCTCGTTATATAATTAAAATAAATTTATTCGTTTTAACTTCGTCAAAAATAAAATTTTCGTTGTTATTATTTAAAATAATTCATTTTAAATAATCAAAATTCGCTAAAATAAAAAATTTAATTGGCTCTGATTTCTGGGTTATTACACAGAAATTCATCCGTATATGTTGTCTTGAGACTAGACAAACCGAAGGCACTTCTGTAATTACAACTTAGGCAATTTCTACCTAGTATCGCCAGAACAGGCATTTCATAAACTCCGTCCTCATTTTTCTTCATCATATTTGAGTCGCAACGCTAAAGTCCCATGTGGACGGGTTTTCAGATAATAAATCTAATCCCGGTCTCTTCGTATTGACAACGGAAAAATGGTCAAAAACTTTGACAGTCGGTTTAACTATCAAAGGAAAACATGCTTGTAGACAATGGTCATATTTCCAAATGGAAATCTTACCAATCAATCATCAATAAAAACTGAGCTCCTTTTAATTTAATTCAATAATTTATTCGTTTCCAAATTTCCTTTTTCCCATATTTCTTAAACCCATTTTAGATTCTTACGTTTGTGGAAAAACATTTCCATATATCCATAATTTCTTATTTTATGCATTTAGAAAATATACGCAATTTATATTGGAAAACATTTCCATTTCTTATTCACACATCACTATCTTTTCACATTCATCAGTCCCTAACCGAAAACTAGTAAGTGAACAACTCCCTAAGTATTAACCCCGAATGTCAAAACCAACATCTGATCAACACTCAGAAAGCCATCCAGCTTTACTAATTTCCAGTCAATTTCAAATTTCCTTACCTTGATTCTTAACTTCAAAATCATTTAATATTCTACTTTATAAACTCCATTTACACGTCAATTTCTTGTTGATTATATATCAAGTTTATAACTAAATCTCAATTATACATTCGATTATAAATTATTGGTTTTTAAACCAAATATTGATTATCTTGTCAATTTTTGAATTATATAATATATAATTTCTAAAAATAAATTATTTATAAAATATTCAACAAAGTTGAATTATAAATTATTATGCATTTGTTTCAATTATATTTACAATTCGAACATTAAAATAATTCCATCGCTTTCCTTTGAAAACAATTCCCAAATTAGTCCATTCCTGAATTTATATTTCTAATTTATTTAACAAAAATTATTTCATCCTATGTCTAAATATCGTTTATAAACCAAACTTCTTGTTTGAATATAATTAAAATAAGCTATTATATTCTAGTCCATTTGAAATTCAATTTCTATTTAAAAATAGATTGTCCCTTTTTAAAACTCGAATTCTCTTCTGATATATTTTTATGGTATTTAAATACCAATTATTTCAGGGCCAATGTTATTCAAACATCCTAAAACACACAATAACCAACCCTAGATTATTTGCCACATTATATAATACTATATGAAAAACGACAATATAATTATCGAGGAATACAGTTGGATTCCTCCAACCTGTTTTCGATGCATCCACAGACGTTAATCAACATGAATAATACCAATTTCAGATCAATATGAATAATAATAATAAATATAATCAGCATTCAACTAACGACTTGTATATATAACTATCAACTAATTTTTTTGTAAATCATCCAAACAACCATCACACACAGCATTCTATCATTTTTATCAATATTAAATAACGTTTATAAAATTGTACAGAGTTTGTGAGTTTACTCACATTGGTCATTAATTGCTGAAATACGATTAACGTTAGTTGATTCGAATTAGACGTTTTAATCTGCCATAATTCCTAACGAGCTCCAAATGGTTCCAAACCAGCTTCATAACTGTAACGGCGCGACTTTCGATGACCTCGGAAGTCTTGTCATTAATAAAGAAATAGAAATAGATAGAGAATAAAATTAAACATGAACATCAAAATCTCAAAGAGGAATTTAACAAAATAAAATATCACATAATATATTACATATCAGAGTCTATTACATCATTAGAATACACATCATACGTGATACTGGCCCAATACATCATATAACTAGATACTTAGATATAGATTGTGTTACTAAGCTTGTTCCTGAATCCCAAGTCCAAAATACAACAAAGATTTCCATTGACTACCTGGACTACTTGTCTACCCATAACAACTGTTATGAGTACCCAAGAGTTTAGGGAAACACAAAAAAATAAACTCTGGGTCAGTAAGGGGACTGGTGTGAGTAAACAATTTTAAAACATATTGGAAACAAGAACGGGTTATTCTCTTATGAGAACAGATTGATTTCACTTTAGAAAATCTTTCGAAAGAAAAGATAATAGTAAGACCAGCCCACACTTAAACACAGACAGTTTTTACCTTACTATAACCCAAAACATTTTTGATATCAAAATCAATTGATATTACTATAGTTTTTATCAAATAAATAACCATCTAGTGGAACACTTGTATCTCACGCTCCACATATGTAATATAAAATCAAAAACTGCAACCTCTTATTGGAGATTGGATTCCGACTATAACAAGGTATGGGACCACCTGCCGATCAGCAAACTCCAGAGGAGATACACTGTGGTTCTATAAGAACGTCTTGCAACCTAGCCACACATGACCGCCTACTCATTTAGCTTGAGTGTAGCAAATATATTATCACCCCCACGGTTGGGACCGACCCACCGTTTCCGAAAGCTACAGCAGCAAAATATAGATTAAGAAGTTAAAAAAGAATTTCTCTAGATGGTTATAATACACCCTGCTTGGGAATGACCAACCAAGTTATGTTGCCTGCTTGATTTTTGTCCTTTCCTAGTTGTGAGGCTTGAGGCTACGTTATCTTCTAGAAAATCTGTCCATCGTTCACTTTGAATGCCATATTGTCAAATCCGTAATCACATATTGATTATACAAGTGCACACTGGATGTAAAATAAAGAGAAGTTACCTTTTCCCCACCAACTTGGTATATCCGTAAAAATCAACGGGCGTGACTGTTGTAAATACTCTGTCAGACATTCGTCCATACAAGTTGTCCTGGGACAAACCGAAGGCACCATTTTATAAACAAAATAGTCCTTGCATATCTCCTTCTTAAATTGTCTTCAATAATTTCTGACATGCAACATATAATTCGAATCGAAGTGGAATATAATTCCGGCCTCTTCGAACTGATTAACGTAATGTCTTTTACAATTAGTCGAATCTTGAGAAAAGCTGTTTTCAATATTCATTTGATCTCAAAACATTTCTTGTTCAAAGGAAGTAGTTATCAACTTAAAATGAACTAAATTAAGTACCATTCATTTATATAACCTTTATTTTATGAGCTTCGACCAAACATAATTGTATATATCTGTATTGTTTAAATCCAAACATTTGACTGTCTTTTTATAAATGAACAACTAAAGCACGTGTTTCGCGCACAGTAATTTATACAAAAATGTTAGTTTGTTTATACGACAATTAGTTTGAAATTGTGATTGATCAGTTATAGGCCGAAGTTTAAATAAAGTTTCTAAAATAAAAGAAAGAGTGGTTTGGGCCGGAGGATATTAGGCCAGTAAATTAGGTTAAAATAGAAGAAAAGGGAGGAAAGACAAAAGAAGGAAAGTATAAATAAAAAGGGAAAATTAGACAAGAAAAGTAGGATAAATAAAATAAAGGGAGATGTGAAGTTTAAAAAAATAAAATAAACTTTTAACTAGAAAAAAGAAGAGGGGTGGGCCAAGAGAATACTGGGCTAAGTTCTTAAGGAGAGAAGTATGCAGACCAAGTAGTAATTGGGCCAAGTGTTTTAAATTTGAAAAGAGGGAATTTAAAATGAATTATAAAACAGAAAAGGAAATAAAGAGAAATTTAAAGTGTATAAAATAATTATACACATAACAAATAAATAAATTATTTGTTAAAGTATAAAAAGAAAATGAAGTAATAAATTTCTTAGTGAGAAATATTATTTGACAAGGGATCCATAACTTGGCCCATCTCCTCTAAGCCCAAACCTCCTCAGCCTACTTCCCTTTTATTTATATTTTCTCTATTTCTAGAAACAACCGTAGCCCATGAACCCATGTCCATCCTCTTTCCTTTGTCTCCACAAATTTGCCTTCTTCCACCTTTCTACTTTTATTTCTTTGTTCCTCGATCCAACCTCTTGCTCCATACTTGATCCCATCCACAATATTACCCAGTATCCAAGTCATATCAATACTTCATGCCACATATATCATGATCAAAGCATGCAAACCGACCAATTTCTTCTCTTCTTTCCACCATTCTTTTCTTCTTGTTGCTCCAATTTCTCTCACCCTGTGCACACACACACACACCCTGGTGCACATGCACATGCCACTGGCCAACCTGCAACCCATATGATAGTCGTCACACACCACCTATCACCCTCTGACCCCATGTCTACCATCGTTGGCCATTTCGATCGCCTGTGCAAAAATATAGGTGCTTAACCCCATATTGCAAAATAACACATATCCCAAACGTTGATCACCTTCCCAACTGCTGCTACCACTACGTTGCATCGTTTCGAGCCAAATTCCATCAGATCGAAGCCGACCGTGCCTCGACCAACACCTCAAGTTTGGTTCAACTCGACACCACAATCACTGCGCAATTTGATGCCAAAGTCAAAAAATAAAAATGGCCTACAAAAGCCTAAAATGATTTCAATCCTTCAATTTAATCTATGGAAAAATTATTGGGTATTTTTCCTCTGATCGACATTATGATACGCCTCCCCAAACAAAACGCGTTGGCCTCCGATTAGTGGGATCGATAGAAAACCCCGCATACTCAATTTCAGATGAAGTCCGCAATCCCACCTAACCTCTATGCTGGAATTCGTGATTCTACTCTTAAAAATCATGATTTTCTCATATGAATCTATTCGTATGTCTAAATTACTAAATCACAATATTTAAAATTTTGAGTTCTAAACTTCTCACTGTATTTTTATTTATATTCGTAAATATACAATATTATTTGGGATGTTAAAATTTATATATTATACTACATATGAGAAACTCAATATTCATGCATGACGCCACTCACTAAGTCACTAGAACAAGTTTGTTGATTTTTACAACTTACAGAGGTGAATATATATATACACTCATTTTACATACTGACGAGGAAAATAGTTATCAAAATCATATATTACTCTGGTGACTAGGGTTTAATCGGCACAAATTATCACATACAGGTGCGTATATATGTCAAGCATCAAGAAATACTGCATTCAAGTGTTGGTTTGGAAGAAAGGTAAATGTCAATGTGAGTTTACCTACTGTTTTTCTTAGTGCTATGTTCTTACTTAATTTTCAGGTTGACAAAAGGATTCAATTAGATAATACAATGTATTATAACCTATATGCATACATTTATCACTACATCATAATCTATATACAATTCAAGAGTAGTTTAAATGGGGAAAAGGGAAAATTTACTCACTTATTTGCTCTCCCTTGTTGCTTCTAGCTAGTCATTCTCTATTATATTATCTCTTGACTTCAAATGTTTGCGTGAGGAAATGGTATGGGTTTCAAGTGGTATATATAGGCAAGTATTAAACACTTCACTTTCCTATTTACTTTTAAAGTCACAGGCTTTCTTTAAGAAAAGCAATTTGAAGATACAGTATTATTAACTATTAGCCTTCACCTTTCCTAATCCCTATTTGATTTGTTTCCCCGAAATATATGCGAGGTATGTATAATTTATACAACATAATCTTGTCTCCTTCCTATCTTATAGAAGTCCTACATTATTCTAAACCATACCTTATAAATGCATTCGAATGGATATGCATTTCCTGAGACTTGCTGCTACATAAAAACAGGATTTGTTGTAAATTAAATATACTAAATGTGTTATCCTATGACAATAGCTAAAGATTAAACTACCACGCTTTAGGGAATGGCTATGTTATCGTAGTTACTATAGCAAATGCTACATCTTATTTAATAGGTTTTGACTCTTGCTGGGTTTTTTTAAATGCATCCATACCCTTTGTTTTACTAGTTTAGGCATTTCACCATACATATTGTGTTTAATAACATTTAGACGTCCTTGTGTGTTTGTGTTGGTTGAATTGACTTATTGTATATATTTTCTACTTTATTTTCTTTACTGGTTAGAGATTAATTATATTCCTAAGAAATGTATGTTAAATTTCTTCCATTAACCTATATATTATGTTATAATTACACGAGCATGTTTCTAGTATTTTAGGTTTTAGTTGCAAAGTTTTAGTTTGTATTTATGTTGGAACATATCTTTAATTATATGTATATTCCTACATACATACCTCTATAAATTGTTTTAGTTTTGTTTACTAATTAAATTTCACTTTAATTATCTTATTTATTCCATTTTAACTTAATTAATTTATTATAACCAGTTTTTATTATTAAACAAGGTCGTTTAAAAACCGGGACATTACAATCCACCCTCTTAAAAGAATTTTGTCCCTAAAATTAATAAAAATAACAGGTAGATTCCAATTTTAAATAAAGTCAAATTCTTACATGTCCGCATCTTCCGAACAGACTCCTTATTTATTTGGAATTTTGTTAACTTGTTTCTGAAACCTAAAATTCTGATTTCATTACAAAAACAGTTTATCTAACTCTCATGGGTCTATATCCAATTAATAAATCAAGTTTAATTTTTATTATCGGGAAAAATTAATTTTATTCACGGGTTTTTATTTAATTCAACTTTATTATTCAATTTCTTATATTATTTTCCACTTACTACCCTTCTAATTCAATTTTTACTCCTTTTAACTTAACCCGAGGTTGACCCTAATCCTTTGACTCCTTCCATTTGTTTTTTATGGTTGTCCTACTCGCTTCTTGGTCTCTTCTTCTACGAGAACTCATTTTCAACTATCTGACAATACAATTTTATAATCGATACTTAATCGGAATATTTATTTAAAGGTGCCTAAGTCGATGACTCCGGTTGACTATATTATAATTTATTATTATTGTTTTAAAAAAATACGCTCTCTCAGTACACACCCAGAGCCAAGGTATTCGGTAAACCTTGTGCCCTGATACCAACTTTAATGGAATGACTTTCGATGACCTCAGAAGTCGTGTCATTAATAAAGAAATAGAAATAGATAGAGAATAGAATTAAACAAGAACATCAGAATCTCACATCGGAATTTAACAAAATAAAATATCACATAATATATTACATATCAGAGTCTATTACATCATATACATCATTAGAATACACAACATACATGATACTAGCCCAATACATCGTATAACTGTATACTTTGATATAGATAGTGTTACTAAGTTGGTTCCTGAATCCCAAGTCCAAAATACTCCAAAGATTTCCATTGACTACCCAGACTACTTGTCTACCTATAACATTTGTTATGATTAACCAAGAGTTTAGGAAAACACAAAAAAATAAACTCTGGGTCAGTCAGGGGTTTGGTGTGAGTAAACAATTTTAAAAAAGAATGGATTATTCTCTTATGAGAACAGACTGATTTCACTTTAGAAAATATTTCGAAAGAAAAGAAAATAGTAAGACCAGTCCACACATGAACATGGACGGTTTTTACCTTACTATAACCCAAAACATTTTTTATTTCAGAATCATCTGATATTATAATATTTTTTATCAAATAAATAACCATCTAGTGGAACGCTTGCATCTCACGCTCCACATATATAATATAAAATCAAAAACCACGGGCTCTTATTGGAGATTGGATTCTGACTATGACAAGGTATGGGATCACCTGCCGATCAGTGTACTCTAGAGGGGGTACACTAAGGTTCAACAAGAATGTCTTGCAACCCGGCCACATATGACCGCCCACTCGTTTAGCTTGAGTGTAGCGAATATATTATCACCCCCACGGTTAGAAGTGACCCACCGTTTCCGAATGCTGCAGCGGCGAAATATAGATTAAGAAATCAAAAAGGAATTTCTTTAGATGGCGATAATACACCCTGCTTGGGAACGACCCACCTAGCCATGATGCCTTCTCGATTTTTGTCATTTCCTGGTTGTGAGGCTTGAGGCTACATTATCTTCTAGAACACCTGTCCACCGTTCACTTTGAATGCCATATTGTCAAATTCGTAATCGCATATTGATTATACAAATGCACATTTGGTGTAAAATAAAGAGAAGTTACCTTTTCCCCACCAACTTGGCATATCCGTAAAAGTCAACGGGCGTAACCGTTGGAAATACTCTGTCAGATATTCATCCATACAAGTTGTCCTAGGACTGGACAAACTTAAGGCACTATATTACAAACAAAATGGCCCTTACATATCTCTGCCTTCAATTGTCTTCAATAATTTTTGACACGCAACGTATAATTCGAATCGAAGTGGAATATAATTACGGTCTCTTTGAACCGATTAACGTAATGTCTTTTACGATTAGTTTTTTTTTAAATCGCAAAAAAAACATGCCCAAAGCCCGATGGGTATTAAACCCGATACGACAACAACAAAGACAAAGGCAAATTGCCCTAGCCGCCACAACAGATCAAAACTAAACTAAACCCTAATGAGAGGCTCAAAAATGGCGAGCTGCTCAGTGGAAAATGATTCCATCGGGTCACGGCGGCTTCCAAACAGAATCTTCGTTGTGATCTTTGCTCTTCTCATTCAAATCAAGCTTCTTGTTGGCTTCATAGTTTCTCGAATGGAGATTATGATCCCTAAGCATAGATCCTGAAGTTCGATGTGAGTTGATGGGTTCATATCAAATAGAACTGAGCTTTCCATGCTCTCGAATCTTCTCTTCGTTCCAAGTGAGTCTCTGTTGCTTTCCAGCGAGATGCTGTTGCTACTTTCTCCCTTAGACCAAACAGATAAGTGGTAGATCTGATTATTCAACTTGCTTTTGAAGTAGTTATCTCCTATTATGTGCAAAGAGCTGAGCTTTTCTTCTGCTTTTCTCTTAATCAGGTGTCTTGACAGATCTGGATCACTGCTGAGGGAACCACTCTCTGTAACAGGTAGACACTTTTTGATTATTATTCGTATTATTACTAGAACCACGCACTATAGGATTAGAGTTATGTCTACTTCCCTTATAGTGTTTTAATTTGAAAACAGAGATGTTGGATGCCCCAGGAAGGACGTCAGGTCTGTTCAGAGCACCATTGAAGCCTTTGCAACCTGCATTAGGTGAGAAAAAAGCATCATTGTTCTTACTTTTACAGTTTATAAAGTTAATATTAATGAAATCATGGTAACTTCCCTCGCAGTGTTGCAATCTGCTTCCTTGTCTGGAGAATCCTTCACTGTAGTGCATCTGTTTGCCATTCAGTAAAAAATCTTCAACTCTATTATCACAGTCTGCACTATTTTTACAATTTGCTTGATTCTGCATGTTTTCCTGCTTAAGTCTGTTAGCTTTATTCATGATTATAGCACTGTCATTAATAATAGTCTTCCAAGTAAGAGTACAATTGACCTCTTTACCAGTGTGAAGCCTCTGATTTCTCTCCCTCCAAATATAATAGATAGATGATGTTAGGAGGACACATGCTCTTTTGAATATGAAGGACTTGGCTTTAAAATGAGTTGAAATATAGAAAATGTTGTCCCTAATATTTAAAGTAGCATAGTTATGACTGAAACCCAGGGTTCATTTGACATTATACCAAATGTACTGTGAGTAAATACAGTCAAAAAACAAGTGATTGGAGCTTTCAATCTCGCTTTTACAAAGCACACAACTATTATCACTGTCTTTTTTTCCATTTGTTACAATTATCTCTAGTTGGGAGCTTGTTTAAGAGAGCAAAGTAGGCACAATGTGCCATTTTGGGGCAATTTCTTTTACACTAAATGATTTTGTGCCAATCTACTTCAACTTCATTGCCTTGTAAATATTCCCAAACTTTTTTGAAAGAGAAATTGTCTTTTGAACTTAGATTCCAAATCCAATGGTCTTTAAAACAGTTTTGATCAATTTGTATATTCCTGATGGCATTTTTAAATATAAGCGCAGCAGGATTTTCATGAAAGCTCCAACAATTATTTAAAATGATTTTCTGCACATTGTCTTTGACCCCACCTAACATGAATAAGTTATTCCAGCCCAACGGATTAATGAAATATTTGCCACAAATCCAAGGGTCAAACCAAAGACTAGTTTGAGAGCCATCTTTTAATTTTCTAATAATAAGATTTTTACCAATATCCCTGCAATCAAGTATGCTTTTCCAGACATGGGAATGATGAACTTCTTTTCTAGCAAGCCAAAAGTTTTTATTTTTCAAATATTTTGCACTCATCCACCTGGCCCACAGAGACATACCATCTAGAAACTTCCAGAAGAGTTTAAACTTACTAGTCTTAGCAATGTCTTTGATTTTTCTTAGCCCAAGTCCTCCATATTTTTTAGGTTTGCATACTACATCCCAAGCCACCTTGTGATATTTGCCTCTCCAGATAAAATTAGAACACATTCTATCTATCTTGTGAATGACATTATTAGGAATATTCTGAGACTGAACCCAATATAAAATAATAGCAGAAATGACTGTATGGGTGAGCTCCATTCTACCAGCTAATGAAAGAAGTTTACCAGACCAATCCTCGAGTCTATTTTGAATTAGATCCAATAATCTAGAGCAGTCTCTTTCACTGATCTGATTGATGCTAAGGGGGGGACCTAGATACTTAACAGGAAGACTGTCTTCCTTAAATTTCAGTAAATGCAAAATCTTCTTTAATAAGGGCATCCTTACTACAATAAATTTTACTTTTGTTAGTGTTAACAGCTAGTCCAGCAAGTTTTTCCATGTTATTCAAAATCTTGTGTACAGCGATAGCACTTTGTTTATCAGCTTTTAGGAATAAAAGCATGTCATCAGCATATAGTAAATGGGTAATGTATGGCTTTACTATATTTATTGGTTTGATGTTTCCCCTAAGCACTTCTAATTCCATTTGCATTGAAAAATACTCCATGACAATAGAGAATAGGTATGGTGACAATGGGTCACCTTTCCTTATTCCTCTATTGCTGTTAATGAAGCCTTTTGGGGATCCATTTATCATGATAGAGTAGGTCACATTGCTAATACATTCTTTAATTAGAGCAAATAATTTATAGTCAAAACCCATCTTTTGCATGATAAAAATGATAAAATCCCTATTAATTCTATCAAAAGCTTTGTGGAGATCTATTTTAATGCACATAAGGTTTTTGTTTCTCGAATTAAAATTCCTAATAAGCTCATGGGCAAGAAGAGAATTTTCAGAGATCAATCTGCCCGGTATGAAGGCACTTTGATTCTCTGAAATAATGAATTTCAGAAAACATTTTAACCTATTGTATAATAATGAAGCAATAATTTTATAAATAAAGTTGCAACAGGCAATAGGCCTGTAGTCATCTAGGCTAGATGGGCTTTCAACTTTGGGGATTAGAGTGATGTGAGTGTGATTAGTGATTTTCAGAATCTTTCCTGAGTTAAAAAATTCATTAATGGAGTCACTTAAAACAATTTGCATCTCACCCCAATGTGTTTTATAAAATTTGGCACCAAACCCATCTGGCCCAGGACTCTTATCATTATTAGCAAAAAAGTTAATGTTTTTGATCTCATCTTGTCTAATAGGATCCAATAGGATATCAGTGCTATTGCTGTTAGCAAAGTATTTGAATTCAATATCAGGAAACATATTGGTAGTGTTAGTAGAGTTATACAAATTGCAGAAATAATTAATGGCTTCAGTTTCAGTAGAGGAAGCTTCATTAGTTATTCTACCATTTGTATCAATTAACTTACCAATATTATTTCTGTTTTATCTGTTGGACATTCTGGTGTAAAAAAATTTACTAGCTTCATCACCAGCTGTTAACCAATCTACTTTAGCCTTCTGCTTAAGATTGACAATATTGATATGCAGAGCATTAACTAATTTGGCTTGAGCATTAAAGAAATTCTCAGCCTTGCTTTTATCAGAACAGTTAGAATCAAGGTCATTTTGTAACCTATCACAGTCATTCCTGATTGAATTAATGTCATTTCTGTTTTTAGAATGGTTCCAATTTTTCAAACTAGTCTTGACCTTTTGTAGGGTTTTGTTGAGTTTATATTGAGCAGTGCCGTAAAGATTATTATTAAAACAGCTTGAAATAACATCTTTATAATCTTTTTCATACACCCATCCGTTCACAAACCTAAAAGGGGAATTTCCTGAAATTTTATTATCAGTGATAGAAGTTAGGATAGGAGTATGATCGCTTGTGTTTTGGGGAAGGGTACTGCATTTCACATTTAGGAAAATATTGATGAAATGTTGATTGAATAGGACCCTGTCTAGCTTGCAATGTATATTTCTATACTCACCTGATTTCCAAGTGAATTTATTGCCAACTATTTGTGGTTCTATCAATCCAGATTTCATCAAAAAGTAGGCAATCCTTTCTAGCTTAGAGAATGGAATAGGATTGCCTCCTCTTTTTTCACAATTGTGAAAGACAGTGTTGAAGTCCCCAACAAGCATCCAAGGACTGTTAATAACTTTACTGAACTGCTCAATATAATTCCATAGTTTAATTCTGTCATTTTCAAAGTTGGAGGTGGAAATAAAGGTAATTTTAATAGATAAACCACCTTTATTTTTGAAAGTGAATGAATGTACTGCAAGTCAATAAAGTAACTGATGAGAGTCTAAATGGTAGGATTATATAGAATCATAATTCTACCATTTCCTCCCATCGAGTTATTATTGGTAATATTCCAACTAGAAAATAACTTAATGTGCAACTCTTCTATTTTGAGGTCATTTAGTTTGTGTTCAACCAACCCAATAATGCTAGGTCTATACTTGCCTAAAAAGTTAACTAAATCAAGCTGCCTTTCCTGGGAATTTAACCCCCTTATGTTCCAGGCGATGATATCCATATTAAACAAAAGTAATAAAGGAAATAAGGTAAATAAAGAACAATACCTAAGGTGGGCCGCTGTGTTTCCTGCTGTCCACCTTTACTCCCAACTGCTTGCCACTTTTTTTGTAACTGCTTTTGTCAGTAGGCTTGAGTTGTTTTTCCCACTTTGCATTTCTGCTAATGTATTTCTTCCTGAAGTCGTGGTCCTTATCGTCTTCAGTTTCTTCTGCCGTAACTATGTCTGTTAGGCTTTTTGTCCTGCCTTTTTTTCTTTTTGATTGCAGGTGAAGTTGGCTATGAGGTCTTTGAAGCTGCTATTGTTTGATTGACTGCTTCCTGAATGTTTTCAATAGTTATGGAAGTCTTGGAGGGAGTGAGACTGTCAGCCAGCAGTGCCACATCAGTGTAAATAGGGTCAGCAGCAAGGAGGTCCTCACAGAAGTTCCCTATAGTTTTTGTAGGATCGTTTGTTGTAATTGTAATAATATTTGAGTCCTTTGTGAGGGGGGGACTCAGAGACATGTTTAGAATAATTCCCCTCTTCTGTTTTGTTTTTGTTTTCTTTTTGCACATAGCACTCCTGTGAATATGTAGGGATTTCAAATGAAGTCCCTAATGTCGATACAGGGGTATCGTTGTCCTGCAAGTTCTTTTTAGTACTTGTTGTGGTCAGGGGAGACTGTGGATGCTGAGTTACAGCAGTATTGTCTGGAATCGGATGTGGATTGGTAGCGTCAATGCTCATATTGTCCACATTAGATTCCATGTGAACTTGTTCTGAGATAGGGGGTTAATTTCAGAAACTGCTGCGTTGATTCCAGGTTTTATGGGTCCAATGTCTCTATTTTCATTAGCATCGGACCTGTAGTTCAAATCTGCAACTTCTTTAGGTTGTTCCTCATGATCCTTGTTGTTCGAATAATCTTCAGTGGAATGGCCAAAGCACTTGCAGATTTTGCAACGATCTGGAATTAACTCGTAGGTGATCTGTTGTGTGATTATCTCCCCGTCATGAGTGTATATAGAAGCTTCGTTAGGCAGCTCAGCATCCGCATCGATCTCAACAAGAAGACGAGCGTAACTCAGACGAGTTTCCTTCGTTGTTTGTTCGTCCATCTTTAGCGGGTTTCCGACTAGGCTTCCTATGGCACTGAATATTCCTTTATCCCATAGCCATAAATTAAGTTCAGGCAGATGAATCCATACAGGCATAGTGCTTAGGATGTCTCGATCAAGAACTGACTTCTTGGACCAGTTCTTTAATATAATTAGTTTCCCATTAATGAAGTAGGGGCCACCTTTAAGTAGTTTCTCTTTATCATCTGCATTTGTGAATCTTAGAACGAAGAACCCATTTTCTCTTGTGAAAATCTCGAATGAGCCGCTGGGATTCCATGTTCTAACCACGTAATTTCTGAAATAGTGGTATGCCGATCTTTTTCCAAAGACATATGCCACAATAGAGAGTGCCCATTTGTCTTCTGTTCGGTTACACGCCTCTTCCGAGGCTAGGACAACTTTTTCTTCCCCAAGCATTTCGAATGGTGGAATGAAACTCAGATCAAAATCTGAGTTTTGGCTGTTTTCTTAACAAGATCTGCCCAAGATGAAGCCTTCAGATCTGTAGGCACTTTGTAATTAGGAGCTTGGATTGGTTCTTTGACCAAAGGATTTGGGTTTCTTGAAATGGCCTGAGTTGATCTGTTTTGAGATTGGTTTCTTGATTGGAATCTCGCTCCGTTAGAGGAGGGGTATGGCTTTTGCTTCGATTTGGGAGGGAACTCGTTAGATGAGCCAGCCGCTTTCCTGAAATGAGTAGAAGATTTGGAGTTCAATAAGGGTTTAGGTCCTTTCTTGCGGTGAAGGACTCTAGTAAACCCTTCCTCATCCACCAAGAAGTCAGGGGGAGGACGAGGAGGATTAGATGAGAGGTTAGAGGGAGGCGGGGAGGAAGAAGGACCCTCTTTAGGAAGAGGGTTGTCGTCGAAAATCGGATTCTTGTGAGAGCTCATGGCAGCAAGGTTTAAGGAGAGGAGGAGTAAAAAATTGCTTCTTACTCGAGTGACTCTTTTACGATTAGTTGATACTTGAGAAAAATTGTTTTCAATATTCTTTTGATCTCAAAACATTTCCGGTTCAAAGGAAATAGTTAACAAATTAAAATGAACTGAATTAAGTACAATTCATTTATATACCCTTTATTTTATGAGCTTTGACCAAATAGAATCGTATATATCTGTATTGTTTAAATCCAGACATTTGAATGTCTTTTTTTAAATGAACAACTAGAGCACGTATTTTGCACACGGTAATTTATACAAAAATGTTAGTTTGTTTATACAATAATTATTTTGAAATTGCTATCTTTCTCACTTTATAAATATATATTTAAATCGTTGTTATATTTCTAAATTCACATTTATCAATTTAAACTAATCAATAGTTGATCCAATATTTTTAATTTTTGAGTTATGGACCCCTTGTCAAATTAAATTTCTCACTATGAAATTTATTACTTCATTTTCTTTGTATACTTTAACAAACAATTTATTTATTTTTTATGTGTATAATTATTTTATACACTTTAAATTTCTCTTTATTTCCTTTTTATTTTATAATTCCTTTTAATTTCCCTCTTTTCAAATATTAAACACTTGGCCCAATTACTACTTGATCTGCATGCTTCTCTCCTTACGAACTTGGCCCAGTATTCTCTTGGCCCACCCCTCTTCTTTTTTCTAGTTAAAATTTTATTTTATTTTTTAAAACTTCACAACTCCCTTAATTTTATTTATCCTACTTTTGTTTTTTAATTTTCCCTTTATATTTATACTTTCCTTCGTTTGTCTTTCCTCCCTTTTCTTCTATTTTAACCTACTTTACTGGCCCAATATCCTCTGGCCCAAACCAATCTTTCTTTTATTTTAAAAACTTTATTTAAACTTCATCCCATCTGGACCAACTTAATTCCGTTTCCTTATCATCTTTTTTTTATAATTTATTCCATCAGCCCATCTGGCCCATCTCCTCTAAGCCCAAACCTCCTTAGCATGTTTCCCTTTTATTTATATTTTCTCCCCTTCTAGTAACAGTCGTAGCCCATAAACCCATATCCACCCTCGTTACTTCGTCTCCTCAAATTTTCCTGCTTCCATCTTTCTACTTTTATTTCTTTGCTCCTCGATCCAACCTCTTGCTCCACAGTTGATCCCATCCACACTGCTACCCAGTATCCAAGTCATATCAACACTTCATGCCACATATACCATGATCAAACCATGCAAACTGACCCATTTCTTCTCTTCTTTCCACCATTCTTTTCTTCTTTTTGCTCCAATTTCTCTCACCCTATGCACACGCACACACCGTAGTGCACATGCACATGCCACTTGGCCGACCTGCAACCCATACGACAGTCATCACACACCACCTATCACCTCCTGATCCCATTTCCACCATCGTTAGCCACTTCGATCACTTGTGCAAAAATATAGGTGTTCAACCCATTTTGCCAAATAACACACATCTCAATCATCGATCACCTTCCCATATGCTGCTACCACCACGCCACATCGTTTTGAGCTAAATTCCTCCAGATCGAAGCCCACCATGCCTCGACCAACACCCTGAGTTTGGTTCAAATCGACATCGCAATCACGGCGCAATTTGATGCCAAATTCAACCCATAAAAACAGCCTACGAAAACCTAAAACGATTTCAATCCTTTAATTTAATCTATGGAAAAATTATTGGATATTTTCTGCTGATCTACGTAATGATACACCTCCCCAAACAAAATGCCATGGCCTTTGATTAGTGGGATCGACAGAAAACTCCGCATCTTCAATTTCAGATGAACCCGGCCATCCCACCTAATTTCTATGCTAGAATTCATGATTTTACTCTTAAAAATCATGATTTCCGTACTATTCTATTCTGAGTTTGGTTCAAATCGACATCGCAATCACAGCGCAATTTGATGCCAAATTCAACCCATAAAAACAGCCTACGAAAACCTAAAACGATTTCAATCCTTTAATTTAATCTATGGAAAAATTATTGGATATTTTCTGCTGATCTACGTAATGATACACCTCCCCAAACAAAATGCCATGGCCTTTGATTAGTGGGATCGACAGAAAACTCCGCATCTTCAATTTCAGATGAACCCGGCCATCCCACCTAATTTCTATGCTAGAATTCATGATTTTACTCTTAAAAATCATGATTTCCGTACTATTCTATTCGTATGTCTGAATTACTAAATCATGATATTTAAAATTTTGAGTTGTAAACTTCTCACTGTATATTTATTTATATTCATACATATACAATATTGTTTGGGATGTTAAAATTTATATATTATACTACAGATGAAAAACTCAATATTCACGCCACTCACTAAGTCATTGGAACAAGGTTGTTGATTTTTACAACTTACAGAGGTGAATATATATACATACATATATATATATATATACTCATTTTACATACTGACGAAGAAAATGGTTATAAAAAACATATATAACTCTCATGACTGGGGTTTAATCGACACAAAGTATCACATACAGGTGCGTATATATGTCAAGCATCAAGAAATACCGCATTAAATTGTTGGTTTGGAAGAAAGGTAAACGTAAATATTTATTTACCTACTGTTTTTCTTAGTGCTATGTTCTAACTTCACTTTTAGGTTGACAAAAGATTCAATTAGATAATGCAATATATTATAACATATATGCATACATTTATCACTACAGCATAATCTAAATAAAAATCAAGAGTAGTTTAAATGGGAAAAAGGGAAATTTTACTCACTTGTTTGCTCTCCCCTGTTGCTTCTAGCTAGTCGTTCTCTGTTATATTATCTCTTGATTTCAAATGTTTGCGTGAGGAAATGGTATGGGTTTCCAGTGGTATATATAAGCAAGTATTAAACAATTCACTTTCCTATTTACTTCTAAAGTCGTGGGCTTTCTTTAGGAAAATCAACTTGAAGATATAGTATCATTAGCTATTAGCCTTCTCCTTTCTTAATCCTATTTGATTTGTTTCCCAGAAATATATGCAAGGTATGTATAATTTATACCACATAATCTTGTGTCCTTCCTATCTTCTAAAAGTCCTACATCAATCTAAACCCATACCTCAAAAATGCATTCGATTGATCAAACATTTCCTTAGACTTGCTGCCACATAAAAACTGGATTTGTTGTAAATTAAATATACTAAATGTGTTATCCTATGACAATAGCTAAAGATTAAACTACCACGCTTTAGGGAATGGTTGTGTTATCATAGTTACTATAGCAAATGTTACATCTTATTTAATAGGTTTTGGCCCTTGCTGTTTTTTTTTAAATGCAGCCATACTCTTTGTTTTATTAGTTGAGGCATTTCACCATACATATTGTGTTCAATAACATTTAGACGTCCTTGTGTATTTGTGTTGGCTGAATTGACTTGTTGTACATATTTTCTACTATTTTCTTCATTGGTTGGAGATTATTTATATTCCTAATAAATTTATGTTAAATTTCTTCCATTAACCTATATATTATGTTATAATTACATGAGCATGTTTCTAGTATTTTAGGTATTAGTTGCAAAGTTTTAGTTTGTATTCATGTTGGAACATAGCTTTAATTATATGTATATTCCTGTATACATACCTTTGTAAATTGTTTAAGTTTTGTTTACTAATTAAATTTCACTTTAATTATCTTATTTATTCCATTTTAACTTAATCAATTTATTATAACCACTGTTTATTATTAAACAAGGCCGGTTAAAAACCAGGGCATTACAGTAACGTAAGCTATGTCCGTAAGATCCCAATGAATTCAAATTTGTGAAATTCTGATAATGTATGGAAAAGATACTAAATTTTAATTCGTATATGTTATTTAAATCAAACATAACTTAATTTATTTTCAACATTAGGCCTTACCTATTTTATATGGCCCATCATTATATTGCACCATTAATAACAGCATCTTCTAATTTAGATGGCAATCATGTTCTTCGTTGTAGCCATTTCTGAAACTTCTTGCATACCTTTTTTTTCTTTTTGATTTTATTTTGGGCCTACCATTTACATCCGACCCATCACCCCATTATACCCAACCCGCTCTTGCATCTTTCCCCCCAACTACAAAACACTTCCTCCTGTATTTCCTCGAACTATTTTTCCAGCTCCCTCTACTACGTTTCTCCATTTTCGAATTGACATGCCAAGTCTTCATCAGCTCCGTACTCTTCCATTTCTTCCCTTCACGTATTATTATTTCACCACATCAAAATGTTTTCCAGCTCCCATTCCTATTCTTCTCACCACGTACATGTATAGACACTCAACTTGGTGATACCCCATTTCCTTCCTTACTGAATTATAACACTCTATTATTGCTCTCTCCATTTCAAAGCTCTACACAACAAACCCGGCACCACCATCCGCCTTACCATGCGCAGGCCGGCTACTCCCATGCACGCAATTTTGTAGTTTTATATTTTTTTATTGCGTTCATATTCATTCATTTTTGCTCACGTTCCAATAGGCTACCCCCTCCCTCAATGCAAACTCCTCCTACACCCTAATCCCATGTCTTTCCCCATTAAAAATTTTGCTCATGCCAAGATGGGTAAACCGTGTCTCATACGTGCCATCTCCCTTTGAATGCCACTTTGCCTCATGTTATACCCCTGTTTTGCGTCCCCTTTATATAATTTTTTCTTTTTAAATGCCAATGGGAAGTTTCGGCAAGATTGGTTTTCAGTTTGATAAAGCATGCATTTGTTTGCTTTTATTTTTTGGCACCATTTTCTGATGCTTACGTTAGATATGGAAGAGGAGAGTAAAGACATATTAGGTTTGGAAATGCGGAAGTGGAAACAACTGGGTACATATATCTTTATATAGGCGAAATTCAGAATTCTTTAATAACTAAGTAAACTTTGTGGCCAAGTAACTTACAATCTATAAGATGAAATCTCAATTTTTCCATTTCGTTAGTAAAATAATGTTAAATAGATTCCAATGTTTCTTGTTTCGAAGAAATCCGACGTAAAACGAATCATATATACTTAATTGAAGTTCAAAATGTAAAATTACGAAGTACCGCAATGCCGGGAGCTCGTTTTAAATTTTATTATAATTAGTATATTCAAATATCATTTTAAATCATGTATTTGTTATAATAATTCAATTCTATACTGAACTGAATTCATTAAATTATACAATTCACACAATATTATCAGTTCAACTATTCCTGACTAATTTAGAAATAAATATATTATTATCCTAATAGTTATATTATCTAAATATTCAAGATATTTGAATTCAAATCATTTAAAATTATCCAATCATTATATTAAAATAATTAGATAAATTAATTATTAAATAGCTAAAACTCAAAGACGTTACATTCTTTTCCCCTTAAAAGAAATTTGTCCCCAAAATTACTAAGGTAGGAAAAATGCTACAAACTCAATTACAGGTTAAAAATTACTTGTTTTAATTCCTAACTTCAGATTTAACTGAACCAACAAATTTCAACTAAAATATTAATTCATTCCTTACTTACGGTAATTTTCAAAAATCCTGAAAATTTCTAACACCTTAAATTTTCGAATTTTTTTCAAGTGTCTCCTTTGCACGGCTCAATCGGTACAACTACAACTCACCTCTCAAGGCCATCTCCAATTAAAAGAAAATCAAGCAGCAAGAGGCTTGCCCAATAGGCTTATAAAAATATCACACTCATACAAATATAAACTCGGATCTTTTTGTCGAGCTTTCAACTCTATCTCTTCCATTTACTATCAACTTCAGCTTATACCAATGCATTCCCAATTGATTTCAATCAATTCATCATCAAATCCAATCGTTCTCTTTTATCCAAATCGAATTCCATTTCAATTTCAATTTCCGATCTCATTTCAAATTCTTACTCAATAATTTCATAACCAAGTTCAATTCCATTTCAAAATCTTATTTCACAAATTCCATTACTTCACCAAGTTAAATTCCATTCCAATACGATTTCCAATTAACTGGCTTCAGTTTAATCCAAATTTATTTAACGTAGTTTTTAATTAAAATTAAAATTTGTTTACTTTTACAATTTCAGTTTCTTTAACTTCACAAGTTAAATTTAATTTCAGAATTCAAATTCCTGGGTTTTATTTCAAATCAGTTTGAAATTATATATATTTACATATAATAATAGCAATTCGAATCATTTGAATTTTTGACAACCTGTTTTCCTCAAAATAATTTAAAACAAAATCTTTGGAAGTAATCCATCACTTTTGTAACACCACATAATTTTAAATATTAAAATTAAAAAATTTAAGAACACTTAATTTTTAGGAGAAGAATTAAGGGAAATGGATTACGCCATTGCGTTCGTCTCGGAATTCTGCTTGCAATAGAGTCCAAGTTTTCGTAAATCGGACTTCGTATGAGAAAGTTATGGCCTTAAGAAGTTTCTGGGATTTAAATAAATTAAAATAGCTTGAATTCAAATTCAAAATTCAAATGAAAACACAGAAGCAGGCTAGGCGTGATTTTCCCCCGCCCCAGGCCAGGTCAACCAGGGGGTCGACCTATGCTATACAGGTCAACCTGGGGGTCGACCTCCCCTGATTTGGTCAGATCCGAGGCAGATTCGAGATTTTCCACCTGGACTTGTTTTCTGGACAGATTCTTTGGCTCCTAACCTAATTAAACACCCCAAACCCCACTTTCTCTCCACATCAAACCATTGTAACGCTATGCTGCCTCAATCCTAAATTAAATATGTTAAAGATGTCCTTATGCTGTTGGAATAGTTCATCTTCTTCTTAAAGCTTAGGAATTGCAAGTCAGGATTCTAATACAAATGACGAACGAATTATTCTCTCCTCTAATCCCACTTTTTGAGTACAATTTCTTTCACAAAATAATTAATAAACTAATTATGATGAGTTATAATTTGGATTAAATTTGGATTATGAGAACATGCCTGTTAAATCATATGTCGTTACTTAATTTTGTTGTCGTCTGTTTGTGAACATATGATAGTTTTGTTAACTTATGTTAGTGGATCTATTTCATATGACCAATCACATATATTTAACATGATTCATTTTATGATGTCGGTTTATATGCGAGTTTGGATGTAGATCATATGCTAATTTGTGTGTGAATCATATGCAAGTCTGTATGCGAATTATACACAAGTTTATATGTGAATCAAGTATATATATGTATGTGAGTTTATATGTAAAACATGTGATATTAGTTTACATGTTTAAATTCATATGCAAGTTTGTATGGAACCCATATGCAAGTTTAGGTGAAAACCATAGTCATATATGCAAGTTCACAATTTTATGTTTAGATCTATATTTAGATCCATGGCAGTACATAGTTTATGCAAATTTATGTTCTATATGTCCATTGCCTATGCAAGTTATTGGCTATGCAAATTTATGTTATATCTCTTATTTGCAAGTTAGATCTATTTTATGTGTTATGCAAGTTATGATGTTTCTTTTCTTTTTATGAGTTAGACTATTTGCGAGTCTAACATATTTCATATTAAACGTACGAACGACATGGGGACATTAGGAAAATATTAAATATACATATTGAGAATTGGCATAAAATGGCGTTAAAGGCATATAATTAATTTGAGACATTAATTGGTATAATTTATATACTTGAAAATTATGGACATAATTTATGTGACAATTATGGACATAGATTAATTTGGAAATTATTGACAATTTGAATAGGGATATTAATTCAAATTGGGTTTAAATAATTATGTGTAATAATAAATGCCTAAGGCACGAGGTTAGACTCGTTTGTGGTATAAGACTGCCCGGACCCGCCTGATAAATCCAGCAACCACAAACAGTAATCTAATGTGAGGGGTCAAAGGCATAAATTAAATGCGTAACAATTGTAAAGACATGAGGTTAGGGTCGTTTGCGGTATAAGACTGTCCGGACCCGCCATACAAATCCAGTAACGGCAAACAGTAGTCTAATGTGGGAGGTCTTTCAAGGTTACGGTTATAATGAATTAAGTAACACTTAACCAAGATTAACATGTAGTGGGACATGGGGTTAAGTAGGTGACATGGATGGCATGTGAAATACGATTAGAAACACATAACAAAGTTGAAACATGTAAGAAGACATGAATAACAAGGGGTTAAGTGGGAAATCCTAGTGGGGACCAAGCGTAGGTGGAAAGCTTGTGTCAAGTATGGGGACCAAGCGTAGGTGGAAAGCTTGTGTCAAGTATGGGGACCCTTTTCAAACCAGTAACCCATTAAGTATCTTAATGAGCTCAAGTTAGATCGAAGGCGGGACACGCTTACTGGGTTTGATTGTAAGAGGTCAAAACGGGTTAGCGGTGGCAACACAAGTCCAACTGGGTCATGTGCATGCGTGGGCCCGGGCTGGTAGGTAAGACGTTTTTGCATCGTGTAGATATAAGCCGTGCATCTTTGAGTAGTATTGGGTTGCCACTTTGGGGAGTGATACACCCCACTGTGGGACAAGCACGGGTATCTACGAGTTAAGGAGCCGATCGCATGGGGTAGTGGGTACAACTAGTGGAGATAGGGGCAGGCGGCACTTATGAAGACAACTAGGGGTACACGAAACTACCATTATGATTATGTTAAGTAGGCGGGATCAACTTTTAGGGTGAATAGTATTGATGCAGTAGAGTAATTATCCGATAGTGATTAGTAACGCAATTAATGTTATCTTATTCCTCTTGTTGGTTTTGTCATGCCCATTTGTTTCACAGTCATTCCTTGTTTTACCAGTTTATGCCTTATCCTAATTACTTTAATAATTATATTTTTAAAAGTTATTGGACTCACCAAACTTTATGTCTGACCCCCTTTGTTTTCGCCTCTTTTCTTCCTCCCCCCCTAGTTTCTCAGGGTGGGACTAGTGCTAGTGGAGCTTGATTAGGATCTCTTTCTCTCTATTTTGGAAGTGCTTGGATTGCTGAAAGTAAAGTTCAGCTTATCTCTTTTATGGCTACTTATGTTGGGGTTATGCTTTTTACTTTATGTACTCAGAAAACAATTTGTCAAGTTGGATATTAACTGTACTTGGTTTTATTGTGGGTTTTTGATGTTGTTGTAACCAAACTATTTCTCTGTTGCAATAAAAGTTGTTTTAAAATTTTCAAGTACCAATATATGTATCTTTCTTGTTATATTCCATTCTATACACTAATAATACTCCATGAAAGTTAATGCATTCCCTTTTGAGTGACATTAATGGACATGGGGTGTTACAAGTGGTATCAGAGCTGAATGTTGCCAGAATAGATAAGATATTTTGAAAAAATGTTTTTTTCAAAAGCATTTTATAGATAAATACTTTCAAAAATATGCTTTAAGGAGAGTATTTTCAAGAGAAAAGTTTATTTTAAAAACATAACCCCCAAGAGCCATATATCTTTCCTTCAATTCTCCATTTTGAATCTCTTCCTTTTTCTTTTTTAGCATGTCTGGGGAACCCGAGATACCCGAGGGCATACCGATACCAGCCTGGTTCAAAAGGTATCTGGAGGCTAGGGCCAGCGCCGTAGGCCTAGCAGACGTTCCTCCTCCCCCAACTGCAGCCGCTCCTCTTCCTCCCCCTCCCCGCATTGATACTTTTTCAAAGATATGCATGGACTTTCGGGCAATGGGCGGGAAACCTTTTCACGGGTCAGAGACGTTTGTTAAAGCTCAAAATTAGCTTAAGGAGGTGGAAGATTTATTTGGTATCTTCGAGATAGAAGATGGAAGGAAGGTCCAATTAGCTGCTTGGTTAATGAAGGACGAAGCCTCGTTTTGGGGGGAGGTCACACATGGAGAGCATCCAATGGAGACATGGATGGATTTCAGGCATAGGTTCGAGATGAAATTTCTCTCATGAGCAGAAGAGAATTTATACATAGAGAGGTTCATGGCATTGAAGCAATGGAATTTATCAGTAAAGGAGTACGTCAACAAGTTCAATCAGTTGGCAAGATTTAGCTTAGACTTGATGAACACACCTGATTAGAAGGCCCTGAGATTTGTTAATGGTTTGAATGTGCCACTACACGGGTTGGGTATGACCCACATTCCTATGGGGTCTACCTTCGAGAAATTGGTTGACATGGCGCTTATGCATGAAGAGGAGAAAGGTGCTAATGTTAATAAGGCACCGTAGAAGAAAGGGGATCCAAAGAAATCACAGCAGCGTCCCAAGAAGGGTGGTAAGGATAACAATAGTAAAGGAAAGAAAAGGTGCTTTAATTGTGGAACACCGGGCCATCTGAGCAAGGACTGTAGGAAGAAGAAGAAGACTGGTTGTTTCAACTGTGGTGAAGCAGGACATTTGATTAAATATTGCCCGAGAAGACAAGGGCAAGGGCAGAGGTCAGGGTCTACTTCTGGAGGGCAGGTTCAGGCTCCCATGGAACCAGGGCAGGCAAGAGGGCAGTTTCACGCTCTCATGGCACCAGGACAGGAGAGAGGTAGAAACATCTCTATTGAAAGTTTGGTTTTTCTGTTTGATCATCCTGTTCATACTTTGTTTGATTATGGCACTTCACACTCATTTGTATATGCTTCGTTAGCAGAAACACTGCACCTAAATACTAGTCTTGTTACGGATCCCATAGTAGTTTCAAATCCTATTGGTGGTTCGGCTCATTTTTCAATGATTTGTCGGGATTTGAGAGTGTCTATCTTGGGCATTGGGTTTGAATGCAATGCCTTCGTTCTTGGCTTCATGGGCTACACTTGATTCTAGGCATGGATTGGCTAGCCAGATATGGTGCCATCCTAGACTGTGAAAGAAGGATAGTTAGGTTGTTGACTCGTTGTGGCAAGACCCTTGATATTTATTATGACCCTAGATGTCCGGTGATGCTCGGCTACCTAGCATCTCTTGACGCATCCAACGATGATTTGAAATCTGTTTGTGTGGTCAGTAAATATGGTGACGTCTTCGATGAAGTTTAGGGTTTACCACCGAGGCGCGAGATAGACATTCGTATATACCTTGTAGATAATGCAAAGCCAGTTGCATTACTAGTACGCCACATGGCTCTGAGAGATAGAAGAGAACTTAGTAAGAAAGTGAAAGAGTTGCTTGAGAAAGGGTTCATAAGAAGAAGTATTTCGGAATAGAGTGCTCCAACTGTTTGCTACAAAGGCTGATGGTTCACTTAGATTGTGCGTGGACTATAGAGAGCTAAATAAGCTGACGAAGAAGAACAAACACCCATTGCCGAGGATAGATGATTTATTCGATCAGTTGGTTGGTGCTTTGATTTTCACGCAGCTGGATTTGGCTATAGGATTTCATCGGCTAAGGGTGGCTGAAGACAGCATAGATAAGACTACATTTAGAACTCCTGACGGTTTCTTCGAGTGGCTCGTCATGCCTTTTGGTTTGACGAATGCACCCGCATACTTCGTTGACTTAATGAGTAGGGTGTTTAGGGAGTTTCTAAACAAGTTTGTTGTATTCTTTATGGACGATATCTTGATTTTCTCTAGAAGCGAAGAAGAGCATGCCTTACATCTTAGAGAAGTCTTAGAGATCCTACGAGCACATCAACTCAAAGCTAAGTTCTCCAAATGCCATTTTGGAGAAAAGAAGTGAGGTCTTAGGACACGTGGTCTCTAGGAGGGGATAGCTGTGGATCCCGCAAAGGTGGTGGCAATCCAAGATTGGAAGATTCCTAAGAACGCAACAGAAGTAAGAAGCTTTTTAGGGCTGCTGGTTATTACAGGAAGTTCATTAAGGACTTCGCGAGGATATCAGCCCCACTTACTCGGTTGACGAAGAAGAACTTGACTTTTCATGGGATGTTGACTGTGACAATGCTTGCCAACATTTGAAGAGGTCTTTGATGGCAGCTCCAATTTTATTTTTGCCAGATGGGAGTAAGCCATTCGTAGTACACACCGATGCTTGCGGGACAGGGCTTGGCGCAGTGTTAATGCAGGAGGGAAGGGTGATATGCTATGGTGGAAGGCAGTTGAAAGTCCACGAGAAGAATTATCCTACCCATGACTTAGAGTTGGCTGCCATAGTTTTTGCACTTAAGTCATGGCATCATTATTTGCTTGGCGAGAAGTTTGAGTTGTATACAGACCATAAGTCGCTAAAATAGTTGTTCTCTCAAAAAGGTCTAAACTTGAGGCAACAGAGGTGGATGGAGTTTTTGGCATCCTATGATTTTGAGATCGCATATACCCCTGGTAAGGGTAACATTGTAGCTGATGCCTTAAGTAGAAAGAAGTTGACTTTGTGTCCTTTGTTCATAGAACGGCAGAGTTTGGAGTATATACCTACCTTTGACTTCAGACCCTCTGTCGATTATGTACCCGGATTGTTGGCATCGCTAGAGGTACGACCTACACATTTGGGTCGGGTAGGAGAGGCACAGCGCGATGACCCACAATTGGTTGAGATAGTAGGCAAGCTTATAGGAGGGGAGTCTTCGAGTCATCTTAATAGATATGCTGTAACGCCCCTCTCGAAAAGCTAACACAAAGATCTTTAAGCACAGTGGTTAGTGTGTGGTGTTGCTTTCCGGGGGGTCGGGAGTTCGAATCCCGTGGGTGTCACATTTTGTATCAGAGCCTATACCCAGTCGGAATTGTGTGTAATGTTGCGGATGTCAGTTGGTGTGGTACAAATGCGGGTTACATGCACAACGCCTGGGTGGTGAGTGATATAAGCCAACGAGGACGTTGGGCTCTTTAAGGGGGGTACTCTGTAACACTCCTCTCGAAAAGCACAAAGATCTTTTAGCACAGTGGTTAGTGTGTGGTGTTGCTTTTCGGGAGGTCGGGGGTTCGAATCCCGTGGGGGTCACATATGCTATAGATGGGAGAGGCTGGTTGCGTAGAGATGGGAGACTTTGCGTGCCACAAGACGAGAGCTTGAGGAAGACAATTCTTGAAGAATCACATCGCTCTAATATGACCATACATCCCAGTGGTGACAAGATGTATAGGGATATGAAGAGAGTTTTCTTTTAGGTCGGAATAAAGAACGATGTGGCTGAGTTCGTTTCTAGATGCTTAGTGTGCCAGCAAGTCAAGGCGGAGCAAAAGAAGCCCGGTGGTTTGCTCCACCCTTTAGAGATTCCACTGTGGAAATGGGAAAGTGTTTCCATGGATTTTGTAGACAGGTTGCCAAGATCAAGGAAGGGTAATATGGGGATTTAGGTAGTTGTAGACAGACTTACCAAAAGTGCCTGTTTTATTCCCGTTAAAAGTAGGAGGGCCACCGCATGGTTATCATCTGTTTACCTTCGAGAGATAGTTCATGTGCATGGCATACCCTCTAGCATTGTGAGCAACAGAGATCCCATTTTCACTAGCGAGTATTGGAAGAGCTTACAAGAGGCGGTTGGAACACAATTGTGCTTAAGTACCGCTTATCACCCTCAGATGGACGACCAGACCGAGAGAATAAATCAGATTCTAGAAGATCTTTTGAGGCTACGCATGTAACACCCCGCCTCTGCTAGGGTCACTCACAAGGGAAAGCACTAGCTTTAGAGGGGCATTATTGGTAAACATGCACAGAAATATCACAAGACAGAACATATAAAATAGCGGAAGTAAAAATCGAACTTTCATAAACATTAATTAAGGTCTAAAGCCTTTTACATCAGAGTACATCAAAACCTGTCTTGCAATAATAAAGAAGCATAAAAACCTTTTAATAAATTACTCCCCAAAGTAAAGCGGTGAGGCAGCCATAGCCAAGAGAAGACCAAGCTATACATCAAGCCATACATGATGACCTTCAACAGAAGAAGTCCGAACTAAACAACATCATTTCCTCCCTGAAACCTGGGGGGGAAACGGAAGACAGAGAGGTGAAAGAAAACGGGGTCAGTCATAAAGACTGGTAAGTCCTATCTACTTCCAGTATAAAAACAGGTAAAGGTAACATGACATGCATAAACTGAAAGTAAACATAAGGATGACTACAAGATAGATAAACTAAACCAGGGTAACAGGCTGAACTACTGTAGCAAGGTAAACTAAGATATCGTGATAAACTACGGTGTCGTGATAAATCAAGATATCACATCGTCAGGTTTCTATCGAGTATACTATCCCAAGGTATCTATCCTGTCTAACATCCCCCGGTGTCTATTATGTATATTTTTCTTGGTTCTAACATGTATATTTGCTCTGCACCTCTCGTACTAGTATCCCAACCCGCGTCATGTGTTAACTATGAATGTCCCCTGCCCAATGTCATGTAATGGTCTATGTCAACTTAATATATAGCATATGTAGGTTTTCCCAACTCGTATGTTTCCTTCCATGTATAAGTTCAGTCCTTTGCCGTAGGCCATACGGGCATTTCCATGTAAACGTTTTATCCTTGAAGTTGTTTTGGACTGCAACCCTTGATCTAGTTGTGTTTCCTTACCATGAACTATCGCGCGTCCACTTAGGATTTATGCCACCTAGGACCGCTAGGGATTATGCTACCTAATGAACGTTTTCGTGTCTCGGTTTGGGTCTTGGCCACCTAGGACCACTAGGGATTACGCCACCCATCAACCGCGCCCTTGATCCCGCGTATGTATCGTGAATCGTTTTCCATGTCTAGATGCACATGTTCCCCAATGTGCCATCCGAGTTCCGTGCCAGGGCAAATCAAGAAATACGGAACTCGGTCGGGAGCTTTAAATCGTCTGTTGATGCAGATATCAAGGTCTGTTTTTGTACCCGTGGCTATGGTCCCACGTGACCCCTCCCTCAACTACTGAAAGGCAATCCAAGAAAAATCATGTATAAGAACCACTCCACGGCCCCACTATAGCCCCACTTTCCTACGGGCCAACCTCACCCATGACTCGATAGCAAGCACATGGTCTGTTGGGGGTTCCCTGCCTTTCCGCACGTACACGATTTGACTAAAGATGGTAGGTAGTCGGCGATGTGCTATCCAGGGAAAAACCAAGAATCGTCGACTCCACGCTAATCCATCCCAGTCTTTAGGTCGCTCGCATAGCAACCAAGGCATACTCTTGGTCCTTCTAGCGCAGACCTTAACCTCTCATGGGCCTAGTATAATTACCCGGCAGCCCACAGAGGGATCCCAAGAATATCCTCACGTCCCCCGAAGCTTTCACTTCGGCACCCAGTGCGCTGGAGCTTTTATCCAAGTCAGATAACTTGCTCCTCCTCGTATACTAAGCGATCACTTACCGTATCAGGTTACTCATCGCTTTGTGAATTAATCCTATGTCCTTAGCTAAGAATTATTACTTAGTTACCCTTAACTAAGGTTTACCACTTAGCTTCCTTTCCCGTTATCCTTGATTAACCACGATTCTCTACCTAGTTCCTCTAACTAGGGTTTGTCTTATTGGGTTAAGTGTTATCATTCAAGTCCATGCCTTAACCCGCCCACGAATCACGTCAAGATTGGCTAAGTATTTAAGTTCAAGACTTAGCCCTACAAGTTGGTTAAGTGTACCCAGAGGCTCATGACTTAACCCTATCAAGTCAAATTGGTCAAGTACTAGCTTACCTTAATCCTATCGGATTATCTTGCTAGATCGATTAAGCATAGATTATCTTAATCCCATCAAATTATCGAGTCGGATTGGTTAAGTATAGGTGGGCTTAACCCCATCCTCTAATCGTACTACAATGGTTAAGTATATTCTAAAAAGGCCTTGTGACTTAACCTTATCAGGTCCGCGTATTAGATTGGTTAAGTGTAGGTTACTTAACCCCATCAAATTATAATGTATAATTGGTTAAGTATAAGTTGCTTAACCCCATTAAATTATCACGTTAAGTTGGTTAAGTATTGGCTACTTAAGCTCATTGAATTACCAAGTTTAAATTGGTTAAGTGTTTAACTTAACCCCATCGAATTACCGTGTTTAGATTAGTTAAGTGTGGATTACTTAACCCCATCTAATTACCGTGGTTAGATTAGTTAAGTCTTAATTACTTAACCCCATCTAATTACCAAGTCGGATTAGTTAAGTGTAAATTACTTAACCCCATCCCCTAATCATCTTGCATGGTTAAGTGTCATTAAGAAATCAAGCCCGGTCCCACTTAACCTACCCACTCGTGTCATACCGGTTAAGTGTCATTAGTCAAATTTACTTAACCTTATCATGTGGCATTAATTTAATTAATGCACTCTCAACCTCTCACATTAGACCTTGTTGTGGTTACTAGTTAAGCCGGGCGGGTCCGGGTAGATTTACACCACAACCTAGTCTAACCTCGGGTCTTAAGCGCGACATGACCAACTTCTCACATTGGATCCTATTGTTTGTAGCTACTAGTTAAGCCGGGCGGGTCTGGGTAGATTTATGCTACAAACTCAACCCAACCTCGAGTTGGCCACTTCCATGTTTGGTCTAGTGTTATATTACACTTACAACCCATACGTGTCTAATTTCAAGTCCCAAGTTTACCCCACGTGTCATGCCCCCATTTTGGTTCAACTTACATGTCGTAATCACATGTAACCTCAAGTCAAGTTTTCATGTCATATTCAAGTCAAGATTTCGCGTCATGTTCATGTTTATCTAACTACCCCAAAGTCGTGTTTTCCAACGCAAGCAAAAGCGAGTCAACATAGTAAGGATACTACGTCACATATTGGCCTCAAAACATGCATGATGCCAAAAAGGGATTGGCTTCCACATGCACAACCTTGGCCAAAAACATGCATAGTGTCATAAGGTGATTTGGCCACAAACATGCATTCTATCACAAGGAAATTTGGCCACAAACATGCATAGCATAAAAGGGGATTACTTGCATAAGTGTTCATGTCATAAACCTATCATGAAGAGATGAACATGCCCATGTTACTCATGTGATAAAAAAGGTAAACTTGCATATTATCATAAGGGATTTCGGGTTCATATACTTGCATAGCCTCAAAGTCACATTCATGCACATGTTTCATGAGTCAAAGTGGTTTCAAGTGTGCATGCTAACATACCACAAGCAAAGGTCCAATCTTGCATGGCAAACTAGGTCCAATGTAACATGAATACCATGGTTTAGTCGCTACAACATAACCCAAAGTCATATGTTCATGATAAAGGGGCAAACTAGGTTCCCATAGGCTAACATACTCATGTTACTTTGCATTTTATCCCATGTCACATTAAGATCATCGTTTAAATCTACAAGTAGCTAGAACTTACATAGCGTGGCAAGAGGACTAGGAGCATGAATCGTTTTGACGAAGAAAGGTGGATCCTTTGATGAAGATCCGTCATGAAACTCGCATAGCAACGTTGATTTGGCCTCTATTTGGTGTAGCAAGCTTGCACCTTTTGATTTGAACCCGATTTGAATGCATAGGCTCTAGGGATTGGAGATGGAGGCCATGATCAAAATTGATTTTGGCAGCACTTAGTTGCTAGGTTTGATTTTTAGGGATTTAGGTTAGGTTTAGGGTCTTTTTATAGAGATTAGGATAGTTTTAGGCCCTTAGATTAACCCTAGGATAGATCTGAACCATCAAACCACGTCAGAAGCTTCCAGAACAAGACCAGAGACCAGTGCAGGTGCACCAAGCCAAGATGGCTCGGCCACCCGTGTCGACAGCCAAGTCGACAGGGCTGTCGACTTGGTACAAACCAAGTCGACTCCCAAGTCGACAGGGCTGTCGACTTGGGTACTGTGGCGGGAATTTTTCCCGCCTGGCCCAACTGGCCCAATTTTCCAAATTCAAGTTTGAATTTGAAATCTGTTTTTACTTAGAGATTTTCTGAAAACTTCGTTGGGCCTTAATCGGGTCATACGGACTCCGATTTTCGAAAACTCGGACTCTATTTCGCGTATTTTTCCGAGACGAACGCAATGGCATAGCCCATTTAACTTGATTCAGAATTTAAAATTAAATTCTGCCTTGATTCTCGTCTTAATCATGTTATCGAAATACGGGTTGTTACAACGCATCTTAGACTTTGGAGGAACATGGGAATAACATCTTCCATTAGTGGAGTTCGCCTATAATAACAGCTTTTAGGTTAGCATTGGCATGGAACCTTTTGAGGCTCTTTATGGATGACCACGCCGATCACCTACTTGTTGGTGGGAATCTACGGATAAGGTTTTGCTTGGAACCAACATGATTGGGGAGATTTCAGAGAAGATAGATTTGATTCGACGGCAAATGAAGACGGCGCAGGACCGACAGAAGTCATACGCGGATAAGAGACGAAACGATCTTGAGTTCAATATTAGGGACATGGTTTTTATTAAGGTGTCACCTTTGAGAAACATAGTCCGTTTTGGATCAGTAGGGAAGTTGGCACCGAGGTTTGTAGGACCCTTTCCAATTACAGAGAGCATTGGGCAGATGGCGTATAGAGTAAAGTTGCTAGAGAAGCTCAGTGGTGTTCATGACGTGTTTCACGTTTCGCATTTGCATAAGTGTTTACATGATACGGCGAAAGTGTGGAGCTGAGCACGCTCAAAGAAGTGGAAGTAGAGAGAAATGCCACGGTTAGTCGAGCTCTTACACGCATTCTCGGAACGGAAGTCAAAAAGCTACGCAACAAAGAGGTCAAGTTAGTCAAAGTGCAATCGGGAGATGATCAAGGAGACGCGACTTAGGAGATGGAAGACAAGATGTGTACGTTGTACCCTTTCCTTTTTGAGAGTACGTTTTTTTTACTTCTCCTTTCTCTTCCGCTTTGTTGATACTTGTCTAATCGTTTAATATGTCTTTGCGATGATATCTTCGATCTTTAGTTAGGAAAAACCTATGGCTGTAAACATGTGTTTGAGACATGTTATGTTTGGTGGATGCAAGTGGTTGCTAGTGGTTTATCGCGGATGCATGTACACACACATTAGGCACTAGATCGACTCAATCACTTTCATATTGCATATAAATATGTGTGCATATTTAAATTAATGGATGTATAACGGTTGTGTTATCATATGGATGCTGCATTTAGAGGAATGGTGGTGCACGCATGTAGAAATAATATGTATCATTAGGTTTCTTTTGCATACATAATGGACGTATGGCACTATCATAGTTTGCTTTAAGGAGGTCAACTGAATCAGTAGACCGCCTGATTTTGCATTAGATAAGGGACATATACGCACACTTTTTGCATATGTTCATATGGCATTAGAAGTCTTTTAAGGGAAATGGATGTCTGTGTTTGATGATTGAGTAGATGGATGATTAGATGGTAGGATATACATTCTCCTTAACTTGGAGATTTTGAGGGCGAAATCCTTTAAGGAGGGGAGAATGTAACACTACATAATTTCAAATATTAAAATTAACAAATTTAAGAACACTTAATTTTTAGGAGAAGAATTAAGGAAATGGGTTACGCCATTTCGTTCATCTCAAAATTTTGCTTGGAATAGAGTCTAAGTTTTCATAAATCGGACTTCATATAAGGAAGTTATGACCTTCAGAAGTTTCAGGGATTTGAATAAATTAAAACAGCTCGAATTCAAATTCAAAATTCAAAATTCAAAAGAAAACACAGAAGCGGGCTGGGAGGGATTTTTCCAGCCCCAGGCCTGGTCGACCAGGGGGGCAAACTCCCCTATACAGGTCGACCTGGGGGTCGACCTCCCCTGATTCGGTCAGATCCGAGGCAGATTCGGGATTTTGCACCTGGACTTGTTTTCTGGACAGATTCTTTGGCTCCTAACCTTTTTAAACACCCCCAAACCCCACTTTCTCTCCACACCAAACCATTGTAACGCTATGTTGCCTCAATCCTAATTAAATTAAGTTAAAGATGTCCTTATGCTGCTGGAATAGTTCATCTTTTTCTTAAAACTTAGGAATTGCAAGTCAGGATTCTAATAGAAACGACGAATGAATTATTCTCTACTATAATCCGTCTTGTGAGTACAATTTCTTTCATAAAATAATTAATAAACTAATTATGATGAGTTATAATTTGGATTATGAGAACATTCCTGTTGAATCACGTGACGTTACTCAATTTTGTTATCGTCTGTTTGTGAACATATGACAGTTTTGTTAACTTATGTTAGTGGATCTATTTCATATGACCAATCACATATGTTTAACTTAATTCATTATATGACATCAGTTTATATGCGAGTTTGGATGTAAATCATATGCTAGTTTGTATGTGAATCATATGCAAGTCTGTATGTGAATTATACACAAGTTTATATGTGAACCATGTGTATATATATATATATATGTATATATATATATGTATGTATGCGAGTTTATATGTAAAACATGTGATATTAGTATACATGTTTAAATTCATATGCAAGTTTGTATGGAACCCATATGCAAGTTTAGATGAAAACCATAGTCATATATGCAAGTTCACGATTTTATGTTTAGATCTATATTTAGATCCATGGCAGTACATAGTTTATGCAAATTTATGTTCTATATGTCCATTTCTTATGCAAGTTATTGGCTATGCAAATTTATGTTATAACTCTTATTTGCACGTTAGATCTATTTTATGTGTTATGCAAGTTGTGATGTTTCTTCTTTTTTTATGAGTTAGACTATTTGTGAGTCTAACATATTTCATATTAAACGTACGAACGGCGTGGGGACATTGGGAAAATATTAAATATACATATTGAGAATTGGCATAAAATGGCTTTAAAGGCATATAATTAATTTGAGACATTAAATGGTATAATTTATATACCTAAAAATTATGGACATAATTTATGTGACAATTATGGGCATAGATTAATTTGAAAATTATTGACAATTTGAATAGGGATATTAATTCAAATTGGGCTTAAATAATTATGTGTAATAATAAACGCCTTAGACACGAGGTTAGACTCGTTTGTGGTATAAGACTGCCTGGACCCGCCCGGCAAATCCGACAACCACAAACGGCAGTATAATGTGAAGGGTCAAAGGCATAAATTAATTGTGTAACAATTGTAAAGACACGAGGTTAGGCTCGTTTGCGGTATAAGACTGCTCGGACCCGCCCGGCAAATCCAGCAACCGCAAACGGTAGTATAATGTGGGAGGTCTCACAAGATTACGGTGATAATGAATTAAGTAACACTTAACCAAGATGGACATGTAGTGGGACATGGGGTTAAGTGGGTGACACGGGTGGCATGTGAAATACGATTAGAAACACTTAACCAAGTTGAAACATGTAAGAATACATGAATAACAAGGGTTTAAGTGGGAAATCCTAGTGGGGACTAAGCGTAGGTGGAAAGCTTGTGTCAAGTATAGGGACCCTTTTCAAACCAGTAACTCATTAAGTATCTTTATGAGCTCGAGTTAGATCGAGGGCGGGACATGCTTACTGGGTTTGATTGTAAGAGGTCAAAACGGGTTAGCGGTGGCAATGCAAGTCCAATGGGATCATGTGCGTGCGTGGGCCCGGACTGGAAGGTAAGACGTCGTTGCATCGTGTAGATATAAGCCATGCATCTTTGAGTAGTATCGGGTTGCAATTTTGGGGAGTGATACACCCCACTATAGGACCAGCACGGGTATCTCCGAGTTAGGGAGCCGATCACATGGGGGTAGTGGGTACAACTAGTGGAGATAGGGGCAAGGCGGCACCTATGAAGACAGCTAGGGGTACACGAAAACTACCATTATGATTATGTTCAGTAGGCGGGATCAACTTTTAGGGTGACTAGTATTGGTGCAGTAGAGTAATTATCCTATAGTGATTAGGGACGCAATTAATGTTATCTTATTCCTCTTGTTGGTTTTGTCATGCCCATTTGTTTCACAGTCATTCCTTATTTTACCAATTTATGCCTTATCCTAATTACTTTAATACTTATATTGTTAAAAGTTATTGGACTCGCCAGACTTTATGTCTGACCCCCTTTGTTTTCGCCTCTTTTCTTCCTTCCCCCCTCCCCAGGTTCTCAGGGTGGGACTAGTGCTAGTGGAATTGATTTGGTTCTCTTTCTCTCTTTTGGAAGTGCTTGGATTGCTGAAAGTAAAGTTCAGCTTATCTCTTTTATGGCTACTTATGTTAGGGTTACGGTTTTTACTTTATGTACTCAGAAAACAATTTGTCAAGATGGATATTATGTGTACTTGGTTTTATTGTGGGTTTTTGATGTTGTTGTAACAAAACTATTTCTCCGCTGCAATAAAAGTTGTTTTAAAATTTTCAAGTACAAATATATGTATCTGTCTTGTTATATTCCGTTCTATACACCAATAATACTCCATGAAAGTTAATGCATTCTCTTTGTGAGTGACATTAATGGACGTGGGGTGTTACAACTTTTGAAACTCGAAAATGAACATTGATGATGCTGCAGTCATCATCAGAATTATTTTCCAGCTATCGATGTGAGTTCAAAACTCTATCGCTTTCAAACAATTCTTGGAAACTTCCATTTTGAAATTATTTTGAAATATCTTTCAAAATGATTGGAAAACTTTTACAAATTCACCCAGGAGCTTAAAATTTCCATATATTTTAAATTCAAAATCCAATTACAAAAATTTTCCTAATTTCTAGAGTTTTAATTCTATTTCTAGTTTTAAAATCAGATTTAAACCATCTGATTTAATATATTACTCTTACACAAATTCTGATTGGTTATTGATAACCATCTCAATTTATAATCTTATTCGATTATAATCTACACATCCAATATATATATTATAATAATTTCAATATATATACTTCTTTATATCAAAATATATTTTGGGTAAAATTATTTCATTTACCCTCCTTTTTAAAGCATATTGTGTCGGTTCGTATTCAAGTGTTTAGAAACCCCTATCGACATTGTGGTGCCCTACCATCGACTAAAATTCATAAGCCACTCAACCAATAAATCTACACGATATAAAACCATTTTTACAAACTAAACATATACGCTCTCTCGTATATATACACACTCAACTCAATCTAGGATATTACTAGTCCTATCTCTATTGATTTACACCACAGAGCCAAGGTAGGTACTTATCCTTCAGCTCTAATATCACTGTAATGACCCGGGGATTTTCGACTTTGAAAATCAAAACAAACACCATGTCGACTATTCGAACATTGGAAGTACCAGATCATTAATAGGAAGAAGTTAGATGGTAAGGATAGAAAGAAAGAAATTTTAGAATAGAAGCAGAAGAAGATCACAATAGAATAAACATGGATCTCACAACGGAACGAATAAAATATATTATAACATAACATTGAAATACAAAACTGTATTTGTACTTACATTTATCATCATCTGAGTACATAACATATATACCATAGCGGAAATAACTCTATATATAACTAATGCTAAAACCTCCTGCTCCAAGCTCCTCCATGGGTATCTAAAAAATCCCGACTACTTTACTAACCATACAAATTTGGGCACCCAAGAGTTTAGGAAAAACAAAACAAAATAAACTCTGGGTTAGTCGTGTGACTGGTGTGAGTAAACTCTAATCACTTGGTTTAACTTTTAAAATCCTTTTAAAATAAATGATAATCATAAGACCAATCCACACATAAACACAAATGGTTTTTACCTTACGAAAACCCAAAATATTTCTTAAGATCGATATTTTATGATATTATAATTATGTCTAAATCAAGTAGATAGAAATCTAGCATAACGCTTTCATCTCATGCTCTACATATATAATATATAATCAAAAACCGCGAGCTCTTATTGGAGGATGGATTTCCCACTATGACAAGGATGGAACCATCTTCTAATCAGTGTACTCTAGAAGCGATACACTGGAGTTCAACAAGAACATCTCGTAACACGACCACACATGATCGGCCATTCATTTCGCCTGAACATTGTGAATATATTATCACCTTACGATTGGTATACCAACATTACCGATCCCGGGAGATATAAAAATTAAAAGAAGTAACAAATATGAATATTCTCTAGATGGTGATAATATACCCTAGTTGGGTGCGACCCACTTAGCCATGTAGCCAGCCCGATTTTTGTCATTTCCCGGTTGATGAGGCCTGAGGTCATAACATATACTTTGACAGATCACGCCATCGTCTACTATGAATGCCGCATTGTTCTACCCGCTAAATCGCAAATTGATTTCCCAAAAAGTACCATACGTATAAAGCTAAGAGAAACGAATTCCTCCGCCGCCAAAGGTGAATAAATTTGAAGAGATCAACTTACCCGATTTATTAGATATACTCTATCAGACATTCGTCCATATACGTTGTCCAGGGACTGGACAAAGCGAAGTCACTATTTTGTAAATCCATCTTAGGCAATTTCTACCAACGATCGCCAGAACAGCCATTTCATAAACCCCATCCTTAATTTTCTTCATCATATGTGATTCACAACGCTAATGCCCATACGGATGGGTTTTCAAATAATAAATCTGATCCCGGTCTCTCCTTATCAACAATGGAAAAATGGTCAAAAACTTTGATAGTCGGTTATTCAACTATCAAAGGAAAACATGCATAAAAACAATGGTCTATTACCAAATGGAAATCTTACCGATCAATCATCAATCAACACTGAGCTCCTTTTAATTTAATTCAATAATTTATTCATTTCCAAATTTCCATTTTCTTATATTTCTTAAACCCGTTTTAGACTCTTACGATTCGTGAAAAAACATTTCCATATATCCATAATTTCTTATTTTCTGCATTTAGAAGATATATGCAATTTATATGGGGGAAAATTTCTATTTCTTATTCACGCATCACTATTGTAACACCCCACGTCCATTAATGTCACTCACAAAGGGAATGCATTAACTTCCATGGAGGTTTTAAGTGAATATAGAACAGTAAAATTACAACAAGACAGATATAAAATAGTACTTGGAAATTCAAAAACTTTATTTCATTGTAGCAGAAGTCAAAACATGTTTGATTACATCATAACTCCATATTCAATGTCAAGTACAATATCTATCTTGATAAAACAAGTACATAATCCCATTACATGAATAGCCATTAAAAAGAAAGATAACAAGCTGGACTTTACTTCAGCAGTCCAAGCTTTCCAGAAGAAAAGCGATCCAACTAGACTCCACTAGAACTTGGCCCAACCTGCGGACCTGAAGGGAGAAAAAGGATGGAAAAGAGGGGGTCAGACATAAAGTCTGGTGAATATGATAATTCTACAATACTATTACCAAAATAACTGGACTAAGGCATAAGCTGGAAAACAAGAAAATGTCTATGAAGAGCAGATTAAGGACATCGACAATCGCTAAAGGCAACGTTATAAGCGCTCCTAAATACTAAGGATAAACACTATACTGCACCACACCAGTCACCCTAAAGATTCATCCCACTTAGCTTCACTTAGAAACTTTCCCAATGGCTTTACGTACCCCTAGCTGACTACATAGGTGCCGCCTGCCCCTATCTCCACTAGGTGTACCCTACTTCCCATTATTCGATCGGCTCCCTAACTCGTAGATACCCGTGCTGGCCCCACAGTGGGGTGTATCACTCCCCTAAAGTGGCAACCTGATACAACGGACATGCACGGCTTATACCTACACGATGCAACAACGTCTTACCTACCAGCCCGGGTCCACACACGCATATGAAACCCGTTGGACTTGCGTTGCCACCGCTCCCTGTTTTGGCCTCTTATAGTCAAACCCAGTATGCGTGTCCCGTCCTCGACTTGGGTCGAGCCCACAAAGATACGTTTTGGGATACTGGTTGAAATGGGCCCCCACTATTTACCACAAGCATTCCACCTAAGCTTGTCCCCATTAGTCCATCCCACTTAACCCACTTAGTCATGTTCATTTACATGTGTGTTTGGTTAAGTCTAATCGTATTTCAAATGCCTCTAAAGGCAACCACCAGATTCCTCATGCCACCCAAGGCACCTACTTAACCCCCATGTCCCACCTTACATGATTATCTGGTTAAGTATTTCTTAGTTCATTAAGGCCATAACCTCATAAAGACCTCTCACATTAGACTGGCATTTATGGCAGCTGGATTTGCCGGGCGGGTCCGGGCAGTCTTACACCATAAAAGAGTCTAACCTCGTGTCTTTACAACTGTTATGCTTTAGTTTGTGCCTAGGACCTCTCACATTGGGCCGACATTTGTGACTACTGGATTTGCCGGGCGGGTCCGGGCAGGTTTACATCACAAACGGGTCCAACCTCGTGTCCTAAGCATTGATTATTAATAATAATCCACTTTCCCCTAATTTTAATAATTCCCTACTTGAATTATTAATTACTTCCAATTTTTAACAATGTCCATAATTGACTCAATTATGGACATTCATTCATGGTATGCAACATCTTACAAAATTGCACCCAATTTATTAATTCCTAATATTACCCCTACCCCACGTTTGAACGTTTATTCGCAAAATATATGTTAGACTCGAATAGCCTAACTCATAGCATAAAAGAGATTATCATAATAACAACATGTATATGTGACCAAATGAATCATAATAAGGGGTGAAACTTGCATATGTCCAACTTGCATAGATTATACATGTCATGGATCTAAAGGTGTCAACTTGTTCAAAATTCACCTAATATGATCTCAATCAATTTTCATAAACTTACATATGAACATGTGTGAATCAACATCATCTAATTTTTTAACAACATGGTTTTATATGGGTACACCTAACTCAATAGGCAAATTCCCATAATCAAGTTTTATTTAATTATAGTTTCAAGTTTATGGGTACACCTAACCTAATAGGCAAATTCCCATATACAAGATCCATTTAAATTAAGAAAAAAAACATAACTTTAAGCATGATCCAACAGCATGATTTTTCAACATAATATAGCATGATTTATAACATGGCATAGTATGATAGTATAACATAGCTTGACATGATTCTCAACATAGCACGACATAGCATAAGAGAATTTACAACATAGCATGACATAGCATATATAATTTACATCATACGACAACATAATAACATAATAAGAGATCCACAATATATAGAATTTACAATTACAAATCACATCACTTTCTTGTGATCCATTCATAACTGAGTCAAATTAGTTTGTAATAGTCTTGTGAGAATCATCATACTCACCAACAAAAGAAAAGAATTAGAGAAAGAGAGATCTTTTGATTTGATTTGTGTAGATTTAGTTGTAGATGATTAGGCTTCCTCTTCTTAGTTTGTGACGGCTATGCTGAACTCCATGGCAGCAGCATGACGGTAGCTTCTCTAATTTTACAAGTGATTTAGGTCTAGGGTCTACCCACTTATTTATAGATTTTAGAATTCATTTAGGCCATTAGATTTAACCTAGAAATAACCGCAGCCGTTCAGACAAGATGGGGTTTATCTTGTTGACTCAGCAATGAGTCAGAAGTGACTCAGCAAACACTCAGCATATTAATAAACTTCTATTCATGTCATAAATATATATATATATTTTCTACAATGTACATATTAGATACATCCCCCTTTACTTATTATTGTTTTTATATACATATTAGATACATCCCCTCTCTCACACACTTATTAATATTTTTATATTCATATTAGATACATCCCCTCTCTTACACACTTATTAATATTTTAGCAACTTTAGTGTTAATAGAAAATTCGGGGTGTTACATTCTCCCCTCCTTTTAGGATTTCGTCCCCGAAATCTTCAAGTCTGGAAGAATGTATATCCTACCATCCAAACGTCCATCTACTCATCCATCATACACAGGCATCCATTGTCCTTAAAAGACTTCTAATGCTTTATGATCATATGCAAGTGTGTGTACATGTCCTTACCTAATGCGAAATCAGGCGGTCTACTGATTCAGTTGACCTCCTTAATGCAAATTATGTAAGTGTCATGAATCCATTATGTATGCAAAAGATCCTAATTGCTTACATACTACTTCTATATGCGTGCACACCCATTCAACCGAATGCAGCATCCATATGATGGTACAACCATTATACATCCATTATACTAAATACATCCATATATATGCAATATGCAATATGAAGTGACTGAGCCGATCTAGTGCCTAAAGTGTGTGTATATATGCATCCACGAGCAACCACTAGCAAACACTTGCATCCATTTTGCATCCATCATACATAACATGTCTCAAACACATGTTTCAACCATAGGATTATCCTAACTAAAGGTCAAAGATACTAATGAGAGGACATACTAAAGATAAGATAAGATAAGCTAAGCGATAAAGGAGAAATTAAAAGACATACCCTCAAAAAGAAAAGGGTACAACGAACGCATCTTCTCTTCTGTCTCCCAAGTTGCGTTGCTCTCATCATCTCCCCATTGCACTTTAACCAGTCTGACCTCTCGATTCCTCAACTTTTTGATCTCCGACCCAAGAATGCATGTAGGAGCTCGTCTAATTGTTGCATCACGCTCTATTTCCACCTCTTTAAGCAAGCTCGGCTCTACCACCTCCGCGGTTTTGTGCAAACACTTCCTCAAATGTGATACATGGAATACGTCGTGTACTCCACTAAGTTTCTCAGGCAACTCCACCCTATATGCCATCTTCCCAATCCTGTTTTTTATAGGAAACGGCCCTACAAACCTTGGTGCTAATTTCCCCACGGACCCAAAGCGAACAACATTCTGTAACGGAGATACTTTGATAAAAACCATGTCCCCAATGTCAAACTCAAGATCTGTCCTCCTCTTATCAGCATACGATTTTTGCCTATCTTGTGCTGCTTTCATCCTCCTTCGAATCAACTCAATCTTCTCCGAGGTTTCCCTAACCATATCGGGCCCAAGTAGGATTTTATCGGTAGATTCCCACCAACATGTAGGCGAACGGCAAGGCCTTCCATAAAGAGCTTCGAAAGGTGCCATGCCAATACTAGACTGAAAGCTATTATTATATGCGAATTCTACTAACGGAAGGTGCTCTTCCCATGTACCCCCAAAGTCTAGGATACAAAGCCTTAAAAGATCCTCTAGAATGCGATTCACCCTCTCGGTCTGGCCGTCTGTCTGAGGATGATATGCGGTGCTCAAACATAGCTGAGTCCCTACCACCTCTTGTAAACTCTTCCAAAATTCGCTAGTAAAGATGGGGTCACGGTCGCTTACTATACTAGAAGGAATACCGTGCAAACGAACTATCTCCTTAATGTATACAGAAGCCAACCACGGAGCAGTTCTCTTACTTTTCACGGGAATAAAATGGGCGCTTTTAGTAAGTCTATCTACTATAACCCAAATCCCCGTGTTACCCTTCCTTGATCTTGGTAATCCATCCACAAAATCCATTGAGATGCTTTCCCATTTCCATAGTGGAACTTCTAATGGGTGAAGCAACCCACCGGGTTTCTTTTGTTCTGCTTTAACTCGTTGGCACACCAAGCATCTAGCGACGTACTCGGCCACATCCTTTTTCATACCGGCCCAAAAGAAAACCCGCTTCATATCTTTGTACATCTTATCCCCGCCGGGATGAATGGTCATTTTTGAGCGATGAGCATCATCAAGAATGGCCTTCCTTAAGTCTTCGTCTTGTGGTACACAAAGTCTATTATCCCTTCGTAACCAACCCTTATCGTCTAGGGTATACCTACGAAGATGGCTTGACGACTCCCCCCCTTTGAGCTTTTCTACTATCTCAACCAACTGTGGGTCGTCTCGCTGTGCCTCACCAACCCGTCCTAGAAGTGTAGGTCTAACCTCCAAGGATGCTAACAGACCGGGTACTAAGTCAACGGAGGGTCTAAAGTCAAACATAGAGATGAATTCTAAGCTTTGTCGTTCAACAAACAACGGACTCAAGGACAACCTTTTCCTACTTAAGGCGTCAGCCACCACGTTACCCTTGCCCGGGGTATATGCTATTTCAAAATCGTAGGAGGCTAAGAATTTCATCCACCGTTGCTGCCTTAAATTCAAATCCTTCTGAGAGAATAAGTATTTTAATGATTTGTGGTCAGTGAACAGTTCGAATTTCTCACCAAGAAGATAGTGACGCCAAGACTTAAGCGCGAAAACAATTGCGGCTAGCTCTAAGTCATGCGTGGGGTAATTCTTTTCATGAACCCTCAACTGCCTTCCACCATAGGCTATTACTCTTCCCTCTTGCATGAGGACCGCGCCAAGTCCCGTCCCACAAGCATCAGTATAGATGGTGAACGGTTTATTCCCGTCTGGCAGCACTAAGACTGGGGCTGAAGTTAAGGCTCTCTTTAAACGTTGGAACGCATCATCGCAATCTTTGTCCCACATAAAAACCAGGTTCTTCTTCGTTAACCGTGTTAATGGAGCTGATATTTTTGCGAAGTCTTTGATAAACTTCCTATAATAGCCAGCCAACCCCAAGAAACTTCTTACTTCGGTTGCATTTTTAGGGACCTTCCAATCTTGGATGGCCACCACCTTTGCGGGATCCACTGCTATCCCTTCTTTGGAAACCACGTGCCCTAAGAACCGTACTTCCTTCCTCCAGAAGTGACACTTAGAAAATTTTGCCTTAAGGTTATGCGCTCGAAGGGTTTCCAACACTTCCCTAAGATGTAGGGAGTGCTCTTCTTTATTCTTAGAAAAGACTAAGATGTCATCCACAAAGACTACCACGAATTTGTTAAGGTATTCCCTAAACACCCTACTCATCAAATCAACAAAATATGCAGGGGCGTTTGTCAAACCAAAGGGCATCACTAGCCATTCATATAATCCGTCAGGAGTCCTAAAAGCAGTCTTATCTATACTATCCTCAGCCACTCTCAGTTGATGAAAGCCAGTGGCTAAGTCCAACTGCGAAAACACTGAGGCGCCAACTAACTGATCAAAGAGATCGTCAATCCTCGGCAGTGGGTGTCGGTTCTTTTTAGTAAGCTTGTTTAGTTCTCTATAGTCCATACAAAGTCTAAGAGACCCATCCGCCTTTGTGGCAAAAACTACTGGAGCACCCCACTCCGATATACTACGTCTTATGAACCCCTTCTCAAGCAACTCCTTTACTTGCTTATTGAGTTCCCTCCTTTCACGAGGAGCCATGTGGCGCACTGGCAAAGATACGGGTTTAGCATTATCCACAAGATAAATTCGAAAGTCTATCTCCCGCTTTGGAGGTAAGCCCTTCACCTACTCAAACACATCCGGATATTCCCGGACGACTTCTACCGATCGCAGGTTCTCTACAGACGCGTCAAGCGATTTAAGATAACTTAGCATAACGGAATTTATGGGATTACAAAAGATGTCGAGAGCATTACCAAGGCGAGTCACAAGCCTAACTACTCTCCTTTCACAATCAAGAATGGCCCTATTTCTAGACAACCAATCCATTCCTAAAATTAGCCCATAGCCCGTGAAGCCCAATACATAAGCATCACATCTAAATTCAACGCTAAGTATAGAGATTTTCAAATCCAAACATATCATGGTCAAATGAGCCGAACCCCCAATTGGATTTGAAACGACCAAGGGATCCTCTACTAAACTGGTGTTCAAGTGCAGTGATTCAACTAATAATGCAGAGATAAACGAATGAGATACGCCAGAATCGAATAAGGTACGGACAGGATGATCAAACAGAAAAACTAAGCTTTCAACAGAAATTGTTCTACCTCTTTCTTGCAGCGGTGGGGCCGCAATAGCCTGAACTTGCCCCCTTGCCTGCCCTGGTGCCATAAGAGCCTGCACCTGTCCTCCCGAGGTAGACCCTGCCCTCTGCCCCTTCTTTGGACAGTCCTTCACTAAATGTCCAGCATCTCCACAATGAAAACAACCAGTCTTCTTTTTCTTTCTACAATCTTTGCTGAGATGGCCAGGCGTCCCACAATTGAAGCATTTCTTCTTCCCTTTGCCATTATTGTTTTTACCACCCTTCTTATTTTGCTGTTGGGGTTTCTTCTGATCCCCTTTCTTTTCAACTGCCTTATCCTCATGCATAAGTGCCATTTCTACTAGCTTTTCAAAGGTGGCTCCCATAGGGATGTGGGTCATAGCCAACCCTTGCAACGGTTCATTCAAGCCTCTAACGAACCTCAAAGCTTTCTTCTCTGGCGTGTTCACCAACTCCAAGCCAAACCTTGCTAACTGATTAAATTTATTGACATATTCCTTTACTGATGAGCTCCCTTGCTTTAGTGCCAGGAATTTTTCCATATTTAAGTTCTCCTCTGCCCTTGAAAGAAACTTTGCCTCAAACCTTCGTCTGAAATCCGCCCATGAATCAACTGGACGTTCCCCGTTAGTGACCTCCCACCAAAACGAGGCCTCTCCCTTCATTAACCAAGCAGCTAAACGGACTTTCCTCCCATCTTCCACTTCAAAGATATCCAACAATTCCTCAGTCTCCTTAAGCCAATCTCTGGCCTCCACAAACGTCTCAGTCCCTTGAAAAGTTTTTCCTCCCATAGCCTTGAATTCCTTGCACGTCTTTGCAAAAGTGTCAACACGAGGAGGAGGAGGAGGAGGAGGAATGGGTGCAACTAGGGGTGGAGGAGTATCCGCTGGGCCTGCAGTGGTGGCCCTAGCCTCCAAGTATCTCCTAAACCACCCTGGAATCGTCACACCTTCTGGGAGATTAAGATCTTCAGCCATGCTGAAACGAAAAAGGAAAGATTCAAAATGGAGAATTCGAAAGATAAAGATAAGGATGTGGCTATTTGGGATTATGTTTTTCATAAAAACTCTCTTTAAATAACATGTTTTTTTTTTTTTTTGAAAGCACTTCTTCCAAAAATACTTTAGAAAAAAAATATTTTTCTAAAAAAAAATTTTTTATCTGTTCTGGTAACCTTATGCTCTGATACCACATGTAACACCCCACGTCCATTAATGTCACTCACAAAGGGAATGCATTAACTTCCATGGAGATTTTAAGTGAATATAGAACAGTAAAATTACAACAAGACAGATATAAAATAGTACTTGGAAATTCAAAAACTTTATTTCATTGTAGCAGAAGTCAAAACATGTTTGATTACATCATAACTCCATATTCAATGTCAAGTACAATATCTATCTTGATAAAACAAGTACATAATCCCATTACATGAATAGCCATTAAAAAGAAAGATAACAAGCTGGACTTTACTTCAGCAGTCCAAGCTTTCCAGAAGAAAAGCGATCCAACTAGACTCCACTAGAACTTGGCCCAACCTGCGGACCTGAAGGGAGAAAAAGGATGGAAAAGAGGGGGTCAGACATAAAGTCTGGTGAATATGATAATTCTACAATACTATTACCAAAATAACTGGACTAAGGCATAAGCTGGAAAACAAGAAAATGTCTATGAAGAGCAGATTAAGGACATAGACAATCGCTAAAGGCAACGTTATAAGCGCTCCTAAATACTAAGGATAAACACTATACTGCACCACACCAGTCACCCTAAAGATTCATCCCACTTAGCTTCACTTAGAAACTTTCCCAATGGCTTTACGTACCCCTAGCTGACTACATAGGTGCCGCCTGCCCCTATCTCCACTAGGTGTACCCTACTTCCCATTATTCGATCGGCTCCCTAACTCGTAGATACCCGTGCTGGCCCCACAGTGGGGTGTATCACTCCCCTAAAGTGGCAACCTGATACAACGGACATGCACGGCTTATACCTACACGATGCAACAACGTCTTACCTACCAGCCCGGGTCCACACACGCATATGAAACCCGTTGGACTTGCGTTGCCACCGCTCCCTGTTTTGGCCTCTTATAGTCAAACCCAGTATGCGTGTCCCGTCCTCGACTTGGGTCGAGCCCACAAAGATACGTTTTGGGATACTGGTTGAAATGGGCCCCCACTATTTACCACAAGCATTCCACCTAAGCTTGTCCCCATTAGTCCATCCCACTTAACCCACTTAGTCATGTTCATTTACATGTGTGTTTGGTTAAGTCTAATCGTATTTCAAATGCCTCTAAAGGCAACCACCAGATTCCTCATGCCACCCAAGGCACCTACTTAACCCCCATGTCCCACCTTACATGATTATCTGGTTAAGTATTTCTTAGTTCATTAAGGCCATAACCTCATAAAGACCTCTCACATTAGACTGGCATTTATGGCAGCTGGATTTGCCGGGCGGGTCCGGGCAGTCTTACACCATAAAAGAGTCTAACCTCGTGTCTTTACAACTGTTATGCTTTAGTTTGGGCCTAGGACCTCTCACATTGGGCCGACATTTGTGACTACTGGATTTGCCGGGCGGGTCCGGGCAGGTTTACATCACAAACGGGTCCAACCTCGTGTCCTAAGCATTGATTATTAATAATAATCCACTTTCCCCCAATTTTAATAATTCCCTACTTGAATTATTAATTACTTCCAATTTTTAACAATGTCCATAATTGACTCAATTATGGACATTCATTCATGGTATGCAACATCTTACAAAATTGCACCCAATTTATTAATTCCTAATATTACCCCTACCCCACGTTTGAACGTTTATTCGCAAAATATATGTTAGACTCGAATAGCCTAACTCATAGCATAAAAGAGATTATCATAATAACAACATGTATATGTGACCAAATGAATCATAATAAGGGGTGAAACTTGCATATGTCCAACTTGCATAGATTATACATGTCATGGATCTAAATGTGTCAACTTGTTCAAAATTCACCTAATATGATCTCAATCAATTTTCATAAACTTACATATGAACATGTGTGAATCAACATCATCTAATTTTTTAACAACATGGTTTTATATGGGTACACCTAACTCAATAGGCAAATTCCCATAATCAAGTTTTATTTAATTATAGTTTCAAGTTTATGGGTACACCTAACCTAATAGGCAAATTCCCATAAACAAGATCCATTTAAATTAAGAAAAAAAACATAATTTAAGCATGATCCAACAGCATGATTTTTCAACATAATATAGCATGATTTATAACATGGCATAGTATGATAGTATAACATAGCTTGACATGATTCTCAACATAGCACAACATAGCATAAGAGAATTTACAACATAGCATGACATAGCATATATAATTTACATCATACGACAACATAATAACATAATAAGAGATCCACAATATATAGAATTTACAATTACAAATCACATCACTTTCTTGTGATCCATTCATAACTGAGTCAAATTAGTTTGTAATAGTCTTGTGAGAATCATCATACTCACCAACAAAAGAAAAGAATTAGAGAAAGAGAGATCTTTTGATTTGATTTGTGTAGATTTAGTTGTAGATGATTAGGCTTCCTCTTCTTAGTTTGTGACGGCTATGCTGAACTCCATGGCAGCAGCATGACGGTAGCTTCTCTAATTTTACAAGTGATTTAGGTCTAGGGTCTACCCACTTATTTATAGATTTTAGAATTCATTTAGGCCATTAGATTTAACCTAGAAATAACCGCAGCCGTTCAGATAAGATGGGGTTTATCTTGTTGACTCAGCAATGAGTCAGAAGTGACTCAGCAAACACTCAGCATATTAATAAACTTCTATTCATGTCATAAATATATATATTTTTTCTACAATGTACATATTAGATACATCCCCCTTTACTTATTATTGTTTTTATATACATATTAGATACATCCCCTCTCTCACACACTTATTAATATTTTTATATTCATATTAGATACATCCCCTCTCTTACACACTTATTAATATTTTAGCAACTTTAGTGTTAATAGAAAATTCGGGGTGTTACAACTATCTTTTCAAATTCACCACTCCCTAACCGAAAAATAGTAAGAGAACCACACCCTAAGTATTAACCCCGAGCGTTGAAACCAACATCAGATCAACTCTCAGAAAGCCATTCATCTTTACTAATTTCCAGTCAGTTTCTAATTTCCTTAATTGCATTATTAACCTCAAAATCATTTAATATTCTACTTTATAAACATCATTTACAAGTCAATTTCTTGTTGATTATATATCAAGTTTATAACTAAATATCGATTACACATTCGATTATAAATTATTGGTTTTTTAAACGAAATATTTATTATCTCATAAATTTTTGAAATATATAATATATAATTTCTAAAAATAAATTATTTATAAAATAATCGACAAAGTCGAGTTATAATTATAAACCATTATGGATTCATTTCAATTATATTTACAATTCGAACATTGAAACGTGGTTGAGGGAGCTAACAAAACTTTATAAGATCCCTCTACCATGTTTCTCCATTTTTGAACTATCAAGTTGCATCTTCATTAACTCCGTACTCTTCCATTTCTTCCCTTCACGTATTATTATTTCACCACTTTAAATTGTTTTCCAACTCCCATTCCTATTCTTCTCATCGCGTACATGTATGGACACTCAACCTAGTGATATCCCCCTTCCTTCCTTACTAAATTATCACACTCCACTATTGCTTTCTCCATTTCAAAGCTCTACACAACAAACCCGGCACCACCATTAGTCTTCCCATGCAAAGGCCTACTGCTCCCATGCATGCAATTTTGTTTTTCTATATTTTTTTATTATTATTACTTTCATATTCATTCTTTTTTACTCATTTTCCAGTAGGCTACTCCCCCTCCCCCCCATGCAAACTCCTCCAGCACCCTAATCCCATGTCTTGCCCCATTAAAAATGATGCTCACACAAAGATAGGTAAACCGTATCTCATACACGTCATCTCCCTTTGAATGCCACTTTCCTCATGTTATACCTGCGTGCCACGCCCCCTTTATTTTTATTTTCTTTTTAAATGTCACTGGGAAGTTTCAGCATGATTGGTTTTGAGTTTTATAAAGCTTGCATTTGTTTGCTTTTATTTTCTGGTACCATATCCTGATGCTTACGTTAGATATGGATGGGGAGAGTGAAGACGTATTTGGTTTGGAGATGCGAAAGTGGAAACAACTGGGTACATATATCTTTATATAGGCGGAATTCCTCAATAACTAAGTAAAATTTGTGGCCAAGTAAAATAAACATACCAAAACTTCAGAGAAAAGGTTACGTGCCTCATGTTAAAAGAAGTCATGAAAAGAATGATTATATATATTTGTACAGATATATATACATAAACTACCCTTGCTTATGAGCTAAGTATTATAGAGTACGATATGGCTATTGACAGTAGACAACGCTATTGACAGTAGACAATGGTATGCATGTTTTAATATTCTAAAGTTTAGCATACCCCGATATAATAAAATTACATTCACGTATGGACTGTCACAGACAAAAGTAAAAATACCCTTAAGACGAGTAATGTGCTATGATTCCAAAAATATAATAAAATAGACAAGTTAGCTTATTTTGTGAACCCCCAAATTGTTGATATAGGGTGTAAAATACTTCAAACTAAAAAGTTGTTTATTTTCCAAAATAAAAATTACAGAAAAATTATAAAAATTAAATTAAGAATACATCTTGAATATCTTATCCAAATTCGAAACCATTATTTAATTATAATTAATAAATCATTATGGCTTATAAACGATTCTATAGCGACTATTTAAAATTTTGATTTGGACGTAACGTACAATCTATAAGACGAAATCTCGATTTTTCACTTCCATTCGAAAAATACTGTTAAATAGATTTCAACATTTCTTGTTTCGAAGAAATACGACTTAAAACGAATCATATATAATTAGTTGAAGTTCAAAACATTAAATTACGAACAACCACGACGCCATGAGCTCGTTTTAAATTTTATTATAATTAATACGTTCAACCGTCATTTTAAACCATATATTCGTTATAGTAATTCAATTCTAGATTGAATTAAATTCATTAAATTATCCAATTCACACAATAATATCAGTTCAGCTATTCCCTATTATTTCGGAAATAAATATATTATTATCCCAATAGTTATATTATCTAAATATTCAAGATATTTAAATTCAAATCATTTAAAATTATCCAATCATTATATTGAAATAATTAGATAAATTAATTATTAAATAGCGAAAATTCTGGGACATTACATCGATAGTATTACATTCTTCAACCTTAACATGCTTCACCACGTTAACATAATTCTACATAGTCCAAAGACTAAAACCAGTAGGTTGTGGTCCTTTAACAATGGTGTTTATAATAATACCTTTATTCTTTTGTTGGGCAGCGGCACAAGAAGCTACCTAAACTTGGTGATTGGAGTTTGAAGTCCCCTTCCCCCTTTCTCGAGGGGAAAGCTTGCATTCATCTAACTTTCCATCATGAATTTTTTTTCACGATACCCTAGAGATGAAAACATTCATTCATCATTATGGCCGAAAATCTCATGGAGCAGACAAAACTTCCTTTTCTGCACCTCCTTATCCATGGACTTCTGTGAAGCGAGCTTCTTGTACTACATCGCATTATACTTATATAGGTACATGTTTTCTAAAGTGTCATTCAAATTTTGAAATTGGGGGCACTTCTTAGCATCTCATTTCTAATTATGGCTTCTTCCATTACCGTTTCTACGTTAGTTGCCATTCTTTTTATTCTGATTTCAAATGTTTACCTGAACTTTTCTTGAACTCTCTTCAAATTGTTTCGCCGATATATTACACTAAATGCCCTCATTACCATATCTCCATTCCCTCTCTTGTGTTTTTTCCACCTCCTCAATCTACAAAAATTAGTTGTCCTTCACATAGAATTTATCTAAAGTATAGGGAGGCTTTCTAGTTAGCCACTTTTTAAACTTAGTGTTGGGATCAACGCCATCAAATAACGCAATCAACCAATGCCATCGATATTGTCTCATATTTAGGGTTGCTAACTTCGATGAAAGCAGTATTGGAGCGTTCAAGGTAATCCTTGAGCCACTTTTTGTAAGCTCGATTGACACGTGAGAGGGTCATGACTTGTTTTATCTTTGCGGCATGGAGGTGAAACTGATTCATGAATTTTCTGCTCAGGTCCTCGAACATGGGTACTGATCTCGTAGGCAATATGGTGAACCACATAAGCGCCACACCATCCAAATAGATAGGAAATGCTTTGAACTTTATAGCATTTGGAGCTGCTGCTGAATCCATATACCATGTGTATCTCATTATGTGCCGACGAGGGCAGGTCTTCCCTGAATAGTGATTCATCAAAGGAAAGTTAAACCTTCGTAGGAACATGGCTTGTAAGATCTCGTTAGTGAACGGTGCTTGACTACGGTCAATCCCCTAGTCTTCATTGGTTTCCCCTGCTATCTTGCATAATCTGCTTGACTATGGCAGTTAAGTCTGGGGTGTTAAGAATAAATTCGAGCTCTGGACTTTCATCCCACCTGACCCTTCTTGCTTCCTTTATAGGAAACATCACCTGAGCTGTCATCCGGATTAGGGGGTACTTCCTTGACCTCTGTTGTCTTAGTCATTCACGGGATGCGAATGGGGGAAACACTAGGGCACGAGAGTTCTTAGTGCATTACGATCTTGTGAGGGTGGAACTCGGTTCGGTGTAGGGACTTTTGGTTTGGCATGTCAAATCGGAAGATCAACAATCAACATTTTTTGCGTATTGTAAGGCCTGATGAATTATTGATGCTGCGCATCTTCTCCAGTCCATCTTGTTAAGGACGACGATCCTTTTGTATGATGACGTGTGGGTTAAGATCTTTTTAACTCTTGACATCATTCCATTGTGTTGTCATCCTGTTTATATCTTGCTTCAGGGTTATGTTCTCATGCATCTGCTTATTCAGCGCGGTATCCATCTCGTTCTACTTCGATAAAAGTTTCATGAAGTCGTCATAGGTCATGTTTGCAGAGTTTGTAGCTTTAGCAGTTCGAGAAGCAGTTGTAGCGGGAACATTCCATGTTCGGTTCAACATAGTCAAACTAGATTTTGGGTTGGTAGTTTGTTGATTGGTCTCTTTATGCGAACGACTAGAAGGCTTGGAGGAGGTGGTATTTCTCTTGGACACCATTTTTGTAGAAACAAATGAAGGAATGGATCTTTTCTCCGGACTTAACGATCCAAAAGTAGATTAAATGATCCTAATTGCTAAGAATTCAAACTTTCTCAATGAAAGCACAAAAATATTTGCACCGAAAATAGTTGAAACACTCAGAAAATCTTAAGAAGAGAATAAAATTAAGTAACTAGTAAATGAAAATGAGAAAAAGAATACACAACAATTTATAGTATTTCGACTATTGATTGCCTACGTCCACTTTATAATCTCTCTTGATTTTGCTTGAAATAAAGATTACAAGGGTTGAGAATTAAGAAAATCCCAAGTATAACACAATTCACAACTACAAAAGTGGGCATATTCGACACTAGTTTGTGTGCGTTGCATGAAAAGTGTGGCGAAAGCTATGCTTTCTTTGATCTTCTGCAATAATATTCATATGTTGTTGCATTAGACGTGAATGCACTATTGCGGTTGGAATTCTTGTGTTGTGACGTGCAACACCAGTTCAAGGCGTAGCTTTACATAAATACAAGCCAGGCTAGTGATCCGCGTTATCAAAATAAACAAATAAATCACCATAGATGATGATTAATCCAATGGTTCAAACCAATCCATGCTCCCTAGCTAGATATTACCCCCTTCATCCAATCAACAATAGCCACCTCATTGCATCCTTCTGCTATGTGAAAAATTGGCATGATGTTTTGCCTCTCCAACAAAATAACATGTAAAAATAATCCGTTCTTTTTCTCTAACATTTTTCCTCACTTTCCTTTTTTATTAAGAGCATTCCCAGCAGTGGGAATACTCTTCAAAGTGGGGGAGATTCCCACTTTAAAACGCGAACTCGCGCTGCAGCAGTGTGGCGAGCAGCGTGAGTTCAGCGTTGAAGTGAGGATTCTCCTCATTTTTTTTTGTGGCGATCGTTAAACGACAAACTGATTGCCGTTTAAAGATAAAACGGTAGTCAGTTTGCTGTTTACGACAAAGAAATAAAAAAAACACCGCTAAACGGCAAACTGTTTGCCTTTTAGCGTTAATTAAATAAAAAAAAAAGTGACGAAGTCCCCACTCAGCTGCTGGAAGGCCAACGTGAATCCACACTCGAATTCTCCTTTACTCACGTCCGAACCCACTTGCTGCTGGATATGCTCTAAGTGACCAAAATTTAAAACTGATTCGTGTCAGCTTCGATTCCCATCACCCCCATCGCATCTATTTCCTCCAGCAACTATCAGCCAAAATAATCCGCCCGCTTTCTCTCGCGTACACCATGCTCCTTGAGATACCGTCAGTTTGATGAGCCAACTCTTGTGCTAGATCTTGATTCCAGCAAGTTGCAAGTGTTTATTAATGCATACTCTGAGCTGGAATCAACTCTTTTTGGTATTGATGCGCTCGTTGTGAGCTATTTTGTTGATGTTCCAACTGAAGCTTACGAGTGAGTAATCACCATGTTTTGATAGTTATTTTCACTGCTATATTGTATACCCTGAGTTGTATTTTGATTTTATGTATGTTTATCGTTTTCTTAGGACTCTTACCAGCTTGAAAAGCATTTTTGGTTATGGATTTGACTTGGTTCGTGGAACCAATACTTTTGACTTGATCAAAAGTGCAGGTTTTCCAGCAGGAAAGTTCCAGTTTGTAGGAGTTGTTGATGGAAGGAACATTTGGGCTAATGGTCTTGCTTCACCCCTCAATGAACTTAGCAGTCTTGAGTAAATTGTAGGCAAAGGTGCTAACATATTTTTGTATTCTCCTCATTCATGAACTTAGCAGACTTTATTAAAATATACAGCTGACGAACTGACTTTGTTATGATGGTTTCAAGCTAAGATTTTAGACTTTGAGATCGGCTTTTTCAAGTTACTGCTTCAAAATTTTGTGCCATCGGTGCAAAATGGCGATGGGTGGCATTTGTAGGGTTGCTAATGCTTGCTGTTGATGGCTGATGGATTTTGGACCGTTGATTTTGGGTGATACTTGGTATCCAGATGATCAGTGTATAATCAAGACATCAAGTCATACTCTGAGCATGTTTGGTTCTTGCATCATAAAAAAGAATACATGAGTTAATATAAGAGGCCCTGACACTGAAATCCAACCATTGTCCTTATACTCTCAAATTGATGGTGTATCGTTGTTGTTTTGCTATTTTGCTTCCACAAAAAATGCTTTGCACAAATCTCCCCACTATAGTTGAGTAGCCAATGCTATCAGTAACATATACTTGCATAGGGGAAAAACATGCTAAAATAACTATCTGAAATGGTTAATATGCCAGCCTTTTTGGTCTCCGGTGTAATGGAAGATCCATTGCATAAGCAATTTCTTCTGCAAATTGGGATTTGGTAAACCTTTGCAAATGTGTAGCTAAAATGACTTAGCTGCATCATGTATGCTTAATTTCCCCTTTGATTGAAAGGTTCTGAAAAAAAAATATTTCAAGGTGGACGGTTCCCCCAAAGTTTCCTATTGCCGAGCTAACTTTTTGTCCTTTTTGTTGGTCAATCAAGATACAACTGTATTCATATCAACCATTGCAACATTCAAAGGAAGGTAAGTTAAGTATATCTATCTACTCAAATTCAACAAAATATGTGCCACTGGATAGCAGTCCAGAAGACAATATATTTTAGATGATTAATGATCAAACAAATGGCGGTACTGTTTCACTACTACAGCCATTGTTCTGCGGTTCATGTACAGGGAGAAGATGGGAGACGATTTGCTTATAACAAGTACTTATTTTTTGCACAATGTGAGTAAGATTGGAACGAATACCACCTCACTAGATTTGGATACGATGGAGCATAGAAGGAAGCAACTCATTTTGCATTCACGGTCCTAGGTGGAGAAAGGAAAAAGAGATTGCTAGAAGCTTTAAATTTCTTTATGCGGGTAACTTTGTAATGACTGTTTTTCTACATAACACTATAACAGCTGAACAGGCATAAAATTATACAAACGTAGTTTCAAAAGTAAAAAAAAAAAAAAAGAAAAAAAAAAGAATTTTATATTGTGTACTTTTAAATGAGAATCCGAAGTACAATACTTTCACTGGCTCAATCTAACGAAAATATTACTTTCTGAGAAACTAAGTAACGTACTTTCAAAAGCAAAACACTATTAACTAGTACTTCAATGAGTTATTCAAGCACCTTTTAGGCATCAAATAAAATATTGTCTTGAAGATTGTAAAGCTCATGGCGATAATCCTCTTATTTTGTAGGTGAAATTCTAGCACAGGAATCCAACTTTGATGTATTCATCCACAACTTAATGTGGTTTGAGAGAGCCTAATTTAGATAATACAATCTTAAAGAGAAAGACCTCAAATTTGAATTTCGTTACTTATCCTAAAAAACGTTCTGTTAATTTGAATGGTTTTTTAAAACACTTCAAATTAGTTTTGAGTTAGAGAAATCAAGTTTTGGATGGGTTTAACCGATATAAATGGAAGTGAGAAAAAGAACTGGAACACATTGTTCAAGAACTTTGTTGAAGGAAGTAAATTGGTAAAAGGGTTTTGGTTAAGCAAGCCGGCACACACTCCAGTCAAGGTCTTAAATCATATTATTAATTTTGCCATAATACATAACCTACTGCTATTAGATCTTTACATTTATTCAGTTTAGAATCACAATAGGCACCCCTTATATTCCACGCACCAATGTTGTTCAACATTAAGTAAACTGCTTCGTTTGTTTTGACTTTTGTGGCGTACTTCTAGTAATAATAAGAGTTTTATTATCTTGAGTACAAGGTAGGGTTATTTGATGGATCATTATGAGTATGATGAGTAACTATAGGATCAGGAATGGGTTTAATGTCTTGATGATCAGGGGTACTGTTTTACTAGGGTATTGTAGAAGTATTACAGATTGGAGTTTGCATTGGGTAAGGGGCATTTGTCACATGGGTAAATGTATGAAAATCAGGTTGATCGGGCAATGGAATGAGTTAACGGCACTACCTAGATTTGGCATTAGGTTAGTTTAGCAAGTGGTTTTTGGTTGACCGGGCAAGGGAATTGTAAGTATATGTTTGGTAATTGGTATGTTCGGGTTGATTGGAGAAATAACCGAAATAGAGGTCGATTCAGAAATGACTTATGTTTGTTGTGATACTAGCATAAAATGATTTTGCTTCTCATTTCTTTTCATTCTAGTTAAGAATAGTCATGTAGCCCTTTGGTCATTTATTCAACTACCTAATGTCCTCTCTATAATTGCAATATAATGAGGTGCCTTCATGAAAATTTGTCATGTAAATGCACTGTTTGCTACGTGGAATCATGTTTTGGTCATCAGTCTTATCATGAAGGTTCTTTTAATTCTCTAACAAGTGACTACAGATATAAATTATGTAGTTTTATTTTTTAATAGTAATAACAATAAATGAGTGTGATGTCTTTGATGCTTATCTATTGAGTGCAGGCTACGACACATAAAGATTCACAAACTTGTACTAGCATTTTTACTTTTGCCGTAGTTTGATGATACGGTGTATCTCTTGATAGTTTCAGTGATAGGTAATACTTGATAAATTCTGCAGTAAGCTTGTTATTTGATTTTTATATATATACTGAGTTACCACTGTTCAAACTGCAATGGAAATGACTTCTCGGATGATGGTTCCAAATGGGGTCAAGTGAGGAAAGGGACATGTTGTATTTCCTGTGAAACTCGCATCGATTCACTCTTGTATAGGTATGTGTGTATGCGTGTGTATATATATATATATATATATATATATATATATATATATATATATATATATATATATATATATATATGGCAAATTCTATTGCAATCCACGTTTTTAGGTAGTAGCCCCCCAAAAAAGAAAAAAAACCGTGTACCCCAAGAATTAGTAAGTAGCCCCCCATTTTTTCCAAAGTTGCCCCTCCCCTCACGTTTCTTTCATTTCTCGTTCCAAAACGAAAAAAAAAAGCGGAATACCATTTCAATGCAAATCACAGGATCCATCGCACCTCATTTCCGAATTCCAAGATCGAATTCAGCAGAGAAGCAAAGAGAGAAGGTACGCTCCATTTCTGCAAATCAGCGTGGAATTCATGAAGACCATGTACAGACAGTACGTGGTTTAATTCATAACCACGTTAACAGTACTCGTGGTTTACACATTTTCCACGCGATTTCCTTACGTGGTTCATATTGTTTCCTAGGACTTTGCATACGTGGTTTCATTCAAATTCACTCAAATCGTACTGCAACTACTGTACTTGAAAAAAAAAACTCAAATTCTAATTTTTTTTTCTTCAATTATCTGCTACGATTGCGATGAGGAATCATCTTCTCCTTCGAAATCCATTGTATTCTTGTTTGCAAATCAATTTTTTCTTGAATGATTTGAAATCTAGGGTTTTGAAGCTAAGGTGTTTTAACTGACAGAAAATATTATGTTGTACTGAGTTTAGGTGAGAAGATAACTCCTTAAGGGCACTTTAGTCATTAAAATTTTAATTTTTTAAGGGGGGGCTACTAACTAAAAACAAGGGTTGAAATAGAATTTGCCTATATATATATATATATATATATATATATATATATATATATATATATATATCTTATTGCAATCGAATTGCTGCATATATATGATTCATATATATAAATGATTAATACATTTTGCAAATGTGGACACATGTGTACATGTTCAAAATGTGCTAATGAAGTGGTCAGGAATGGAGGAAAATGTCCACTATATCGTGCACCTATTCTTGAAGTAGTTCGAGCTTACTTTATACAATGAAGAAAGTAGACATGTAGCGTAAATCATTGCTTTTTCTCTTCGTATGTTGTGGTGGTTCTTTTTATGTTTACTTGAAACATATGTTTTGGAAGAGTTTCTTTTATGTACAAAACTTGTATTGCAATATTTTTAGTTAAAGCATTGTATTTGCTTAGCATTTGCCTTCTTCTGCTGTTGTGTTTTCTTTTTTTCTGATGTTGCATTTCAAGATAATAGTGTTGCATTACATAATACAATGGTGTTGCATTAAATATTATTAATTCCACATGGCAAGTGGGCCCCACAGCTGACATGACATATGACACGTTGGCAGCTGACGTGGAGGGCTGACATGGCATGTGACACATGGACAACTGACTTGGAGACCTGACGTGGCGTGTGATACGTTGGCAGCTGATGTGGAAAGTTCATGTGGGTCCCACTACCATAACCTGGAAGCCATGCTCTGGCTTTTGCTTAAGGCAACACTGTATGTTGCATTACTTGTATATACTGTTGTAATAGGGTTATAATGCAACACTTTCTTACCCTGGCAGTAGATGGGCAAAAGCGTTGCCTTAGACGGTTAAGGCAACGACCGCGGATGTCACGCACCTCTGGTATTGCCTATTTGAAAAAAATGGCCTACTGCAACGCTTTTTTGATCTACGGACGCATAAAACTAATATCGAATACGTCCACTTTTGTAGTAGTGATTGCAGTAAATAACTTGCGTATGAGAAGTCAAAACAAACTTTCCAAATGTTCCATGGTGCTACTTAAAGGTGAGGTACGAATCCGGTTCGGCATAAGACGTGCACGAGAATATAGAAGTAGTGGAGCGAGTGGAATAAGTGGGCCACTTCATAGTTAACTACTAATCCAATGGTTCGACATGGTCAAATCGAATGTTGGCCAAAACTGGAGTTATTCCTCACTTTGTCTTGTCAATTCGGGCACTAACCGATTCAGAATTACTCACTTCCTTGCTTGAGGTACGTCGAACCAGAAATCCACGTACTTGCTTAGCCGATCTGGATATGTTGTATTGAAATTGTTTCTAAGTCATAATTGCTTTGACTGTGGATCTCCATAAACTTGACGGCTTTATCAAACGGCAGGTCAAAAAATCACAATTTCAAATTGATCAAAATATATCCAAAATCTAAGTAGTCATTCTAATTTTCACTACTTCTCTACATCTGGTTATTACTGTCTTTACATGCTAAAGTAGCAAAGGAAAACACAACTAATACCCATAATATTTTATGTTCTTTTTTGTTTTCTAACAAGTGGTTATTAAAATTAGGGGTGCATAAGACCCGTACTCAACCCGACCTAAAGCACCAACCCAGCGTACAAAGACTCAACCCAACCTATACTAATTCAGGTCGAACATGAGTTATAATTTGCAAATGATACTATATGTATGTAATGTGTAATACTGCATTCAGCCTAACTCGATTTCGAATCAATCCATCCCTACATAAAAGACTTCTTTAACGTTAATCTACGTAAAATTAAGACAATAAAATGTATATCTATTATTGGAGAAATATATATAAAGGCATACATGATTTTAGTCCAATTAAAATCAAAGCGATCAAAACACATAAGATTGACAACGAGATTTTTAAGAAGTAATTTAAGAGCATTTTAACATAATTTGTAATGAAATTCATATTCTAATAAGTAAGGAGTCAATTCTATGTGATATTTTCTATTAAAATTCTAACAAATTATGTATTGTCGAAAATTAGTTATATTTTTTGTATTAAGCTAGCAAAATATATTAGAGTTGAATATCTTATTGCTTTTTTTTTTTTTTTTTTTTGGCTTTAAATCTGTTCTTTTCCTTAGCAGGTTCATGTAACCAGCCTAATTGATACCTTAGTCTAACACATATCTAATCTCATATGATGTTCGCAATGGATTGAACTATCTTTAGCCCATACACATACAAATTTGGTGAAGTATAGTCTAATATGACCTAAGTATACTTTTTGCGGCCTTAATTAAAATGTGGATTTAAATGGAGTTGATATAGCTAAATGAGGTCAGTGGTTAATCCAAGATTCATACTATGAAGCTGAATGTATAATGTATTCCACATGCAAGCTAATTATCAACTAGTTGTTCATTCTAGGATCATGTTTTGGACCTTCTTTTAGAAAAATGATCCAAGTAGTCTTACCATAGTTATTAGAATCGAACAATAAGTCTGTAACAACCCGGGATTTTGGAGATTACCAAAATATTACATTATAATTTAATATTCTGGTAATCTCCAAAATCTCGGGTTGTTAAAAGTCAAACTGTATTGTTAAAAGGTTGAAGATACCAAATGTTGGATCGACTGAACCGGTAAAATTGTGTTAATTTTATATTAGAATTTATTCTAGATAGTATTAGAAAGAGGATGAATATCTAATGGCCATTGCTACTACCGTTAGTTTAGTTGTCCCACATTGCCTATCATAAGAGAAATGTATCCATACTCACTTATAAAGTATATAACTGAGCGGTAGCTAGCTTTCTACTAATAGGGGTGCCCTTAAATTTTCATTTGATTTGGGCTTGGAAGTGATTGGATAAATAGATACACGATTTACATAAAACAAAATTTTTATGGTTTGGTTTAAATTTCGTAATTAAACAGGGTTGTTTTACTTAAAATGTGGTTTAGCCTTGGTTCTGTATTGACTATGGCCTGTTATCATTCCGAGTTGGATTGGGCCACGATTGGTGGTCTTTTAAATCCAACTAGTAGTCCGTTTTGGTTAGGAACTTAGAACATCTCCAATATAGGTTACATGTTACGTTTCTGTAATATGTATACCCGTTTTCATCCCCAACAAAGCGTAGATTATATAATTGGTTTTATTTTCTTTGATTTCGGTTACAACAATGTAATATTTCGATCCACATGTTTAACAAACGCCTCATTTCAAGCGTCTGAGATGTTTTAGAGTAAAATAAAAAAATCTGTAGTCAGACGCCGATTTTTTTTAGTGAAATTAAAGATCACGTCCCTAAAATGAAAGTTAATTAAAACGGTCTCCTCCCCTAAGTTTCAATACAAAGCGGATCCCTATTTTTGCCCCCTTCGTGTTTTGTAGAATTTTTTTGGCGTTGACATATAAAAAAATTCAAAAAATTGCAAATAATAATAGGAGCATTCTGGAAAAAAAATCGGCAAAATCAACAATTATACTCAATAACTGCTGAGAAGTCAGCAACCGTTCATCCTGAGTTTTAGTTGAAAACAGGGATGAATTGTTGTTGATATGTCAGCAATTATTGTGCATTCTTGCTGTTATGTCAGTAAATAAAGCTGAATTATTGTTGATATGTCAGCAATTATCCTATATAATTGCTGAAATATCAGAAACTATATTAAAGGGGATAAAGGCTTATAAATATGTACTAATATATCTACAATTATCGTTTATAATTGCTGAAATATCAACAACTATGTTTAACAATTATGTATAGCTGAAAAAATAGACACTACAAGAAAAACCGAGATTAGCGACAGATTTTTAGCAGCGAAAAATTCCGTCGCTAATTAGCGGCGGATTTCCATGGGCTTTGTAAGAGAAAATATTTTGGATTTTATATGTCATCTTATTATAAATTATTACCGTCGAATACTAATTCTGCCGCTAAATCAATGGAAATTGCAGCTCTTTACCGTCATATGATATTTGACACTAAATTTCGTTGCTAATAGAGTCGGATTACCGTCGACATAATTTTGAAGCTATTTTCCTGCAGTTTTCCAAGAGATTTGAAACGAACTTTTATATTTTTTATTTATTAAATGTTTTAAATTTGTGTTATTACTTAGTAATTAATTAGTAATTTTAAATAATTAATGTTAATAATACATTAGTAATTAATAATAAATAATAACTATTAGAAGTAAATAAAATTCAATAGTTAATACTGATTAATTATTAATTACTATATAATATAAATAAGAGGTAATAGTAATTAATGAAATACGTTGTTGTTCGATGTTTATTAAATTTGTTTTGATAATCAATGATTATTTAATAGTCTTTAATATGATTAATTAAATTAATCTCAAAAAAATATTAATACATATTTGCTTTTAAGAAATTGATTGGTATGTATTATTTGATAAAGTTATAGGTCTAAATCAGGGTTTTAGGTCTAACGATTTTGTCATGTTGTCATGTTGTAGGTCTAACTAATAATGAAATTTAATTATTATAAAGTTATATTTATAGTTTATAATTAAATAATTAAGTAATAGTTAATAAATAATGTCTAATAGTCAGTATTAAAATTTTAAAACTAGGTGTTTAGTTGGTTCAAGTGGTGTATTTCTTGTGTTGAGGTAGAAAAGAAGCTGGTGTCCCTTGCGTCCATAACAACAAAAATGGGAAAACAGAATTTTACATTGTTTAAATGTTTTTTCACAATAAAATCACCTTTTTACAATGTTTTTTTTTCGCAATACTGATAACAAAACGTTGTAAAAAAAAATGTAATTTTACAATGTTTTTGACAAAAATGTTTAAAAATCTTATTTTTCAGAACATTTTGTTTAGAAACATTGTAAAATATAAACTTTTACAACGCCTTCATATAACACCGTAAAGTATGAAGTTTTGTCAATATTTATTACTAACGATAATCAATTAACCTTTTAACAACTGTTTAAAAGGTTATAAAAACATTGGTTCCAACTACAAGGATTAATTATTTATAATTTATAATAAAATGATTATAAATAAATAATTTATTATTTATAACTCATAATTATTGTTTATAACCAGTAGCTAAATTTAAATTTAATATTTTATTATGATTAATTATGAATAGTTAGTAAATCATAAATAATAATTTATATGTTAAATCTTGTTTGCTCCAAACATGAAAGTATGAAACTTTTGGCTCCAACGACCCATTTTTTGGCTCCAAACCCGAAAAATTAACTTCGTAAGCCACGTTTTTACTGAACCATTCTCCTTCCTTCTCTCACTACTACACAAAAATCTGGTCCACTTCAATAGCTGCTTCATACAGCTTCCCCAAAAAATATTGGAACTGGATAAAAGCATCACTGGATCTGATGGAGGGATACTGGCGAAGTCATAAATCTGGATCTGAGGCAGAAACTGAAGGCGGAACAAAGAAGCTCGATGCGGAGGAAAAGTGGGTGAACATGATTGAAACGCGAGGACAAGACTGGGTACCGGGTAGCGAGGCGGCGGAAGAACAGTGGATACGGGTAGAAGAGAAAGGAAAACCGGGAGGGTGGATTAGGTGTAGATGAGGCGGAGGAGAGGTAGGATGAGAGCGAGAGGAGCACGGAAGAATAGGGCACGATGGTGGATACAGAGATTACTAAATTAATAATTAAGAAGCAACAATAATTAATAATAAAGATTAATAAGTAACCTATAATAATCAATGATTAATAAGTAATTTTTAATAATTAACAAGTAAAATTTATTATCAGGTATCTAAAATTTAATAATTATAATTGATAATTATGTTTAATACGTATTAATTCAAGTATGAAATTATTGCCTTTGATAATTAGTGATTAATTAATAACTAATCAATTAATTATCACTAAATAATTAATAATTAATAATTCATAAATAATATTTACTATTAATAATAGTAACTAGCAACTAATATGTGAATATTTTTTTACAATGAATTTGATTATGATTTCATATAAATCAGTTTAGTATTCTTCATCGTGGAGCTATTCATAAAATTTAAATAAATCTATAGTTCAAAAATTAAAATATTGCTGTAGTTCAAAAATAAAAATTTACAATAATAATTGTTATTCTTTGGTTTATTTACTGCAGGAAGCTCTATCACTACAACAAAAACACCATTTTGCAACTGTAGCTTTACAACTGCCGCAAAATAGTAGTTGTAATAAAACGTTTTTACAACTTTTTTGTTATGAGAGTTGTAGTAAACTTATTTCTAACAACTGTTTTACTTTGTCAATTGTAATATACTGTCTATTACCACCATGCTATTTCGTTAGTTGTCATTAATGCTTATTTTTACATTTTTTTCTTCTTCTGTTAACCGTAAAAGACGCTATGGCTCCAACCCAAATTTCATTTTTAGCTCCAAAATCAATTTTTCGGCTCCAAACCAAAATTTTCCGCTCCAAACTAAAAATTTAACGTATATTCACCGCTCCTTGCTAACCTAAATTTACTTTCCCCAAATTTACATAATTTCTCCGTGTTTCGTCTTCTTCCTCCATCCAAAATTCTCAAGCCAGCCCACCACCCGAAAACCCAAGCTCCATCTCCGGACCGTGCCTTCGCCTTGCTTCTCCGTCCGCCATTGAAGACCCTACCATCGGCCCTTCGTTGCATCTGCCAATGCTCCTTCTTTAGCCTTGCACCTCCTCACAGATCTGAACCAATGCATGCCACCGTCGCACCTAAGTTCCCCCTCGCCTGAACCCGACCACACATCTGAAACCTAGGCTTGAGCCACTCTGCCTCCAGACTGACCAACAAAGTAGCCTTTTCATAGTTGGATTTAGTTTTCTTCTCTTTGTTCCAAAACTGCACCCCTCATTGACGACCGGAAAGAATTTCGACCCAAGCAATTTTTTGTTGTCCAGTTGGTATGTATTGCAGCTTTGCTATTATGCTGTTTTGGGTTTCATATGTTTTGTTGTTTGCTGATGATGCTTGTTGAGGCATACTCTGGCTTTTGTGGTTGCCCGGCGCTAAATCTTATTGATATGGATGGTAATTTTTTTTTAAACATCTGCAAGACGCCAGTGCTAAAGTTGAACCTACCAATGGTCAGTATTCTAAGACCAAACTTATTCCTTTTATTTGTGTTGCAAACAAAACCTTTGTAGCTGACTAAACAAAAACCAAAAAGGAAATTTATACACAAATAGGTAATGAGTCTACCATTACATGCACGAAGTATTGAAAAGTCCATACAAAGGGAAACACAAAATACATCTAGAATTTGGGCATCTATAACTATAGTGACCTTACCCATGGTATCTTACATTGTGCTCTTTTTAATTAGCAACTTTTAAGGATTAACATAAAGATTAAGTGAGGGGTTGATATCGGTGACATCAACAGGATTTGCAGCCAGCTCAAATTCTCAAGAGCCCTGATAAACTCTAGAAAATTTGCTTAGGATCATATAGAAAATCAATGTTGACCTTAACATCAAACTATCGCAAAGCGATAACATAAAAACCATAACCTGCATCCAAAGTATTATACTGGGGCTTCTTAGACATGTGTGATAATTCCTTTTTTAAATTATAAACTTTATACAAAGTCTGCCAACTCAGCACATGCCATATTCTTTGCTAACTCGAGATAATTCTTCATTCCTCACCGCTAGAGTGCTCCGCATAGTCACTACAACCTCAACTTTAGCACTTATATATTTATTAATAGTATCAGACATATAACGTGAATGTTGAATGCATGCACGTGGATAAAGAGGGCAATATTTTATAGCTGTGTATATGATATTTTGCAACAAGTAGTACTCGGGTGACTTCATGTTTATCTCAAGTAGTTGTGAAACCAAAAGTACTATGAATACGTCTTGAAGATACGTTAGATAAATGGTATTGCGAATTTATGCCGTGCTATCTTATAATAACAGTGTAGAGGTACAAGAGTAGTTTTGCGATTTATCTTCCTACAACAAATGCGTAGAGAAACATATATGTATAAATAATATCAATCACTACTCGCTTAAACTAAGGGTAAAGGTTATTTTGTTAGGATTTTGAGCTCGATATATTATAAATGCTTCCTGTAAATACATGGAATTACTTTACCCAGTGCAAATTTGAGAGAAATGTTTATTTATATGTCTTTTGGATCTTTTGAAAAAAATTATATGCTTTGATGAAAGCTGCTATTTAAATGAACTCTTATATTGAATGTTGGGTAACTTGTTTTCATGATCAGGCACGTGAATGTTAATTCCACTGCAAGTCACATGCTTCTTTTGACCAAGTTAATAACACTACCTAAATAAACCTTATGTAATTATGCTACTCGAATAGATTCATTAGAATATATGGTTTTCGAATGAAATAACTTAATTTGCTTTTGTTATGCTTCTTTATACTAATTGTGTGGTGCCTTAGGAACTCTACTATCAAGTGTTCATTTTTAATGCTGTTCGATTTAAATTTTTTGGCATGCCATTAGTGCAACGTATGTAAGTTGTAAACTTGTAAAGCAAACATATATTAATGATATATATGAAAAAAAAGGAAGAGAAAAAATTTGGGCTGTTATTTGGAAACTGTAACACCACTATACAACGTAGAATTCATTTCATACTATCTTTCATATATTCCCGATTTCGACGATCTTATCTATTCTTGAAAGCTAAGAGTATAAACAAAAGCTATTATTCTACAAAAGTTGTCGTAGTCTCAACTTTAGCACTGGTATATTTATTCTTCCATTGATGGGTTGGTTTGGGTTGTCATTTAACTGTTGGTGGTGTTGTCATTTTTTGACCTGTGTATTTATTTGTATTTTTATGGAGTTTGTTTCCCAATTTTACTGCATTATAGTTGTATGGCAGAGGAGGTCGTGTTCTTTTTCCTAAATGCAATGGTAAGGTATTATGTAAGGAAGCGTATATTTATTTTTGTTTGCATAAATTATTAACAAAAGAATCTTTTTTCAAATAGATATAAAGGCCAAAAATATTAATTAATTATTTTTAATAATTAACACTTGAAATAATCCTTTATCCTTACTTAAACAAGCTATTAAAGACGAGTAGGCTTGTGTAATATTTTGAGTTATTAGCTATGGATTATCCTCATATTAGTCTGTCGTTGTTTTAGCTATAATGTAAACTTCACATTTTTTTTTTGTAATTTGTTTGAAGGTAACTTTGCATGTGTTGGTGAAACTCTAGAGCAACATGAATTTGGATCAACAATTGATGTTGCTGCTGCTCAAACAAAGTCAATTGCTGGTAATTCTGTCAGTTTATTTGTCTACCCAGTCATGAAATGCTTAACCACTAATTAAGCATTTGGCGATTGATTATTTTACTGTTATGTCGCATTAGATTCACGAAAATTGCCTAAAATCATACCTTAGAATGATATATTATGACCACCTTAGATAGGAAAGTGTTCACTACGTAAAATTAATTAAATTTATTCTTTGTGTTATTTTGGTGATGGTCGTCCTTTTTTAACTTGGTTTAAATTTGTCATCAACTCATTGCTTCCTATAACTACTATTGAAAATTTGTTACTGCAGAAATCCTGTTAGATGGCATGCAAGTTAATTTTATTGTTTGTTTATAGCTGTCCAGATCATTTGTATGTTCCGAAACATGTTATTTATTATATTTATCATACAATATGCGAATAGGTACATGAGGGTCTGAGGAAGTGGCTTCGTGAAATGTTAGTGCAAAAGTTGTAGAATCAACTTGGATCATTTATGGAGGTATGATATAATCATATAAATTTTGCACTACAATCTTATTAGTACTGTTTTTCATTTCATTTTAGATAGCTACAATATACATTTTTAATTTGTTATGCTATAGGTTCTGTGAACGTGGAAATTGTAAAGAATTAACTGGCCAAATAGATTTTGATGGATTCTTTATTGGTGCAGCTTCCTAACTCCTAACCTTAAAAAAAATTACAACTATGTTAAGCGGGATTAACTTTACAACTGCCAAACATTGATTTATATGTGTGTTTGTGTTTTTGTGTGTGTGTGACCGTGATAACGCATAATTATAACTAGTTAACTATACTCATGGATTGTGTGTGTGTGTGACCGTGATAACGTCAATGGGTGTTTGTGTGAGGGTGATGGTGGTGGTTGTTTCCTCTTCCCTTTCGATTTCCCTTTCGATTGCATGCATTATAATTATAGATGGTAACTGTAATTTCTATGCTATGTTATATCATGATATTATGATTTACTATATTCTCATTACACTATTTTCTATCATGTTTATCAGATGCAATCCTAATATAAGCTGCCAACTACCAAATGGTTTGCCTTATAGCAATGCTATTACTATAGAGTAAGCAGAAAACCAACCATCATTTCCTGATATAATGATGCTGCTTCTCATGGATTATGCATCATGTACTTCACAAATTCATGCGGTTAGTTTTTATTTAGATATTTAGTTTATACGTTTAATTTATGTAGCACTTTGTTTGAGGTTGAAACCGATTTTCAATCTGAATCGAAATTTGGTTTATATGTTTGATTATATTTCTCTCTCGACATGTCGATACTAGAAGTCTGGATTGAAATCGGTTTTCAATATGGATCGAAATTTGTTACTATCGCTGTTCTCTTCAAAACTGATCATGTACAAATACAGTACAAATTCTATTGCAAAAAAAATACTAAGTTGTTTTTTTCCTTTGTGTTAGTCCAGCTCTTACCACAATGATTTTGCTGAGTTATGTTTATGTCAATCAGCTCATTTCATCTTGCCAGTATCATTGTTAATATATTGCGTTGCATGCACGTAAAATGGAAGAAAATCAAGATGTTAACTTAGAGATGTTTGGTGTGAGGGCTAGTAGATGATGATGCTCCTGTTGCTAACTACTTTGTGATGGTAAAAAAAAAAGTGAACTTGAGATGTTGACCGTAGCTTGATTGAGAGGAGCTTAGTTTAGAGCATTGGTTTTTTAACAGTTGAGAGTACAATTTTATATGTATTGCATTGATTGTAAATGACATGTATTATATTGTACTATTTTGTGTTAAATAGTAATGAATTTGTGTATTGTATTCATAATTGCATTCTTTATTTATTTTTGTTGGGTTATGCTATTTATTTTATTATTGATAGTTGAACGATGGTATTTGGTAAAGCTATAAGCAAGAAACATGAAGGAATGTTTATTGGCAGAATAGAAAGGGAATAGCGACGGATTACCTACAGAAAACATTTGATTTAAAAAATATTTTGTCCCTAATCCCTTGCTAATTAGCAAGGCTTTATCGATGTTTCTGTATAAATAATAAATTATTATAAATTAATTATCCGTCGGTAAATAGTCGGTATAAAAAATTAAAATTAATTAAATAAATTATTTTTATTTTTATTATATAATTAGTAAAATGACGGAAAATTGTCGGAAAAATCAAGCTAAATTCCGTCGCAAAATCCGACACAGATACCGTCATGGTTTTTACTGATCATACCATTATGCAGGAAATCCGTCGCTAATGCCTGTTTAGCGACGGATTAGAAGCGGAATCGGCCGCTGCTATATGCAGTTTTTCTTGTAGTGAGACGGTGGATGAAATATTGCATCAAAAACTGCAATTATTACATTATATTGCTGATATTTCAGCAATAATACTGCAGTTGGTGGAGTAGTTGCAATTGTTGCTGAAATATCACAACAATTGCATTGTTTGCTGTAGTATATTGGAGCTTCGTCATTTTTTTTTTGTTTTTTTTTGGTAGTTTTACTGTATAAATTCGATGATGATTACTTGTTAAATTTAACTATGAATTTATTCTTTTTGGTTTTTTTTTTTTTTTTTTTTTTTGGGATGAATTTTCGAGAAATAGGGAACTTAATTTATAAAAATTTAAGACACGGACGTGAGTTGAATTTCGAAACCTATTACGGACGTTAGACGAACTTACCCTTTTTTTTAATGGTGCATATTGAACAGGCGCTTAGGTCTTAGAAGTCGTGTTCAACAAGCGTCTGACCTGGTATCGGGCGTAGAAGTTTAGGGTGCACATGATATAATTTATGCACTTCAAATTGTTTGGAGATGCTCTTAGGATGACTATGAGTTCTACAAAAGAATAAAATATTTTATCTTATTTTAATATATGTTTCTCCAACTACTAAATGTTATAGTCTTCCCTTTGCGATGAAGTTATGTTCGGCCACAAGTTGAAAGTATGTCGTACAGTGGCGGAGCCAGCAAATCATACTAGGTATGGCCAAATTTTAGATAGTAAAAGTTTCTGTTTTAGATAGGTCTGAATTGCATGTAAACTATATTTTACAAAAGAACTGTAAAAACTGAGGTAGGGCCTTGACCCCATCTTAGGTTGCAGTACATCCGCCCTGATGCCGTATGTCCAAGAATGTTTTTGATAGCATGGTTACAACCCATTTTTTCAGGAGGCTTTTAATATCCGTGGTATCTACCCATTCATTATGTTTACTTCTAGGATTTATCTGGGTTTTGCAACTTTAGTATTCTAAGGTGCAACATTACACTAAAACCGTATTGACTGAATTTCAAAGCGGGCCAAGGAAAGTTCGGAAAGTATAAATCTACATTTTTCTAAACGTCTATCTCTTTCACCATAAACGATGAAAAATGGAATCCATCTCTACCCTTATTCTTTACCAATTATGGATGAAGAAAACGAAGCCTCCAGCTCAAGTCCACCATCTCCACGGTCTGTAATTGTAGGTTTCCTACAAAATGAATGCCAACAATTGAGGGATACCGTGGATTCTACAAAAAGCTTAGAAACCCTAACTTTCTACTCCAGATTAACACTTACAGCATTTGAGGCCATCAAAACCTTGAGCAATACATTCAACTCCAATATTCTAGGTTCGGAGGCCGACGAAATTGAAAATAGTTGTGTGAAAGCTTGTGACATTATCAAAGAAATCAGAATAATGTTTTCTGATGCCGTTTTCAGAAGTTCTTCAACAAGCGACAAAAGGGGTTCTTCAAAGAAGGTTCGTAATTAAACAGGGTTGTTTTACTTAAAATGTGGTTTAGCCTCGGTTCCGTATTGACTATGGACTGTTATCATTCCGAGTTGGATTGGGCCACGATTGGTGGTCTTTTCAATCCAACTAGCAGTCCGTTTTGGTTAGGAACTTGGAACATCTCCAATAAAGGTCACATGTTACGTTTCTGTAACATGTATACCCGTTTTCATCCCCAACAAAGTGTAGATTGTATAATTGGTTATATTTTCTTTGATTTCGGTTACAACAATGTAATATTTCGATCCACATGTTTAACAAATGCCTCATATCAAGCGTCTGAGATGTTTTAGAGTAAAATTAAAAAAATCTGTAGTCATACGCCGATTTTTTTTTAGTGAAAGTAAGGCTCACGTCCCTAAAATGAAAGTTAATTAAAACGGTCTCCTCCCCTAAGTTTCAATACAAAACGGGTTTTATTTTTGCCCCATCGTGTTTTTTAGAAATTTTTTGGCGCTGACATATAAAAATTTCAAAAAATTGCAAATAATAATAGGAGCATTCTGGAAAAAAAAAAGGGCAAAATCAACAATTATACTCAATAACTGCCGAGAAGTCAGCAACAGTTCATCCTGAGTTTTAGTTGAAAATAGGGATGAATTGTTGCTAATATGTCAGCAATTCTTGCTGATATGTCAGTAAATGAGTTGTTGTTGATATGTCAGCAATTATCCTGTATAATTGCTGAAATGTCAGAAACTATGTTAAAGGGGATAAAGACTTATAAATATGTACTAATATATCTGCAATTATCGTTTATAATTGCTGAAATATCAACAACTATTTTTAACAATTATGTATAGCTGAAAAAATAGACGGTGGATGAAATATTGCATCAAAAACTGCAATTATTACATTATGTTGCTGATATTTCAGCAATAATACTGCAGCTGGTGGAGTAATTGCAATTGTTGCTGAAATATCGCAATAATTGCAAATAATTGCATTGTTTGTTGCAGTATGCTGGAGCTTCGTCATTTTTTTGTTTTTTTGGTAGTTTTACTGTATGAATTTGATGATGATTACTTGTTGAATTTAATTATGAATTTACTCTTCTTTTTTCTTTTCCCTCTCTCCCTCTCTCTCTCTCTCTCTCTCTTTTTTTTTTTTGGATGATTTTTTGAGAAATAGGGGCTTAATTTATAAAAATTTAAGACAGGGACGTGAATTGAATTTCGAAACCTATTAGGGACGTTAGACGAACTTACCCTTTGTTTTTTTAATGGTGCATATTGAACAGGCGCTTAGGTCTTAGAAGTCGTGTTCAACAAGCGTCTGACCTGGTATCGGGCGTAGAAGTTTAGGGTGCACATGATATAATTTATGCACTTCAAATTGTTTGGAGATGCTCTTAGGATGACTATGAGTTATAGAAAAGAATAAAATATTTTATCTTATTTTAATACATGTTTCTCCAACTACTAAATGTTATGGTCTTCCCTTTGTGATGAAGTTATGTTCGGCCACAAGTTGAAAGTATGTCGTACAGTGGCGGAGCAAGCAAATCATACCAGGTATGGCCAAATTTTAGATAGTAAAAGTTTCTGTTTTAGATAGGGCTGAATTGCCTATAAACTATATTTTACAAAAGAATAGTAAAAACTGAGGTAGGGCCTTGGCCCCATCTTAGGTTGCAGTACATCCGCCCCTGATGCCGTATGTCCAGGAATGTTTTTGATAGCATGGTTATAACCCAGTTTTTCAAGAGGCTTTTAATATCCGTGGTATCTACCCATTCATTATGTTTACTTCTAGGATTTATCTGGGTTTTGCAACTTTAGTATTCTAAGGTGCAACATTACACTAAAACCGTATTGACTGAATTTGAAAGCGGGCCAAGGAAAGTTCGGAAAGTATAAATCTACATTCTTCTAAACGTCCATCTCTTTCACCATAAACGATGAAAAAAGGAATCCATCTCTACCCTTATTCTTTACCAATTATGGATGAAGAAAACGAAGCCTCCAGCTCAAGTCCGCCATCTCCACGGTCTGTAATTGTAGGTTTCCTACAAAATGAATGCAAACAATTGAGGGATACCATGGATTCTACAAAAAGCTTAGAAACCCTAACTTTCTACTCCAGACTAACATTTACAGCATTTGAGGCCATCAAAACCTTGATCAATACATTCAACTCCAATATTCTAGGTTCGGAGGCCGACGAAATTGAAAATAGTTGTGTGAAAGCTTGTGACATTATCAAAGAAATCAGAATAATGTTTTCTGATGCCATTTTCAGAAGTTCTTCAACAAGCGACAAAAGGGGTTCTTCAAAGAAGGTTCTTATGTGGAAGAATCAGTGTGGTAAAAACATCGAGAAGATTGAGTTGTTAATCAAGCAGGCATATTCGATGGATTCTTCTACTAGTCCTGAAACATTTGCATGTTATGCAATAGGTTATGGAATTTCTGCAGTTTTGGCTTTTTTATATAATATCCTGAGGTACAAAGCAACTGCGCATGATCAGGATTTTAGATGTATAGCTCAAAGGATTCTTCAAACTTTTGAAAAGAGCTACCGAGACATAGTATTAAGATGGAACTACAAGAGAATTCATGAAGAGATAAAATATGAGAATGGTCTACTTGGAGAATCAAACCTGAAGAACCCACAAGAAGACGCCATCGAGAAAACACAAAAGGACGAAGAGATGAAGAAGTTGACAGAGGAACATGAATTGAAGAATTTGCAAGGACAGAATATTAAGATGGAACTACAAGGGGAGGGAACATTGATGAAATCACAGCAGGAGGAAGAAATGAAGGAACCACAAGAAGCTTTGAAGAAATTAGTGGAGGAGACCCAGAAGAATTCACAAGAAAGAGAAGTTAAGAAGAAAGCACAAGAGGAAGAAGCATTAAAGAGATCACAAGAAGAGAAAAACTCAGGTGATGAGATTTTAAAGTTTGGCCGCTTCACATTTAAAATGAGAAATGGTGTCCTTGAACGGGTTCTTGAGTAAATATATATACATATGTTAGTATTCTTATTGCAAAAGCTGTAATCAAAATCAAGACAGATTCTTTATGTTCTATCATTAGTATAAATCTTGATTAACATGTACTGTTCTTGTCTTATATCAATTTTCAATAATGTAGTTGTTGAAAGTAACGTTAGAAGTCATATATGCCAATTTTTATTGCAAAGGACTAGTTGAGCCAGAAGAATTAGAAAATGAAGGTATAATTTAGTATTTCACTTGTTGTACTTTTGACATAATTTAGCCCTCCATCAGCTTTCTCTTTAATTAACGAGTATTACTTTATTGGACGAGTATTACATAGTTCCTTTGGCTTTTAGAGCAACTGGTTCATCGTGTGAATTTACTGTGTGATCAACACGCCCATCTATGCATTCATATAGCCATCAAGAGGGCTTGGCCTGATATGCATGAGTGATCAATTATTATTGTTGCATAACTGTACTGAATTAATGTTACTTTAATTTGATATCTGGCTATGTTAACTAGTATTTTTGTATCGTTTATTCTAATTTTGCTCAATTTGGGCGTTGTTTGTTGTCTTCACCGGTCTGCACAATGGTTGTATTTTGGACTATTAATATGAATGTGCGATGTCCGTTCCTGTCCATGGCCGAGATACATCCATCAGAGTTCGTCCAATTAGGGTGTGCTCTTAACCAACACGAGCGGGGCATTTGAGTGGGGTATTTGAACGTGTACTGTAGCGAACGGAGAACGTGTTTTTAGAGGCGAACGGGGTATTTGAGCGTGGTATTTTTAAAATAAGATATAAATAGATTTGATTAGACAAATACGCCTACAAATACAGATACAGTTTCTAATACAAATACAAGTACAGTTACAGATACAAAGACAAATTAGCGCAGACCAGCAGAAACCAACCGATCTTTAATGTTATCTCGAGCTAATGCCATTTCTTGGTTTCCATCTGGGTGTACACGTTCAGTGCCTCTATTCGTCATATTTCTCATACTGTAATATTCCGCCATGCAGTGATCGGGGATTAGTTCAGGATTATCATCAAACGCCGTAAAATTAGGGTCACCGCTATTATATTTGCGTATGAAATTGTGTAAGGCCGTTGTAGATACGACAACTTTCACTTGAGTGTTGAACCGAAACGTAGGCATCTTGTTGAGAATGGTAAATTTCTTTTTCCAAATGCCAAATGTTCTTTCGACGACCATCCGTAGACTCGAATGGTAGTAATCAAACACTTCATTGGCTGACTTTGGTTGATTCGTGGTATCACGGAAATGCGGAATATGGTACCGCATATTTCGGTATGGCGGTAAATATCCAGTCTGAAGTGGATAGTCCGAATCAACCAAATAATACTGTCCAGTTGGAGGGCTAGGAAAGTTAGAGCTTCTATCGTTTGTAACAGCATTAAAAATTCTACTATCATGTGCAGTCCCTTCCCAACCCACCATAATATACGTAAACTGTAAATCGAAATCACAAACCGTTAATATATTTTGAGTTGCAAAACCCTTTCTTCCGATATAAAGGATAATTTGATCAGCAGGTAAATGTGCAGATACGTGTGTACCATCTACAGCGCCAATATAGTTTCTGAAATACGGATAATACCGGGTTGAATTTCTGATGTGAGGTGGAACAGTAGTAAATTGTTGTTCTCCTGGCTTTATTACATCCGTAGCGAGTATTTGAAAAGCGTTTAGGACATCATGAAAACAAATGGAAATTGTGCTACCTGATGTTGAAATCTTTCTTGAAGTTGTCTATTTGAAAGCCCAGTAGCCATTGTATAAATGAAAATTCCAACCATTTCGACGACACAAATTTCTGGTCTGGAAGCGAGACCATGATGTTGCAGTTTTTCACATAATGCGTGAAAGCAAAGTCTTTTCATCTGGAAATTATTTTGACATCGGTTTTGATGACCATTCAAAATTTCGTTGATCCAAGATAAGCCAGTGAACTCCGAAGTATTAATCCGCGTCATATGATTTCTCGTTTCAGCCCGAATCAGATATACCCCGTAGAGATCAGTCATATTGTCGTAATCGGAGGATGAATCGAAGTTAGACATTAATCGAAAAAGTAGAAAGATTTGAAGAAGTTGTTGAAGGAGTATTGTAAAAGGTGTTAAGGGTAGAGGAGGTGATTTATAGAGAGGAAGGGGAGTTGAAAATTAAGCCGTTGGCGTCCGACGCGTCGGACGCCAACGGCTTGATTTTCAACTTCCAGTCAGCGTTCCATTTGGCAGTGGAAATTAGTGCTCGCGTCCGACGCGACAAAAATTTCCAGCGTGCCTACAATTTACTGCGAACGCACCCTTATTATTTAAGAACACGAAATAGAACAATAAAGTTCGTATGAGAACAAAGTCTTGTTCGATTAATATTCATTCGTATTTTTGTAATTCGGTATACTATTGATGGAAAATCTACTAAAAAGCATAAATTTTAATATAAATAGTCATGTTCGTTCATGTCCGTATTTGAAAATTGTATGTCTGTATCCAATCGGTTTTATTTAGCACATCAGCTAGAACAACAAGATTTATACAAGAAAAACATATTGTTTGATCCGTGTACGGTACGATCTTATTTGAAACAGAAATTGAACATATCTCTGCTTGGTCCAGTCTGACCGACTTATAAGTACCTATATTGCTTAATATAGGGCTAATGTTGATATCAATTTTTTTGGATGACATTAGAGAAAATAGAAATGATTCATCCGTTTGGTTTTGTTTGGTTTCATTATGTTTCAACATGCATTATAAAATAAGTTTTATGCCATGCAACAACGGCGCGTGCTTCATGGAAATTTTGATTTTGTTTTACAAATTATGAGCGTTTAATATATTAAAGAGAAATGGTTTTTACAAATATTTAGCTATGTTTTTATGCTGAAACTACGTGAAGTTAGTTTGAATCTTTATTTCTAAGTTGCAACTTTTTTTTCTTTATTAGTGTGATTTTCTTTAATTATCAATTAATAAATAGCGAACATTTATATAAAATTTATTTGTTAGATCTTACTTTTAAATGGTACTGAATTTGATAATACATTTAATAAGCGTTCTTGCCATGGAATCTTATGGTCTTAGTTTATACTTTTATTTCTAAATTGCAACATTTGACTTATTTATTTGGATATTATCTTATTAAATAATAAATAGCAAAAAATGTATATGAAATTTATTTGTTCATCATATTTTGAAGTAATACTAAAATTTGGTAATATATGTAAAACGACGTTTTGAATTTGTTAAAAAATATATCTACTAGATCTTAATTTTAAGTGAGGATGAAATTATAAAAGAATAACTCTTCTACTAATAAAGGCGTGAAGGATAATTTTGGAACTTTGATGTTGGACCAAACGACTGCGCTTCAATTCCAACTATTAAAAAAAGGGAGAATAGATTTTAGGATTTAAGCTTACGACGATCATTGTTTCAAATCTCACTCATCTCGTCGAAGATGTTGCTCGAGGTCTCTTTTTCACATTTAAGAAAGAAGAGATTTATTAAAACAAGAATTAAATTATGTTTTTGATGTTATGTAATATTCATATCGATCAAAATATTAGCAACTCAAGCAAAGTTTGTGGAAGGATCCCAATATAAGATTTCAGATTAAGTATTTTTTTTCATTTACATATTTATTTATTATTAGAAGAATCCAAATATAATTGCACTCCAATGGCATTTTACTAATCCTTTAATTCCCCGTTTTGTGCTTCAACAAGTAAGAAAAAAATTGTTTTATATTTTTATTTTTTTAATATTAATTAGATGAGTGGATGCCACTACTAAAACAGTAGTATATTTCGGTCGACACTTTTGATGGAAGCAGATGGACCATTAGAAAAATTTTGGTGACTTTTGAGTAAACCCTATTCTATGATATTTCTATAAATAAAATATTGTTTCCGTTGGAAACCATTGAAGTCCTAAGTTAAATTGACCATCAAGTGTCGTTACTACCTGTTAGGACTATACGAGCCGTATTCTTAAAACCCAAAACTTGTTTCCTCATTATTCCACCCACCTTCGAAACACCTAGAACCTCCTTGTTCACCTCCTCCACGTTGTCATCCGATTTCCTACCTCTTGAATCATCTCAAACTTCGCCATCTCCACTCTCGTCATCTCTAATCCCTTAATCAACCTATAATCATATTTTGTACCGAAACCCTTAATGGTGTAGTTAAAAAACTAGGGTTAATTTGTTAATTTAGTTGTTTGCATTACCTTCTTGATTGTCTAGTACAGTTCATTAATGGTTAATTACAATTATTACCCTCTAAATAGATAAAAAATCATTTTTGTGTTTATGTATGATAATTAATTAGTGTGCGTGCGTTGATTAATTAGTGCATATGTGTATAAGGGCTTGCTTGAGTTATTTAGTATGTATGAGCAGGGTTTAGTATACGTGTTTTCTAAAACATGGAAAATGATAATTAATTTTATACAAAGGTTAATTAGTTATAATTTTAAATTAGTGCATATGTGATAAAATATAAATTATGCAGTATATTATATTCATAAATACCTTAGAGAGTTTTTAGCCTCATCTGACGAGTATTGTATATGATTGTTATGTAGGCATTCGTTCCTATCACAGAACAAATATTTATATTCATCATATACAATATTTGTTAGATCTGTCCCTGTATTGGGCAAGCTATAAATACAATTATAATTTGTGAATCATTTCAACTTAACCGGTCGGAAAAAATTTGGCATCACTTCCTTTATGTTATGTGCATACATGCATTTGTGTATGATTTAGGTAAAAACAGGAAGTATCACTAAAATTTTGTGGAATCATTTAAAATGAATGGATTTACGAGATGTATTTACTATCGTGTTAGTATAATGAAAAGTAATATGACCTACGAACAAAGTAGAAAACAATAACATAAAATATTAATGTTATATTCAAAATGTTAGTCTTAAAATGTATAAGTGAAAAATAATAGTAGAATTGTGGTTAAATAAATATTAAAATGCATATATGAATGGAAAATTAAAGCTAAAAAAAATAATATTGTACAATAAATAAAACATTAAACTGTATGATTGAACTGAAAAATAAAATGTTAATGTTTTTTTTAATTCAGATAGTACTTTTTAAAGTAGGAGTAATGATAAATTATTTATAAGAAATAGAAAGCGCAATAAGTGAATGCTTTTAAAATTGTATACATGTATTTATTGAATTTTCTTTAACTAATAATAAAAACGACGAAGAAGTTTGTTGTCCATGTAGTAAATGAAAATTGTTAAAGCATTTAATACCAGTATGGTTAGAGTCTATTTATGTCAGTGCAGTTTCATGTCAAATTATTTGATGGATCATCATGGAGAACTTGTATCACCTAATCCTATATAGCCAGAAGAGGCAGTAAGTAATGAAATTATTACGATGAATCTCATATAAGATATAGTTGAAGATGTAACAAGTTCTATGTTGTTAAGTGGTCAATTTGATGATGAAGATGTTAACAACAAAGAAGAAAAAATATTGAAGGAAAAAAATCTATGATTTATTTGATGCTACTAAGAAACCCCTTGGGAAGGCTATTATAAAACCCCATATTTTAATACACAATAAATATTAAAAAAAGATAATAAAATGAGTATTAATTAATTAAATATTCAGAATTGAGTAAAACAGACTTCACCATTGTGTTCGTTACGAAATTTGGTTCAGATAGACTCTTAGTTTTTCGTAAATCGGATTAAGTAAAAAATTTATGAACTAAAGAAGGTTAAACTAAAATATATATATATATATATTATAAATAAAATAACCGAACGTAGAAAACAAATGTCACTGGGCGACCCCAACAGCAATGGGTCGACCAATGGGTCGACACAGGTGTCAACTCATGCTGAAGATGGGTCGACTCACCTGCATGCAGGGTAGATTTTTATATGCTATATTCTTTGCTAACTCAGCTTGAAGTGTACGACTTGATTTGATAACCTAAGATCATATGGTTTATAACTATCCTAATGTAACACCCCGTAATTTGAACATAAAAATTCACAAATTAAAGTATACTTAATTAAGTGAAATGGGTTGCGCAGAGAAATATATATATATATATTGATATATATATATATAATTGAAAATTAAATAAATAAATATGCAAAAATGTTCAAAACAGCGAATTGGGAGAGGGGAATAACCAAACCGGCCGATTTTTGAGGTCGACCCGAGCTCGTTGGGTCGACTAGGGGTTAATCCAGGGTGTTTGGCTGTCAACCCGTGGGCCGATTCGCTCAAATGCAGATTTTGCATTTGAATGGTTCTCATGGTTCAGCTTTAATCTAAAGGCCCTAGATGGTTCCTACACTTGACTTCTTCCCCAAGACATGCTTTGATGGCTTGGATTGAATCTAGGGTTAATCCTATGGCTAATACTATCCTAATCCTCTATAAAAAGACCCCTAAACCTAGCCTAAATCACCATTATTCAATCCTACAACTAAACTATGTCAAATTTGTTCCTCTCATGGCCTCCACTCTCATGCTAAAATTCCTAAGCCTATTTCTATGAGAGATTGTGAGTTCATACAAGTGTTTTCAAACTTGTATGAGTGTTCTTAGTTTGCATTCAAGTCAAGTTGCAACATTTCTATTTCAAAGCAAGGATTTTTGTTGATTTGGCGCAAGGGTTTTTCAATTGGGGCTTTCATATTTTGGTGCTTGCATAAGGGCTTCGTCTCAATCTTTATAATAAATATTCATTTGTGTCTTCATAGCGTAGTAAGCCCTTTTCTACTTTCTTTTTATTGAACTCTAAAGTTAAATGAATGATGCAAGTTTGGGGTTGATCATTATGATATGCAAGTTTGGTTGATCATTATGATATGCAAGTTTGGTTGATTATTATGATATGCAAGTTTGGTTAATCATTATGCTATGCAAGTTGGTTTAATCATTATGTATGACACATATTGCTATGTTATGCAAGTTAAACTTGATGTTGTGAGCATAAAGCTCCAAGCTTTATATCAAAGGTTGCATTTTGGCAACATGAAAGTTATCATATCCCTTATGATAACTTGCATGTGAGGCTAAATGCGAACTTCTAGCAACTTCTACATGTCATTTATCACCATGTATCACTCATATGCTAAGTTTGGTTTTATGCATGCTTTTAAAGCCTAACAATGCAATATGCAAGTATATGAACATATGTACATCTCATATGCCACCATGATAAACTTGTGGCTTCAACACCTTTTTGTCATGATTATGCCAAGTTCCCTATTTTACCCTTTATGCGTTGTTGCGATTATGTAAACGATGGGATTACGTTGGGGTTGGGTAAAATTATGACATGAGCATGATTTTTATAACATAACGTGATATGTTAACTTGTAATTATGTTTTGGAAACATAATGGACATGACACTTAGAAAATATGAGTGTGGCCAACTCGAGGTTGGGTTGAGTTTGTAGCATAAATCTACCCGGACCCGCCCGGCTTAACTGGTGGCTACAAACAATAGGACCCAATGTGAGAAGTTGGTCATGTTGTGCTCGAACCCGAGGTTAGACCAAGTTGTGGTGTAAAGCTACCCGGACCCGCCCGGCTTAACTAGTAACCACAACAAAGTCTAATGTGAGAGGTTAAAGCACATTAAGTTAATTAATGCCTCCTGATTTGGGTAAGTCATGGTCCACTTAATACTTAATCAATTTGGGCTGGATGGGTTAATCGGGATTAAGTCACGAACCTTGGGTATACTTAACCAATTTAATCCACGTTTGGATCGGGTTAACCACATTTAACCCATTAAGGAAACCCTAGTTGTGTGGTCCTTTTCAGCAGTAACCCTCTTGATAGTATCATAAGACCCTAGGACTAGGCTAGGGTGGGGCACGATTACTGGGCTGACATGTAAGCGACCAAAACGACGGCTGAGTAGGTATGCCGGTGTAGGTCCAGGCGGACTATGGTCGTGCACATAGTCCGGAGTTGGAGAATCAGGCACGAGTACCAGTAGATCTAGACTGCGCATACTTGATTCGTGTCTGAAGTTGACACCCTAGGACTTGATACACCCTAGGGTGTACCTAGCGCAGTTTAACTACATTGCATGTTTGGGCCGTATGACACCGACACTTGACGAGTTAGGCTTATAGGGAGCCGATCGACTAGACTGTGTAGTTGGACCTTAATTTAGGTCACCTCATGATAATGGGCCAAGCTTGGGCCAAGGGATCAATTCTTGTTTTTACTTGACATGTTAGAATGCTAGTACACCCGTGGTGCAAAACTTAACCTTAATTATGCGATGACACCTTTATCTATCTTGTTAGTTAATCATCATGCCAGTATGTTGTTATCCTTATGTTCATCTCAGCTTCTCATGCCAGTTAACTTTACTAGTTCATAGACAGATAGTAGTAAGGCTTACCAGTCTTTTTGACTGACCTGTTTTCTTTCGCCTCTTTTCTTCCGTTTCCCCCCCCTCAGGTTCTCTGGGTGGGAACATTGGAGCTTAGCTTGGATCTTTACAGCTTGCTTACTGGATTTGCTCATGTACGGTTTTGGACATTGAGCAAGCTATGGTTTATCACTTCATTTTGGGGATAGTACTTTATGTATTTCAGTTTTTCAGTTTATGCTTTTATCTAGACTTTGTTGTTGGAAAATAATGACCAAGTACTTTGTTGTAACATGACTATGGTTTTGAAATGCTAAGTTTTGCCCGCTGCTTTACTACTCTGTTTTACTTATATGTTCTGTCTTGTGATATCTGCATGCATGTTTACCTTGTTTAACGCCCATCTAAAGCTAATGTCCTTGCAAGAGTGGCATTGGCGGAGGTGGGGTGTCACATTTGGTATCAGAGCATAAGGTTTACAAGATTTGAGCAAAAGTGTTTTTGAAACTTACCTTTTGAAAAACTATTTTCAAAACCAATTAAGTATTTTCCAAGAAAAGTCTAGTTATTTTAAAAAGGCTATTCCCCAAAAGCCATAGCACTATCCTTCGTTTCTTCGTTCTGAATCTATCTTTTTCCTTTTTCAGTATGGTCGATCTTAACCTTCCCGAGGGAGTGACCATTCCCGGATGGTTCCGGAGATAATTGGAAGCTAGGGCTAACGATGTGGGCCCAGCAAATACCCCCAATATAACTGAGGTTCCTCCTCCTCCTCCTCAGAACCCACAAGCAGATTTCGCTAAGATTTGCAAAGACTTTAAGGCGATGGGTGGCAAGAACTTTATTGGGACGGAGACTTTTGTGGAGGCAAGAAATTGGTTGAAAGAAACTGAAGATCTCTTCTCCATCTTTGATGTGCAAGATCATAGAAGGGTTCTATTGGCAGCATGGTTATTGAAAGAAAAAGCTGCTGATTGGTGGGAGGTCACCAATGCTACGAGGCCTATAGAGACTTGGGCCGACTTTAGGACAAGATTTGGGCTTAAGTTTCTATCATCAGCTGAGGCGAATTTGCAATTGGATAAGTTTATATCTTTGAAGCAAGGAGACATGACAGTGAGGGAGTACGTGAATGAGTTTAACAAGCTCGCCCGATTTGGTTTGGACATGATTAATACTCCCCAGAAGAAGGCTTTGCGCTTTGCACGAGGGTTGAATGAGCCACTACAAGGTTTAGCCCTATCTCATATACCTATGGGGGCCACTTTCGAAGGTCTAGTAGACATGGCATTGCTTCAAGGAGACGATAAGAATGGCAAGAAGGAAGTGAAGGCTAATGAGACCCAAGCCAAGAAGGCAGACTCCAAGTGGGGAGGAAATCAGAGCAATCAGAACAACAAAAACAACAAGAACAACAAGGGCAATAAGGCCAAGGCAAAGGACCCTAGAAAATGCCACTACTGTGGGAATGTAGGGCACATAGCTAAAGACTGTAAGAAAAGGAAGAGGAAGTCGGGCGAGTGCTTTCATTGTGGAGAGACCGGACATTTTAGCAAGGATTGCCCCAAGAAGCAAGGGCAGAATCAGCGTGCATGACCTTCTGGAGGGCAAGTACATGCTCTCAACGCCGCTCCAGTTCAGGATCGAGGTAGCATTTCTGTAGAAAGTCTTGTTTATATTTCTGATTATCCTGTTCGCACCTTATTTGATTCTGGCGCATCACATAGTTTTATTTCTTCTGACATTGTTGAAAGTTTGCACCTAAGTACTAGCTTAGTTGAGGATCCCGTTTGTGTTTCAAATCCAATTGGGGGTTCCGCCCATCTATCTATGATTTGTGTGGATTTGAAGATTTCTATCTTTACTGTAGAATTCGCGTGTAATGCTTATGTTCTCGGATTCACGGGATATGGGTTGATCTTGGGCATGGATTGGTTGTCCAGTTATGGAGCCATTCTCGATTGTGAACATATGGTGGTGAGGCTCATGACCCGCCTCGGTAATACCCTAGAAATTTCTTGTAACCCTAGAGGTCCCGTCATGTTATGTTATCTTGAATCCCTCGACTCGTCCATCGATGATCTGCAATCTGTAAGGGTGGTCCGAGACTATCCTGATGTCTTTGAAGAAGTTAAGGGGTTACCCCCTAAACGAGAGATAGATTTCCGCATTTATCTAGTCGATAATGCCAAGCCAGTATCATTGCCCGTTAGGCACATGGCCCCTCGTGAGAGAAGGGAGCTCAGTAAGCAAATCAAGGAGCTGCTTGAGAAGGGTTTTATTAGACGAAGCATTTCCGAATGGGGTGCTCCGGTGGTATTCGCTACTAAGGCGGATGGTTCGCTTCGTCTATGTGTTGATTATCGAGAGTTGAACAAGCTGACAAAGAAGAATAGGCACCCGTTATCGAGGATTGATGATCTCTTTGACCAGCTTGTAGGTGCTTCTGTTTTCTCTCAGCTCGATCTAGCCACCGGATTCCATCAGCTTAGAGTAGCTGAGGATAGCATTGATAAAACTGCGTTTAGGACTCCGGATGGATTCTTTGAATGGCTTGTCATGCCATTCGGATTGACTAATGCACCCAACTACTTCGTAGACTTGATGAGTAGGGTGTTCAAGGAGTTCCTCAACAAGTTTGTTGTTGTCTTCGTGGATGATATTCTGATCTTCTCAAAGGACGAGGAAGAACATGCCAGACATCTCAAGGAAGTGATGGATACGCTTAGAGCGCATCAGTTGAAAGCCAAGTTCTCCAAATGTCATTTCTGGAGAAGGGAAGTTCGGTTTCTTGGACATATAGTTTCTAAGCAAGGCATAGCGGTGGATCCCGCGAAAGTGGTTGTGGTTCAAGATTGGAAGACTCCTAGGAATGCGACCGAAGTAAGAAGCTTTCTCGGTTTGGCGGGCTACTATAGGAAGTTCATCAGAGACTTCGCTAAGATTTCGGCCCCTCTCACTAAGTTGACGAAGAAGAACTTAGTCTTTCCATGGGACTTGGAGGGTGAGCTTGCTTTTCAAAAGCTCAAAAGAGCCCTTACCTCAGCTCCCGTTTTGGCATTACCCGATAGTGGTAAGATGTTTACCGTGTACAAAGATGCATGTGGCACGGGGTTAGGAGCTGTTCTGATGCAAGAGGGAAGAGTGATATGTTATGGGGGTAGGCAACTTAAAGTTCATGAGAAGAACTATCCCACTCATGATTTGGAGTTAGCGGTGATCGTCTTTGCACTCAAATCCTGGCGCCACTATCTTCTAGGCGAAAGGTTTGAGTTGTATACTGATCACAAGTCACTCAAATACCTCTTCTCGCAAAAAGATCTGAATCTAAGGCAGCAAAGGTGGATGGAATTTTTGGCATCTTATGACTTCGAGATAGCTTATACCCCTGGCAAGGGTAATGTTGTGGCGGATGCATTAAGCAGAAGGAGATTGACTTTAAGCCCCTTGTTCATTGAGATGAAGAACTTGGAATTCTTGGCAACCTTTGATTTCACGACGGCTGTTGAGTTGATGATGGGTTCATTAGCATCCCTTGAGCTTAGACCCACACTTCTTGATCAAGTTGGGGCTTCGCAGAGGGAAGATCCACAGATAGTCGAAGTTATGGACAAGTTGATTCGGGGTGAGACGTCTAGTCACCTTGCCAGATATACTATTGATGATAAAGGATGGCTAAGGCGTGATGGGAGATTATGTGTTCCTTGGGTGGGAGATTTGGTCCATAGAGTTCTTGAAGAAGCGCATCACTCGAAGATGACTATACATCCGGGAGGAGATAAGATGTATAGAGATATGAAGCGCAGTTTCTTTTGGGATGGAATGAAGAAAGATGTGGCAGAGTATGTTTCAAGGTGCATGGTGTGCCAACAAGTGAAGGCCAAGTCAAAGAAACCAGGTGGGCTATTACATCCATTGGAGGTCCCACATTGGAAGTGGGAGAGTATTTCTATGGATTTTGTGGATGGATTGCCTAGGTCAAGGAGAGGGAACACAAGCATATGGGTCATAGTTGACAGACTTACGAAGAGTGCTCACTTCATCCCAGTAAAGAGCAAGAGGACCGCATCAGGGTTGGCGTCTATTTATCTCCGAGAAATAGTGCGGTTGCATGGAGTTCCTTCTAGCATAGTTAGCGATCGTGACCCGATTTTCACTAGCCAATTCTGGAACAGTTTGCAAGAAGCGATGGGTACGCGATTGAATTTGAGTACAGCCTATCACCCCCAGACAGATGGCCAAACCGAAAGGGTGAATAGAGTGCTAGAAGATCTCTTGAGGCTTTGTGTTCTCGACTTCGGTGGTACTTGGGAAGACCACCTTCCTCTTGTAGAATTTGCTTATAATAATAGCTATCAAGCCAGCATAGGGATGGAACCATTTGAAGCTTTATATTTGAGGCCGTGTAGGTCAACATCTTGTTGGTGGGAGACAACAGATAGACTTATACTTGGGTCCGATATGATACGAGACACATCCGAGAAAGTTGAATTAGTAAGAAGAAGGATGAAAGCGGCCCAAGATAGATAGAAATCCTATGCTGACAAGCGAAGGGCAGATTTGGAATTCGAAGTGGGAGACATGGTTTTCGTGAAGGTTTCTCCTTTGCGAAATGTGGTACGTTTTGGAGCAGCGGGGAAGCTGGCACCAAGGTTCGTAGGACCCTTCCCTATCATAGAGAGAATTGGAAAGATGGCCTATAAGGTGGGATTGCCCGAGAAGCTAGCCGGAGTGCATAATGTCTTTCATGTCTCGCATCTCCGAAAGTGCCTACATGAGTCCGCTGAGGTGGTTGAACCAAGCATTATTGAAGACATTGAGGTAGAGAAAGAAGCAACCTTGAGAAGAGCTCCGATTCGTATCTTGGGAACAGAGATCAAGAAGCTAAGGAATCGAGAGGTCAAGTTGGTGAAAGTTCAGTGGGGTAAAGCCGACGAAGATGCAACTTGGGAAACCGAGGAGAAGATGCGTGGGCTTTATCCATTTCTTTTTGAGGGTACATTCTCGATCTCTTTTCCTAATTAGCATATCTTTCTTTTTATCTGCATTTATCTAGTTTATCTTGTTTCGTAGATCTTGTCATGAGAACCTTAGGTAGAAACCCTTGGTTGAAACATGTATTTGAAACATGTTATGCTTGATGGTTGCAAGTGGTTGCAATTGTTTGCACGTGGATACTCGTGGATGCATGATACACATTAGGCACTAAGATCGGCTCACACACTTTCATGTTGCATATGCATGAGTGCTTATACTTATTCATGGATGAAACTTGTTGAGCTATCACGTGGATGTTGCATATGGATGAATGTTATGTGCACTCATGTAGAGATTATAAATTATGTTAGGAATTTGCATACATATGGACTCATTTCACTAACATATTTTGCATTAAGGAGGTTTACTGTATCAGTAACCGCCTGATTTTTGCATTAGACAAGTACATATACACACACCTTTGCATATGATCATACAACATTTAGAATCCTTTAAGGACAATGACTGCACGTGGATGATGTTTTGAGTAGATGGATGATGGAAAGGATACGTTCTTCCTAACTTGGAGATTTCGAGGACGAAATCCTTTAAGGAGGGGAGAATGTAACACCCCGTAATTTGAACATAAAAATTCACAAATTAAAGTATACTTAATTAAGTGAAATGGGTTGGGCAGAGAAATATATATATATATTGATATATATATATATATAATTGAAAATTAAATAAATAAATATGCAAAAATGTTCAAAACAGCGAATTGGGAGAGGGGAATAACCAAACCGGCCGATTTTTGAGGTCGACCCGAGCTTGCTGGGTCGACTAGGGGTTAATCCAGGGTGTTTGGCTGTCAACCCGTGGGCCGATTCGCTCAAATGCAGATTTTACATTTGAATGGTTCTCATGGTTCAGCTTTAATCTAAAGGCCCTAGACGGGTACTACACTTGACTTCTTCCCCAAGACATGCTTTGATGGCTTGGATTGAATCTAGGGTTAATCCTATGGCTGATACTATCCTAATCCTCTATATAAAGACCCCTAAACCTAGCCTAAATCACCATTATTCAATCCTACAACTAAACTATGTCAAATTTGTTCCTCTCATGGCCTCCACTCTCATGCTAAAATTCCTAAGCCTATTTCTATGAGAGATTGTGAGTTCATACAAGTGCTTTCAAACTTGTATGAGTGTTCTTAGTTTGCATTCAAGTCAAGTTGCAACATTTCTATTTCAAAGCAAGGATTTTTATTGATTTGGCGCAAGGGTTTTTCAATTGGGGCTTTCATATTTTGGTGCTTGCATAAGGGCTTCGTCTCAATCTTTATAATAAATATTCATTTGTGTCTTCATAGCGTAGTAAGCCCTTTTCTACTTTCTTTTTATTGAACTCTAAAGTTAAATGAATGATGCAAGTTTGGGGTTGATCATTATGATATGCAAGTTTGGTTGATCATTATGATATGCAAGTTTGGTTGATTATTATGATATGCAAGTTTGGTTAATCATTATGCTATGCAAGTTGGTTTAATCATTATGTATGACACATATTGCTATGTTATGCAAGTTAAACTTGATGTTGTGAGCATAAAGCTCCAAGCTTTATATCGAAGGTTGCATTTTGGCAACATGAAAGTTATCATATCCCTTATGATAACTTGCATGTGAGGCTAAATGCGAACTTCTAGCAACTTCTACATGTCATTTATCACCAAGTATCACTCATATGCTAAGTTTGGTTTTATGCATGCTTTTGAAGCCTAACAATGCAATATGCAAGTATATGAACATATGTACATCTCATATGCCACCATGATAAACTTGTGGCTTCAACACCTTTTTGTCATGATTATGCCAAGTTCCCTTTTTTACCCTTTATGCGTTGTTGCGATTATGTAAACGATGGGATTACGTTGGGGATGGGTAAAATTATGACATGAGCATGATTTTTATAACATAACGTGATATGTTAACTTGTAATTATGTTTTGGAAACATAATGGACATGACACTTAGAAAATATGAGTGTGGCCAACTCGAGGTTGGGTTGAGTTTGTAGCATAAATCTACCCGGACCCGCCCGGCTTAACTGGTGGCTACAAACAATAGGACCCAATGTGAGAAGTTGGTCATGTTGTGCTCGAACCCGAGGTTAGACCAAGTTGTGGTGTAAAGCTACCCGGACCCGCCCGGCTTAACTAGTGACCACAACAAAGTCTAATGTGAGAGGTTAAAGCACATTAAGCTAATTAATGCCTCCTGATTAGGGTTAAGTCATGGTCCATTTAATACTTAATCAATTTGGGCTGGATGGGTTAATCGGGGTTAAGTCACGAACCTTGGGTATACTTAACCAATTTAATCCATGTTTGGATCGGGTTAACCACATTTAACCCGTTAAGGAAACCCTAGTTGCGTGGTCCTTTTCAGCAGTAACCCTCTTGATAGTATCATAAGACCCTAGGACTAGGCTAGGGTGGGGCACGATTACTGGGCTGACATGTAAGCGACCAAAACGACGGCTGAGTAGGTACGCCGGTGTAGGTCCAGGCGGACTATGGTCGTGCACATAGTCCGGAGTTGGAGAATCAGGCACGGGTACCAGTAGATCTAGACTGCGCATACTTGATTCGTGTCTGAGGTTGACACCCTAGGACTTGATACACCCTAGGGTGTACCTAGCGCAGTTTAACTACATTGCATGTTTGGGCCGTATGACACCGACACTTGACGAGTTAGGCTTATAGGGAGCCGATCGACTAGACCATGTAGTTGGACCTTAATTTAGGTCACCTCATGATGATGGGCCAAAGCTTGGGCCAAGGGATCAATTCTTGTTTTTACTTGACATGTTAGAATGCTAGTACACCCGTGGTGCAAAACTTAACCTTAATTATGCGATGACACCTTTATCTATCTTGTTAGTTAATCATCATGCCAGTATGTTGTTATCCTTATGTTCATCTCAGCTTCTCATGCCAGTTAACTTTACTAGTTCATAGACAGATAGTAGTAGGGCTTACCAGTCTTTTTGACTGACCTGTTTTCTTTCGCCTCTTTTCTTCCGTTTCCCCCCCCCCCTCGGGTTCTCTGGGTGGGAACATTGGAGCTTAGCTTGGATCTTTACAGCTTGCTTACTGGATTTTCTCATGTACGGTTTTGGACATTGAGCAAGCTATGGTTTATCACTTCATTTTGGGGATAGTACTTTATGTATTTCAGTTTTTCAGTTTATGCTTTTATCTAGACTTTGTTGTTGGAAAATAATGACCAAGTACTTTGTTGTAACATGACTATGGTTTTGAAATGCTAAGTTTTGCCCGCTGCTTTACTACTCTGTTTTACTTATATGTTCTGTCTTGTGATATCTGCATGCATGTTTACCTTGTTTAACGCCCCTCTAAAGCTAATGTCCTTACAAGAGTGGCATTGGCGGAGGTGGGGTGTCACACCTAACATATCTATAAATAGGCTAGTAGCCACACCATTTTCTTACACACAAACATTCTTCATCCTCTTCCTCAACCAAGTTATGTTCTGAAATAAAAGTAAGAAAATGTCGAGGTGCTGTCAAAGCATAGATTGAAATGATAATTCTACTACAACAACTATTTCAAAAGCTTTTCTGGACCTACGACAACTATTATAAGTATTACTGTGATTTTCAGATTTCTTATAAGTTAATATTAAAATAGATACAATAGTTGTTGTAGTAAGCTAAATAAAAAGAACTTTTGATAGTAAACATATTGGATCTGAAAGTACCAGTGTTTATAAGTTTATTCTTATATGTTACTGTTGTTTTAATTACTGTCAATTGCCTATTTATTTTCATTTATTACTTGTTTATATGTAAAACTTTTTTTCCTTATCCCCTTTCTGTCATTGTTTATTTACAGTCTTGTTATGCCTTTACCGTTTGAATTGAGTATAATTTAGGATAAATTGGAATAAATTATAATGAAAATAAAGGGGAATTAGGTATATTGTAATTTGAGGACCCGTGATTGTAAATTTGGTGTAGTTACAAAAAAAATAAAAAAATGCAAACATGTTAATCTGAATAGGTTGGATTAATTTAATATTAAGTAAAATATGTTATGAAAAATATGTATTTTACATTAATTTATGAATATGGCATTGAATAGGAAGAACATGATATTTGACATTAATTTATGAACATAACATTAACTTGATAAACATGTTATTTAACATTGATTGTAAACGACACTGATTAAAACACATGTAAGTGACATTAATTTGTAAATACATTAATATGGCATTGATTGAAAATATGCAATTAACATTAATTTGTAAATATGGTAATATGGCCTTGATTGAAACACATGTAACTGACATTAATTAGGGAGAATATGTTAATTTGGAAAAATATGTCAATTAGACAACTATGTTCATTTCATATTAATTTGGGAAAACATGTCAATTTGACACGTATGTTCATTTCATGTTTATCAGGGAAAACATGTCAACTAGACACTTATGTTCATTTCAAGTTAATTCGGGAAAACGTGTCAATTAGACATTTATATTCATTTCATGTTAATTAGACATTTATGTTCATTTAATGGTAATTTGGGTAAACATATTAATTAGACATTCATGTTCATTTGATGTTAATTAGGCATTTATGTTCATTTGATGTTAATTTGGGAAAACATGTTAATTAAACATTTATGTTCATTTGATAAACATATTGTTTGACATCAATTTGTAAACATGTTAATTTGGCACTGATATTGAAAAACATGTTATTTGACGTTAACTTTGAAAGTACGTTAATTTGACGTTAATATGGAAAACACGTTAATTATACTTAATAAGACATTAAATAACCTTATTGGGAAAACGTGTTAATTAGAGTGAATTATACTTAACAGAACATTAAGTAATCCGTAGGAAAAACATGTTAACTGGAATTAATGGTATTTAATTGGAAATTAACATGCAAATAGAAAACATGTGAATTATACTTAATTCAGTAAATATGTCATGGGAAAATGGGAGAATCAGATGTAAATTAAGTAAAACATGATACTATAATCTATATACATCTGAGCAAGTGTCTGTCAATTTTGAAGAAGGGTTGTACACAAAATAACATTTAATAGGAAATGTCATTTACAACCATGCTTATTAATGAACTTAAATCTGCTAAATTAAACCTGTTTAATTAATAAGCTAAGAGGTTTCACGTATGTTGTTAAGATATCATATTTTTGAGGGAACTCTTAAAATCCTAGTTTACTTGGGGGACCAAGCCTAGGGGTGAATTGTGTCAATTATGTTGTTGTTAGAACCTGTATAAGTCAATATTCATGTTGGTATCATATCGGGGCCTCGCACTATGTAGGGCCTAAGTCATGCTTTACCGATCTGCTTTGTAAGAGGTACAAAATCTTAGAAGTGGGTACGGGTGCATTCCAGTGGAGTCATGAGCGTGCATGGGTCCGACGGGGGAAACTAAGACATTGTAATTAACACTGAAGGATAGGGCTGTGTCTTTAAAGTTGACCGGTTAATTACTGATATTCCCTAATGTCGTGGCTGGCATAGGTTATTCGTGTCTATAGAGCGTCGATTGATGAGTAGCATTAGGAAACACCCCTCCTAATTACTTGTTTCTGTCTGAATCTGTAGAATTGCAAAACAGTCAATCTATCTGAACTGATTTCTTTTATTATTGTTATCATCATTGTCTTTTTACAAGTATAGTCAGTCATTATTATCATTTCATATCATTATTGTTCACCTTTAGATATCTTCAGATTTTTACCCTTTTATGATGCCATAACCACTATTTATTTGTTTTACTTAACTTAACTAGTTGAGCTGGTAATCACAGCACTAACCAGGCTTTATGTCTGACTCGTTTCCTTTCTTCCTTTCTATTTTCTTCCCCCCAGGCTTACACGGAGAAAATACATAGTTTATATTTCTTTGTTAGCTTTGTCGTGATGGATTACTATAAGTTGGATTACTTCTTGTCCTCTTCTCAAGATTAATTTGTATCTTTTTGACTATATTTGGGAGATAATATTATTTTATTCTGAGGTTGTTTTTGACTAAGATTTTGAGACATGGCATTTTGCAGCTGTTTGATTAAATGAAAAAAATATGGTTTGGTATTTTATACATGGAAGTTTTTCTTCCATTGTAAATTTATTATTTTATGTCTTGTGAAATCTTAGTCCCTGTGATGTTTTTGTAATAACCCGGAAATCCGAGCCAATTTAAAAATTTTATTTTGGCAATTTTAGTGAATTTTGAATAATTAAAATGAATTATATTAAATAATAACGACGAGAAATTTATTTTGAATAGATTAGAAGGTATATATTTATATAGATCGTGGTTAGAATATAAATATTTTATTTTAAATATAAAAGGAATAAAAAATGGCGTGTTAGTTCGAAAATTCGATTTCAAATTTCAAATGAACGTACAGGAGAAAAAATAAATCGGATTTTAGCGAAACCAAAAATATTTGAATCTATTTGAGAATACCTTTCCAACGAATCCGGAAAATCAAAATTTCATAGCGGAAATCAAAAGATACGTCCAGTTGAAAATTCAGAATAGTCGCTATGGAATTCCGGCCCTTAAAAATGGAAATTTTACAAACGACCTCTGTTCTCGACGAAACCACTTTTGTTGGATCCGGGATATCGAGATATTGCTAGGTTCCAAAATTCGTAATTTTTCGAATCAATATGTGAGCGTGGTAAAGGAAAACGCGTTTGACCAGTTTCAGCTGATTTTAATCGACTGGAAAATGGCCATTTTTCAAACGGTCTCAGAATTCGATGAAATTAGTTTTGTTAGGACCGTATCGTCAATACAAAGCTAGCAATAATTTTTCTAGAATTTTTAGGGTCCGTGTGTGACCCCAGTAAATTGAAATGTACGTTTAAAATTCAATATAATGATTTATATTTAATTTTGATGAAAACTGATCGTATCGGCCGAATTGGCTTACGAAACATATCCCATTGTGTTCAGAATGGGGGTATTTAGCTAGGGTCGACAGTCGTTAGGTTCAGATTGGAGTTAGCATGAATGAACAAAGAATTTTCAAACTAAAAGAACCTTAAAAATAAAATAATAATAAAATATATATTATATATAAAGAGATTTTCTGTCAAGCCTTTATTCCACTTTTCCCCAAAGTCAAACCCGATTCTTCTTAGCCCCCCCCCGTCATCGATTTCGTCGCCCGCCAGGAAAGCACCACCGCGCTGGAGGCGCGTGCCCCAAGGCCGCCGCCCGCCGTCGAGGCCTCTTCCTCCCCCTCCTCGTTTCCGCCTCCAAATCCCTTTCCCCCTTTGTAGAATCGCGAGCTCAAATCGGAGGAGCCACCCTCCGAGCCACCATCAGCACTCGCCATTGCCACCTCCTCCGCCGCCACTACGGGCCAAGCTCCTCCTCCGGCTGTCAAGCGCAGCGAACCCCACACCCCCCTCTCTCGCTAAAACAAAATACTGTAAGTCTTCTTCTTATTTTATTTTATTTATTCAGACATTATATAAATCAGTTTTTAAAATTAAAACCAGTTTATTTAAATTCAGCTTTTTTATATAACTTAGTTAAAAATCAATTTTTAGATATATATATAAATTGCAAATGAAAGATTTGATTTTAACATATGTAAAAGATTTGATTTTTACATATGTAAAGGATTTGGGTTTTATCGCATGAAAGATTTGAGTTTTAACACATTAAAGATCAGATTTTTATTGCGTGTAAAGATCGGGTTTTTAATTATATGAAGACGGAATGATTTTATATATAATAAAAATATGATTTTTTATAAAGTAAAGATAATAAAAATATGATTTTTTATAAAGTAGAGATAATAAAATTAAGTTTTTATAAAGTAGAGATAATAGAAATATGATTTATATATATATGGTAGCTAAATAAAAATATGATTTTTATATGAATAGCATTAAAATAAAAATGTGATCTTTATCTATATAGAGTTGAAATAAAGACGTGATTTTTATTATGAGCAGCGTGAAAGGATTGAATTAGAATGTGGGATAAATCCAAACCATCGTCCGCTAAAGACTGACGGTGTGGAAACCCAAGGTGAGAACTCCTCGCCTTTATTTTAATTTCTAGTTTGAAATATATACTAGGATGCAGACGGTGCTTAGTAGCACCTGACACCCGTCGTCCATAGACTATGGATGACTTGTTTGTTTGATTGATGTGTTGTGAAATTTTATTGTGTGATGTGGAAAGAATAAATATTTTATAGTTAAAAAAATAATTTTTAACGTGTGTATAAAATAAATATTTATAAACAAATCGGATGATTTGTTTATATACACCCATTTAACTGATATTGATTGGGACGATAAATTTTACACATCGCCCAACTGCACGAATAAAAATCTATGTTTGTTGATTTGAAACCCCACACGGATATTGGGATGATATTTGACGTACACTAATCCCGATTGTTTAGTTGTATGTCAATCGATGGGTTGACAGACTGTGTAAGCGTTAGTTATTTACATTTAATGCTTATGCAGTTGTGTGGTGCACTCTGGATGATGGTTGATGATTTATCGTTGCTGTTTTATACATGTGTTGTAGGGAACCCATATAATTAACGTTATATGGTAATTGATTGGGTCTCATTCCAATTTGGAGGATAAGAAATATAAATACATGTGTTGTAGGGAGCCCATATAATTAACTTTATATGGTAATTGATTGGGCCTCATTCCAATTTGGAAGATAAGAAATATAAATTCATGTGTTGAATAGAAATATAATATCATGTGTTGAATAGAATAAAAATTCATGTGTTGAATAGATATATAAATTCATGTGTTGAATAGAATAAATATTCATGTGTTGAATAGAAAAATAAATATTCATGTGTTGAATAGAAAAACAAAAATTCATGTGTTGAATAGAATAAATATTCATGTGTTGAATAGAAGTATAAATTCATGTGTTGAATAGAAAAATAAATATTCATGTGTTGAAGAAAATATTCATTTGTTGAATAGAATAACGAAGTTATTGAAATATATAAAGCCGTGTTGGTTAGATATGCGCCATTTTGACGTGAACGATATTTATATCGATTTTATTCATTTTTATAATGAATATAGAAACGGAAGTGATTTCAAAATATAACGTTTTGAAAATATTATCATTTATAGATTAGTGATATGAAATATTCAATTCTGATTAGAAATTGAATATGAAGTTGAAATCGTTTTGAAAACGAATTTAAAACGATTTATAAAATACGTTTTGAAAGGAAATCGACAATATATATATATATATATATATATATATATATATATATATATATATAATGGCCTGAATAGAACGCGCCGCGCTGCTGTAGTTCGTGAATTTCGACCATTGACTTCAAATGGACGTTACGGGAGATCCGACCGTCAGATTCTCCTAAAACTGGAACCGTTGGGTTCGTAACGAAAAGAGCTTTCTAACGAATATTATAGATTTGAAATCTAATGGTTGGATTTGGAATTATGTCCAAATCAAATTTGGAAAAGGTAGCTGTAAGTGCAGTTCGATGGCCGTTGATGGAAATTGACCGTACGGGCCTTGATAAAATTATTAAAAATAGTAATAATTTGTGTTAAATCATAAGAAATGATTTGTGAAGAATTGGAATGAAAAATTCCAAATTAGAAAATATAAAAATAGATTTTTACCGAAATGAACTTGTTTTGAACTAGAATTATAATCCCATTTATTTTTAAAAATAAATAAAGTGGATTTGAAATGGTTTTGAAAGTAACCAGAATTTCCAATATATAAAGTGGAAATGGATTTGAATCGAAATTGTCTTTGGAATATTTCAATGTTGGATTTCATGATTATGCAGAGATTGTTATGGAATTTTGAAAGATATATTTATATCGTTATTTCCAATACGATATTTGTTGGTCGTAGAATTTGATATTGAATATTAGCCGATATATTTTCTATTCAGGGCCTTGTATTTAATATCAAATGGGATTTGGGTTTGTCATAATGGTGTCTTCATTAACGCTGTTCTTAAACCCAGTTGAGAAAAAGATTAAATCTTTTTATTTAGATTTAATGAAATGTACCAATTAAATGGTATTTAATTGGAATTGAATTTGAATTGATTTTTGGGTTTATCGTGAACGGTGTTTTAAATAACATTGATTCTTTAACCCAGTTAAAGACAGGATGTGGTTTCCCAAGTTAAATAATCATTAGTATTGATTTTTGGGAAGATTAAAACCAAGTGGAGTTTTAATGAATCTTTAATCAGATTGAAATGATCGAGAATGGAGTATCACCGGTTTTGCTCCAGGCGATAGTTAAATCTTTAATTAGATTTAAACGTGAAATGGTAATTGAATTTACCAATAACACGGTGGTGTTAGATATGAAGTACGACCAGTTTTACTTCATGGGATGAATAGGTTGAGTTTGGGAAATAAAATAAATGGTTACTTCGGTGTGGTTCGCTAATCCCGACTAATTTGAATTAATATTCAAAAGAAGATTAAAGAATAAATTCAAAGAATTTATCTTTGATAAAATTAATGGGAACCTTTCCCGAAGTATAAGAATATTTTAATAAAAGAATGTTTTGAATTGGAATGAGGCGTATGTTGTGTTTGTGTAAAACTTGTTTATTATATACGCGGGTTATTCAGAAAGACCGGTTTTATCCCATTCTGAATAACTGATTCGACGATGTGTCGAGGATGAAGACGGTGGTCGAAGACCGGAGGTCTTCACATCGTTTGGGTGATTACTGATGATCTTGATTGGGCTGTACACCCAAGAGGAGGGAATCAGTTGGTGATCGTCCAGACGTACTTGGAGATCGATGGATATGCGAGGTACAAGGTGCCTCCGGTTTTGTTCAGACCAAGAACGAACTTGTAAATGGACTATGTGTCTGACATTGGATTTTATTCTGTGTGATTGATTTCTATTAAATATATATCTGTTTGGCGGCGGAGAATTTATTCTCTTGCTTAACGCCCTTCTCTGAGACGTACGAGCTCAGGGGTTATATATTGATGGACATTAATCGCATGGAGTGAATTGCCTGTGTGGCATGCCTAAGTGGAAAATGATCAAGGATTTTGTTGAAAAGCAGAGTCTTGTGGTTGATGATCAAAGCACGACCTGTGTGGCATAGCTTTGTGTAGCGTTGATTCGCGAGCCTCACACCCCGGTTGTGAACCAGATACGGGAGAGGACCTCAGGGAGGGCATGCGTTTCCTTCTAGCTAGGGCGGTGTCAGTGACCTACCAGCCCTGACATTTATATTATTTTCACCTATGTGGTTGTTGCTGTTGCGAGACGCCTCGGATATATCGGTGACTATGTGGAGCCGATGGAGTCATTTGGCTCATTTACGCCCCAAAGGGCGGGGAAACGCAGTGTTCAGGCATAATAATCCACATCGGTGGATCGGCCCTGACGATCCAAGGGGCAGTTGCGGGTGTTCCTGAGGGGCGGGCTAAAGCGTCTTGAATTCGGTGAGGACTATCTTTTTCCTCGGTTCACAGATGGAAATCCAACTTCCAATACGTGACTTTGCAGTTTTGATTGTAGAACCTATATATGGCGACATAGTGGTATGGGGCACTTATGCCGCCTATGATTGATACTTATGATTGAAATTGTTTTGACAATACACTTATAGTAATAATAAAATATGAAATTTAGCGTATCAAGCATTCTTTGGCTATTATAATGTAAAACACTATCCTCCGGCTTGTGTTGCATTGTGTGATGGGACCTGGGTCTTATAATAGCTTCATTGCTCTTTATTTATCATTGCGCTATTGTTTTATGCACTGGTATCCTTGGCAGGAAACCCGTTCCGTGTTATACGGCATGGTCCCTTGATTTACCTAACTTGAAAATAAAGATTAATAACTGTTTTAGTTCTCACACCATTCACATGACTGACCTGAAGTTTATTGTTTTAACCTAAACTCTTGGTTCCCTTATTTTGACACGGGCAGCTAGTAGTTTTGGGTTTGCAGATTTATATTCATTGGATCCTGATTTATAGCTGAGGCGATATTCGGAAAGCTCTATATCCATGTATTACTTCTAGTTGTGTATTGTATTATTTTCCATTGCTATGTAATGTATTGTAATCTCTGATATTTATCGAATGTGTAATATTTATTCATACTTTGTATAATCTTGTATTCTGATGGAATTGTTGTAATAAACAATGAAATGTTCTTCTGTTTGCGTACTGATTCGTCTTGTCCTCAAAGCAATCCGTTCTTTCCTTCACGGGTGAGTTCGGGTCGTTTCATTTTGGTATTAGAGCTTTGGTTTACAAAGCTCGAGAACAAGACACGTTAGAACCATACGAAAGAATTCATCAGAGATTGAATTAGTAATATCCAGTAAGAATGGCTCGTTAGAGATGGGATCAGTAGTATCCTAGAACGAGTGTGAAGAGTATATTTTTAAGTTGAAAACAAGTTTTGTTTTGAAAATTAAATTCGATTATTCATATTTGAATATTATTTTTATATCGATTTGGGCAATCAGGTATATAGAGATTTGAATATACGTCTGAGCCACGTGTATTGAAGCCTCAGATATACCCGATGGATATAGAATCACACTCTAGTCGCCCGGAGATGATTTTGATGGTGGAGCTCCATCATCAGGATTTATGTTTGTGTTTCGAAAGTGGGATATCTATATGTTTCCATTAGACTGGCGTGAGAACCAAAATTAGATAGGGCCTATTGTTGTGATTTGGCACCAAAAATGTGATTTTTGACTATATATCAAAATTATGAATTTGAAATGATAATCAACAAATTGATTGATGGTTGTGTGGTTTGATTATTGCTTGATTAATTAAATGTTGAACCTTTAGCCAAATTGAACCAAATAGTGAATTGTATTGAAAATTTATCGCATTTGCACACATATACATGTACTAAAATAGAATAGGTCATAGCAAGGAGGCTAGAGAAGAGGAATAAAATTGTTTGCCCGACAAATAGGCACATGTTTATTGTATTTCTTTGGGTTTGGATGATTTTATGAGTCGATTGGCTAGCCGCTTGGCTTTTTCCTTTTCTTTTGGATTGGTGAGAGCCATGGGAGGCTATTTGAAATATCCCGAAGCTCCCAGTACAGGGGAGGTTATGGCGAAATTTTTCGAAAATTTAGGGTGTTAGCCAAATTTTTGAAAATTTTGAAAAGTTCTTAGAAACTGAAAAGTTGAAGAACCTAAGCCATAATGAAAACAGTGGAAGTTGAGTTGATTAGTTAAACAACTTTCAGCTTCGTTCCTTTTCAGGGACGAAAAGTTTTAAGTGGGGGAGATTGTAATAACCCGGAAATCCAAGCCAATTTAAAATTTTTATTTTGGCAATTTTAGCAAATTTTGAATATTTAAAATGAATTATTTTAAATAATAACGACAAAAAATTTATTTTGAATAGATTAGAAGGTATATATTTATATAGATCGTCGTAAGAATATAAATATTTTATTTTAATTATTAAAGTAATTGAAAATGGCGCGGTAGTTCGAAAATTCGATTTCAAATTTCAAATGGATGTACAGGAGTCAAAATAAATCGGATTTTAGCGAAACTAAAAATATTTGAATTTATTTGAGAATATCTTTCCAACGAATCCGAAAAATCAAAATTTCATAGCGGGAATCAAAAGATACGTCCAGTTGAAAATTCAAAATAGTCGCTATGGAATTCTGGCCCTTAAAAATGGAAATTTTGCAAATGACCTCTGTTTTCGATGAAACCACTTTTGTTAGATCCGGGATGTCGAGATATTGCTAGGTTCCAAAATTCGTAATTTTTCGAATCAATATGTGAGCGTGGCAAAGGAAAACACGTTTGGCCAGTTTTAGTTGATTTTAATCGACTGGAAATTGGTCATTTTTGAAACAGTCTCAGAATTCGACGAAATTAGTTTTGTTAGGACCGTATCGTCAATACAAAGCTAGCAATAATTTTTCTAGAATTTTTAGGGTCCATATGTGACCCCAGTAAATTGAAATATACGTTTAAAATTCAATATAATGATTTATATTTAATTTTGATGAAAAATGATCGTAATGGCCGAAATTGGCTTACGAAACATATCCCATTGTGTTCGGAATGGGGTTATTTAGCTAGAGGCGACAGTCGTTAGGTTCAGATTGGAGTTAGCATGAACGAACAAAGAATTTTCAAGCTAAAAGAACTTTAAAAATAAAATAATAATAAAATATATATTATATATAAAGAGATTTTCTGTCAAACCTTTATTCCACTTTTCCCCAAAGTCAAATCCGATTCTTCTGAGCCCCCCTCCCTCTCGTCATCGATTCCGTCGCCCGCCAGGAAAGCGCCACCGAGCTGGAGGTGCGTGCCCCAAGGTCGCCGCCCGCCGTCGAGGCCTCTCCCTCCCCCTCCTCGTTTTCGCCTCCAAAACCCGTTCCCCCTTCCTAGAATCGCGAGCTCAAATCAGAGGAGCTAACCCTCCGAGCCACCATCAGCAGTCCCCATTGCCACCTCCTCCGCCGCCACTGCGGGCCAAGCTCCTCATCCGGCTGTCAGGCGCAGCGAACCCCACACCCCCCTCTCTCGCTAAAACAAAATACGGTAAGTCTTCTTCTCATTTTATTTATTTATTCAAACATTATTTAAATCAGTTTTTAAAATTAAAACCAATTTATTTAAATTCATCTTTTTTATAACTTAGTTAAAAATCAATTTTTAGATATATATAAATTGCAAATGAAAGATTTGATTTTTACATGTGTAAAAGATTTGATTTTTACATATGTAAAGGATTCGGGTTTTATCGCATGAAAGATTTGAGTTTTAACACATTAAAGATCAGATTTTTATTGCGTGTAAAGATCGGGTTTTTAATTATATGAAGAAGGAATGATTTTATATATAATAAAAATATGATTTTTTATAAAGTAGAGATAATAAAAATATTTTTTTTTATAAAGTAGAGATAATAAAAATAAGATTTTTATAAAGTAGAGGTAATAGAAATATGATTTATATATATATGGTAGCTAAATAAAAATGTGATTTTTATATGAATAGCATTAAAATAAAAATGTGATCTTTATCTATATAGAGTTGAAATAAAGACTTTATTTTTATTATGAGCAGTGTGAAAGGATTGAATTAGAATGTGGGATAAATCCAAACCATCGTCCGCTAAAGACTGACGGAGTGGAACCCCAAGTTGAGAACTCCTTACCTTTATTTTAATTTCTAGTTTGAAATGTATACTAGGATGCAGATGGTGCTTAGTAGCACCTGACACCCGTCGTCCACAGACTATGGATGACTTGTTTGTTTGATTGATGTGTTGTGAAATTTTATTGTGTGATGTGAACAGAATAAATATTTTATAGTTAAAAATATAATTTTTAACGTGTATACAAAAAATATATTTATAAACAAATCGGATGATTTGTTTATGTACACCCATTTGACTGATATTGATTGGGACGATAAATTTTACACATTGCCCAACTGCACGAATAAAAGTCTGTGTTTGTTCATTTGAAACTGCACACGGGTATTGGGATGATATTTGACGTACACTAATCCCGATTGTTTAGCTGTATGTCAATCGATGGGTTGACAGACTGTGTAAGTGTTAGTTATTTATATTTAATGCTTATGCAGTTGTGCGATGCACTCTGGATGATGGTTGATGATTTATCATTGCTGTTATATACATGTGTTGTGGGGAACCCATATAATTAACGTTATATGGTAATTGATTGGGACTTATTCCAATTTGGAAGATAAGAAATATAAATTCATGTGTTGAATAGAAATATAAATTCATGTGTTGAATAGAACAAAAATTCATGTGTTGAATAGAAATATAAATTCATGTGTTGAATAGAATAAATATTCATGTGTTGAATAGAAAAATAAAAATTCATGTGTTGAATAGAAAAAAAAAATTATGTGTTGAATAGAATAAATATTCATGTGTTGAATAGAAGTATAAATTCATGTGTTGAATAGAAAAATAAATATTCATGTGTTGAAGAAAATATTCATTTGTTGAATAGAATAACGAAGTTATTGAAATATATAAAGCCGTGTTGGTTAGATATGCACCATTTTGACGTGAACGATATTTATATCGATTTTATTCATTTTTTTAACGAATATAGAAAAGGAAGTGATTTCAAAATATAACGTTTTGAAAATATTATCATTTATAGATTAGTGATATGGAATATTCAATTTTGATTAGAAATTGAATATGAAGTTGAAATCGTTTTGAAAACGAATTTAAAACGATTTTTAAAATACGTTTTGAAAGGAAATCGACGATATATATATATATATATGTGTGTGTGTGTGTGTGTGTGTGTATATATATATAATGGCCTGAACAGAACGTGACGCGCTGCGGCAGTTCGCGAATTTCGACCATTGACTTCGAATGGACGTTACGGGATATCCGACCGTCGGATTCTCCTAAAACAGGAACCTCTAACGAATATTAGAGATTTGAAATCTGACGGCTGGATTTGGAATTATGTCCAAATCAAATTTGGAAAAGGTCGTTGTAATTGCAGTTCGATGGCCGTTGATGGAAATCGACTGTACGGGCCTTGATAAAATTATTAAAAATAGTAATAATTTGTGTAAAATCATAAGAAATGATTTGTGAAGAATTGAAATGAAAAATTCCAAATTTGAAAAGATAAAAATAGATTTTTATCGAAATGAACTAGTTTTGAACTAGAATTATAATCCCATTTATTTTTAAAAATAAATAAAGTGGATTTGAAATGGTTTTGAAAGTAACCAGAATTTCCAATATATAAAGTGGAAATGGATTTGAATCGAAATTGTCTTTGGAATATTTCGATGTTGGATTTCTTGATTATGCAGATATTGTTATGGAAATTTGAAAGATGTATTTATATTGTTATTTCTAATACGATATTTGTTGGTCGTAGAATTTGATATTGAATATTAGCCGATATATTTTTATTCAGAGCCTTGTATTTAATATCAAATGGGATTTGGGTTTGTCGTGAATGGTGTCTTCATTAACACGGTTCTTAAACCCAGTTGAGAAAAAGATTAAATCTTTTTATTTAGATTTAATGAAGTGTTCCAATTAAATGGTATTTAATTGGAATTAAATTTGAATTAATTTTTGGGTTTATCATGAATGGTGTTTTGAATAACATTGATTCTTTAACCCAGTTAAAGACAGGATATGGTTTCCCAAGTTAAATAATCATTAGTATTGATTTTTGCGAAGATTAAAACCAAGTGGAGTTTTAATGAATCTTTAATCAGATTGAAATGATCGAGAATGGAGTATCACCGGTTTTGCTCCAGGCGATAGTTAAATCTTTAATTAGATTTAAACGTGAAAAGGTAATTGAATTTACCGATATCACCGTGGTGTTAGATATGAAGTATGACCAGATTTACTTCATGGGATGAACAGGTTGGGATTGGAAAATAAAATAAATGGTTACTTCGGTGTGGTTTGCTAATCCCGACTAATTTGAATTGATATTCAAAAGAAGATTAAAGAATAAATTTAAAGAATTTATCTTTGATAAAATTAATGGGAACCTTTCCCCAAGTATAAGAATATTTGAATAAAAGTATATTTTGAATTGGAATGAGGCGTATGTTGTGTTTGTGTAACACTTGTTTATTATATACGCGGGTTATTCAAAAAGACCGGGTTTATCCCATTCTGAATAACTGATTCGACGATGTGTCGAGGATGAAGACGGTGGTCGAAGACCGGAGGTCTTCACATCGTTTGGGTGATTACTGATGATCTTGATTGGGCTGTACACCCAAGAGGAGGGAATCAATTGGTGATCGTCCAGACGTGCTTGGAGATCGATGGATATGCGAGATACAAGGTGCCACCGGTTTCGTTCAGACCCAGAACGAACTTGTAAATGGACTGTGTATCTGACATTGAATTTTATTCTGTGTGATTGATTTCTATTAAATATATATCTGTTTGGTGGAGGAGAATTTATTCTCTTACTTAACGCCCTTCTCTGAGACGTACGAGCTCAGGGGTTATATATTGATGGATATTAATCGCATGGAGTGAATTGCCTGTGTGGCATGCCTAAGTGGCAAATGATCAAGGCTTTTGTTGAAAAGCAGAGTCTTGTGGTTGATGATCAAAGCACGACCTGTGTGGCATAGCTTTGTGTAGCGTTGATTCGCGAGCCTCACACCCCGGTTGTGAACCAGAAACATGAGAGGACCTCGGGGAGGGCATGCGTTTCCTTCTAGCTAGGGTGGTGTCAGTGACCTACCAATCCTGACATTTATATTATTTTCACATGTGTGGTTGTTGCTGTTGCGAGGCGCCTCAGATATATCGTTGACTATGTGGAGCCGATGGAGTCATTTGGCTCATTTACGCCCCAAAGGGCGGGGAAACGCAGTGTTCAGGCATAATAATCCACATCGGTGGACCGGCCCTGATGATCCAAAGGGCAGTTGCGGCTGTTCCTGAGGGGCGGGCTAGAGCGTCTCGTATTCGGTGAGGACTATCTTTTGCCTCGGTTCATAGATGGAAATCCAACTTCCAATACGTGACTTTGCGGTTTTGATTGTAGAACCTATATATAGTGACATAGTGGTATGGGGCACCTATGCCACTTATGATTGATACTTATGATTGAAATTGTTTTGACACTATACACTTATAGTAATAATAAAACATGAAATTTAGCGTATCAAGCATTATTTGACTATTATAATGTAAAACCCTATCCTCCGGCTTGTGTTGCATTGTGTGATGGGACCTGGGTCTTTTAATAGCTTCATTGCTCTTTATTTAGCATTGCGCTGTTGTTTTATGCACTGGTATCCTTGGGAGGAAACCCGTTCCGTGTTATATGGTGTGGTCCCTTGATTTACCTAAAAATAAAGATTAATAAATGTTTTAGTTCTCACACCAGTCACATGATTGACCTGGAGTTTATTGTTTTAACCTAAACTCTGGGTGCCCTTATTTTGACACAGGCAGCTAGTAGTTTTGGGTTTGCAGATTTATATTCACAGGATCCTGATTTACAGCCGAGGCGATATTCGGAAAGCTCTATATCCGTGTATTACTTCCAGTTGTGTATTGTATTATTTTCCGCTGCTATGTAATGTATTGTAATCTCTGATATTTATCGAATGTGTAATATTTATTCATACTCTGTATAATCTTGTATTCTGATGGAATTGTTGTAATAAACAATGAAATGTTCTTCTGTTTGCGTACTGATTCGTCTTTTCCTCAAAGCAATCTGTTCTTTCCTTCACGGGGGAGTTAGGTTCCTTTCAGTTTTATGTCTTTATACCTACAATGCTCCTTATATCCTTAATGAAATACTCATATGGGTGACATTAAGAATTTGGGGTGTCACATTTGTTATCAAAGCCTAAGGTTACCAAGATCACTTAAGTTTTATTTTATAAATAAGAATTTTCAAAAGTAAACGCATTTTTCAGAAATCGAAAGTTACTTTTGAAAATAAAATATCCCCTATAGTCAGTTACAACCTTCCTTTGATTCTTTCTAAATTTTTATCTTTTTAGTTGAGTTATAAGGCATTCTATCTAAGCTTTCCTTTATAGGTTGAAAATTTGAATAATGGACACACCCGTTTAGCTTAATAGTTGGGAAAGGTCGACGTTAAAAGGGAACTTGTTGCTAGGCATATATTAAAAAGGGTTAACCATGGATGGAACTACCTTATTGGTTTGGCATAGTTTGGAAAGTAAGAAAAACCTAGATTGATTTTTTAAAGAGAAGGTGGATGTATTTCCATTGTTTGGTATGAAATTAATATAGGAAACGTCATTGCAAGAATGAACGGGTTAGTGCGGAATAGGAGTTTTATCGTATTGCGCATTAACCGCCAACTCAAAGATGATTAAAAAAATATTGCAATCACGGGTTTCTATAAAATAGATTTTTTAATACTACGGAAATAGATTTTTATATGTTTTCAGTAACCAACTAATTAAGGAACTTCCAAAAAGGTGAATTTAGGGATGGCAGGTAAAAGGTCAACATGAGTATACTAATGGAAAAAGGATTATAGGGAGCATATAAGCAGTAAATTGGACATTAGAAGAGAAATGGTAAAATACAAGGATTGGTGGAAAAAAAGTGTTATCTATCCTTAATTCTTGCTATTTTTCCTGTTTTGTTTAGGAATATTTTGTCCCTTTTTCCTTTGATGTATGGGTTGGGGTGGCTGCATAGGGTCATAGCTACGATGAATTGAACCTTGTAGAGCGTCTGCATTGTATGCTTAATACAACGGTCTTTTAATGATATAGTAAATCCCCAATGGTGTGATGATAGCGCTATTGGCTGTTTTGTACTTAGGCCCAGTGGTAGTTTCTGAACCTCGTAGGGATCGACTTGATTATCTGTTTATATGTAAAATCGGGGTTGGAACTAAAATCTTTATGTTTGGGGCATTTCCGGTTATGGATTAGGTTGTCATGATTAGACCTCATATGACATATTTATTTACAATGAGGGGATAAATTACAAGCTTAAAATACGACGTAGACTTTAATATGACATATGGACTTATAGGGAAAATTTATGTACCTAACATCTGTTAAGTATTTATAGGAGCTATTTTGATTGTAAGAAGAATATAGTCGGTCTAGGACTAATTTTTGACTTCTTGCGACCCGAAGCGTCGGTCATGTTGATATTCCTATTTTTATCAGTGCATCTCTAGGAAGTATCAGTTTAGTTCTCTTTATGCTATATATATTCCGAATAGTAAGTGATTGAAAGATTATCTCTAGGACAGAGAGATTAGTTTTCGGATCTGTATTCGTAGCAATGCTAAGTTTGTAGCATTTTTGGATAAAGAACATGATGTAAGTGAGTATTTAGTTTCGTGGCTTTGACTGGAATCTTTCCTAGCTGTGGGAATATGCCATCAATGAATGGGTTAGAAGGTTAGGCAAGCTATTAGTATAATAAGTTGTCTCCGAAGTTGGATGGAAACTGGATTTTCTTAGGGGTACTCGAACTCGAGTGTTGACCTGTGAAGGATTAGTTGGATTGGAATATTTTACTTCCTAAACCCTATCTTTTGAAAAGAATAGTGTGGCCCTTATGTTGGAACTTTCCGCATGTGTTTTAAGGAAGTAATTGGACTTCAGTCATAACGAAAAAGATTTTTGAAATAATTGCGTTCCTAGACAAGAGTGTAACAAGGAGGTGTTAAATGGAAACTTGTGAAACCACTTTGGGTCGAAACCCCATATGTATAAAGTTTTAAAGAACAAGAATTTTGAAAGACTAATGTATTTTGATACGAAATTTGTATTTTGGAAATTTCATAAAAGAAAATATATTTGCTTTAAAAAGAAATTTTTGCAACTAAAGTTTTACCTCATTAAGACTTTTCAAATAAGGTTGTGGAAAAAATTATATATATAAAATGTGGGGAATTAAGTAAGTCTTTATGGGGTTGGACAATATAAGTGGAATGAGTCATGGAACACAGGACGAGTAAAGTAAAGACTAGAAATGTGAAAAGGAGGAAAAGTGTGGCTTTACTTGTAAGATTAAGGTGAGCTTTTGGATTAGTTTACTTGAGAGTTTTTCCCCGAAGTAACTGAGATGAGTAAGATGAAAGAACTTCACTAAGGGATTCAAGCTTCTTGCTCACATTCTTTTGACATGTATTACGCCTTTGATGTTGAGTCAGGGTTAAAACTAAAATCTTGATGTTTGGGGCATTTCTGGTTATGGATTGGGTTGACATGATTATGCCTCATATGACATATTTATTTACAATGAGGGGGTAAATTATAAGCATAAAATATGGCGTAGCTTTAATATGACATATGGACTTATAATAAAAAGTTACGGGCCTAGTATCTGCTAAGTATTTCTGGGGGCTATTTTGATTGTAAGAAGAAAATAGTCGAGCTAGGGCTAGTTTTTGACTTCTTGCAACCCAAAGGGTCAGTCAAGTTGATATTCTTATTTTTCTCAGTGCATCTCTAGGAAGTATTGGTTTAGTTCTCTTTGTGCTATATATATATATATTTCGAATAGTAAGTGATTGAAAGATTGTCTCTAGGACAGAAAGATTAGTTTTTAGATCTGTATTTATAGCAATGCTAAATTTGTAGCATTTTTGGATAAAGCACAAGGTGTAAGTGAAAATTGAGTTTCAATGTTTTGACTGGAATCTTTCCTAGCTATGGGAATATGCCATCAATGGGTGGGTTGGAAGTTTAGGCAAGCAATCAGTACAATAAGTCATCTCAAACGTTGGAAGGAAAGTGGGTTTTATTAGGGGTAGCGTTGGCTTATGAAGAATTAGTTGGATTGGAATATTTTGCTCCATAAACCCTATCTTTTGAAAAGAATAGTGTGGCCCTTATGTTGGAACTTTCCACATGTATTTTAAGGAAGTAATTGGACTTCAGTCGTAAATACTAAAAATGATTTTTGAAATAATTGTGTTACTAGACAAGGGTGTAATAAGGAGGTGTTATATGAAAACTTGTGAAACCACTTTGAGTTGAAACCCCATGTGTATAAAGTTTTAAAGAACAGAAATTTTGAAAGACTAATGTATTTTAATATGAAATTTGTATTTTGGAAATTTCATAAAAGAAACTATATATGCTTCAAAAAGGAATTTTTGCAACTAATGTTTTGCTTCATTAAGATTTTTCAAATAAGGTTTTGGAAATATATATATATATATATATATATATATATATATATATATAAAGTGGGGCATTAAGTAAATCTTTATGGGGTTGGACAATATAAGCGAAATGAGCCATGGAACACAAGATGGGTAAAGTAAAGACTAGAAATGTGAAAAGGAGGAAAAGTGTGACTTTACTTGTAAGATTAAGGTGAGGTTTTGGATTAGTTCACATGAGAGTTTTTCCCTGAAGTAACTAAGATGAGTAAGATGAAATGACTTCACTAAGGGATTCAAGCTTCTTACCCGTATTCCTTTGACAAGTATTTCCTCTTTGATATTCTATCCATCGTTTCTTCCTTTAAATAGGGACTTCTCTCCAGTATATCATTGGGAAGTGTAGATCTTATGGTTTGAGCTTGTAGATGACAGGATATGGTTGAAACATGTGTTTAAGACATACTATGTTTGATGGTTGCAAATGGATGCAAGCGTGCGCTAGCGGTTGCCAGTGGATGCATATACACACACATTAGACCCTAGATCGGCTCAAGGCCTTACATGTTGCATATGGATGTGTGCGCATCTAAATTTTAACGGATGGAAATAGTTGAATCATCACATGGTATGTTGCATTTTGGTGAACGGTTGTGCACACATATAAAATTTATATGTATTATTTGGATTCTCGTGCATACACATTGGATACATAGCACAAACATATATTGCATTGAGCACAACACCATATTGCCAGTTTTGCCACACCCAAATGCGGAAGAATTGCCATGGTCTGAAGCCGTGGCTATTTTGGAACGGTTTTGGCCCGTGGCAAAGCGATTTAGCATGGTTTATGGTCGTGGTAATTTTGGAATGACATATGGTTGTTACAATATTAAAAAAATCACACCGTGGATCTTTTCCGTGTCCCAACTATTTCACGCTCAAGTATAGTCCCTGGATCAATTCATTGTTCAACCAAAAAAAATCGTGTTCCCAAAATATGCCATTTCTCCTCAGATCGAAGTCCAAATCCGAATTGCCTTTCATCCCGAAACCATCCGCTACTAACATCGAAATTGTGTTCCTCTTATTCCAAATTATTTTCAGGTATTATTCTAACTAAAAACGAAACCCTAATGGAGATTTTGATTGTTCAGCTGTATAGATTCAAATAGATTTTGTCCCGTTTTTCTATTAATTTTAGTTAATTAATAAACATTGATTTTATTTCAGTTTATTAACAATCAGTGTTTCATTTGATTTTGTTGTTTCAATTTATATATCTGAGAAGTATTTTTATTTCAATAATAATCATGTAACGACCCGCATTCTACGCATCAGGGGATCGTAGAATAATTATTTCTTTCTCATGCGAAGTCGTATAACCATGTAACTTTGGGAGACGACTATTGAATCATTTCCCATGTTCATGATTTTTGCCGATTTTTAAATGACCGTTTTGCCCCTAGCTGATATTGTTTCGGCCATAACTTTTGATTGATAAGGAGTTTTGACCTAAAACCACTTCCATTAGATCCGGATGATGGTTTACCTTTCCATAGAGTGGTCATATTAGCCAAATGGACTCACTGTTTGGGAGATATGGCTGAAACAAGGTTTAGAAGTAACCGAGCCTAATTAGGGTGATTAACAGCTATGCCCATGACACATTTCGGGATTATGGTTATGGGGAGGCTGAAATCAGTTAGGAAACAATCTATTTTCTCAGCCACCTCAAACAATTCTCTAACCCTAGCAATGGCCTCCAACACCCAAATCACCTTCTGATCACCATTTAATCAAGTTTTAGCCTAATCTACATCTAATCAAGGCAAATTAGCATCAAATTGGTAATAGAGATGCTGTTTTGCATAGAGATTCAAGTCAAATCAGAGAAATTTTCAGATCTGAGATTTATTTGTGGCTAAGGTGAGTGATTAGCATTGTTTCTACACTAATTACGGCTAATTAGGGGTGATTAGTGTTAATTAACAAAATTATACATGATTAAATTTTGGAAAAATGTTTAGAAATCCTTAAACACTATTTTAGACCTCTGTTGGAAGTTTGGGTTAATTTGGTTAAGTTTTGCTAATCCTATCATTAAATTTGCTCAAACGTGCTTAAGGGGAAAATGTAACACCCGAATTTTGAATGATTGAATTAATTAAATTTAAGAACACTAAATTTTTAAAAGAGGAATGAAGGGAAATGGGTTGCACCGTTGCGATCATCTCGGAATTCTGCTTGAGATAGAGTCCGAGTTTTCATAAATCGGACTTCGTATGAGGAAGTTATGGGCAGGACCCAGGTCGACCAGGAGGTCGACCTGATCGGATAGGTCGACCAGGGGGTCGACCTAGGGGTCGACCTCCCTAGGTTTTCCAGACCCGAAAATTTGGCCTAGTGACGTGTTTTGACGATTTGGACGGTCCAGGTGGGTTCTAGGGTTAAATCTAAGGCCCTAAATGGTTCTCTACACTTATATATACACCATAACACCTAACCCTAATTCATAAATATTATCTATGACACCATTATGCCGTCAAACTCTCTCCTAAACCCTAGCCGCCGCCACTAATCAAATCTCAAGTGTTCATACACAATTCAAATCAAAGTTTAGAGCTTCAACAACAATTAAAGAAGATCAGTCAACATCACCGCAACGTTTCTACACCAATTTCAATTCGTTAATCCTTTTCTTGAGCCACGAAAGGTGAGTACGGTTATTTTCAGAAATTTAATGGGATTAAAGTAACATGAAAAAGTTGTAAAAAGGATTCATATATGTTTGTAATGAAAATCTCACCAAGTCTTCACCTTTTTGATTCATGTCATCATATGCCTATGCTTCTATGAAAAGTTCATACCTTTTATCAGTTTATTCATGTTGAATCTGTCATTATGCCTCTATGCCAGTTTATATGCCCCTTTATTTCGTGATGTTAATTCCAATTTTCTGTGATTTGATTCTCTCTTCTTATCCCTATTCCTTTTATTTTTGGATCTAGGCTACCTTCGAGCCTATGTTAAAAATACACGCGAGTGCGAATACGTGGGAACGATGGGGATATGTGAAGTATGGAAAATTGGATATTACTGGATATTTTGGATAATTGGATAATATGTGAAATTGACATATTTGGGTATGAATTACATGGTATTGATGAAATTGTCTATAATTGAAAATTTGTAATTGAGGATAATTAATATGTAATTAGTGTAACTAGTGACAAGTTTGAATAGGCAAAAAGTGTAAACATGATTATATGTTGAATTGGAAACACATGACATGAAAATTGGGGTTTGGGTGAAATACGATTATTAATAAACCTTTGACACGAGGTTAGACGTAATTGTGGTGCAAGACTGCCCGGAACAGCCCGGCAAATCCAGCTGCCACAATTGGACGTCTATGTTAGAGGTCAGAGGCATGAATTATAGGCGTAACGATGGGTGACACGAGGTTAGACCCGGTTTGTGGCGTAAGACTGCCCGGAACCGCCCGGCAAATCCAGCGGCCACAAAGTGCTCGGTCTAATGTGGGAGGTCATGCACCGTTCGTCATAAGGAATGAATTAAGGAATACTAACCATAATAAGACATGGGTATGGTTAGAGGGTTAAGTGGGGTGACATGTAAATTATGACATGTAAATATGGACTTAACCAGAATAAGATAAGGCATGTAAACTATGACATGTAAGTATGGACTTAACCGTAGCATGTGTAAGACATGGACATTTAAATTAAAATGGTTAAGTAGGGGAAATACCTAGTGGGGGCCAAGCATAGGTTGGAGGCTTGTGTTGGATGGGGACCCGTTTCAACCAGTAACACGTTTGAGTATATAATTGGGCCCGGTACTAGGCCGGGGTTGGGGCACGCTTACTGGGCTTGAATATAAGAGGTCAAAACGTGAATAGCGGTGGCAACGCAAGTCCAACAGGCTCATTTGCATGCATGGGTCCGGGCTGTAGGTAAGACGTTGTTGCATCGTGTAGGTATTGCCGTGCATTTCATGTTGGTATCGGGGTTGCCACTCTGGGGAGTGATACACCCCACTGTGGGGCCAGCATGGGTGCCTACAGGGTTTAGGAAGCTGATCGAATGTGTAGAGTAAGGGTACCTTAGCGGTGGTAGGAGCAAGCCGGCACCTACGATGGCAGCTAGGTACAAGTAACTACCAAGTTTGCCATGTGGGTACAGTTGGTGGGAAGGGATCAACCTTGAGTAAAAGAGACTAGTAGATGTGCGGTGTAATTAAGTAATGTAGTGTAACTTAGCAAAAGTCCGGTGTAACGAAATACATGTTGGTTGAGTTGGATAGTCCTTTGGGTGCTAGTCTGATGTTGACTTCGGTCTTCGGGGTTAGTACTTGGAGGGTTGTTCGCTTAGCCAAGGTGCAGGATTGTCTTAGTACTTAGGAACGAAATCATGTTGTCCATCCTTTTTATCTACCTTATCTATGTTACAGCCATATAATGATGCCTATTTATATCTTGATCATTTACCTTACCTATTATTTGTTAAAATTACTGGACTCGCCAGACTTTATGTCTGACCCGTTTGTTTCCACCTCTTTTCTTTCCTTTCCCCCACTCTGGTTTGCAAGGAGGGAATACTACAGATTAGTGCCGATTTCTTTTAGTTGCTTGAAAAGAGTAGATGTATCACTTTGGACTCTCTCATCTTTATGGCTTTGCTTATGCTCAGTGGAGATTTATGCATTTATGTTGTTTAAGTATTTGCTTCTTTATGTACTTTGAAGTTTTTGGAAAAGACTATTGATCCTGTTGTAATGGTTTTGGAAACTACTTATGTAAGCTTGTTTTGAGTTATGATGCTATGAAATAAGTTTTATCTTTCGTTGTTTTGTTTTATTTATTTATTCTTGTAATTTATCTGTTCTATACAACAATAACGCTTCATGGACATTAATGCATTCCCTTTGTGAATGACATTAATGGACATGGGGTGTTACACGTGGTATCACAGCTATGGTTACAAGAACAGATAAAAAGTTTTGAAAAGTGTTTTCAAAAGTATTATTTTTCCTAGAAAGTATTTTCAAAAACTTGTTTTAAAGAAGCTATTTTAAAGGAAAGTTTACTTTAAAGAGCATAATCCCCGCAAGCTGTTAGACCAAAATCTAGACCAAAAGTTGTTAGACCAAATGCAGATCACAGATCACAGAATGCAGAAAAAAGTAAATAAAGAGGAGACACACGAAGTTTTAATAGTGGTTCGGCTCAAACCAAGCCTACGTCCACTTTATCTCTTCTTAAATCCAAAGAAGTTACAAGTACAATTCTCTCGGTTTATACACGAAATCCTCGTGTTTACAATGAAAAGGGGTAAGAAATCATAAGATTATACACGAAATCCACGTGTTATGATGTGGAATTTGGCTCCTTTGCTACTGAAATTTCTTTGCAGAGAGCAATGGTGGAAGCTCTGAGGAGTTAGAGCCAAAAGATCCTTGAAAATGCCTTCAAATGGTGTATTTATAGCTGTAGGAGAGCTTCTGGGAGGACCGGTTCATGGTGGGGTATGTGGCACCCAATCCGGAAAAGTAGGAGCAGGAGTAGCCTTAAGAATAGGTCAAAACAATGCGCGTATCTGCAGGTCTGGAGATCGGTTCGTGGTCATGGGTCGGATCGTGATATGGCTATCACGATCCGGGTCTGGTTGTGAGCTAGAGTGAAGTGTTGGCGATCGGGTCGTGGTCTACATGCGCTCCACGAGTCGGGGTGCTTCACGAGACGAGGTGCTTCACGAGACGAGGTGCATCCCGAGCCAAGGGGGGCGATCCAAGGGTGCATGAGCCATACTCCGATCGTGTGACGCTTTGTTGCATTATCCAGGAAATTGCCAGATTACACCAGTTTACGGAAACAGGCATAACTTTCGAACCGTAAGTCCGATTGAGCCAAACCAAAGCTCAAACTGAAGCTAATTCAGAGATCTACAAGTTTTATGGAGCTTGGATTTATAATCGTTGTTTTCAGGCCCAAAAAAGGTCATCTGATAGGAGTTTCGGGCCTTTCTTTGTTCGTGATGCGACTTTGACCAAATCGCTGCCTGTCTTCTGACGATGTTCTCCATATCCGAGCGCGATGTTATCTAGATATTCAGTGTGACAGCTTTTACCAAAAAGTGTGTCAACAAGTTTGCCCCCCAGAACATATCTTGCTGGTTGAATGAAGATGTGTACTGGATAGTCCAGGAAATCTATAAGCCATAGAAATTCGATAATGCCATGACCTTGCCGAGTCTGCCAGCTACAGACATAATCCATACCTGTAAAGAGATAAAGGAAAAACAAACGTGCCAAATCCTGGCGATGTTGTTCAAATTTTCTGAGCATAAACCATGCTCAACGGACGTTTTAGTCATCCTGCCAAATCCTAACAAGGGCCAACATTTCCAAGCATAATCCATACCCAGAAGTCCAAATCGAGTATAATCCATACCCAATTTCTTTTGTCACATCCTAACAAGACCGTTTGCAGGGCATAATCCATACACTGGAGTTCAAACCGAGTATAATCCATACCCGATTTCTTTTGTCACATCCTGACAAGACCATTTTTCATTCCTAAGTATAATCCATACTTAAGATTCTAAAGTGAGTATAAACCATACTCAGACCTGAAGTAGAGCTACGCTTGCCACAGCCTGACAAGATAGTCCGTCCCTAGGCATAATCCATACCTAGAGTTCCATAATAAGTATAAGCCATACTTTAACCGAAGTTGAGGATCCTGCCACATCCTGACAAGATACTTAAATTCTCCAAACATAATACATGCTTGAAAAGTCCTTATTCAATTCAATATGCAAAACCAAAGCAAATCCTGATTGGTTTGACACCGAGTCCAGAGCATGCTTTGGGGCTACATCCAAACCCCTAACGTATGTACTCCGATTCAACCAATCGGAAAACCTAGTGAAAGCAAAAAACAAATCTTAAAGCCTAAGAAATGCAGAAAATGAAAGCTGATCTCATCCAGATCAGTTGATGATGAGCCCCGAGAGCTCGATCCAGGGTCATTCCCTCTCTGGGGAGCAGGAGGTAGTAGCGCAGGTGCAGGCGCTGTCGGTAGTTTCACATACTCGGGCAGCTCCCCATGTCTAACCCGTTCCTCAATCAGATCATGAAGATGTCTACAGTCATTGGTGTCATGACTGTCCATGTCGTGGAATATGCAGTGCTTTCCAGAATCACGTTCTCTTTGCGATGGCTCCCTCTTGGGAGGCTTTGGGTAGGAGATAGCACCGTTCGTGTCCAGATAGATGTCTGAGAGTGGGGCATTGAGTTCAGTGTACTTGTCGTATTTGGGCCCTCTCCGGGGCTAAGGATTGCGGTCATTCTTGACAGTGGTTTTTCCTTTGCCATTTCTAGAATCAGACGGTTCTCCATCTTTAAGCATGTTTGCATCGAGAACTTTCTTCTCGGAGGTTGCATCTTCTTCCCATAGAAATTTGTCTGCTTTAAGGTAGAATTCGCCGAGATTTCGCGGTGGATCTCGGTACAAAGATTTTTTGAATTCTGTATTATCCAAGACACCTGATACTGCTGCTATCAGCACCATCGATGGTTCAGGTCGGTCAACTGATGCTGTTGCAACGTTGAATCTTTCTAGGAATGAACGCAGAGTTTCTCTGGGCCTCTTCTTGATTGTAGTAAGTGACATGATGTTCTTGGGCCAAGCGATGTGAACCCGAAATTGTTCAGTAAAGCGTGCAACCAACATGTTCCAACTGCTGATCGATTCCGTTTCTAGCTGCCGAATCCACATAGCGGCTATGTCAGTCAGAAAGAGGGGAAACCACTTTTCCATGACGTTTTCCGATGCCGATTGAGCTTCCATATGGCGTTTGTAGCGCATGAGATGCACGGTAGGATCTGTCTTGCCGTTGTATAGCTCCAGTTGTAGGAGTTTGAAATCCGGGGGATTGCGGGAATTCCTGATTTCCTGAGTGAAGGGTTTGTGATTGACGTCATCCACGTCATTCTGATAGGTGCGGCCTCTCGAGAGGCGTTGAATCAAATCAGCGAGTTGATTGCCTTCAAAAAGTTGTTTCAAACTACCAAAATCAGAGCTGGTGCCCCCAGCGTTGAATGCAGGAGAGGATGGAAGTTGTTGGTGAGCTGTTGCCTGGGGATCGCCGTTCGCGGTTTAAGGGGGGCAACCCGACCCAGTCGTGGATCGTGGAAGGCGGTGCGTAAGTCTGGGGTGGCGATCCGATCGGGTTGTGATGCCCTATCACGAGCCGCTTCTGGATCTCCATCACAAGCCGGTTGCGGTTGAGGAGCGAGAGCTTCCGTCCTTGTTTCCATTTGAACTGGGGCTGAAGTAGGTTGAACCTGAACATTTCCAAGAGTGAGGGCGTTGCCCTCGAGTCCAGATGATGCGCGAGTCGCTTCAGTGGCTTCATTTCCAATGTGTAACACCCCGTGTATTCTATAACAGAGAAATTCACAAATTAAAGTATAATAAATTTCAAATCAAAGAATTAAGGGAATCGGGATACGTCATTGCGTTCGTCTCGGAATTCTTTTTGAAATAGAGTCCGAGTTTGCGTAAAACGGACTCTGTATGAAGAAGATAAGGCCTCTGGAAGTTTCAGAATTCAGTTTAAAATTCAAACAGATCAAAACAGCTTAGAAAACAAGTTTAAAATTCAAAAATCGGGCCGGATTGGCCAGGGCGGGAATTTTCCCGCCCAAGATACCCAGGTCGACTGGGTAGTCGACCTGGGCTACCCAGGTCGACTGGGTAGTCGACCTGGGGCACCCAGGTCGACTACATAGTCGACCTGGGGGTCGACTGGGGGGTCGACCTGGCCCCTGAGCCAGGTCGAACCCAGCCCCCATGGCTGGCCTGGTCTGTGTTTGGTCGATTTTCTGAGCCTTGCCTTGTCACTAGGGCTAGGTGTCAGCTCCTGGTTGGTCTCTCCTTCAATCGAACGGCTATTATTAAACCAAGCTCCATCGACGGTCCAAATCAACTCACAAACTATATAAAAAGGACCTAAGACTCACCCTAATTCACATAAACAAAAATGGAGATGAGACCGTCACGCTGTTGAGGAAAGACTAGGAATAGCCGTCAGAAATTGAGAGACAAATAGGAGATAATTCGAAGGCTTAAAGCAACGCCAATTAAATCAAAACAACGCCTACAACAAAGGATAGCATCTCCAAATTCAGAATTCAGATTCCTGAATTGAAGATTTGTCATACGTTGTAAGTAGAGTGCTATTCCGATGTGAATAAGTAATTGTGTTTTGATTTGTATAAAGTGAGAAATGAAATTGTGGAGATAATAATCTATATTTGTATGTTGCTTTGGTTCTAAACGATTTGAAAATGTTGTGGTATACGATTGGGTATTGGCAAATATGTGATTTATGTTTGAAGTTAACAACCATATGTTGTAGTATTTTATTTGGAATTCATGCAAGTATATGATTCATAGTAACAATGTTCGCTAAACGATATTTCTATTGAATTAGAAAATCGTCACGCGAATATTAATATAACCGCAAGTGCACGGCGTACTATTGTAATACGTAGTGAGTGCGAGTCGGTCCACAGGGAAAGAAGTGATTTCAATTTTATTCAATCGAATTAAACCAAACTTTGAGTTGTTCAAATAAAAACTATGAAACTAGAAACTAAGTTGAGAACTAAATATGAAATTAGAGAGTAATTTAGAGGTAAATCCTCTCACATTTATGTAAGTTGTCAAACATACAATGTATGATCTCAACAAGTGATATAAATGCAATATTTACACCACTTATGATTCTCATGAAAATGAAACTAAAGCAAAACTATTCTAAGTATGGTCTATGAACTATTGGCTAGAACTATAGACCATCAAATTTTGTTCATACTTTCATTTCAAAATCAATAATCACTTAGCAAATATTGATGTAACTTGTGTTTATATTGAATAAGCACAGATCATTTGCAAATGCAACATGACCTATCAAACCCATATGTATAAACTCACACCAATATTCACTAACATGAAGCACATATTAAAGATAACAAATCATACACATGTTGAACTTACACAAAGTTAGAGAGCATCATTACCCCTAAATCAAGGGATTAGCCACTCATATATGTTGTAATATCAACACATGTAAGTTTCAACATTAGAAAATAAAGCAAAATGTAAGAAAAACTAAGTAGAATAAGAAGAGAATTAAACTAAGTGCATAAAGTAAATGAAATGAAAGTAAATCTAAGCTAACAACATGAATGTAAATCTAAGCTATGAACATGAAAGTAAAGAGCATAGAAATTAAATTGCATTAAAACCAAAAAGTTACATAAAGAAAATGGCTAAGTAGCCATTAAAATAAAAGGGAGCTATGATCCCTCACTAAAACTAAACTAAAGAGGATAAAGGAGAGGATGGATAAATGAACATAAAGGGGGTATATATACAAGATCACAAACCCTAAAACCCTAATCACTCATAATGGGAAATCCCCAAAATGGCCCTTCATGAAGCTTCTAATCCTCTCTTAGCCACTAATGAGTCATGTAGGATGCATGAGGCCTTTTGTCTCATTCAATTAGTCTTTAATAAGAAGCTTAAGAGAAAGAGGTTAATTTGAGAGGTGGGGTCCTCCATGATCATGTATGAGAATTATTTCCTCTTCATTCCTTTGTATGTATGCATTTGTGCTCCAAATCTTCATGTGTATGCATTATTTGTGCTCCAAAATTCCTATTAAAGACAATAACAAAGAACAAGTAAATGCAATCACAAAATAAAACATGCATAAGTGATCAATTTTTCCTAAAATGAGTCATGATTTTGAAAATATTTAAAATATGGTTTGATCGTATAAAACACCCAAAAATGTTCATTTATTTATTTAACAAGAATAAATATGTGAATATAAATGTGCAATTTTACGTGCACATCAAACAACCATAGGCTGTGGTATTTTATTTTGGATTCATGCAAGTATATGATTCACTATTATGCCAATATGATGTACATACTTTTATGATCACTTTTAAAGCGTAATTGGATTCGACTAAGTACTATGGTTTATGTTGGAATTGGAAAATCATACTTTTGTATTAGAGACAAAAGTAAACATTTTATGAACATGACTAAACTATGTTTGTTGTTATGCCTAGTTGAAACCATGCTTTAGGCCTATGTTGTTATAAAAATCATATGGTGATATATGCAACACTAGATTAAATTTACATTCCAATTGCAAGTTTACATGAATGGATTAAAAACCATGATTCATGTTTAGGTATGTTTATGCTATGATTATAAGAATAGAATGATTCATGTTTAAATATGTTTATGCCATGATTATATGCTATTACCATGCAAGTTCACATATGCCTAATTCTTATTAATTGGATCGTTATGTTGCAAGTTCATGTGCTCACACTCCCCTTTTTATGTCACTTAGAATATTTAAACACCATGTTATAAGCCTACCCTTTTTCATGTGGCTAAGTTGGGTTTAAATGTTAAACCCAACATATGTTATATTTTAGTGAACGTATAAAACGGGGGTAATGACGATGGGGTTAAAACATAGAACATATGTGTTGGCATGTTTGACGCATGCCAACAACCATGAAAAACAATTAAGTGGCACAAATAAATTTTACCCAATAAAGATGAATTTGAATAATGGGCCGCAAATATTTACATATGAAAAGGAAAGAGACAAAATATGTAAAGGTAGAAAATACGATGTGTTTAACCCGAGGTTGGATTGAGTTGTGATGTAAACCTGCCCGGAACCGTTCGGCTGTCCAGTAGTCACAACAATACCTATCCAATGTGGGTGGTTAAACACGGAGCCCAATAAGGACCCAAGGTTAGACTGAGTTGTGGCATAAGACTGCCCGGACCCAACCGGCAACAGGCAGCCACAACAATACCTGTCTAATGTGAGAGGTCAAGGCTTTAATAAGACAATTAAGGCTGAGTCAGGATTGATAGGATTAAGTAAATTAAATTAATACTTAATCAGAATGGAACATGCTAAACTATGCAGATTGATTGGGGGTTAGGTTTACAAAACACTTAACCAACTTAGCATGTTGGCTAGAAATAGAAAACCTAGTAGCGGGGGACCCTTTTCAGCAGTAACCCTACAAGGTGTATCAGGATAACCTGAACTAGGCAGGGTGGGGCACGATTACTGGGCTGACTGTAAGAGGTCAAATCGACGGCGGTGGTGCAGCAGTGTAGGTTCTAACGGGGTGTGGGCGTGCACACACTCCGGCGCAGAAAAATAAGGCACTGGGCACCAGTAGCATACCTGTGCATTCTATGATTGTGTCGGGCCACCACCATGGGACTTGATACACCCCCATGGTGGGACCAGCATAGGTAACTACAACATCGGGGGCCGTAAGACACATGTAACTATGCGAGTAGGAGCCGATCATTAGAAACAAATCACTTCACCCTGATTATGGGGTGCCTGTTGGGAACCAGTTTATATGGATGCAGAGATTAATATGGGGTACGATAGTATATTCGACTCTAGACAACTTAACTTAGTTTATGGTGCTTTCCCATTTCCAGTTTACACTTATCATACCTAGTTCTTTATTCATAGACTGAATAGTCCTAGACTTACTCAGGCTTTATGTCTGACTCTACTTTTCTTTCGTCTTCTTTTCTTTCATTCCTCCCCCCCGGTCCACAGGGAGGGAATACCGCAGCTTGACCAGCTTTCACATGCAGCTTGAAGAGAAAGAATGTATTGCTTGGATCTTTTTTGTTTTGGACTATGGCTTTGATCAGCAATTATGGGACTTATGCAGTCTATTTATGTTTTATTTATGCTTCTTTAAATAATGTAAGACAGTTATGAAGATGTTATGTTTTTTTTGGAAGTATTGTAAGACAAATTATGACATGGTTTGTGTAACACGTATTTTGTTGAAATAAAAGTTGTTGTTTTCCGCTGTTCAAAAATATGTGTTCTTATATCTGTCTTGTATATCTGTGACTTATAAACCTCCACCAAAATTAGGGCATTCCCTTTGAGAGTGACCCTAACGGAGGTGGGGTGTTTCACTTGGTATCAGAGCATAGGTTTACCAGATAAGATAAAAGTTTTGGAAATTTATTTTCAAAGGAAAATTTAAAGAAGCATTTTTAAAGATAAAATATTATATTTTAAAAAGGCAAAGTCCCCCAAAGCCATAGGTACTATCTTTTATCCTTCGTTTTGAATCTATCCTTTTTGTTTCAGCATGTCCGAAGAACTTAACTTGCCAGAGGGTATACCAATACCTGGTTGGTTTAGACGATTCTTAGAAGTAAGGGCCACTCAGCCAGGTCCTACCGTTCCTCCTCCCCCAGCTGCAGGAAGTCATCCAGCTGCAGCAGCACCTCTTCCTCCACCTCCTCCGTAGGGAAATACTTTTGCTGAGATATGTAAAGATTTTAAAGCTATGGGAGGAAAGGACTTTCATGGAACCGAGTCCTTCGTGGTGGCCAGGAATTGGCTGAAAGAAACCAAGGACTTATTCATCATTTTTGAGGTAGAGGATAGGCAGAAGGTACAACTGGCAGTATGGCTACTTAAAGGTGAGGCTTCCTACTGGTGGGAAGTCACTAATGCAGAAAGGCCAGTGGAAACATGGGAGGACTTTAGGACAAGGTTTGAGGCTAAATTTCTCTCAGAAGCTGAAAGGAGTCTTCAGTTGGAAAAATTCTTATTTCTTAAGCAGGGGAATATGACAGTCAAAGAGTATGTTAACCAGTTTGATCAGCTGGCTAGGTTCGGACTGGACCTAGTCAACACCCCGCACAAGAAGGCTCTTCGCTTTGTCAAGGGGTTGAATGAGCCATTACACAGTTTGGCCATGACCTATATACCCATGGGAGCTACGTATGAAAGGTTGGTGCAAATGGCATTGTTGAACGAAGAAGATAAGGGAAAGAAGGAGACAAAGGCAGAAAGCTCTCAAGGGAAGAAAGAGGGTTTGCAGCCTAAGAAGACAGACTTTAAGAAGGGCGGGAAAGACAACAAATAGGAGAGGAAGTGTAATTTCTATGGCAAAGTGGGGCACTTCGTGAAATATTGCCGGAAAAAGAAGGCCAAGATGAATGGTGAGTGCTTTTCTTGTGGTGAGACGGGCCATCTGGCTAAGGATTGCCCAAAGAAGCGAGGGCAGGGCAGAGGGCTGGATCCACCTCAGGGGCACAAGTTCACGCGCTAGAAGCACCTCCTCTGCAACAGCGAGGTATAAATACTTCTATAGAAAGTGTAGTTTATCTTTATGATCACCCAGTTCGCACTTTATTCGATTCTGGTGCATCACATTCCTTTATCTCATCTGCTTTATAGAATCTCTGCACCTAGAAACTAGAATGGTAGAGGACCCCTTAATTGTTCCAAATCCCATTAGGGGCCTAGATTATTTATCTATGATCTGTGTGGGATTGAAATTTCTATTCTAAGCATAGAATTTAAATGTAGTGCCTTTGTTTTGGGCTTTTCGGGATATGGTTTGATTTTGGGCATGGATTGGCTATCCAGTAATGGGGCCATCCTTGATTGTGAGAAAAGGGTTGTTAGGCTCCTGACCCAACTCGGTAACACTTTGGAAATTACTTGTAATCCCTTGTATGCGGTTATGCTTAGTTATTTTGAATCGCTAGATGCCTCTGTTGAAAGTTTGCAATCGGTTAGAGTGGTCCGGGAATATCCGGATGTCTTCGAAGAGGTGAAGGGCTTGCCTCCGAAGCGGGAGATAGACTTCCGCATATATCTTGTAGATAATGCAAAGCCCGTTGAGTTGCCCGTTAGACACATGGCTCCACGGGAAAGGAAGGAGCTCAGTAAACAGATTAAGGAACTTCTAGAGAAGGGGTTCATTAGAAGGAGCACTTCAGAATGGGGTGCTCCAGTGGTATACGCTACAAAGGCGGATGGTTCACTCCGTCTATGTGTTGACTATAGGGAGCTCAACAAGCTAATGAAAAAGAATATGCACCCTCTCCCTAGAATTGACGATCTGTTTGATCAGCTTGTAGGAGTGTCTGTTTTCTCCCAACTCGATTTAGCAACCGGATTTCATCAGCTAAGGGTGGCTGAAGATAGTATCGATAAGACAGCATTTAGAACCCCAGATGGCTTCTTTGAATGGCTTGTCATGCCTTTCGGCTTGACAAACGCACCCGCTTACTTCGTGGACTTGATGAGTAGGGTGTTCCGAGAATTCCTCAACAAGTTCGTAGTGGTCTTCGTAGACGATATCCTTATCTTCTCAAAGAGTGAAGAGGAACATGCTCAGCACTTAAGGGCAATCATGGAAACTCTGCGAGTCCATCAGCTAAAAGCCAAATTCTCCAAATGCCACTTTTGGAGAGAGGAAGTAAGATTTCTTGGGCACATAGTATCCAAAGAAGGGTTAGCTGTAGACCCGACTAAGGTAGTAGCGGTGTAGGACTGGAAGACACCAAAGAACGCAACAGAAGTCCGAAGCTTTCTCGGGCTAGCAGGCTTTTATCGGAAATTCATCAGAGACTTTGCAAAGATATCAGCTCCGCTCACAAAGATGACCAAGAAGAATCTAGTGTTCAATTGGGACTTGGATTGCGAGTTTGCTTTCCAACGACTAAAAAGGGCTCTTACAACAGCCCCAGTTCTGACGTTGCTAGATGGAAGCAAGATGTTCACAGTCTATACAGATGCATGTGGGACAGGGGTAGGCGCCGTCTTAATGCAAGAAGGAAGGGTAGTAGCTTATGGCGGGAGACAATTGAAAGTGCATGAAAAGAACTACCCGACCCACGATCTTGAGTTAGCCGCCATCGTCTTTGCACTCAAGTCTTAGCGACACTATCTCCTAGGTGAGAATTTCGAACTTTACACTGACCATAAATCATTGAAATATCTTTTCTCGCAGAAAGATCTTAACTTGAGGCAACAGAGATGGATGGAGTTTCTTGCCTCGTACAATTTCGAGATCTCCTACACTCCGGGCAAAGCCAACGTAGTGGCAGACGCGTTGAGCCGAAAGAAACTAACCCTAAGCCCATTGTTTGTTGAAAGACAAAGCCTAGAGTTTAAAGCTAGCTTTGACTTTAGGCCCTCCTCCGATTTTATACCAGGCTTGCTAGCATCTCTCGAAATACGCCCGACTTTAGTGGACTCAATAGGGACAGCACAACGTGAAGACCCTCAGCTTGTGGAAAAGATTGATAGGCTAATTAGGGGTGAGACTTCAAGTCACCTCAACAGGTACTCCATCGACGATAAGGGTTGGCTAAGGCGAGACAGAAGACTATGCGTCCTACAGACAAGGGATTTAGTAAAGACGGTTCTCGAGGAAGCACATCACTCCAAGATGACGATACACCCAGGCGGGGATAAAATGTACAAGGACATAAAGAGGACTTTCTTTTGGAACGGCTGAAGAAGGACGTGGCAGATTTCGTTTCTAAGTGTATGGTGTGCCACCAGGTTAAGGCAGAACAGAAAAAGCCTAGCGGTCTGCTCCATCCTCTAGAGGTCCCGCAGTGGAAGTGGGATAGTATCTCAATGGACTTCATTGATGGGCTGCCTAGGTCTAGAAGAGGCAACACTAGCATTTGGGTAATAGTGGATAGGCTTACTAAAAGCGCCCACTTTTTACATGTCAAGAGTAAAAGAACTGCCTCATCCCTTGCATCTCTTTACCTCAAGGAAATTGTTCGGCTCCATGGAATACCATCCAACATTGTTAGTGACCGGGACCCTATCTTCACAAGTGAGTTTTGGCGGAGTCTGCAAGAAGCGGTAGGCACACAGTTATGCTTAAGCACAGCCTATCATCCCCAAACCGACGGCCAGACAGAAAGAGTGAACAGAGTTTTGGAGGACCTTTTAAGACTGTGCGTCCTTGACTTCGGAGGGACGTGGGAAGATCATCTTCCTTTGGTAGAATTTGCCTACAACAACAGCTACCAAGCAACCATCGGAATGGCGCCCTTCGAAGCCTTATATGGAAGACCGTGTCGATCGCCCACTTGTTGGTGGGAGTCTACTGACAAACTCATACTTGGACCGGATATGATCCGAGAGACTTCAGAAAAAGTAGACTTAATACGGAGAAGGATGAAGACAGCCCAAGACAGACAAAAATCCTACGCCAACAAGAGGAGGACCGACCTTGAATTTGAGGTTGGGAACAGAGTTTTCCTTAAGGTATCTCCGCTAAGGAACGTTGTTCGTTTTGGAACCACAGGAAAGCTAGCACCAAGGTTCGTAGGGCCATTTCCTATCATCGAGAAAATTGGGAAAATGGCCTATAGATTAGAGCTACCCGAGAAATTGGCCGGAATTCACAACGTTTTCCATGTTTCGCACCTCCGAAAATGTCTACATGAATCTGCTGAAGTGGTAGAGCCAAATATCCTAGAAGAAGCTGAAGTGGAACGCGAAGCAACCGTGAGGAAAGTCCCAACCCGCATATTAGGAACGGAAGTAAAGAAGCTACGCAACCGCGAAGTCAAGCTCGTCAAAGTTCAGTGGAGCGACGCCGAGGGAGACGTTACTTGGGAAACTGAAGCTAGAATACGCGTAGCCTACCCTTTTCTTTTCGAGGGTACAACTTTGATCTTTCTTTTTTTTCCTTAAGTTGCGCTTTTATCTATCTTTTTAGGTATATCTCCTCGACCTTATCTTTTAGGAAGAAACCCTTTGGATGAAAACATGTAATTGAAACATGTTATGGATGATGGTTGCAAGTGGATGTAAGTGATTGTTAGTGGTTGCTCGTGGTTGCATATACACACACAATCTAGGTTTTAGATCGGCTCAGTCACTTCATGTTGCATATGCATAAATGTATTTATTCGTATATGGTTGAAGTTTAAGGTGTTGCCATATGGATGTTGCATTTATATATGAATGATTGTGCACTCATGTAGAATCATGAATAGGAAAATTTGCATACATAATGGATTCATGGCACTTACATAATTTGCATTAAGGAGGTCAACTGAATCAGTAGACCGACTGATTTTGCATTAGATAAGTACATGTACACACACTTCGCATATGATCATGAAGCATTAGAAGTCTTTTAAGGACAATGGATGCTCGTGTTCGATGGATGAGTAGATGGATGTTTGGATGTTAGGATGTACATTCTTCCTGAACTTGAAGATTTCGGGGACGAAATCCTTTTAAGTGGGGGAGAATGTAACACCCCGTGTATTCTATAACAGATAAATTCACAAATTAAAGTATAATAAATTTCAAATCAAAGAATTAAGGGAATCGGGATACGTCATTGCGTTCGTCTCGGAATTCTTTTTGAAATAGAGTCCGAGTTTGCGTAAAACGGACTCCGTATGAAGAAGATAAGGCCTCTGGAAGTTTCAGAATTCAGTTTAAAATTCAAACAGATCAAAACAGCTTAGAAAACAAGTTTAAAATTCAAAAATCGGGCCGGATTGGCCAGGGCGGGAATTTTCCCGCCCAAGATACCCAGGTCGACTGGGTAGTCGACCTGGGCTACCCAGGTCGACTGGGTAGTCGACCTGGGGCACCCAGGTCGACTACATAGTCGACCTGGGGGTCGACTGGGGGGTCGACCTGGCCCCTGAGCCAGGTCGAACCCAGCCCCCATGGCTGGCCTGGTCTGTGTTTGGTCGATTTTCTGAGCCTTGCCTTGTCACTAGGGCTAGGTGTCAGCTCCTGGTTGGTCTCTCCTTCAATCGAACGGCTATTATTAAACCAAGCTCCATCGACGGTCCAAATCAACTCACAAACTATATAAAAAGGACCTAAGACTCACCCTAATTCACATAAACAAAAATGGAGATGAGACCGTCACGCTGTTGAGGAAAGACTAGGAATAGCCGTCAGAAATTGAGAGACAAATAGGAGATAATTCGAAGGCTTAAAGCAACGCCAATTAAATCAAATCAATGCCTACAACAAAGGATAGCATCTCCAAATTCAGAATTCAGATTCCTGAATTGAAGATTTGTCATACGTTGTAAGTAGAGTGCTATTCCGATGTGAATAAGTAATTGTGTTTTGATTTGTATAAAGTGAGAAATGAAATTGTGGCGATAATAATCTATATTTGTATGTTTCTTTGGTTCTAGACGATTTGAAAATGTTGTGGTATACGATTGGGTATTGGCAAATATGTGATTTATGTTGGAAGTTAACAACCATATGTTGTAGTATTTTATTTGGAATTCATGCAAGTATATGATTCATGTTAACAACCATAGGTTGTGGTATTTTATTTTGGATTCATGCAAGTATATGATTCACTATTATGCCAATATGATGTACATACTTTTATGATCACTTTTAAAGCGTAATTGGATTCGACTAAGTACTATGGTTTATGTTGGAATTGGAAAATCATACTTCTGTATTAGAGACAAAAGTAAACATTTTATGAACATGACTAAACTATGTTTGTTGTTATGCCTAGTTGAAACCATGCTTTAGGCCTATGTTGTTATAAAAATCATATGGTGATATATGCAACACTAAGTTAGATTTACATTCCAATTGCAATTTTACATGAATGGATTAAAAACCATAATTCATGTTTAGGTATGTTTATGCTATGATTATAAGAATAGAATGATTCATGTTTAAGTATGTGTATGCCATGATTATATGCTATTACCATGCAAGTTCACATATGCCTAATTCTTATTAATTGGATCGTTATGTTGCAAGTTCATGCGCTCAAACTCCCCTTTTTATGTCACTTAGAATATTTAAACACCATGTTATATGCCTCCCCTTTTTCATGTGGCTAAGTTGGGTTTAAATGTTAAACCCAACATATGTTATATTTTAGTGAACGTATAAAACGGGGGTAATGACGATGGGGTTAAAACATAGAACATATGTGTTGGCATGTTTGACGCATGCCAACAACCATGAAAAACAATTAAGTGGCATAAATAAATTTTACCCAATAAAGATGAATTTGAATAATGGGCCGCAAATATTTACATATGAAAAGGAAAGAGACAAAATATGTAAAGGTAGAAAATACGATGTGTTTAACCCGAGGTTGGATTGAGTTGTGATGTAAACCTGCCCGGAACCGTCCGGCTGTCCGGTAGTCACAACAGTACCTATCCAATGTGGGTGGTTAAACACGGAGCCCAATAAGGACCCTAGGTTAGACTGAGTTGTGGCGTAAGACTACCCTGACCCAACCGGCAATAGGCAGCCACAACAATACCTATCTAATGTGAGAGGTCAAGGCTTTAATAAGACAATTAAGGCTGAGTCAGGATTGATAGGATTAAGTAAATTAAATTAATACTTAATCAGAATGGAACATGCTAAACTATGCAGACTGATTGGGGGTTAGGTTTACAAAACACTTAAACAACTTAGCATGTTGGCTAGAAATAGAAAACCTAGTAGCGGGGGACCCTTTTCAGCAGTAACCCTACAAGGTGTATCAGGATACCGTGAACTAGACAGGGTGGGGTACGATTACTGGGCTGACTGTAAGAGGTCAAATTGACGGCGGTGGTGCAACAGTGTAGGTTCTAACGGGGTGCGGGCGTGCACACACTCCGGCGTAGAAAAATAAGGCACTGGGCACCAGTAGCATACCTGTGCATTCTAGGATTGTGTCGGGCCGCTACCATGGGACTTGATACACCCCATGGTGGAACCAGCATAGGTAACTACAAAATCGGGAGCCGTAAGACACATGTAACTATGCGAGTAGGAGCCGATCATTAGAAACGAATCACTTCACCCTGATTATGGGGTGCCTGTTGGGAACCAGTTTATATGGATGCAGAGATTAATATGGGGTACGATAGTATATTCGACTCTAGACAACTTAACTTAGTTTATGGTGCTTTCCCATTTTCAGTTTACACTTATCATACCCAGTTCTTTATTCATAGACTGAATAGTCCTAGACTTACTCAGGCTTTATGTCTGACTCTACTTTTCTTTCGTCTTCTTTTCTTTCGTCCCCCCCCCACAGGTCCACAGGGAGGGAATACCGCAGCTTGACCAGCTTTCACATCCAGCTTGAAGAGAAAGAATGTATTGCTTGGATCTTTTTCGTTTTGGACTATGGCTTTGATCAGCAATTATGGGACTTATGCAGTCTATTTATGTTTTATTTATGCTTCTTTAAATAATGTAATCAAGACAGTTATGAAGATGTTATGTTTTTTTTGGAAGTATTGTAAGACAAATTATGACATGGTTTGTGTAACACGTATTTTGTTGAAATAAAAGTTTTTGTTGTTTTCCGCTGTTCAAAAATATGTGTTCTTATATCTGTCTTGTATATCTGTGACTTATACTTATAAACCTCCACCAAAATTAGGGCATTCCATTTGAGAGTGACCCTAACGGAGGTGGGGTGTTTCACAATGACTTGAGCATTGCTCGGCCTTCCATCCATTCGAGCGAAGAATTGGTTGATCATTTCCTGTTGTTTCTGGAGGAGATCATCTTGCCGTGCCATCTGATCACTCAGTTCAGTGAGAACTCCGTCCATCTCGTCTCTGGTCAGTATGCAGAAGGATCTCCATGAGAGGAAGCTTCCTGGCTTGCCTCGTTCCTTGTGTCTTCAGCATCAGCATCATCAGCATGAGCGGAAGTTCCAGTCTTCTTCCTTTTGATTGCCATTTATCCAATAGCCAAAAAATCCAAGCAAAAGTTGAAGTTGTCGTGTGCCCCCCTTCCTGGCGCGCCAAAATGTTAGACCAAAATCTGGGCTTAACACCCAAATGCAGGTCACAGATCACAAAATGCAGAAAAAAAGTAAATAAAGAGGAGACACACGAAGTTTTTATAGTGGTTCGGCTCAAACCAAGCCTACGTCCACTTTATCTCTTCTTAAATCCTAAGAAGTTACAAGTACAATTCTCTCGGTTTATACACGAAATCCTTGTGTTTACAATGAAAAGGGGTAAGAAATCATAAGATTATACACGAAATCCTCATGTTATGATGTGGAATTTGGCTCCTTTGCTGCTGAAATTGCTTTGCAGAGAGCAATGGTGGAATCTCTGAGGAGTTAAAGCCAAAAGATCCTTGAAAATGCCTTCAAATGGTGTATTTATAGCTGTAGGAGAGTTTCTGGGAGGACCGGTTCGTGGTGGGGTACGTGGAACCCGATCCGGGAAAGTAGGAGCAGGAGTAGCCTTAAGAATAGGTCAAAACAATGCGCATATCTGCAGGTCTGGAGATCGTGTGACGATCCCAAAATCCGAGGGGCGGTATTAAGGATAATCATTAGGAAATAACACATTAATCATCATAGCAGAGTACAGATAATAGCAGAAACAATAATTAAAATAAATTTTACATGGATATGACAGCGGAATCACAACATGTAGGAATATCAGAATAGCATAACATGGGATATACTTAGTAAAAAGAAAGGGAAGTGATCAGTCATCATCGCCAGAGGCGGAATACATACATGCCGTGACATAATAAGAGTATCAGTCTACATCGCCGAAGGCGGAATACATATACATATAGTGAGAAATGCGGAAAGTAAATCAGTCTCCATCGCTAGTGGCGGAATCATAATATAAATACAGTAATGGCGGAAAATATCTAAGTCATCTCTATGGGGTCAGCCTCGCCATGAGCCAAAAGTGCATGCTGTGCAGCAGTGCAGAACCAAAAAACCACCTGTCACCTGTGTACTAGGCTGCCCGTGTGAAAATAAGGGCACCCGCGTTTGCAAAGTGAAACAAACAACGAGTCAGTCATGGGGACTGGTATGAGGAATCTATTTATCAGTTAAACAACAGTAATAGCAAATCATAGGACCACGCCACTTTCGTGGAACGGGTTTACTCCAGTGATTGCTAGTGCATTTAAAATAAAGTAAATTCTTTTAAAACAATCGCAATGCTTTTAGAAAGAATGAAGCCAGTATAAGACTCAGGTCCCATCATACAATGCAACGCAAGCCGGAGGATAGAGTTTTACCTTATAAGGGCCAAATATGCTTGATACGTATAAAGCAAAGTCATTTGATATTATTACTAGTGCATATCTGTTTCAAAAACGAATAGCATCATAAATATCAATCATAGGCGGCATAGCTACCATCTACTATGTCTCCATACTAGTTCTACAATCAAATCCGAACTGTGACGATCCCAAAATCCGAGGGGCGGTATTAAGGATAATCATTAGGAAATAACACATTAATCATCATAGCAGAGTACAATAATAGCAGAAACAATAATTAAAATAAATTTTACATGGATATGACAACGGAATCACAACATGTAGGAATATCAGAATAGCATAACGTGGGATATACTTAGTAAAAAGAAAGGGAAGTGATCAGTCATCATCGCCAGAGGCGGAATACATACATGCCGTGACATAATAAGAGTATCAGTCTACATCGCCGAAGGCGGAATACATATACATATAGTGAGAAATGCGGAAAGTAAATCAGTCTCCATCGCCAGTGGCGGAATCATAATATAAATACAGTAATGGCGGAAAATATCTAAGTCATCTCTATGGGGTCAGCCTCGCCATGAGCCAAAAGTGCATGCTGTGCAGCAGTGCAGAACCAAAAAACCACCTGTCACCTGTGTACTAGGCTGCCCGTGTGAAAATAAGGGCACCCGCGTTTGCAAAGTGAAACAAACAACGAGTCAGTCATGGGGACTGGTATGAGGAATCTATTTATCAGTTAAACAACAGTAATAGCAAATCATAGGACCACGCCACTTTCGTGGAACGGGTTTACTCCAGTGATTGCTAGTGCATTTAAAATAAAGTAAATTCTTTTAAAACAATCGCAATGCTTTTAGAAAGAATGAAGCCAGTATAAGACTCAGGTCCCATCATACAATGCAACGCAAGCCGGAGGATAGAGTTTTACCTTATAAGGGCCAAATATGCTTGATACGTATAAAGCAAAGTCATTTGATATTATTACTAGTGCATATCTGTTTCAAAAACGAATAGCATCATAAATATCAATCATAGGCGGCATAGCTACCATCTACTATGTCTCCATACTAGTTCTACAATCAAATCCGTTATCTCGTATTGGAAATTGGATTTCTATCATGAGTCGAGGCAAGGGGCAAGCTCCTCTCCGCTTCGAGACATTCTAGCAAATGCCTCGGGACTACACACTCTGGGTAACCCCTGGATGCGGTTGGGCCGGTCCTCACTTACGTTAGAGGATTAATTATGCCTGAACACACGTTTCCCGGTCCTTACAGATCTATAATCGAGGCGCCTCGCATTCCAACAACCACAAAGGTGAAAAGTAGATATATATGTCAGGGCTGGTAAGTCACTGACACCACCATAGCTAGAAAGAAACGTCGTGCTCTCCCAGCGGTCCGTATCCCGTTTTTAACTCATACCGGGGTGTGAGGTTCGCGAATCTACGAAATACACAAAGCTAGGCCACGTAGACCTTGCTTTGATCATCATCCACAAGACTTTGCTTTGCAACAGAAGCCTTGATCACAGCATCTTGGCATGCCACATAGGCAGTCCACTCCATACGATTGATTTCCATCGATATATAACCTCTAAGCTCGTACGTCTCAGAGAAGGGCGTTAAGCAAAAGAATAAATTCTCCGCCGCCAAACAGATATATATTTAACAGAGATCAATTAGTATAGAACAAAATCCAATGTCAGACACACAGTCCATTTACAAGTCCGTCCTGGGTCTGAACGAAACCGGAGGCGTCAAATTCCTCGTATATCCGTCCAATCAACATATACGTTCAGACGGCTACTACTTCCGTCCCTTTCCGGTAGCTACTCCAGTTAGGAACCTCAGTAGCGCCCATCCAACCAATACGAAGATCGTCGGTCTTGAATCGTCTTTGCATTTTCCAATTCGAATCGCTCGATAAATTATTTGAAATGAGGGTTAGCTCGGCCTTTTCAAATAATTCACGTCATTAGAATTTAAATCGATTCTTTATGTGGTTATATTATTCGACATCCATCTTTCAGTTATTTAGTGTTATTTTCATGTCATACACATACAACCATCAAATATCAAACAATTCAAGCCCAATTGGTTTATTTGCAACCCATGTTGCTTAAGATATTTTATAACGATTTTTCGCCATTTTTATTTATTTAAAAATGGCCATATTTAATTAAACGACGTTTCAGGTCGTTTCGTGGCACTGGCGCTGTTTTTCCCTAAATTTGTTTTACACATATCGGAAAATCTAACCGTTGGATTTCTACAAAGTCTATATCAGTGGGAAGGTATTTCCAAAGCGAACCCAACGGTTCCGGTTTCGTGAGAATCCGACGGTCGGATCTTCCACACTGGTCGTTTGAAGTTACGGTTTCAAAATTCGAACTGCAGCGTCGTTATTCGATTAAATTTAATTATATTTATATTTATATATAAATATAAACGATTCTGGCGCTGTTTTTCTTCAGATTTGAATTAAACATTCCGGACAATCCAACCGTTGGATTTTTACAAGGTTGGTGCCGTTGGAAAGGTATTTCCAAGGCGAACTCAGCGGTTGCAGTTTCGGAAAGATCCGATGGTCGGATTTCTCGTACCAATCGTTTCAAATTACGATTCCGAAACGCGAACTGCACGGCCTCTATTCCTTTTAATTATATTTATATTTATATATATAAATATAGTTCATTCCATAGTTTCAACTATAGTTCATTTTATATTTTCAACTTCGTTTTCACTTCAAATATTTCACTAACGCCTTAATATTTCGAAAAATTTCGCCATAACCTCCTTTGTACGGGGATGGGTTTGGAAATTTATTGGGCCGTATTAGGTACCCAATAAATCCTAAAAAGCATTCACATATTTTTAGTGATATATTTTGGTGTTTACGGGGGAGCATGTACTGATAATCACTCCAGAGAATAAATTCCCGTCACCCCTTTTCCGTGTGGAAATAAATAGTCCATGTGCCGTATCTAATAACTAGAGCGACGTGATTATTGTCAACTACAGACCCGTGTGGGGTTTTTATTAATCTGGCAATTTATCATTATAATCTATATAGTCCATATCAGTCATCAGTTCAACCTGTAGTACTTAGTCATCGCCATACAAGCCTCTTGCTTGTATGGTAAATCTTCCACCTCGTCACACAAGCTCCAATTGCTTATGTGGAATATGATGAAGTATGCCTATCATCAAGAAGTATGCCATGTAGTGTAGTTCAAAATTAATTGTTACTATCCTATGGCGTTGTTTATTATTTCACACAGAAAAACCAGCACTCCGCATCCAATGGCATTCACAGGAGTTGATATATAAATAAAATTGCGCAGCCAACTCATCAAGGTTTACCTATTTGTCGGGCACGCAAATAATTTCTTTACTCAACAGCTAATCCATTTTTCCTGTTCAACACATGTATATATATGCAGAACAAGCTAATAATAATATTTCTAGCAAACTATTATTTATTTCAACACGTGTGTATTTTTGACTAAGCGTATATATGATAAAAGGAATATTTTTATCATCAAAAATATTTATTCGACACTAGTGTATTTTTAACTAAGCGTATATATGATAAAAGGAATATTTTTATCATCAAAAATATTTATTCGACACTAGTGTATTTTTAACTAAGCGTATATATGATAAAAGGAATATTTTTATCATCAAAAATATTTATTCGACACTAGTGTATTTTTAACTAAGCGTATATATGATAAAAGGAATATTTTTATCATCAAAAATATTTATTCGACACTAGTGTATTTTTAACTAAGTGTATATATGATAAAAGGAATATTTTTATCATCAAAAATATTTATTCGACACTAGTGTATTTTTAACACTTCTTATTCACTATAAAAATATAGTTTTCATTGTCGATTCATTTTATTTTTAGACGACGATAACATTCAACACATGGATTTCAATTCGACGAACAAATTGCAATTCAACACATGAATATTCTATATCGTTTGTTTATATATAAAAATGTGATTTTTATCGCTAAAGCCATTTGTTTAAATTCAAATAATATTCAACACATGAATTTCAACTCAACGAACGAATTGCAACTCAACACATGAATATTTGATATAGTTTGTATATATATAAAAATGTGATTTTTATCGCTAAAGCCATTTGTTTAAATTCAAATAATATTCAACACATGAATTTCAACTCAACGAACGAATTGCAACTCAACACATGAATATTCGATATAGTTTGTATATATATAAAAATGTGATTTTTATCGCTAAAGCCATTTGTTTAAATTCAAATAATATTCAACACATGAATTTCAACTCAACGAATGAATTGCAACTCAACACATGAATATTCGATATAGTTTGTATATATATAAAAATGTGATTTTTATCGCTAAAGCCATTTGTTTAAATTCAAATAATATTCAACACATGAATTTCAACTCAACGAATGAATTGCAACTCAACACATGAATATTCGATATAGTTTGTATATATATAAAAATGTGATTTTTATCGCTAAAGCCATTTGTTTAAATTCAAATAATATTCAACACATGAATTTCAACTCAACGAATGAATTGCAACTCAACACATGAATATTCGATATAGTTTGTATATATATATAAAAATGTGATTTTTATCGCTAAAGCCATTTGTTTAAATTCAAATAATATTCAACACATGAATTTCAACTCAACGAATGAATTGCAACTCAACACATGAATATTCGATATAGTTTGTATATATATAAAAATGTGATTTTTATCGCTAAAGCCATTTGTTTAAATTCAAATAATATTCAACACATGAATTTCAACTCAACGAATGAATTGCAACTCAACACATGAATATTCGATATAGTTTGTATATATATAAAAATGTGATTTTTATCGCTAAAGCCATTTGTTTAAATTCAAATAATATTCAACACATGAATTTCAACTCAACGAATGAATTGCAACTCAACACATGAATATTCGATATAGTTTGTATATAGTTTCAATGAATGGAAATTATTCTAACACATAAATATTTCAGAAAATTTCGGCAGCATAACGGCAGGGTAGTTAAAACCGGGACCGTCCCTAGTACGGCTCCTCGCTCTACCTTAAAACCTCGCGGTTTTTGACAATGGGGATCATGCATCTAGTTCGCACGCAGGCGGCATGTTTTATTTCCAATTCCACAATCCTATTCTATTTTGTTTCAACCACAAGGGTATTTTTCAACCATAAAGGTATTTTTCAACCACAAAGGTATTTTTCAACCACAAAGGTATTTTTCAACCACAAAGGTATTTTTCAACCATAAAGGTATTTTTCAACCACAAAGGTATTTTTCAACCATAAAGGTATTTTTCAACCATAAAGGTATTTTTCAACCATAATATCAACCACAAACAATTATTTCCAACCATTCGTCATACCCTATAACATCACGTCAAACACAAGCAATAAATATCGTCCATGGTTTGTGGACGAGGGGAGTGTATATATATATATATATATAATATAATAATTCACTTGCATTTCATCACAATTTAAAGCATATATGTTTCAAACAACGCTTGTATACTTTATACATTGCTAATATAACTTATACAACACATGTACATGAAGTATACAATGCGTATATAATTTACACTTCGCTTATATAATTTATACAACGCGATTACATTCACACAAATAGTTTAGATTCCTCACATTGGTTCTTGCGGTGCTAAAAATCGTAGGAAGGTCAGAAAAATCCGCGGCTTCTTCTAGAATGTAGAGAGCCTCCTTGCGGTCACGGTGTCTCCTGTTTCATCGAATTTCGTTAACATAGCAAAAAGATATGATTTTTTACAAGTTTGCAACGCTTTAAAGTGTAAAAATCAGTTTCAGCCGTATACCCCCTTTTGATTTCGAAACTAGGGTTGAATCTTTCGGCAAATCTACGAAGCTTTAGGACGAACGGCCAGCGCTACGTCGAAGAGAAAGGAGAGAGCTTCCCGATGACACCTGAGATGGCCAACTCGACGCCTCCTGAAGGGCGCGGCGGCGACGCAAAGGTCGGAGCTTCCCGACTTGATATCTCTCCCAATACTCAATGATAATTCGTGAAATTACTATGGATTTGAAGATCTCTGAACGCTCTTCAAATTGGAACTGGGTTTGCTTGATTTCGTTGAGTGGATGCGGAGAAATTGAAGAGAGAAGATTCGGAAGTGTTTTCCGCGTCGCGACAGAAATTTTCGATGAAGACGATGAATTCTGATTGGCCCAGCCCTTTTTATTTTAATTTTTAATTTATTTAATTCCAAAAATACCCCTTCTACAAACGACCTCTAATTCACACCCAACGACTGTCGCCCCTAGCTAAATACCCCCATTCCGAACACAATGGGATATGTTTCGCTGGCCATTTCGACTGTTACAGTCAGTTATTTTTCAAATTAAAATATAAAACATTCGATATTTAATTTAAACGTACATTTCAATTTGTCAGGGCCACAAACTGAATCGAAAAATTCCAGAAAAATAAATCTAGCTTTGTTTTGACGATACGGTCCTAATAAAACCAGTTTCGTCGAATTCTGAGCTCGTTTGCAAAACGGCCATTTTTAGGTCGACCCATTTTAACAGAATTTGACCAAACACGTTATCTTTTGCCCCGCTCACATACTAGCTTCAAAAATTATGAAATTTGAAACTTAGCAATAATTTGACATCCCGGACCCAACAAAAGTGGTTTCGTTGAATTCCGAGGTCGTATGCAAAATCTCAATTTTCCAGGGCTATATATACTATATAGCGACCTTTCTGAAAGTTCATTTGGCCATAACTTTTGATTTCCGTTATGAAATTTCGATTTTTCAGATTCGTTAGAAAGGTATTGATAAACAGATTTAAATATTTTCAGTTTTGTTAAAATCTGTTATATTTTCCACCGGTACAGTCAGACAAAGTTTGTATTCAAAATTTCAAACTGCCATATTACACACAATTCTATATTTTATTGAAATATGCTATTTCAATCATTCAAATTTCCTGGTAATAACCTAATTAAAAATTTTAAACTGGTTCACATTTTCCGGGTTATTACAGATCGGTTCGTGGTCATGGGTCGGATCGTGATATGGCTATCACGATCCGGGTCTGGTTGCGAGCTGGAGTGAAGTGTTGGCGATCGGGTCGTGGTCTACATGTGCTCCACGAGTCGGGGTGCTTCACGAGACGAGGTGCTTCACAAGACGAGGTGCTTCACGAGACGAGGTGCATCACGAGCCGAGGGGGGCAATCCAAGGGTGCATGAGCCATACTCCGATCGTGTGACGCTTTGTTGCATTATCCAGGAAATTGCCAGATTACACCAGTTTATGGAAACATGCATAACTTTCGAACCGTAAGTCCGATTGAGCCAAACCAAAGCTCAAATTGAAGCTAATTCAGAGATCTACAAGTGTTATGGAGCTTAGATTTGTAGTCACTGTTTTTGGGCCCAAAAAAGGTCATCTGATAGGAGTTTCGGGCCTTTCTTTGTTCGTGATGCGACTTTGACCAAATCGTTGTCTGTCTTTTGACGATGTTCTCCATATCCAAGCGCGATGTTATCCAGATATTCAGTGTGACAGCTTTTACCAAAAAGTGTGTCAACACAAGCCATACATCTCTCTTTCGCTTCCCTTGTTTTGAAACTCTTCTTTTTTCTTTTCAGCATGTCTGGAGCATCTGAGATACCAGAGGGTGTTCATGTACCCGGTTGGTTTCGTCAATATCTCGAGGCTAGGGCCGCTGCCGCGGGTCCGGCCGACGTTCCTCCTCCCCCAGCTCCAGTCATTCCTTCGTGTGTAGATGCTTTCTCCAAGATATGTAAAGACTTTCGTTTGATGGGTGGAAACCCTTTTAGTGGGTATAAAACATTCGTTGAAGCTAGAATTTGGTTGAAAGATGTGGAGGATCTGTTTGGCATTTTCGATTTGGACGATTGTAGGAAGGTCCGATTGGCTGCTTGGTTGATGAAGGACGAAGCTTCATTTTGGGGGGAGGTTACTAATGGAGAGCGTGCTGTAGAGACGTGGGCATATTTTAGGGGAAGGTTTGAGTTGAAATTCCTTTCTCAAGCTGAGGAGAGTATGTACATGGAGAGGTTCTTGACATTGAAGCAGAAAAATTTGACCGTGAAGGAATATGTGACCGAATTTAATAAGTTGGCGAGATTTGGGCTAGAGTTGGTGAATACGCCTCACAAGAAGGCCTTGAGGTTTGCAAAGGGCCTAAATGAACCGTTTCACAGTTTGGCTATGTCCCACATTCCAATGGGGGCTACGTATGAAAAGCTTGTTGATATGGCATACATGCAAGAAGAAGAGAAGGGTGTAAGTACTTTTAGGCCGCAAGATAAGAAGGAGGATCCAAAGAAAGCCCAACAACAAAAGAAAGGTGGTAAAGAAAAGAGGAAGTGTCACAACTGTGGGATACTCGGCCATTTGAAGAAAGACTGTAGGAAGAAGAAGAAGAAGAAGTTCGCTTGTTATCATTGTGGTGATACAGGTCATGCTGTGAAGGACTGTCCTAAGAAGCAAGGGCAGAGGGCAGGTTCTACTTCGAGAGGGCAGGTTCATGCTCTCATGGCTCCGGGACAGGAAGAAGGTAGAAAAATTTCTGTCGAAAGTTTGATTTTCTTGTTTGATCATCATGTCCGTACTTTATTCGATTATGGCGCATCACATTCGTTTATCTCTACATCATTAGTTGGAACACCGCACTTAAATACTAGTCTCGTTATGGATCCCATTGTAGTCTCAAATCCTATTGGTGGGTCGGCTCATTTATCATGGTTTGTAGGGATTTGAGATTGTCTATCTTAGGCGTTGGTTTTGAATGTAATGCTTTTGTGCTTGTTTTCATGGGCTATGGGTTGATTCTAGGGATGGATTAGCTAGCCAGATATGGTGCCATCCTAGATTGTGAACGAAGGGTAGTAAAATTGTTGACTCGTAGTGGAAAGACCCTTGATATTTCTTGTGACCCTAGAGGATCGGTGATGCTTAGTTATCTTGAGTCACTTGATGCATCCAATGATGATTTACATTCTGTTCGTATAGTCCGTGAATATGTTGATGTCTTCGATGAGGTGAGGGGTCTACCTCCAAAACGTGAGATAGACTTTCATATTTATCTTGTAGAAAATGAAAAACCAGTATCTCTGCCAGTACGCCACATGGCTCCTCGTGAGAGGAGGGAGCTTAATAAGCAAGTAGGGGAGTTGCTTGAGAAGGGATTCATAATACGTAGTATATCAGAGTGGGGTGCTCCAGTAGTATTTTCCACGAAGGCGGATGGGTCCCTTAGACTTTGTGTGGACTATAGAGAACTTAATAAGCTTACTAAGAAGAATAGGCACCCACTGCCGAAGATTGACGATCTCTTCAATCAGTTAGTTGGCGCCTTAGTGTCTTCGCAGTTGGACTTAGCCACTGGTTTCTATCAGTTGAGAGTGGCTGAGGATAACATAGACAAGACTACCTTTAGGACTGCGGACGGTTTCTATGAGTGGCTTGTAATGCCCTTCGGTTTGACAAACGCCCCCGCATACTTTGTTGACTTGATGAGTAGGTGTTTAGGGAGTACCTTAATAAATTCGTGGTGGTCTTTGTGGATGACATCTTGATCTTTTCTAAGAGCGAGGAAGAGCATGCCCTACATCTTAGGGAAGTGTTGGAGACCCTTCGAGCGCATAACCTTAAAGCTAATTTTCTAAATGTCACTTTTGGAGGAAGGAAGTGCGATTCTTAGGGCACGTGGTTTTCAAAGAAGGGATAGCTATGGATCCCGCGAAGGTGGTGGCCATCCAAGATTGGAAGGTCCCAAAAAATGCTACCGAGGTAAGGAGTTTCTTGGGGTTGGCAGGCTACTATAGGAAGTTTATCAAGGACTTCGCAAAGATATCAACCCCATTGACACGCTTAACGAAGAAGAACCTAGTTTTCACGTAGAACGTAGATTGTGATGATGCGTTCCAACGTTTAAAGAGAGCTTTAACCACAGCCCCAGTCTTAGTGTTGCCAGATGGGAGTAAGCCATTTACCATTTATACCGGTGCTTGTGGGACAGGACTAGGCGCAGTCTTGATGCAAGAGGGGAGGGTAATAGCCTATGGAGGAAGGCAGTTGAGAGTGCATGAGAGAAATTACCCTACACATGACCTAGAGTTGGCCGTTATTATTTTCACGCTTAAGTCTTGGCGCCATTATCTTCTTGGCGAGAAATTCAAATTGTTCATAGACAACAAATCGCTAAAATACTTGTTCTCTCTGAAGGACTTGAACTTAAGGCAACAAAGGTGGATGGAATTCTCAGCGTCCTACAATTTCGAGATAGCATATACCCCTGGCAAGGGTAACGAGGTGGCAGATGCCTTAAGTAGGAAAAGGTTGTCCTTGAGTCCGTTGTTTGTTGAGCGACAAAGCTTAGAGTTCATCTCTATGTTTGACTTTAGACCTTCTATTGACTTTGTACCCGGTTTGCTAGCATCCTTAGAGGTCAGACCTACGCTTCTGGGATGGATTGGTGAGGCACAGCGAGATGACCCACAATTGGTTGAGTTGGTAGAGAAGCTCATAAGGGGGGAGTCATTGAGCCATCTCATTAGGTATACCCTAGATGATAAGGGTTGGTTACGTAGGGACGGTAGACTTTGTGTACCACAAGACGAGAACTTGAGGAAGACCATTCTTGATGATGCACATCGTTCGAAGATCACCATTCATCCCGGCGGGGACAAGATGTACATGGACATGAGACGAGTTTACTTTTGGGCCGGTATGAAGGAGGATGTGGCCGAGTTTGTCGCTATATGCTTGGTGTGCCAACAAGTAAAAGCAGAGCAAAAGAAGCCTGGTGGGTTGCTTCACCCATTGGAGGTCCCACAATGGAAGTGGGAGAGTGTCTCGATGGACTTTGTTGATGGGTTACCGAAATCGAGGAAGGGTAATACGGGGATTTGGGTCATGGCAGACAGACTTATTAAGAGCGCCCATTTCATTCTAGTGAAGAGTAAGAGGATGCTCCATGGTTAGCCTCCGTATACATTCGAGAGATAGTTCGTTTGCACGGTGTTCCTTTTAGCATAGTGAGTGATCGCGATCCTATCTTTACTAGCGAGTTTTGGAAGAGCTTGCAAGAGGCGGTAGGGACTCGGTTATGTTTGAGCACCGCATATCATCATTAGACTGACGGCCAGACTGAGAGGGTGAATCGTATTCTAGAGGACCTTTTGAGGCTATGTGTTTTAGACTTCGGAGATACATGGGAGGAGCATCTTCCTTTGGTGGAGTTCGCATATAATAATAGTTTTCAGTCTAGCATTGGCATGGCACCTTTCGAGGCTCGTTATGGAAGGCCTTGTCGTCCACCTACATGTTGGTGGGAATCTACGAATAAGAACTTACTTGGGCCCGATATGATTAGAGAGACTTCAGAAAAGATCGATTTGATTCGAAGGAGGTTGAAGATGGCGCAAGATAGGCAGAAATCGTATGCAGACAAGAGGAGGATAGATCTTGAATTTGATATTGGGGACATGGTCTTTATCAAGGTGTCTCCATTACGGAATGTTGTTCGCTTTGGGTCCGTTGGGAAGTTAGCACCAAGGTTTGTAGGGTCATTTCCTATTAAGGAGAGGATTTGACAGATGGCGTATAGAGTGGAGTTGCCCGAGAGACTTAGTGTTGTACACGACGTATTCCATGTATCACATTTGAGGAAGTGCTTGCATGAGACCGCGGAAGTGGTAGAGCCGAGCTTGCTTAGAGAGGTGGAGATAGAGCGTGATGCGACGATTTGATGAGCTCCTACATGCATTCTTGGGTCGGAGATTAAGAAGTTGAGGAATCGAGAGGTCAAGCTAGTCAAAGTGCGATGGGGAGATGATGAGAGCGACGCTACTTGGGAGACGGAAGAGAAAATGCATTCATTGTACCCTTTTCTTTTCGAGGGTATGTCTTTTAATTTCTCCTTTATTGCTTAGCTTGTACTTGTTCTATCTTTAGTATGTCCTCTCGCTAGTATCTTTGACCTTTAGATAGGGTAGTCCTATGGTTGAAATATGTGTTAGAGATATGTTATGTATGGTGGATGCGTGTGGATGCAAGTGTTTGCTAGTGGTTGCTCGTGGATGCATATACACACACTTTAGGCACTAGATTGGCTCAGTCACTTTCATATTTCATATTGCATATAAATGGATGTATTTAGTAAAATAAATGTACATTGACTGTGTGTATCATATGGATGTTGCATTTAAATGAATGGTTGTGCACACATGTAGTAATGATATGTATAGGGTTCTTTGCATATATGATGGATACATGGCACTATCATTATTTGCATTAAGGAGATCGACTGAATCAATGGACCACCTGATTTTACATTAGTATACGAACATATACACACACTATGCATATGTACATGAAAAGAATTAGAAATATTTTAAGGACCATGGTTGCTAGTGGTTGATGGTTGAGTAGATGGATGATTGGATGGTAGGATACGTTCTTCTTGACTTAGAGATTTCGAGGACGAAATCCTTTAAGTAGGGGAGAATGCAACACCCCGAATTTTGAATGATTGAATTAACTAAATTTAAGAACACTAAATTTTTAAAAGAGGAATGAAGGGAAATGGGTTGCGTCATTGCGATCATCTCGGAATTCTGCTTGGGATAAAGTTCGAGTTTACGTAAATCGGACTTCGTATGAGGAAGTTATAGGCCTCGGAAGTTTGAGTAATTAAGCAGAATTAATTAAAGTTAAACCCAGCCAGAAAATTCAAATTCAAATTAGAAATTGCAGATACCCGGGCTGGGCGGGAAAATTCCCGCCCAGGACCCAGGTCGACCAGGGGGTCGACCTAGGGATCGACCTGATCGGATAGGTCGACCAGGGGTCGACCTCCCTAGGTTTTCCAGACCCGAAAATTTGGCTTGGTGATGTGTTTTGACGATTTGGACGGTTCAGGTGGGTTCTAGGGTTAAATCTAAGGCCCTAAATGGTTCTCTACACTTATATATACACCCTAATACCTAACCCTAATTCATAAATATTATCTATGACACCATTATGCTGTCAAACTCTCTCTTAAACCCTAGCCGCCGCCTCTAATCAAATCTCAAGTGTTCATACACAATTCAAATCAAAGTTTAGAGCTTCAACAACAATTAAAGAAGATCAATCAACATCACCGCAATGCTTCTACACCAATTTCATTTCGTTAATCCTTTTCTTAAGCCAAGAAAGGTGAGTACAGTTATTTTCACAAATTTAATGGGATTAAAGTAACATGAAAAAGTTGTAAAAAGGATTCATATATGTTTGTAATGAAAATCTCACCAAGTCTTCACCTTTTTGATTCATGTCATCATATGCCTATGCTTCAATGTAAAGTTCATACCTTTTATCAGTTTATTCATGTGGAATCTATCATTATGCCTCTATGGCAGTTTATATGCCCCTTTATTTCGTGATATTAATTCCAATTTTCTGTGATTTGATTCTCTCTTCTTATCCCTATTCCTTTTATTTTTGGATCTAGGCTACCTTCGAGCCTATGTTAAAAATACGCGCGAATGCGAATACGTGGGAACGATGGGGATATGTGAAATTGGAAATTGTTGGATATTTTGGATAATTGGATAATATGTGAAATTGACATATTTGGGTATGAATTACATGGAATTGATGAAATTGCCTATAATTGAAAATTTGTAATTGAGGATAATTAATATGTAATTAGTGTAACTAGTGACAAGTTGGAATAGGCAAAAAGTGTAAACATGATTATATGTTGAATTGGAAACACATGACATGAAAATTGGGGTTTGGGTGAAATACGATTATTAATAAACATTTGACACGAGGTTAGGCGTAATTGTGGTGTAAGACTGTCCGGAACCGCCCGCCAAATCCAGCTGCCACAATTGGACGTCTATGTGAGAGGTCAAAGGCATGAATTGTAGGCATAACGATGGGTGACACGAGGTTAGACCCGGTTTGTGGCGTAAGACTGCCCGGAACCGCCTGGAAAATCCAGCGGCCACAAAGTGTTCGGTCTAATGTGGGAGGTCATGCACCGTTCGCCATAAGGAATGAATTAAGGAATACTAACCATAATAAGACATGGGTATGGTTAGAGGGTTAAGTGGGGTGACATGTAAATTATGACATGTAAATATGGACTTAACCGAAATAAGATAAGGCATGTAAATTATGACTTGTAAGTATGGACTTAACCGTAGCATGTGTAAGACATGGACATTTAAATTAAAATGGTTAAGTGGGGGAAAAACCTAGTGGGGGCCAAGCATAGGTGGGAGGCTTGTGTCGTATGGGGACCCGTTTCAACCAGTAATCCGTTTGAGTATCTAATTGGGCCCGGTACTAGGCCAGGGTTAGGGCACGCTTACTGGGCTTGAATATAAGAGGTCAAAACATGAGTAGCGGTGGCAACGCAAGTCCAACGGGTCCATGTGCGTGCATGGGTCCGGGCTGGTAGGTAAGACGTTGTTGCATCATGTAGGTATGACCATGCATTTCATGTTGGTACCGGGGTTTCCACTTTGGGGAGTGATACACCCCTACTATGGGGCCAGCACAGGTGCCTACGGGGTTTAGGGAGCCGATCGAATGGGTAGAGTAAGGGTACCTTAGCGGTGGTAGGAGCAAGCCGGCACCTACGATAGCAGCTAGGTACAAGTAAATACCAAGTTTGTCATGTGGGTACAGTTAGTGGGAAGGGATCAACCTTGAGTAAAAGAGACTAGTAGATGTGCGGTGTAATTAAGTAATGTGGTGTAACTTAACAAAAGTGCGGCGTAATGAAATACATGTTTGTTGAGTTGGATAGTCCTTTGGGTGCTAGTCTGATGTTGACGTCGGTCTTCGGGGTTAGTACTTGGAGGGTTGTTCGCTTAGCCAAGGTGTAGGATTGTCTTAGTACTTAGGAATGAAATCATGTTGTCCATCCTTTTTATCTACCTTATCTATGTTACATCCATATCATGATGCCTATTTATGTCTTGATCATTTACCTTACCTATTATTTGTTAAAATTACTGGTCTCGCCAGACTTTATGTATGACCTGTTTGTTTCCACCTCTTTTCTTTCCTCCCCCCCCTCAGGTTTGCAAGGAGGGAATACTACAGATTGGTGCTGATTTCTTTCAGTTGCTTGAAAAGAGTAGATGTATCGCTTTGGACTCTCTCATCTTTATGGCTTTGCTTATGCTCAATGGGGATTTATGCATTTATGTTATTTAAGTATTTTCTTCTTTATGTACTTTGGAGTTTTTGGAAAAGACTATTGATCCTGTTGTAATGGTTTTGGAAACTACTTATGTAAGCTTGTTTTGAGTTATGATGCTATGAAATAAGTTTTATCTTCCGCTGTGTTGTTTTATTTATTTATTCTTGTAATTTATCTGTTCTATACAACAATAACGCTTCATGGACATTGATGCATTCCCTTTGTGAGTGACATTAATGGACATGGGGTAAAATATGGGTTTTGGGTATGTTTGATCCGTTTTGACATATTAAATTGTTGTTTTGGTGTTTGTGGTCAATTCTATATGTTGCTATGACTGTATGGTATGCTTTGTGATTGATTAGAAAAGTTAGAATGGTTGAAAACGTCGTCGTTTGGCGTAAAATAGTCGCTGGAAAAGTTGTAGGAAATGTGCAGGGTTTCGGATCGGATCGGATATGGGACTCGGATCGGATAAGAGAACTGGGCAAGGGGGATTCGATTCGGACTAGAACTTGGCACTAAAGGAGGCTTGGCGAGAAGGAAGGCCATTTGCATAAGAGTTGGAGCTGGGTTCGGATAGGGTGCAAGGAAGGGGTTGCGGATCAGATCAGAGAAGAGGGACTGGAGCAACGGATGGGATCGGTTCGTCGTAACCAAACCGAACCGGATGGAGATGACCACCGAACCGAACCGGACGAAGATGACCACCGAACCGAACAAAGTAAGTGTGACTGGGACAAACCACGGAGGAATGGAGCACTGCGTATACCCTAACCAAATCAAGGCGTGGGCTAGGACCACCGAACTAAACCGGGTTAGGAGTAAACCGAACCAGATGCATACCCTTACTTCTACGCGACGACTCTTCTGAAGACCAACTCCAATTTGACCAAAACCCGAGATGCAAAGGAAGTCCAAATGGGAGGTCATTACTCAGGATCCAAATAGGGATCAACGAAATAACTTCATGAGTTGGACTTTGCTGCGGGACGTGTGCTAAGGAGTTGTCAACGTCCATAGCTTTGATTCACTACGGAAAGACAAGGATTAGGATGTGGATCAGTGCAGTGGGGTAGTTCCTACTCCATGGGGCAGAGTGATCATAGCATGGCTATGAGCCAATGCAGTGGAGTCTTCATGACTTCATGGGGGCAGAGTGGACATAGCAAGGCTAGTGGCTATGGATCAGTGCAGCGGAGTCGCCATGACTCTATGGAGCTGAGTGATCGTAGCAAGGATTTAGGTGATCAAAGCAGTGGATATCGTATGCTTTACGCACTGAGTGAGAGATGTGAGGATGGTTGCTATGCTTGATTGTTTTCCATCATTACGACATGCACACCCCCACCCCTATATCTTTACACCATATGTTAATGTCACCTTAGAGTATTGTAATCTTGTTGTGCTAACTCTTTGGTTGCAGGTCCAGGTTCAGGTATGGTTTAGTATACCTGTTATTGTTCTGTTTTGCTACTTACCGCTCATACCAGACTTTTGTCTGACCCAGAGTTTTATGTCTCTTCTTATTACTCTAGGTGCTCTTAAATGGGTAGACTAGAGATAGGTCGGGTGATTATGCACGAGTAGCTGTGCCGGAGACGAGCAGGAGGCTTCTTTCCTTTCTTTAACGACCGTCCTATGCAAGTTGGACATTGGTACAACACATTTTCATTGGAAATGTTGGCTGGTGCGGGGCGGGTCGTCACATTTGGTATCAGAGCTCCAGGTTGCGTAGTTAACCTGGGGAAAGACACCAGGGAGGGATAGTACGTATTGAGAGCGCGTATTTGTTATATTTTGGTTTTCAAAAGCTATATATACCATTAGTATATTTAAAGATGGAGTTGCACTGCACTGGCACCACTGAAGAGATGGTTAATCGTTTTCCCTTTATAGAGTGAACGATGAGCCGATATACTAGGGGTATTGGTAGAGGAGCTAATAATGGGAATGCTCCTGATATGAGGACGATGTTCATTGACCTCATGAGAGAAATGCTTAGGGATGTTTAGAGGGCAGCTCCTAGTGCTGCAAATGGTGGTGGTGCAGCGGTGCAGGCGCCTAGGGCCGATTTCTCCAACCTATGCAAGGATTACACTAGCCTTGGTGGGAAGACGTTCCACGGAACGGAATCGGATACAGAAGTTAAGGATTGGCTTGATAGCTGTGAGCGCATTTTCGAATATTTGGGTATCGAGGATGCGATGAAGAGAAGGCTAGCATCCTGTCAGCTGCAAGGACCGACTATGAATTGGTGAGATGCTATCAAGGCAGCTACCCCTGAGGACCAAGTTACTTGGGATCAGTTCAAGACCCGCTTTAGCGATAAGTTTATCCCAGGTGCTCAGAAATCAAAATTGTTTAGGAAGTTCTTGGAGCTTAAACAGAATGGTAGGGCAGTCTCGGAGTATATTGCTAAATTCGATACTTTATCGAAGTATGGATTATCCCTTATTGACACTCCCGAGAAGAGAATGAGAGTTTCATAACAGGCTTAGATCAGTACTTGGGGAAAGGCTTATAAACCATATTGATGAGACTTTTGAATCGATTGTTGGAAAAGCATTGAGATTAGAGAGCCTTTATCCTAATCCCAATACTGAAGTCGTTGTTGCATCTGCAGAGGGGCCAAAGCAGCAAGCAAGCAGTGGAGGCAAGAATAATTCTCAGAACAAAAGGAAGTAGAACCAAGCTAAGGATGGTCAGAAAAAAAGTAAGAAAGATGTTGAATGCTTTAGCTATGGTAAGAAGGGCCATTATGCTAAAGAATGTCGAGCAAAGCCAGCGAACAGGAAGTGCTTCAACTGTGGCCAAGTAGGACATCACAAGGATAAGTGTCCGCAACCCCCTAAAGAGAAGCAGATTGTGAAAGCATATGCTCTTAATGTTGTTCCTTCTTCGTCGAATGCCCCAACCGCGGCAGAGAAAGGAAAAAATATCGACATTCAAGGTATGCTTTCTGTTTATGATGTTCCTGTTCGAGTATTGTTTGATACCGGAGCTTCCCGTTCCTTCATATCTAGTGACCTAGTAGACAGGTTGGGATTGGAACCTGAGATAGTCGATAGACCTTTAGCGGTGATGAACCCGATTGGTGGTTAAACTAACCTTAGCATGATTTGTCGTAATGTGGTCTTATCGAGTCATGGATGCATGTTTGTTTGTGATTGCTTTGTTTTGGGCTTTACCGGGTTTGGCATTATTTTGGGAGTCGATTGGCTCCAAAGGTACAGGGTGGATGTAGACTGTGAGGGGTTTTTGGTGACAGTTAGAGCGGATGATCAGCGGAGGGTAGTGTTTGGTAGTCTACCTAGTGATGGGGTAATGGCTAGTTTTCTAAATTCCCTCGACATCCCGCATGATGAGTTGTCAGATGTGCCCGTGGCTAGCCAATATCCGGACGTCTTCGAGGAAGTGACAGGACTTCCACCACACCGAGAGATTGAGTTCTGTATTGATTTAGTGAAAGATGCCAGACCTATAGTGATGTCACTTTGTCATATGGCACCACGGGAGCAGCGAGAGCTCGGGGTGCAAGTAAGCGATCTTTTGAAGAAGGAATTTATCAGAAAAGTGTTTCTGAGTGGGGAGCACTAGTTGTGTTAGCTACCAAGGCAGATGGTTCCCTTCGATTATGTGTGGATTACCGCGAGTTGAATAAGGTGACGAGGAAGAATAAGTATCCTCTACCGCGGATAGATGATTTGTTTGATCAGTTGAGTTGCGCGAGAGTGTTCTCCCAATTGGATCTCTCGACAGGTTTTCATCAACTTAGGGTGGAAGCTAAGAGTATAGCTAAAACGGCCTTTCGGACGTCGTCTGGATTCTATGAGTGGTTGGTCATGCCATTCGGGTTGACTAATGCACCAGCATATTTTGTGGATCTTATGAACAGAGTATTCCAAGATCAATTGAATAAGTTTGTTCTTGTGTTTGTAGAAGATATCTTGGTTTATTCGAGGACAGAGGAAGAACACAGGAACATCTGAGGATAGTGATGAGGTGTTGAGAAAACATCAATTGAAAGCAAAGTTCTCTAAGTGTTACTTCTGGAGGAGGGAAGTGAGATTCTTGGGCCATGTTGTTTCAGAGAATAGTATTGCCGTGGACCCTGCGAAGGTGGCTACGGTACAAGATTGGTTTACACCCAAGAATGCAACAGACATAAGAAGCTTCTTGGGGTTAGCTGGGTATTATCGTAAGTTTATCCAAGACATCTCCAAGATAGCAGCACCGTTGACTCAGTTGACCAAGAAGAATCAAGCTTTCGTCTAGGGCAAAAAGCACGAGGATGCATTCAAGAGTCTAAAGGAAAAGTTGACGTATGCACCAGTGCTAGTCATTCCTAAAGGGAATGAAGAGATGACAGTATACACGGATGCATGTGGTACCGGACTAGGTGTTTTATTGATGCAAGGAGGTAGGGTTGTAGCTTATGCAATTCAATAACTGAAACCGCATGAGAAAAAACATCCTACCCATGATTTGGAATTGGCAGCGATAGTATTCGCGTTGAAGATGTGGAGAAATTATCTTTTGGGAGAAAGATTCGAGTTGTTTACTGATCATAAATCGTTAAAGTATCTTTTCTCTCAGATGGATCTAAATCTTCGACAGCAGAGATGGTTAGAATTCTTGGCTTCCTACGATTTTGATATCCCATATACACCAGGAAAGGGCAATGCGGTAGCTGATGCATTGAGTAGAAGACATGCCAGTTTAGGGGCTATGTTTCTAGAATGGAAGCAACTGGAAGTACAATGTTGGGTATGATTTCAGGCCAAAAGTGTGAATTGGATCCAGAAATGTTAGCAAGTTTGATGGTCAGACCCACTTTGATTGAGCGGATTGGTTCCAGACAGAAGGACGATCCTAACCTATTGGAAATCATCTCCAAGTTAGAGATGGGTATCGATGAGGAGATGAGCAAGTATGGGCTTGATCGAGATGGATGGCTTAGAAAGAATGGGAAGTTAGTTGTACCCAATGTGAATGGATTGAGAGATGAAGTGCTAAGATAATGTCATCACTCGAAACTAACTATACACCCCGGTGGTAACAAAATGTATCGAGACATGAAGCAAACCTACTACTGGGAAGGGATGAAAAGAGACGTTGGGACGTTTATATCCAAATGCATGAACTGCCAGTTAGTTAAAGCTGAGCAATAGAAGCCTAGCGATTTTTTGCAACCATTAGAAGTTCCAGAATGGAAATGGGAACAAGTCTCAATGGATTTCATTGATGGGTTACCAAAGACTAGATTGGGCCATGATAGCATTTGGGTGATTGTGGACCGTTTGAACAAGAGTGCAAGGTTTATACCTATCAAGTCGAATAGAACGACAGCTAAGTTAGCGGAACTATATATGAAGTGGGTAGTGAGATTTCATGGAGTACCTAAGAGCATTGTAAGTGACCGAGACCCGTTGTTTACTAGTGGGTTTTGGAAGATCTTACAAGAGGTTCTAGGGTCAGAATTATGTCTCAGTACCGCGTATCATCCTCAAACTGATGATCAAACAAAGAGGACAAATTGTATATTAGAAGATCTCTTGAAAGCTTGCATACTGGATTTTGGTGGACCATGGGATGACCATTTGCATCTAGTAGAGTTTGCATATAATAATAGTTATCAATCTAGTATTGGTTTGGCTCCATTTGAAGCTTTGTACGGAAGATCGTGCAACTCACCGTCATGTTAGTTAGAAACCGGTGAGAAGCTTGTGCTTGGACCAGATGTCATAAGAGAAAGTTTAGACAAGATTAAGATCATTCAACAGCGAATGAAGACTGCCCAAGATAGGCAGAAGAGTTATGCTGATAAGAAGCGAAAGGATTTGAAATTCTCCGTTGGCGACCTAGTATTTGTCAAGATCTCTCCATTAAAGAATGTAATTCGATTTGGAAGGAGAGGAAAGCTGGCACCAAGATTTGTTGGTCCTTTCCCAATCCTTGACCAAGTTGGTAATTTGGCATATAAAGTTGAATTATCAGAGAAGATAGTAGGAGTTCATAACGTATTTCATGTTTCCTATTTAAGGAAATTCATGCACGACCCCGATATAACTATTTCACCTGATCAGTTGTATGATATCGAAGTAGAACCCGAGCGGTTGGGAAACGCAAGCCGATTCATATTGTCGAGCACGATACGAAGCAACTTCGAAGGAAAGCGGTGAATCTAGTCATAGTTTAGTGGGGGCGAGAATGAGAATGATTGTACTTGGGAGACAGAGGAGAGCATTAGGAAGACGTATCCAGAACTCTTTGCCTGGTAAGATTTTAATTGCAATTTAGTTTTCCGCATGCTAGGATAGACTTGTTTGTTGTTTTGTATGTTTGATTTTTATGAATGGTTGGTAGGCATGCTGGATCCTTTACTTGTTTCTTAGTTAAGGAATTTCGGAGGCGGAATTTCTTAAGTGGCGAAGAATGTAACGACCCGCATTCTACGCATCAAGGGATCGTAGAATATTTATTTCTTTCTCATGTGAAGTCATATAGCCATGTAACTTTGGGAGACGACTATCGGGGACATTTCCCGTGTTCATGATTTTTGTCGATTTTTAAATGACCGTTTCGCCGCTAGCTGATCATGTTTTTGGCCATAACTATTGATTGATAAGGAGTTTTGACCTGAAACCACTTCCATTAGATTTGGATGATGGTTTTCCTTTCCGTAGAGTGGTCACATTAGCCAAACGGACGCACCGTTTGGGAGATATGGCTGAAACAAGGTTTAGAAGGTGAAAAACAGCTTAATCGGGCCTAATTAGGGTGATTAGCAGCTAGGCACATGACCCATTTCGGGGTTAGGGTTATGGGAAGGCTGAAATTAGTTAGGAAACGATCTATTTTCATTTTCTCAGCCACCTCAAACATTTCCCTAAACCTAGCAATGGCCTCCAGCACCCAAATCACCTTCTAATCACCATTTAATCAAGTTTTAGCCTAATCTACATCTAATCAAGTCAAATTAGCATCAAATTGAGAATAGAGCTGCTGTGTTGCATAGAGATTCAACCCAAATCAGAGATATTTTCAGATCTGAGATTTATTTGCGCCTAAGGTGAGTGATTTGCATTATTTCTACACTAATTACGGCTAATTAGGGGTGATTAGTGTTAATTAACAAAATTATACATGATTAAATTTTGGAAAAATGTTTAGAAATCCTTAAACACTGTTTAGACCTCTGTTGGAAGTTTGTGTTAATTTGGTTAAGTTTTGCTAATCCTATCATTAGATTTGCTTAAACATGCTTAAGGGGAAAATATGGATTTTGGGTATGTTTGATCCGTTTTGACATATCAAATTGTTGTTTTGGTGTTTGTGTTCAAATCTATATGTTGCTATGACCGTATGGTATGCTTTGTGATTGATTAGAAAAGTTAGAATGGTCGAAAACATCATCGTGTGTTGTAAAACAGTCGCTGGAAAAGTTGCAGGAAATGTGCACGGTTTCGGATCGGATATGGGACTCGGATCGGATAAGAGAACTGGGCAAGGGGGATTCGATTCGGATCGGAACTTGGCACTAAAGGAGGCTTGGCGAGAATGAAGGCCATTTTCATAAGAGTTGGAGTTAGGTTCGGATAGGGAGCAAGGAAGGGGTTGCGGATCGGATCGGAGAAGAGGAGCTGGAGCAACGGATGGGATCGGTTCGTCGTAACCAAACCGAACCGGATGGAGATGACCACCGAACCGAACCAAGTATGTGTGACTGGGCCGAACCAAGGAGGAATGGAGCACTATGCATACCCGAACCAAATCAAGGCGTGGGCTAGGACCACCAAACCGAACCGGTTTAGGAGTACCGAACAGAACAAGATACATACTCTTACTTCTACGCGACGACTCTTCTGAAGACCAACTCCAATTCGACCAAAACCCGAGATGCAAAGGAAGTCCAAATGGGAGGTCATTGCACAAGATCCAAATTGGGATCAACGAAATAATTTCATGAGTTGGACTTTGCTGTGGGACGTGTGCTAAAGAGTTGTCGACGTCCATAGCTTTGATTCACCATGGAAAGACAAGGGTTAGGCTGCGGATCAGTGCAATGGGGTAGTTACTACTCCATGGGGCAGAGTGATCGTAGCATGGCTATGAGCCAGTGCAGTGGAGTCTTCATGACTTCATGGGGAAGAGTGGACATAGCAAGGACTAGTGGCTATGGATCAGTGCAGTGGAGTCGCCATGACTCCATGGGGCAGAGTGATCATAGCAAGAATTTGGGTGATCAAAGCGGTGGATATCGTATGCTTTACGCACTGAGTGAGAGATGTGAGGATGGTTGCTATGCTTGATTGTTTTCCATCATTACAACATGCGCACCCCCACCCTGTATCTTTACACCATATGTTAATGTCACCTTAGAGTATTGTACATCTTGTTGTGCTAACTCTTTGGTTGCAGGTCCAGTTTCAGGTATGGTTTAGTATACCTGTTATTGTTCTGTTTTGCTACTTATCGCTCATACCAGACTTTTGTCTGACCCAGAGTTTTATGTCTCTTCTTATTACTTTAGGTGCTCTTAAATGGGTAGACTAGAGATAGGTCGGGTGATTATGCACGAGTAGCTGTGCCGGAGACGAGCAGGAGGCTTCTACATTTGATATATATAGATATTCTCCCTGTGTCACTACTGGTCACTGTTTTGGGCATTACTAGTGTACCTTTCTTATTTTGCTTTAGAGACAGTTTTAAAATTTGTAATAATGATGATGTGGAACATAAGCTGTATTTTGAATTTCCACTGCTATGATGATTATGGTTTAATTCTTAGCTTATTTACTGTCTCGCCTGTTTTATGTCAAGTATGTTATTATTATATTTTACTTCATGCGCTGTGAGACATTCTACAGGTTCCTTGTTAGTTCAAATTCCCTTCTTTCCTTTCTTTAACAACCGTCCCGTGCTAGTTAGACATTGGTACAACGCACTTTCATTGGAAATGTTGGCTAGTGCGGGGTGGGTCATCACAAATCAGTCGAAAATGTTTCTCATTATTCCTTGATTTTCTTCTGCCTTATTGCTATTTCAGTTTCTTTTTTGTTGTTCTTAGCATCATTGGTTCATAAGTTTTTGCCGATCTATTTCCCCTATCCGCTCTTTTTTCTTTTTTCTTTTTTATAAGCATGAGGAGCTTGAAAGGGGTATTCTATTGATTGTGTCATGTCCACTTCTAGCACATTACATGACATATAATTTGTGTTCTACTGAGTTGTTTTATAGTCGATATCTGTTTTTGACCTTCGTGCTAATTTGGATAGTGGACATTTTTGCAATAACGTAGATGTGCTGACTTGTACATAGACTTTCGATCTATAATAAACTATTATGTTCTCTTTTTGATGTGGATTTGTTTTTTCTATATATTTATTACTATATGTGGATTACTTATAAATATTTTTAAACCATTTTATTGAAAAATTCCATTAAGTTTTAAAGTGAATAATATATATTTTTAACTCATGAATAATATAGTAAAAAATTGGTTTTGTTAGGTTAAAATAATAGATTCGGTATATATGTTAAATATTTGAGAGGACTAAACTGAAATTATAAAATTAAGATGATGCTCGGTCAGGTAAACGATCGTTACTTCCACTGTTTAAAGTGAAGGGATGACATTGAAATATGGTTGGCCGAAAGTGGTTTCAGGTTATGGGTTGATTTCGGGTTGTAGCTTATGGTCGTAGGTACAGAAAAGATGGTTGCTTGGATAGTTTTTCCGATGATGAAATGAAGAGAAGTTTTGTAGTGGTAAGTGTGGTTGTCGGATGATTTGCGCGATGTGATTGTGGTGGAGTGTTGATGAACTTGGAAATGCTGTGATGGAATGGGCTGAAGTAACATTTGTAGGTGGCATATTGGATCTTGTTTCAGGAGAAGTGGCGGGCAAAGGCAAATATGTTAGGGTGGTGATGTTTATTGACAGGCGAAAGGGCTTGAAGAGGATGGTTTGAGTTGGTCCAGGAGGAGTTTAAGGGTTGTTGTGATGGTCTGCATGTGGCAGTTTTGATGAGGAGTTTGTGGCAACGAAAGAGAGGTTTTAGCTATTTAGTTGAAACTATCTGGTTGCGATCCTTAGTGGGTTGCCAAGGGCGAAGATAGTTCAGTTTTGGCGGTGGTTGATGTAGTAACTGGCATATTTAGTTTGGTAGTTTCAGGAAGTAGAAATTTGGTGGGGGTGAGTTGCTTTTGAGAGGAGCACAAATTCTTTTTGTTATAAGTGAAGGAATGTAATTGAATGAATGTGTGCTTATTCTATATTTTTTTGGCCATTATTTCAAACACTTTTTGACGCATCCGCATATCATCAAATTAATTATTTGTACTAAATATTTATATGTATGTATGTATGTATATGTCTGTATATTTGTCAGTAAAATATTTTAATACATTTACTTTTTTTTAATGTTTTCCTTTTCTTTTATTGATATTTCTTGTTTATTTTTTGTCTTTTGCTTGTGCTCTTTTGTTTGGACGAAATTCTATTGTTCTTGAGGAATTTTGAAAAAAAAATTGAGCATCTGATGCGTCTTTTCTTTTCAGTAACTTTGATTGTTCATTTTTCTATCAACTTTATCATATCATTAAATAGTTTATTCATACAATATGACTATCAAATATACGTGGCAAAAATTTGCCTAACCAGTGTTTGTCATTCAATTTTTTTTATGGATTTTAAAACAGTTACCTTCTTCGGCTTGTTCTTATTTTCCATTGATAGATGCCTTTGTCTCCTACTATTTCTCCTTTATTTGGAAAGAGTTTGTCTATTCTTCATGAAAATTTGTCAATTTTTTCATTTTTAAGTACGTCTTTACGCTTCACTATTTTAAATGACTGATCATTTGTTTGTCAAATTCATTGTATGATTACAAAATTTATTTATTTAGAAAATATTTTCAATTCTTAATTTTTTTGAATTTTAAAATTGTTACCTCTTTTGTTTAATTTATTTTTCTTTTTGCTTCTTTTCCATTTTCGTTCTTCTAATCTTTTTCATCCTCTATCTACTGTTGCTATTCCTTTTTCTTTTGATTTTTCATCATCGATGACTACTTCACATGAGTTAACATAGTGTTCATCACTATCATCTTCACATATAGTTAGTTGATCATGCAATTCTTTGTTATATTTATCAGCATTTTATATCAAAGCATATTTTAGTATAATTTCACTGTGATCATCATTTGCATTGCTCTCTTTAGTCGGTCCTTCTACAGTGTTAAGAACTTTGGTTATTCATTATCATCTTGAGCATTCTTTTCGTTTTCTTCCATATCATCGTAATATTCATTTATATCAGAATCTTCACAATCATCACCATCTTCTTCCCTAACAATTTACTCACATTCGTGTGACTCATCGTCAAATTCTCATCTTTTCAATCGTCTGCTTCTTCTTTTTCTCCATTATCGTCATCATCATCATTATCAAGATCATCTTCTTCTTTTTTTCCTTTTAAAATATTTATTTTCATTAAGCTTATTGTTTTCTTTCTTTAATTTAGCATTTTCTTTTATTATCTTCATCGCTAGATTTTTCAACTATTTTACATGTTCTTCTAATTTATTACCATTTGTATGGAAGTTGAAATTTCCCTCTGGTTTTCCCATCTTATATTAGTTTCGCTATCTTTCTTTCTCTTTGTTCTTTTCTCTAAACTTAGAAGAAATATATTCGAATATATATATACAGTGTAGTTTATTTATAAGATGTGTGTGTATATATAGTAGTAATGTTAATTTATTAATTTTAATAATGCTTTTCCTTTTACGTACAGGTGTGACTCAAGTTATAAGTGAGCTTGAGCTTTTGATTCATAGAGTGAAGGTTTCTACTAATCCTAATGGTCGAGTTATGGATCTCTTCTTCGTTACGGATGGCATGTGAGTGATATTTCCAATATTTTCTAGACGAATGATTGAAACATCTAACTCATTGGCCACTTACTGTAGGGAGCTCTTGCACACCACAAAAAGACAAGAAGAGACTTGCAAAAGACTTGTTGATTTTTTAGGGGAGTCTTGCAGTAGTTTTGAGTTTCAGCCCACTGTTGATTTCTAGTATGGGTTCTCTTTGCTTCCACCTGCAGTTGAGGACCTGTCTTGATCTGAGATTTTCCACGACGAAGTAGGTTCAAATGTGTTATCTCATGATATGTCAAAACTGAAGAAAAACAATGTTGTCGTAGATAACTTATTAAGCCCACATAAACTTTGAATCAAATCAATTGTATTGATCAGAAGGGTCTACTTTATGGCATATTGCAAACTTTGAAAGATTGTAACATTCAAGTACTTTTTTTATAGTTCTTTATTAACATACATTCTACAGTAAATTATGTTTGTGCCAACTAATCAATGATCATGTGTTTAAAATGTCCTTATAATTTCATACATTTCACCCGATAAATATTTACATTATCTGTCGTGTATACATTTATTACCTAGATATTTCTATAATTTTCAAGATTTCTCTTTGTGTGAGATAGTAAAATGTTAGAAGAGATCGACATATTCTAGAGTCGTTCGTTAAGTCATACATTCATCCTAAATGCACGCTTTATGTATCATTCAATTCGTTATGCCATTGTCCATTTTTATGAGGGGTTGATATGACTTTTGGCTTAATGCACATGCTATCACTATGTAATTTTATGTGTGATGGATCTAAGAAGTTATAGTCTCAAGCTCTAAGTGAATCACATCTGAAAACCATCATAAAACGTTTTGCAACGTCAATTTTATATCAATTTGCCAACCGATTGTCGCACTTGGTTGCATTAGCAACTCAGAGTTGCACTCAATTGCAATTGCAATGGAAACCAAGGGTAGCACTCCGTTGCCTACACCAAGTGTAGTGCAACAGCATGTTGCAATATGCAGTGTGTGCCATCAATGTGGTGAAACTGGGTGTTGCACTGAGCAAATGTGTGGGCACATACAACTATGTAACTTAGTACCAAACAAATGTTTTCCATACGAAGTTTAACCAAACAACCATAGCCAGTTAACAAAAGTAATCTAATAGGCTTACTTCTAATTCATTATTTGACAAAAGCAAATTTAGCATGAAAAGGGAAGTCAAATTCTTGAATTTATAACTGTCCAAGTACTGAAAGTGTTGGAAAACAAAAAAGTAAAAAATATCCATGGCAGATAAGTAGTGGTGTGTCTAAGTAATTAATTAGCATCTTTGATTGTATATTTCTATTTGCAGTATACGAATATTTGTGCTTGAGGGTATATCAAACATTTTAAATTTCAGAAGTGTTATGTGGCAACGAGTTATATTAGTCATTAGAAATCTGACTGATTGAAAATGTATGACATGGCAATGAGTCATTAGTCATGAGCATTTAAGTATTTAACATCATCATACTATAAATTTTGGTAATTGTTAAAACATATTTTAAATTATTTAAATATAAGCATTATGGTTGTAACTTTCTGCATGGCCTATACAACTTAGTTCCAGTTTGTTGTCAAATTTATTTATTTTTCTAACTAGTTACAATTTATCAATGGAGATGATGGTTGTAAAAGTATACCGTTCCAAAAAATGAATGGTACTAAATCAGTTATGGTATGTGTGAGCATTTGAAATATGTTTATTGTTCTGTTGCACCTTCCCACATACAATATGTTTATTTCCAGTATGTTTAAGTCAATTGAGTCGCATCTGTACATAAAATGAATTACAACAGACCTTTTTGTGAGATGCCACTAGTGTCAATTACACATGTTATTCTCAGTGAACAGAGCGACTTGCTAAAGCATGTAGGCATGGGTGGTGGAAAAAAAAAATTCCCTTACCTTAAACACGGTTCTTAAGTATTTGTTAAACAACGGTGGTGCGCTGATCCAACTGCATGAACAATTGAAAATAGATGATCATTATTTCTCAGATGTGTGTTTCTATGATGACTTATTTGTCATTATTATCCTTTATTTCCAAATTCATTAAGTTTGTTGTGTATACTTTGATGTAGTTGCAGTAGTTGTTCAACCAAGTAGCAGACCATTGTTTGAATTTGAAGAAGCCCTGACAATTCTAGTAGAGTTATTAGTCTGTTTGGAATTGAAGGTTGATACGTATTAGTTTTAGTGCTCTGTAGCTTATAAATGTTATTACAAGACCAATGCAGTGAAAATGAATAGTTAGATGCAGTTATCTAGGGTGTTTGAAAATAAATTGCATTGGTGAATGGATCCATGGATGCTCTGTGATTGTCAAAACACTACAAAGTTTAATCATGTGAAATTAAATTGTGTTTCCTTATTTGTTAGTATCAACATTTGCATATGTTATTGTGTTTTAGCTTTGTTTAATAGTTGCTTGTGTTTAGACTTTTGAAACATCACTAAATGTTGTGTTAATTAAGTATGAGCTATTCATTTGAACTTTGTAAATTTGTAGCTATGAAGATTACAATTTATATATATGGGTAAGGTCTGCTTATAAATTTATATTGGTCAGTATAACATGCTCATATTTTGTTCAAATCGGAGCTTTACGCTTTAGGTAGAGAAATTTGATTAATGTGCAGTTTCTTCAATTGAATTTAGCCACGATCCAAATCTGTGCCTAAATTATATTTAAAAAATTACGATTTCAAAATGTCGCGGCTCAGAGCCGTGGCAAAATGGTATTTGCCATGGACTAAAGCCATGGCAAAACATAAATATACAACGGCTTTGAGCCGTGGTAAAAAAATTTCCACACCCAATTTTGTCACGGCCTGAAGCCATGTCAAAACTAATTGGCCACGGCCCAAAGCCATGGCAAAATTGCTTTTCTGGTGTAGTGAGGTCAACTGAATCACCTGATTTTCGCTTTAGCTTATGGACATATAAACAAAACTTTTGCATACATTCATACAGTGCGTTATAAATCCTAAGAACAATGGATGCCAGTGGATGATGGTTGAGTAGATGGGCGTTAGCATTCATAACATTCTTCTAACCTTGGAGATTTCAGGGACGAAATCCTTTAAGAAGGGGAGAATGTAAAACCCCATATTTTAATACACAATAAATATATAAAGAAGATAATATTGTAACACACCGTAATTTTAACAACACTAGAGATGATAAATTGAAGAATAATTGATTTAATATTTATAATTAAGTGAAAAGGACTGCGTCATTGCGTTCGTCTTAGAATTTTGGTAAAAGCAGACACCTGGTTTGCGTAAAACGGACACCGAATGAAGAAGTTATTAAGGTTTGAAATTTGTATACGCATAAGAAGAATATATATATATACATATATAATTAGTCCAGAAATTCAAAATAGTTCAAAATCGCAGAAAATAGGGGAGCAGGAAAATTCCCATTCAGCGCTGTTGACCCCATCACGGGGGTGTCGACCCCATAAAGGGGGGGTCGACCCCCCTACGGCAGATCTGGGCAGATTAGGGTTTGGTGACAACTATATATATGGTCCCATTTCTCTTGTTTTTCTACACCAAAAGTAATAAAGAACTAGATGCTACCTCTGCCCAGATTAAATCAAGTCTTTTCTTCTTCAGCAATCAACTAGAGTTTAGAGATCTGTGATTCAACATCTACGACCTTTCTTCGACTTTTCTTAGATCCAATCACAGCGAGTCTATGTTAATTTTAGATCTAAATAATTAAAAGTAAATCTTGACATGACTATAACTTGGATCTATGCCTGTGACTATTGAATCATATCAGATCTATTATAACCTGTGTATTTGAGTTATTCTGACATGACTATGAACTAGATCTAAGCATATACCTATTTACCATGTTAGATCTGCCATTGTTAGTTGATCTATTTTATTACTTAGATCTCATCATGCATGTTTATGATATCCCAATTATGTTCAAATTAGTTCTATTGTCACATGTTCATCAAGTCTGTTCCAATATGCCTATCTTACCATTATGCCATCGTATGTTTATGCCTATTTCTGCCATTATATGTTAATCTTGTTAGTATGATCATTTATGTCCTCTTCCCTTCATCTTTTCCCTTTTGTTTTTATAGTCGGGCTACCTTCGAGCCTAGGCATGCCGCTAAAATATGCGAACGCATTAAATTGGGGATGAGGGGAAAACGTAAAATTCGAGACGTGCTAAGACACGAGGTTAAGCTTGGTTTATGGAAGAAGTTTGCCCAAAACTGACCGACATATCCAGCATCCACAAGTGGTAGGCTTAATGTAGGAGGTTTAGCACATTATAACCATAGATGAATATGATAATGAATTGGAAATACTTAACCTAGTTGAATCCATAGGGATTGTATGAACATATAACATGAGTAGGGGTTAATTAAACTTGTTTGAAACAGTGGGTGAGTTAACTAAATCTTGGATGGGTGGGTAATATTTATATAGGCCCACAAACTTAACCTATAGGGTTATGCAATCTTTTACTCTGGTATGCCATAACCTGTGGAAAACCTAGTGGGGATACAAGCATAGGGGGAAGCTTGATCATCTTGTGTATGGACCCGTTTTAGTCAGTAACCCATATTTTGGTATCAAACGAGTACTCTGAACTAGGCTAGAGTCGGGACACGCTTACTAGGATGATTGTAAGAGATCCAAATATAGGGGACGGTGTGGGCGGCGCATTCCGACGGGGTCATGTGTGTGCATGGGTCCGGTAGAGGAGGTTTAGACGCCGTGGCACCCGTAGATATGGTTGTGCACATCCTGAACCGAAGGGTTGCCTCTTTAGGAAGTGTTGCATCCTACTATGGGGCCAACATAGGGTATCTACAGAGTAGGGATCCGATCAATTGGGGTAGTAATTAGGGTACATCTAGACTCTGGTATGTTGGGGGCCCGTTAATACCCTTGGGGGTAACTCCGATATGTTGGGCTGCCTGTTGATTGTACGGGGTGAAAACCTCTCACTGGAAGTACACCTAAGTCTACCAACTTATACTTGTTGGGGATCATCTTGTCAATAAGACACTAGTATTGGTGCAGAGAAAGAGATATCATTGAGAAGCGTAGTATACTCTATCATGTTTATCCTGCTTACCTTGTCATACCTGCTTTTTATGATGTTATCTCTCTTATCCACTTTATATGTCTGTCATGATACTTTTACTTATTTATATGCTAAAAGTAACTGGACTCGCTAGACTTTATGTCTAACCTATTTTGTTTCCTCTTCTTTCTCTTTTGCCCCCCCCCCCTCCCCAGGTTCTCAGGGTGGGAATACTCAAGCTTAATCAGGACTCTGCTTTCATCTTACTTGGAGCTGTTTTAGATGTACGACTTGATTTCATCTCTCTACTATTGTTATGTTTTGGGGGAATTATGCTTCTTTGTTTATTGTATTCTGATGTTTTAAGTACAAGAAAGAATTTTAGTGATGTACTGGGTTAAATGTATTTCAGACATATGATGTAATCATGTTTTGAACTACGATGCTTTATGATTAATAAAGTTCTAAATTTCCGCTGCTATTTTATATTTGTCTTGTAACGTTTCTGTTTCTGTTTACCTATAACGCTTCACAGAACTTATTGCATTCTCTTAATGAGTGACATTAACAGACGTGGGATGTCACACTTGGTATCAGAACTGAAGGTTACCAGATCGGATAAAAGATTTTGAAAATTATTTTCAAAAAGATTTTAAAAGAAAGCATTTTCAAAGAAAAGTCTGTTTTGAAAAACATATTCCCCAAAGCCATATGTAACATCTTTCAATTCTCTCTTTGAATCCCTTTTCCTTTTCTTTTCAGCATGTTTGGGAAACCTAATATTCTTGAGGGCGTTACGATACCAGGCTGGTTCAACCAACTGGCACTCAAGTAAGGAGGAATTACTGTTAAAGTGTATGTTAACAAATTTAACCAACTGGCAAGATTTGTATTGGAGCTGGTAGATACTCCTCATAAGAAAGCTTTGCGGTTTGCTAAAGGACTGAATGAACCCCTCCATGGGTAAGCTATGTCCCATATTCCGATAGGAGCAACTTTTGGAAGGCTCGTTGATATGGAATTGATGCATGAGGAAGATAAAGATGAAAAGAAAGAAGTTAAGGTAGAGGAAACACAAAATAAGAAAGTATGGCCTAAGAAGGGACAACAACAACAACAAAAGAAAGGCGGATAGAACAACAAGGCTAAGGATAAGAGGAAGTGTAATAATTGTGGACGCGAGGGTCATTTGATCAAGGACTGCAAGAGATGGAAGAATGATTGCTTCAGTTGTGGAGAGGTCAGACACTTTTCTAAGGGGTTCCCGAAGAAGCAAGGACAAGGTCAAAGGGCAGGAGCTTCTGGTGGGCAGATGCATGCTCTCGTGACCAGTGCTCTAGATAGAGGTAGGAAAGTTTCTGTGGAAGGTCTGATTTCTCTTTCCAATCATCCTATTAGAATTCTTTTTGATTATGGCGCTTCACATTCATTTATATATGATTCTGTGGTTGAGTCTCTGCACCTTAATACTAGTATGGTAGTGGAACCCATTGTTGTCTCAAACCCCATTGGGGTACGACTCATTTGTCCATGATTTGTCGAGGTTTAAGAATATCTGTGTTAGGCATTGAATTTGAGTGCGACGCATATGTGCTCGGTTTTATGGGCTGTGGTTTGATTCTAAGGATGGATTGGCTAGCCATGTATTGTGCCATTCTGGATTGTGAGAGGAGGGTCGTTAGACTTTTGACTTGCCATGGGAGGAACCTCGAGATTTCTTTTGACCCAAAAGGGTCTGTCGTGCATAGTTTCCTAGAGTCACTTGATGCATCTATCGATGATCTACGATCTGTACCAGTAGTACATGAGTATCTTGATGTTTTTGAGGAGGTTTGGAGCTTACGCCCAAGGCGCGAGATTGATTTCCGCATATATTTGGTGGACATTACAAATCCAGTTGCATTTCCTGTGCGCCATATGGCTCCAAGAGAAAGGAGGGAGCTTAGCAAGCAAGTAGGGAATTACTTGAGAAAGGGTTTATTAGGTGAAGCATATCTGAATGGGGTGCACCAGTGGTATTCACAAATAAAGAGGATAGTTCGCTTCGCTTATGTGTGGACTATAGAGAGTTAATAAACTCACTAAGAAGAACAAGCACCCGCTCTCTAGGATAGATGATTTATTTGAACAGCTTGTTGGTGCATCAGTATTCTCTTAGTTAGACTTGGCCACGGGGTTTCATCAGTTGAGGGTGGCCGAGGACAGTATAGATAAGACCACTTTTAGGACTCCAGATGGTTTCTTTGAATGACTCGTTATGCCTTTTGGGTTGACGAATGCGCCCTCCTATTTTGTTGATCTGATGAGTAGGTTGTTTCGGGAGTTTCTAAATAATTTCATCGTGGTCTTTGTTGATGATACCTTGATCTTCTCGAAGAACGAGGAAGAACATGCCCAGCATTTGAGAGAAGTCTTGAAAACTCTCTGTACGCATCAACTTAAGGCAAAGTTCTCCAAATGTCATTTTTGGAGAAAAGAGGTGAGATTTCTAGGGCATGTGGTCTTTAAAGCTGGAATAGCAGTAGATCCTGCAAAGTTAGTTGCAGTTCAAGAGTGGAAGATCCCAAAGAATGCAACAGAGGTGAGAAGTTTTCTGGGGTTGGCAGGCTATTATAGGAAGTTCATTAAGGACTTCGCAAAGATATTAGCCCCACTCACCAGGCTGACAAAGAAGAATCTGACGTTTTCATGGGATATAGATTGTGATGGTGCTTTCCAGCGATTGAAGAAGGATCTGACAACAGCCTTAGTCTTGACCTTGCTCGATGGAAACAAAGTGTTTACAGTATACGCTGATGCATGTGATACAGGGCTTTGGTGCGGTTTTGATGCAAGAGGGAAAGGTAGTATGTTATAGGGTTAGACATCTAAGTGTTCTTGAGAAGAACTACCCTAGCCATGATTTAGAGCTAGCTACCATAGTGCTCGCACTCAAGACTTGGCGCCATTATTTGCTTGGAAAAAGTTCGAGTTGTACACCGATCATAAATCTCTTAAGTATTTGTTCTCGCAGAAGGATCTTAATTTAAGACAACAAAGGTGGATGGAGTGTAACAACCCGTATTTTGATAACGTGTTATAACTATAAATCAAGGCAGAATTAATTTTTAAAATAAGAATCAAGGCCAATGGGTTATGCCATTACGTTCGTCTCGAAATTCTGCTTGGAAACGAGTCCGAGTTTACGAAAATTAGAGTCCGTATGACCAAGTTATGACCCTTCGAAGTTTCAGGAATTTTTCAAGTTCAAAAATAGCTCAGAATTCGAATTCAAATTTCGAAATTCAAACCCCAGAACGGACCGGGCGGGAAATTTCCCGCCCAAGACCAGGTCGACCTTGGGGTCGACCATAGTGTCGACCTGCCCAGGACCAGGTTGACCATATAGTCGACCAGGGTGTCGACCTGGTCGCCGAGCCCATTTTTGAGTCAGAATTTACTCTGATGTTTCTAGTCCGATTTCTATCTAAATTCGTTGGCCTGACACTATATAAACAGTCCCTAACACTAGTCTCTCTACACAAATTCTCTCTGGTATTATGCTGCTAAAACTCTGGTTGAAAAGTTAGAGAAAAGGGATTACTTCTTCTCCAACAAGACTACGTGTAGAGTTTTGCTATTTGGGGGATTTATGTTAGACTCGAGATTCAACATCGCCGCTTTGTTTTCTAATTCTCAAACCACGATCTGTAAGCCCAAGTTACTTTTAGATCTAAACTTTAAACTTAATATGGACATGTTGTAAATTGAAATTGAACCTAAGTATGATAAATATCTTGGAACTATCATTGTATATCTTGGGTCTATTATTGTTCCTTTTGGATCTATTATTTTAAATCTACTATTATTCACCTTGGGTCTATTCATCTTGAATCATGACTTGTGGGGATATTTATATGAAATTGATTTGGGGCCTAAACATGTTGTAAACCTAAATCCCTCATGTCCATGATGTTAACATACCTGTGATGTTGAATTAATCGTTATTCACAAGTTTGGGGTTATTATCTTATGTCAAATGTTACCATGACTATCACCCTATTTTGCTAGGTTAGATATTTGAGACCACTATTCCATATGCCAGTATTGTTGTAGTCATTTATCTCAAGTTATACCATGCTTGACTTATAATCACTTTTGCCACCTTATGCATGTTCTTTCTATGTTATTCCCTAATTAGATTTGTTTGTATCGATTCGAATTCACGTGTGATGGGAATACGGTTTGGGTAGTTTAGGCAAACCTGAATTTACTATATACTTGAAACGTGAACATTGTTATAACTTGAACCTGGATATGGACATGAACTTGACACGATTTGACATGAAACATGACATGAAAACTTGACATGAATTTAGACTCGAAACTTGAACTTGGACATGACACTTAGAATAAACTTGAAAATGGCCAACTCGAGGTTGGGTTGAGTTTGCAGTGTAAATCTGCCTGGAACCGCCCGGCGAATCCAGTGACTGCAAACAATAGGATCCAATGTGGGTAGTTGGTCATATCGCACCTAAAACCCGAGGTTAGACAATGTTGTGGTGTAAATCTGCCCGGAACCGCCGGGCAAACCCAGTGACCACAACAACTAGTCTAATGTGAGAGGTTGGGGTGCATTAATGAATTTATGCTACAGGATAAGGTTAAGTCATGAACCACATGAATATACTTAACCAATTTGACACGATGATTTGGTAGGGTTAAGGTATGAGCCGCTTGAACACACTTAACCAACTTGATACATGATATGGGCAGGGTTAAGTCACGAATTTGAATGACAACACTTAACCCATTAGAAACCCTAGTTACGCGGTCCTTTTCAGCAGTAACCCACTTAGATGTATCACGATACCCTGGGACTAGGCAGGGTGGGGCACGATTACTGGCCTGATTGTAAGCGACCAGAACGACGGCTGAGTAGGTGCGCCATTGTAGGTTCAAGCGGACTATGGTCATGCACGTAGTCCGGAGTTGAAAAAGCAGGCATTGGGCACCAGTAGGTTTACACTGTGCGTGCTTGATTCGTGTCGGTGGTTGGCACCCTAGGGCTTGATACACCCTATGGTGGACCTAGCACAGGTGACTACATTTCGTGATTGGGCCGTATGACACAGACACATGACGAGCTAGATCTTGTAGGGAGCCGATTGATAGTAGATCGTACCGTAGGACCCCGTAATGGGTCATTTCATGATATTGGGCCAAGGGATCATTTCATGGTTAATACTTGACATGGGTTAGAATACTAGTACAGTTGGTGCAGCGAATCTTGAATATGCGATGCTAGACTTGATTTATCTTGTTGTCTTAGTTATCTTGCCGGACTTATTATCATCCCTTTGTTTACTTTCCGTTTACTCATGTCTTGTTAACTTTACTAGTTTTTATACTGAAAGTCACTAGGGCTTACCAGTCTTTATGACTGACCCTTTTTCTTTTACCTCTTTTTCTTTTGTTTCCCCCCAGGTTCTCAGGGAGGAAACGCTAGCTCTTAGCTTGGATTTAGCTTGCTTTCTGTCAGCTCATGTACGATCTGGTCTTGAGCTATGCTATGGCTGCACTTCTGCTATTTTTGGGGAATAATTTACTTTTGTTATCTTCAGTTTATGCTTCTTTATTTAGAACTTGATGTAATGGAATAATTTATACTTTGGATATATGAGGTTTTGACTCTTTTCTTGAAAGTAATGAAATTTGGTTTTTAATTTCTACCGCTGCTTTATTTATGTTCTTCCTTGTGATATCTCTGTGTATGTTTACCTAGATAATACTCCACCAAAACTAGTGCATTCCCTTTGTGAGTGACCCTAGCGGAGGTGGGGTGTTACATTTGGTATCAGAGTAGAAGGTTACCAGATGGGGCAAAAGTTTTAAAAACCTTCTAAAACTATTTTCCAAAGTCGTTTATAAAGAAGCATTTTTCAATAAAAGTTTTATGTTTAAAAAAAGGCTATTCCCCAAAAGCCATTAGCACTTTCCTTTGTTTCCTCGTTTGAATCTTTTTCTTTTCGTTTTTCAGCATGTCTGATCTTAACCTTCCGGAGAGAGTACCCGTACCTAGATGGTTCCGAAGGTACTTAGAAGCTAAGGCCAACGGCGCGGGCCCGGCAGACGTCCCTCCTCCTCCTCCCCCGGTGGTCGCGGTTCCTCCTCCTCCTGGTACCGCCTTTGCCAAAATATGCAAAGACTTTAAAGCAATTGGCGGAAAGAACTTCATTGGAACTGAAACCTTCGTTGAGGAACGAAACTGGCTAAAGGAGACTGAAGACTTGTTTATTATCTTCGATGTGGAGGATCATAGGAAAGTTCAGTTGGCAGCATGGTTGTTGAAAGAGGAAGCTGCATTTTGGTGGGAAGTCACCAACGCTACCAGGCCAGTTGAGACTTGGGCAGACTTTAGAGAGAGGTTTGGGCTTAAATTTATCGTCAGCAGAAGAGAACCTTCAGACGGAGAGGTCCCTAGCACTTAAGCAAGGGGACATGACCGTTAGGGAGTACGTGAATAAGTTTAATCAGCTTGCTAGGTTCGGATTGGACTTGGTTAACACAGCTCACAAGAAGGCTGTACGCTTTGCTCGAGGATTGAACGAGCCACTACACAGTTTGGCCATAACTCATATACCCATGGGGGCGACCTTTGAAAGCTTGGTGGATATGGCTCTACTTCATGAGGAAGACAAGAATAGCAAGAAGGAGGTTAAGCCGAATGAGACTCAGAATAAGAAAGTTGACTTCAAGAAGGGAGGCAACAAGAATAACAAGAATAACAAGGGCAACAACAACAATAATAACAAGGCACGTGAGACAAGGAAGTGTAACTTCTGTGGGATTACGGGGCATATAGCCAAGGACTGTAGAAAGAAGAAGAGAAAGTTGGGTGAATGCTTTCATTGTGGAGATACTGGACACATCAGCAAAGATTGCCCTAAGAAGCAAGGGCAGGGGCAAGGGCAGGCCCAGCGACCAAGACCTTCTGGAGGGCAGTTGCATGCTCTCAACACCACTCCAGCTCTTGACCGAGGTAGTAATATTTCTGTAGAAAGCCTTGTTTACATTTCTGAATTTCCTGTTCGAACCTTATTTGACTCTGGCGCATCGCATACTTTTATTTCTTCTGATATTGTTGAAAATCTGCACCTAAGTACTAGTCTAGTTGAGGATTCCGTTAGTGTTTCAAATCCAATTGGGGGATCCTCCCATTTATCTATGATGTGTGTGGATTTGAGGATTTCTATCTTAAGCGTAGAATTCACTTTTAATGCTTACGTTCTCAGATTTATGGGATACGGTTTGATCCTTGGTACGGATTGGTTGTCCAATAATGGAGACATTCTTGATTGTGAACGAAGGGTAGTGAGGCTCATGACTCGCCTTGGTAATACCCTTGAAATTTCTTGTAACCCTAAGGTTCCAGTTATGTTGTGTTATCTTGAATCTCTTGACTCATCCATCGACAATTTGCAATCTGTAAGAGTGGTCCGAGAATATCCAGATGTCTTTGATGAGGTGAAGGGGTTACCTCCTAAACGCGAGATAGACTTCCGAATTTATCTTGTTGATAATGCCAAGCCAGTTTCATTGCCCGTTAGGCACATGGCCCCGCGAGAAAGAAGAGAGCTCGGTAAACAAGTTAAGGAGTTGCTTGAGAAAAATTTCATAAGGCGAAGCATTTCTGAATGGGGTGCTCCGGTGGTATTCGCTACTAAGGCGGATGGTTAGCTTCGTCTATGCGTAGATTATCGTGAGTTAAACAAGCTAACTAAGAAAAATAGACACCCACTACCAAGAATCGACGATTTGTTTGACCAGCTTGTGGGAGCATCTGTTTTCTCTCAACTCGATCTATCCACATGTTTCCATCAGCTTAGAGTGGCTGAGGATAGCATTGACAAAACTGCGTTTAGGACTCCAGATGGGTTCTTCAAATGGCTCGTCATGCCGTTTGGGTTAACGAATGCACCCTCATACTTTGTAGATTTGATGAGTAGGGAGTTTCGGGGGTTCCTTAACAAGTTTGTAGTGGTTTTCATGGACGATATTTTGATCTTCTCAAAGGATGAAGAAGAGCATGCTAGACATCTCAAGGAAGTCATGGATACGCTTAGAGCACACCAGTTAAAGGCTAAGTTCTCCAAATGCCATTTTTGGAGGAAGGAAGTTCGGTTTCTTGGACATGTAGTTTTTAAGCAAGGCATAGCCATGGACCCCGCAAAGGTAGTTGCGGTGCAAGACTGGAAAATTCCTAAGAACGCAACGGAGGTGAGAAGCTTTCTCGATTTGGCAGGCTACTATAGGAAGTTCATTAAGGACTTCGCTATGATTTCAGCCCCTCTTACTAGGTTAACGAAGAAAAATCTAACGTTTGCATGGGACATAAAATGTGAGATTGCTTTTCAGAGACTCAAGAGAGCCCTCACCAAAGCTCCAGTTTTGGCATTACCCGACGGAAGTAAGATGTTTACAGTGTACACAGATGCGTGTGGCACATGATTAGGCGCTGTCCTAATGCAAGAAAGGAAAGTGATATGTTATGGGGGTAGACAACTTAAAGTTCATGAGAAGAACTATCCCACACATGACTTGCAGTTGGCGGTGATCGGTTTTGCACTTAAATCTTGGCGCCATTATCTTATAGGGGAGAGGTTTGAGCTGTATACCGACCACAAATCGCTTAAGTACCTCTTCTCACAGAAAGATTTGAATCTGAGACAATAGCGGTGGATGGAATTCTTTGCATCATATGACTTCGATATAGCTTATACCCCTGGCAAGGGTAACATGGTGGCGGATGCGCTAAGTAGGAAAAGGTTGAACTTGAGCCCCTTGTTTGTTGAAAGGAAAAGTCTAGAATTTATAGCAACCTTTGATTTCACACCTGCTGTTGAGTCATTGACTGTTACGTTAGCATCTCTTGAGTTGAGACCTACACTTCTAGATCAAGTAGGGACTTCACAGAAGGAAGACCCACAGATAGTCGAGATTATGAACAAGTTGATTAGTGGTGAGACGTCAAGTCACCTCGGTAGGTATGCCATAGATGACAAGGGATGGCTAAGGCACGATGGAAGGCTATGTGTCCCACAAGTTGGAGAATTAGTAAATAAAGTTCTCGAAGAGGCGCATCACTCGAGGATGACTATACATCCCGGATGGGATAAGATGTACAGAGATATGAAACGCATTTTCTTTTGGGTTGGAATGAAAAAGGACGTGGCAGAGTTCGTTTCAAAGTGCATGGTGTGCCAACAAGTAAAGGCTGAGTCGAAGAAGCCCGGTGGGCTATTACGTCCTTTGGAGGTTCCGCAATGGAAGTGGGAAAGTATCTCGATGGATTTCGTGGATGGACTGCCTAGGTCAAGGAAGGGAAATACTAGAATATGGGTCATAGTTGATAGACTCACAAAAAGCGCTCACTTCATTCCGGTGAAAAGCAATAGGACCACATCATGGCTAGCATCTATTTACCTTCGAAAGATAGTACGGTTGCACGGGGTTCCTTCTAGTATAGTTAGTGATCGTGACCCGATTTTCACTAGCCAGTTTTGGAATAGTCTGCAAGAAGCAATGGGTACACGACTGAGTTAAAGCACGGCCTATCACCCGCAGACTGATGGACAAACCGAAAGGGTAAATAAGGTATTAGAGGATTTTTTGAGGCTATGCATTCTTTACTTTGGTGGTACTTGGGAATACCATCTTCCTCTCATGGAGTTTGCATATAATAATAGTTACCAAGCTAGCATCGGAATAGCACCGTTCGAAGCCCTGTATGGAAGACCGTGCAAGTCGCCAACTAGTTGGTAGGAGACGACAGACAGGCTTATACTTGGGCCCGACATGATAAGGGACACTTCTGAGAAGGTTGAGTTGATACGAAGACGGATGAAAACGGCCCAAGATAGACAGAAATCTTATGCGAACAAGAGAAGGACAGACCTAGAGTTCGAAGTCGGAGATATGGTCTTTATAAAAGTATCTCCTTTACACAATGTGGTTCGTTTTGGAGCGGTTGGAAAGCTATCACCAAGGTTCGTAGGACCGTTCCCTATCACTGAGAGGATTGGGCAGATGGCCTATAAGGTAGACTTACCCGAGAAGTTGACCGGAGTACACAATGTCTTTCACGTCTCGCATCTCCGAAAGTGCTTACATGAGTCGGTCGAAGTGTTTGAGCCAAGCATCCTTGAAGGCGTAGAAGTGGAAAAAGAAGAAACATTGAGGCGAGTTCCGATTCTTATCTTAGGAACGGAAATCAAGAAGCTAAGGAATCGAGAAGTCAATCTAGTTAAAGTATAGTGGAGTGAAGCCCAAGAAGACGCAACTTGGGAAACCGAAGAGAAGATACGCGCGCTTTACCCATTTCTTTTTGAGGGTACATTCTCGATCTCTTTTCCTATAAACTTGAAAGCCTTCATATTATGCTTTCACTAACTTTGTTTGCCTTGTTATCTTCTCAATCTTATCTTGAGAACCTTAGGTAGAACCATATGGATGTAAACATGTGATTGAAACATATTATGGTTGATGTTTGCAAATGGTTGCAAGTGATTGCTAGTGGATGCATGACACACATTAGGCACTAGATTGGCTTAGTCACATTTTCATGTTGCATATGCATGAGTGCTTATACTTGTACATGGATGGAACCTGTTATGCTATCACTTGGATGTTACATATGAATGAATGTTTGTGCACTCATGTAGGGATTATAAAGTATGTTAGGAATTTTGCATACATGTTGGATTCATTACACTAACATATTTTTCATTAAGGAGGTCTACTGAATCAGTAACCGCCTGATCTTTTGCATTAGATAAGTACATATACACACACTTTCTGCATATGTTCATACAGCACTAGAAATATTTTAAGGACAATGGTTGCTTGTGGATGATGTTTTGAGTAGATGGATGATGGATGGTAGGACACATCCTCCCTAACTTAGAGATTTCGGGGACGAAATCCTTTAAGGAGGGGAGAATGTAACAACCCGTATTTTGATAATGTGTTATAACTATAAATCAAGGCAGAATTAATTTTTAAAATAAGAATCAAGGGTAACGGGATACGCCATTACGTTCGTCTCGAAATTCTGCTTGGAAACGAGTCCAAGTTTTCGAAAATCGGAGTCCGTATGACCAAGTTATGACCCTTCGAAGTTTCAGGAATTTTCAAGTTCAAATACAGCTCAGAATTCGAATTCAAATTTTGAAATTCAAACCCCAGAACGGACTGGGCGGGAAATTTCCCGCCCAGGACCAGGTCGACCTGGGGGTCGACCATAGTGTCGACCTGCCCAGGACCAGGTCGACCATAGAGTCGACCTGGGTGTCGACCTGGTCCCCGAGCCCATTTTTTAGTCAGAATTCACTCTGATGTTTCTAGTCCGATTTCTGTCTAAATTCGTTGGCCTGACCCTATATAAATAGCCCCTAACTCTAGTCTCTCTACACAAATTCTCTCTGGTATTATGCTGCTAAAACTCTGGTTGAAAAGTTAGAGAAAAGGGATTGCTTCTTCTCCAACAAGACTACGTGTAGAGTTTCGTTGTTTGGGGGATTTCTGTTAGACTCGAGATTCAACATCGCCTCTTTGTTTTCTAATTCTCAAACCACGATCTGTAAGCCCCAGTTACTTTTAGATCTAAACTTTAAACTTAATATGGACATGTTGTAAATTTAAATTGAACCTGAGTATGATAAATATCTTGGAACTATCATTGTATATCTTGGGCCTATTATTGTTCCTTTTGGATCTATTATTTTGAATCTACTATTATTCACCTTGGATCTATTCATCTTGAATCTTGACATGTGGGAATATTTATATGAAATTGATTTGGGGCCTAAACATGTTGTACACCTAAACCCCTCATGTCCATGATGTTAACATGCCTGTGATGTTGAATTAATCGTTATTCACAAGTTTGGGGTTATTATCTTATGTCAACTATTACCATGACTATCACCCTATTTTGCTAGGTTAGATATTTGAGACCACTATTCCATATGCCAGTATTGTTGTAGTCATTTATCTCAAGTTATACCATGCTTAACTTATAATCACTTTTGCCACCTTATGCCCGTTCTTTCTATGTTATTCCCTAATTAGATTTGTTTGTATCGATTCGAATTCACGTGCGATGGGAATACGATTTGGGTAGTTTAGGCAAACCAGAATTTACTATAAACTTGAAACATGAACATTGCTATAACTTGAACCTGGATATGGACAAGAACTTGACACGATTTGACATGAAACATGACATGGAAACTTGACATGAATTTAAACTCGAAACTTGAACTTGGACATGACACTTAGAATAAATTTGAAAATGGCCAACTCGAGGTTGGGTTGAGTTTGCAGTGTAAATCTGCCCGGAACCGCCCGGCGAATCCAGTGACTGCAAACAATAGGATCCAATGTGGGTAGTTGGTCATATCGCACCAAAAACCCGAGGTTAGACTATGTTGTGGTGTAAATCTGCCCGAAACCGCCTGGCATATCCAGTGACCACAACAACTAATCTAATGTGAGAGGTTGTGGTGCATTAATGAATTTATGCTACAGGATAGGGTTAATTCATGAACCACTTGAATATACTTAACCAATTTGACACGATGATTTGGTAGGGTTAATTCATGAGCCGCTTGAATACACTTAACCAACTTGATACTTGATTTGGGCAGGGTTAAGTCAGGAATTTGAATGACAACACTTAACCCATTAGAAACCCTAGTTACGCGGTCCTTTTCAGCAGTAACACACTTAGATGTATCACGATACCCTGGGACTAGGCAGGGTGGGGCACGATTACTGGGCTGATTGTAAGCGACCAGAACGACGGCTGAGTAGGTGCGCCATTGTAGGTTCAGGCGGACTATGGTCGTGCACGTAGTCCGGAGTTGAAAAAGCAGGTATTGGGCACCAGTTGGTTTACACTGTGCGTGCTTGATTCGTGTCGGTGGTTGGCACCCTAGTGCTTGATACACCCTATGGTGGACCTAGCACAGGTGACTACATTTCGTGATTGCGCCGTATGACACATACACATGATGAGCTAGAACTTGTAGGGAGCCGATCGATTAGTAGATCGTACCGTAGGACCTTGTAATGGGTCATTTCATGATATTGGGCCAAGTGATCATTTCATGGTTAATACTTGACATTGGTTAGAATACTAGTATAGTTGGTGCAGCGAATCTTGAATATGCGATGCTAGACTTGATTTATCTTGTTGCCTTAGTTATCTTGCCAGACTTATTATCATCCCTATGTTTACTTTCCATTTACTCATGTCTTGTTAACTTTACTAGTTTTTATACTGAAAGTCACTAGGGCTTACCAGTCATTATGACTGACCCTTTTTCTTTCGCCTCTTTTTCTTTCGTTTTCCCCCCATGGTTCTCAGGGAGGAAACGCTAGCTCTTAGCTTGGATTTAGCTTGCTTTCTGTCAGCTCATGTACGATTTTGTCTTGAGCTATGCTATGGCTGCACTTCTGCTATTTTTGGGGAATAATTTACTTTTGTTATCTTCAGTTTATGCTTCTTTATTTAGAACTTGATGTAATGGAATAATTTGTACTTTGGATATAAGAGGTTTTGACTCTTTTCTTGAAAGTAATGAAATTTGATTTTTAATTTCTACCGCTGCTTTATTTATGTTCAGCCTTGTGATATCTCTGTGTATGTTTACCAAGATAATACTCCACCAAAACTAGTGCATTCCCTTTGTGAGTGACCCTAGCGGAGGTGGGGTGTTACATGGAGTTCCTAACATCTTATGACTTTGAGATTGATTATACCCCTGGCAAAGGTAATGTGGTGGTAGACGCATTAAGTAGACAGAGGACGTCCTTAAGTCCTCTGTTTGTAGAGAGGAAAAGCTTGGAGTTTATATCGACTTTTGACTTTAGACCCTCCACCGATTTTTTGCCTGGTTAATTTGCAACACTAGAGGTGCGACCTACTCTTATGGATCAGATAGGAACTTCATAGCGAGAGGATCCACATATTTCAGATATCTTAGATAGCCTCAGTAAAGGGGAGACTTCTATTCACCTCAATAGATATTCCATAGACGATAAAGGGTGGTTGTGATGAGATGGAAGGTTTTTTGTTCCCTAAATTAGGAGTTTATTAAAGACAGTTCTAGAAGAAGCCCATCATTTTAAGATGACTATTCATCCAGGCGGTGATAAGATGTATAGAGACATGAAAAGGGTTTACTTTTGGGCTGGGATGAAGAAAGATGTGGCAGAGTTTGTTTCTCAATGTTTGATTTGCCAGCAAGTCAAGGCTAAGTAAAAGAAGACCGGTGGTTTACTTCATCCTTTGGAGGTTCCACAATTGAAGTGGGAGAGTGTCTTTATGGATTTCATCGATGGTTTGCCTAGATCAAGGAAGGGCAACAATAGCATTTGGGTTGTAGTAGACAGACTTATTAAGACCTCTCATTTCATTCCAGTTAAGAGTAAGAGGATGGTAGAATGGTGGGCAGCAGTTTACGTTCGTGAGATAGTCCGTCTTCATGGAGTACATTCCAGTATCATGAGTGATCATGAACCTGTTTTCACCAGTGAATTTTGGAGGAGCTTGCAAGAAGCATTAGGTACACAATTTTGTTTGTGCACCGCTTATCACCCTCAGACCGATGGAAAGACGGAAAAGGTGAATAGAGTTCTTGAGGATCTTTTTAGGCTATGTATCCTAAACATCGGAGGGACATGGGAAGAGCACCTTCCTTTAGTAGAGTTTGCCTACAACAACAGTTATCAAGCTAGCATTGGCATAGCAACCTTCGAAGCATTGTATGGACGACCCTGTAGCCAATGGGATGCTAGCTTCCTCTTCATCGCGTCTTCAATTCCCAGATCCTCGAAGATGCGCTCATAGCTATCAAGCCAATCCTGAACTTCTGTAGCCGATTCCATTCCGTGGAATGGCTTCCCACCAAGACTAGTGTAGTCCTTACAGAGCTTGGCGAAATCGGCCTTAGGAGCCATCACCGCTGCACCACCACCATTTGCAGCATTAGGTGATGCTCCCTGAACATCTCTAAGCATCTCTCTCATGAAGGTAGTAAACATTGTACTCATATCAGGGACATTCCTATTATTGGCTCCTGAACCAGTATTCCTCGTATATCGGCTCATCGTTCAATCTGTAAAGAGAAACGATTAACCATCTCTTCAGTGGTACCAGTGCAATGCGACTTTATCCTTAGATATACTAATAGTATACTTATATAACTTTTGAAAACCAAAAATATAACAAATACGCGCTCTCATATACGTACTATCTCTCCCTGGTGTCTTTTTCTAGGTTAACTACGCAACCTAGAGCTCTGATACCAAGTGTGATGGCCCGCCCCAAACCAGCCGACATTTCCCAAGAAATGCATTGTACCAATTCCCGACCAACACGGGACTGTCGTCAAAGGAAAAGGTCCTTGAAACTATGAACTAACAAGGAACCTGTAGTATATCTCATAGCGCATAGGAAAAAATATAATAATAACATAACTTGATACAAAACAGGCGAGATAGTGCATAAGCTGAAAACTAAAACATCGTAGCGGCGGAAAATTCAAAATACAGCTTATGATCCAAACCATCTTTATTACAACTTTTAAAACTGTCTCTAAAGCAAAATAGGAAGGTACCCTACTAATGCCCAAAGTAGTGACCAGCAACAACACAGGGAGAATATATGGGAAAAATACGTGTAAACCTCCTGCTCATCTCCAGACAGCTACTCGTTCATAACCAGCTGATCTGTCTCTAGTTTGCTCGTTTAGAAGCAACCGGAGTAATAAGAGGAGACATAAAACTCTAGGTTAGACAAAAGTTTGGTATGAGCGATAAGCAGTAAAAACAGAACAATAACAGGTATACATAACCATACCTGAACCTGGACCTGCAACCAAAGAGTTAGCACAACAGGATGCATGATACTCTAAGGTGACACTAGCACATGGTGTGAAAATAATGTGGAGGGGGTGTGCATGTCATAGTGATAGAAAACATCAAACATAGCAATCATCCTCACATCTCTCACTCAGTGCGTAAATCATACGATATCTACCACTTGGATAACCCAATTCTTTGCTACGATCACTCTGCCCCCATGGAGTTATAACGGCTCCACTGCACTGATCCATAGCCACTAATCCTTTGCTATGTCCACTCTACCCTATAGAGTCATGACAACTCCACTGCACTGGCTCATAGCCCTGCTACGATCACTTTTCCCCATGGAGACATGACAACTACACTGCACTGATCCATAGCCAATATCCGTCTCTCAGTGTGAGTCAACCTATAGACATCAATAACCCCTTTGCACACATCCTGCAGCAAAGTCCAATTCATGAAGTTAACTCGTTGGTTCCCATCTGGATCCTAAGTTCTAACTTCTCAGTTGGACTTCCTTTGCATCTCGGGTTTTGGTCGAATTGGAGTTGGTCTTCAGGAAAGTCGTCGTGTAGAAGTAGGAGTACACATATGGTTCGGTTCGGCCCATCGATTCGGTTCGAATGAAATGGTTCGGTTCGAATGAAACGATTCGGTTCGGCGCTTCCTCCCCATTTCCAGGTTCCGGTCCAGTCCTTTCTTCCACCTCCGATCCGACTTCAATTCCCGATCCGATACCGTCTTAGTTCATATGGCCTTCCTTGTTGCCATGCTTTTCGTCTTGTGCTAGGTTCCGATCTGGTTCGGTTTCTCTGCTCAGTTCTCCGATCTGACCCGAGCCCCATAACCCGATCTGATCTGAAACCCTGCACATTTTCCAGCGAGCATACATCGACTATTTTCGCCATACGATGGAGTTTTCAACCATCCTAACTTTAATAAGAAATCATAAAGCATACCAAACAGTCATAGCAACATGTATAATCAACCATAAACACCAAAACGATGAATAATCATGTCAATATGGATCAAACATACCCAAAACCCATTTTTTCCCCTTTAATCTTGTTTAGTCAAATCTAACATTAAGATTAGCAAAACATATCCAAATTAACTCAAATTTTTATCAGAGCCCTAAAATAATATTTAAGAATTTTTACATATTTTTCCAGAATTTTAACATGCATAATTTCGCTAATTAAAACTAATCACCCCTAATTAGCCGTAATTAGTGAAAAACAATGCAGATCACTCACCTTAGCCACAAACGAATTATAGATATAAACTTTACTACTATGTTGGCGTGGTTTCCAATGCAACACAGCAACTCCCACTTTGATTTGACACTAATCTTCCTTGATTTGTTGTAGATTAAGCTAATACGCGATTAGAAAGCAATTTAGGATGAATTTAGAAGGTGGAGGCTATGGCTAGGGTTAGAGAAATGTTTTAGATGGCTGAGAAAATAAAATTAGAACATTTTCTAACTGATTTCAGCCTCCCTATAACCCTAATCCCGAAATGGGTTATGGGGTCATTCACTAATTACTCTACGTAGCCCGTTTAAGTTGTTTTTCACCTCCAAACCTTGTTTCAGCCATGTCTCCCAAATGGTAAGTCCGTTTGATTAATGTGACCATTCTTCGGAAAGGTAAACCATCATCTGACTCCAATGGAAGTGGTTTCACGTCAAAACTCCTTACCAATCAAAAGTTATACGCGAAACAAGATTCGCCAGTGCAAAACGGTCATTTAAAAATCGGAAAAAATCGTGAACATGGGAAATGACCCCAATAGTCGTTCCCCAAAGTTACATGAATATATGACTTCGTATGAAAATGAAATATATATTCTACGATCCTCTATGCATAGAATGCGGGTCGTTATAATAAGCCGACCACTTATGGATGCTGGATTTGCTGGGCGGTTCCGGGCAGACTTCTACCACAAGTTCAACTTAACCTCATGTCTTAGCACCATTACATGTATATTTACGCACTGGACCCCTCACATTAAATTAACAACTTGTGGATGCTGGATTTCTCGGGCAGTTCCGGGTAGACTTCTACCACAAGTTGAATTTGGCCTCGTGTCTGAATGCAGCTACAATTTCTTAATTACAGCAAATTTTCCATATAATTTAGGCAAATCTATTCTTCCAAATTTTTAATGTAATTCTATTTTTACATGTCATACATAATATCATATTAAGTCCATTTTAACTGATTATCATGTCGCATGTTCTTCTTAAAATGTGATTGACCCAAATTTAAAAGAATAACATGTTATTATCCAATCGTATAATTATTCCAATTTAACATATTAACATGTAATTATCCCATCATATAATTATTCCAATTTAAGATATTAACATGTAATTATCCTAATTCTTACAGTCAAGGGTTCATGTACATAATATGCCAATTAATGGGTCCGTTCTATATACAACAGTCATCCTTTCCACACATTTTAACAAGTTTATACATTTCAGCAGATTTACATTCAAGCAAATTTACTATACAATTTAACGGGGACTGCCAAACGATAAATATACCATTCTCAAAAAGGCATAACTTAAATCCACTTACCTAATTGCTTTCCAAATCTGAATCCGGTCTAGACCTAGCGTTCCATGGCTCTCCTAACTAGATCTAGAATCTAAGTAATCATGGATTCACAATTCTCAGACTAAAAGAAAAAGGGAAGAAAAAGGAGAAATTTAAATTGACTAGATCCATGAATTTACCTTACTTCGATTTTTTGAACATCTATTTGCAGATATACATTCTTTTTTCCTCCAGACCTTGAATCAGAATTTCCTTAAACTAATTATTCCATTTTTTCTGAAGAGATTTGAGAAGGAAGAAGAATTGCAGAGTCTACACAGCCTCTCAGAAAATATGAGATTTAGGCTAGGCTCTGCTAGCCTATTTATATGTGTTCAGGATCTTATCGTACACGCAGCACTGAGTCAGCAATGAATGTGGTTATAAAAAGAGTCCATATTCATTGAATTAATCTGCCCAGATCTGGGGTGTGTCGACCCCCCTATAGGTGTGTCGACCCCTAGATCGACCCCCCATGGGTCCCGCTAGCGGTTTTGGGCACGATGTTTACTGTTTTAACGCTTTTAATTTAAACGTTTGATTAATATCCCGTTATACTTTCTATGATTTATTTAAATATTATATTTACATATAGTCTCCTTATATGTATACAAAACTTCAAATGCCCATTTTACACATATATATATGCACAACTTTCATTTCATTTTCAAAATTCAAACGTTGCTTATGTTGTTATTTAATTCTTACTAGATTTCTTTGATTGCATCCTTATTTTAAACTTTTCTCTTGTATTTTTTTTGCACATATATACGCATATATGTACATAAACATATATTTTTATACTTCCTTATATATGTAATTTTCATTATATATGCATTCATACATATTTTCCCTTAAGAACATGTGTTATTTTAGCCATTCCCTTGAAACAAAAATGTGGCGTCGATGGGGATCGAACTCGCTCCACTCTCTTGAAAATCGCATGCTCTTACCAACTGGACTACATAGGCTTTTGTTAATAAGATTAAAAATAATGGTAGTCATTGTTTTTTTCTTTTACCTTCTTTTCGTGTTTGTTAAAATATTTTATTTAAAGGTATCCCTTTCATCTGAAATCAGTTTTCTGCAATCAATAGGTCTAAATTGTCCAGAAAATCGCCACGGACGCAGTGATGCTAATCCCATGACAAAATTCTGGAAGCTCTTCAAATTTTATTTTATTTTTCATAATTAAAAATGCGGGGTGTTACACAGAGCACCGGAGAATCACTAAAAAAATTCCTTGGAAGGTTTAACAATGCACTGGTAGAAGTTGAAGATCCTTAACCCTGGATCGTTCTCATCCCGCTCGCTAAGGGCGCACTTCTCATCTCCGACATAGGGCCTGGATCGACAGTAAGCAACCAAAAAGCATTAAAATTTTCTATGAGAAGGCCTAATTCCTACACCACGAAGAAGCACGTAGGAATTGAGCTACTCAACGTAGTCATCTTGACAATCCACATCAGAGCATTGTCTTGAACAATGTCCTTACTAAGCAAATCGAAGGGTATTCCGTTGATCTAGTTCTGATAATCCAAACGAACCTGCTCATCTCAGAAAAAGCTAGGATACTCCCAACCACACTCCACTTAATGACTCCCTCGACCATGTTTACTACGAAGACCATGACACGATCAACTGTCACCGTCCGAGGGATGCAATCAAAAATATTCTCCTCCGGGGGGAACCTGAGCAGTACAAGCAACCTCCTCCAAATGAAGTTCTTGAGTCGTCCAATGCCCATAAAGAACTATAACAAACAAGTTTCCTATTCATCGACTAAGTCCCTAGGAATCACTTATTTGACTCAATAAGATTGTAGAAGAAGTAAGTGGGATGAATTAGCAAAGCCACAACATCTTATCTTGCTTGAGTTACACTTTTTTGTTTACTTTTAGAAAATAGTTTGATTCCAAGTTTGTACTTCAACATACTTCTCGAGTTGTTATCATGGCCAATTTTGATGTAAACTTTGCACAAAGTACTACCACACATGCTGACGAGCTATTTTCACCAACCACTTAACCTTTAAACCGGGGGAAGTTCCCTAAACTCGATGAATGCAATCGATTTATAGTCTAGCACATTTTAGGCTCCATCCATTGTCACCACCTAAGGCCGATGGTTAGTCCAGGACCTATTCATGATCAGGCATATTTAGGTGACAATCCATTGGCTCTCCACTGACAAAGTGATCCCCGAGGTCGTCATCGGAGGAACCAGTTCGTAAACCACTCCCAACCTTTCCTCCCTCGTCGAAGATAGGATGGGAATGGAAAGCGAACCCTCTTCTCAAATGAACAACTCTTCTTCGTTGTCATCATGCCCTTTTGCCTCCACCTGAGCTCTGACCACCTCCCAGTCAACTGGGGGCACATCGAGAAGCACATCCAGAAGCAATCTTGGGGGCATGAATCCTCCAACGGTTCCCACAATCACCTCCATTGATGTAGGGGTCACCGAGGTCATTGCTGGAGAAACCGGTTTGGAAACATCTCCCAACCATGTCTACCTCATCGGAGACATAACGAGAGTGAAAAAAAACTTATTCTCCAACAAACACCTCCTTTTCACATTCACCAACACCTCCATTGATGTAGCGGTTTCTGAGGTCGTTACCGGAGGAATTGGCTCGTAAACCACTCCCAACCTTGTCTCCCTCATCGGAGACAAAATGAGAGTAGAAAGCACATCCTCTTCTCCAATGAACACCTCTTCTTTGTTGTTTTCATGGTCGTCTGCCTCCACCTAAGCTCCAATCACCTCCCAGTCAACATGAATCACTTAGGGAAGCGCAATCAATGGCACATCCAGAAGCCCGGAGGCATGAATACTTCACTAGTTCTAGCAATCGCCTCCATTGGCATAGTGGTCACCAAGGTCGTCGTCGTAGAAACTAGTTTGGAAACATCCCCCAAACATGTCTCCCTCATCGAAGACAGAAAGGGAGTAAAAAATAAACCACCTTCTCCAATGGATATCTCCTCTTCGATGTCGGGAACACTTCCATTGACGCAGTGGTCTCCGAGGTCGTCATCGGAGGAACATGTTCGTAAATGACACCCAACCTTGTCTTCCTCATCGGAGACAGAACTAGAGTTGAAAGTGAACACTCTTGTCCAACGAACACCTCCTCTTTGTTGTCTTTATGGCCTTCCTTCTCCACCTGAGCTTTGACCACCTCCCAATCAATATGGGGCATGCTGGGAAGCACAATCAGGGGTACATACTGAAGCGAGCCTAGGGACACATGTCCTCCACTAGTTCCCGCAGTTACCCCTGTTGACACAGTGGTCACCGAGGTCATCGCCGGAAAAACCAGTTTGGAATCTCTCCCAATCATTCCATCATTGGAGGAAGAATAAGACTGGAAAACAAACCTTCTTCTCCAATGAACACCTCCTCTTAGTTGTCGCTGACACCTCCATGATGCAATGGTCCCTGAGGTCAACACCGAAGGAACCGGTCCGCAAAATACTCCAAACCTTGTCTCTCTCGTCAGATACAAAATGGGAATGAAAAATGAAACCTCTTTGACAAACACCTCCTCTTCACTGTCGTTATGCCTTCCGCCTCCACCTAAGATTCATCCACCGCCGAGTCAGTAAGGAGCACGTCGAAAGAACAACCGGGGACACATATCGTCCACCAGTTTCTGCGTCCTCGTTACCATTATCTTCTCCACGTCCCGCGGAGCGACTTTCATTGGAAAACCCACCACACGAATAAGATGATCAAAAATCAAAGTCTAAGCATCACGGAAATCACTTCTTACACACCTCAAGGCCAAGACTCCCTGTAGATAAACACTTTGGAACATAGTGACAACCTTTAGTGTTTATAACTAAAACCATCGTCATCACTACCTATCGACAAATAACTCAGGTCGAATCGTGACTACGTCATGATTGGGATAAAATTCGAATCCTGAAGATGATGATTCAACCATATGTCCATGTATTTTATGCGCATCTAAATTATCAGTTCAAAGAAGTTTGTTTTTCAAGTATTACGAAAATCATTTATTATACGTTCGATCTTAATCCCGATCCAATAACGCGACATCACGTGATTACTCAAGTATACTAGATCGAGCTCGAAATCGAAGAATGCAACTCAACTTGCCTGCGAAATCAAAGAAAAACTTGCCTAAGTATATCGGGATATGAAATCAAAATTTGTATCACCATAAAATTGCAATTTTTTTCCAACTACGAGTTCATATCCGAAGCTACCAATCCTCGAAGCATTCCAAACTCCATGTTCCCAGACCACCCCTCTATACCAATCCTGAACTCTACTTCTCTTCTCCTAGAAACTCGAGAAAAAAAATCAAGTTTTCAGGATACGAAAATGCATTTCATATCCCTGAAAACGGTGACTTATCCGGGATACAAATCAAAATTTCATGTCCTCCCACATTCGGCATGCTTTTTCCTACTTCCAAGAAAAGTCAACCTCCCAAGGTTTGGTAATACGAGGATCGGTACTGTTTAGGATCGACATTATTAGGATCCGAATTTGGGGATCAACACTCATGGAGTTCAAACCAAGCTATGATCGTATTCACTTGTTTTGGAAGCCTCAATTGTCAAATCAAGCTCAAATCAGTTACCACTCATGCACTAACCAAATGCTTAGTCAGTGCACATGTTTAGTGCAGGAGCTCAATCTTGCTTCAAAAATAAACCTATGCGATTGTATGTTAGCTTCATTTTGTTTCACATTTACAGCTCCGATCGCATTGTGCAAAAACACGTGCAAACGTGTGAGCGCATACATGACTCTATCCTAACGATGACTCGCTATTACCCTGGTATGAGCGGAAGTCGATAAATAATATTTAATTTATTGAATCGATGGAAATTAGGTATCCACTTGAGTAGTCACACAGTTTCCAGTCCGAGCAACTAGAGTTTTCAACAATATTGGAATTGCTAGCCCGCACCAATGAGCTACAATAATAACATCGCAACCGCTCTGAAGCAACGCACTTCTTGGTATACAATTGAATGGAAAAGTCATGACCATTTGTTGGATAAAGCTTAGAGATCTTTTACGGTACTGAATACTTGTCTCGATTCAAAGCAGACATACTTTGTGGGGGTAAGTGCTAACTGACCTTTTGGTCCGGCCACCAAAAGTAGTCCAGGCCCACACGACTCGGCCCAACGCATGGTTAAATGACTTCCAAGTACCCAAGAGTTAGGCTCGGATGGTATCGTGCAAGCATAGTCGTCTTGGCTTGTCAAAACCTCTATCAAATGGCTAACTATTTACGGATTGGGTTTTTATGCCATCAAGGATCGGTATGACTCCTCATGCTCCAGAACAACTCCTAAACAACTATGAAAATATCATAAGTCTTCGAGATTAGTATTGATGAACTTGTATCCTAGGATACCCTTTCATCATTTCGTATCCCATAACTCTGCGCTTCTACAACTTCGTATCCTCTTAAAAACCCCGGGATCGGTACATCGGGATACGAAGAACAACAGAAGAGAAGAAAGTCAAAGCTTGGAAGTGGAAAAGAAAAAAGCTAAGTCGTGGGATATGTACCAACCTCAGGGTCGGTACTGATCCCAGTATACGAAAACTTGGGACATATGCCCATCAGCCACCTGCTCATATAAAGCTCCCTTACTCCTATAAATACCCCTTCAAGGTACAAAAATGGGGTTGGCTCCTTGATACTTGGATTCTCCTTGGTCATTTGGAACTAAGGAACTTTGGCACTCTTGTCCACACTTGAGCATTTCGGGAAGAAGGAATTCGGCCCATTCTTGGACTTAACATGGTTTCTTTAACGCTTAGAATCTCCTTCTTCCTTCCTACAAGCTTTGGATCACCATTGGAAAACTTCATCTTCCACATATCAACTATTTGGCACTTGGGAATCCTCATGGCTCTTGTACTCTTGAGAGAAATACCGATTCCACCTTGTCACTTGTAATAGTTAATAAATAAAATGCTAAATTACCGGAGTTGACGTAGGCTTCAACAAGCCGAACCACTTTAAGCATTGTGTCACTATTCTCTCGCATTTTACCCTGCATGCTTACACCTATTTTCCTTACTGGATGTTTATTTTCATTATCGTGAGAAACTTGGTTGTTGTGCCAACTTTCCGATGTCAACAATTAGGTTAACGTTTCTTGTAATGTTTTGGTTTGTTTGTCTAAATAATAAATACTTTAATTGGTGTTTGGATTTGATTTGATTTGTTATGATTGGATTGGATTAATTAAGTGTATTATGATTAGTATGGTTTGATTGAAAAACCGACTAATGATAATGGTACTATTTTATCACTCTATCATTCTTATGTTTTCTTTGCATGATTATCTCTTTCATGGTTAGTCTATATTATTTCAGTTCGAGGGAGTTTTATATTAGTATAGTACTATAGTCAATATTTGAATTAGGATTGAAATTAATGTTAGTAATTGTCAATTAGGTATTGAGTTATTAGTTTTTGTGGGTGACAAAGAGGGAGAAATATAAAGGAGGATATATAGGCATTGATTAAGGGGGATTTTAGAATTTTAGGGGAGCATATTTTATAGAGAAAGTTGTCATCAGAAAAAAGAGATTATTTTTGAAAGGCAAGTAATCTTTTATTCACACTACAAAAGAATGTACTACACATTATCATACAACACACTATTATCTCTCAACTGAAGAGTGATGAGAAAAAAAGCAGATATACAATTGAACCAGAAAAAAACTCAAAACTGTTAGTTAACAAATATCACCAAAACCAAGTAGCAAGGAAACCACCGCATGTCCCTGCTTGTCACTAGATGCCAAAATTTGCCAAAAACTAAATTTTCAAACTGAAGGAAGCCACCCTTAAAAATGTCAAAACTCCAAAGAATGCCAATATCTCCAAAATCCAACTGTTAGAAGCCAAAGCAGTCACCAGTAGTTTATCTTCAAATATTATAACCACTACATGACATGAAAAGCCAACTCAATACTACAGTTAACATAGAAAACTATCACTTTAACTGATGGAAATATAATGCAAACACAATAGAACCAAATGCCAAAGTATCAAAAGCAGATTACACTTAAATAGGATTTATTCTCATATGCCTCTTTCCTGATTTAAGGCCACTATATAAAGGCAAAACATCTTCTGTTTGTAGTCATAGCCGTCATCAAGATTAGAACCCTCATCAGGATATTGCCAAAATGTTCCTTTTAGCTTACCTTTCTTGGATTTAGACATAGATGGTATAACACTAGTAGGCATAGCAAAGGATAACAAAAAAGTGTTAATAATTGAAAAAAAGAGCTTATTTTCAGTACCATAGATAATGGTTTTGATCACAACAACCTTAGAAAATAATATAAAATATAAATACTAATGTTTACCAAGATGTATGTACGATATAGACTTATACTGATTATAAAGACTGCATAGTATGAATGTTATTAAGATGATTCAAGAGTTGGAGAATGAAGACTCGCGAGTATTGAAGAGATCAAGATTTCAAGATGTTCCTGACAAATTTTAGAGTCTTTGAATATGTTAAAATTCTGGTAGTACTTGATCTCTCTCTTTCTCTTTTTTAAAATGACATTTAGGATATGCCTTGTTTTCAAAATGATATTTTTCATAAACATCCCTTTTGGTTTCTAACCTTTTATACTATTTATATATTTTAGTTTTATTATTTATGTATATTCATGTTTTGTCAATTTCTTTGAACTTTGTTTCTAAATAGTTTTTTATATATTATTGATGTTATATTTAATATTAAATATTTCAAAATTTATTTTCTAAAATTTTATTATATATAAACTACGTTCAAGTGATATTAAAAGTTTCATAATATTTCAAAAATCTATGGATTTAAAAACATTTTAAAAGAAACAAAGTTTCAAAATATACATGGATTAAAAAAAATCAAAAACAGGAATGAACTTCCTAAACTCCAATGGCGACTAGGTTTTTTGTCGTATTTTTTTCTTCAGATGTATCTTTCTACTCTTCGTATTTTTTCATCACAACCTTCGATTTCATCTCCTCTCTCTGTCCTTATCCCCTATAAACCATAGTTTTCTCCATCGTGGCTTAGAAGCTCTACCGTCAGATCTAATTCAATGAGTTCTTCTAATCGTCTTCCCTAAGTTTGTCGTACCTTTTTGCTACGCCCTTCACTTTACTCCACCTTTTTGCTACGCCCTCCACTTTACTCCACCTTTTTGGTGCCTCCTTGTTGGTTTCCCCTCTTAGTTAAACCATAAATTTCGCGTCCCTTTTTTCTGGTTTCGTGACTTCAACGGCTTCTGAACCTTTTTCATATTCGTCTCTAGCTTTGGTTTCAGCTAAGGCTGCTTCCTCGCTACAAGCTACTTTCGTCGCTCGAGTTGATCTAGTTGAAGTCTGTACTCTACGAAGGGTTCTCCTTTAGGCTTTCTTCTCCTTGCCTAGCTCTATTGCTTGTGACGAGATGGTCGATGCTAAAGCTTCTCACGGTAAGAATCTGGGTTCTAGTTGGTGTTGTCTGAAGTGTTGAGACTGTTAGTTGATATTTGTTGTTGGTTTGCGTTTGCAGTCTTGTGTGTGTTACACCGTGGAGGTGTAGGTTATTTTGATTTGTCAATCATTGGGTTGTTTGCGTTTTTGTGGTTGTTTGTCGGATCTGGTTTGAATAGCCGATTGTCTTTTACCTAGTATTGTTATTACAGGTTGTAGGTATTTAGCTGCAATCTGAGATGATTGTAACGACCCAGATTTTTAATCGTTTTATTTAATATTTATAAATGGTTTTTAATGTTGTTTTGGAATTTAATTTAACAGTTTTGAATATTTATTAATAAATAATGAAATAATAATATAATTCCAAAATAGTCAAAATTGGTTGAGTTTGCAATATTATATGAATTGGCCGATGTGGAAATATTCAATTGAGTTAGAATTGAATTATAATAACGTATTCGTTTATTAAATGATATTAGAATGTATAATTTATACTTTAATTATAAAACGAACTGCAGCGACACGTTAGTTCGTAATATAACGTTTTGAACTTCAAATAGTTGTACAGGATCTAAAATAAGTCGGATTTCTTTAAAACAAGAAACGTCTGAATCTATGGGATAACATTTTCTAATGGAAGAGAGAAATCAAGTTTTCATGTTGTAGATTTTGTTTTATGTTCAAATCGAATTTTCAAATAGTCGCTGTGGAATTTGTTTATAAATTATAGCAATTATTTATATAAAATAAAGTGTTTTTAGTGTATTGAATATCTTTTTGACTTGGAATTCAAGCCAGGGTATTTTATTCCGAAACTCTATGAAATTCTACTTAAGTATGTCCAGTTATAATATTTTAACATTTTTAGATTGAGGTATTTTAAAATTGATTTGTTTTAATTTAATTGGACCCTTAAAAAATAAGGGACTTTATTCAAACGACCACCGTTTGCGACGAAATAAGTTTTATGGGAATACGTACGACTAGTTATTGCTAGATTCTTAGTTTGAATAATTAGAGTTTTTTTTGTGTGGGTATGCGATATTCAAAAGTGAATCAATAAATATCTTGAAATTAAATAACGCGGTTATGTGAACGGAATCCAATTTCAATGGAATAATTTCATTGGGACCGAAACGACCAGACGTAGCAGTGTATTTATTTTCATTGGGTTTAGAGCTAATGTGTGGTGCTGCGTATATTTTAAGATAGCGTGAATAGCGGTACAAATTTATTAACCGCGTACCAAAACAATACAAGACAACCTAGGGAATTGATTTGTACAACTATAAATTAACACACCGACATATGAACAGCCAAACTACCTTATACATTACATAACATTAATATCTTTGTTAACCTGACATTTAAATAGCTGTGGAAGTAGAAAGCGATATCCAACATTTATATAGCTGGCAGAAAGCAACATTTCAGCTGGAAAAGAATACAATAATATAAAAATAAAATATCTCTGTTAACCCGACATTGGCATGTTCTTATGTTTCCCTTAATGGCCAAGTTACTCCCCCTGTATATTTATGAAATCTTTCTCTCATTTGACCAGCTTCTCAGTTCCTTCTCATAAATGATCCATTTTTGTTTAGCAGAAACAGTATAAAGCAAAACCTCTTCTCTATATATACACAAACAAACCGAACCTCCTCACTCAAAAACAAAACCAAACTACTTTCGACCAATGTGTCTTGCCAAACATCTCAAAATGCTAGAGGTGCCCAGGCGGAGCTGGGTAGGTGCGGTGGGGGGCTACCGGGTGGAGTATGGGTTCAGGTCAAGGGGGGAAGAAGGTCTGACGTGCGTATTGGTGGAGTCTGACGCTCCTCTGGTGACCTAGGGAGAGTGCAGCAACGGCTAATTTGTCGGGGAGGAATGCAATACGTTTTGAGGCATTTGGGAAGGTAGTGCTTCAGGCGGAGGGGGTATGCGGTGGTGTAGAAACACCGATAGTGGCACGAATAGTGAAGCTTGCTGCATAGGTTAATACAAGTAGCAGGATATAAATATAGGATGTCGAGTTGAAGTATTGGTGTAAGAAAAAAGGGGCTCGCGAGAAGAATAAGGCCAGAACGAGTGTAGAACGCGGGCGGAGGAGAGAGAGCTGTGAACGGAAATCATGGGGGTGAGTCGGAGTTAGAGAGTTCGGCGTCGCGGTGTGGAGCTCCAGACGACAAGTACAGTGGTGTGTCGTTGTTTGTGGCGTGGGGGTGGAAGAGCTGCGTGGGTAGTAATGAAATAATCGGTCTTAGGAACTTGCGTCGGGGGAAGTTTTGGTAGCAGGTCAAAAGAAAATGGTGAAGCAGAAACTTTTTGTTTTGGAGAAGGATGCGGGCTAAAGGAAATTATTGGGTGTTGGACTCACGTTTGGGCTTGGGCTTTCAGCAGTTATAAAAAAATTGTGAGCTTTGCATGGGCAAGGAGAAGGGTAGTCAGTGGATTGTTTTTCCCAGATGAATAAGTTGGGAACTAGGAGCGAAAGATGGCTTCATATAGTTTGCCAAGAAAAAACGCATGAAGTTAAGGGATGGTTAAGGGAATAAACGCGGAATTAAGGAAAGGATAAGCAAGGTAATTAATGTTAAACATTAGTTAAGTTTTAGTTACTCGTTAACCAACTCAAAATAGTTTAAATAATGTATATGATTTTGTAATAAAGATAATTCAGCCATTGTAATCAGAATCAAGTGAAATTGTAAGCGATGGGATTGTATCGATTGAAGCTACGCTTCTGAGTAGTTTCAAACAAGACCGGAAGCAAATCTGATTTTCCATTTAATTTAAACGATTGTTTAAAATTAAATGAAAACAATGCGCAAATCGACAATCGAAATAAAGGTGAGTTAACTCACACTATTTTGGAACCCTATGATGTGATTGAATTCATATAATTAAATTCAATTGTTGATAATTGGTTGATGGGATGCCTTAGATGCCTATTGTTGATTGAATGGTTGACGTTAATTATATTTTCGTCATTTAATATTTTTATAGACTATTATGAAATATTATAATAATATGTGATGCAGGGAAGGATAGGTTGGAGGGATCCGATCGGATTCCTCAAATATTATGTGTATGGTTTGTTTTTACATTATTTATATATGAACTGATTGAACCTCATTGATATTGAAATCTATTGGTTGCTGAACATTGAATTGAAATTCAATGTAGTTATGATTTGAAGCAATATACAATATTGATTGAGGAATTGGCAGCAAATGGAAAAATCCACATTTTTTGTTCAAATGTTGATTTACCACAAGGCGACTTAATGAAGTTAAGTTATAAATTAGGTTTAATTATATTTTATAATCAAGTTTTAGAATTAAATTGATGTTTATTAATAAGTTTTTATTTAAAATATTTTGGAATGATTTTATAATAATAATCTGACGTTTAAATAAGTTTTTAAACGAATTTAGCTATATTAACCTATGAGTTAATAAATTGGGATAATTATTTAAAAAAAATGAACGATTAAATAATATTATTAGATTAATTATATTAATTTAATACGAATAAGTAACTAAATTCGATTAACGAATTAATCGACGATTTAAAGTTGACTAAGTCAACTGTTTGGTCATAAGTGATTATTAATGAACAACGTTTAAATTAAATACATTTTACTTTTAAATTTGACGCTTTAAAGATTATTATTGTAATCGGTTATTGTTTTGATAATTTCAAAATGACCAACTGGTGTGTCTAACTAATGAGAAGTAACCGGATTTAATTTAGAAAATAGTGAAGTTATTATATTTAAAATGGTTATTTCTTAAGTAAAGTGTATTTAAAAGACAATCAAGTATGAAATAATATTACATAATTCTGAAAGGGATTTATGAAGAGATTGGATAATATAAACGAGATTATTAAGGAAATTGAGCTAATGCGATAAGTATTTAATTAAATATTCTATTTAAATTTGAATTGGGAAAAGGGGAGGTTTTCCGGGATATAATGCAAATTACTTATTGATTTGGTAAAAGGAGTTTAATGCGATCAATGAGTTAAGTAAAATGGTCGTAATCGACCAACATTTCAAAAGTATGGATATGATTTATAAAACCAAGTTTTGAATGTAAAATAAGATTTGGGTTTTGATTTACGAACTAGTATCCATCTCGAGATAAGAACGTGGCCGACTAAGGTCTGAGAGGTAGATAAAATACCCCAACTCGGATGACTTCACTATTATCAAGGGATGATATTAGTTTGTGAAGGAAAGGGGATGTTTATGTCAATTATACGGTACTATTTCTAGATAAATGGAAAAATATGGTTTGGATACACTTCTTATAAGTAATAGATAAACGGTAATTGTTTTCCGAAGAAATGAGAAAGGGTAATATTAGTTTGGGAATAGAAATAAAATTTAGAAATTAATATTTCCATAAATAATCAGTATTAAATTTGGGTAATCTTCAAAGTGAAGTTGGTAAAGCCATTCGGTTTATACAATAAATAAGCCATTTGATATTGTTTGGTCGTATAAGAATTGGAAATGGGTTTTTCACTATTGAGTTAATTATATATATCGATACTTCCAAATAAATGGAGCACAAAGGAGTTTTGAGAACATTAAGTAATATTTCCAAGTTAAATGAAATAAGAAGAATTTTGGAAAATGTGGTGATATATTCGAAATGAGGAAACAAGTGGGAGATTGGTGAATATGGTTATCCTTATAAGTTAAGAATATAGTTTTATTGAGATAATTGAGATCGATTTAAATAGATAAAATGATTTCAAAGATCGACAAAAAGTTTTAAGTGAATGATTTTAATCATAAGACCTGAGCTGGGAATATACTCGACCATACTGTTTGAAATTGATAGTTAAAATACTGACTATCAATGAAATATTATTAAACCTTTTGACGTGTTATTTCGAAGAGACCGGGATGGGAACTAGACCCAACACCACTTCGAATCAATGTAGCGCTCGAAACTAATCTGCAGGAATAAAGACGGAGCATTGAAGACCATAGATCTTCATATAACGGAAGAATTACTTAAAATCTCTAGCTGATCCCTAGAGATATATTGTGGTTCTATCGTAATTGAAGTCTGTGGATTGCAAGTACTTCTCGCTACTGATCCTTTGGGTGATTACTGGGATGCAGCAGGAGGGTGACTTTGGCTCATCCTATTCCTGGATGACTTGTATAGACGAATGTCTGACAGAGTATTTCCTGAAACTCACATACGTTGATTTTTACAAATATACCAAGTTTTGTGGCGGAGAAATTCTCTTGTTTAACACCCAGAGTATATTTGTGGACGTAAATTTGTGATTTGATGGATGTGACGATGTTGCATTCAAAGTGAATGGTGGCTTGATGTTCTGAAAAGCAAACGTGACCTCAAGCCTCACAACCTGGAAATGACAAAAATCGGGCAAGCAGCATGGGTAGGTGGGTCATACCCAAGCAGAGTATATTATCACCAATCTAGAGAAAATTCATTTTTGTTCGTCTTTTAATTTTTGTATCTCCCAAGAATTTCGGTGGTCACGACAAAAAGCCGAAAGGGTGACAATATATTTGATACACTCAAGCTAAATGAGTGGTCGATCATGTGTGGTTGGGTTGTAAGATGTTCTTGTTGAACGTGAATGTATACCCTCTAGAGTACACTGATCGTAAGGTGGTCCCATACCTTGTCATAGTTGGAATCCAATCTCCAATAAGTACCTCGAGGCTTTCAATTTTATATTATATATGGAGCGTGAGATGTAAGCATTCCACTGTATTATTATTTATTTGTGGTTTGATAGACGCTATTATAATATCACTGGATTTTTATATATCAAAAAAAATTTGGGTTATAGTAAGGCAAAAACCATCTGTGTTTATGTGTGGGATGGTCTTACTATTATCCTTTTCTTTCAAAAGAGATTGTCAAAGTTAAACAAGTTGGTTGTTGTATGAATTTATCACTGGAAGTATTCCAGACTGATCTGGGTGAATTTTGATTTATTTCAAATGTGCTCGGGTCAGACCGAGTATATTATCAGGTTAGGTATCACTTGGATTTTCCAGAAGAGGAGCTGGAGTCGAGACGTATAACCATATTTACTGGTATTTGTCATTTCCGTCATGTGAATTGATTAAGGTGAATGTATACTCTGATATTGTAATTATATATATACTATTCCATTTTGTTTAAAGAGTTATGATATATTATATTTTGTTCGTTCCGCTATGAGACTCTGATCTTCTTATTCTTCTATTCTAATATTTCTTTCTTTCTTATCTCATCCTCTAATTTATTTCTATTAACAGTCAGAGTTCGATACTTGGATTTTTGACAAGTAATAAAGGAATTTTAGTTATTGTTGAAAATTCTAGCGTCGAATTTTTTCTGGCCGTTACAATGATCTTCAATTCTCCACATCTTACTTCAACATTCTGCTTCTTGGTCGATTGCGCTATGCTGGTTTTCTTGTAATAACAATTTTTCTGTAGCTTTCTGTCTTAAAGTATTAAATATGATCTATACCAAATGAGATCCTCTAATGTATACCAGAGAGCCATCGTTTTGAGAAATTTCAAGCTTACAAGTCGAATATTCTATTCTGTTCGGAGCAATAGTAGTGTGGAAACTGAGCTGCATCTAGTTCTAGTGATAACCATGAAGCAGGATAGATCTTTACTCCTTCAGTGATCTTTACTCTACTTTAAGATGTTGTTACCTGGTTGTTGGATTAGATGTTGTGCATTGTTTGAACTGGTATTTTGTCATAGAATCAATAGGACTGCTATGGAGCCTTTTTATTAAAGTTGTTTTTGACAACGTTTAGCACTATGTAACGTATTATATGCCTTCTAGCTATTACTTTACCTCATCTCAGCCTGCATGGTTATAGATTATAGTTTAATTTGTAGTTAGGGCAATCATGTTTGTAGCAGATAGAGAACCAACCCATCTTTTGTTATACTATGTACTCATTACTTGTTATAATGAAAAAGCGTTATGGATCATTATAAAAACGGCTGGCTTTGCCAAAAAACTACATGGATATGTCAACATACATACCTAGGATATGTCAACATAGTGACCATACTTTCCAAAGGAAGTGTCTATTTATCGCAACCTTTAGTGAAAAGACATGACTGTTGTTCCACTATATGTATCATTCATTTTCATCAAATTTCAATAAGTAATTTCTTTCATTCTTCTCTCCTCTTTATTTTCTTTCATTTAGAAGAATTTTTTAATCAAACTCTACCTAAATTCAAATAGTATCAAGTCTGTTTGTCTTTGGTTTGATTCCCTACCATTCTATCATAAAACCTTTAAGTTCAAGGTACAATTCATAGTAATAGGATCAAATGTAATCGAAGATCAGTGTCTTTAGACTTTATCAAACCAAAAAATGTTGTCTACAAGGTATTATTGTGGCATGGAAACCAATTAAGTGTGTTAGTAGTTCAAAAGTCTACTGCGTATAACCTTTTGCCTTGGAAATTAAGTGACTCTACCCAAAGGTCGAATGTCTAGAGGGTTCCACTTATGGTCTTGAAATTGAGATTGTATTTGCAATTGCTATCTAAAAAGAAATCCATGGAAGGATTTATATGAGACTGAATGTCGGGTTATTCAAACCAGTATGAAATCCTAGTGTGTTCTTTCCTTTTACTTTACTATGTTTTCTTTTATCTACATTTGGGATATATGTTAGGCATAATGGACTAATTTGAATATACTGTAGTGACAATTTCCCTTTGTTGGAATATAAATTGGAGATAAAATATAATTTCTTTTTATAACATATCCTTTTGTTTCTACGGTATTGACTAATTAAAAATGATTTATGTTGAATGAAGCAGAATATATAATTATATATTCTAAAAACTTTTATTCTTTTTAATTATATAAATAAATAAATCTTCCTAATTAACTTAGCTACCAATGCCTACTAATATGTGAACTAGTGTAAGATATCATGGTTCTGATATATGTCATAATACAAATTAACATTCAGGAGCAATAGTGGGAAATCTCTTGAAAGGGCCTATGTTAGGATCATCTGCTTTTAATAAATATTATATTAAGTGGTTTTACGAGATTTCCTATGGTGTTACTTTGGAATTACCAAAGATGGGTCTACTAGGGGTGAGCGTTCGGTCAGTTCGGTTGGTTTGGAGGTAAAAAAACTCAAATCGAATTGGAATCGAAATTTATTCAAACTGAACCTAACCAATCCAAATTAATTTTTGTTGATTCGGTTGGTAACCGATTTAACTGAACATGAAGGATGTATTATAATTCAAATTATGCATTTACTCAAAGTAAAACATAAATTCATGGTTGAAGAAATTTTATATAGCAAATTTTATGTTTATAATAAGATTTGATCTATTTGCATTAAACGCTTTTGTATTATATAACTAAACTAGTTATTTAAGGTACTAAAATACCGTCAAATTAGACAATAAATTAAAAGTTCGGTTAGTTCGGTTAAACCAATAACCAAATAAAATTATTTTGCAAACTGAATTCAAACCGATTAAGTTTTAAAACCAAACCAAACTGTAACAACCCAAATTCCGACAGACCAGTTTTTTTTCTTCAAAATTCTAATCAATCGAAACCCGTGTTGGTTGCTCTGGTATCCTGTAGGAAAGACAGAGATATAAAATATATCAGAGCTCATAAAATATCTCACGGTCGAATGGATAAGGTATAATATAATCAAAGTATAGCCTTACCGTAGTAATAATACTGCCTAACCAGTATCCAAAGCTATCATATCTCTGCCACAAATCTAACATGTGAGTATGTTATGAGGAGGGGGTCAGAACACAAGTCCTGGTGACTGAATTTAAGCTATACACTTTGGATAATCCTACATATACTATTCAATCACATTTTCTTCTTTATTAGGTTACTTTGGTTAACAACACTATAAGCCTAAACACACGTCGTACCCATTTACTTCCCAGTGGATGAACCTAATACAGTATATATGTAGCTAACCCCCCCCCCCAAATATTGAGGTACACCCCATGGTACCCCACTCGCACGATCTACACTGTAATCCCACAGAAATGAATGCAGTCCCTCATCCTACACTGGAGTGACGTACGGATCTCTACATAACAATGTTATGTTTCACATATATCTGTCATTACTATGCTATGTAAGTGTATGGACTGCCACCTTCGGTCGAATCAGATTCCATACCAGAGTAATGCCCTCAAGTCTTCGATACACCACCCAGAGCAAACATGCATGTATCTAGACTTTTCCACGTACGTATCGTCAATTATATTTGATGCCTTAACCGCGTATAATGTGCACCGAGTTCTGTGGCAGGGATATACAAGAAACATGGAACTCGGTCGGGAATTTTTCCATATATGTACAGGCCCATCTTTAAGAGCCTCAAAATGCAGATATTCCTAGGGCGTGTTTCACATGGTGGCTATCGCCCTACCTCGGCCCCTCCCTCAACTAGTAAAGACTACAAGGCCTAAGCGAATTGCCCCTAATAAATAATCTAAACATCCAGTTGGCGTCTCCCCTCAACCATCGCACCTCGATAGTGAAAGGTGAATGGTCTGTTGGGTTTATCTCTAGTCTTTTCACATCTCATCGGCTGCCAACGATGGGTACGCGACGATCTACTATCTTTGTTGGTCCTAACCTCTGCCTCCCCGTTGAGGCGACCCCCGAATCACCCTAGTGTCACCACGTCACAGCATTCTGACTACAAAGCTATTTTCGCAGTCAAGGCCCACCCACCTGGTAGTAATGCGTAGACCCAATCTCTGTGAGCACAACCTAAACATCTGCCACCACACAGAGGACTACGAAGAGCACCTTACGTATCTTAGGAAGTCGCGTGCTTCCCCTTCCAGTCCTTCGGTGCCGACAAAATAATCAGATGAACATGTGCTCCCGTCGTGCTTCATGACACCATGATGATCTACCCCGTTTGGTTATTCACCCTCAAACGTGCAGACCAGTCCAAGCGCCTCATTTTAATATGTTATTAGACCCTATGTCTAAACATTCCTTTATGAGCTTGCTTTACCTCATCAGGTTTCCATTTAACTTGGTTATTCACATTGACTTCTTATTCAAGTCACCAAGTTCCTCTTGCTTATTAATTTCAATCATATAATTTAACCCATTTAACTTTATTAATAAGCCCACAACATATTATTTCCTAGATTATGACCCAAGGTATGTAACCCATAATCCCTTTATATTCTTATTTGATTTCATAGCCACAATAACATGTTCTACTTAATATGTAATTAAGTATATCTCAATTCACATGTTTTCTATTTAACATGTCAGTCATTATTTATGATTAAATATAACTTATCTCATTCATAAGTTTGCCTCACTCTTCCCTATTTAATCATAATTCCATATTACATTGTCACTACAACTTATCGTAGTTTACTTATTAACTTAGTTCTCTTGACTAAGGTCCACTAGTAAGTTTCTCTTCCCATAAATATAACTTATGTTGTCCTCATCCGTAGATTTCAGATTCTTGTTCTTATAAATAACTTAATTTACAATTAAGTACAACTTATCTCCTTACATAAGTTATTCCATTCCCTTTATCGTTTATTATAGCCTAGGTTATGATTTCCACTTGTCCCTATATATAACATTCTCATTAATGTAATAGGTTATTATCATTCCCCGTTTATACCAATCCTTTTACTATTGCATCTTCAATTCAATTCCATTTATTATCCATAAATTACAATTAATGTTGTGTATCATTCCTGCTATTTACATATATTTATATATACGTATATATTTATGCACTAGAGCTCTCACATTAAGCCTACACTTGTGGATGCTGGATTTGGCAGGCGGTTCCGGGCAGACTTCTACCATAAGTTGACCTAACCTCGTGTCTTAGCACCACTACATGTTTTATTTATGCACTTAGACCCCTCACATTAGATTTACCACTTGTGGATGCTGGATATGTCAGGTGGTTCCGGGCAGACTTCTACCACAAGTGTAATCTAACCTCGTGTGTAAGCACGATTACAGTTTCCTATTCACTGTAAATTTTCTATAATTTATATTTTACATGTCATCATATTAATCCATTTTATGTCGCATGTTCTTTCTAACATACTATAAATTCTATTCTAACGTGTAATTGTTTAATCGTGTAATTGTTTAAATCAAACAAACTAACATGTAGTGTTCTCAATTTCTACTGTTAAAGGTCCAGGTACATAAATGTCAAAAATTAACATGGAATTGAAACAACAGTAATTTCTACACAAATTTTGACAAGTTTATTTTTCAACATAGGAATTCTCCAACATATTAATATCTTAACATATTAATACTCCAATATGTCATATTCATCACTTTAATCCTTTTACATATGTTTAAACATTTTAAGAATGTCATACATCAACATGTCATAATAACATTTCAGTACTTTTAATTATTTTAGCAAATTCACACTTGTACAATAACTGGGAATGATAAACGATAATATATCAATATCAAAAATGATATAACTTAAATCCACTCACCTCATTTGCTTTCCAAATTCTGGATCTGGTTCAGATCTAGCATTCCATGGTTTTCCCCTAATTGGATTCAGATCCTAACAACCATGGATTCATAATTTTTACTAAAAGAAAGAGGGAAGAAAGAGGAATTGAATAGACCAGATCTAGAAAATTACCTCACTTCGCATATGATTCTGAACACCTTTTTATTAGCTTCAATTCTTTTCCTCTAGATCTTGATTTAATCTTAATTTTCTGAAGAGATTTGAGGAGAAAGAAGAATGGCAGAGTTTTTGCGTTTTCTCAGAAATATGAGATTTAGGGTAGGCTCTACGGACTTATTTATAGGTGTTCAGCAATGAATTTTGTAAAATAAACAGTCCACGTTCGCTCGTAGAAATGTACCCCAAACCTTGTGTGTGTCGACACCGAGGTCGATCCATGGGTCGATACCCCCGTTATGGGGTCGACACCCATGTGTTAGGGTTGACACCCACCGGATCTTTTTCCCACACTCATTTCTGTGTTTGGTTTTCTGATTTTCTGGAATTATTTTAATTGTGTAATGGGCCTTATGTGTATGTAAACTTCCAATGCTCAAAACTTCCTCATACCTTATCCGTTTTACGCAAACTTGGTGTCCATTTGAACCAGAATTAAGAGATGAACGCAATGGTGATGCCATTTCGGCTTAATTATGAATATCTAAATAGATATTCACATTTTTATTATCCTAAAAATGTTGGGTGTTACATTCTCCCGCCCTTAGGAAATTTCGTCCCTGAAATTTTGATAAGGGTAAAAATCAATTAACCCCTTGCATGATATACATCCATCATGTGTGCATCCAATTTTTGCAATCAATGTGCACTTGTGCAAAGTGAAATACAACATAATAATGCATGTATGTCTAAGCGGTACCTCCTATGTGTATGCAATTTTTTCAAAAATCCTTCTAAAATATGATGTTCACACCGTAAAAATACTGGCAGTTCTAAATGAATGTAATATCTTGAAAATCAAAATATATTTTCATCCGAATTTCCCACATTCTTGCAGAGCAAGAGCGCGGTTCTTCCAATTATTGCATCCGAAATCCTACCAACCAACTTTATTTTTTTTTGAATTTCAGAAAAATCTAATTTTCTAAATTCGATTTCTTTTGTTATAAAAACGTGGAAAACGGAAAACTTCCCATCTTTCGTTTTTCTCTTTTAACCTTTTTCCAACCGTACTTGGATTTGATGTAACTATTTATAAAGATTCCTCTATTTTCCTATCCAAGCATAGCCCACATAAGAAAATTTTCTTTATTACTGAAATTTTTTTTCCATCTTATCTTGGAAATTTTTATCCATTTTTCTTTAGCTGCTATGTTTGTTGCCTTGCTGAATTCATCATTACAAGAAAATTTGGTATAGCCGAAGTTTTTTTACTAGATAGTAGAGTTTTAAAAAAAATAAACAACACACTGCTAAACCAAAGCAAATCTAAAGCATAGGTTTTTCTACATCAAAGTAAAACAAAAGCCCTACTATCATAAGTAGATCTCAAATATAGATTCTACTATAATAAGATAAAACTAAGATAGTCAAGATCTGGCACATGCGGTCTAGAAGATCACCACTAGAATGGAGGCCTGGGTCCCTACCCAAAGAGACCACGAATGAAAGAATCTAATCCACCTAAAGTATCCCCCACTCTACCTAGACGCTCCGCCTGCTGTCTAGTCTCGTCTCTAACCTCTAGCTGCATGTCCTACATATCGGTCTGCATATGATCAAACCTCTTCTGTGCAGCATAGATCTCCTGTAAGCTCTGTTGTTGTGTCTATGCAGCCTTTATCTGTGCTTGAATCATCTCCTGCTATCCCCGCAAGATGTCCTGATGCTCCCTAGCTAGTTGGGTCTGTCCATCAAAGATGGTCCTCACCTCAGCTCTCAGGTCTCCATATTCCCTAGATGACCATGTGTCCCATCCAGAGGTCTGGGAGGATTCGACACCTCCCCACTACTGCTCCATGTCCGTATATCGGTAGTCATCTGGGGGATAAAAGTACTGATACTGCTGCGACTCTACTACTAGTGAATGTTGAGGATCTATCTCCGGCATGGGCTGATAGCCAGCCATATGTCCATAAGCCTGCACTCCTAGGTCCTGTAGGTCTTCCTCGTTCAGTTGTTCTTCATCTTCCCCAACATACTCTTACTCTCTATCTCCCCAGCCTACTCCTTCCTCTTGATCATGATCCATTGGATGTGGGTTTATTGCTAGTAACTCTTGAAACTCAATCTGCATCCTAGTCAACATGCTTAAGTCTAACGTGTCCTGGATGTGATATCTGGTTCTCCCTTGCCAAGGGAACCCGTGGCTGTATAAAAAATGTTGTCCAAAGATGTCCAAAAGGAATGTTAGTTTGTCTCATTTCCCTGGAGGAGCTATAATACTGTAGGATTAAGCGGGCCTAATTTACCTCAAGTCTTGCAAAGACTGCATAAGTAGCAACCTTAATTATGGGGGGAATCTTATCAAAATGGCCTGTCCTGACAACTAGGTTATACTACAGTATGCGTATGACTACCCTGGCTAAGTGGGCGTAAATGTGTCACATCCCATTGCCTATGATCCTCATCTATAAAAATTCTATGCAAAAGTTCTAAATTTGACATTTCCACATCTTCTAAATTTGTCCCTATCCCCCTATACCAAGCATGGCCCCAAATTAGGACTGAGTAAACCGGATATGTACTCCTTTTAACTCAGACTCATATACCATCATATCATGTTCTTCCCTAATTACCAAGTTGGTATCAAAAAGACGTATTTAACTTGGAAAACCCCTTCACTCAACAATGTTGTGGTCCAAAATGCTATTTAACCCCACTGTATTGAATAATGCTTCCAAATCGATGCCCACAAGTCTCCAAACTTGACCGGTCTCCCAAGTAGAATATCATGTCCTGCGGTGCTTGCGTATGCTTCCACTATGTCTCTTTGATTGTTGCACCTAGCAATTTCTTGAGGGGTTAATTGGGGGAAGCGGCGACAAGGGAAGGTTGTGGTTGCATGGCGATTTTTCTTCACATTGAGGGGAAACTCTAGTAGTTCCCGGTAGACAGCGTCGAGAGCTTCAATTTGGCACCAAAATTGCATGAAACGGTGGAGATTTGAGGTGGTGGTGGGCTTGGGAAGTGGGGAAAAATGGGTGGTCTCGATTGCTGAGTAGGGATCGAAGTGGGGACAAAGCTTTGGCTTCATACCCTTTTATTTTTTTGGATCCAACGTCGGGATGTCGACCCCCTGCCTGGTGTGTCGACCACCTGGGTCGACACCGGGGTCGAACCCCTCCTTTTTTTGAGTTTTGAAAAAGGAGAGAGGCCAGTCAATTGCTCAATTATTCTGAAATGCCCACCATCACTATCATGTCACTATAAAAGTCCTTCAAATTTTAAAGGTTTGTTTAGGATTAATAACTCCTTTCTGTCTTATGAAGTGTCAAAGCCTCCATGGTCCAATCTTCCTATATATATATATATTCCATTTGTCCTTTCATGATACGGTTACAATACTGAACCCAATTTTCTGAAATACTGCTATATGGGATTTACTTTTCTTCCTCACAAAACGTATTGTACACTATCTAAATTTCCTATGGATCTCAGATTTCCATATTCATTCCTTTGGTGTACAGTCATCCCAATCCTTAGCACATTATATTCTTTCTATTTAGTGGGTTCCTCCATGGATCTATATATATATATATATATATATATATATATATATAATATCCATATATTTTTAAAAATACAAATACGTTCACTCACTATTTATACAGGAATCCTAAGCCTTAAGCTCTAATACCAAATGTAACAACCTGAATTCCGACAGACCGATTTTTTTTTCAAAATTCTAATATATCGAAACCCGTGTTGGTTGATCTGGTATCCTGCAGGAAAGACAGAGATATAAAATATATCAGAGCTCGGAAAATATCTCATAGCGGAATGGATAAAGTATAATATAATCAAAGTATAGCCTTACCGCAGTAATATTACTGCCTAACCAGTATCCAAAGCTATCATATCTCTGCCACAAATCTAACCTACGAGTATGTTATGAGGAGGGGGTCAGAACACAAGTCCTGGTGAGTGAATTTAAGCTATACAGTTTGGATAATCCTACATATACCGGTTAATCACATTTTCTTATTTATTAGGTTACTTGGGTTAACAACACTCAAGGATTACACACACGTCGTACCCATTTACTTCCCAATGGATCAACCTAATACAGTATATATGTAGCTACCCCCTCCCCCAATATTGAGGTACACCCCATGGTACCCTACTCCTATGGTCTCCGCCGTAATGCCACAGAAATGAACGCAGTCCCTCATAACAATGTTACGTTCTGCATATATCTGTCATTAATACGCTACGTAAGTGTACGGACTGCCACCTTTAATCGAATCAGATTGCATACTAGAGTAATTCCCTCAAGCCTACGATACAGCACCTAGAGCAGATATGCATGTATCTAGACTTCTCCACATATGTATCGTCAATTGTATTCGATGCCTTAACTGCAAATAATCTGCACTGAGTTCCATGGCAGAGCTATACAAGAAACACGGAACTCGGTCGGGAGCTTTACCATATCTGTACAGGCCTGTCTTTAAGAGCCTCAGAATGCATATATTCCTAGGGTCAGTTTTTCATGCTGGCTATGGCCCACCTCGGCCCCTCCCTCAACTAGTAAAGGCTATAAGAGCTAAGCGACTTGCCACTAAAAAACTTTGTCTGCGAATCGAAATCAACTTTGTCTGCGAATCGAAATCGCTACTCAAGTTGTCTACAATCGTTGCAGCTTCTTTGAGTGCAGTAACAACCAAAATCTAAAATTTTATCCACCCTCTGATTTCAGGTTTTGCTTTTTCTTACATCAGAAAAATTGTATTTCCTCGTTTGTGGAATCGTACTGAATTTTGCTATTTTGGATCTGTTAAATTTTTGGTCATTTATAGTTAAGATTCGATCTACATTCGTGAGAAAATGGAGCATCTTATCTGATTTAGATATCGAAATTGTCCGAGGTTATACTTTAAGCAATTGTCTGAGGTTTTATTTTAAGCAATTTTCCTTCTGATTAGATATCCAAATTCAACTCTATAGGTCCTCTTTCTTCTGTGCGGAAAGAATGGCTCAAGTGGTACATCGAATTTGGAATTGAGGCCAGTGCAGTAATTATTGTCCTTTATGACTGGAGGTTGTCACCATCAATGCTCAAAGAACGAGATCTTTACTTTCACAAGCTAAGGTTTGTATGTCTCTGTTGCACCTCTATTTTCCTGTTACCGGTTACTTCCATCCAGTTTGGGACTTATACTTATTTGTTTATTGGCCTACATGTATTATTTCATTAGGGAACTGCTCGATTGATGTATAACTCATGGGGATCTTTGTTGTGGCTACTAGCACTACCAAAGTATTGTAGAGCTGATAATGTTTACTGGAAGAACTTCTCTGAAGGAAAAAAGAATCATAATCACACGTTACACTGCGATGACAAAGACTTCCACTCAAACTATTCTGGTTGGCCCACATATATGATAAACATCGAGGTCCCTTCTTGACCAGGTTTAATTAATATGTATGCCTTACAAATTTTCTATGTTGAACCACAAGCTTCAGGTATACTTAAGTATTAAAGATTTTACATATTAAACTTGCTGAAAAACGGTTGGTTATGTGCGTTTAAATGAAGATAATCAGTTAAGAAAAGAATAAGGTAAAAAATTGATTAGACAAGATTAACTTTTGACGGTTCCACGGAGTGTTTAAATCTTATGGAGTTGAAGATGTTTCATGTTACTTCATGAAATATGTGTGAAACTAAGCAAGTTTAGTAGTGTTCTCCGCGAGTCTCTGGGGATAGAGCCAATGCAGAATTTCCATCTCAATGATCATTGTTGGGTTTCCCGGTGTGTAAGTTATTTTTTGCATATGACACTGATAAGCTATAACTAAGCTACTAGCATGCTATTATATAAATACACCTAATGATGTTTTCAGTTGTACGAAAATGGCACTTTCTCTTGGTTGTCAATTTAGAGCCGAACAACATATAACAAACTGTTCCCCTTATATAACGTAGGCAGTGATACATTTTGATGTAAGAGAATTTTGCTTAGAGAAAAAGTGTGTGGGAACTTAATTTTTTCTTCAAAATGCATTCTTTTTATCTTTTACTGCAAAATGCATGGTATTAATTGCCCTGTCGAAACCATGAAAGTTGCATTCAACTATTATTTTGCATAAAGGATGGTAACCATCTTTTTTGCTTTGGACTGCGCAGGAAGCAATGCATATCCATCAGTTAGTGAATTAGTTGAAGATATTACCAGCGGCATGGAATGTGGTAAACCAATTCAATTGTCTTTTACTACAAGAGAAATTGCAGAAGGTACGTTCTTCAAAACAATAGAAGAATTTGACCCTGAAGTAAAAAAAACCGTCATTTTAGCTTGAGAAGTAAGTTCATTATTTCAAAGTATGTCATAAGATGCACAAATTTGATTTTAAAGTGAGTTATTTTACAATCTGTTTGTTTGAGAAGAATATATTTTCATGGTAAAATGTTGTGTGATAGAAATATAATAATTTTTGGGGAGCTAATTTTTTTGCTTCTAATAGTTTCTACCAGGGTGATCCAGTGTTGAATCCTCTCACACCGTGATCTGTGGGATAGACCTCCATTAAAAAACATCTTCTGTATATATGGGGTTGATTTGAAAACTAAGGTATTACAATGAATTCAGATCTATGTTTGTGATTTTATATAATGCACTGGGTTACCGCCAATAGATTCTTCTTCCCTGAATAGGTTTGAGTATGTTGTTGTCTGTTTCTATGATCTTTATAGTGTATGTGCTATTACATTTTATTGGTATTTTCCATCTTCTAATCCATATCATATTTATGAGTACTTGAATTCCCAGCATTTATTAATAATTTAATGTACATAACGAAATTCTTGAATCTGAAACTTGTATTATTGGCATTTTAAAATGCTAAATATATCTTTACCCGCTCATTCTTGAATCCCTATATTATATAGTTTGATTACAAAGTGCTACAGCATGGTTGGGTTCAAAAATAGATACATGATTATGGAAGTCTTTATGAATGCGAAAGACTTCAAGGCAGTCATCCCTTTATCATATCTGAAGGAAACGTGTCACAGGCAATCAAGGAGAGCATTCAGTTAAACTTTGGTGCTTATGGTCTGGTTGTCTCTCTATGTCATTCCAAAGTGAGTTTTCATTTTTTTATGTTAATTTTTATTTGAAAATTGCTGTGTAGTATTGATCTGAATTTGTCATTGTGCAGTTAAGGATTTGAATCCAATAACGAAAGTAATTATATTTAGAGTTTCCGGTGATGATCGTCAAAGAGTATGGTCCGCAATCACAATGGTTAAAAGTTGAATTTGCGCACTCAGTTTGCAGCTGAGTTTGCGCAAACTCAGTTTTGAGGTGCAAAACTGGGTTTGCGCAAACTCAGCTGCAAACTGAGTGCGCAAATTCACACTACAAGAATTGAACAGTATTGCAACGGACGCTTCCAACGGCCTCCAACGGCTGTTGACCAACGACTTCCAACGAAAATCAAAATACGTATATGTATTCCGTATGTAAAATATACGCCATTGGAAACTGTTTGCGGCCGTTGGTTTAAAGCCGTTGCCCCTGTTACACGGACTGGAGCACAAATCAGCCGACGCTGCTTCTTCTTCTTCATTTCAGCAAAGCCGTGGGTTTTACCCCAAATTCTCCAATATTCCCCCCTTCCATTTCTGAAATCATTTATTTCGCTCCATCTTCCGCCTAGGGTCTCTCCTACTCTATCAAAACACTCTCTCATCCTCTCTAATCTCCTATTCTCTCCGATTTTTAGGTATGTGTTTATCCTAATTTTTGTTTAATACCTTATGTTTAGTGTAATTGAAGCATAATTAGACTATGTTTGTGTGTGTAGTGCTGTTACTTAGTTGTTAATGTGAGGTTGTTGCTAATTTAGGGTTTTCAGTAATAAATTACTTAGTTGTTATTATGATCTAGGGTTTGAATTAGTTGAAGTGGTTGTTGTTATTGAGATTGTGTTTATAGATTTTATTGATTATGTTTGTAATCTAGGGTTTGATTAGTTAAAGTTGACTATGTATATATGCATATATATAGTGTTATGTATATATATACACGTACATATAGTTGACACTCTATGCATTTGTTTATTTGGTTAAGGCCCAATTCATCGAAAACAATATTTAATTTGTCGAAAACGTATCATGGAAATACATATATTTAAGTTTGTGTTTTTTGGGCTAAGGCGCACAACGGCGCTAAGGCGCACAAAGGTGTACAAAAAACACTTAAATCACAAAAAAAGCAAATCATATAGTATGTTATATTCATAAAGCCTTAGAGAGTTTTTTTGGCCCCGTCTGATAAGTATTGTTTATAATCGTGATATGATGTTCGTTTTATTAACGGAACAGACATTTATATTCATTGTATACAATATTTGTTGGATTTGTCCTTTGTATTGGACAAGTTACGAATACAATAACGAAATTAAATCTCGTAAAGTATTTCATTTTAAATGGTTCTCAAAATTTCAGAAGCACTTCCTTTATGTTCCCTTTGTACACGCAATTGTGTACTATTTAAGGAACTACAGGGAAGTGCTGCCGAAATTTTGTTGAATCGTTTAAATTGAAAAGATTTGCGCGATTTAATTACGTTATTGTATTTGTAATGGGAGGTAGGATAACCCACCATTAAATGATCAATTGACATAACATGCATTAATCACTAAAATTGTTTTAACACATTGTCAATGCAAATTTTATCATCATAATTAATATGTAAAAGAAATGTTGTCATTAAAATACAATCTTAGCGTTTGAGCGATCGGACACAAAAATTATGAATCTAATTTTATATAATTCTTTCTAATTTTATATGTACTTAGAAAAAATGAACGATTATTTTAATGATCGAAGTTGGATGTACAAACGAAGAGAAATCGATGGCACAATAAACAAACATTTTATTAATGGTGTCAGCGTGTTTATTGATTTCGCTTTAAGTAACAATGGAAACGATGTCGAAATCCGTTGTCCATATAGTAGATGCAAGTTATTGAAGCATTTGATATCGCAAATGGTCAAAGTTCATTTGCGTCAGTACGGTTTTGTGCCGAACTATTTAGTTTGGGATCATCATGGAGAACCGTTAGCATCTACTTCTATACAAGTTGAGGAGGTAGCAAATAATGAAATTGCCACGACGAATCTCGTAGAACAAATGGTTGAAGATGTTGCACGTTCTATGTTCCCGGTTCAACAATTTAATGAAAACGTTGGTGATGATGACGATGGTCATGATGAAGAAGAACCAAATATTGAAGCCAAAAAATTATATAACTTATTAGATGCCGCAAAAAAAACCTTTGGGAAAGCTGTGAAAGCAGAACTCAATTATCAGTAACTGCTGAATACATTGTGATGAAATCTAAATACAACCTCACAGAAGCTGGATTTACAGCTGTTGTACAAGCTGCGAAGCGGCATATGCCTCCCAATAATTTAATGTGCGAAAACCATTATAAAGTAAAAAAAAAATGTCGGCCTTTGGTTTATCGTATCAAAAAATAGATACATGTCTAAAGGGTTGTATGCTATTTTGGAAGGAAGATATCAAGCTTAAGAATTGTAGAATATGTAATCAAGAAAGATACAAACCAAGAAAGAAAAAGGGAAAGGAAGTCCCGTATAAACGTATGCATTGTTTACCGATTATTCCTAGACTTCAAAGGTTATATGCATCTTCTATAACCGCGCAACATATGAGATGACACAAGGTGAGAACATAGGAAGAAGGTACGTTAACACACCCATCAGATGGAGAAGCATGGAAGCATTTTGATCAAAAGTATCCCAATTTTGCATCTGAGAGTCGCAATGTTAGACTAGGTTTATGTACGGATGAGTTTTCACCATTTTCTCAATTTGGTTCTAAATATTCATCCTGGCTAGTAATTGTAACACCTTATAATTTATCTCCATGGATGTGTATGAAAACTCCTTATATGTTTCTTACAATTGTTGTACCTGGTCCTGATGATCCGACACAAGGAATCGATGTTTATTTACAACCGTTGATTGAAGAATTAAAAAAATTGTGGTATGAAGGGGTAGAAACATATGATATTTCCCAAAAGAAAAACTTTCGTATGCATGCTTCTCTATTGTGGACAATTAGTGATTTTCCTGCTTATGCGATGCTTTCAGGTTGGAGTACCACTGGTCGTCTAGCTTGTCCGTACTGTATGGAAGAAACAAGAGCATTTTCTTTACCTATTGGAAAGAAAATTTCATGGTTTGACTGTCATAGATGTTTTCTTCATATTAATTATCCTTTTAGAAGAGATAAGAAATTTTTTACAGCTAATAGACTTGAAACTTTACGACCACCTAAAGTATGGACAAGTGAGGAAATTTATGATCTTGTACAAGATTTTCCCAAGATTCATGAAATCGGAGTACAGACAGAAATTCAATGTAAATCATCAATTCATAATTGGTGGAAACAAAGCATATTTTGGGAGTTGCCTTATTGGAAAGATCTTCTGATTCGTCATAATATTGACGTGATGCATAATGAGAAAAACGTGTTTGATAACGTAATCAATACAATTTTGAATGTCAAAGGGAAGACGAAAGATGATTTGAAATCCAGGCGTGATATTGAAGTAATATGTAATCGTCCGGAGCTTCATATAAAGCCAAATGACACCAGAAAACCGAAAGCGTGCTATGAACTGGATACTAATCAAATAAAAATATTTTTAAAATGGATGGAAGGGTTAAGATTCCTGGATGGTATATCTTCCAATCTTCATAGATGTGTTGACTATAAAAACAGTAAACTTAGCGGGATGAAAAGCCACGACTGTCATGTTATGATGGAAAATTTATTGCCCGTCGCTTGCAAAGAACTATTGCCCGTGAAAGTTTGGACTGTTGTAACAGAGCTTAGTTTGTTCTATAAAGAGCTTTGTTCATCTACATTAAAAATTGACCATCTACGTAAACTAGAGGAAGAAATCCCCATATTACTCTACAAATTGGAAAAAATATTTCTTCCTGGGTTTTTCAATGTTATGGAGCATTTACCTATTCATCTTCCATCAGAAGCTCGTCTTCGAGGGCATGTGCAATACGGATGGATGCATCCATTTGAAAGGTATATTAATATTCAGTTAATTAAATTTTGGTTAAGTGTATGAAAAAATAATTTACAATAATTCTAAACAGGTATTTAAATCATCTAAGGAAAAAAGTGAGGCAGAAAGCTAAAGTTGAAGGTTCTATTTGCAAATCATACATTGAAGGAGAAGCTTCATTTTTTTCTCTCTCTCATTATTTTAGTGATCATGTGAACATCTCATTTGCAAGTACTGCACGTAATGATGAAGGCATTGATCAAGACGACTGCCAAGCGACTTTATCTATTTTTAAAAAACATGGTCGGCCTTCTGGTAGATGTGTGGAGGAATGGCTGAACGATAAAGATTACAATGCAGCACACACATATATTCTTCTCAATTGCACCGAAGTTGCACCTTTCGTTAGGTACTCTACTTATGCATCTATGTATACATGTATTGTATCTTTAATCATATATGTAACGTATGTCCAATGATTGCAGCATTTATGAATCACAGTATCCAAACGGCGATATCAGCAAAGAATTCGCTAGTTGGTTTACTAATTATGTTTTTGATCCAACAAATTGTATTGTGGATGAAGGATTGAAAGATTTGGCATTGGGACCTAAAAGAAATGTGAAGACATATCCAATATTCTTTATCAATGGATATAAATTTAACACTAAAGAATATGGTGCTGAAAAATTAACTGACAATAGCGGTGTATTTGTTAAAGGTAGTGATGATCCAAACGACCACATACACGATTTTTATGGCGTGCTAAACAAGATTCTGCAATTGACATATTTCACAAGACCCGCGGAAGAAGTATTTTTATTTAAATGCAACTGGTTCAGCAATGTTCCAGGTTCTGGAATCAACGTGCACCCAAAATATAATCTTATAGAAGTAAGACATACGTCCCATTATTATAAGTACGACCCTTTCGTACTTGCCAAACAGGCTCTTCAAGTATATTATGCTCCTTATCCTTCTATGAGAAGAGACAAAATAGATTGGTGGGCTATTTTCAAAACAAAAGCAAGGTTTACATTTGACGGGCGTAATATTCCCGATGACCAAGCTTATCAAGCAGACATCGAGGAAAATGCAGAAATAGTAATAACCGACAATCAAACAAATTTTGGACCTCTAAACGATGAATCGGATGCATTAATTGATGTATTTGAGACTACAGATGAACCATATATGGAGGAGGAAATAGAGTCGGAATCTGAAAGTTATGAGGACGACTAACTAGTACTCCTCATTTTCAAAAGGTAATTTTATGTTATGACATTTCTATTATCAAGTAACCATATATTTATTTTTATGACATTTCTATGAATCAAACTCATATGTTAACTAGACATATCTATGAATCAAACTTATATTTAACACTTCTATGAATCAAACTCGATCATATGTTAACTAGACAAATCTATGAATCAAACTTATATTTAACACTTCTATGAAACAAACTTGTACTGAGCTGACCAAGGAAGATGAGGACAAGATATATGACGCTGTCATGGATCCTGCTACCCGAAACAGACGATATGGTTATGGAAATCTAGAGGTAATACTAAAATTTATAATAAAAACTCAAATGTATTTGAACTACTATTATGAAATACTGAAAATCTGAAATTATATATAGATTACAGCATCTCAGCAGATGTATCAGAAGGCTCAGGAAAAGGAAGAAATCGCACAGTTGAAAGCACAGATTGCAGAGCTTCATGAACGTAATCGTCGCCGTGAAGAGCAGATGGAGTTGCTTAACCAGCGATTAGTGGAGTACATTGCTCAGCACAGTACGACACCTTCATCTTCAGGGGGAGAGAGTTGATCAGGTTAGCTTGTTTTGATGTGTTTTGAGAGTTGGTGAGGCTTTCTACATGCATGCTAGTTGTATATATTTTGTTATGATGGTTTGGACATGATGTTATGATGGTTTGGTGATGGTATGGTTCGGGCATGGTGTTGGTTATGTTGTTTGGAGATGGTTATGTTATTTTGGACATGGTGATGGTTTGGTGTTGTTTTGGTGAAATTTGGTGGTAATATTATGTAAATATTGGTTAATTTATGTGTTTTGTGTTTGTTTTTTATTTCGTATTGTGTTTGGGTGTATATATGGTTGAGATTGTGAGTTATATGCTCGAAATGGAGCAGTTCAGAATGTTTTATATTTGTTGTGTGGCTTGTAGTGGTAAATCTAAAATCTGCCAAAAAAAACCCAGATTTCCAACGGCGACCAACGGCCTGCGACGGCTTATAGGTCATTCCATACAAACGGCTTCCAACGGCCTATTTGCTCAAAACATCATACACGTGTCCTTATTTATCAGTTGGAAGCCGTTGGAAATTAAGCGTCGTTTGCGTTGGAAGTCGTTGGAAGCCGTTGATCCGTATACCAACAGATTGACCAACGGCTTCCAACGGGGTTTCCAACGGCCGCCAACGACCCCTGGCCATTGGAAACCCCTGTTCCTCTTGTAGTGTCAGCTTGTAACCATTGCGATTGCGGACCATACTCTTTGCCGATCATCATCGGAAATTCTAAATATAATTACAAGCTGAGTTTGCGCACTCAGTTTGCAACTGAGTTTGCGCAAACTCAGTTTTGCACTGATTTGTGCAACTTAGTTGTCCACTGAGTTGCGCAACTCAATTGCCCACTGAGTTTGCAAACTCAGTTTGCCGAACTGTGTTTGCAACTCAGTTTTCCGAACAACTCAGTTGTGCAACTGAGTTTGCAAGTCAGTTTAAAACCTCTTTGCTAACTTATGAGCGTGCGGAAGAGAAATCTGAGTAAGGGGAGGCTAGAGCAAGAGAACTTGAAAAATATGTGTAAATCTGTGATTGATCAATTATCATTTGATTATATTATATGATTCTAACCTTGGGCATGCATGGTCTAACCTTGAGCTTCATTATATGGCTGGAATTTCGTATTATGTATTTGTAGAATTTCATTTATGTATTGAATATAACAACTTAATTATATATTTTACTTATCTATTGTTAACTGATATTTCATGTCATTACTTGATTGTAATTGTTGTCTATTGTATCCATTGAGTTATACTTTTTAAATTGAGAATAATATCTATTTTGGATTCATATTAAATATTGTATATATTATAATAATGTTACTTATTAATTGGCTATTAATGTTAGAATATGATAATTACTAATACATTTTTACATTACTATTAACATTTATATTTGTTATGAATAAAAACATTGCAAACAAAAATATCGCAACATGTATAAGCGTTGCAAACAAAAATCTACCAATGCTTATAACCGTTGCGAACGAAAATATACCAACGTTTATAAGTGTTGGAAGAGAAAATATATCAATGCTTATAACCATTGCGAATGAAAATATACCAACGCTTATAAGCGTTGGAAGAGAAAATATACCAACGCTTATATGCGTTAGTAAAAAATTGCCATGCCCCCATAGCAACACTAATAAGCGTTGCTGAAATTGTTTGCGACGATTATACTCGTTGGGAATCACCTGTTTTGTTGTAGTGTATACAAGTGTACAAGTAAACAGAGAAAATGGAGATACATCATTGATCATCCCTGGTTATTCTTGGTCAAGGACAAAATATACAAGTCCATGAATAAGGCACATAGCTTAAGGAACAACAAAATAGTAGCTAGTTAACATGCATGTACAAGATGATAGGTCAGACCAACCATTGCATATAAACCAAGTTCCAATGACATTAAACACAAGCAAGCCAGGTTCAAATGCTATCATAAACACATGAATAACACAAGTGACAGTGCACAAACACAGGTTGATCAAGTTAGTATCAACTTTCCAACAGCATGACAAATTGTAAAAGTGCATAGTATAAAATGGTTGTTCACAAGCATGCGACAAAAGGGGAAAAGCAAGAAGGCACAACAAGTCCAGTGTGCAAATGGCTAAAAACAAGTCAACGTCACATGCAAAACAATATAGCAATGACAAGTGCAAAGTGAGAGTATAACATTTGTTCGAATGATCAAATACAAGCATCTTAACAGTGATGGAAAATTAAAAGAGGCAGAGAAAGATTTCTCAATTCGAACAGATACATGAAACAGTAAATATTGTTTAAACCGAAAAGGAACAAAATTAAAAAGCCTTTATTTTTAGTAACCTTATTTTCAGAAAGGTTTGAAGAATTCAATCTATTATTTTTGGTAAGAGGAACATTTCAAATTTTCCAGAAATAGGTTTTAATAGTATAAGGAAAGCTTGAACAATGTTATAATCGGTAAAAATGAATAATTTAAATCAAAATAAATTTCCAAAAACCACAATCGGTCATTTTTAGCAAGATGAAAAATTCAAGTATCTAGAAATCGTAAGGGGATATATTCAGCAAGAAGTATTACTCTCAGCAAATTCAAATCTCTTATTTTCAAAAATAATAGCAATTCAAGTTTCCAAAAAATTAAAGAATTCAAATTATTTATTCACGGCAAGTCTACCAAGTCGCAATGTGAAATTAGAGATTAAGGGTTTTCTAATACCCGATAAATGCACCATATTCATTACAATCAAGTCCATCGAAAACCAAGAAAATCAATTCAAGCATAGAAGATTAAAAATCAGAGAACTCACACATATTGTTTCGATCGTATGAAAACCCAAATCGACGACCAAGGAGCAACCGAAATCAAATCGAGCAGTGAATCAACTCCATCAGAGCAACCAGAAGTCGCAATTTGGAGAAACCCTAGTGTTTAATTTAATCAAAGAAGAAAGAGGCCATTGGAGAATAGAAAAGAGGGAGCCAACTTTTACAAGTAACAAAGCACAAATAAAAAGATGGGTCGCCTAGTTCTTTTTGTTTTATATGTCTTAGTTTTTTAAAATTAGGGTTTAGCTGTTTGTTTAAGTTTTCTTAGTGTTTTATTTTGTAACTGTTTTGAAGTTTTCTAAACTAAGGATTCTAGCTAAAGGGTTTTGTAGTTATGGAAAATCTGATCTCAGGAATTGAGATCAGTGTAGGATTTTAAAGGTAGGATTAGAACCGTTGGGTTCGGGTGTCGCGAGTTTACAGGTGATTGTAAGCATAGAGATTGTTTTATTATTTAGTAGAAACCTTGGGGAATGTAGTAGTAGGCAGGGTTTTGCGGAAGCTGGGTAAATTCTATGTTGTTTCTTTTTTCGCACTTACTCTGATTATTATCTGTGTTGCCATTATTTATACTCAACAAAAAACTGCAACAAACCCTATTCATCCACCCTCTAAGGTTAATTTAGATCCTATAAGTGGTATTAGAGCAGGTAATTTCTATTTAAAATAACTCTAGAGCCATGGGTTTCTCGAATAATGATTTTCCTGGTTGTCAATTTAGGGAGATTTTTTCCAGTATAACTCTAACTTTTTTTGGTGGAACGGGTTTTTTTAAATTGGAAATCAAAATTGGAATTTTATTTGAAATCTGTTAATTCTAAATGTTCGAATATTATTGAAAACGTGAGTGATATGCTAGATAAGTAGAATAAAGTTATCAATGCTTGTGCTATGCATATTATTTATTCTTATCTTAGTATTGATCAGTTTAAACATATCTCTCATTGTTCAACTGTAGGAAATCTGGAAAGCTTTGGATTTGATGTACGGTGAAAAAGACAAAAGGAGCACAAACCCTTAAAAGTCAACTCAAGGTCAGAACTATGCTTGATAGGATTTACAGATGATGAATCAGAAGATAATAGCGATGGAGACCCAACATATGATGAGTTAGGTGAAATTCCTTTCAAAGAATTAGTTCTTCTATTTGAAAAAGTAACTAAATTTATTGATAGTCTCCAAAGGAAGAATAAAATTATGAAAATCTTGAGTTAATTAGCAAAAATAATGTTTTGGAATTAAAACTTGAAAACATTAGAAAATTTGGAAACTCTAACTGCAAAAATTATTTGATTTTTAAAAATAACTTAGTTCATCTCAATGGAAATTTTCAGAAGCTTGAAAAGGAAATTATATGTTTAAAAGAAAAAGAAAATGGGCTAATTTGTAAAAACAATGTTCTGCAAAAGGAGTTGGAAATTTTTAAAAATTCCAAACATGAAGTTGTTGAGAAAGAAACACTACGCCATAGATGGCCTATTGCAACGAAAATCCAAGGTATTGCCAGCTAAAATGTTGTCATAGTTATGTTGTTTTTGTCTATTGCAATGCATGCTCCAATTTGTTGGCATAGATATCAACTAAGTGTTGCAGTAGTTGCATGAATAAAATTATAAATCCACATCAACACGATCCAATGGTCCATGTTACCGATCCACATCAATCTGATTTTCCTTCACCGCCTCAGTTTCTTTGCCCCAAATTTTCATTTTCCCGCTGGAACATAATTCACGCTATTTTCACTTAAGAATAAGTACCATCGGCTTCCACTTTAATGGCAGATCGAAAACTAAGGTTTTGCCCTCTTCAACAAATCGCGACTTCGGCTTCTTTAATTTGAGATGATCCTCTAATTGCTTCGAATTGCAACTGCTCCTCTCGTTGATATGTAATCAATCTCTGAAATTAGTACGTGATTTAGCCCCTTTTTACTTTTGATTATTGTTTTGTTGTTTGATTTCAATCCCACCTTTTCCTGTGTTGAATTCATGTGAATTTATAGGGTTTCGAATCCCTAAATGTTTTCTTACCTTTTTATTTGATCAAATTTCGATTTTGACTGTAGATTTGATGTTGGTTTTGAATGAATTGAAATGGAGATTGACGTGTTTTTTGTGTTATTTTTCGTTGCCCAACAGTTTAGGGTATGCCAGAAAATTGATGGTTCAAATGCATGAAGGTAAAATCACAGAATAAGAAAGAGTTGGAATTGTTCATTAGTGGGCTTCCTGAAATTGACTATGAGTTTAAAGTACTTGTAAAACACTATGATGTATCACTTAAGTATATTTCAGTGTGATGTTTTGTATCACTTATTGTAACGACCCAGAAAATCTGAACCAATTTAAAATTTTTAAATTGGCTAAAATAATGGATTTTAAATATTTAAAATAAATATTTTAAATTATAGCAATGAAAACTGAGCTTGAATCGACAATTGAAAACGAATATAATTAATTATAATTATAAACAAGGCCTGAAATGGCGCTGCAGTTTCAAAAATTGAATTCAAATTTTGTCGGACTGTACCGGGTGCAAAACAAAACGGATTTTAGTGAAACCAAAAATATTTAAATATGTTAGTGAACACCTTTCTAACGAATCTGAAAAATCGAATTTTCATGGCGGAAAGCAAAAGTTATGGCCAAATGAATTTTCAGAAAGGTCGCTATGGAATTTATATAGCCCGTAAAATTGGCCATTTTGCATACGACCTCGGAATTCGACGAAACCACTTTTGTTGGATCCGGGATGTGAAGTAATTGCTAGGTTTCAAATTTCATAATTTTTGAAGCTAGTATGTGAGCGTGGCAAAGGAAAACGTGTTTAGGTCAATTATAGTTAAATTGGATCGACCAGAAATGGGCCTTTTTGCAAACAGTCTCAGAATTCGACGAAACTAGTTTTATTGGGACTGTATCGTCAAAACATAGCTAGATTTATTTTTCTGGAATTTTTCGAATCAGTTTGTGGCCCTGGCAAATTGAAATGTACGTTCAAATTGAATATTGAATGTTATATATTTTAATTTGAAGGAAAACTGACTGAAACAGTCGAATGGGCCTACGAAACATATCCCATTGTGTTCGGAATGGGAGTAAAACGCTAGGGACGACAGTCGTTGGGTTTGGATTGGAGGTCGTGTCAGAAAACCCCTTTAAAACTCCCCCGGCCGATCATATTTTTTTTATAAAAAAAATCCTTTTTTTTCTCTCTCCCCGATATACGGCGGAAGTTGCTCTTTTCTTTCCGACCAAATCGCCGCCGCCACAGGCGTTTTCGCCACCCCCTCCAGTAGAACTTTTTGAAGATCTCCCTCCCAGCTTCAAATCCGACCAAGTCTCACCTCCTGCCATCGCCCCGTCGTCGAGATCCAAGCCCCCAAAGTTCCGCCGCGTCGCCCCCCTTTTCTCTCCAGATCGGGCGTCGATCTGGTGGTGGGACCCATCGCCGGAAAGCCCCTTCGTAGCCCTACGGCGTGGCACAACTGGATCTGAGTCTCGTGTTACGGATCGAGAGAAAATTCAAAACCTAGTTTTGAATCAAATTAGAAGGTAATGGTTTTAATATATATAAACTATATTATAGCATTTTAAAAGCGCTACCGTTTATGATTTCACTGTAAAAATCATATCTTTTTCATTTGTTGACGAAATTAAGTGAAACGAGAGATAGTGGACTCGTGTGGACGTCTTCTACATTCTAGAAGAGACCGCGTATTTTTCTGAGCCTTCTGCTATTTTTGGTGGAGTGGAACCCAATGTGAGATTTCTAAATTATAAACGATATGGAAAACGATGATGTATAAATTATATAGTCGATATATGAGTTATATAAGCGTTGTACACGTCATGTATAAGCGTTGTATAAGTTGTACGTTCGATGTATAAGTTATATATGCATTGTAAAAATTATATATGTGTTGAAATAGAAGTGAATTGCTATATATATATATATATATATATACGCCCCTCGTCCACGAACCATGGATGATATTTATTGGTTGTGATTGGTGTGAAAATTGATTGATAGCGAATGGTTGATTGAAATTGTTTGTGGTTGATATTGATTGATTATGGTTGAAAAATACCCATTTGTGATTGAGAAATATTTGGTTGAAACCACATAGGATTAGTTGGTGGAAATGAAAAATTATACATGTCGCCTGCGTGCGAACTAGATGCATGATTCCCCATTGTCAAAAACCGCGAGGTTTTAAGGTAGAGCGAGGAGCTGTACTAGGGACGGTCCCGGTTTTAACTACCCTGCCGTTATGATGCCGAAATTTTGAATAATATTCACGTGTTTGAATTATTTTCATTTGCTGAAACTATATTTATTCGTTGTATAGAAAACCTTCATGTGTTGAATCAATATTCATTCGTTGATTAGAAATTCATGTGTTGAATGGTCTTCGTGTTTTTAAATATAAAAATCACATTTTTATCTATGTATATAAACTATAGAAAACCTTAATGTGTTGAATCGATATTCAATCGTTGATTAGAAATTCATGTGTTGAATGGTGTTTGTGTTTTAAATATAATAATCACATTTTTATCTATATATATATACTATAGCAAACCTTCATGCGTTGAATCGATATTCATTCGTTGAATAGAAATTCATGTGTTGAATGGTATTCATATTTTGAAATAAATTGTTTTATAATAAAAATCACCTTTTTATCATCTATATGAACTATGTAAAATGACCTTATTTTAAAAGAAATTGTTTTATAATAAAAATCCTATTTTTATTACCTATATAAACTATATAAAATAATAGTGTTTTGAAATGAATTGTTTTACAATAAAAATCACATTTTTATTATATACATGACTTGTTAAATATAGTGAAGTGTTGAAATAGAAGACAGATAGATAAAAATATCATTTTTATCAAATGTATGAAAAGAATATAGTTTTGAAATCGAAGAATCGATATATATACTTAAATAGAATTGAAATATATTGAATAACGACGCTGCAGTTCGTATTTTGAAATCGAAAATTCAAATGATTATACCGGGAGATCCGACCGTCGGAATTTCCCGAAACTGGAACCGTTGGATTCGTTTTGAAAAGATCTTTCTAAGGATGTAAATTTTGTGAAGATCCAACGGTTAGATTTTCAGATATGTGTAAATAAAATCTGAAGAAAAACAGCGCCACGGCCGCGTTATGGCCCGAAGCGTCGTTTTGAATAAAATGACTATTTTAAAATAAATAAAAATAGCGATTAATCATTATAAAATATTATAAACAACATGGATGTGATTTAGAAATTAACCAAAGGTTGGCTAAGTCTAATGGTTTCTTGGGTGTTGATCTGATGTTGGTTTCGGCCTTCGGGGTTAATATTTGGGAAATCGTTCTCTTACTGATTGACGGTTAGTGAATAATGAATTGAAATGATGTGTGTGTATGTTAGTGTTGCACTTGTTTATTATATACGCGAGTTTCTCAGAAAGACCGGGTTTATCCCATTCTGAATAACTAAATCAACGATAAGAAATCGAAGATGAAGACGGTGGTCGAAGACCGGAGATCTTCACCTCGTTTGGATGGTAACCGAGGTCTTGATTGGGAGGCATCCCGAAATATGGATAATGAGTGGTGATCGTCCAGACGTACGTGGTGGTCGATGGGTTTGCGAGGTATATAGTGCCTCCGGTTTCGTTCAGACCCGGAACGGACTTGTAAATGGACTGTGTGTCTGACATTGGATTTTGTTCTATGTTGATTGATCTCTATTAAATATACATCTATTTGGCGGTGGAGAATTTATTCTTTTGCTTAATGCCCTTCTCTGGAACGCATGAGCTCAGAGGTTGTATATCGGTGGATATCAGTCGCATGGCACGAATTGCCAGTGTGGCATGCCTAAGTGGCAAAAGATCAGGGCTTCTGTTGAAAAGCAAAGTCTTCTGGTGATGATCAAAGCACCGCCTGTGTGGCGTAGCTTTGTTTATAATGTGAACTCGCGAGCCTCACACCCCGGTATGAACCAGAAACGGGAGAAGGACCTCAGGGAGAGCATGCGTTTCTTTCTAGCTAGGGTGGTGTCAGTGACCTACCAGCCCTGACATTTATATACTTTTCACCTGTGTGGTTGTTGCTGTTGCGAGGCACCTTGGTTTGATCGGACGATCCGGGTCCGATGGAGTCATTCGTTGGCTCGTTTACGCCCCAAAGGGCGGGGAAACGTATTGTTCAGGAATTTTAATCCACATCGGTGGACCGGCCCTGTCGCTCCTAGGGTCACTCGAGCTCTGATCCTGTGGCTCGGGCTAGAGAGTCGCGAATTCGGTAAGGACTATCTTTTGCCTTGGTTCATGACGGAAATCCAATTTCCAAATACGTGACTGTGCGGTTTTGATTGTATACCTATATATGGCGACATAGTGGTATGGGGCATTAATGCCGTCTATGGTTGATAGTTATGATTTGAAATTGTTTTCAAAACATATAAACACTAGTAATAATATCAAATGCCTTTGTTTTATTTGTATCAAGCATATTTTGGCTGTTATAAGGTAAAAACTCTTTCCTCCGGTTTGCGTTGCATTGTGTGATGGGAACTGAGTCTTATAATGGCTTCATTTTTGTAAAAAGCATTGCGTTGTTTAAAAGAAAGATTTGTTTTAAAGCACTGGCAATCCAATGGAGTAAACCTGTTCCACGAAAGTGGCGTGGTCCTGTGATTAGCCATATTATAAATGTGTTGAGTAGATTTCTCATACCAGTCCCCTGACTAACTCGTAGTTTGTTTCACTTTCAAACTCGGTTGCCCCTTTATCTACATGGGCAGCCTTGTATTCAGGTTTAGCTAGTTCTTTCTGGATAGCTGGAGCTGAAGATGGAGTCTATCATTTATCTCTTTTTATGTTGTTCAGCTCCTATTGTACATTATGTTTGTTTTCCGCTGTAGACATATATGTATAGTTGAACTGTATTTGTACTAAGTATGATCCTGTATACTGTATAACTCTGATGATTACTTTTATCCAGTATATTCTATTGCTCATTATCTGGTGTATTTATTTAATTCTATTCTGCTATTATCTGTTTCTGTGTTATATTCCAAGGATTACCCTTGCCGCCGTCAGTACGAGGTTTGGGGTCGTCTCACTTATCTAACAAAATAGAATGAATTAGAATAATCTAGTCGTTTAACTTTTAATCATCAGGGTACATGCATTTATTAAAAATATTAGGTTGTTTTGAATCATTGTTGAATCTTAACTTTATGTTATCACATTGCACAAGATGACTTGAAAGAAAATACAGATTATTCCAGTTATACTAGTGCGTCTCCTGTAATTCAATGGCTTTGGGAGGTAGTCAATGGCTTTAGCAAAGTAAAAAAAAAGAATGTTTCCTTCAATTTGTTACAGGCACCTCTAAGGTATCTTCTTCATCGATTTTTTTACAATTCTATTCATATGAATAGAGTAAACATAAAGCCGTTGTTCTCATTTGGAACTAGATGTAACTATTATTTCTCACTTAGTTAAAAAGTTGTTTGTTGTTGCTGTTTAAGGATTTGGGTAATGATGGACTTTTTTATGATTTATTGAGCTGTTGTGCACTTGTATATGCTATACTTATTTGTGTGATGCCATTGTCCATGTTTGTTCACTATGTCACCTTGATTCTACACTTGACATGGATGTATGCCTTGCTCTGTCTTGGCCATTGAGCTGCCTGGTCTTGAACCCTTACTGCACCATTCTTGTGCATACTTGTATATATAATATATATATATATATACATACATATGTACATTCATATATTTAATAATTGATAGGTGTGCTGGTATGAAATGAGTGTGCTGATATATGTATATTCACCTCCATCTTTTACTGTGTGTGTTTCTATAATTGACAGGTGTACTGATGGAAGTTTGAAACCAAAAACATCTTTTCAAAGATGACTTGGTCCTCTGAAATCGACGTTGCGCCTGAACCCGCTTCTCGGCTTGTCTTCGGCTCGACATATATTTTGCAGTGTCAATGTCTATAAAACTTGAAACAGAATATGTAATGAGTGAATTGAGTGATGTAGTGAGGAATATCTGTATATGTAAATAATCAATGTTGAAGTAATTCATTGAGTTGTAATTAGTTGGAGTCAGAAATTTGTACTATTTCAATTGCTGAAATAATTTTTTTAATAAAACACTGTTTGAATTCAAATTCTGTGCATTAGTATTCTATTAAACAAATATTTAATCATGTTTGAGATGAAAAAGTGTTGCCATTGAATGTAAAAGTGTTGCCATTGAATGGTAAAAATGTTCCTATAGATAATATGGGGCTTACTTTCAAGTAAAATTAGTATTTGCGGCAACACCATGAAAATGTCGCCATTGGGTCACGAAGGTTGTAACGACCCGCATTTTCAGCAACAGAATAATTAATTAATTTAATTATTTGAATAGTGATTTAGAGAATTAAAGGGTCGTTGAATTGAATTATAGTGAATATTTAATTAAATTTAATAATAGAATAATATATTTATTTCTGAAATAGTCAGAAATAGTTGAATTCACAATATTGTGGGAATGGGCAGTATAAATTATATATAATTCAGTTTATATTGGATTATATTGACGGATATATTTATAAACGCCATTTGAACGTATAATTTAAATTATAATTATAATAGAGCTCGAAATGGCGCTGCAGTTCGCTATTTGGCGATTCGAACTTCAACTGGATATACAGGAGCCGTTTTAAGCCGGATTTCTGTGAAACAAGAAACGTGTGGAGCTGGTGGAGTATATCTTCCTAGTGGAAGAGAGAAATCAGGATTTCGTCATGTAGATTTTGTTTTATGTCCAAATCAAATTTTTAAATAGTCGCTATGGAATTCCTTTATATTTTGCAACGCTTTATTTACGGTATAATTGAATTTTCTATATAAATTGAATATCGATTTCACACTGGAATTTGAATATCGAGTTATATACTCTGGTATGATTATTTTAGAGCTGTGGTATATCGTATGTGAATATATACGATAATATTTATTTTTAAATAATAAATTTAATTGTTTTTAAATATATTTATTTATTTAAAAGGGCTATTTAGGACTTTAAAAATAGCCACTTTTGCAAACGAAGTCGGATTTCGACGAAACTAATTTTGTTGGATCCGCAGCGTCAAATTATTGTTAGATTCCAAGTTTGGTGATTTTTAGAAGCAGTGTGTGGCCGTACGGATTTTTAGAGTGAAAAATAGACAGTATTTCGACGGTTAAAAATACGCTGTGTGAGCAAACGGAGTCGGAATTTGACGAAATCAGTTTCTTTGGGACCGTAATGTCGAACTGAAGGTGTATGTCCAGTTTGGTGATTTTTTTGGTGTCATATGTGATCACAGAAAATTTAGAGGACAGAATAAATTAGCGATTGCTTAAAAATAAAATAAAATAATCGAATAAAAAATTATAAAATCCTACCTATATAATACCTTGTCCTTCACTCAACCCTAACCTCATCTTCTACTGTCAAAAAAGCATGCGCCGCCACTCAAACAAAATCCTACAGTGAAAATTCCTACTTCTAAAATCAAAAGAAAATCAAAATAAACTCTACAAATCCAAACTCTTATGTATTGGTAATCCTATCAGCTTTCTCTTCAATTTCATGCGGTTTTTGTGGGGTTCGATCCATTTCTGTCGATCACGGTTTCATCGAGCGTGAGTTAGGGTTCTAGTTTCGTGGATCTACGAGCATCGATCTGCGAAGTGGTGTTTGTAATTGGTTTTAGGATGTTGAGAGGGTTCGATTTTGGTATTTTAAGGGATTTCCGTGCAAAAAAATGTCGTGGTCTTCATTGGGGATGACGGAACTGGGTTCCGACGCAAGGAGGAAGGGAGAGTGCGAACTGAGTAAGACTGGTATGGGCGAGTGGAGTTTTCGAAGAGAGGAGTTATGAGTATTTTTGTGGGATTTTAGACAAAGTAGAAATGGAGAGAGAATGGCGTGAAGAATTGGAAATGGCCATTGAGAGCTTCGGTTTCGAACAGCAGAAGAGGAAGATAAGGGAAGACGGGTAGGAGATGGTGGGTTTGGGCCGTTAAGGAGGGTGAGGCCCAAGTAAGAAAAATGATTTAGATTTATTTTAATTTAAATGGTTATATACTTTGAAGTCGAATAACTCTGTTATACGTTAACCGATTTCAGCAAAACAAGATCCGTTGGGATCGAATGGATGGGAGCAACACAATGGGACTGACCGGAAGTGAATCCGAGCTCGTTTGGATTTACGGTGAAAATAAACGCATGAATCGAATCAGAGAACGATAATCGTTATTTAACGATAAACCATCCAATGTGAGTAAATCTCACTAACTCTGAACACTTTATATTTTTTTATATATAAAGTATTTTTAGAATTGACAAATATTGGTTGAATTACTGTGTGTTGGCTGTTTGGTTGAACTGCTAGTCAGTTGATTGAAAACATCGATAACGATATATATAAATCGTATCGAAATATTGATTCTGGTTATCAGAATATTTTACCTTCATGCTATATATGTTGACTGACATCTGTGGATGCAGGGAAACAGGTCGGAGGGACCCAACTGGGTTCCTCAACATTTATCTTACAAATTTTCATATATTCTGATATATGAAGTGTTATATCATCTGTTGTTGATGCTGTGTGTTTGGATGATGACCGATCAGTTGATTTGATATTTTACACCATAAGTGATACGAGAAAGTGGAAAAGGGAGATTTTCAAAAATATATTTGAAAATAGATTATTTATATAAAATCAGCGGATTTTATATATGAAAGGAAAAAGGAGTTTTATAAAAGAAATCATTTTATAAAATCAAAGCAATAAAGGAAAAATATTTGGAAAACAAATAGAGAAGGGAAATTGTTTGTAAAACATTTACAAATAAAATAGAAAAGAAAATATTTGTAAAACCATTGCAAATAGAGATAAAAAGGAAAACATTTGTAAAACATTTACAAATGGAATTAGAAAGAAAATATTTGTAAAAAAAACATTTACAAATAGATTAAAAGGAAATATTTATCTAGAAAATAAACTGAGTTATGAAAAGAGAATTTATCGAATAAGGGTTATTCGAAGTAAAGTTATCGAATATCATTTTATTCGAAAGGGAGTTATTGAATATTAGTTATTCGAAATGGGTTGATCCAATAGAGTTAATCCAATAGAATAAATTTATTGAGATAAACCGTTAGAGTTAAACTGTTAGAGTTGAATTGTTAGAGTTAAACCGTTAGGGTTAAACCGTAGAGTTAAACCGTTGGAGTAAACATTTAGAGTTAGTTAGTTAGAGTTAACCAATTAAAGTTAATTAGTTAGAGTTAATCGATTTGAGTCTAATCGAACTAGAGTTATCCAAATATAGTAATCGAATAAGGGATGGTTGAATATTAGTTATTCAATTAGATTTGCTCGAATTTAGTTATTCGAGATAGAGTTAAACAGAAGTAGTCATTTAAGACAAGCTACCAGTGGGCACGACTGCTAGCGTAATTCGCAGGGCTGCAGATAGCCTAAGACGGACAGATGTTTCCTGAGGGAATCAGGCGTAACCATTGTGATCGCTGCGATCTAGAGTCGAGCGAATGGTGTCAAGTCAAATATTAGTTAATTGATAAAAGTAATTTAGTCGAGTTAATTAAGCTAAGTTAGTCCAGTTGAACTGATCAAGTAAGTGGGTCAAAATGGGTAATCAGACCGAGTTATCTGAACAAGGGTTAGTCCAGTAAGAGTTAAATAGAATAAGAGTTACAGCTTAGAGTTAACCGAGTATGAGTTAATAATTTAGTTCGTTATTTATTCGAGTTAGAAAATCAAAGTATTTATAAAGTCATTATAATTCGGATGTAGGGGATTATAACACCATTGTTATAATCAAGTGTTTTTCCGTACGAGAAGCGGATTTGTAAATAAAATCCGAGAATGTCGTAAAGAAGTGTTAAAGATTTAGAAAGATGAACTTTGCCTATTTCGAAGTTAGAAGGGTTGTTCAGTTAAGGTCTGAGAGGAAATTATACCCCAACTTGATTGACTTCGTTTTTAACTAAGAAATGGTTAAGGTTCGATAGTGGAAAGTGGATAAGTGGAAACCAAATGAAGGAGATTTGGCAGAGTGATGTTTATTCGAACATCTATTTAAAACCAAACGAAGAAGATTTGGGAATGTTTTCCAAATGAGAGTCAGAAAAGTTTCTTGATATAGAGAGCAGATAATGGAAATGTTTTTCCAAGGTTAATAGTGTATATTTTCTAAATATTGTAAATAAGAGATGTTAAATAACAGGAAAAGGGAAATGAATGAATGAACGAATGAATGAAATGATGATTGTTCGATAGAATTTCCTTCGGGAAATAACATCGTTGTTTGCACACCGACATGTTTTCATTTGATAGTTAAATCACCGACTATCAAAGTTTTGACCATTTTAACGTTGTTAATATGGAGAGACCGGTTGGATTATTATCCAGAGAACCACTCCGTATTGGCATAAGCATTGCGAATCAAGTATGCTGAATATATTGAAGACGGAGTTATGCAAGGGCTATCCTGTTACAGAATAGTGCCTTCGGTTTGTCCAGTCCCAGGACAAGCGTGTATGGACGAGTGTCTGACAGAGTATATCCAACAGACCGCGTAAGTTGATCTCTTCAAACGTACTTACGTTTGGTGGCGGAGGAATTCGTTTCTCTTAGCTTTATACCCGTGGTATTTTTGGTGAAATCAATTTGTGATTTGGCGGGTATGACGATGTGGCATTCAAAGTAATGGAGGTGTGATCTGTCAAAGATACGTTATGACCTCAAGCCTCATCAACCAGGAAAGGACAAAAATCGGGCAAGCAGCATGGCTAAGTCGGTCGCTCCGAAGTAGGGTGTATGATCACCTATCTAGAGAAATTCCTTTTGTTCTTAAATCTATCAATGCTGTCCCATTTCGGGAGGCGGTTGCTGATCCCAACCGTCGGTGATATACATTCGATACACTCAAGCGAAATGAGTGGTCGGTCATGTGTGGGCCGGGTTGCAAGATGTTCTTGTTGAACCCAGTGTATTTGCCTCTAGAGATACACGTTCGGAAGGTGGTCCCATACCTTGTCAAGTTGGAATCCAATCTCCAATAAGCGCCTGCGAGTTTGATTGTATATATAATATATATGTAGAGCGTGAGATGCAAGCGTTCTACTAGATTGTAAATTACTTGTGATTAGACATTATTATAATATCAGATAATATATGATTTCCAAAGTGTTTTGGGTTATCGTAAGGTAAAAGCCATCCGTATTTATGAGTGGATTGGTCTTACGATTATCTTTTCATTTGAAAAGGATTTTGAAAGTTAAACCAAAAGATTTGAGTTTACTCACACCAGTCCCATGACTGACCCAGAGTTTATTTTGTTTGTTTTCCCTAAACTCTTGGGTGCCCAAATTTGTACGGGCAGTCAAGTAGTCAGGATTACAGGTATGCGTGAAGAGCTTGGAGCAGGAGGCTTCAAGATTTTTCTAGCTATTGATTATTTCGCTGTGATGAAAGTGTTGTACTCTGATAATGGTATGATATACATATACTACTTTGATTTCAAGATATGTTGCCTATTATATTTTATTCGTTCCGCTGTGAGATTCGTGTTACTCTGATGTTGTTGTGTTCTTCTTCTTCTTCTATTCTATTAGTTCTATCTTATCTATCCTCACCCTCTAATTTCTTTCTTGGACTATCCGGTAATTTCGACTTTTGATTGTTCGATATGTGTTGTATATCGGATAACCAAGGTCGCCTTTTTCCCGGGTCGTTACAGTGGTATCAGAGCTGAAGGTTAAGTATTACCTTGGCTCTGTGGCGTGATTCAGTAGAGATGGGGTTAGTAATACCCTAGACTGAGTTTGAGTGTATATATACGAGTGAACGTATTTGTTATTTGATATAAATTGGTTTTATATTGTGGAGATTTATTGGTTGAGTTGTTTATGAATTCTGGTCGATCAGTTTGATCCACTGTATCGATAGGGGTTTCTAAACGCTTGAATACGACGAACCGACACAGTATGTTTTGAAAAAGGGTGAATGAAATAATTTTACCCAAATTATATTTTGATATAAACAAAGTATAGTTATTTGAAATATTATCATATATTGGGTGTGTTGGTTGTTATTATAATCGAATAAGATTATAAAATGTGAAATGGTTATATAAATAACCAAATAGAATTTATATAAGTGAAATATATGAAATCAGATGAATTAATTTTGAATTTAAATCAGAAATGAAATTAAAACTCTGAAAATGTGAAGTGTGTAGAATGAATCTGGTTAAATATATGTGAATTTTAAAATCCTGGGAGATTTTAAATTTGTTACAGGCTTTGAAAGGGATATTTTGAAATGTATTTCAAAATGAAAGTGTTTAGAAATGATTTTGGAAATGACATAGTATTGAACTCACTTCGATAGCTGGAAAATAGATTCCGATGATGATCCGGACATCATCGGTGTTCATTTTCGAGTTTGTAAGTGACGGATTACTACCAAAGAGTTTGTTTTTGAATTGTTTTGAGAAAACAAGTTGTTCGATATTCCAAATAAATAATTTGATTTTTGGAAAAGGCAAAGCTATTTGAAACTCCCAGGTACAGATTATTGAAATAAAACACAAATTAAATCGAAATTTGTGAAAGCAAATTTGAAATTGAATTGAATTAGAATGGTATCAAGTAGAATTGGGCTGGATTAGAGATAATCTGGAATAGAAATGAATCATTGAGTAAGATATTTGAATTGAGATTGGAATTGCAGTTTGGTTGGAATTTTGCTTGGATAAGCGAATGGGTGTGTTGAAGATAAAAGTGATTTGAGTTTGACTGGGATGACAGTTGCATATGTTGGATTGGCAGTAGATGGAAGTAATATAAGGAATGGCCGGCAAAAGGTACACATTTATATTCATATGAGTTTGATGAGATTTTGATGAGCCGTATTGGCAAGCCGCTTGGCTGTTTGATTTTCTTTTGAATTGGAGAGGCCTGTGTGGCGGTTTGGGGATTTTCCCGATGCTCCCGATACAAAGGAGGTGCTGGCGAAATTTTTTGGAAATTTCGGGTGTTAGAAAATTTTCAGGAGTTTTGAAAAATTTCGTTTATAGAAATGAAGTAAAAATTTAATTGAAATAAATAAATTCAGTTGAAACTGAAGTTAAAGAAGTAAACGAATAATTCGAAACCAGTTAATAGGGTTGTTCTCTATCTTAGCAATTTCGAGGACGAAATTATTTTAAGGGGGGAAGAATGTAACGACCCGCATTTTCAGCAACAGAATAATTAATTAATTTAATTATTTGAATAGTGATTTAGAGAATTAAAGGGTCGTTGAATTGAATTATAGTGAATATTTAATTAAATTTAATAATAGAATAATATATTTATTTCTGAAATAGTCAGAAATAGTTGAATTCACAATATTGTGGGAATGGGCAGTATAAATTATATATAATTCAGTTTATATTGGATTATATTGACGGATATATTTATAAACGCCATTTGAACGTATAATTTAAATTATAATTATAATAGAGCTCGAAATGGCGCTGCAGTTCGCTATTTGGCGATTCGAACTTCAACTGGATATACAGGAGCCGTTTTAAGCCGGATTTCTGTGAAACAAGAAACGTGTGGAGCTGGTGGAGTATATCTTCCTAGTGGAAGAGAGAAATCAGGATTTCGTCATGTAGATTTTGTTTTATGTCCAAATCAAATTTTTAAATAGTCGCTATGGAATTCCTTTATATTTTGCAACGCTTTATTTACGGTATAATTGAATTTTCTATATAAATTGAATATCGATTTCACACTGGAATTTGAATATCGAGTTATATACTCTGGTATGATTATTTTAGAGCTGTGGTATATCGTATGTGAATATATACGATAATATTTATTTTTAAATAATAAATTTAATTGTTTTTAAATATATTTATTTATTTAAAAGGGCTATTTAGGACTTTAAAAATAGCCACTTTTGCAAACGAAGTCGGATTTCGACGAAACTAATTTTGTTGGATCCGCAGCGTCAAATTATTGTTAGATTCCAAGTTTGGTGATTTTTAGAAGCAGTGTGTGGCCGTACGGATTTTTAGAGTGAAAAATAGACAGTATTTCGACGGTTAAAAATACGCTGTGTGAGCAAACGGAGTCGGAATTTGACGAAATCAGTTTCTTTGGGACCGTAATGTCGAACTGAAGGTGTATGTCCAGTTTGGTGATTTTTTTGGTGTCATATGTGATCACAAAAAATTTAGAGGACAGAATAAATTAGCGATTGCTTAAAAATAAAATAAAATAATCGAATAAAAAATTATAAAATCCTACCTATATAATACCTTGTCCTTCACTCAACCCTAACCTCATCTTCTACTGTCAAAAAAGCATGCGCCGCCACTCAAACAAAATCCTACAGTGAAAATTCCTACTTCTAAAATCAAAAGAAAATCAAAATAAACTCTACAAATCCAAACTCTTGTGTATTGGTAATCCTATCAGCTTTCTCTTCAATTTCATGCGGTTTTTGTGGGGTTCGATCCATTTCTGTCGATCACGGTTTCATCGAGCGTGAGTTAGGGTTCTAGTTTCGTGGATCTACGAGCATCGATCTGCGAAGTGGTGTTTGTAATTGGTTTTAGGATGTTGAGAGGGTTCGATTTTGGTATTTTAAGGGATTTCCGTGCAAAAAAATGTCGTGGTCTTCATTGGGGATGACGGAACTGGGTTCCGACGCAAGGAGGAAGGGAGAGTGCGAACTGAGTAAGACTGGTATGGGCGAGTGGAGTTTTCGAAGAGAGGAGTTATGAGTATTTTTGTGGGATTTTAGACAAAGTAGAAATGGAGAGAGAATGGCGTGAAGAATTGGAAATGGCCATTGAGAGCTTCGGTTTCGAACAGCAGAAGAGGAAGATAAGGGAAGACGGGTAGGAGATGGTGGGTTTGGGCCGTTAAGGAGGGTGAGGCCCAAGTAAGAAAAATGATTTAGATTTATTTTAATTTAAATGGTTATATACTTTGAAGTCGAATAACTCTGTTATACGTTAACCGATTTCAGCAAAACAAGATCCGTTGGGATCGAATGGATGGGAGCAACACAATGGGACTGACCGGAAGTGAATCCGAGCTCGTTTGGATTTACGGTGAAAATAAACGCATGAATCGAATCAGAGAACGATAATCGTTATTTAACGATAAACCATCCAATGTGAGTAAATCTCACTAACTCTGAACACTTTATATTTTTTTATATATAAAGTATTTTTAGAATTGACAAATATTGGTTGAATTACTGTGTGTTGGCTGTTTGGTTGAACTGCTAGTCAGTTGATTGAAAACATCGATAACGATATATATAAATCGTATCGAAATATTGATTCTGGTTATCAGAATATTTTACCTTCATGCTATATATGTTGACTGACATCTGTGGATGCAGGGAAACAGGTCGGAGGGACCCAACTGGGTTCCTCAACATTTATCTTACAAATTTTCATATATTCTGATATATGAAGTGTTATATCATCTGTTGTTGATGCTGTGTGTTTGGATGATGACCGATCAGTTGATTTGATATTTTACACCATAAGTGATACGAGAAAGTGGAAAAGGGAGATTTTCAAAAATATATTTGAAAATAGATTATTTATATAAAATCAGCGGATTTTATATATGAAAGGAAAAAGGAGTTTTATAAAAGAAATCATTTTATAAAATCAAAGCAATAAAGGAAAAATATTTGGAAAACAAATAGAGAAGGGAAATTGTTTGTAAAACATTTACAAATAAAATAGAAAAGAAAATATTTGTAAAACCATTGCAAATAGAGATAAAAAGGAAAACATTTGTAAAACATTTACAAATGGAATTAGAAAGAAAATATTTGTAAAAAAAACATTTACAAATAGATTAAAAGGAAATATTTATCTAGAAAATAAACTGAGTTATGAAAAGAGAATTTATCGAATAAGGGTTATTCGAAGTAAAGTTATCGAATATCATTTTATTCGAAAGGGAGTTATTGAATATTAGTTATTCGAAATGGGTTGATCCAATAGAGTTAATCCAATAGAATAAATTTATTGAGATAAACCGTTAGAGTTAAACTGTTAGAGTTGAATTGTTAGAGTTAAACCGTTAGGGTTAAACCGTAGAGTTAAACCGTTGGAGTAAACATTTAGAGTTAGTTAGTTAGAGTTAACCAATTAAAGTTAATTAGTTAGAGTTAATCGATTTGAGTCTAATCGAACTAGAGTTATCCAAATATAGTAATCGAATAAGGGATGGTTGAATATTAGTTATTCAATTAGATTTTCTCGAATTTAGTTATTCGAGATAGAGTTAAACAGAAGTAGTCATTTAAGACAAGCTACCAGTGGGCACGACTGCTAGCGTAATTCGCAGGGCTGCAGATAGCCTAAGACGGACAGATGTTTCCTGAGGGAATCAGGCGTAACCATTGTGATCGCTGCGATCTAGAGTCGAGCGAATGGTGTCAAGTCAAATATTAGTTAATTGATAAAAGTAATTTAGTCGAGTTAATTAAGCTAAGTTAGTCCAGTTGAACTGATCAAGTAAGTGGGTCAAAATGGGTAATCAGACCGAGTTATCTGAACAAGGGTTAGTCCAGTAAGAGTTAAATAGAATAAGAGTTACAGCTTAGAGTTAACCGAGTATGAGTTAATAATTTAGTTCGTTATTTATTCGAGTTAGAAAATCAAAGTATTTATAAAGTCATTATAATTCGGATGTAGGGGATTATAACACCATTGTTATAATCAAGTGTTTTTCCGTACGAGAAGCGGATTTGTAAATAAAATCCGAGAATGTCGTAAAGAAGTGTTAAAGATTTAGAAAGATGAACTTTGCCTATTTCGAAGTTAGAAGGGTTGTTCAGTTAAGGTCTGAGAGGAAATTATACCCCAACTTGATTGACTTCGTTTTTAACTAAGAAATGGTTAAGGTTCGATAGTGGAAAGTGGATAAGTGGAAACCAAATGAAGGAGATTTGGCAGAGTGATGTTTATTCGAACATCTATTTAAAACCAAACGAAGAAGATTTGGGAATGTTTTCCAAATGAGAGTCAGAAAAGTTTCTTGATATAGAGAGCAGATAATGGAAATGTTTTTCCAAGGTTAATAGTGTATATTTTCTAAATATAGTAAATAAGAGATGTTAAATAACAGGAAAAGGGAAATGAATGAATGAACGAATGAATGAAATGATGATTGTTCGATAGAATTTCCTTCGGGAAATAACATCGTTGTTTGCACACCGACATGTTTTCATTTGATAGTTAAATCACCGACTATCAAAGTTTTGACCATTTTAACGTTGTTAATATGGAGAGACCGGTTGGATTATTATCCAGAGAACCACTCCGTATTGGCATAAGCGTTGCGAATCAAGTATGCTGAATATATTGAAGACGGAGTTATGCAAGGGCTATCCTGTTACAGAATAGTGCCTTCGGTTTGTCCAGTCCCAGGACAAGCGTGTATGGACGAGTGTCTGACAGAGTATATCCAACAGACCGCGTAAGTTGATCTCTTCAAACGTACTTACGTTTGGTGGCGGAGGAATTCGTTTCTCTTAGCTTTATACCCGTGGTATTTTTGGTGAAATCAATTTGTGATTTGGCGGGTATGACGATGTGGCATTCAAAGTAATGGAGGTGTGATCTGTCAAAGATACGTTATGACCTCAAGCCTCATCAACCAGGAAAGGACAAAAATCGGGCAGGCAGCATGGCTAAGTCGGTCGCTCCGAAGTAGGGTGTATGATCACCTATCTAGAGAAATTCCTTTTGTTCTTAAATCTATCAATGCTGTCCCATTTCGGGAGGCGGTTGCTGATCCCAACCGTCGGTGATATACATTCGATACACTCAAGCGAAATGAGTGGTCGGTCATGTGTGGGCCGGGTTGCAAGATGTTCTTGTTGAACCCAGTGTATTTGCCTCTAGAGATACACGTTCGGAAGGTGGTCCCATACCTTGTCAAGTTGGAATCCAATCTCCAATAAGCGCCTGCGAGTTTGATTGTATATATAATATATATGTAGAGCGTGAGATGCAAGCGTTCTACTAGATTGTAAATTACTTGTGATTAGACATTATTATAATATCAGATAATATATGATTTCCAAAGTGTTTTGGGTTATCGTAAGGTAAAAGCCATCCGTATTTATGAGTGGATTGGTCTTACGATTATCTTTTCATTTGAAAAGGATTTTGAAAGTTAAACCAAAAGATTTGAGTTTACTCACACCAGTCCCATGACTGACCCAGAGTTTATTTTGTTTGTTTTCCCTAAACTCTTGGGTGCCCAAATTTGTACGGGCAGTCAAGTAGTCAGGATTACAGGTATGCGTGAAGAGCTTGGAGCAGGAGGCTTCAAGATTTTTCTAGCTATTGATTATTTCGCTGTGATGAAAGTGTTGTACTCTGATAATGGTATGATATACATATACTACTTTGATTTCAAGATATGTTGCCTATTATATTTTATTCGTTCCGCTGTGAGATTCGTGTTACTCTGATGTTGTTGTGTTCTTCTTCTTCTTCTATTCTATTAGTTCTATCTTATCTATCCTCACCCTCTAATTTCTTTCTTGGACTATCCGGTAATTTCGACTTTTGATTGTTCGATATGTGTTGTATATCGGATAACCAAGGTCGCCTTTTTCCCGGGTCGTTACAAAGGTGTTGCCTTTGACTCTATGGCAACACAGCTAAATGCAACACCGAGAAAGTGTTGCCATAGATTATTTTATGCTTGTAGCAAGATTTTTTGGCACTTCCTGCATCACTTCTCTAGAGTTGCAGTATGCAATCTATAGTGTAGTGAAAATCTGCTGAAAACTGAATTGATTTGAATGAACTTGAAAATGAAAGCGAAAAAATGAAAAATCTCAAATGCGACAATTGTGCGACTTTTCAAAAGGAATTGTTTGAAATAAAAGAGAATTTAAAAATTCTTGAAAATGGAAACATGATTTTGAAAAATAATAAGATTGAGATTTCTAAAATAAATCCGATTTGGAAAGAAATTTAAAAATTTAAGGATTTTGAAAATTTGGAATTTGAAAAGCAACAATGTTTTGAAAAGGAGATGCTTGGATTAAAAACCAAAATTAAGGAACTTGAAAATGAAATTTTGGTCTTAAAAAAAAGATGCTGAGAAGAGAAAAATTGACATCAACCATAGTTCTAAGATGATAAACGAGAATGAAATCTAAAACCAATGGTCTTAAGTTAAGTTTGAAGATATTTTCTAACAAATAAAAATAATTGAATATGTTATTGAAAAATCAATTGAATATTCTGAATAAACAAGGACTTGGTTTTGATAAAAATTGAAATTCTAATGATTTTAAAAATCCTTCAAATAGCTTTGAAAAAGATTGATTTGAGAATTTGAACTCTGAAAATCTCAAAGGATGTTTAAATCATAAATGAGATGAGAACTTTTTTAGAAACAATCCATTAAATGAGTTTGTTTAAATTTAAACAAATTTGGGTTCCAAAGGGCACAATGTAAATTTAAACGGATTGTTATATAAATGAGTTTGGGTACCAAAATTTGTAAACAACGATAAGAGTGGTAAAACAGTTTTTGTTAGACCACTCGATCATATAAACAATTAGGTACCAAAGGTGGTTAAGGAACATCTTCGCGAAAATTTGAATTCAAGTTGTTCCATATTTTTATTGAATCAATATTCAGAGTTCCTTAGCCATGATTGTTGAGTTAGACAATCCACATAGTCAATGGTAAGTCAGGCATGATCTCTAAACTCGTGTTTCTTTTTTAATTTATTCTTTTATTTTATGATTGATTCGTATAGACACTGCCATAGTAATTTTGACATATCTAGAGCTTCTTGACTTCAAATTGAAATTTTCTTAATTTTTTGGAAATTAGATTCAATTATCTACAACTTTCATGTTTTGAGTATTTCCAGAGTGAACTTAAATTGGTGAAAAACTGCAATTCTTTTGAAGTTTATTTTGTAGACTGGTCTCTAAATTTGTAACAATTTTGTAGTATTTTGAACATATCTTGAACATTCTTACTTGGAATTCTAAAATTCTTGAAGTTCTGAAAAGCTAATCAAATTTCACACAACTTTGCTATTTTGATTTACTATTGACTTATTTTGGAAAATCTTCAAAATTTTCACTCAATACAACGCAATACTTGAATACTATTTTTGATAATTTGTGATAATATCATAGTTTTTGGCTTGGCTTGACGATTTTGATTTGGAAATCATTTGATATGTGTTGATATGTTGAATCTCAAATCGTTCATGGTTTTAACTCATTTTGATCTCTGAAATTAAAGATCTCATAGAGTAGTTTCAAATGATTTGTTTTAAATTTGAATCATTGATTTTCTTTTGTGCTTAATACAGATGCTATGAAAAAACTCTTGTGATTCTTATTCTGAAACTGGAAGTCTGCCGCTTTGATAAAAAGAATATAAATTGTTAAAAATGTTTGAGTAAACTTGATGATTGCACAATATGTTGAAAAATCAATGTCTAAGAAACCATGTAGGGCCATTATGGGCATTCCAGACCTATAAGTGGTATTCGTGTTTTCAAAACCCCCCTTTTACAGAAAATTGGTCTTCAAATATATTTCAGATGTTAAAATCATTTTTTATTATCTTTTCAAAAAATTAAATGATTGACTAATTGAACCATTTTGGAACTCATCAAAGTTATTCTTAGATTTTTGAAATTGCGATGAGTAGTGACTATAATATATTTCATAATAAGAGGAGATATTATATAAATTTTCATGATGGTTTGACAGATCTTATAATATTTTTGAATTAGTGCTTATTTCATGATCATCTTCTTTTTCTACCATATTTCTTTTATTCATCATGGTTTTATATAGTGTGGAGAGTTCAAATTATTTTTTGTAAATAAAGAAATATTATTTTGAAATTATCTTGAAATAAAATTATTTTGAAATAAATTATTTTTATCCTTGATATTCACTCTCATTTAAAAGTCCTAGCAGTTATGCGTGGGTGAATTACCTTAATCTCTGTATGTGTTTCCATTCTCATTTAAAAGTGCTTGAGATTATGCATGGATGAAACTCAAATAAGATAGGATAAAGTTAAGTATTCTTCTAACCACGTTTAAAAATCCAAACGGTTATGCATGGTTAGAAAATACTTAACAAATTTAAGTTACTACTAACCCCATTTAAAAATTCTAGTGGTTATGTTTGGTTAGAAAGTGCTTAAATCATTTTGTGCTTAATTCTAGAATTTTTTTTTTTTAGAATTCATATTCATATACTTAAAGTTTTATAACTCTCCTCATTTGTAAAATCAATCGTACATCCATCATTCTAAAAAGTGAAATTAGCTTGTAGTTTGAATAATATCATGTTTTTTGTTTGATTAAATGAGGTTTACGATAAATATTCTCTCTGTTGATTTGAATTTATATTTCTAGTCTGTATTCAAAACTATTTCGATTTATGTTATCCTTTTGATGATAACAAAAGGGGCAGAATGGTTAAGATTTTGATTAATGAGTGAATAATTCAAGAATATTCTAATATTCGAAATTCGAATGAATTTAAACTCACTCATATGCATATATATTAGTGGGGTTCAGTTGCAGGGGGAGCATATAAATAGGGAGAGTACTACATCTCACAGTCAAACACATTTATCACATTCAAAATCTTAATGTAATTTTGTCATCATCAAAAGGAGGAGATTGTTAGTATAATAGTATGATTTTTATTTGATGATAACAAACATATACATTATTATATAAATGTGTTTACAACAGTACTATTCTATTTTACATATCACATATAGAAATAAATATTTACATTGAATTGAATACTATTGCATAGAATTAAATATTCAAACATTATTTTTTTATTTAAATAAATATTTTATTTCAACATTTGAAATAGTACAAATTTCTAACTCCACTATTTACAGTTCACTGTTATATTACGCAGCCATCCACATGTACATCCTCACTACATCACTTGATTCGCTCAGTTACATATATAATTTCATACTTGGTTATATATACAGACTCATATACACACACTGTGTAACGACCCGAGAAATTCGATGCCTGGATTTTGATAATGATACCTGTTCCAGTATTACTTGCAAAAACCCAAGTATTGAAAACACCAGATAGTTAATAGAAAGAAATTAGAGGGTTAGAAAAAGAAAGAAAGAAATATTAGAATAGAAGAAAAAAGAAGAAGAACCAAACTAGCTAACACAATACAAAGTCTCATATCGCAGCGGAAATAAATATAATACAGAAATAAATCTTTATTGAGAGCTTAAATATAATACTTACATTCATCAGAGTACAACAGACAATCAATTTATCTGGACAGTTATAACAACCTGTCCTCATATACAACACACGGCGGAATAAATACTAATACGTCTGAACTCCTCCAGTATGTTTTCTGAGGTGCGTAGCATCCAAACCTGAACCTGTAAAACTCGGTCTGACCCAAGCATTGCAAACGCCATATCAGTCTAGTGAACCAGAGTGAGAAAACTAACTAAGTTTATAGGTATCGTCCAACAGATTTAAGGTTAAAATCTTTTCTTGAAAGAAAAGGATAATCGAAAGGCCAGTCCACACATAAACATAAACGGTCTTCACCTTACAATAACCCAAAACATTTATTTGATAAAACTATTCTAATATGTGTCTATATCAAATAAATAACTATCTAGTAGAATGCTTGCATCTCACGCTCTACATACATAGTATATAATCGAAAATCGCAGGCACTTATTGGAGAATGGATTGTGATTATGACAAGGTACATAACCACCTTCCGATCGGTGTACTCTAGAGTGGATACACTGGGGTTCAACATGAACATCTTGTAACCTGACCACACATGATAGACCACTTATTCCTTTGAGTGTACCGAATGTATACCACCGACGGTTGGGATCAGGAACCATCATCGAAGCATACAACAACGATAGAATAAAGAATAAAATGGATTTTTCTCTAGATCAGGTGATAATACAACCTAATGGGAGAGACCCACATAGCTATGTTGCCTGCTCGATTTTTGTCATTTCCCGTTGATGAGGCTTGAGGTTACTATTACCTTTTTAAGAACATCACGCCATAATTTACTTTGAATGCCACATTGTCAGACCTGCCAAATCATCAATTTGATTTCCCCAAAATATCACTGGCATAAAGCTAAGAGAAACGAATTCCTCCAGCACCAACGTAAATACATTTGAAGAGATCAATGTATATGATCCGTTAGGCATACTTTGTCAGACATTTATACATACATGTCGTCCTAGGACTGGACAAACCGAAGGCAACATCCTACCACATCCTTGTAACCACTTTATGGATCAGTAGCGAGTAGTCCTTGCAATCCGAAGATTTCAACAATGATAGAATCACGTCGAACTATCTCCGAGCGCGAATCCAGAGAAATTCAACTAGTAGTTCTTCTGCTTGTGAAGATCCATGGTTTTCAATTGCTCCATCTTCAATCAGCACCTTCCATGTATTCGTTGATTCGGAATGGTTTTCGAATATAAATTTAATCCCGGTAACAATCGTATTGGCCAAATTTGATAGTCGGTTATTTAACTATCAAATAAACAACCATTCATTTATAAAAAGAAAATGAATTCACTGATTCAATAACCAAAATCATTTAGCCTCGTTAATTAACCAGTCGTTAATTAAACTTCTAAATCTTCCAATATTAGGAATTTCACTTTTCTTATTTAATATAAAATATTCAATTATCATTTTATTACTACTTTGATAACATCTAATCGAGTAAATTGGTAAGTGAATAAATATCTAAATATATAACCCCGAAGGCCGAAACCAGCATTAGATTGACACCTCGAAATTTACTCGATTCAACCAACGTACAACAGGTTCCAATTTCTTAAAAACAACGTCATATTCCTTCGGAAATCATTTCTCATAACAATAATGCTATGGTCTATGAAATCCTTATTATATACAAAAACAATAATCTTTATTATTAAAATTTATGTTTATCAATAACTTAGCAATTTAGGTTTACTTCTCAAAACTCACTCAACTTCCTTTTTAGTATCGTTTGCTAAACTATTATTCATTCTCAAACTAGTGCAATAATATCCTACCTGCTTTTCAAAAACAATTTCTCTAAGTCTTATAAGCAAATGTTATAAATTTTTAGCTCTAGTCAATATCCATTTACTAAATCATTTGAAATACTAGGCTTTGAATCCAATACTAAATATTGGTTTCATATCAAACTTATAAGTCTATATTAACATTCCATTTTCAGTTCTATTTATTCCCTAATTTCATTCATGAAACCCTTTGTAATCACAATTCGAGTATTTATACAACATTTGCAAAAAAAGTTCATTATTTATGGAAAAAACACTTTTCGACTCTTTTAGTTAATCCTCATATACTTGACGATTCCTTTAACCTATTTCAATACTCTTAAATCTTATAAATTCCATTTACTACATTTTAATGTTCTTAACATGACCATTATACTAAATTCATTAGTACGACCAGTTATATTACACTTAACCATTTATTTAGTAATATCTTAGAATTTTCGTTGGTTATAGTTTAAATGATTATATAAACGTAAATAAAATTTCGGTGTTTACTTCTAAAACAAACATCTTATTTCAAATATATATATATATATATAACTTTGAAATGTTTAGAATTGATTTAACATCGATTCCAATTTTTATTTTATTTTATCAATGTACTAAAGAGGAAAATGTCTACTAAAGTATCAAAACCATGTAATATTAACTTATTTCCCGTTAAATCACACACATCCAATCATACTGATGATTGTTATCAATATTCAACCTATCATTTCCTGCACCACAAATTCATATTTCAACATATACTATAATATAATTAAATTAAACAACTATTGGTGAGGAATCCAGTTGGAACCCGCCAATCTATCAATCCCTACATCCAAATAGGTTACCTCAAATAAAATTATTCAATTAAACCGATAGTTTCTATAAACATCCAATAATAGTAATTTAATTACAACCAACCACACAATTTAAACAGTCCAATACATTAAACATGTTTATATCATAAATGCAACCAATAAGGTAAATTACCTCAATTGGTTCCAATCATTAAAATAATGATTATATTTCATTTAAATTAAACGAACGTTTAAATAAACCAATTTATCCTATATATAGCATACAACAAACAATTATCAACAATAGCACACAATTAAATCCCAACTTATATAAAATATAAGTGAGTTAAAACTGAGTGCGTTATACTCACTTTGATTTCATTCATTGTTGAAGAAATCTGTTTTAATTAAATTAGTTTAATTTAACTAAAAACTCCAACTACTTCCAAATCAGTTCCATAATGTAGATCTTGTTGAAACAGTCCCAACGTCTCCTGTCTGGCTCAATTATGATAACATAACAAAAATTTATCAAATTTTTAGCGTACGAATTAATTAATTTAATTAACACCTTAATTATAATGAAACGACCCGAACTTCCCCGTGAAGGAAATCTCGGATTGCTTTGAGAACAAGCCATATGAGGACACAAATAGAAGAACATTTCATTGCTTATTACAATAATTCCATCAGAATACAAGAATATTACAAAGTATGAATGAATAAAATACAATAGAAAATATCAGAGATTTATATACATTACTGCAGCGGAAAATAATACAAAACACAACTGAAAAGAATTTACGGATACAGAGCTTTCTGAATATCATTCCAGCTGTAAACCAGGATCCTGTGAATATAAATCTGCAAAACCAAAACTACTAGCTGCCCGTGTGGAAAATAGGGGCACCCAGAGTTTAGGTCAAAACAATAAACTCCAGTTCAGTCATGTGACTGGTGTGAGAACTAAAATAGTTATTTAACTTTGCTTTAAATCAGGTATATCAAGGGACCACGCCGTATAACACGGAACGGGTTTCCTCCCAAGAATACGAGTGCATATTTCAAAACAGCGCAATGCTTTTTGGAAAAATGAAGCTATTATAAGACCCAGGTCCTATCACAAAATGCAACGCAAGCCGGGCGATAGAGTTTTCCCTTATAATAGCCAAACATGCTTGGTACGTTAAAAACAAATCATTTGATACTATTTTAAGTGCATAGTGTCAAAACAATTTCAATCATAAGTATCAATCATAGACGGCATAAGTGCCCCATACCACTATATCGCCATATATAGGTTTACAATCAAAACCGCAAAATGTCGTATTGGAAATTGGATTTCCATCCGTGATCCGAGGCAAGGGATCATCCTCATCGCTTCGACACAATCTAGCCCATGTCTCAGGACCCAGACTCAGGTGGGCCCTTGGATCCTCAGGGCTAGTCCACACGGAGTGGATTAAACTTAAACCCTGAACATGCGTTTCCCCGCCCTATGGGGTGTAAATGAGCCAACAAATGACTCCATCGGTCTCGGATCGACCGATATATCCGAGGCGCCTTGCATTCTAACAACCACATAAGTCAAACTCGTCAGAGCGTGTAAAACCACTGATGCCACTTCTAGCTAGAAGGAAACGCATGCCCTCCCTAACGTCCTCTCCCGTTTTTGGTTCACACCGGGATGTGAGGCTCGCGAATTAATGCTACACAAAGCTACGCCACAATGGCTGTGCTTTGATCTTCAACCACAAGACTCTGCTTTTCAACAGAAGCCTTGATCATTTGCATCTCAACATGCCACACAGGCAATTCATGCCATGCGACTGATATCTATCGATATATAACCTCTGAGCTCGTACGTCTCAGGGAAGGGCGTTAAGCAAGAGAATAAATTCTCCGCCGCCAAACAGATATATATTTAACAGAAATCAATCAACACAGAATAAAATCCAATGTCAGACACACATCCGTTTACAAATCCGTTCTGGGTCTGAACGAAACCGGAGGAACCTTATTCCTCGCATATCCTTCGATCTCCAAGTACGTCTGGACGATCACCAACTTATTCCCTCCTCTTGGGTGTACGGCCCAATCAAGATCATCAGGAATCATCCAAACGATGTGAAGACCTCTGGTCTTCAACCACCATCTTTATCTTCGAATTATCGTCGTATTAGTTATTCAGAATGGGATAAACCCAGTCTTTCTGAATAACTCGGTATATAATACACCAGTGCTATAAAAACACAACATACGCCTCATTCCAATCCAGAATATTCCTTTATTCAAATATTCTAATACATTGGGAAAGGTTCCCATTAATTTTATCAAATATAAATTCTTTAAATTTATTCTTTAATCTTCCTTTGAATATCAATTCAAACCAAATTATGGTTTATCCAAACTAGTCGGGATTAGCGAACCTTACCGAAGTAATCATTTATTAAATTTCCCAATCCCAACCTATTCATCCCATGAAGAAAAACTAGTAATACTTCATATCTAACACCACGGTGTTATCGGTAAATTCAATTACCATTTCACGTTCAAATCTAATTAAAGATTTAACTATCGCCTGGAGCAAAACTGGTGATACTCCATTCTCGATCATTTCAATCTAATTAAAGATTCATTAAAACTCCACTTGGTTTTAATCTTCCCAAAAATCAATATTAATGATTGTTTAACTTGGGAAATCATATCCTATCTTTAACTGGGTTAAAGAACCATTGTCATTTAAAACCGGTTCACGGTAAACCCAAAATCACATTCTATTCCATCAGCCTTCAACCGTAATTTAGCAAGTGAATAATTCCCTAAGTGTTAACCCCGAAGGCCGAAACCAACATCAGATCAATACCCAAGAAACTATCCAACTTAACTAATCTCTAGTTAGTTTCTGATTTTCTTAACTCCGTTGGGTCTAAGAACAGTATCATTAAAGATACCATTCACGACAACCCAAAATCACAATCCATTAACCATGGAATCTTCATGGAAAACAAATCGATATATATAATCGATATAAATTTCCATATCCGACCAACAATATAGATGGAATAATGGAAAAGCCTTTTAAATTCCATATATATTAGCAGTCCTCATCCACAGAAATTCACTTCGATTATTACCAAATCGAATTCCATTCCAATCCAATTTATTTTATTTAAATTGGAAAACTTTACTTTGGAAAATCTCCTTTAAATCTTAATAAAAGATTTATAAATTCCAAATCACATTTCACTGTGAATCGAGTTAAAGAACGAATGTCGTTAAAACACGGTTCGCAACAAACCCAATTCACATTCCATAAATTATCGGTTAAAGAATAAATGTTATTTAAAACAACGTTCACGATAAACCCACACATCAATTCCAATTCGATTCCAATTAAATATCATTTAATTGGTATACTTCATTAAATCCAAATAAAAGGATTTAATCTTTTTCTCAATTGGGTTTAAGAACAGTGTTAATGAAGACACCATTCACGACAAACCCAAATCCCATTTGATACTAAATACAAGGCTCTGAATAGAAAATATATCGGCTTATATCCAATATCAAATCCTACGACCAACAAATATCGTATTAGTAATAACGATATATATATACATATATATCAAATTTCCATAACAATATCTGTATAATCACGAAACCCAACATCGAAATATTCCAAAGACAATTTCGATTCAAATCCATTTCCAATTTATATATTGGAAATTCTGGTTATTTTCAAAACCATTTCAAATCCAATTTATTTATTTTAAAAATAAATGGATTATAATTCTAGTTCAAAACTAGTTTATTTCGATAAAAAACTATTTTTATCTTTTCAAATACGGGATTTTTCATCCCAACTCTTTCCAAATCATTTCTTATGATTTTACACAAATTATTGATATTTTTAATAATTTTATCAAGGCCCATAAAGTCGATTTCCATCAACGGCCATCGAACTGCACTTACAACGACCTTTTCCAAATCTGATTTGGACATAATTCCAAATCCAACCGTTAGATTTCAAATCTCTCATATTCGTTAGAAAACTCTTTTCGATACGAACCCAACGGTTCCGGTTTTAGGAGAATCCAATGGTCGGATCTCCTGTAATGTCCGTTCGAAGTCAATGGTCGAAATTCGTGAACTGCCGCAACGTGGCGCGTTCTATTCAGGCCATTATATAATATATATAATATATATTTCGTCGATTTCAATTTAAAACGAATTTTATAAATCGTTTTAAATTCGTTTCAAAAACAATTTCAATTTCCATTTCAAATTCAAATCAAAATTTCAAATTCATTTCAATTCAATTCGAATTCAAATCCATTACAATTCAATTCGAATTTAATTCGAATTTCAATTCTATTTCAATTTAATTCGAATTTCAATTCTATTTCAATTTAATTCGAATTTCAATTATATTTCACTTTAATTCGAATTTCAATTCTATTTCAATTTAATTCGAATTTCAAATCATTTCAATTTAACTCGAATTTCAAATCGTTTCAATTTAATTCGAATTTTAAATCATTTCAAAATTCAGATTTTGAAATCACTTTTCGATATTCATTGTAAAATGAATAAAATCGACGAAATTCCCGTTCGTGTTAAAATGGCGTTTAACTACTTAACATGGCTTCACATTTCAATATTAATTGAATATTATTTTAAAATATTCGATAATTCTGAACTGGAATCAGACACAGTCAATTACCATATAATTTGATTATATGGATTTCGTACAATACATGTACACAACAACAATCAAACACAGTTAACCATCATCCAAAGTGCATTCTACACTGCGTAAGCATCAAATATTAATATTTAACGCTTACAACAGCCTGTAAATCGATCGATTGACATACAGCTAATTATTGGGATTAGTGTATATCCAATTTCATCCCAACACCCATGTGGGGTTTTCAAACAACAAACACAAATTTATTTGTGCAGTTGAGCGATGTGTAAAATTTATCATCCCAATCAATATCAGTCAAATGTGTGTACATAAACAAATCGTCTCATTTGTAAATGAATATTTATTTTATTCACATACACGTTAAAAATTATATTTTTAGCGATAAATTATTTATTCAGTTCATTTACACAATAAAAATGATATTTTTATTTTAGAAAATTTCGGTGGCATAACGGCACGATACTAGAAACGGGATAAGGCCTAGCCTTATCCCCAGTCTAATAATGGCCCACGCCATACACATACCAATTTAATCACTTCCATTTCACCCAAACAACCAAATTCAAACCAATAATCCAATCAACTACACAACCAAACAAACAAGTCGTCCATGGTCTGTGGACGACGGGGAACAGTGCATTTATGCTGTTATAAAATAAATAACTGTATAAGAAAAACTATAGTGAGGAGCTCTCACCTTTGGGTTCCACTCCTCCATTCCTTCCTTCTGAACGGCTTGGATTTTGATTCGTTTTCCACCAGTTCCATCTCAATTCTTTTCACGCTGTTCGTAGTAAAAATCGTATTTTTATCGCATTATCCCAATAAATAAAAATCATATTTTTGTTTCTACTTCCTATATTTTTTTGCAACACTTCTTTCTATATAAAAATTACATTTTTATATTTCTACTTCTTATATAAAGATTGAATTTTTATTTCGTTATTCAAATGACAAAAATCATATTTTTCTCTCACCATTCTCTATATAAAAATCACATTTTTATATATAAAAATCGTACTTTTATATCTCTATTACATATGTAAAAATCGCATTTTTGTACTCTTCATCATATAAAAATCATATTTTTATTATATAACTTCATGTATAAAAATTGCATCTTTATGTTATATAAAAATCTAAACTTCCTGTTATCCAAAAATATAAGCTTTCATGTAAATAAAAATACACGCTTTCATGTAAATAAAAATATAACCTTTCATACATTAAAAATCAAATCTTTTATACGTTAAAAATCGAATCTTTTTGGTTTTTTTTTTAAAATAAACCTTTTCTAATAATAAAAAAATCAGACCTTTTTGTTTGAATAAAACCACATTTTTAATTACCATAAACAAATAAAATAAATAAACAAAGAAAATAAAACACTTATAGTTTATTTTGAAAGAAGGGGTTTCATGCCTCGCAGCGACTCAAGAGAGGGAGGAGGGGGAGTTCGCGAGTTGGAGGAGGAAGCGGAGGCGCAGAGGTGGGGTCGTGATCGAAGGTGGGTTGCGTCGAGGGTTTGGAAGGCTGAAGAGGTCGCAGGTTTTAAATAGTAGAGGGAGGAGGGAGAATCGCAGGGGGGTGGTGATGGTGGAGGGGGTAGACATGGCGGCGGAAGGGTGGGGTGGCTGCCGTGGGGAACTGCGGTGGCATTTTGGGGCGAAGGGGGGGTTCACGCCTGAGAAGGGGGAGGGCGCCAGCGCGGTGGTTGAGCTCCGGTAGGGAGGCGTCAAGGGGGGCTCCGACGGCCAGGGGGGAGTGGTGGCGATGGGGCGGTGGCATGAGTTTTTTTCTCATTTATTTTATTTTATTTCGTTTACATCTGAATGAGAGGAGAGAGAAGAGGGAAAAAGGATGTTATATAATTTATTTATTTAATTTAATTTTCAATCAAAAAGTTGACTTTTTCTTTTGAACCCTAAATCAAAACCACCGATTGTCGCCCCCAGCTAATTACCCCCATTTCGAACACAATTGTGACGACCCCAAACCCTGTACTGACGGTGGCAAGGGTAATCTTTGGAATATAACACAGAAACGGATATTAGCAGAACAAAAATAAATAAATACACCAGACAATGAATAAATGATACACTGGATAAACATAATCATCAGAGTTACACAGTATACAGGATCATACTTAGTACAAATACAGATCAGCTATACATAAATGTCTACAGCGGATACAAACATAATATGTACAATAGGAGCTGAACAACATAAAAAGAGATAAATGATAGAATCCATATTCAGCTCCAGCTATCCAGAAAGAGCCTGCTGAAACCTGAATACAAGGCTGCCCGTGTAGAAAAAGGGGCACCCGAGTTTGCAAGTGATACAAATTACGAGTCATTCATGGGACTGGTATGAGAAATCTACTTAACACATTGATAATATGGCTAATCATAGGACCACGCCACTTTCGTGGAACGGGTTTACTCCATTGGATTGCCAGTGCTTTAAAACAAGTAAATCTTTAAACATCGCAATGCTTTTTATAAAAATGAAGCCATTATAAGACTCGGTTCCCATCACATAATGCAACGCAAACCGGAGGATAGAGTTTTACCTTATAATGGCCAAAATATGCTTGATACGAATAAAACAAAAGAATTTGATATTATTACTAGTGTTTACATGTTTCAAAAACAATTTCGAATCATAACTATCAATCATAGACGGCATGGGTACCATATATCATGTCGCCATGTATATATACAATCAAAACCGCACAGTCACGTATTTGGAAATTGGATTTCCGCCATGAACCAAGGCAAAAGATAGTCCTTACCAAATTCGAGACAATCTAGCCCATGTCTCAGACACAGCCGCAACCGTACCTTGGATCGTCAGGGCCCGTCCACACGAAGTGGATTATAATGCCTGAACAATGCGTCCCTCCTCCCTTTGGGGCGTAAATGAGCCAACGAATGACTCCATCGGACCCGGATCGTCTGATCTAACCGAGGCGCCTCGCAATAGTAACAACCACATAAGTCAAACTCGTCAGGGCATGTAAAACCACTGACGCCACTTCTAGCTAGAAAGAAAACGCACGTCCCCCCCGAGGTCCTCTCCCGTTTCTGGTTTGTACCGGGGTGTGAGGCTCGTGATTTCACGTTATACACAAAGCTACGCCACACAGGCGGTGCTTTGATCATCACCACAAGACTTTGTTTTTCAACAGAAGCCCTGATCACAGCATCTTAGCATGCCACATAGGCAATTCACAACATGTAATTGATGGTTATCAATCACACAGAATGAATTCCAATGTTAGACACACAATCCATTTGCAAGTACGTTCTGGGTCTGAACGAAACCGGAGGCACTATATACCTCGCAAACCCATCGATTTCCACGTACGTCTGGACAGTCACCACTCATTATCCATATTTCGGGATGCCTCCCAATCAGGACATCAGTTACCATCCAAACGAGGTGAAAATCTCCTGTCTTCGACCACCGTCTTCATCTTCGATTTCTTATCGTCGATTCATTGTTCAGAATAGGATAACCCCGGTCTTTCTGAGCAACTCGCGTATATAATAAACAAGTGCTACACAAACACAACATACGCCTTATTCTAATTCATTAGTCACTAACCGTAAATCAGTAAGAGAACCGCGAAGGCCGAAACCAACATCAGATCAAAATCCAGGAAACCATTCGACTTAGCCAACCTTCAGTTAGTTTCTAAATTTCACATCCATATCGTTTATAATATTTTATAACGATTTATCGCTATTTTTATTTATTTTAAAATAGCCAATTTTTTCAAACGACGCTTCGGGCCATAACGCGGCCTTGGCACTGTATTTCTTCAGATTTGATTTACATATATCTGAAAATCTAACGTTGGATCTTCACAAAATTTACATCATTAGAAAGATCTTTTCAAAACGAATCCAACAGTTCCAGTTTCGGGAAAATCTGACGGTCGGATCTCCCGGTACAATCGTTTGAAGTTTCGATTTCAAAATACGAACTACAGCGTCGTTATTCGATTAAATATAATTTTATATATATATATATATATATATAATCGATTCTGGCGCTGTTTGTCTTTAGATTTGAATTAAACATTCCAGACAATCCAACCGTTGGATTTTTTACAAAGTTGATGTCGTTGGAAAGATATTTCCAAAGCGAACCCAACGGTTGCGATTTCAGGAAAATCCGATGGTCGGATCTCCCGTACTAATCGTTTGAAATCACGGTTTCAAAATACGAACAGCAGCGTCGTTATTCGATATATTTCAATTCTATTTATATATATCGATTCTTTGATTACAAACTATATGATTTTCATACTTTTGATAAAAATGATATTTTTATCAAACTGTCTTCTATTTCAACACTTCACTATTTTTAACAATTCATGTATATAATAAAAATGTGATTTTTATTGTAAAACAATTCATTTCAAAACAAGATTATTTTCTATAGTTCATATAGGTGATAAAAATAGGATTTTTATTATAAAACAATTTATTTCAAAACAAGATTATTTTATATAGTTCATATTGATGATAAAATGGGATTTTTATTATAAAACAATTTATTTCAAAACACGACTATTTTATATAGTTCATATATATGATAAAATGAGATTTTTATTATAAAACAATTTATTTCAAAATATGAATACCATTCAACACATGAATTTCAATTCAATGAATGAATATCGATTCAACACATGAAGGTTTTCTATAGTTTATACATATAGATAAAAATGTGATTTTTATATTTAAAACACGAATACCATTCAACACATGAATTTCAATCCAACGAATGAATATCGATTCAACACATGAAGGTTTTCTATAGTTTATATATATAGATAAAAATGTGATTTTTATATTTAAAACACGAACGCCATTCAACACATGAATTTCTGTCCAACGAATGAATATCGATTCAACACATGAAGGTTTTCTATTCAACGAATAAATATAGTTTCAACAAATGAAAATAATTCTAACACATGAATATTATTCAAAATTTTGGCAGCATAACGGCAGGGTAGTTAAAACCGGGACCGTCCCTAGTAGGGCTCCTCGCTCTACCTTAAAACCTCGCGGTTTTTGACAATGGGGAATCATGCATCGAGTTCGCACGCAGGCGACATGTATATTTATTTCATTTCCACAAACTAATCCTATGTGGTTTCAACCAAATATTTCTCAACCACAAACGGGTATTTTTCAACCACAATCAATCAATATCAACCACAAACAATTCCAATCAACCATTCACTATCAATCAATTTTCACACCAATCACAACCAATAAATATCGTCCATGGTTTGTGGGTGAGGGGAGTGTATATATATATATAAGCATTTCACTTCTATTTCAACACATATATAATTTTTACAATGCATATATAACTTATACATCGAACGTACGACCTATACAACGCTTATACATGAGGTGTACAACGCTTATACAAGTCATACATCGACTATATAATTCATACATCATCGTTTTCCATATCGTTTATAATTTAGAAATCTCACATTGGGTTCCACTCCACCAAAAATAGCAGAAGGCTCAGAAAAATATGCGGTCTCTTCTAGAATGTAGAAGACGTCCACACGGGTCCACTGTCTCTTGTTTCACTAGATTTCGACAAGAAACGAAAAAGATATGATTTTTCAAAGATTGCAACACTTAAAAGTGTGAAAATCAGTTTAAATAATATAACCCATACCCTTTCAGCGTGGTATTCAAAACTAGGGTTTGAATTTTCTCCCTAAAGGAAGCACGAGAGGGAAATCGTTCTTCACTACGTCGTAGAGCAAGGTGTCACGCGCCGGAACCGGGTGGAGTTGCCCAGATCGATCGTCGGAGGAAGGAGCACGACAGCGGCGAAGTCGTTGACTTCAGGAGGTCGATCCGACCTCAATACGCGACGATAAATTTCCAAACCTATATGGATTTGAAGCCCTCGAAATCTCTGCGAAAACCCCCACAGGACTGATCGATTTACTTGAGTGGATTTGGAGCAATCGAGGGGAAAAGATTTGAAGCTGCTTCCATCGTTCGTTCTGATGGGTTACGGGGAGAGAGAGAATTCCTGTCCACTGAGAGTTTTTTTATTTATTTATATATTTTAAAAATCCCAAAAATACCCCCTGTTCCACACGAGCACCAATCCAAACCCAACGACTGTCGTCCCTAGCGTTTTACCCCCATTCCGAACACAATGGGATATGTTTCGTAGGCCCATTCGAATGTTTCAGTCAGTTTTCCTTCAAATTAAAATATAGAACTTCAATATTTAATTCGAACGTACATTTCAATTTGCCAGGGCCACAAACTAATTCGAAAAATTCCAGAAAAATAAATCTAGCTATTTTTTGACGATACGGTCCCAACAAAACTAGTTTCGTCGAATTCTGAAACCATTTGCAAAAAGGCCCATTTCTGGTCGATCCAATTTAACTGTAATTGACCAAAACACGTTTTACTTTGTCACGCTCACATACCAGCTCGAATTCCGAGGTCGTATGCAAAATGGCCAATTTCACGGGCTATATAAATTCCATAGCGACCTTTCTGAAAATTCAATTGGCCATAACTTTTGCTTTCGGCTATGAAACTTCGATTTTTCAGATTCGTTAGAAAGGTATTCACTAACAGATTTAAATATTTTTGGTTTCTCTCAAATCCGTTTTGTTTTGCACCCGGTACAGTCAGTCGAAGTTTGAATTCAAATTTTGAAACTACCGTGCCATTTCAGGCCTTGTTTATAATTCAAAGTAATTATATTTATTTTCAACTTCAATTCAAAATTACTTTTCATCATTATTATTTAAAATATTTATTTTAAATATTTAAAATCCACTATTTTAGCCAATTTAAAAATTTTAAATTGGTTCAGTTTTTCCGGGTCGTTACAATCTCCCCCACTTAAAACTTTTCGTCCCTGAAAAGGAAAAAAGTCGAAAGTGGTTTGATTAATCAACTCTAAGTTCAATCTGGCTTCCATTCTCCAACTTTTCAGTTTCTGAGAATTTTCAAATTCTTCAAAAATTTGGCTAACACCTGGAATTTTCGAAAAATTTCGCCATAACCTCCTTTGTACGGGGAGAGGTTTGGAAATTTATTGGGCCGTATTAGGTACCCAATAAATCCTAATAAGCATACACATATTTATAGTGATATATTTTGGTTTTTACAGGGGAGCGTGTATTGATAATAATTCCAGAGAATAAATTCTTGTCACCCTGTCAAAGCCCGAGGGAGTGTGTATTTTAATTGCTCCAGAGGATAAATCCTGGTCACCTCGTCCCGTGTGGGAAATAAATAGTCCATGTGCCGTATCTAATGACTAGAGAGACGTGATTATTGTCAACTCCAGACCCGTGTGAGGTTTTTATTAATCTGGCAATTTTATCGTTACAATTTTATGTGGTCATATCAGTCATCAGTTCAACCTGTAAAATATAGTCAACGCCATACAAGCCTCTCGCTCGTATGGTAAATCTTCCACCTCGTCACACAAGCTCCAAATGCTTATGTGGTATATGATGAAGTATGTCTATCTTCAAGAAGTATGCCATGCAGTGTAGTTCAAAATTAATTGTTACTATCCTATGGCGACATTTATTTTTACACACAGAATAACCAGCACTTCGCATCCAATGGCATTCACAGGAGTTGATATAATAATATTTCGCATCCAACTCATTAAGGTTTACCTATTTGTCGGGCACGCAAATAAATTCTTTACTCAACAGCTATCCAATTACCTGTTCAAACATATATAATGCACATGTATATATATTTCTATCTATTTTTAAATCAGTTCAATGTGTGATTTAAGTGAATAAATTCTACCATTATTCTCTTATTAATTAAATTAACTATCGTTTCTATAATTTAATTAATCCAATTTACTATCATGCAACACAAACAACAATCAAATTGTTTTTAAATTTTCAAAAATATACAAATCAATTTCTATACTCTTTTAAAATCATTCAGACTATAGAATTAACAATGCACATCCATGGAAAGAAAATAACAACAGAGTAGATAACTAATTGGTAATGCAAAGTATGGTAAATGTACCTTGCACCGGAGTTAATCAGAGATATCTACTCGGCATCTAGGATAGGCTTTCTGAATGCTCTCCTCAGTTTCCCAAGTATAATCTGACGGATCTCCACTCCATTGCACTTTGAACAAGTGAACTTTCTTATTCCTCAGCTCTTTGGTTTCTTTGTCGATGACCTTTAGCGGCTCTCTTCTCACAGCTAATTCTGGAGTAATTTCAATATCCTGTTGAGCTGCTTCTTCCACGATCAAGTCTGGATCATGAAAGTGCTTTCGAAGTTGAGATATGTGAAATACATCATGAACTCCAGGCAACCAATCAGGCAGTTTAACCCTATAAGCGAGAGTTCCGATCCGTTCCAGAATAGGAAACGGACCAATGAATTTGGGCGCTAACTTCCCAGTTTTACCGAACCGGATAACTCCTCTCATCGGCGATACTTTCGGATATACATAGTCGCCAACAGCAAATGATATATCCCTTCTTAACTACATTCTTGGCAATGAAGCTTCGCGACGCGCCTTTGTCAAACAATACTCTAACTGGAATATCTTTGACAGTAAGCGTGCCTTCCAAAACATCGGGCCTTTCCTGAGCAGACGAAGATGCAGGCACTTCGGCTATTTCATTTACCTGAGCTTCTTTGGTAGCTTTTAACAGCCGGCACTCTTGTTTTACATGACCAAACCGATGGCATTGATTGCATCTTTTACTTTCCTGGAGCTTCTTGCCAGATTTAAACCCATCACTCTTTTGTTTCTTCAGAGATTTGCACTTTCCTTGCAAATGCCCTTGCTTATGGCAGTTATTGCATATGGCAGTCGTTGTTGGTTCTTTTTCAGATCTGGCCCTTTTCCAATTGACTTTGGGCTTGTTACTGGCCTCAGACATCGTATTGGCCTCAGGACGATCAGTTTTAGGCTCACCTTTCTTACTAGGGCTGACCTCTTCTTCGTAAGGCAACATACCTTTCTTGTTGAGATCCTCATACTGGTAAGCCATGTATATCATTTCAGAGAAAGGAAGTTTCACATTCCTCATCACACTATTCTGATATTTTCTTTGCAGGCCATGAATAAATCTCAGATTCTTCCTATTTGGATCTTAAATCAGATGAGGAGCAAAGTGAGAAAGTTCGTTGAATTTCTTATGATATTCTGGGATGGTCATATCACCTTGTATCAGATAAGAAAATTCATCACATAATCGCTCGGTTGCTTCGGGAGGGGTAAATCTTTCTAAGAAAATCATTTTGAATCTATCCCGGGTGATATCACCTTCTGGATTATCTTTAATAACTGAATCCCACCAAAACAAAGCTTCTTTTTTGAGTGCCCAAGACGCCAGTAATCTTTTCTGATCGTCTCTCAGCTTTAAACCCTCAAAGATTTTCTCTGCAGAACGAATCCAAGCTTGTGCTTCCATAATGGACTCTTTGCCTAATAATGGCGATCCACCCAGATTTCGAAATCTCTTGAATAGAACTTCTATATCTGATTCTGGTTGCGGGAGCACAGCTGGCTCATTAGCTTGTCGAGTCATTCGATTATTTCTTCTGTTCCTGTCACTCATTTTCTAGAGCGTCTGCAATTAGCAGACAAAGTGTCAGGTCAACAGAAAAGATATTTCAAAATATAGAGACAAATACTTGAATGTAAATGTGTCTATTGGGGTGTATTTCATTCTGCTTTACTCATACTAGGATATTACTGATCCTATCTGTAATGAGTTACCCGTCCTAAAACACTACTAGTTCTATTTCTGACGAGTTCGTTAATATGTTATATTCCAACACTAAGCTTAACCAAAGCTCTGATACCACGTTGTGACGACCCCAAACCCCGTACTGACGATGGCAAGGGTAATCTTTGGAATATAACACAGAAATAGATATTAGCAGAACAGAAATAAATAAATACACTAGACAATGAATAAATGATACACTGGATAAACATAATCATCAGAGTTACACAGTATACAGGATCATACTTAGTACAAATACAGTTCAGCTATACATAAATGTCTACAGTGGATAGAAACATAATATGTACAATAGGAGCTGAACTGCATAAAAAGAGATAAATGATAGAATCCATCTTCAGCTCCAGCTATCCAGAAAGAGCCTGCTAAAACTTGAATACAAGGCTGCCCATGTAGAAAAAGGGGCACCCGATTTTGCAAGTGAAACAAACTACAAGTCAGTCATAGGACTGGTATGAGAAATATACTTAACACATTTATAATATGGCTAATCACAGGACCACGCCACTTTCGTGGAACCGGTTTGCTCCATTGGATTGCCAGTGCTTTAAAACAAGTAAATCTTTAAACATCGCAATGCTTTTTATAAAAATGAAGCCGTTATAAGACTCAGTTCCCATCACACAATGCAACGCAAACCGGAGGATAGAGTTTTACCTTAAAATGGCCAAAATATGCTTGATATGAATAAAACAAAAGCATTTGATATTATTACTAGTGTTTACATGTTTCAAAAACAATTTCGAATCATAACTATCAATCATAGACGGCATGGGTACCATCTATCATGTCGCCATGTATATATACAATCAAAACCGCACAGTCACGCATTTGGAAATTGGATTTCTGCCATGAACCAAGGCAAAAGATAGTCCTTACTGAATTCCAGACAATCTAGCCCATGTCTCAGGCACAGCCGCAACCGTACCTTGGATCGTCAGGGCCGGTCCACACGAAGTGGATTATAATGACTGCACAATGCTTCCCTCCGCCCTTTGGGACATAATGAGCCAACGAATGACTCCATCAGTCCCGGATCGTCCGATCTAACCGAGGCGCCTCGCAACAGTAACAACCACATAAGTTAAACTCGTCAGGGCGTGTAAAACCACTGACGCCACTTCTAGCTAGAAAGAAAACGCATGTCCCCTTGAGGTCCTCTCCCATTTCTGGTTCATACCGGGGTGTGAGGCTCGCGATTTCACGTTATACACAAAGCTACGCCACGCAGGCGGTGCTTTGATCATCACCACAAGACTTTGCTTTTCAACAGAAGCCCTGATCACAGCATCTTAGCATGCCACACAGGCAATTCACACCATGTAACTGATGGTTATCAATCACACAGAATAAATTCCAATGTCAGACACACAATCCATTTGCAAGTCCGTTCTGGGTCTGAACGAAACCGGAGGCACTATATACCTCGCAAACCCATCGATTTCCACGTATGTCTGGACAGTCACCACTCATTATCCATATTTTGGGATGCCTTCCAATCAGGACATCAGTTACCATCCAAACGAGGTGAAAATCTCCGGTCTTCGACCACCGTCTTCATCTTCGATTTCTTATCGTCGATTCATTGTTCAGAATGGGATAACCCCGGTCTTTCTGAGCAACTCGCGTATATAATAAACAAGTGCTACACAAACACAACATACGCCTTATTCTAATTCATTAGCCACTAACTGCAAATCAGTAAGAGAACAATTTCCCAAATATTAACCCCGAAGGCCGAAACCAACATCAGATCAAAATCCAGGAAACCATTCGACTTAGCCAACCTTCAGTTAGTTTCTAAATTTCACATCCATATCGTTTATAATATTTTATAACGATTTATAGCTATTTTTATTTATTTTAAAATAGCCAATTTATTCAAACGACGCTTCGGGCCATAACGCGGCCGTGGCGCTGTTTTTCTTCAGATTTTATTTACACATATCTAAAAATCTAACTGTTGGATCTTCACAAAATTTACATCATTAGAAAGATATTTTCAAAACGAATCCAACGGTTCCAGTTTCGGGAAAATCCGACAGTCGAATCTCCCGGTACAATCGTTTGAAGTTTCGATTTCAAAATACGAACTGCAGCGTCGTTATTCGATTAAATATAATTATATTTATATATATAAATATAACCAATTCTGGCGCTGTTTTTCTTCAGATTTGAATTAAACATTCCAGACAATCCAATCGTTGGATTTTTACAAAGTTGGTGCCGTTGGAAAGATATTTCCAAAGCGAACCCAACGGTTGCGATTTCAGGAAAATCCGATGGTCGGATCTCCCGTACTAATCGTTTGAAATCACGGTTTCAAAATACAAACTACAGCGTCGTTATTCGATATATTTCAATTCTATTTATATATATATATATATATATCGATTCTTCGATTACAAGCTATATGATTTTCATACTTTTGATAAAAATGATATTTTTATCAAATTGTCTTCTATTTCAACACTTCACTATTTTTAACAATTCATGTATATAATAAAAATGTGATTTTTATTGTAAAACAATTCATTTCAAAACAAGATTATTTTCTATAGTTCATATAGGTGATAAAAATATGATTTTTATTATAAAACAATTTATTTCAAAACAAGATTATTTTATATAGTTCATATTGATGATAAAATGGGATTTTTATTATAAAACAATTTATTTCAAAACACGACTATTTTATATAGTTCATGTAGATGATAAAATGGGATTTTTATTATAAAACAATTTATTTTAAAATATGAATACCATTCAACACATGAATTTCAATTCAATGAATTAATATCGATTCAACACATGAAGGTTTTCTATAGTTTATACATATAGATAAAAATGTAATTTTTATATTTAAAACATGAATACCATTCAACACATGAATTTCAATCCAACGAATGAATATCGATTCAACACATGAAGGTTTTCTATAGTTGATATATATAGATAAAAATGTGATTTTTATATTTAAAACACGAACGCCATTCAACACATGAATTTCTATCCAACGAATGAATATTGATTCAACACATGAAGGTTTTCTATTCAACGAATAAATATAGTTTCAACAAATGAAAATAATTCAAACACATGAATATTATTCAAAATTTCGGCAGCATAACGGCAGGGTAGTTAAAACCGGGACCGTCCCTATTACGGCTCCTCGCTCTACCTTAAAACCTCGCGGTTTTTGACAATGAGGAATCATGCATCTAGTTCGCACGCAGGCGGCATGTATATTTATTTCATTTCCACAAACTAATCCTATGTGGTTTCAACCAAATATTTCTCAACCACAAATGGGTATTTTTCAACCACAAACAATTCCAATCAAACATTCGCTATCAATCAATTTTCACACCAATAACAACCAATAAATATCGTCCATGGTTTGTGGGCGAGAGGCGTGTATATATATATATATATATATAAGCATTTCACTTTTATTTCAACACATATATAATTTTTACAATGCATATATAACTTATACATCGAACGTACGACCTATAAAACGCTTATACATGAGGTGTACAATGCTTATACAAGTCATACATCGACTATATAATTCATACATCGTCGTTTTCCATATCGTTTATAATTTAGAAATCTCACATTGGGTTCCACTCCACCAAAAATAACATAAGGCTCAGAAAAATATGCGGTCTCTTCTAGAATGTAGAAGACGTCCACACGGGTCCACTGTCTCTTGTTTCACTAGATTTCGGCAAGAAACGAAAAAGATATGATTTTTCAAAGATTGCAACACTTAAAAGTGTGAAAATCAATTTAAATAATATAACCCGTACCCTTTCAGCGTGGTATTCAAAACTAGGGTTTGAATTTTCTCCCTAACGGAAGCACGAGAGGGAAATCGGTCTTCACTACGTCGTAGAGAAATGTGTCACGCGCCGGAATGTGGTGCAGTTGCCCAGATCGATCGTCGGAGGAAGGAGCACGACAGCGGCGAAGTCGTTGACTTCAGGAGGCCGATCCGACCTCAATACACGACGATAAATTCCCAATCCTATATGGATTTGAAGCCCTCGAAAATCTCTGCGAAAACCCCCACAGGACTGATCGATTTACTTGAGTGGATTTGGGGCAATCGAGGGGAAAAGATTTGAAGCTGCTTCCGTCGTTCGTTCTGATGGGTTACGGGGAGAGAGAGAGAATTCCTGTCCAATGAGAGTTTTTTTATTTATTTATATATTTTAAAAATCCCAAAAATACCCCCTGTTCCACACGAGCACCAATCCAAACCCAACGACTGTCGTCCCTAGCGTTTTACCCCCATTCTGAACATAATGGGATATGTTTCGAAGGCCCATTTGAATGTTTCAGTCAGTTTTCCTTCAAATTAAAATATAGAACATTCAATATTTTATTCGAATGTACATTTCAATTTGCCAGGGCCACAAACTGATTCGAAAAATTCTAGAAAAAATAAATCTAGCTATGTTTTGACGATACGGTCCCAACAAAACTAGTTTCGTCGAATTCTGAGACCGTTTGCAAAAAGGCCCATTTCTGGTCGATCCAATTTAACTGTAATTGACCAAAACACGTTTTCCTTTGCCACCCTCACATACTAGCTTCAAAAATTATGAAATTTGAAACCTAGCAATAACTTCACGTCCCGGATCCAACAAAAGTGGTTTCGTCGAATTCTGAGGTCGTATGCAAAATGGCCAATTTCACGGGCTATATAAATTCCATTACGACCTTTCTGAAAATTCATTTGTCCATAACATTTGCTTTCCGCTATGAAACTTCGATTTTTCAGATTCATTAGAAAGGTATTCAATAACTAATTTAAATATTTTTTGTTTCACTCAAATCCGTTTTGTTTTGCACCCGGTACAGTCAGTAGAAGTTTGAATTCAAATTTTGAAACTACCACGCCATTTCAGGCTTTGTTTATAATTCAAAGTAATTATATTTATTTTCAACTTCGATTCAAACTTACTTTTCATCATTATTATTCAAAATATTTATTTTAAATATTTAAAATCCACTATTTTAGCCAATTTAAAACTTTTAAATTGGTTCAGATTTTAAGGGTCGTTACAACAACGGGATATGTATCGTAAGCTGATTCGCTCGTTTCGATCAGTTTTCATTAAAATCAAAATATAAATCTATATATTGAATTCTAACGCACATTTTAATTTACCGGGGCCACATACGGACTCTAAAAATTCACGAAAAATATTTTCTAGCTTCTTATTGACGATACGGTCCTAACAAAACTAATTTCGTCAAATTCTGAGACCGTTTGAAAAATGGCCATTTTCTGGTCGATCCAAATTGATTGAAAATGTCAAAACACGTTTTACTTCGCCACACTCACATATTCATTCGAAAAATTATGAAAATTGGAATATAGCAATAACTTGACATCATAGATCCAACAAAAGTGGTTTCGTCGAAAACCGAGGTCGTTTGCAAAATTTCCATTTTTAAGGGCCAGAATTCCACAACGACTATTCTTAATTTTCAACTAGGCATAAATTTTTATTCCCGCTATGAAAATTCCTTTTTCAGATTCGTTGAAATGATATTTTCAAATAGATTCTAATATTTTTGGTTTCTCCAAAATCTGGTTTATTTCGAATCCTGTACATCCATTTGAAGTTTGAAATCGAATTTTCGAACTACCGCGCCATTTTCAATTCCTTTTATAATTAAAATAAAATATTTATATTCTAATGTCGATTCAAATAAATATATTCATTCTAATTCTATTCAAAATAAATTTCTCGTCGTCGTTATTTAAAATAAATCATTTTAAATATTCGAAATTCATTAAAATTGCCAAATTAAAAAAAATAAATTGGTTCGGATTTTCTAGGTTATTACAATCTCCCACACTTAAAACTTTTCGTCCCCGAAAAGGAACGAAGATGAAAGTTTTTTTACAAATCAACTCAACTTTCATTATTTTCATTATGGCTTAAGTTCTTCAACTTTTCAGTTTCTGAGAACTTTTCAAATTTTTCAAAAATTTGGCTAACACCCTAAATTTTCGAAAAATTTCGCCATAACTTCCCCTGCACGGGAGCACTGGGAAAATCCCGAAATTGCCATACAGGCCTTCTCATCTCAAAAAGAAATAGAAAAAGCCAATCGGCTCATAAAATCATCCAAACCCAAGAAATTAGTAAACATGTGCCTATTTGTTGGGCAAACAATTTTATTCTTCTGCTCTAGCCTTTTTGCAATGATCTGTTCAATAGATACACATGTATATGCATGCAATTCCAAACAATTTTCAATTGCGTCCAATATTTGGTACAATTTGGTTATATATACGATTCTTTCACATATGGGTTTAAATGAATAATCATACAACACAACCATCAATCAATTAGTTGATTAATGCTTCAAACTCATAATTTTGATACATATACAAAAAATCATGTTTTTGATGCCAAATCACAACAATAGCCCTATCTAGTTTTGGTTCTCATACCAGTCAATTGGAAATATATAGAAATCCCACTTTCGAAACATGAAAATAATTATTGAACACCCAACCTCCATTAAGGTCACTCACAAAGGGTATGCCTTAACTTCGGTGGAGCATTTTTAGTACAAGAGGCATAAAAATTACAAGACAGATAAATAAAGCAGCGGAAGATAAATAACCTTTATTGATTAAAACAGCTTGTACAAAGATTGTTTTACAACACCAATACTTATTACAAGAAAGCATCTGTCTTGTTTAATATATAAGAAGCACAAACTGCCAATGATATTCCCCAAATAAAATATAAGCCGGCCATAGCAGCAGAAAATGGGGTTCAAAGCAATGCGCCAAAGAATCTTCAAGCTCGGAGAGAGTAACGGCCCTGAAATAAGCCGAGCTTTTTCCTCCCTGACTACCTGGGGGAAACGGAAGAAAAGAGGCGAAAGCAAACTAGGTCAGACATAAAGTCTAGTAAGTCCAGTGATTCTTAGTATTTAAACGAGGAAAAGGGGTCATGACATGAATAAACTAAATATAAGACTAAACCATAGTAACCAGATAACATGAAATAAGCATGGGATATGGCAAGATAAACTGAATGTACCGATAAACTGAATGTACTGATAAACTGAATGCGCTTCTACTCCTTCTCTGCTTCGCAACTACCCTATTTATACTGATTTCTATATCTCTACACTACCTAACTGGTGTCCAAACTAGTAATCTGTGATTATATGATAACGTGATCCCAATCCCCGTATTTGTGGTTTCCTTCAGGTGTACATCTATTATGGGGATTCCATTTATTACCTAGATCTAATCTAGGGTTTACTACCAAGTGCTTCCGAGATTCAACCAGGGTTTTACGCTACCTAGGGCCACTGGGGTTTATGCTACCTATTGAACGCCTCTCGGATTCAAGGTTTTCGCGACCTAGGTCCAACTAGGGATTATGCTACCTACTTTTATTAATTTTCCTTGTGTCTGTGTCAGTCGGCCCTCTCTTGCGTGTAGATACTCTGTGCTGGCCCCACCATAAGGTGTATGAAGCCTTATGATAGCGACCCGACACGATTCAAGATGCACAATGTATAACTACTGGTACCCAGTGCCTGCTTTTTCCCACTCCGGAGTACGTGCACACCCGTAAACCGTCGGAACCTACACTGGCGTACCCCCTGCCGTTATCTTTGACCGCTTATAATCAGCCCAGTAATCGTGCCCTACCCTGCCTAGTTTCAGGGTACCATGATACATCTATGTGGGTTACTGCTGAAATGGGTCCCCGTTACTAGGGTTTCCTGCTGGTTAAGTTTGTGTGCCTATATATACAAATATTACCCACCTACTCGAGATGTACTTAACCCTCCCACCGATTCTAGCATGTTTTCTTAACGGTTATGTTTGTGGGCCTATATGTACTAATATTACCCACTTACACGAGATGTACTTAACCCTCCCATAGATTCAAGCATGTTTATTTAATGGTTAAGTTTTGTGGGCCTATATTTACAAATATTACCCACCAACTCGACGTGTACTTAACCTTCCCACTCGTCAAGTCGTGTTGGTTAAGTGGTTCTTATTAACTTAACCTTTCTCGCTTATCTTGTTGGATTGGTTAAGTGTGATTTATTAACCTAACCCTATTCAGTCATCAGGTTATATTGGTTAAGTATTCCCCATTTAACTTAACCCCATTAACTCATCAAGTTATACTGGTCAAGTGTCATTAATCAATTCAAGTTAACTTAACCCATCCACCGTCACGTCATGTTGGTTAAGTGTTTCCTTCTGGTGTTGACTTGACCCTACCTCAATTCATGTTATATTGGTTAAGTATTCCCCATTTAACTTAACCCCATTAGTTCATCAAGTTATACTGGTCAAGTGTCATTAATCAATTCAAGTTAACTTAACCCATCCACCCGTCACGTCATGTTGGTTAAGTGTTACTTTAGTTAACTTAACCCTATCATCTGCTTAATTAACATGTTACAACGGTTAAGTGTTCTAAATTTACTTAACCTCACCCACTTGTCTAATTAACATGTTGTAACGGTTAAGTTTTCTAATTTTACTTAACCTCACCCACTTGCCTAGTTAACATGTCATTACAGTTAAGTGTTCTAAATTTACTTAACCTCACCATCTAGTCTGTTGAATTGGCTAAGTGTTTTCTCGATTACTTAACCCCACCCTTCTTGTCTTTGTTAACATGTTATTACGGTTAATTGTTTCCCTAATTACTTAACCTCACAATTTCTAGCTTGATTTATTCATGAGCCTTAATTAATTAATTAAAGCACCAACCACTCACATTAGACAGATATTGTTGTGGTTATTGGATGTGCCGGTCGGTTCCGGGTAGGTTTACACCATAACTCAGTCTAACCTCGGGTCCTTCTGGGCTTGATGCACTAACCACCCACATTAGACAGGTATTGTTGTGGTCACTGGATGTGCCGGTCGATTCCGGGCAGTTTTACACCACAACTCAGTCTAACCTCGGGTTAGGCATATTCGTCTTTTACTAAATTTACATATTTACTATTTTTGTATATTTTCTGTAAATCAATTTAGCCTAGATCATATTCATCTGTCACGCAAATTAACATACTTATATTCTATGCCCAAAACTTGATTTACCAATCAATTTACCCAACTTGCAGTTTATACCAATTTAGATTTAATATTCCCCTTTTACAATTTATACCCAATCTAGATTAATATTCCAATTTACGGTTCATGTCAAAACTAGATTTAATATTCTAGTTTACCGTTTATGTCCAAAACTTGGTTTACACGCCAATTACGCACTTTGCGGCCAATTGAATTTATCAACTTATGCCCAAGTCTAATATGCATGTAAATCATTCACTATTATAGATAATTTAGATTATGCCAACATATTTATTATGCCAAACTAACTTAATTAAGCTACGCCCAATCCCCGCATCATAATCGTACGTATAACATGATTTCACAAGTTTTCTATGTACTCATGAAATGGCACTAATCAAAAGGAATAGGGGATAAGCATAAGTATTGATATAAAAGATTAGGCATGCAAAAATAATGGCTCCAATAGGTTCGATGTACATAATAGTGAATAGGAATAAACTAGCCAAGTGACAAACTAAATATGAGATCCACATAATCAAGGAAATATGCATAGGTGATTTGTTCCAACATAATGCCAGTCCAAGGTACAACATGATCGGTTAATTATAACAATAGGAATAGTCATAAGCAACTAACTACAATAGTCATAGGCAATTAACCACAATAGTCATGGGCGACTAATCACAATAATTAATAAATGTCATAGGCAATAGTCTCATAGTTGTGATTCCTAGTCGTAGGCAATAATTTCATAGGCGACAGTTCATGGCCACAATCTTAGACAAAGGTCTCATATTCATAGTCATTGTCATAGGCAATAGCTTCATAGGCAACAGTTTCATAGTCATAGTCTTAGGAAAAAAGTCTCACAGTCATAGTCGTAAATCAGATACAAAGGCATAGATAACTTTCGATTTGACATAAGCACAAATCAAAGATAATTAACTTGCAAATTGGTATAGTTCTATATTTTGATTCATTACATTCACGATTCCAGTTACACGTTCAAATCTAAGGAATAACCGAACTTACAAAGAAGGAATTCTTGATTTCTGGAATCTGAATTCTGAAGTTGGTATGCTCGCCTTTGGTGTAGATCGTTGTTCTTATAATTCAGATTTGATTCACTTCGTAGCTTTCTAGTTTTCTTTTTAATTGAAAGAGAATGGTGGCTGTCCTAGGTTGATTATGGCGGTATGACGGCTCTTAGAATGAATTAGTGTGATTTTAGGGTAGAGTGTTAGGTTGTTTATATAGAGTTTCAAATTCAATTAGAGCCCTCGGATGATCCTAGAGTTAATCACAACCATTCAGTCAGGATAGGGGGACACCTCAGCCCTAATGACTCAGCAATGAGTCACAGTACGGATCAGAAAACACCAGAAAGTTGTGTAGGTTTTCAACTCAACCTGGGCGCACTTGGCAGGTGCACCAGTGCAATTTTTATACTGGCGCACTTCCCAAGTGCGTCAGTGCAATTTATGTACTGGCGCACTTCCCAAGTGCGCCAGTGCAATTCATTTTTTTTTCTTCTTTCTTCTGGTTTTCTGCTTTAACTTCATTTGTCCATATCTCCTTCATATAGTGTCCGTTTTACGCAAACTCGGACTCTGTCTCAAGTAGAATTCCAAGACGAACGCAATGGCATAACCCGTTTCCCTTAATTCTTGCATTTGAAATAAATTATTCTTTGATTATATCTTATGTCCCGATTTAAAATTGCGGGGTGTTACAGTTACTGATGATGACGCGTCAATCATCAGAATCAGGTCCGACCGACTAGAGTGTGATTCTATATATATCCAGTATATTAAAACTTCAAATACACGTGGATCAGACGTATACGCAAAATCTTTATATACTTGATTGTCCAAATCAATATAAAAATAATATTCAAATACGAATAATTGATTTAAATTTTCAAAAAAAAATTGTTTTCATCTCTATTTTAAAAAAAACATCAAATTCCGACTCATTTTAGGATACTACTGATTCTATCTCTAACGAGTCATTCTCATTGGATAATACTAACCCAATCTCTGATGAATTCTTTCGTTCGGTTCTACCGTGTCTTGTTCTCTGAGCTTTGTGAACCAAAGCTCTGATACCAAAATGAAACAACCCGAACTTCTCGGTGAAGGAAAGCCCGGATTGCTTTGAGAACAAGCCACATGAGGACACAAACAGAAGAACATTTCATTGCTTATTACAACAATTCCATCAGAATACAAGAATATTACAGAGTATGAATGAATAAAATACAACAGAAAATATCAGAGATTTAAATACATTACTACAGCGGAAAATAATACAAAACACAACTGAAAAGAATATACAGATACAGAGCTTTTCGAATATCATTCCAGCTGTAAACCAGGATCCTGTGAATATAAATCTGCAAAACCAAAACTACTAGCTGCCCGTGTGGAAAATAGGGGCACCCAGAGTTTAGGTCAAAACAATAAACTCCAGGTCAGTCATATGACTGGTGTGAGAACTAAAACAGTTATTTAACTTTGCTTTAAATCAGGTATATCAAGGGACCACGCCGTATAACACAGAACGGGTTTCCTCCCAAGAATTCCAGTGCATATATCAAAACAGCGCAATGCTTTTTGGAAAAATGAAGCTATTATAAGACCCAGGTCCTATCACACAATGCAACGCAAGCCGGGGGATATGGTTTTCCCTTATAATAGCCAAACATGCTTGGTACGTTTAAAACAAATCATTTGATACTATTTTAAGTGCATAGTGTCAAAATAATTTCAATCATGAGTATCAATCATTGACGCAATGAGTGCCTCATACCACTATGTCGCCATATATAGGTTTACAATCAAAACCGCAAAATGTCGTATTGGAAATTGGATTTCCATTTGTGAACCGAGGCAAGGGATCGACCTCACCGCTTCGAGACAATCTAGCCCATGTCTCAGGACCCGGACTCGGGTGGGCCCTTGGATCTTCAGGGCTAGTCCACACGGAGCGGATTAAACTTAAACCATGAACATGCGTTTCCCCGCCCTGTGGGTCGTAAATGAGCCAACAAATGACTACATCGGTCCCGGATCGACCGATATATCCGAGGCGCCTCGCATTCCAACAACCACATAAGTCAAACTTGTCAGGGCGTGTAAAACAACTGACGCCACTTCTAGCTAGAAGGAAACACATGCCTTCCCTGACGTCCTCTCCCGTTTTTGGTTCACACCGGGGTGTGAGGCTCGCGAATTAACGCTACACAAAGCTACACCACAAAGGTCGTGCTTTGATCATCAACCACAAGACTCTGCTTTTCAACAGAAGCCTTGATCATTTGCATCTCAGCATGCCACACAGGCAATTCATGCCATGCGACTGATATCTATCGATATATAACCTCTGAGCTCGTACGTCTCAGAGAAGGGCGTTAAGCAAGAGAATAAATTCTCCGCCGCCAAACAGATATATATATTTAATAGAAATCAATCAACACAGAATAAAATCCAATGTCAGACACACATCCGTTTACAAATCCGTTTTGGGTCTGAACGAAACCGGAGGAACCTTATTCCTCGCAAATCCTTCGATCTCCAAGTACGTCTGGACGATCACCAACTTATTCCCTCCTCTTGGGTGTACAGCCCAATCAAGATCATCAGGAATCATCCAAACGATGTGAAGACCTCCGGTCTTCAACCACCATCTTTATCTTCGACTTATCGTCGTATCAGTTATTCAGAATGGGATAAACCCGGTCTTTCTGAATAACTCACGTATATAATACACCAGTGCTATAAAAACACAACATACGCCTCATTCCAATCCAAAATATTCCTTTATTCAAATATTCTTATACTTTGGGAAAGGTTCCCATTAATTTTATCAAAGATAAATTCTTTAAATTTATTCTTTAATCTTCCTTTGAATATCAATTCAAACCAAATTATGGTTTATCCAAACTAGTCAGGATTAGCGAACCTTACCGAAGTAATCATTTAATAAATTTCCCAATCCTAACCTATTCATCCCATGAAGAAAAACTGGTAATACTTCATATCTAACACCACGGTGTTATCGGTAAATACAATTACCATTTCACGTTCAAATCTAATTAAAGATTTAACTATTGCCTGGAGCAAAACTGGTGATACTCCATTCTCGATCATTTCAATCTAATTAAAGATTCATTAAAACTCCACTTGGTTTTAATCTTCCCAAAAATCAATATTAATGATTGTTTAACTTGGGAAATCATATCCTGTCTTTAACAGGGTTAAAGAACCAATGTCATTTAAAACTGATTCACGATAAACCCAATATCACATTTTATTCCATCAGCCTTCAACCGTAAATTAGCAAGTGAATAATTCCCTAAGTGTTAACCCCGAAGGCCGAAACCAACATCAGATCAATACCCAAGAAACTATCCAACTTAACTAATCTCCAGTTAGTTTCTGATTTTCTTAACTCCGTTGGGTCTAAGAACAGTATCACTAAAGATACCATTCACGACAACCCAAAATCACATTCCATTGACCATGGAATCTTCAGGGAAAACAAATCGATATATATAATCGATATAAATCTCCATATCCGACCAACAATATAAATGGAATAACGGTAAAGCCTTTTAAATTCTTTATATATTAGCAGTCCTCATCCATAGAAATTCACTTCGATTATTACCAAATCGAATTCCATTCCATTCCAATTTATTTTATTTAAATTGGAAAACTTTACTTTGGAAAATCTCCTTTAAATCTTAATAAAAGATTTATAAATTCAAAATCACATTTCACTGTGAATCGAGTTAAAGAACGAATATCGTTAAAACACGGTTCGCAACAAACCCAATTCACATTCCATAAATTATCGGGTTAAAGACCAAATGTTATTTAAAACACCGTTCACGATAAACCCACAAATCAATTCCAATTCGATTCCAATCAAATATCATTTAATTGGTATACATCATTAAATCCAAATAAAAAGATTTAATCTTTTTCTCAATTGGGTTTAAGAATAGTGTTAATGAAGACACCATTCATGACAAACCCAAATCCCATTTGATATTAAATACAAGGCTCTGAATAGAAAATATGTCGGCTTGTATTCAATATCAAATCATACGACCAACAAATATCGTATTAGAAATAACGATATATATATATATTTCAAATTTCCATAACAATATCTGTATAATCACGAAACCCAACATCGAAATATCCCAAAGACAATTTTGATTCAAATCCATTTCCAATTTATATATTGGAAATTCTGGTTATTTTCAAAACCATTTCAAATCCAATTTATTTATTTTAAAAATAAATGGATTATAATTCTAGTTCAAAACTAGTTCATTTCGATGAAAATCTATTTTTATCTTTTCAAATACGGGATTTTTCATCCCAACTCTTTCCAAATCATTTCTTATGATTTTACACTAATTATTGATATTTTTAATAATTATCAAGGCCCGTACAGTCGATTTCCATCAACGGCCATCGAACTGCACTTACAGCGACCTTTTCCAAATTTGATTTGGACATAATTCCAAATCCAACCGTTAGATTTCAAATCTCTCATATTCATTAGAAAACTCTTTTCGATACGAACCCAACGGTTCCGGTTTTAGGAGAATCCAACGGTCGGATCTCCCGTAATGTCCGTTCGAAGTCAATGGTCGAAATTCGCGAACTGCCGCAACGTGGCGCGTTCTATTCAGGCCATTATATAATATATATAATATATATTTCGTCGATTTCCATTTAAAACGAATTTTATAAATCGTTTTAAATTCGTTTCAAAAACAATTTCAACTTCCATTTCAAATTCAAATCAAAATTTCAAATTCATTTCAATTCAAATCGAATTCAAATCCATTTCGATTCAATTCGAATTTCAATTCAATTCGAATTTCAATTCAATTCGAATTTCAATTCTATTTCAGTTTAATTCAAATTTCAATTCTCTTTCAATTTAATTCGAATTTCAATTATATTTCAGTTTAATTCGAATTTCAATTCTATTTCAATTTAATTCGAATTTCAAATCATTTCAATTTAACTCGAATTTCAAATCATTTCAATTTAATTCGAATTTCAAATCATTTCAAAATTCAGATTTTGAAATCACTTTTCGATATTCATTGTAAAATGAATAAAATCGACGAAATTCCCGTTCGTGTTAAAATGGCGTTTAACTACTTAACATGGCTTCACATTTCAATATTCATTGAATATTATTTTAAAATATTCGATAATTCTGAACTGGAATCAGACATAGTCAATTACCATATAATTTGATTATATGGATTTCATACAATACATGTACACAACAACAATCAAACACAGTCAACCATCATCCAAAGTGCATTCTACACTGCATAAGCATCAAATATTAATATTTAACGCTTACAACAGCCTGTAAATCGATCGATTGACATACAGCTAATTATTGGGATTAGTGTATATCCAATTTCATCCCAACACCCATGTTGGGTTTTCAAACAACAAACACAGATTTATTTGTGCAGTTTGGCGATGTGTAAAATTTATCATCCCAATCAATATCAGTCAAATGTGTGTACATAAACAAATCGTCTGATTTGTAAATGAATATTTATTTTATTCACATACATGTTAAAAATTATATTTTTAACGATAAATTATTTATTCAGTTCATTTACACAATAAAAATGATAATTTTATTTTAGAAAATTTCTTCTGGCATAACGGCACGATACTAGAAACGGGATAAGGCCCAGCCTTATCCCTTGTCTAATAATGGCCCACGCCATACACATACCAATCTATTCACTTCCATTTCACCCAAACAACCTAATTCAAACCAATAATCCAATCAACTACACAACCAAACAAACAAGTCGTCCATGGTCTGTGGACGACGGGGAACAGTTCATTTATGCGGTTATAAAATAAATAACTGTATAAGAAAAATTATAGTGAGGAGCTCTCACCTTTGGGTTCCACTCCTCCATTCCTTCCTTCTGAACGACTTGGATTTTGATTCGTTTTCCACCAGTTCCATCGCAATTCTTTTCACGCTGTTCATAGTAAAAATCATATTTTTATCGCTTTATCGCAATAAATAAAAATCATATTTTTATTTCTACTTCCTATATTTTTTTTACAACACTTCTTTCTATATAAAAATTATATTTTTATATTTCTACATCTTATATAAAGATTGAATTTTTATTTTGTTATTCAAATGACAAAAATCATATTTTTCTCTCACCATTCTCTATATAAAAATCACATTTTTATATATAAAAATCGTACTTTTATATCTCTATTACATATGTAAAAATCGCATTTTTGTACTCTCCATCATATAAAAATCATATTTTTATTATATAACTTCATGTATAAAAATTGCATCTTTATGTTATATAAAAATCTAAACTTCATGTTATCCAAAAATATAAGCTTTCATGTAAATAAAAATACACGCTTTCATGTAAACAAAAATATAATCTTTCATACATTAAAAATTAAATCTTTTATACGTTAAAAATCGAATCTTTTTGGGTTTTTTTTTAAAATAAACCTTTTCTAATAATAAAAAAATCAGACCTTTTTGTTTGAATAAAACCACATTTTTAATTACCATAAACAAATAAAATAAATAAACAAAGAAAATAAAACACTTATAGTTTATTTTGAAAGAAGGGGTTTCATGCCTCGCAGCGACTCAAGAGAGGGAGGAGGGGGAGTTCGCGAGTTGGAGGAGGAAGCGGAGGTGCAGGGGTGGAGTCGTGATGGGAGGTGGGCTGCGTCGAGGGTTTGGAAGGCTGAGGAGGTCGCAGGTTTTAAATAGTAGAGGGAGGAGGGAGAATCGCAGGGGGGTGGTGATGGAGGGGGTGGACATGGCGGCGGAAGGGTGGGGTGGCTGCCGTGGGGAACTCCGGTGGCATTTTGGGGCGAAGGGGATTCACGCCTGAGAAGGGGGAGGGCGCCAGCATGGTGGTCGAGCTCCGGTAGGGCAGCGTCAAGGGGGGCTCCGACGGCGGGGGGGAGGGGGGAGTGGTGGCTATGGGGCGATGGCATGAGTTTTTTTTTCTCTTTTTTTTATTTTATTTCGTTTACATCTGAAAGAGAGGAGAGAGAAGAGGGAAAAGGGGGGTTATATAATTTATTTATTTTAATTTTCAATCAAAAAGTTGACTTTTTCTTTTGAACCCCAAATCGAAACCACTGATTGTCGCCCCCAGCTAATTACCCTCATTTCGAACACAATTGTGACGACCCCAAACCCTGTACTGACGGTGGCAAGGGTAATCATTGGAATATAACACAGAAACAGATATTAGCAGAACAGAAATAAATAAATACACCAGACAATGAATAAATGATACACTGGATAAACATAATCATCAGAGCTACACAGTATACAGGATCATACTTAGTACAAATACAGTTCAGCTATACATAAATGTCTACAGCGGATACAAACATAATATGTACAATAGGAGCTGAACAGCATAAAGAGAGATAAATGATAGAATCCATCTTCAGCTCTAGCTATCCAGAAAGAGCCTGCTAAAACCTGAATACAAGGCTGCCCATGTAGAAAAAGGGGCACCCGAGTTTGCAAGTGAAACAAACTACGAGTCATTCATGGGACTGGTATGAGAAATCTACATAACACAATTATAATATGGCTAATCATAGGACCACGCCACTTTCGTGGAACGGGTTTACTCCATTGGATTGTCAGTGCTTTAAAACAAGTAAATCTTTAAACATCGCAATGCTTTTTATAAAAATGAAGCCATTATAAGACTCGGTTCCCATCATACAATGCAACGCAAACCGGAGGATAGAGTTTTACCTTATAATGGGCAAAATATGCTTGATACGAATAAAACAAAAGCATTTGATATTATTACTAGTGTTTACATGTTTCAAAAACAATTTCGAATCATAACTATCAATCATAGACGGCATGGGTACCATATATCATGTCGCCATGTATATATACAATCAAAACCGCACAGTCACGTATTTGAAAATTGGATTTCCGCCATGAACCAAGGCAAAAGATAGTCCTTACCGAATTCGAGACAATCTAGCCCATGTCTCAGGCACAGCCGCAACCGTACCTTGGATCTTCAGGGCCGGTCCACACGAAGTGGATAATAATGCCTGAACAATGCGTCCCTCCGCCCTTTGGGGCGTAAATGAGCCAACGAATGATTCCATCGGACCCGGATCATCCGATCTAACCGAGGCGCCTCGCAATAGTAACAACCATATAAGTCAAACTCGTTAGGGCGTGTAAAACCACTGACGCCACTTCTAGCTAGAAAGAAAACGCACGACCCCCCCTCCCCCCCCCTCCGAGGTCCTATCCCGTTTCTGGTTCATACCGGGGTGCAAGGCTCGCGATTTCACATTATACACAAAGCTACGCCACACAGGCGGTGCTTTGGTCATCACCACAAGACTTTGCTTTTCAGCAGAAGCCCTGATCACAGCACCTTAGCGTGCCACACAGGCAATTCACACCATGTAACTGATGGTTATCAATCACATAGAATGAATTCCAATGTCAGACACACAATCCATTTGCAAGTCCGTTCTAGGTCTGAACGAAACTGGAGGCACTATATACCTCGCAAACCCATCGATTTCCACGTACGTCTGGACGGTCACCACTCATTATCCATATTTCGGGATGCCTCCCAATTAGGACATCAGTTACCATCCAAACGAGGTGAAAATCTCCGGTCTTCGACCACCGTCTTCATCTTTGATTTCTTATCGTCGATTCATTGTTCAGAATGGGATAACCCCGGTCTTTCTGAGCAACTCGCGTATATAATAATCAAGTGCTACACAAACACAACATACGCTTTATTCTAATTCATTAGTCACTAACCGTAAATCAGTAAGAGAACGATTTCCCGAATATTACCCCGAAGGCCGAAACCAACATCAGATCAAAATCTAGGAAACCATTCGACTTAGCCAACCTTCAGTTAGTTTCTAAATTTCACATCCATATCGTTTATAATATTTTATAATGATTTATCGCTGTTTTTATTTATTTTAAAATAGCCAATTTATTCAAACGACGCTTCGGGCCATAACGCGGCCGTGGCGCTGTTTTTCTTCAGATTTGATTTACACATATATGAAAATCTAACCGTTGCATCTTCACAAAATTTACATCATTAGAAAGATCTTTTCAAAACGAATCCAACGGTTCCAGTTTCGGGAAAATCCGACGGTCGGATCTCCCGGTACAATCGTTTGAAGTTTCGATTTCAAAATACGAACTACAGCGTCGTTATTCGATTAAATATAAATATATTTATATATATATATATAAATATAATCGATTCTGGCGCTGTTTTTCTTTAGATTTGAACTAAACATTCCTGACAATCCAACCGTTGGATTTTTACAAAGTTGGTGCCGTTGGAAAGATATTTCCAAAGCGAACCCAACGGTTGCGATTTCAGGAAAATCCGATGGTTGGATCTCCCGTACTAATCGTTTGAAATCACGGTTTCAAAATACGAACTGCAGCGTCGTTATTCGATATATTTCAATTCTATATATATATATATATATCGATTCTTCGATTACAAACTATATGATTTTCATACTTTTGATAAAAATGATATTTTTATCAAACTGTCTTCTATTTCAACACTTCACTATTTTTAACAATTCATGTATATAATAAAAATGTGATTTTTATTGTAAAACAATTCATTTCAAAACAAGATTATTTTCTATAGTTCATAAAGGTGATAAAAATAGGATTTTTATTATAAAACAATTTATTTCAAAACAAGATTATTTTATATAGTTCATATTGATGATAAAATGGGATTTTTATTATAAAACAATTTATTTCAAAACACGACTATTTTATATAGTTCATATAGATGATAAAATGAGATTTTTATTATAAAACAATTTATTTCAAAATATGAATACCATTCAACACATGAATTTCAATTCAACGAATGAATATCGATTCAACACATGAAGGTTTTCTATAGTTTATACATATAGATAAAAATGTGATTTTTATATTTAAAACACGAATACCATTCAACACATGAATTTCAATCCAACGAATGAATATCGATTCAACACATGAACGTTTTCTATAGTTTATATATATAGATAAAAATGTGATTTTTTTATTTAAAACACGAACGCCATTCAACACATGAATTTCTATCCGACGAATGAGTATCGATTCAACACATGAAGGTTTTCTATTCAATGAATAAATATAGTTTCAACAAATGAAAATAATTCTAACACATGAATATTATTCAAAATTTCGGTAGCATAACGGCAGGGTAGTTAAAACCGGGACCGTCGGCTCCTCGCTCTACCTTAAAACCTCGCGGTTTTTGACAATGGGGAATCATGCATCTAGTTCGCACGCAGGCGGCATGTATAATTATTTCATTTCCACAAACTAATCCTATGTGGTTTCAACCAAATATTTCTCAACCACAAACAGGTATTTTTCAACCACAATCAATCAATATCAACCACAAACAATTCCAATCAACCATTCGCTATCAATCAATTTTCACACCAATCACAACCAATAAATATCGTCCATGGTTTGTGGACGAGGGGCGTATATATATATAAGCATTTTACTTCAATTTCAACACATATATAATTTTTACAACGCATATATAACTTATACATCGAACGTACGACCTATACAATGCTTATACATGAGGTGTACAACGCTTATACAAGTCATACATCGACTATATAATTCATACATCGTCGTTTTCCATATCGTTTATAATTTAGAAATCTCACATTGGGTTCCACTCCACCAAAAATAGCAGACGGCTCAGAAAAATATGCGGTCTCTTCTAGAATGTAGAAGACGTCCACACGGGTCCACTGTCTCTTGTTTCACTGGATTTTGACAAGAAACGAAAAAGATATGATTTTTCAAAGATTGCAACACTTAAAAGTGTGAAAATCAGTTTAAATAATATAACCTGTACCCTTTCAGCGTGGTATTCAAAACTAGGGTTTGAATTTTCTCCATAACGGAAGCACGAGAGGGAAATCGGTCTTCACTACGTCGAAGAGCAAGGTGTCACGCGCCGGAACTTGGTGGAGTTGCCCAGATCGATCGCCGGAGGAAGGAGCACGACCGCGGCGAAGTCGTTGACATTAGGAGGTCGATCCGACCTCAATACGCGACGATAAATTCCCAATCCTATATGGATTTGAAGCCCTCGAAAATCTCTGCGAAAACCCCCATAGGACTGATCGATTTACTTGAGTGGATTTGGAGCAATCGAGGGGAAAAGATTTGAAGTTGCTTCCGTCGTTCATTCTGATGGGTTACGGGGAGAGAGAGAATTCATGTCCAATGAGAGTTTTTTATTTATTTATATATTTTAAAAATCCCAAAAATACCCCCTGTTCCACACGAGCACCAATCCAAACCCAACGACGGTCGTCCCTAGCGTTTTACCCCCATTCCGAACACAATGGGATATGTTTCGAAGGCCCATTCAAATGTTTCAGTCAGTTTTCCTTCAAATTAAAATATAGAACATTCAATATTTGATTCGAACGTACATTTCAATTTGCCAAGGCCACAAACTGATTCGAAAAATTCCAAAAAAATAAATCTAGCTATGTTTTGACGATATGGTCCCAACAAAACTAGTTTCGTCGAATTATGAGACAGTTTGCAAAAAGGCCCATTTCTGGTCGATCCAATTTAACTATAATTGACCAAAACACGTTTTCCTTTCCCACGCTCACATACTAGCTTCAAAAATTATGAAATTTGAAATCTAGCAATAACTTCACATCCCGGATCCAACAAAAGTAGTTTCGTCGAATTCCGAGGTTGTATGCAAAATGGCCAATTTCACGGGCTATATAAATTCCATAGCGACCTTTTTGAAAATTCATTTGGCCATAACTTTTGCTTTCCGCTATGAAACTTCGATTTTTCAGATTCGTTAGAAAGGTATTCACTAACATATTTAAATATTTTTTGTTTCACTCAAATCCGTTTTGTTTTGCACCCGGTACAGTCAGTCGAAGTTTGAATTCAAATTTTGAAACTACCGCGCCATTTCAGGCCTTGTTTATAATCCAAAGTAATTATATTTATTTTCAACTTCGATTCAAACTTACTTTTCATCATTATTATTTAAAATATTTATTTTAAATATTTAAAATCCACTATTTTAGCCAATTTAAAATTTTTAAATTGGTTCATATTTTCCGGGTCGTTACAATCTCCCCCACTTAAAACTTTTCGTCCCCGAAAAGGAACAAAGTCGAAAGTGGTTTGATTAATCAACTCTACGTTCTATCTAGCTTCCATTCTCCAACTTTTAATTTTTTGAGAATTTTCAAATTCTTCAAAAATTTGGCTAACACCCGGAATTTTCGAAAAATTTCGCCATTACCTCCTTTGTACGGGGAGAGGTTTGGAAATTTATTGGGCCGTATTAGGTGCCCAATAAATCCTAATAAACATACACATATTTAGGTACCCAATAAATCCTAATAAACATACACATATTTATAGTGATATATTCTGGTGTTTACAGGGGAGCGTGTATTGATAATAACTCCAGAGAATAAATTCTCGTCACCTTGTCAAAGCCTGAGGGAGTGTGTATTTTAATTGCTCCAGAGGATAAATCCTCGTCCCGTGTGGGAAATAAATAGTCCATGTGCCGTATCTAATGACTAGAGAGACGTGATTATTGTCAACTCCAGACCCGTGTGGGGTTTTTATTAATCTGGCAATTTTATCGTTACAATTTTATATGGTCATATCAGTCATCAGTTCAACCTGTAAAATATAGTCATCGCCATACAAGCCTCTCGCTCGTATGGTAAATCTTCCACCTCGTCACACAAGCTCCAAATGCTTATGTGGTATATGATGAAGTATGTTATCTTCAAGAAGTATGCCATGCAGTGTAGTTCAAAATTAATTGTTACTATCCTTTGGCGACATTTATTTTTACACACAGAATAACCAGCACTCCGCATCCAATGGATTCACAGGAGTTGATATAATAATATTTCGCATCCAACTCATTAAGGTTTACCTATTTGTCGGGCACGCAAATAAATTCTTTACTCAACAGCTATCCAATTACCAGTTCAAACATATATAATGCACATGTATATATATTTCTATCTATTTTTTAAATCAGTTCAATGTGTGATTTAAGTGAATAAATTCTACCATTATTCTCTTATTAATTAAATTAACTATCGTTTCTATAATTTAATTAATCCAATTTACTATCACACAACACAAACAACAATCAAATTGTTTTTAACTTTTCAAAAATCTACTAATCAATTTCTATACTCTTTTAAAATCATTCAGACTATAGAATTAACAATGCACATCCATGGAAAGAAAATAACAACAGAGTAAAGAACTAATTGATAATGCAAAGTATGGTAAATGTACCTTGCACCGAAGTTAATCAGAGATATCTACTCGGCATCTAGGATAGGCTTTCTGAATGCTCTCCTCAGTTTCCCAAGTACAATCTCACGGATCTCCACTCCATTGCACTTTGACCAAGTGAACTTTCTTGTTCCTCGGCTCTTTGGTTTCTTTGCCGATGACCTTTAGCGGCTCTCTTCTCACAGCTAATTCTGGAGTAATTTCAATATCCTGTTGAGCTACTTCTTCCACGATCAAGTATGGATCATGAACGTGCTTTCGAAGTTGATATGTGTGAAATACATCATGAACTCCAGGCAACCAATCAGGCAGTTTAACCCTATAAGCGAGAGTTCCAATCCGTTCCAGAATAGGAAACGGACCAATGAATTTGGGCGCCAACTTCCCAGTTTTACCGAATCGGATAACTCCTCTCATCGGCGATACTTTCAGATATACATAGTCGCCAACAGCAAATGATATATCGCTTCTTAACTGCACTCTTCGCAATGAAGCTTCACGACGCACCTGTGTCAAACAATACTCTAACTAGAATATCTTTGACAGTAAGCGTGCCTTCCAAAACATCTGGCCTTTCCTGAGCATACGAAGATGCAGGCACTTCGGCTATTTCATTTACCTGAGCTTCTTTGGTTTCTTTTAACAGCCGGCACTCTTGTTTTACATGACCAAACCGATGGCATTGATTGCATCTTTTACTTTCCTGGAGCTTCTTGCTGGATTTAAACCCATCACTCTTTTGTTTCTTCAGAGATTTGCACTTTCCTTGCAAATGCCCTTGCTTATGGCAGTTATTGCATATGGCAGTCGTTGCTGGTTCTTTTTCAAATCTGGCCCTTTTCCGATTGACTTTGGGCTTGTTACTGGCCTCAGACATCGTACTGGCCTCAGGACGATCGGTTTTAGGCTCACCTTTCTTACTAGGGCTGACCTCTTCTTCGTAAGGCAACATACCTTTCTTGTCGAGATCCTCATACTGGTAAGCCATGTATATCATTTTAGAGAAAGGAAGTTTCACATTCCTCATCACACTATTCTGATATTTTCTTTGCAGGCCATGAATAAATCTCAGATTCTTCCTCTTTGGATCTTGAATCAGATGAGGAGCAAAGTGAGAAAGTTCGTTGAATTTCTTATGATATTCTGGGATGGTCATATCACCTTGTATCAGATAAGAAAATTCATCACATAATCGCTCGGTTGCTTCGGGAGGGGTAAATCTTTCTAAGAAAATCATTTTGAATCTATCCCAGGTGATATCACCTTCTAGATTATCTTTAATAACTGAATCCCACCAAAACAAAGCTTCTTCTTTGAGTGCCCAAGACGCCGGTAATCTTTTCTGATCGTCTCTCAGCTTTAAACCCTCAAAGATTTTCTCTACAGAACGAATCCAAGCTTGTGTTTCCATAATGGACTCTTTGCCTAAGAATGGCGATCCACCCAGATTTCAAAATCTCTTGAATAGAACTTCTATATCTGATTATGGCTGCGGGAGCACAGCTGGCTCATTAGCTTGTCGAGCCATTCGATTATTTCTTCTGTTCCTGTCACTCATTTTCTAGAGCGTCTGCAATTAGCAAACAAAGTGTCAGGTCAACAGAAAAGATATTTCAAAATATAGAGATAAATACTTGAATGTAAATGTGTCTATTGAGGTGTATTTCATTCTGCTTTACTCATACTAGGATATTACTGATCCTATCTGTAGTGAGTTACCCGTCCTAAAACACTACTGGTTCTATTTATGACGAGTTCATTAATATGTTATATTCCAACACTAAGCTTAACCAAAGCTCTGATACCACGTTGTGACGACCCCAAACCCCGTACTAACGGTGGCAAGGGTAATCTTTGGAATATAACACAGAAACAGATATTAGCAGAACAGAAATAAATAAATACACCAGACAATGAATAAATGATACACTGGATAAACATAATCATCAGAGTTACACAGTATACAGGATCACACTTAGTATAAATACAGTTCTGCTATACATAAATGTCTACCGTGGATACAAACATAATATGTACAATAGGAGCTGAACAGCATAAAAAGAGATAAATGATAGAATCCATCTTCAGCTCCAGCTATCCAGAAAGAGCCTGCTAAAACCTGAACACAAGGCTGCCCGTGTAGAAAAACGGGCACCCGAGTTTGCAAGTGAAACAAACTACGAGTCCGTCATGGGACTGGTATGAGAAATCTACTTACCACATTTATAATATGGCTAATCATAGGACCACGCCACTTTCGTGGAACGGGTTTTCTCCATTGGCTTGCCCATGCTTTAAAACAAGTAAATCTTTAAACATCGCAATGCTTTTTATAAAAATGAAGCCATTATAAGACTCAGTTCCCATCACACAATGCAACGCAAACCGGAGGATAGAGTTTTACCTTATAATGGCCAAAATATGCTTGATACGAATAAAACAAAAGCATTTGATATTATTACTAGTGTTTACATGTTTCAAAAACAATTTCGAATCATAACAATCAATCATAGACGGCATGGGTACCATATATCATGTCGCCATGTATATATACAATCAAAACCGCACAGTCACGTATTTGAAAATTGGATTTCTGCCATGAACCAAGGCAAAAGATAGTCCTTACCGAATTCGAGACAATCTAGCCCATATCTCAGGCACAGCCGCAACCGTACCTTGGATCGTCAGGGCCGGTCCACACGAAGTGGATTATAATGACTGAACAATGCGTCCCTCCGCCCTTTGGGGCGTAAATGAGCCAACGAATGACTCCATCGGACCCGGATCGTCCGATCTAACCGAGGCGCCTCGCAACAGTAACAACCACATAAGTCAAACTCATCAGGGCGTGTAAAACCACTGACGCCACTTCTAGCTAGAAAGAAAACGCATGTCCCCCCTGAGGTCCTCTCCCGTTTCTGGTTCATACCGGGGTGTGAGGCTCGCGATTTCACGTGATACACAAAGCTACGCCACACAGGCGGTGCTTTGATCATCACCACAAGACTTTGCTTTTCAACAGAAGCCCTGATCACAGCATCTTAGCATGCCACACAAGCAATTCTCACCATGTAACTGATGGTTATCAATCACACATAATGAATTCCAATGTCAGACACACAATCCATTTGCAAGTTTGTTCTGGGTCTGAACGAAACCGGAGGCACTATATACCTCGCAAACCCATCGATTTCCATGTACGTCTGGACGGTCACCACTCATTATCCATATTTCGGGATGCCTCCCAATCAGGACATCAGTTACCATCCAAACGAGGTGAAAATCTCCGGTTTTCGACCACCGTCTTCATCTTCGATTTCTTATCGTCGATTCATTGTTCAAAATGGGATAACCCCGGTCTTTCTGAGCAGCTCGCGTATATAATAAACAAGTGCTACACAAACACAACATACGCTTTATTCTAATTCATTAGTCACTAACCGTAAATCAGTAAGAGAACGATTTCCCGAATATTAACTGTTGGCTAGCTTTTTGACCAAGCCACCAAGGTTTACACACAAGAAGAAAGTATGAAACTACTTTCCTTAAGTCCATGAAGGATCGGATCGCACCAGAGGATCGCCCCTCTCGGATCACCCCCCATCGGATCGTTCCCATAGCATCAGCGATCCGTCTACCTCTACGCGACCCGATCCGCACCTGTGCCACCATTTCACTCCGATCCGATCCCCTGCTACGTGGCGAAACTTCTGACTTGTTAAAACCATAAGCGGGTCTTCAGCGATCCGAAATGCACGGATCTCGCGACACCTGTCCACAACTGTCATATTGACCAATTCCTCCTCAACGTTCGATCCGATCCGATTTTCTCGGGATCTTCACCACGTGTGACCGCGAACCGCCTGACAGAATCAGCTATAAATAGCCCAAAGACTGGCATTTTTCAGGATCTTTTGGAAGTATTGAGCACTGATTCCACCATTACTGTCATACCACTATTTCTTATCAGTTTTATTACGAAATTACTGAGAGAAATCACAATTGTAAGAGTGAGTTTGAGAGAAATCATTGATTGTACTAGCATTCAAAGTATAATCGATAAAATATAAAGTGGACGTAGGCTCGTTAACGCCGAACCACTATAAATTCTGTGTGTTTTCTGCTTTTTCTTCATTCTCCAGTTATAATTCTTTACGAATCAGAACAACTTGGGTGTTAGGTCCAAATTTTGATCTAACATTTTGGTGCTTTCACTGAGAATTGAATTCCCAGTCTACCGGATTGCTATTCTACTATTTGGATTGGAAAGTCCGAAGAAAACAGTCCCAAAACTTCACTGTTCAGATTTTTGAAGATTCTAGCGACATCTGATATCATGGCTGGAAAGAAGTCTAAGGAAGTGCGAGCTTCGCAAGCGAATGAAGTCGCGAATGAAGTGGTTGGCGAAAGTGCACACGAGTAGGTCGTCGAGGGGGTCACGGATCGTGAGGACAGGGGGCGACCCGAACCAATCAAGGTGCCACGATCCGACTTGAGGGTGGCGCTGCGAACCGCGAAGCTGGAGGGGTTGTTACTCGATCCCTTGATAACGCCCTGAATCCTCCGCATATCGTGACCACGAACCGATCCCAGGGGGACCAAACTACAACTCGACCTGGAAAGGAGCCTATGGCTCGCTCCTACCGTCCTGGCCCCTCCGCTCGACCTGGCTCAAGCTCTTTGCGCATACGAGAAAGTGATGATGATCAATATGACCCTTCTGCTCCCGTTAATGAGGGAGATCTTTCTCGCTTTTCTGAAATGTGGGAGAGGCTGTTTGATAAATTGGCTGCTCAAAGGCAGGAGAGCTCCGTTCAGCGACAGAACTTGACTGCTATGGATAGAAGGCTTAATGATTTCGCAAGGCAAAGGACGCCCCCAGTTCGTCCGCTCACCCCAGAATACTCTTCTTCGTCAGAGGAATCGCCGAGACCTCCGCGGCGACCATATGAGAGGCCTGAAAACATAGAGCAGCTTCGATTTGGAACCCTGCCATCGCGGGAAGAAGAGGCACTGGGTGTAGGGCCCTCAAACCGCAATGTGAATGATCGTGCCGCAACTCCCAGAGCTCGCGGTGTGGACAGCCCTGTTCAGAATAGACTACCTCAGCCCCGTCACCGTACAAATGCTCATGGTAACAAGGGGCAGCGAAGCCCAATCCGAGCCCCGGATTTCGTGGCCGCTCCTGGAAGGGAGATTAGAGAACCCCACCGAGCAAGAAGCGCTGACCCCGAGCCTCCGCTGACCAGTGCAAATGTTGCAGCTATGATCCATCAAATTCTGGCAGATAGCCGTGGACAACGGAATGAAGATTAGGGAATTGACCGCAGTCACACCCCTTTCACTGATGACATTTTAGATGCGACGTTCCTGAGGCGCTTCAACATGCCGCAGATGAACCGTTACGCGGGTAGATCTGATCCCGTCCAACATCTGATGAGATATTCTTGGTCAATGACTGCTGCCGCAGCTTCTGATGCTGTCAAGTGCAAAGCATTTCCCATATTCCTGGAGGATGTAGCATTATTATGGTTTACTCGCTTACCAGCAAGATCAATTTCCAGCTTCAGGGAGTTGAGTGAAAGGTTTGTGGAACAGTTCCGTATCTATGCACAAAAGACAAAGAGTGTGATTGACTTGTTCCTTGTCAAGCAACGACCAGGCGAGAGTTTGAGGGTGTATCTAGACCATTTCAACCTAGCCGCTACTGAAGTCAAAGATCCTCATGAGCCAACTGTTGTGGCAGCCCTAATTGATGGGGTAGATAAAGACACCGAATTTGGGAGATACCTGGCCGGCAAGCCACCTCATACTAGAGAATTATTCTATGAAAAAGGTAACGTGCACTTACGCCGGGAGAAAGTATATGCTAACCGAAAGGCAAAAACGGCCGATAAAGAGGAAATCCAGAGTAATGTCGCCGTTAAGCAGACAGGAGACAGCTCGGGGAAGGTCATGGTTAATGTCGGAAACCGGAACCAGGGTGGTCGTCAGTCAGGAAACAATGATAATAACAGTAATGGCAACAACCGGAAGAGGAATCGAGGGAACGACTCCCAAAGAAGGACTCGTCCCAGGTCTTTTGAGAGTTATACGCCAATAAACGATACTTTGGAGAATATCTTCATGGATTCGTACAACGTCCTCCAAAATAAAAGGCCTCCTTCCAGAGAGTCGATGGAGAAAGAACGTGAAACGGGGAAGTTTTGTCTCTTCCATCAGATTCATGGCCATTCGACAAATGAATGTCGTCACCTAAGAGATGTGGTCGAGAGGCTTCTCCGAGAAGGAAAATTGGATGAATACAGAGTGACACCCAGAGACAGGGGGCAAGCCGTACAGGCCCAAATCAGAACCAGAATCAACCTGCTATCAGGCCAACTGCCGAGCAAAAGGGAAAGGACCTTGTTATCAATACCATGATCGGAGGGCTTTATCTCGCCGGGCACGTTCCAAGGCATTGGATCAGTATGTCAATGCAGCCAAGAAGCACCTCGGGGTAGGGGAGTGTAGCAACCCTGAGGACAACGTCCCGGTAAAGCAACTAAAGATGATGTCCGACGACGTCGTTTTCCGCGAACGAGAAAGCATTGGAGTCCATGCTCCGACTGAAGATCCATTTGTAATCACAGTACCTATTGGCCCGGCCACTGTTCATAAAGTCTTGGTGGATAACGGGAGTTCCGTCAACATTCTTTTCAAAAAGACATTCGACCAGATGAATCTCGAGATAAAAGACTTGAAGCCCTATGAGGGATGGATCCGTGGATTTAACGGAGCATCCACCGCTCCAATGGGTTATGTAGAGCTACCAGTTATGCTTGGGGAAGGAGAACGCTAGAGAGTGAGAATTCTTCCCTTCGTGGTTTTGGATATTGAATCACCCTATAATGCCTTCTTGGGCCGATCGGCCCTCGCAAAGTTTAGAGCCTGTATAGCCCCCTGGTGCTTGTTATTGAAGTTTCCTACGGAAGCTGGTGTTGGTATTGTTAGAGGAGACCAGGTTGCCGCACGAGCATGTTATATTGCAGAGCTAAAGCTACTCCGCAACGGAGGAGACATAGAAACCAAGGGCGCTTCTCCCCCCGGAAGGGCGGAAACCTTATAGCAATTAAAGAGGATAACCATAGGAGAGTCGCCCAGAGAGTTGCCCGAAGATATAGATCCCAGAGAGGACAAAGAACCTGGGGGCAGAATGGCGACTCCCAACGAGACAACTGTGGATGTACCGATCAATGATAGTGACCCAGAGAAGGTCCTTAAGATTGGATCCCAGTTAAATCCGAATTTAGCTAAAGAACTGACGGATTTCTTGAAAGATGATTTGGATGTATTTGCTTGGACCCACGCAGACATGTGCGGGATATCTCCATCAATCATGAGTCATTCATTAAGCATTAACCCTAATCATCCTCCGATAAAACAAAAAAGGCGAATGCTGGGCCCAGAGAGGTCCGCTGCCTTGAAAGAAGAAGTTGGAAAGCTAAAGAGTAATGGATTTATCAGAGACTCAATCTATCCAGACTATATTTCAAATCCAGTCCTGGTAAAGAAGGCCAACGGGAAGTGGCGAACGTTTATCGATTTCTCAGATTTGAATAAAGCCTGCCCAAAAGACAGTTTTCCGTTACCTCGGATCGATCAGTTGGTGGACTCAACGGCGGGCCATGAACTTCTCTCCTTTATGGATGCTTATTCAGGATATAACCAGATTCCAATGCACGTTCCAGATCAAGAACACACTAGCTTCATTACGGATCTGGGATTATACTGCTATGTGGTAATGCCCTTTGGCTTGAAGAACGCAGGCGCTACATATCAACGGTTAGTGAACAGAATGTTCTATAACCAGATTGGGAAAACAATGGAAGTATACGTCGACTACATGTTGGTTAAGTCCAGGCAATCCTCCAATCACACTACGGACTTGGCAGAGATGTTTGGCATTTTTCGAAAGTACGGGATGAAACTTAACCCAACAAAATGTTCATTCGGGGTCGCCTCCGGAAAATTCTTGGGATTCATCGTCAGTTCTCGTGGGATTGAGATTAATCCAGACCAGATCGCAGCAATCATAGACATTCAGGAGCCTAGGCAGATTAAAGATGTGCAAAGCCTTGCAGGGAAAGTAGCCGCACTAAGCAGATTCATCTCCAGGGCTACGGACAAATGCATCCCATTCTTCGAATTGATAAAGCGAGGAAAACGCCACTTCAAATGGATGCCCGACTGCATAGAAGCGTTTCAGAACTTGCCGAGACACCTGGAGAAACCTCCGATATTATCTAAGCCGGTGGATCATGAGGACTTATTCGTGTACTTGGCAGTGTCGTCCCACGCGATCAGCTCAGCATTGATGAGAGAAGAAGATAAAGTTCAAAGACCTGTGTATTACGTGAGCAAAAAATTGACGGCAGCAGAGCGTAATTATCCAAGGATAGAAAAGTTGGCGTACAGTTTGCTGATTGCCTCTAGAAAAGCTTCGACATTATTTTCAGGCTCATCCCATTACCGTATACACTGATCATCTACTCAAGCAAGTTCTACAGAGACCAGAAGCGTCTGGAAGACTACTCAAGTGGAACATTGAGTTGAGTCAATTTGATCTGAAAAGTTACTTCTCGACCCCAGTGCCTGGAGATTGTATACTGATGGCGCTTGGAATGACAAGAGATCCGGCGCTGGAGTAGTGCTTGAAACTCCCGAGGCTGATATCCTATGCTATCCGGATGGAGTTTCACGCCACTAACAACGACTCCGAATATGAAGCCCTGATAGCCGGGCTAAGGATCGCAAAGGAGTTGGAAATCACAAAGCTGGACATCTTTTGCGACTCCAAGTTAGTTGTAAACCCGGTCACTGGAAAATTCCAAGCCAAAAGCCCAAGATTGATTTTATACTTGGAGAAAGTGAAGGAGTTGCTGAACGGCTTCGGTCACTACAGCATTTCTCATATTCCGCGGTCAGAGAATCAATAGGCAGATAAGTTGGCAAAGATGGCTAGTTCCGACAATCCTGAAGAGACCGGGCTAGCCCCAGTTGAAGTACTACAGTCTCCTAGTATAGATCAGATGGAAATTGATCCGGTACTAGAGACGGAACCAGAAAGGGAGTCATGGATGACCCCTCTAAAGAATTTCTTGATGAATGGAACGCTTCCGACCAAGAAAAGCGAGAGGCGTAAAGTAATTCGTAAAGCTGCCCAATACGTTCTGCAAGGCGGAGTTCTTTACAGACAGGGATTTTCGATGCCCCTTCTCCGGTGTATAGCATATGACGACATCAAGCGTGTGCTGCAGGAGATACATGAAGGTGAATGCGGCAATCACACTGGAGGGCAAACATTGACGAAAAAGGTGTTGCGACATGGTTATTTCTGGCCTACCATAAACAAAGATGCGGCGAAGTAGCACGACAGTGTGATGCATGCCAAAGATTTTCAAAGATACCTAGGGCACCTCCTACTCAGTTAAAAACGCTGAGAAGCCCATGGCCTTTCGCTATGTGGGGAACTGATATCATCGGAAGTCTCCCCATAGCTAAGGGCGGAGCGAAGTTCACTATTGTAGCTGTAGATTACTTCACTAAGTGGGTCGAGGCTGAGCCACTGACTACAATCACAACCAAACGAGTGATCAATTTCGTCGTTAGAAACATCATCTGTCGATTTGGGATTCCAAAGATTGTTATAACTGACAACGGAACTCAGTTTGATAGCACTGAATTCAGAGACTTCTGCCAGAAATACCATATTGAGAAACGGTACACCTCTGTGGCGCACCCGCAATCGAACGAACAGGTCGAAGCGGCGAATAAAGTGATTAAGTCCATTCTGAAAAGAAGACTGAAGCGGGCCAGAGCCTTGTGGGTTGATGAATTACCCTTAGAACTATGGGCCTACAGGACAATGTATAAATCGGCAACAGGCCATACCCCCTTCTCCCTTGCTTTTGGAGCAGAAGCAGTCATCCCGGTTGAGATAAAAGTACCTTCTCACCGAGTGACTTATTACGATCCGATGACTAATAACGAATTGCTCCTTGAATCCCTGGATATGATTGAAGAAAAGAGGGACGAAGCAGACCTGCGTGCCTTGAGATGCAAACAACAGGTCGCCCGATACTACAACAAAAAGGTTCGAGCCCGAACCTTTGAACCCGGAGACTTGGTTCTGAAGCGTGTCTTTCCAGCCCCAACTTATATGGGTGCGAAGTGGGAAGGACCGTACTCCATTTTGTGCAAGCTTAATAATGGAACCTTTAAGCTAGCAACTGTAGATGGAAAGGAAATCCCCAGAGTGTGGAATGCCCAACATTTACGGCCGTATCTAACGTAAAGATGTCAGATCTGTTCTTTTGCTTTATTAAGGACCACGTACAAGGCACGACTTGCCTAGAATAGTCCGATTTCTTAAGCAAAAAATTATAAAGTGGACGTAGGTCATGATTCGACCGAACCACTATAAAAATATTGTGTGTCGTTTACCTTTATTGCACTATTATTTATCTGCCTTTCTATTTTTATGGAAATTGCTGTGAACCATGCAACGATCACAGAAGCGTATAATTATAGGTGCCTTCCATCAGAATGGAATGCAATCACCAGTCAAAACTCTGAGGATGCGATAAAGTAAATCATATCATTGATAGCACTCTAACTCTCCAGAGCCGAGAGAGAGCATAACGGACATGAAGGCGATGTCCGTAAGTCATGGCGGTGCACCATGATCGGAACCGCCTTGACGGAACTCTAACTCTCCAGAGCAGAGAGAGTATAAAAGCGTCTCTGATTGAGCGCTGAGAAAGAGCTCCTACCCCGCTGAAGGATCGGGGAGCGATTGAACTGCTGAGCTCGAACTCTAACCCTCCAGAGCAGAGAGGGAGTATAAAAGCGTCTCCGATTGAGCGCTGAGAAAGAATTCTTACCCCGCTGAAGGATCGGGGAGCGACAGAACTGCTGAACTCGAACTCTAACCTCGGCGACCGCCAGGAGAGTATAAAAGAGTCTATGATTAAGCGTTGGGAAAGGTGCCGAAAACTTAGCACCACAAGGATAGTTATCTTGCTAAATTTTCTAAGTCCCCCATATTCAGAAATAGGGGGCAACGTGCATACAACACTAATCAATCCTTAATAAGCCCTGGTTAGGCGCTACGTTAACGATTGATTGGGGGCATATACATATATACATGAACCTTGATGCAGCACAGAAATTTTAATTTTTCTTTCTGTTGCTTGACTGATTTGCAGTTATAATCAGATGATTTATGACTAAGCATGAGAAGTTTATTAAATGCAGGTACACGATGATGCAAAAGAGATAAACTTTCATTTATAAACTACAAGCCTACAAAGTGAAAAACAACCTAAAACAAAAGTGAGGGCCAGTCTCACAATTATATTTCATGGCCAGTGGGAAGCCTAAAGACAAAATATAGACAAGCGACAATATCCTATTTACGCTTGGACTTCTTCTCCTGTTTCTGCTTCTCCAGCTTCGCCTTGTCAGTTTCGGATTGATCACCCTTCTTTCTTTTCCTTTTGTCTATAAGAGGAACGTCCGACTCATCAGAAGACTCCTCCTCCTCCTTTCTCTTTCTTTTATCAGTAAAGGAAGCTGGGAAATCATCAGGGTTCGCAAAATGAAGCTGTTTGCTGATGGATTTGGGCTGGAGTTTCAGAACCATCCCAGTTTTGGGATTAAACTCCGAGATAGGAGCTACGTTCAAAGGCTCTTGTCCCACTTTCTTTAAAGCCAGCTGCTTTTCCTGCCTAGCCTTTCTTTTGGCCAAAGTCTCGTCGTCATCGCCTTCTACTTCTTTGGTACAGATGATATCCTCCTCATCTTCTACATGGCGCCCGTCCATATCTTTCAAGGCATCGATGGTTTCGTCATCCTTGGGAGCATCAGCACTGGGTGCCAGGACGCCCTTCTCCGCTATTGTACCTTCAGCCTGTTTCGGTATATCAGCACCAGCGCTAGGCGAGACGTCAATCTTCTCCGCCTCTGTCCTTTTATCGACATCCTTGTCGACGGGCTCGCCACCTGTATTATGAGGAACACATGTTATTAATTCGATTGGTTGCTCCACTAGACGACAACAACTCACAATTGCTTTGACAAATTATGGGGAAAAAAGGGAGATACCTTCCGCTGATCCTCCATCTAGGCTAGCTGCAGAAGCTCCGACAACCACAGGAGTCAGGCCCAAAGGAATTAATGGATCATCAGGATTGTATTCCTCAACTCCGGAGGCGTTGGGCTCTATAGCTGAGCTCGAACCTTCGTCAATCTTGTTTTTACCCTTAGCCAGGGTCCTCTCCTTCTCCATTTCTTCTTGAATTAGGCGCCGGCCTTCTGCCAAATCCTCGGGTTCGTTATCCCTCGGAATGGTCCTCATCGGCTCATCTTCGTCAATCTCTTCAACTCCTAATCTCTGCTTTTCACCCTCGACGATGGCGTCCCATATGTTGGCTAAAGTGACGTGGTAGTCCGGGATCCACGAGACGTTACGGGTTTTGAGGACGTGGCCGAGGAAGTTAAATATCATCTCTTCAAACCCTTCGATATCCTTTTCCCTCTCGAGGAGCTTATTGTTAGAAGCAGTAGCCATTTCAATGGCACTTTCTACATTCTTTTAGGTGAGAGCCGCGCGCCTCTCCGCATCCGCAACTTGATCATTTAAAATCACCTTCTCTGCTTCAGCCAAAGCTAGACTTTCTTTCAAACTTGCTTTTTCTTCCTCCCAAGCAGCTCTCTCGGCTTCAAAATGGCCCTGTGCCATCTTCAACTCAATGTTGGCCATTTTAAGATCTTCTACCTCCTTCTTTAAGGCCATTTTCTCTTGACTATTTGAGTCGAGTTCAGAATGAAAGCGTTTCTTAGCATTCTCCAATTCAGTCTTATAATTTTTAGCATCTCTCCGCGCTAAGGCAAGTTGGGATTGAGCGTCTTCCAAATCCTTCTCCATTTTTGTCCTGGCCCTTTCATTGTTATCTATCTTCACTTTGGATCTATGTGCTTCCATCTCAAGCGTTCGAATGACTTCTAAAAGATTAACAGCATGTTTCTTCATCACTTACTGCCTAGCTACATGGCGAATGTGCCCGATGACTACAGTATCCCAGTTCCTAGGAACTGGTTCCAAGGCTGGAACAAACATCATCCTTTCGAAGAAGATGCTAGGGAATTGTTCTCGCAACTTTTCCAGCTTAGCCTGAGTCTCGGGACCATGGATGTAATCTCGTGACCCGGGGACAACCAAATCTTGCTGGCTGGAAAGGACAATGTCAATTTTCTCCTTCTCAGAATCCTTGGTTGGATCCTTGCTTTTATCCTTGGGTTCGTAGTGTCTTTTTGATGACCTGTTGTGAGAGGGTGCACTCTTCGGAGGGGTTAACTCTTTAGGAAGTTGTTTTCCCCCTATAGGTGGCATCGAATAACTGGGAAGCTTGCCAGAGGTTGATTTTGGTGGAGACCGGGATTGTGAAGAAGTAGGCTTATGAGAAAGGCCGCGAGAACGCTTAGGATTTGGATGAAGATTGGGTGTGCCTTCACGAAGAGAGCGATAAGAATAAGACCGCCTGCGAGACATATTTCCTGCAAAAGAAAAAAGAGCATATTAAAACCTTGAATACTGTTGATATAAAAGTGTGGGGTCAGGCAGTGCGTGTGATTTGTGCATCCCATATAATTACCCCTAACAGACCAGGGCCCGAAGTCAGGCTCATCTGAGTAGTTTCTTTTCCTCCAACTGGAACAGTTGTTTCCTCAGAAGTAGGGAAAAATGGCTCCCCTTCAAAGTCCCCCTGTGTGTATACATCATCAGGCAAAGGAATTTTTCTCAGCTCTTTAAATAGCTGTTCTTCTGTTAAATCATCGGGAGCAGCAGGTTCAATCGGAAGAGAAGCCCTTGAGGGGAAACCCCCCGGAGAAACTGGGATTTCCTTAGACTTATCACCACGGGCCTCATCTCCTCTATATATGTTTAGGTCCTCGTCATCCTGGATGATTATCGGGGAAGGACTCTTACGGAATTTAATTGTTTCTGCTGCCTGTGATGTTCCTTCTCCCTCCGTTAGGGGCACGTATTTGTAGGGTTTGCCGCCTACACCAAGTCCAAACCTTATATCCAGAAGGTGATGCTCGTGAAGGTTCTCGTCAGTAATGCACTTCTTGATCTTTAGAAAAATGGATTTGCTTTGTAAAAGAAGAGACAGTCGATTATTGTATACCGAGCCTTCTGTCTTGGGAAAGACGTGATCTGCTTAAAAAAAGAGGGGGCATGTTAATGCTTCGATTTCTTAAACAAGTTATTCAGTCAAAATATTAAAGTTTACTTGATTTAAGCCATCTTCTTGAACACCCAGCCTGTCTCTTTATATAGAACCAATTGGTCTTGGGATCCCCTATGTTGCTGTATCCGTCAGACAGAACCTTCCTATTTGCTACCGATTCGAAGAAAGAGAAATTTGGGGTTGCCGAGGAGCGATGCTTAAAAAGATAAAAGAATTTTAAATCTTTAAATGTGAGCTCGGTATGCAGGATTTCCACGTATGCGATATATAGAGTGTATAGAGCCGCGTAGGCATTAGGATGAAGCTGCATCGGAGCAATACCCAATCGTTTTAAGGTCTCAATGACGATTGGAGGAAACGGAGGAATAGCTCCTACCCAACACATGAGTCGGCTGACTGTCATATACCCTTCCGGAGCTAAGTGAGGTCTATCTTCGCTGCCGGGTGTCCTCACATCATCCCAGGGAATCCCATGTCTCAAGCAAATTCTCTTAAGCTTTATGTCATCGAGTTTGGAAGCTAGAGAGTCTGTGAATTTCTCTATTTCTATTGCACCGGGGACTTCGTCGGGAGCTCGGCCATCTACCTCTGATTCTTCATCAAGCGAGGTACTCTCAGATGGATTCGATTCTGTTTCTGCCTCATATTCGGATCTAGAATCCGCACCCTCTGGATTAGATGGAAGAACCTCGGGGTTGAGATGCTCATTCACCTCGGGATCCGTCTCTGTGTCATATCTTGAAGGGGAATGATTATCCGACATTACTGTTTAGGCAAGTAAACATGAGAAATAAGATTAAAACTACCCATTCCCCCTGTGTGTGCAAGTGCCGGTGTGTGCTTGTGCGTGCATTAAAGAAAAGTACGAAGGTCAATAAAATCATCGAGGCATTGGTCGTTGTTCGATTGGTAGATTATGCATTTGTTCAGTCCAGAAAGTCCGACATCAAGGCTCTAACCTAACTATCTGGATTCTTGTGATAACAGTGCATTGTTTAAAGTTTAAAATATGTTTGGATCGTGGGTTGAAGACACGGTTCACTCGAGGGATACGGTCGGGTCGCGATTCACGTAGCGAATCCAGGCATTAGGATCGCGGCGCGTGGTCAGTTCGCGGTGAAGGGATCGATACATGGAAAGGTCACGGATCGCGGCGCGTTCCAATTCAGTCCATTCGGATCGTGACAATTTCCAGGCGATCCGTCTCGCCTCCCTTCCATCACGATCCGAAGCTCCTCCCTTCCCGTGACCCGATCCTTTAGCCGAATCTATACTTCGTCCTCATCTCTCCGAACCCTCGCCTCGCCAACGAGACGCACTGACCTGCTCTTTTCTTCCTCTCCCTCTCCTCTGAACCTCGCATCACCACGAACCGATGCTCCTATCTGATCCGATTCGTCCTTCTTCTTCTCCCTCGCCTCTTCTTCATCACCCTTCCTCGATCCGTCACGCGAGCACCTGAACCCATCATCCATCGCGGATGCGGTCTCAAACATCACCAATTTTCCCATTTTCTCTTCTTAAATTCTAGAAAAACAAGTGAGAAATTGCATGAGAATGATTTTGACGAGATTACCTTTCTTAAATTAGGAAGAACAATCGGGTTTTTTAGAAGAAAAAATTAGGGTTTTTCTCGAAAAGAATGGGCGGCGCGTTGCTAAAGGAAGAAGAAGAAGGAGAAAAGTGAAGTTCGGTTCGATTTATATAGAGAAAACGGTGACCGTTGGCCTCCCCTTTTTTGTCCCACACGAACCGTGGGCTTCGATGGATCGTAGGGGCAAGCCCATTGGGCCCAGCAGAGAAGAAAGAGGCCGATCCCTAGATCGACTCGCTACCAAGGATGGGCCACCATACCTAAGGCCCACACAAATGCTGGAACGAGACGAGCGTCTCGTCTCACTGGACCATGACAAAGAATGCTCCCGCGAACCATGGCGCGTCGCTGCGAACCGAACCGACCAAGGATGGAAAGAAGCGAACCTCCAGAAATACTTACGGATCACGGTGACATGGAGCGATCCAAACCAAAAAAAAAGAGAAAAGGAGAAAGAAGGGAGAAGAGAAGGAAAGTTCAGAATTTTACCTGGTACACACGACAATGAGGTCTCTAAAGATTCCAAGAAAAGAATCGTTCATTGAACAAGGAATGATCGAAGATTCATCCGATATTTATACTTGCCAAGAGATACGACCTTTCCGAAGTAACAAGGCTTTTCAGACAGGTGCGACCATTTGATTGCATAGCCTCGCGAATAGATATCTCTGCAACTTCGAAGCATGTTCCATCAATGAAACAATACTTCGAGGGGGCAAAATGTTGGCTAGCGTTTTGACCAAGCCACCAAGGTTTACACACAAGAATAAAGTATGAAACTACGTTCCTTAAGTCCATGAAGGATCGGATCGCACCAGAGGATCGCCCCTCTCGGATCGCCCCCCATCGGATCGCCCCCATAGCATCAGTGATCCGTCTAACTCTACGCGACCCGATCTGCACCTGTGCCACCATCTCACTCCGATCTGATCCTCTGCTACGTGGCGAAACTTCTGACTTGTTCAAACCACGAGCGGGTCTTCAGAGATCCGAAATGCACGGATCTCGCGACACCTATCCACAACTGTCATATTGACCAATTCCTCCTCAACGTTCGATCCGATCCGATTTTCTCGGGATCTTCACCACGTGTAACCGCGAACCGCCTGACAGAATCAGCTATAAATAGCCCAGAGACTGGCATTTTTCAGGATCTTTTGGCAGTATTGAGCACTGATTCCACCATTACTATCATACCACTATTTCTTATCAGTTTTATTATGAGATTACTGAGATAAATCACAATTGTAAGAGTGAGTTTAAGAGAAATCATTGATTGTACTAGCATTCAAAGTATAATCGATAACATATAAAGTGGACGTAGGCTCGTTAACGCCGAACCACTATAAATTCTGTGTGTTTTCTGCTTTTTCCTCATTCTCCAGTTATAATTCTTTAAGAATCAGAACAATTTGGGTGTTAGGTCCAAATTTTGATCTAACATTAACCCCGAAGGCCGAAACCAACATCAGATCAAAATCCAGGAAACAATTCGACTTAGCCAACCTTCAGTTAGTTTCTAAATTTCACATCCATATCATTTATAATATTTTATAATGATTTATCGCTATTTTTATTTATTTTAAAATAGCCAATTTATTCAAACGACGCTTCGGGCCATAACGCGGCCGTGGCGCTGTTTTTCTTCAGATTTGATTTACACATATCTGAAAATCTAACCGTTGGATCTTCAAAAAATTTACATCATTAGAAATATCTTTTCAAAATGAATCCAACGGTTCCAGTTTCGGGAAAATCCGACGGTCGGATCTCCCGGTACAATCGTTTGACGTTTCGATTTCAAAATACGAACTGCAGCGTCGTTATTCGATTAAATATAATTATATATATATATATAATCGATTTTGGCACTGTTTTTCTTCAGATTTGAATTAAACATTCCAGACAATCCAACCGTTGGATTTTTACAAAGTTGGTGCCGTTGGAAAGATATTTCCAAAGCGAACCCAACGGTTGCGATTTCAGGAAAATCCGATGGTCGGATCTCCCGTACTAATCGTTTGAAATCACGGTTTCAAAATACGAACTGCAGCGTCATTATTCGATATATTTCAATTCTTTATATATATATATATATATATATATATATATATATATATATATATATATATCGATTCTTCGATTACAAACTATATGATTTTCATACTTTTGATAAAAATGATATTTTTATCAAACTGTCTTCTATTTCAACACTTCACTATTTTTAACAATTCATGTATATAATAAAATTGTGATTTTTATTGTAAAACAATTCATTTCAAAATAAGATTATTTTCTATAGTTCATATAGGTGATAGAAATAGGATTTTTATTATAAAACAATTTATTTCAAAACAAGATTATTTTATATAGTTCATATTGATGATAAAATGGGATTTTTATTATAAAACAATTTATTTCAAAACACGACTATTTTATATAGTTCATATAGATGGTAAAATGGGATTTTTATTATAAAACAATTTATTTCAAAATATGAATATCATTCAACACATGAATTTCAATTCAACGAATGAATATCGATTCAACACATGAAGGTTTTCTATAGTTTATACATATAAATAAAAATGTGATTTTTATATTTAAAACACGAATACCATTCAACACATGAATTTCAATCCAACGAATGAATATCGATTCAACACATGAACGTTTTCTATAGTTTATATATATAGATAAAAATGTGATTTTTATATTTAAAACACGAACGCCATTCAACAGATGAATTTCTATCCAACGAATGAATATCGATTCAACACATGAAGGTTTTCTATTCAACGAATAAATATAGTTTCAACAAATGAAAATAATTCTAAAACATGAATATTATTCAAAATTTCGGCAGCATAACGGCAGGGTAGTTAAAACCGGGACCTTCCCTAGTACGGCTCCTCGCTCTACCTTAAAACCTCGCGGTTTTTGACAATGGGGAATCATGCATCTAGTTCGCACGCAGGCGGCATGTATATTTATTTCATTTCCACAAACTAATCCCATGTGGTTTCAACCAAATATTTCTCAACCACAAACGGGTATTTTTCAACCACAATCAATCAATATCAACCACAAACAATTCCAATCAACCATTCACTATCAATCAATTTTCACACCAATCACAACCAATAAATATCGTCCATGGTTTGTGGACGAGGGGCGTATATATATATAAGCATTTCACTTCTATTTCAACACATATATAATTTTTACAACGCATATATAACTTATACATCGAATGTACGACCTATACAACGCTTATATATGAGGTGTACAACGCTTATACTGGTCATACATCGACTATATAATTCATACATTGTCGTATTCCATATCGTTTATAATTTAAAAATCTCACATTGGGTTCCACTCCACCAAAAATAGTAGAAGGCTCAGAAAAATATGCGGTCTCTTCTAGAATGTAGAAGACGTCCACACGGGTCCACTGTCTCTTGTTTCACTGGATTTCGACAAGAAACAAAAAAGATATGATTTTTCAAAGATTGCAACACTTAAAAGTGTTAAATAATATAACCCGTACCCTTTCAGCGTGGTATTCAAAACTAGGGTTTGAATTTTCTCCCTAACGGAAGCATGAGAGGGAAATCGGTCTTCACTACGTCGTAGAGCAAGGTGTCACGCGCCGGAACCTGGTGGAGTTGCCCAGATCGATCGTCGGAGGAAGGAGCACGACAGCGGCGAAGTCATTGACTTCAGGAGGTCGATCCGACCTCAATACACGACGATAAATTCCCAATCCTATATGGATTTGAAGCCTTCGAAAATCTCTGCGAAAACCCCCACAGGACTGATCGATTTACTTGAGTGGATTTGGAGCAATCGAGGGGAAAAGATTTGAAGTTGCTTCCATCGTTCGTTCTGATGGGTTACGGGGAGAGAGAGAATTCTTGTCCAATGAGAGTTTTTTTATTTATTTATATATTTTAAAAATCCCAAAAATACCCCCTGTTCCACACGAGCACCAATCCAAACCCAACGACTGTCGTCCCTAGAGTTTTACCCCCATTCCGAACACAATGGGATATGTTTCGAAGGCCCATTCGAATGTTTCAGTCAGTTTTCCTTCAAATTAAAATATAGAACATTCAATATTTGATTCAAACGTACATTTCAATTTGCCAGGGCCACAAACTGATTCGAAAAATTCCAGAAAAATAAATCTAGCTATGCTTTGACGATACGGTCCCAACAAATCTAGTTTCGTCGAATTCTGAGACCGTTTGCAAAAAGGCCCATTTCTGGTCGATCCAATTTAACTATAATTGACCAAAACACGTTTTCCTTTGCCACGCTCACATACTAGCTTCAAAAATTATGAAATTTGAAACCTAGCAATAACTTCACATCCCGGATCCAACAAAAGTGGTTTTGTCGAATTCCGAGGTCGTATGCAAAATGGCCAATTTCACGGGCTATATAAATTCCATAGCGACCTTTCTGAAAATTCATTTGGCCATAACTTTTGCTTTCCTCTATGAAACTTCGATTTTTCAAATTCGTTAGAAAGGTATTCACTAACAGATTTAAATATTTTTGGTTTCACTCAAATCCGTTTTGTTTTTCACCCGGTACAGTCAGTCGAAGTTTGAATTCAAATTTTGAAACTACCGCGCCATTTCAGGCCTTGTTTATAATTCAAAGTAATTATATTTATTTTCAACTTCGATTCAAACTTACTTTTCATCATTATTATCTAAAATATTTATTTTAAATATTAAAAATCCACTATTTTAGCCAATTTAAAAATTTTAAATTAGTTCAGATTTTCTGGGTCGTTACAACAATGGGATATGTATCGTAAGTTGATTCGCTCGTTTCGATCAGTTTTCATTAAAATCAAAATATAAATCTATATATTGAATTCTAACGCACATTTTAATTTATCGGGGCCACATACGGACTCTAAAAATTCCCGAAAAGTATTTTCTAGCTTCTTATTGACGATACGGTCCTAACAAAACTAACTTCGTCAAATTCTGAGACCGTTTGAAAAATGGCCATTTTCTGGTCGATCCAAATTGATTGAAAATGTCAAAACACGTTTTACTTCGCCACACTCACATATTGATTCGAAAAATTATGAAAATTGGAATATAGCAATAACATGACATCACAGATCCAACAAAAGTGGTTTCGTCGAAAACCAAGGTCGTTTGCAAAATTTCCATTTTTAAGGGCCAGAATTCCACAACGACTATTCTTAATTTTCAACTGGGCATAACTTTTTATTCCCGCTATGAAATTTTCATTTTTCATATTCGTTGAAATGATATTTTTAAATAGATTCTAATATTTTTGGTTTCTCCAGAATCCGGTTTATTTCGAATCCTATACATCCATTTGAACTTTGAAATCGAATTTTCGAACCACCGCGCCATTTTCAATTCCTTTTGATAATTAAAATAAAATATTTATATTCTAACGTCGATTCAAATAAATATATTCATTCTAATTCTAATAAAAATAAATTTCTCGTCGTCATTATTTAAAATAAATCATTTTAAATATTCGAAATTCATTAAAATTGCCAAATTAAAAATTTTAAATTGGTTCGGATTTTCCGGGTTATTACAATCTCCCCCACTTAAAACTTTTCGTCCCCGAAAAGGAACGAAGCTGAAAGTTTTTTTTACAAATCAACTCAACTTTCATTATTTTCATTATGGCTTAAGTTCTTCAACTTTTCAGTTTCTAAGAACTTTTCAAATTTTTCAAAAATTTGGCTAACACCCTAAATTTTCGAAAAATTTCGCCATAACTTCCCCTGCACGGGAGCACCGGGAAAATCCCGAAATTGCCATACAGGCCTTCTCATCTCAAAAAGAAATAGAAAAAGTCAATCGGCTCATAAAATCATCCAAACCCAAGAAATTAGTAAACATGTGCCTATTTGTTGGGCAAACAATTTTATTCTTCTGCTCTAGCCTTTTTGCAATGATCTGTTCAATAGATACACATGTATATGCATGCAATTCCAAACAATTTTCAATTGCGTCCAATATTTGGTACAATTTGGTTATATATATATGATTCTTTCACATATGGGTTTAAATGAATAATCATACAACACAACCATCAATCAATTAGTTGATTAACGTTTCAAACTCATAATTTTGATACATATACAAAAAATCATGTTTTTGATGCCAAATCACAACAATAGCCCTATCTAGTTTTGGTTCTCACACCAGTCAATTGGAAATATATAGAAATCCCACTTTCGAAACATGAAAATAATTATTGAAACACCCAACCTCCATTAAGGTCACTCACAAAGGGAATGCCTTAACTTCGATGGAGCATTTTTAGTACAAGAGGCAGAAAAATTACAAGACAGACAAATAAAGCAGCGGAAGATAAATAACCTTTATTGATTAAAGCAGCTTGTACAAAGATTGTTTTACAACACCAATACTTATTATAAGAAAGCATCTGTCTTGTTTAATATATAAGAAGCACAAACTGCCAATGATATTCCCCAAATAAAACATGAGCTGGCCATAGCAGTAGAAAATGGGGTTCAAAGCAATGCGCCAAAGAATCTTCAAGCTCGGAGAGAGTAACGGCCCCGAAATGAGCTGAGCTTTTCCCTCCCTGACTACCTGGGGGGAAACGGAAGAAAAGAGGCGAAAGCAAACTAGGTTAGACATAAAGTCTGGTAAGTCCAGTGATTCTTAGTATTTAAACGAGGAAAAGGGGTCATGACATAAATAAACTAAATATAAGACTAAACCATAGTAACAAGATAACATGAAATAAGCATGGGATATGGCAAGATAAATTGAATGTACCGATAAACTGAACGCGCTTCTACTCCTTCTCTGCTTCGCAACTACCCTGTTTATACTGATTTCTATATCTCTACACTACCTAACTGGTGTCCAAACTAGTAATCTATGATTATATGATAACATGATCCCAATCCCCGTATTTGTGGTTGCCTTCAGGTGTACATCTATTATGGGGATTCCATTTATTACCTAGATCTAATCTAGGGTTTACTACCGAGTGCTTCCGAGATTCAACCAGGGTTTTACGCTACCCAAGGCCACTGGGGTTTATGCTACCTATTGAACGCCTCTCGGATTCAAAGTTTTCGCGACCTAGGTCCAACTAGGGATTATGCTACCTACTTGTATTAATTTTCCATGTGTCTGTGTCAGTCGGCCCTCTCTTGCGTGTAGATACTCTGTGCTGGCCCTACCATAAGGTGTATCAAGCCTTATGATAGCGACCCGACACGATTCAAGATGCACAATGTATAACTACTGGTACCCAGTGCCTGCTTTTTCCCACTCCGGAGTACGTGCACGCCCGTAAACCGTCGGAACCTACACTGGCGTACCATCTGCCGTTATCTTTGACCGCTTATAATCAGTCCAGTAATCGTGCCCTACCCTGCCTAGTTTCAGGGTACCATGATACATCTATGTGGGTTACTGCTGAAATGGGTCCCTGTTACTAGGGTTTCCTGCTGGTTAAGTTTGTGTGCCTAAATATACAAATATTACCCACCTACTCGAGATGTACTTAACCCTCCCACCGATTCTAGCATGTTTTCTTAACGGTTAAGTTTGTGGGCCTATATGTACTATTATTACCCACTTACACGAGATGTACTTAACCCTCCCATAGATTCAAGCATGTTTATTTAACGGTTAAGTTTTGTGGGCCTATATATACAAATATTACCCACCAACCCGACGTGTACTTAACCTTCCCACTCGTCAAGTCGTGTTGGTTTAGTGGTTCTTATTAACTTAACCTTTCTCGCTTATCTTGTTGGATTGGTTAAGTGTGATTTATTAACTTAACCCTATTCAGTCATCAGGTTATATTGGTTAAGTATTCCCCATTTAACTTAACCCCATTAGCTCATCAAGTTATATTGCTCAAGTGTCATTAATCAATTCAAGTTAACTTAACCCATCCACCGTCACGTCATGTTAGTTAAGTGTTTCCTTCTGGTGTTGACTTGACCCTACCTCAATTCATGTTATATTGGTTAAGTATTCCCCATTTAACTTAACCCCATTAGTTCATCAAGTTATACTGGTCAAGTGTCATTAATCAATTCAAGTTAACTTAACCCATCCACCCGTCACGTCATCTTGGTTAAGTGTTACTTTAGTTAACTTAACCCTGTCATCTGCTTAATTAACATGTTACAACGGTTAAGTGTTCTAAATTTACTTAACCTCACCCACTTGTCTAATTAACATTTTGTAACGGTTAAGTTTTCTAATTTTACTTAACCTCACCCACTTGCCTAGTTAACATGTTATTACAGTTAAGTGTTTTAAATTTACTTAACCTCACCATCTAGTCTGTTGAATTGGCTAAGTGTTTTCTCGATTACTTAACCCCACCCTTCTTGTCTTTGTTAACATGTTATAACGGTTAACTGTTTCCCTAATTACTTAACCTCACCATTTCTAGCTTGATTTATTCATGAGCCTTAATTAATTAATTAAAGCACCAACCACTCACATTAGACAGATATTATTGTGGTTATTGGATGTGCCGGTCGGTTCCAGGCAGGTTTACACCATAACTCAGTCTAACCTCGGGTCCTTCTGGGCTTGATGCACTAACCACCCACATTAGACGGGTATTGTTGTGGTCACTGGATGTGCCGGTCGATTCCGGACAGTTTTACACCACAACTCAGTCTAACCTCGGGTTAGGCATATTCGTCTTTTACTAAATTTACATATTTACTATTTATGTAAATTTTCCGTAAATCAATTTAGCCTAGATCATATTCATCTGTCATGCAAATTAACATACTTATATTCTATGCCCAAAACTTGATTTACCAATCAATTTACCCAACTTGCAGTTTATACCAATTTAGATTTAATATTCCCCTTTTACAATTTATGCCCAATCTAGATTAATATTCCAATTTACGGTTCATGTCAAAACTAGATTTAATATTCTATTTTACCGTTTATGTCCAAAACTTGGTTTACACGCCAATTACACCCTTTGCGGCCAATTGAATTTATCAACTTATGCCCAAGTCTAATATGCATGTAAATCATTCACTATTATAGCTAATTTAGATTATGCCAACATATTTATTATGCCAAACTAACTTAATTAAGCTACGCCCAATCCTACATCATAATCGTACGTATAACATGATTTCACAAGTTTTCTATGTACTCATGAAATGGCACTAATCAAAAGGAATAGGGGAAAAGCATAAGTATTGATATAAAGATTAGGCATGCAAAAATAATGGCTCCAATAGGTTCGATGTACATAATAGTGAATAGGAATAAACTAGCCAAGTGACAAACTAAATATGAGATCCACATAATCAAGGGAATAGGCATAGGTGATTTGGTCCAACATAATGCCAGTCCAAGGTACAACATGATCGGTTAATTATAACAATAGGAATAGTCATAAGCAACTAACTACAATAGTCATAGGCAATTAACCACAATAGTCATGGGCGACTAATCACAATAATTTCTTAATAAATGTCATAGGCAATAGTCTCATAGTTGTGATTCCTAGTCGTAGGCAATAATTTCATAGGCGACAGTTCATGGCCACAATCTTAGACAAAGGTCTCATATTCATAGTCATAGGAAATAGCTTCATAGGCAACAGTTTCATAGTCATAGTCTTAGGAAAAAAGACTCACAGTCATAGTCGTAAATCAGATCCAAAGGCATAGATAACTTTCGATTTGACATAAGCACGAATCAAAGATAATTAACTTGCAAATTGGTATAGTTCTATATTTTGATTCATTACATTCACGATTCCAGTTACACGTTCAAATCTAAGGAATAACCGAACTTACAAAGAAGGAATTCTTGATTTCTGGAATCTGAATTCTGAAGTTGGTATGCTCGCCTTTGATGTAGATCGTTGTTCTTATAATTCAGATTTGATTCACTTCATAGCTTTCTAGTTTTTTTTTTTAATTGAAAGAGAATGGTGGCTGTCCTCGGTTGATTATGGCGGTATGACGGCTCTTATAATGAATTAGTGTGATTTTAGGGTAGAGTGTTAGGTTGTTTATATAGAGTTTCAAATTCAATTAGAGCCCTCGGATGATCCTAGAGTTAATCACAACCATTCAGTCAAGATAGGGGGACACCTCAGCCCTAATGACTCAGCAAGGAGTCAGAAAGGACTCGGCAATGAGTCATAGTACGGATCAGAGCACACCAGAAAGTTGTGCAGGTTTTCAACTCGACCTGGGCGCACTTGTCAGGTGCACCAGTGCAATTTTTGTACTGGTGCACTTCCCAAGTGCGCCAGTGCAATTTTTGTACTGGCGCACTTCCCAAGTGCTCCAGTGCAATTCATTTTTTTCTTTTCTTTCTTCTGGTTTTCTGCTTTAACTTCGTTCGTTCATATCTCCTTCATACGGTGTCCGTTTTACGCAAACTCGGACTCTTTCTCAAGCAGAATTCCGAGACGAACGCAATGGAATAACCCATTTCCCTTAATTCTTGCATTCGAAATAAATTATTCTTTGATTATGTCTTATGTCCCGATTTAAAATTGCGGGGTGTTACAGTTACTGATGATGACGCGTCAATCATCAAAATCAGGTCCGACCGACTAGAGTGTGATTCTATATCTATCCAGTATATTAAAACTTCAAATACACGTGGATCAGACGTATACGCAAAATCTTTATATACTTGATTGTCCAAATCAATATAAAAATAATATTCAAATACGAATAACTGATTTAAATTTTCAAAACAAAATTTGTTTTCATCTCTATTTAAAAAAACATCACTCTTCCGACTCATTCTAGGATACTACTGATTCTATCTCTAACGAGTCATTCTCATTGGATAATACTAACCCAATCTCTGATGAATTCTTTCGTTCGGTTCTATCGTGTCTTGTTCTCTGAGCTTTGTGAACCAAAGCTCTGATACCAAAATGAAACGACCCAAACTTCCCAGTGAAGGAAAGCCGGATTGCTTTGAGAACAAGCCACATGAGGACACAAACAGAAAATATTACAGATTATGAATGAATAAAATACAACAGAAAATATCAAAGATTTAAATACATTACTACAGCAGAAAATAATACAAAACACAACTGAAAAGAATATACGGATACAGAGTTTTTCGAATATCATTCCAGCTGTAAACCAGGATCCTGTGAATATAAATCTGCAAAACCAAAACTACTAGCTGCCCGTGTGGAAAATAGGGGCACCCAGAGTTTAGGTCAAAACAATAAACTCCAGGTCATTCATATGACTGGTGTGAGAACTAATACAGTTATTTAACTTTGCTTTAAATCAGGTATATCAAGGGACCAAGCCGTATAACACAGAACGGGTTTCCTCCCAAGAATTCCAGTGCATATATCAAAACAACACAATGCTTTTTGGAAAAATGAAGCTATTATAAGACCCAGGTCCTATCACACAATGCAACGCAAGCCGAGGGATAGGGTTTCCCCTTATAATAGCCAAACATGCTTGGTACGTTTAAAACAAATCATTTGATACTATTTTAAGTGCATAGTGTCAAAATAATTTCAATCATGAGTATCAATCATAGACGCAATAAGTGCCCCATACCACTATGTCGCCATATATAGGTTTACAATCAAAACCGCAAAATGTCGTATTGGAAATTGGATTTCCATCTCTGAACCGAGTCAAGGAATCGACCTCACCGCTTCGAGACAATCTAGCCCATGTCTCAGGACCCAGACTCAGGTGGGCCCTTGGATCTTCATGGTCCAGTCCACACGGAGTGGATTAAACTTAAACCATGAACATGCGTTTCCCCGCCCTATGGGGTGTAAATGAGCCAACAAATGACTACATCGGTCCCGGATCGATCGATATATCTGAGGCGCCTCGCATTCCAACAACCACATAAGTCAATTTTGTCAGGGCGTGTAAAATCACTGACGCCACTTCTAGCTAGAAGGAAATGCATGCCCTCCCTGACGTCCTCTCCCGTTTTTAGTTCACACCGGGGTGTGAGGCTCGCGAATTAATGCTACACAAAGCTACACCACAAAGGTCGTGCTTTGATCATCAACCACAAGACTCTGCTTTTCAACAGAAGCCTTGATCATTTGCATCTTAGCATGCCACATAGGCAATTCATGCCATGCGACTGATATCTATCGATATATAATCTCTGAGCTCGTACGTATCAGAGAAGGGCGTTAAGCAAGAGAATAAATTCTCCACCGCCAAATAGATATATATTTAATAGAAATCAATCAACACAGAATAAAATCCAATGTCAGACACACATCCATTTACAAATCCGTTCTGGGTCTAAACGAAACCGGACGAACCTTATTCCTCGCATATCCATCAATCCCCAAGTACGTCTGGACGATCACCAACTTATTCCCACCTCTTGGGTGTACGGTCCAATTAAGATCATCAGGAATCATCCAAACGATGTGAAGACCGCCGGTCTTCAGCCACCGTCTTCATCTTCGACTTACCGTCGTATCAGTTATACAGAATGGGATAAACCCGGTCTTTCTGAATAACTCGCGTATATAATAAACCAGTGCTATAAAAACAAAACATACACCTCATTCTAATCCAGAATATTCCTTTATTCAAATATTCTTATACTTTGGGAAAGGTTCCCATTAATTTTATCAAAGATAAATTCTTTAAATTTATTCTTTAATCTTCCTTTGAATATCAATTCAAACCAAATTATGGTTTATCGAAACTAGTCGGGATTTACGAACCTTACCGAAGTAATCATTTATTAAATTTCCCATTCCCAACCTATTCATCCCATGAAGCAAAACTGGTAATACTTCATATTTAACACCACGGTGTTATCGGTAAATTCAATTACCATTTCACGTTCAAATCTAATTAAAGATTTAACTATCGCTTGGAGCAAAACTGGTGATACTCCATTCTCGATCATTTCAATCTAATTAAAGATTCATTAAAACTCCACTTGGTTTTAATCTTCCCAAAAATCAATATTAATGATTGTTTAACTTGGGAAATCATATCATGTCTTTAACTGGGTTAAAGAACCAATGTCATTTAAAACACGGTTCACGATAAACCCAAAATCACATTCTATTCCATCGGCCTTTAAAAGTAAATTAGCAAGTGAATAATTCCCTAAGTGTTAACCCCGAAGGCCAAAACCAACATCAGATCAATACCCAAGAAACTATCCAACTTAACTAATCTCCAGTTAGTTTCTGATTTTCTTATCTCCGTTGGGTCTAAGAACAGTATCATTAAAGATACCATTCACGACAACCCAAAATCACATTCCATTAACCATGGAATCTTCAGGGAAAACAAATAGATATATATAATTGATATAAACTTCCATATCCGACTAACAATATAAATGGAATAACGGCAAAGCCTTTTAAATTCCATATATATTAGCAGTCCTCATCAACAGAAATTCACTTCGATTATTACCAAATCGAATTCCATTCCATTCCAATTTGTTTTATTTAAATTGGAAAACTTTACTTAGGAAAATCTCCTTTTAATCTTATTAAAAGATTTATAAATTCCAAATCACATTTCACTGTGAATCGAGTTAAAGAACAAATGTCGTTAAAACATAGTTCGCAACAAACCCAATTAACATTCCATAAATTATCGGGTTAAAGAACAAATGTTATTTAAAACACCGTTCACAATAAACCCACAAATCAATTCCAATTCGATTCCAATTAAATATCATTTAATTGGTATACTTCATTAAATCCAAATAAAAAGATTTAATCTTTTTCTCAATTGGGTTTAAGAACAGTGTTAATGAAAACACCATTCACGACAAACCCAAATCCCATTTGATATTAAATACAAGGCTCTGAATAGAAAATATATCGGCTTATATTCAGTATCAAATCCTACGACCAACAAATATCGTATTAGAAATAACGATATATATATATATATATTTCAAATTTCCATAACAACATCTGTATAATCACGAAACCCAACATCAAAATATTCCAAAGACAATTTTGATTCAAATCCATTTCCAATTTATATATCGGAAATTCTGGTTATTTTCAAAACCATTTCAAATCCAATTTATTTATTTTAAAAATAAATGGATTATAATTCTAGTTCAAAACTAGTTCATTTCGATAAAAATCTATTTTTATCTTTTCAAATATGGGATTTTTCTTCCTAACTCTTTCCAAATCATTTCTTACGATTTTACACTAATTATTGATATTTTTAATAATTTTATCAAGGCCCGTACAGTCGATTTCGATCAACGGCCATCGAACTACACTTACAGCGACCTTTTCCAAATTTGGTTTGGACATAATTCCAAATCCTACTGTTAGATTTCAAATCTCTCATATTCGTTAGAAAGCTCTTTTCGATACGAACCCAAAGGTTCCGGCTTTAGGAGAATCCGATGGTCGGATCTCCCGTAATGTCCATTCGAAGTCAATGGTCGAAATTCGCGAACTGCCGCAGCGCGGCGTGTTCTATTCAGGCCATTATATTATATATATATAATATATATTTCGTCGATTTCCATTTAAAACCAATTTTATAAATCGTTTTAAATTCATTTCAAAAACAATTTCAACTTCCATTTCAAATTCAAATCAAAATTTCAAATTCGTTCCAATTTAATTCAAATTCAAATCCATTTCAATTCAATTCGAATTTCAATTCTATTTCAGTTTAATTCGAATTTCAATTCTATTTCAAATTAATTCGAATTTCAATTCTATTTCAATTTATTTCGAATTTCAATTCTATTTCAATTTAATTCGACTTTCAAATCATTTCAATTTAATTCGAATTTCAAATCATTTCAATTTAATTCGAATTTCAAATCATTTCAAAATATCATATTTTGAAATCACTCTTCGATATTCATTGTAAAATGAATAAAATCGACAAAATTCCCGTTCGTGTTAAAATGGCGTTTAACTACTTAACACGGCTTCACATTTCAATAATCACTGAATATTATTTCAAAATATTCGATAATTCTGAACTAGAATCAAACACAGTCAATTACCATATAATTTGATTATATGGATTTCATACAATACATGTACACAACAACAATCAAACACAGTCAACCATCATCCAAAGTGCATTCTACACTGCATAAGCATCAAATATTAATATTTAACGCTTACAACAGCCTGTAAATCGATCGATTGACATACAGCTAATTATTGGGATTAGTGTTTGTCCAATTTCATCCCAACACCCATGTGGGGTTTTCAAACAACAAACACAGATTTATTTGTGCAGTTGGGCGATGTGTAAAATTTATCATCCCAATCAATATCAGTCAAATGTGTGTACATAAACAAATCGCCTGATTTGTAAATGAATATTTATTTTATTTACATACACGTTAAAAATTATATTTTTAACGATAAAATATTTATTTAGTTCATTTACACAATAAAAATGATATTTTTATTTTAGAAAATTTCGGCGGCATAACGGCACGATACTAGAAACGGGATAAGGCCTAGCCTTATCTCCAGTCTAATAATGGCCCATGCCATACACATACCAATCTAATCACTTCCATTTCACCCAAACAACCAAATTCAAACCAATAATCCAATCAACTACACAACCAAACAAACAAGTCGTCCATGGTCTGTGGACGACGGGGAGTAGTTCATTTATGCAGTTATAAAATAAATAACTGTATAAGAAAAATTATAGTGAGGAGCTCTCACCTTTGGGTTCCACTCCTCCATTACTTCCTTCTGAACGGCTTGGATTTTGATTCGTTTTCCATCAGTTCCATCGCAATTCTTTTCACGCTGTTCATAGTAAAAATCATATTTTTATCGCTTTATCCCAATAAATAAAAATCATATTTTTATTTCTACTTCCTATATTTTTTTACAACGCTTCTTTCTATATAAAAATTATATTTTATATTTCCACCTCTTATATAAAGATTGAATTTTTATTTCGTTATTCAAATGACAAAAATCATATTTTTCTCTCGCCATTCTCTATATAAAAATCACATTTTTATATATAAAAATTGTACTTTTATATCTCTATTACATATGTAAAAATCGCGTTTTTGTACTCTCCATCATATAAAAATCATATTTTTATTATATAACTTCATGTATAAAAAATGCATCTTTATGTTATATAAAAATCTAAACTTCCTGTTATACAAAAATATAAGCTTTCATGTAAATAAAAATACATGCTTTCATGTAAATAAAAATATAATCTTTCATACATTAAAAATCAAATCTTTTATACGTTAAAAATCGAATCTTTTTGGGTTTTTTTTTTTAAAATAGACCTTTTCTAATAATAAAAAAAAATCAGACCTTTTTGTTTGAATAAAACCACATTTTTAATTACCATAAACAAATAAAATAAATAAACAAAGAAAATAAAACACTTATAGTTTATTTTGAAAGAGGGGGTTTCAGTGCCTCGCAGCGACTCAAGAGAGGGAAGAGGGGGAGTTCGCGAGTTGGAGGAGGAAGCGGAGGCGCAGGGGTGGGGTCGTGATTGGAGGTGGGTCGCATCGAGGGTATGGAAGGCTGAGGAGGTCGCAGGTTTTAAATAGGAGAGGGAGGAGGGAGAATTGCATGGGGTTGGTGATGGTGTAGGGGGTGGACATGGCGACGGAAGGGTGGGGTGGCTGCCATGGTGAACTGCGGTTGCAATTTGGGGCCAAGGGGGGGTTCACGCCTGAGAAGGGGGAGGGCGCTAGCGCGGTGGTCGAGCTCCGGTAGAGCGACGTCCAGGGGGGCTCCGACGGCGAGGGGGGTAGTGGCGATGGGGCGGTGGCGCGAGTTTTTTTTTTATTTCGTTTACATCTGAAAGAGAGGAGAGAGAAGACGGAAAAGGGGGGTTATATAATTTATTTATTTAATTTTCAATCAAAAAGTTGATTTTTCTTTTGAACCCCAAATCGAACCCACCGACTATCGCCCCCAGCTAATTACCCCCATTCCAAACACAATGGGATATGTATCGTAAGCTGATTCACTTGTTTCGATCAGTTTTCGTTAAAATCAAAATATAAATCTATATATTGAATTCTAACGCACATTTCAATTTACCGGGGCCACATACGGACTCTAAAAATTCCCGAAAAATATTTTCTTGCTTCGTATTTTCGATACGGTCCTAACAAAACTAATTTCGTCAAATCCTGAGATCGTTTGAAAAATGGTCATTTTCTGGTCGATCCAAAATGACTAAAACTGTCAAAACACGTTTTACTTCACCACACTCACATATTGATTCGAAAAATTATGAAAATTGGAATCTAGCAATAACTTGACATCCCGGATCCAATAAAAGCGGTTTCGTCGAAAACCGAGGTCGTTTGCAAAATTTCCATTTCTAAGGGCCAGAAATCCACAACGACTATTCTGAATTTTCAACTGGGCATAACTTTTTATTCCAGTTACGAAATTTTGATTTTTCAGATTCGTTGGAAAGATATTTTCAAATAGATTCTAATATTTTTGGTTTCGCCAAAATCCGGTTTATTTCGAATCATGTACATCCATTTGAAGTTTGAAATCGAATTTTCGAACTACCGCGCCATTTTCAATTCCTTTTATAATTAAAATAAAATATTTATATTCTAACGTCGATTCAAATAAATATATTCATTCTAATTCTATTCAAATAAATTTCTCGTCGTCATTATTTAAAATAAATCATTTTAAATATCCAAAATTCATTAAAATTGCCAAATTAAAAATTTTAAATTGGTTCGGATTTTCCGGGTTATTACATATAATTTAATTTAAACTTAATCGGTTAATTACTTAAGTTAAAACATCAGGCCAGTTAAATTACTTTAGGTTCCAAAATACGGGCCCAACAATCTTCCTTTCCTTCACTGTCTTCATTCTCTACCTTGTCCAAATAGCTTCACCCACGAACAAATCTACTTCTACGCCAACCGCAACAACCACAGACCATCAGAACTTCATCAACGATTGCCGAACGATGCGCCTGAGCTTCCTTTACCCATGCCCAAAGAAGCACCGCACCTTGCTCCGCCGTTCGATGATAAAATCCCCAAAACCATCAACGTTGTTGACCTCATTTCCGGCCACCACCTTTCTCGTAGCGTCATTGCCATCGGTCAGTTTAAAATGCTAGTTGAGCTCAACATTAATGATTCTAAGTGATTATCGAATCGATGTAAGGATTGAGAGATAATTTGAAGGAAAGGCTGCGAGATTTAGATCGTTCGTTTTAGAAATGGAGGCAGGTTTCTCAGCCGCGTTGGCCACGACATTCATATTGACCAAAAATTAGGGTTGTGACCACTATTTATAGACAAGTATATATTATTATATCATATCGAAAGTTAAAGCTGAAGTAATTGTTAAAATACCCATATACTATCCCTGATCGTGATAAAAATTGTAATCTTAGCATAAAATAATGTTCCAAACACGAAGGAACATGTTTCTTCGAATTCCGAGATCGTTTGTAAAACTTCCCTTATAATTCACAACGAGAATCGACACACGTTTAAATTGCGCACGATCACAAAATAAATTCAATTAATTTGAAATTTGAAATCTTACAATAAATAATCACTATGAATTTAATAAAAATAGTTTTGTTGAAATCCGATTTCATTAGAAAATTGGTTATTGTATAATTCCACATTAAATCGAATAAACGATTTAATAAAAATCTGGGCGTTTATAATTCATACGATCAAATGGAAAGTCCAATCGATACGAAAATCGAAATCTTACAATAAATTACTAATACAGATCCAATGGCAGTAGTTTCGTCACATTCCATGACTGTTTCCCCGGAATGATATTTTATACGCAAAACGACGCTATTTTGGATACCAAAATACCTGATCTCCAAAAATAACGAACCATATACCTATCCTGACTCTAAACATCAATATGAATTCAAAGAAATTAGTTTCGCATCTTAATTCGATCATTATCTCGAGTTACGTACAAATTTCTTTTAAATCAAATCAAATTTATATAATTAATCGTTATAGTTTATAAACGATTCCATTAGCGATTTTTTGAAAATTCGATTTGGACATAACTAAAAACCTACAATATGAAATCTTGATTTTTCTCTTTCATTAAAATATTATAATCAAATAGATTCAAAGGATTCTTATTTCAAAGATTCCAAATTAAAAATGGATTCTGCATATAAAATTGAAGTTTAAAATGTAATATTACAAACTACCGCGACGCTATGAGTTTGTTATTAATTAAATATAAAATATACGTTCGACTTCGTTTAATTAATAAATAAAAACCATTTTATAATTCAAATTCAACATTTAAAACCAAATTAAACTGTTCATATTTACCCGCTAAAAATCTAGGTCGTTACGCACTAATACACTGAGTCTTCAGTTGCTTCAAGATCTAGTCCAGTCACCTGCATGCCTATCACAAAAACTTACATAGTAAAATGGAACAAAAATACATTTAAATGTTGGAATATATAAAATTAATTTTAAGTTTTTATTTGCCTTAGATTTTTGGTGTGTTTCTCATCATTTTTCTAAACATGTTCAAATATATATATATATATATATATATATATATATATTTGTGTCTAGACTAGTTGTGATATTCACAATGATTAACTATAAATACCACAAGGCAGACTGAATATTAGTGCCCACAGATCAGCCTCAACACAGCTATAGTGGTCTGCTGATCAAGACCAACCCCAATTCACATTTGTGGCCTGCTGATCTTGACCAGCCACGACACAACGTTTAGTGGTCTGCTGATTAAAATAGAAAAATATTTTTGCACTTATATAGAATTACTTTTAGGTGACAGAGCATGACAATCCGAACATGGCGTACAAAGTCTCATAAGTGCATGGAAGATCAAACCCAAATGTGTGTGTGCATTGGCAAAATGGTCAAGTATGACATGGCAGATAAATGAAGCAATACAGTCCATATATACAAAGCTATGTATAACAACAGACACAACATGCCACAAAACCATAGCACAACAGAACATGGTGCAACGATGCCAAGTACTACAAGAAAAAGGTGATTCAAGACCAAGGACAATGGCCAAGCATGTAAATGGCAACAGTGTTGACACATGCACAAGCCATCAAATATCCAACTACTAGCAGTTCAGGTTCAAGATCAACAAGCAAGTATAGAAATAGGGTTGGACACTTTCGAAACAGAATGATCAACATAGCCATTCAACACAAGTGCACAAGGCTATAGAAACAGAGAATAACAGGGGTGCATGGCCAATTAGGTGCAGGTTTATGTGCAAGCAAAATGATCATGGCAACACAACATGGTAAAAGCGAGCAACAGGTACAATACAAGACAAACCACAAACAAGCAAGCACAAGCTCAACAACTCAAGTGCAAAATGCCATAGTAGTATGCAAGTGTACAAGTAAAAAGAGAGAATGGAGATACATCATTGATCATCCCAGGTTACTCTTTGTCAAGGAAAAAATATACAAGACTATGAACAAGGCACATAGCTTAAGGAACAACAAAACAGTAGCCAGTCAGCATGCATGTACAAGATGACAGGTGTAACACCCCTAAGTCCCACATCGTGGAAACATGTGTGAAGTAGGTACTTATATAGTAAAGCCCATCTCTTACTAACACCGAGGCCTAGTGATGGAAACCTACATTAGAGAGGTGGCAAAGCAGGGACAATATCGGTGTTAGTAGGGAGGTTGGCTCAGTATGTGTGGCAACGCCATGTGTTGACAGATCTCGAAGCTTAGCCGAGGCCTTTTGAGGAACAAAACCCCACACCTATACGGTGGCTAAGTTGGGGACAATATCTTGCACGAACGGAGGTGCGGGTTGTTACAGTGGTATCAGAGCCAATACCCAGCCGGAATTGTGGCTCCTGTGTGGACCACAGCGCCTGGGTGAGGTGTTTGTGAGCCAACGAGGACGTTGGGCTCTGTAGGGGGGGAGAATGTAACACCCCTAAGTCCCACATCGTGGAAGCATGTGTGAAGTAGGTACTTATATAGTAAAGCCCATCTCTTACTAACGCCGAGGCCTAGTGATGGAAAACCTACATCAGAGAGGTGGCAAAGCAGGGACAATATCGGTGTTAGTAGGGAGGTTGGATCATTCTGTGTGGCAACGCCATGTGTTGACGGACCTCGAAGCTTAGCCGAGGCCTTTTGAGGAACAAAACCCCACACCTATACGGTTGCTAAGTTGGGGACAATATCTTGCGCAAACAGAGGTGCGGGTTGTTACAACAGGTTAGACTAACCATTGCATATAAACCAAGTGCCAATGACATTGAACACGAATATGCCAGGCTCAAATGCTAACATAGACACATGAATAACACAAGTGACAGTGCACAAACATAGGGTTGATCAAGCCAGTATCAAGTTTCCAACAACATGACAAATAGTAAAAGTGAACAACATAAAATGGTTGTACACAAGCATGCAAAAAAAGGGAAAAGCAAGAAGGCACAATAAGTCTAGTGTGCACATGGCTAGAAAAACAAGTTGATATCACATACAAAACATTATAGCAGTGACAAGTGCAAAGTGAGAGTATATCATCCGTTTGAAATATCAAATACAAGCATTTTAACAGTGATGGAAAATTGAAAGAGGTAGAGAAAGATTTCTCAATTCGAGCAGATACAGGAAACGGTAAATATTGTTTAAATCGAAAAGGAACAAATTTAAAAAGCCTTTATTTTTAGAAAGGTTTGAAGAATTCAACCTATTATTTTTGGCAAGAGGAACGTTTCAAAATTTCTAGAAATCAATTTGAATAATATAAGGAAAGCTTCAACAATGTTATAATCGACAATAATGAATAATTTAAATCAAAAGAAATTTCCAAAAATCACAAATCGGTTATTTTTAGGAAGATGAACAATTCAAGTGCCTAGAAATCGCAAGGGGATATATATGGCAAGAAGTATTACTCTTAGCAAATTCAAATCTCTTATTTTCAGAAAGAATACCAATTCAAGTTTCCAGAAAATTGAAGAGTTCAAATTATTTATTCACGGCAAGTCGACCAAGTCGCAATGTGAAATCAGAGACTAAGGGTTTTCTAAATACCCTATAAATACACCATATTTGTCACAGGCAAATCCATTGAAAACCAGGCAAATCAATTCAAGCGTTGAAGAGTAAAAACCAGAGAACTCACAAATATTGTTTCGATCATCTACAAATTCAAATCAATCGACCAGGGAGCAACCGAAATCAAAGCGAGCAGTGCATCAACTCCATCAGAGAAACCAAAAGTCGCGATTTGGAGAAACCGTGGTGTTTGATTTAATCTGAGAAGAAAGCGGCCACTAGAGAATAGAAAAGAGGAAGCCGACTTTTACAAGTGACAAAGAACAAATAAAAAGAGGGACCGACTAGTTCTTTTTGTTTTATATGTCTTAGTTTTTTAAAAGTAGGGTTTACGTCTTTTTTTAAGTTTTCTTAGTGTTTTATTTTGTAATTGTTTCAAAGTTTTCTAGTTTTCTAAACTAGGGATTCTACCTACAAGGTTTTGTAGTTAGGGAAAATCTGATCTCAGGGATTGAGACTAGTGTTGGGTTTTGAGTGTAGGATTAGAACAGTTGGGAGCAGGTGTCGTGAGTTCATAGGGGATTGTAAGCATAGAGATTGTTTTAATATTTAGTAAAAACTGTAGGGAATGCAACAGTTGGCAGGGTTTTGCCGAAGCTAGGTAAATTCTATGTTGCTTCTTTTTCCGCACTTACTCTGGCTATTATCTGTGTTGCTATTATTTATACTCAGCGAAAAACTGCAATAAACCCTAGTCACCCTCCTCTAGGGCTACTTTAGATCCTACACTTTTGATAGATCAAAAATTATATAATAGCCCAATGTTTCAGGTAATAGTTAACTAACTTTTGTAATAGAAATTTATTTAATTGAATTGGAATTTAGGAATTTATATAACAAGTTGGTTTTGAAATTATTTGAAAAATGGATCTAAATTGTGAAATTATACGGTAGTTAAATTTAAATATGTTAAAATATAGAAAATAATTTTTATAAAAGTGATGTGCATGAATGTGATATTGACTTCATTATGAAGTAATTTAAAATATAATCAGTCCTAGCAAGAAAATGTAATCGTGATGTTACATGTTTACAAAACACCCTAATTACGGATAAAAATCTTCTACACGAGTACACTATGGTGTGAAATATTATAGTCACCAATCTCTACCATCTAATAAAGGATTCACGAGGCAACCAATTTAAGAGGAAATTTACCCATGAAAAGCTCAAGATGAGTGTTCTTCATCTCTTTTTTAGTTTTTGAGTGCTTTCTACTGGATTGTTTCCCTGACGATGTTTAACCAGTTTGATTATTTTGTTAAAAAACCTCCTAGTTCCATGCTTTAATGTGTGTGCATTGGCATGGGGTAATGTTGATTTTGGTTCTGTCTCCCAATCGACCAATGTAACACCCCGCAAATTCTATAACTGTGAAATTAGCAAATTAAAGTATAATTAATTTCAAATCAAAGAACTAAGGGAAACGGGATACGCCATTGCGTTCGTCTCGGAAAAATACGTGAAATAGAGTCCGAGTTTTCGAAAAACGGAGTCCGTATGAAGAAGATATGGCCTTCGGAAGTTTATGAATTAAATTTAAATTTCAAACAGAATAAAACAGTTTAAAAAATTAAAAGTGGGGCCCAATGGGCCAGGGCGGAAGAACACCCGCCTCACGCACCCAGGTCGACTGGGCTGTCGACCTGGTCTAACCAGGTCGACAGGCCTGTCGACAGGGCTGTCGACAGGGGTGTCGACCTGGTCCAGACCAGGTCGAACCCAGTCTAACCCGGCTGGCCTATTCTCTGTTGGTCGATTTTCTGTGGTCTGCTTTGTCATTAGGGCTAGGTGGCAAGCTCTAATTGGTCTCTCCTTAGGATGAATGGCTACGATCAATCCAAGCAACATCAATGGTTCTAATCAGTTCATTACCCCTATAAAAAGGACCCTAGACTCTACCTAGGTTTCTTGTACAATTCTCTAGCCTCCATTGCTCTCTTCTTCTAATAAAAAAATAAAAATGGCGTCTCTGCTCTGCTGGAATTAAAACTAGAAGATAATCAACATCAGCCTAAGCAACTCAATTCAAACTAGAGATTAAAATTTCTGCAAAGATTCGACAACAAGTTCTTTCTTTAATCCAATCAAGGCAAGTACAGTTATTCTCCGCTATAAACGTTAATTATAATTTTGATATGCATTTAAATCTGAGTTTGAGGTTGTATTCTCTTCTGTTAGATCTGTTTTCTGTGACTGTTCTATATTCCTTTCTTCTTTTCTGTTTCTATAGCCAGGCTACCACGAGCCTGTGCCTAATCTCATAAGAGATGAACGTATGAACGCAAGTTTTGGGATGAATGATGAGAAATTTGACAAAACCAAATTGAATGTATGACTTTAGGTCTGAGGCATAAAATATATTGGACATATGACTTGGGATTGGATGGATAAATTTGACTATGAACATATAATTTATGCATGTTGTATGCATAGTTATGTTGTAATTTAGACCTGTAATTAATTAGAAAAAAATAGCATATGTTATAAACTAGTTTTAGACCTATGCATATTTTGTGATAAAAGAAGAAGAGGAACCACTGTAAAGATTGCATATGATTTGAGACTTGGGACAAAATGCATATAAAAAGGCAAGATCTGATTTTTAGAAGATATGGTTTAAAGATTTATATTATTGGGGATAGTTTGCATAATAATTCATGACATGAAAAGAAGGAAGATATGGAAACTTAAGATTTACATTAATTAGGATATCTAGTATTGTAATTACACCTAAATAGGGATTTTTGGATATATGGCATGCATTGGAATTAATGGTTATATTTGGTATAATTTATATGTGAATCTGCTGTAAAATGCTAGTTTAACAAAAATTGGAACATATGTTATAGGGTAAATTATGTCCATATTCTGCGCTATGTAAATGTATGCAAACATGGAAGTATATGATCATATTGTGAATCATGACATTATTTAGGCATATGAACTTAGGCCTAATTTATGTTTAGGCAAGGCATGTAAATAGAACCTTTAGAAATATTAAATTTGCTAAATCTGCTAATTTGCCAAGTTGCCTAAACTGCTAGTTTTGTTATATTGCCTAGACTGCTAATTGGATTGAAATGCCTAATCTGTTAAATTTGTCGGTTGAAATGCCTAACCTGTTATATGCCAAAATCTGCTAAGTTGCTAAATCTGTTAAATCCGTTAAGTCATATAAAATCTGTTATCTGCTATGTTGATATAATCATCCTGTTATTGATATAATCTGAATTGGCATATTTATTGGGCGTGCGCATAAATGGTAAATTATTAATTAAATTGGCCGCAAAGATAAACATGGCTAACTCGAGGTTAGAATGAGTTTGCGGCGTAAATCTGCCCGGAACCGCCCGGCACATCCAGTGGCCGCAAACAATAGGTTCTAATGTGAGAAGTTAGTCATAACATGCGTAAGACACGAGGTTAGGTCTGGCTTGTGGCAGAAGTCTGCCCGGAACCGCCCGGCATATCCAGCGGCTACAAGCTACCGACCTAATGTGAGAGGTCTGTGCATTAATAATTAATTAATGCAAAATCTAAGATAAGAATGACGTCTAAAACGTATTGGGGAAAATAGGGTTAAACCAAAGGGATTAATAGATGTAGTAAAACCCGTCCATGAATCTGTAGGCCCAATACAAAGTTAGACAAATCTGAAAAATCTGTACATCTGACCTGTTAATCTGGAAACTTGTTAACTTAATTTGTGAATTAGTAAACCTGAATTCTGTATGTCTGAACTTGTAAACAAGTTAATCTGAAATCTGTTAGTCTGGGGACACAAGGTTAGGAGGGGAATTACTTGTGTCATCTGTTGTTTGGGACCCATATTAGTCAGTAACCCTTTCTGGTATCAAAACTCTGACCCAACAGTAAGTAGGGTCCGGGCACGCTTACTGAACTAATTATAAGTGGTTCATTCTGATAATGGCGAGGGGTGTTGATGGTGCGTTCCAACCGGGTCATGTGCGTGCATGGATCCCGGTCTGCCTCTGAGGATGTAAGACGCCGTGACATCTGTAAATAGGTCTGTGCCAATTGGTTGTCACTTTAGGGAGTGATACACCCTACTGTGGGGCCGACACAGGATATTTATGTATTAGGGAGCCGATCGCTTGGGGTAGGGTTTTAGGGTACGCTTAGTTCTGTCTGTTTCTGTTGGTACCGTCTGTTTCTGTTGGGTGGTAACACCTGTCTGTTTCTGTGTGGTACCGTCTGTTCGGGTGGTAAAGGCCCATTACTAGTGTACACCTAATTCCACACTCTGTCTCCATAGGGATAAATCTGTTTCTTCTTCTGTCTGTTTCTGATCGGGTAGTAAAGGCCCATTATTAGCATTCTGTTTCTGTTAAAGTATTCTGTACCCGTTCCTGCTTCAATTTAGACATTAGGGTGACACCTAATTCTGCTATACTAGTATTAGTGCAGAGAAGTGTAAAACAATAGTTTATATCATTCTGTTCTTCTGTTATATCTGCTACACCTGTTATAGTTATCTCACATCCAGTTTATGTTCATATCATATTATTATTATCTGTTCATATGCTGAAAGTCACTGGACTTGCCAGACTTTTTGTCTGACCCTTGTTGTTTCGCCTCCTTTCTTCCGTTTCCCCCCCCCCCCAGGTTATCCAAGGAGGGAAATACTTTAGCTTGATCTGGATTTCTCTTTGCTTGAAGTGCTTAAAGTATGGCTTGGCTCTGTATGGCTTCCGTTCCATGGGGATTATGATTTTAAACTATGCATTTTGAAGGCTTTTGTACAAGACTGATATTTTGTACTTGAATTCTGAAATTGAAAGGATGTAACCATATAAATTTTCTGTTTCCGCTGTAATAAAGTTAATATTTTTCAAGTACTGTTCTATCTGTCTTGTAAGTTTCTGTTCTGTTTACTAAAATGCTCCACCAAAGTTAAGGCATTCCCTTTGTGAGTGACCTTAACGGAGGTGGGGTGTTACACTTGGTATCAGAGCTGAAGGTTACCAGATTTGATAAAAAGTTTTGAAAATTATTTTCAAAAAGGATTTAAAAAGGAAGTATTTTCAAAAGTAAAGCTTATTTTGAAAAAAAGAAAAACATAATCCCCAAGAGCCATATATCTTTCTTTCAGTCCTTTTTGTATTGAACCTTTCCTTTTTCGTTTCAGCATGTCTGAAGCATCTGAGATACCAGAGGGTGTTCATGTACCCGGTTGGTTTCGTCAATATCTTGAGGCTAGGACCGCCGCTGCAGGTCCAGCAAATGATCCCCCTTCTCCACCCCCTCCTCGTGCAATTGCTTTCTCAAAGATCTGTAGAGATTTTAGGGCCATGGGTGGGAAGGATTTCAAAGGAACTGAATCATTCGTAGAAGCAAGGAATTGGCTCAAAGAAACTGAGGATCTATTCGTTATCTTCGAGGTGGACGATAGGCAGAAGGTACAGTTGGCAGTATGGCTGCTCAAAGACGAAGCTTCCTACTGGTGGGAAGTCACTAACGCCGAGAGACCAATTGAGACTTGGATGGATTTCAGAACAAGGTTTGAGACAAAATTCCTCTCGCAAGCTGAACGAAGTTTACAATTGGAAAAGTTCTTGTCTCTTAAGCAAGGAAGTGTGACGGTCAAGGAATACGTCAACCAGTTCAACCAACTAGCAAGATTCGGATTGGATTTAGTCAACACTCAGCATAAAAAGGCTCTCCGCTTTGTTAAAGGATTGAATGAGCCACTGCACAGCCTAGCCATGACCTATGTACCCATGGGAGCAACTTACGAGAAATTGGTGGATATGGCACTACTGCACGAGGAAGACAAGGGCCCGAAAGAGACAAAGAAGGAAGAAACACAGAATAAGAAGGCGGGGCCCAAAAAGGAAACACAAAAGAAGGATGAGAAGTCTGAAGATAAGAAGGGGAAAAAGTGCTTTACTTGTGGGAGCTCAACTCATCTGAACAAGGATTGCAGAAAAAGGAAGGGCGCTTGCTTCAACTGTGGGGAGATGGGACACTTCACTAGGGACTGCCCGAAGAGACGAGGACAAGGAGGGCAGGCGAACACTCTTGAGGCTAGTGGCTAGGATAGAAATAGGAAAGTTTCTATAGTAGGTTTAATTTCTTTATCTGATTATGGAGTTAAGACTTTTTCTGATTCTGGTATTTTGATTTTGTAATCGATACTCTGCACTTTAATACTAGTATTATTTCTGAATTCCGCTATAGACTCAGACCCATAAGGGTTATGGATCATCTGTTTGAGATTGGGGTTTTGAGGGATATCTGTGTTAGGCGTCAAGTATGACGCATACATTCTGAGTTTTCGTGGGGTATGATTTTATCATGCTTAGCTTCCTAAGAATCATTAGGGAACCTGATCTGTACCAGTAGTCTGTAAATATCTAAATACTTTTTATAGGATTTCCAGTCTTGACATTTCCTTTGGGTGTCAATTTGATGTTGGTTTCGGTCTTTGGGGCCGATACTTAGGACCCATGTCTAATGGGAACCAAATTTTCGTTCTATCCGTACTCGCTTCCATCATTCGACTGTATCCTATCGATCGAATATTTGAACTTTAGGTAGAAACTAATGGGTGTAAACATGTGTTTGAGACATGTTATGTTTGATGGTTGCAAGTGGATGCAAGTGGTTGCTCGTGGATGCATATACACACACTAGGCACTAGATCGGCTCGAAAGCACTCTCATACTGCATATGGATGTGTGAGCATTTTTAAATTTTTATGGATGCAAAATGGTTGAATCAGCATATGGATGTTGCATATGAATGAGCAGTTGTGCACTCATATAGAAATGATATGCCTCAAGTAGGAAAATTTGCATACATATTGGACTCATGGCACTAACATGATTCGCATTAAGGAGGTCGACTGAATCAGTGGGCCGCCTGATTTTGCATTAGATACGGACATGAACACACACTGTGCATTTAAACATGAAAGCATTAGAAGTCTATAAGGACAATCGATGCCTGTGGTTGATGATTGAGTAGATGGATGATTGGATGGTAGGACACATTCTTCTTAACTTGAAGATTTCGGGGACGAAATCCTTTTAAGTGGGGGAGAATGTAACACCCCGCAAATTCTATAACTGTGAAATTAACAAATTAAAGTATAATTAATTTCAAATCAAAGAACTAAGGGAAACGGGATACGCCATTGCGTTCGTCTCGGAAAAATACGCGAAATAGAGTCCGAGTTTTCGAAAAACGGAGTCCGTATGAAGAAGATATGGCCTTCGGAAGTTTCTGAATTAAATTTAAATTTCAAACAGAATAAAACAGTTTAAAAAATTAAAAGTGGGGCCCAATGGGCCAGGGCGGAAGAACACCCGCCTCACGCACCCAGGTCGACTGGGCTGTCGACCTGGTCTAACCAGGTCGACAGGGCTGTCGACCTGGTCCAGACCAGGTCGAACCCAGTCTAACCCGGCTGGCCTATTCTCTGTTGGTCGATTTTCTGTAGTCTGCTTTGTCATTAGGGCTAGGTGGCAAGCTCTAATTGGTCTCTCCTTAGGATGAATGGCTACGATCAATCCAAGCAACATCAATGGTTCTAATCAGTTCATTACCCCTATAAAAAGGACCCTAGACTCTACCTAGGTTTCTTGTACAATTCTCTAGCCTCCATTGCTCTCTTCTTCTAATAAAAAAATAAAAATGGCGTCTCTGCTCTGCTGGAATTAAAACTAGAAGATAATCAACATCAGCCTAAGCAACTCAATTCAAACTAGAGATTAAAATTTCTGCAAAGATTCGACAACAAGTTCTTTCTTTAATCCAATCAAGGCAAGTACAGTTATTCTCCGCTATAAACGTTAATTATAATTTTGATATGCATTTAAATCTGAGTTTGAGGTTGTATTCTCTTCTGTTAGTTCTGTTTTCTGTGACTGTTCTATATTCCTTTCTTCTTTTCTGTTTCTATAGCCAGGCTACCACGAGCCTGTGCCTAATCTCATAAGAGATGAACGTATGAACGCAAGTTTTGGGATGAATGATGAGAAATTTGACAAAACCAAATTGAATGTATGACTTTAGGTCTGAGGCATAAAATATATTGGACATATGACTTGGGATTGGATGGATAAATTTGACTATGAACATATAATTTATGCATGTTGTATGCATAGTTATGTTGTAATTTAGACCTGTAATTAATTAGAAAAAAATAGCATATGTTATAAACTAGTTTTAGACCTATGCATATTTTGTGATAAAAGAAGAAGAGGAACCACTGTAAAGATTGCATATGATTTGAGACTTGGGACAAAATGCATATAAAAAGGCAAGATCTGATTTTTAGAAGATATGGTTTAAAGATTTATATTATTGGGGATAGTTTGCATAATAATTCATGACATGAAAAGAAGGAAGATATGGAAACTTAAGATTTACATTAATTAGGATATCTAGTATTGTAATTACACCTAAATAGGGATTTTTGGATATATGGCATGCATTGGAATTAATGGTTATATTTGGTATAATTTATATGTGAATCTGCTGTAAAATGCTAGTTTAACAAAAATTGGAACATATGTTATAGGGTAAATTATGTCCATATTCTGCGCTATGTAAATGTATGCAAACATGGAAGTATATGATCATATTGTGAATCATGACATTATTTAGGCATATGAACTTAGGCCTAATTTATGTTTAGGCAAGACATGTAAATAGAACCTTTAGAAATATTAAATTTGCTAAATCTGCTAATTTGCCAAGTTGCCTAAACTGCTAGTTTTGTTATATTGCCTAGACTGCTAATTGGATTGAAATGCCTAATCTGTTAAATTTGTCGGTTGAAATGCCTAACCTGTTATATGCCAAAATCTGCTAAGTTGCTAAATCTGTTAAATCCGTTAAGTCATATAAAATCTGTTATCTGCTATGTTGATATAATCATCCTGTTATTGATATAATCTGAATTGGCATATTTATTGGGCGTGCGCATAAATGGTAAATTATTAATTAAATTGGCCGCAAAGATAAACATGGCTTGTAACACCCCACCTCCGCCAGGGTCACTCGCAAAGGAATGCACTAGCTTTGGAGGGGCATTATTGGTAAACATGCATAATGATATAGCAAGGCAGGACATGACATATATATGTATATGTAAATAAACAGAGTAAGCAAATAAAACAGCGGAAGATTTATAAACCATTTCAAAACTCAAGTCTGGTACATCAAAATGTCACTTTTCCCAAAATTACAAGTCTAGATAAATACATCATCTGATAAACTGAAAATACATAAGTACTATCCCCAAATAAGAGTGATTAAACCATAGCGGCTCAAGTCCAAAGCATACTTGAGCTATCCAAGGAAGCAGCTAAAATCCAAGCTAGGCTCTAGTATTCCCTCCCTGAGAACCTGGGGGGGGAAACGGAAGAAAAGAGGCGAAAGAAAACAGGTCAGTCAAAAAGACTGAGTAAGCCCTGCTACGATCAGTCTATAAACTAATAAAGTTAACATCATGATGGAAACTGAGATGATCATAGATAACAACATACTGGCATGATAAATTAACTACAAGATAGATAGAGGTGTCATCGCATAAACAGAGTTAAGTTTTTGCACCACGGTGTACTAGCAAACCAACATAACAGGTATTGATCCCTTAGCCCAAACTTTGGCCCAATAACATGAAGTGACCTTAGTATAAGGTCCAGCCCCACGGTCTAGTCGATCGGCTCCCTATAAACCTAACACGTCAAGTGTTGGTGTCCATATGGCCCACATATGGTTGTAGTTAGTCTGTGCTGGGTCCACCTTTGGGTGTATCAAGCCCTCGGGTGTCAACCCCGGACACTTAAGCAATAATGCACAGCCCTAAACTACTGGTACCCGTGCCTCGAGTTTGTCCAACATCGGACTACGTGCACGTCCGTAGCCCGCCGGACCCGCACCGCTGTACCACTCGGCCATCGCCCTTTGGTCGCTTACATCCTTCAGTAATCGTGCCCCGCCCTAGCCTAGTCTCTAGGGTTGTGAATGATACCAAACTGGGATTACTGTTAGAACAGACCACGTTGCTAGGGTTTTCTAAGAAGGTTAAGTGTGATTTAACCTTTCACTAATCCTGGATTAAACTGGTTAAGTGAGGCTTAACCCCATTCTAATCCCTTGAACTCCCAAATGGATTAAACTAGTTAAGTGTAACCAACGGTTCACAACTTAACCGCATTCTAATCCCTCGAATCCCCAAATTGGTTAAGTATTAGTGGACCCTGACTTAACCCTAATCATGAGGCATTAATTAATTTAATGCACCTTAACCTCTCACATTAGACCTTGTTGTGGTTACTAGTTAGGCCGGGCGGGTCCGGGTAGCTTTACACCACAACTTGGTCTAACCTCGGGTCTTGGCACCCCATGACCAACTTCTCACATTGGGTCCTATTGTTTGTAGCCACTAGTTAAGCCGGTCGGTTCCGGGTAGAATTACGCTACAAACTCAACCCAACCTCGAGTTGGCCACACTTATGTTTTCTAAGTGTCATGTCCACTTTATTTCAAAACATAATTACAAGTCAACAATTACTTGGGTAGACCTAACTTAATAGGTAAATTCCCAAGGGGTAGACCTAACTTAATAGGTAAATTCCCAATCTTGTATTTTCATGTATTTTAAGTTTACCCAAAACCCCCAACGTCATTCTATCGCTTACATATTCGTAATAACGCATAAAGGATAGGGAGAGGGAACTTGGCACAACATACATGATAAACTTGCACAACAATCATGCATAACATGTTAGACTTGCACCACTTAGCATAGTGAACTTGCATATTACCATAAACATGCATAACATGTAAAATATGCACAACTTGTCATTTTTAAACTTGCATAAGCATGTATAACTAAATAATCTTGCAAATCGTGGCTTAGTAAGCTTGCATAAACATGCATGACTCAATTAACTTGTAAATCATGACTTAGCAAACATGCATAAACATGCATAACTCAATTACCTTGTAAATCATGACTTAGCAAACATGCATAAACATGCATAACTCAATTATCTTGTAAATCATGGCTTAGCAAACATGCATAAACATGCATAACTCATTTAGCTTGTAAATCATGGCTTAGCAAACATGCATAAACATGCATAACTCATTTAACTTGCAAATCAAGGCTTAGCAAACTTGCATAAACATGCATACTCAAATAAACTTGCAAATCATAGCTTAGCAAACTCGCATAAACATGCATACTCAAATAAACTTGCAAATCATGTCATAGTAAATCCGCATATGCATGCATAACTTGTGAAACATGTAAAACATGGCATAGTGAGTTCGCATAAGCAAGCATAATCAAATAAACTCACATAAATCTCAATTTTCACCACATATTAACTTTAGAGTTTACAAAGTGAAGGTAAGAGGGCTTACAATGCTTATGCGGGCTCAAATGACTATAGCAAATGTAAAGAACCCCTTATGCAACTAATTACAACCCCCAAATGCAAGCAAACTTGATCAAAACTCCTCTTTTATGGTGCCAATTGAAAAACAAGCCTTTAATGCAAGCTAAGGAGGATCATACAAGCCTAAATATGCTTGTATGCATGGAAAATCACTTAGGAATTAAATTAGGATTTGTATGAAGAGGGTGGAGGCCATGAGAGGATGGATTTTGGCATAGTTTAGTTACTAGGATGAATAATGAATGATTTAGGGTAGGTTAGGGTCTTATTTATAGATTAGGTTAGTGATTTGAACCATAGGATTAACCCTAGATTCAATTAGGGCCATCAGATCCCGGAACTCTCTAGAAACAAGCCACAAGACCCAACCCCAATCAGAAATGGTGCACCAGGCTAAGCAGCCCGGGCACCCCCTGTCGACAGGGCTGTCGACAGGGCAGTCGACATGCCCAGGACCCTGTCGACAGGCCTGTCGACATGCGGGTCCTGGCGGGATTTTTCCCGCCTTGGCCCAGCTGGCCCAAACCCTTGTTTTTAATTTTAAATTTAAATCTGTTTTTACTTAGAAATTTTCTGCAAACTTCAACGGGCCTTAACTGGGTCATACGGACTCCGATTTTCGAAAACTCGGACTCTATTTCGCGTATTTTTCCGAGACGAACGCAATGGCATAGCCCGTTTCCCTTGATTCCCATTTTATAATTTAATTCTGCCTCAATTTATGTTATAACAGATTATAAAAAAAATACGGGTTGTTACATTCTCCCCTCCTTAAAGGATTTCGTCCCCGAAATCTTCAAGTTAGGAAGAACGTATCCTACCATCCAATCATCCATCTACTCAAAGCATCATCCACGAGCAATCATTGTCCTTACAAGATTCTAAATGCTGGATGAACATATGCAAAAGTGTGTGTATATGTACTTACCTAATGCAAAAATCGGGCGGTTACTGATACAGTAAACCTCCTTAATGCATATGTATGTAAATCAGGCGGTTACTGATACAGTAAACCTCCTTAATGCACATGTATGTCAATGAAATGAATCCATATGTATGCAAATTCCTAACATAATGTATAATATCTACATGCGTGCTCAATCATACATCCATATGCAACATCCATGTGATAGCATACGAATTTCATCCAAGAATAAACATAAACACTCATGCACATGCAATATGAGGAGTGTGTGAGCCGATCTAGTGCCTAATCGTGTATAATGCATCCACGAGCAACCACTTGCAAACACTTGCAACCACTTGCAACCATCAAGCATAACATGTTTCAAACACATGTTTCATCCAAAGGGTTTCTACCTAAGGTTCTCATGACAAGATCGACACGATAAACTAGATAAACTAGATAAACTCCTTTAAGAAATCCATTCAACTTTGACATTCAGTACTAACCGATGAGTCTTAACCCCCTTATGGAGTTTACAACAGAAATAAGATCAAGAATGGAACCGAGAGGATATATCAAGGATCAAAGATGCACTCTTAAAAAGAGATATGATGCGCGTATCTAGTCTTCACTCTTCTTAGTTACGTTTCCTTGAGCTTAACTCTACTGTGCTTTGACTATCTTTCACTTCATGATTCCTTGGCTTCCTAACTCCTATTTCCCAAATTCGAGTTGGAAGTCATTTCATTATTGCCTCTCGTCTTTCTTTTCCACTTATTCTTCCTTCTGTATACCTGGCTTAAACATACTATAACCTCATGATCTCAAGCCAGCTCTCCAAAATTCACCAGTGAATCCTGGATCTCGTCTACTTACTATAAAGTATTCCATGCAACAGAACTTTTCTTGAAAATACCAATCCACGTTGCCAATTGCCCTTATAAACGTGATTTTCTATAACTCATGCTTAATCGAAATGAACCATCCGCCTATGAGTGATAGACCATACCTAGATTCAATTGCCTACCCATGGCTTCCTGTAGGTTATTACAAAACTGGCCAACTTCTTGAGGGTAAACCGTTGTTAACCATGATGCAGTCCTTCTCGCTCTTCACTGGACTGAAATGAGCACTCTCCGTGAGTCTACCCACATACCCGTATTCCCTTTCTAGTCTATCCACATAATCTATCGAGATGTTTTCACACTTCCCTTGCGAAGCTTCCAATGGAGGTAATGACCCACTGGGCTTCTATGACTTGGCCTTAACCTGGTGGCACACCATGCATCCTGAGACCAACTCGGCCACCTTCTCGAGTGATGCGCATCTTCAAGGACCTTCTTTACCAAATCTTTCACTCGAGGAACACATAATCTCTCATCGTGCCTTAGTCATCCCTTGTCATCTATAATATATCTAGTGAGGTGACTTAACATCTCGCCTCGAACCGACTGGTCCATGTTCTTGACCAACTGCGGATCTTCTTCCTGCGAAACCCCCTTCTTGATCCAGAAGAGTAAGTCTAAGCTCCGGGAATGCTAACTAACTAGCCAAACTGAGGAGGCTTCTTACTTCAATTGCCCTCCTCAGAGTTTTCCGGTTTTAAACCGCAACCACTTTAGCGGAATCCACCGCTAGGCCTTACTTCGGAACTATGTGCCCAAGAAATCCAACTTCTTTCCTCCAAAGTGACATTTGGAGAACTTGACCTTCAACTGGTGGCTCTAAGCGTATCCATCTCCTTCTCGAGATGTCTAGCATGCTCTTCCTCGTTGTTTTTGAGGAGATAAAAATATCGTCTATGACGACCATGACAAACTTGTTCAAGGACTTCCTAAACACCCTACCCATCAAGTTCACGTAATATGTGGGTGCGTTAGTCAAGCCAAATAGCATGACTAGCCATTCTAAAACCCATCCAGAGTCCTAAACGCAGTCTTGTCAATTCCATTCTCAGCCATCCTAAGCTGATGGAATCCGGTAGCTAGATCAAAAGAAAACGGATGCTCCTACAAGCTGATCAAACAAATCATTGATCCTTGGTAACGGTTATCTCACGATAATCAACATATAAGCGACACAAACCGTCCACATCAGTAACGAATACTACTGGAGCACCCTACTCGAAAATGCTTCATCTCAGGAAGTTCTTTTCAAGCAACTCCTTGACTTGCTTTCTTAACTCTCATCTCGTGAGGTCACGTGCCTAGCCGGCCACGAAGCTGGCTTGGTATTACCAACCAGAAAATACGGAAATCTATCCCACGTCTAGGGATAACCCCTTTTTCCCCAGATATCAGGATATTCTCGGACCACCCTCACAGATTGCCAACTATCGATAGACGAGTTGAGGGATTCAAGATAACATAACATGACGGGACCCATAGGGTTGCTAGAAATTTCTAGGGTATTACCGAGGCGAGTCATGAGCCCCACACCCTATATACAAAAACCCAGAATGGCCCAGAACAGGACGACCATTCCATGCCAAAACCAACCCATATCCCCTGGAATCGAGAATATAAACATCCCACGAGAATTCTATACTCAAGATAGAAATTTTCAAATCCACTCAGACCATAGACAAGCGGGCAGAACCCCCAATTGGATTTGAAACACACACGGGATCATCAACTAGACTAGTACTTAGGTGCAAACTTTCAACTGGATCAGATGAAATAAAACTATGCGATGTGCCAGAATCAAACAAAGTTCGAACAGAGAAAATCAGAAAATGTAAACAAGATTTTCAACAGAAACACTACCTCTATCATAAGCTGGAAGAACGGTGTTGAGGGGATGAATTCGCCCTCCAGATAGTCCTGCATACTGAGTCTGACCTTGCCCTTGTTTCCTCGGGCAATCCTTGCTGAAATGTCCAAACTCACCACAATCAAAGCATTCGCCCCGCTTTCTCTTTTCCTTCTTCCTACATTCCCTGGCTATATGTCCAACCTTACCACAGAAGTTACATTTCCTATTCCCTCTTTGCTTGTTCTTGCGGTTGTGGTTATTCTTGCCCCGTTTTCCGGAATTTACTCTCTTGCCTTGAGACTCATTCGCCTTGACCTCTTTCTTGTCATTGTTATCTTCTTCTTGAAGTAGGGCCATATTCACCAAATTCTCGAAAGTCGCCCCCAAGGGTATATGAGACAGGGCCAAATCACGTAATGGCTCGTTTAATCCTAGAGCAAAGTGCAGGGCCTTCTTCTGAGCTGTATTAACCAAATCTAAATCGTCATGAGCCAGTTGATTAAACTTATCTATGTATTCCCTAATAGTCATGTCCCCTTGCTTTAGTGATAAGAACCTTAGTCCAAACCTTCCTCTAAAGTCATCTATATCAAAGGTGGCTAAAAGATCTTCGGTCTCTTTCAACCAATTCCTTGCCTCTACAAAAGTCTCGGTTCCAAAGAAATTCTTGCAACCCATCGCCTTAAAATCTTGGCAAATCTCTGCGAAGTCAGTTTGAGGATGCTGAGGGGAAGGAGGAAGAGGAACATCAGCTATGGGAGGAGGAGGAGGAGGAACAGCGGCCTCGACTGGGGAGACAACACTAGGGACACCCGGGACCGGTGCCGTGACTCCCAAGTACCGACGAAACCAATCGGGTATCGTTACTCCTTCGGGCAAGATGAGATTATCAGACATGCTGGAAACGAAAAGAAAAGAGTTCAAACGAGGAGTCAAAGGATAGTGCTAATGGCTTTTGGGGAATAGCCTTTAAAAACAACTAGACTTTTCTTTGGAAAATACTTTATACTTGGTTTTGAAAATAGTTTTTCAAAGAGTTTTAAAACCTTTTTATCCCTTCTCGTAAACCATATGCTCTGATACCAAATGTAACACCCCACCTCCGCCAGGGTCACTCGCAAAGGAATGCACTAGCTTTGGAGGGGCATTATTGGTAAACATGCATAATGATATAGCAAGGCAGGACATGACATATATATGTATATGTAAATAAACAGAGTAAGCAAATAAAACAGCGGAAGATTTATAAACCATTTCAAAACTCAAGTCTGGTACATCAAAATGTCACTTTTCCCAAAATTACAAGTCTAGATAAATACATCATCTGATAAACTGAAAATACATAAGTACTATCCCCAAATAAGAGTGATTAAACCATAGCGGCTCAAGTCCAAAGCATACTTGAGCTATCCAAGGAAGCAGCTAAAATCCAAGCTAGGCTCTAGTATTCCCTCCCTGAGAACCTGGGGGGGGAAACGGAAGAAAAGAGGCGAAAGAAAACAGGTCAGTCAAAAAGACTGAGTAAGCCCTGCTACGATCAGTCTATAAACTAATAAAGTTAACATCATGATGGAAACTGAGATGATCATAGATAACAACATACTGGCATGATAAATTAACTACAAGATAGATAGAGGTGTCATCGCATAAACAGAGTTAAGTTTTTGCACCACGGTGTACTAGCAAACCAACATAACAGGTATTGATCCCTTAGCCCAAACTTTGGCCCAATAACATGAAGTGACCTTAGTATAAGGTCCAGCCCCACGGTCTAGTCGATCGGCTCCCTATAAACCTAACACGTCAAGTGTTGGTGTCCATATGGCCCACATATGGTTGTAGTTAGTCTGTGCTGGGTCCACCTTTGGGTGTATCAAGCCCTCGGGTGTCAACCCCGGACACTTAAGCAATAATGCACAGCCCTAAACTACTGGTACCCGTGCCTCGAGTTTGTCCAACATCGGACTACGTGCACGTCCGTAGCCCGCCGGACCCGCACCGCTGTACCACTCGGCCATCGCCCTTTGGTCGCTTACATCCTTCAGTAATCGTGCCCCGCCCTAGCCTAGTCTCTAGGGTTGTGAATGATACCAAACTGGGATTACTGTTAGAACAGACCACGTTGCTAGGGTTTTCTAAGAAGGTTAAGTGTGATTTAACCTTTCACTAATCCTGGATTAAACTGGTTAAGTGAGGCTTAACCCCATTCTAATCCCTTGAACTCCCAAATGGATTAAACTAGTTAAGTGTAACCAACGGTTCACAACTTAACCGCATTCTAATCCCTCGAATCCCCAAATTGGTTAAGTATTAGTGGACCCTGACTTAACCCTAATCATGAGGCATTAATTAATTTAATGCACCTTAACCTCTCACATTAGACCTTGTTGTGGTTACTAGTTAGGCCGGGCGGGTCCGGGTAGCTTTACACCACAACTTGGTCTAACCTCGGGTCTTGGCACCCCATGACCAACTTCTCACATTGGGTCCTATTGTTTGTAGCCACTAGTTAAGCCGGTCGGTTCCGGGTAGAATTACGCTACAAACTCAACCCAACCTCGAGTTGGCCACACTTATGTTTTCTAAGTGTCATGTCCACTTTATTTCAAAACATAATTACAAGTCAACAATTACTTGGGTAGACCTAACTTAATAGGTAAATTCCCAAGGGGTAGACCTAACTTAATAGGTAAATTCCCAATCTTGTATTTTCATGTATTTTAAGTTTACCCAAAACCCCCAACGTCATTCTATCGCTTACATATTCGTAATAACGCATAAAGGATAGGGAGAGGGAACTTGGCACAACATACATGATAAACTTGCACAACAATCATGCATAACATGTTAGACTTGCACCACTTAGCATAGTGAACTTGCATATTACCATAAACATGCATAACATGTAAAATATGCACAACTTGTCATTTTTAAACTTGCATAAGCATGTATAACTAAATAATCTTGCAAATCGTGGCTTAGTAAGCTTGCATAAACATGCATGACTCAATTAACTTGTAAATCATGACTTAGCAAACATGCATAAACATGCATAACTCAATTACCTTGTAAATCATGACTTAGCAAACATGCATAAACATGCATAACTCAATTATCTTGTAAATCATGGCTTAGCAAACATGCATAAACATGCATAACTCATTTAGCTTGTAAATCATGGCTTAGCAAACATGCATAAACATGCATAACTCATTTAACTTGCAAATCAAGGCTTAGCAAACTTGCATAAACATGCATACTCAAATAAACTTGCAAATCATAGCTTAGCAAACTCGCATAAACATGCATACTCAAATAAACTTGCAAATCATGTCATAGTAAATCCGCATATGCATGCATAACTTGTGAAACATGTAAAACATGGCATAGTGAGTTCGCATAAGCAAGCATAATCAAATAAACTCACATAAATCTCAATTTTCACCACATATTAACTTTAGAGTTTACAAAGTGAAGGTAAGAGGGCTTACAATGCTTATGCGGGCTCAAATGACTATAGCAAATGTAAAGAACCCCTTATGCAACTAATTACAACCCCCAAATGCAAGCAAACTTGATCAAAACTCCTCTTTTATGGTGCCAATTGAAAAACAAGCCTTTAATGCAAGCTAAGGAGGATCATACAAGCCTAAATATGCTTGTATGCATGGAAAATCACTTAGGAATTAAATTAGGATTTGTATGAAGAGGGTGGAGGCCATGAGAGGATGGATTTTGGCATAGTTTAGTTACTAGGATGAATAATGAATGATTTAGGGTAGGTTAGGGTCTTATTTATAGATTAGGTTAGTGATTTGAACCATAGGATTAACCCTAGATTCAATTAGGGCCATCAGATCCCGGAACTCTCTAGAAACAAGCCACAAGACCCAACCCCAATCAGAAATGGTGCACCAGGCTAAGCAGCCCGGGCACCCCCTGTCGACAGGGCTGTCGACAGGGCAGTCGACATGCCCAGGACCCTGTCGACAGGCCTGTCGACATGCGGGTCCTGGCGGGATTTTTCCCGCCTTGGCCCAGCTGGCCCAAACCCTTGTTTTTAATTTTAAATTTAAATCTGTTTTTACTTAGAAATTTTCTGCAAACTTCAACGGGCCTTAACTGGGTCATACGGACTCCGATTTTCGAAAACTCGGACTCTATTTCGCGTATTTTTCCGAGACGAACGCAATGGCATAGCCCGTTTCCCTTGATTCCCATTTTATAATTTAATTCTGCCTCAATTTATGTTATAACAGATTATTAAAAAAATACGGGTTGTTACATGGCTAACTCGAGGTTAGAATGAGTTTGCGGCGTAAATCTGCCCGGAACCGCCCGGCACATCCAGTGGCCGCAAACAATAGGTTCTAATGTGAGAAGTTAGTCATAACATGCGTAAGACACGAGGTTAGGTCTGGCTTGTGGCAGAAGTCTGCCCGGAACCGCCCGGCATATCCAGCGGCTACAAGCTACCGACCTAATGTGAGAGGTCTGTGCATTAATAATTAATTAATGCAAAATCTAAGATAAGAATGACGTCTAAAACGTATTGGGGAAAATAGGGTTAAACCAAAGGGATTAATAGATGTAGTAAAACCCGTCCATGAATCTGTAGGCCCAATACAAAGTTAGACAAATCTGAAAAATCTGTACATCTGACCTGTTAATCTGGAAACTTGTTAACTTAATTTGTGAATTAGTAAACCTGAATTCTGTATGTCTGAACTTGTAAACAAGTTAATCTGAAATCTGTTAGTCTGGGGACACAAGGTTAGGAGGGGAATTACTTGTGTCATCTGTTGTTTGGGACCCATATTAGTCAGTAACCCTTTCTGGTATCAAAACTCTGACCCAACAGTAAGTAGGGTCCGGGCACGCTTACTGAACTAATTATAAGTGGTTCATTCTGATAATGGCGAGGGGTGTTGATGGTGCGTTCCAACCGGGTCATGTGCGTGCATGGATCCCGGTCTGCCTCTGAGGATGTAAGACGCCGTGACATCTGTAAATAGGTCTGTGCCAATTGGTTGTCACTTTAGGGAGTGATACACCCTACTGTGGGGCCGACACAGGATATTTATGTATTAGGGAGCCGATCGCTTGGGGTAGGGTTTTAGGGTACGCTTAGTTCTGTCTGTTTCTGTTGGTACCGTCTGTTTCTGTTGGGTGGTAACACCTGTCTGTTTCTGTGTGGTACCGTCTGTTCGGGTGGTAAAGGCCCATTACTAGTGTACACCTAATTCCACACTCTATCTCCATAGGGATAAATCTGTTTCTTCTTCTGTCTGTTTCTGATCGGGTAGTAAAGGCCCATTATTAGCATTCTGTTTCTGTTAAAGTATTCTGTACCCGTTCCTGCTTCAATTTAGACATTAGGGTGACACCTAATTCTGCTATACTAGTATTAGTGCAGAGAAGTGTAAAACAATAGTTTATATCATTCTGTTCTTCTGTTATATCTGCTACACCTGTTATAGTTATTTCACATCCAGTTTTATGTTCATATCATATTATTATTATCTGTTCATATGCTGAAAGTCACTGGACTTGCCAGACTTTTTGTCTGACCCTTGTTGTTTCGCCTCCTTTCTTCCGTTTCCCCCCCCCCAGGTTATCCAAGGAGGGAAATACTTTAGCTTGACCCGGATTTCTCTTTGCTTGAAGTGCTTAAAGTATGGCTTGGCTCTGTATGGCTTCCGTTCCATGGGGATTATGATTTTAAACTATGCATTTTGAAGGCTTTTGTACAAGACTGATATTTTGTACTTGAATTCTGAAATTGAAAGGATGTAACCATATAAATTTTCTGTTTCCGCTGTAATAAAGTTAAAAATTTTCAAGTACTGTTCTATCTGTCTTGTAAGTTTCTGTTCTGTTTACTAAAATGCTCCACCAAAGTTAAGGCATTCCCTTTGTGAGTGACCTTAACGGAGGTGGGGTGTTACAACCAATTTCTAATCTAGTGGTAGAATCATAAAGGCATTTTCTTATGTGTGAAACACGGAAGACATTGTGGATTTTTTCAAATCTATCCGAGAGTTCTGCACCATAAGCTTGTTTCCCTGCTCTATCTAAGATTTTAAATGGTCCAAAAAACCTAAGAACTAATTTGCCCATCTTACCAAACCTAATTACATTTCTGAGAGGGGAGACTTTATAATTAACTTGTCTCTAACTTCAAATTCAAGCTCATTCCTCCTTTGGTCCGCATAAGATTTTTTATGGTCTTGTGCTACCTTCATTCTTTGTCTGCTTAGTTCTATTTTTATGGTATCACACTGACTAATTATGGTGCGAGTAATATTTTATTAGTGGGAAACCACCATCAACTAGTGATTTACATGGCCCTCATAGAGTACTTCATTAGGTGACATACTAATTGTCACTTGATAGTTGTTTTTAATGAGAACCCAACCAAAAGTAGATGTTGATCCCAATTCTCCCAAAAATTCATAACATGAAACTCTCAACTGATCTTCTAAAATCCAACTCGCTTGCTCTATTTGTCCTTCAAACTATGGGTGATAGGCAGTGCTCATGTTTAGTGATGTTCCCAGTGCTGCTTATAGGCTCCTCCAAAACTCACTTGGGAGCAAAGCATCTCTGTCGCTCGCTATGGTTTTTGGAATCCAATGCAATTGAGATATCTCCTTGTTATGGATAGGCTCACAATGTCCTTAATGCTTCTTATAGGTTCTTCCAAAACTAACTTGTGAACAAAGAATCTATGTCATTCATTGCATGTTTGAACACCATTTTCAACATATTATGACACGCACCGAAATCCCCACCTGGCTTAGACCGAACTGGAACACGGATTATGTGAGAACATGACGCATTGGATCGCAGAACAACAAAACTTTTCATTGCTGTTACAAGAATTTACATCAGAGTACAAGAATATCAGAGTGTTAATAAATAATACACAACGGAAATACAAATTTAGAGAATAAAAATTACATAGCAGCGGAAATAGAAATGTATAAATACAATGCACAGTGGAAATACATCAACTAACACTATAGAAAGAAATACACGGATACAAAGCTTTCCGAATATAGCTCCAGGTGTAAACCAGGATCCTGTTAAATAGAAATCTGCAAAACCAAAACAACTAGTTGCCCGTGCGGAAAATATGGGCACACATAGTTTAGGTGAAACAATAAACTACAGGTCAGTCATGGGACTGGTGTGAGAACTTAAAACAATTATTAAGCTTTTTTACTTTAAAATAGGGTAAACCACGGGACCACGCCGTATATCCCAGAACGAGTTCACTCCCATGAATACTTTGAAATAAAACAATTTATAAACAATGCAATTCTTTTCGAAAAATGTGGCTATTATAAGACTCAGGTCCCAACACACAATGCAACGCAAGCTGGAGGATAGTGTTTTACCTTATAATAGCCAAACATGCTTGATACACTTTAAAACAAATACTTTAGATATTACTATAACTGCATAGCACAGAAAACAACTGCGAATAAAAATGTGTCAATTATAGACGACATAGTACCCCATTCTACTATATCGCCGATAATATACAACTAAAACCGTCCGATGTCGTATTGGAAATTGGATTCCATCTATGAGTCGAGGCAAGGGATCTTCCGTACCGGTTTCGGATCATCTTTAGCAAGATATCCAGGATCACACTTATGGGCAACCTTTGGTTAGCAGCAGGGCCGGTCCACACCTAACGTTTGTGAATTGGTTATTTCTGAGCAATACGTTTCCCGGTCCTGTAGGACCTACAACCTGGTCAGTATGTCGACCATTTGAGCCTTTTAGTCGGCTCTATATCCGAGGTGCCTCGCAATCCATCATCTATATAAGTAAAAATGTTTGGGCTTCATACCATGACACCGCTCTCAGCTAGAAAGAAATGCATGCACTCCTTGCCGTCCTCATTCTGTTTTTGACTCATACCGGGGTGTGATGCTTGCGAATTAACGCTATATACAAAGCTATGCTACTTAAATCCGTGCTTTGATCATCATCCACAAGGCCCTGCTGTTCAACAAAAAGCCTTGATCATTGCATCTTACCATGCCACATTGTATATCCATACCATACCATTGATTTCCACCAATATATAACCTCTAAGCTCGTACGTCTCAGAGAAGGGTGTTAAGCAAGAGAATAAATTCTCCGCCACCAAATAAATATATATTTAGCAGAGATCAACGAATGTAGCGAAGTACAATGTCAGACATACAATCCATTCACAAGTCCTCTTGGGTCTGAACGAAACTAGAGGCACCTTATTCCTTGTCTTGGACAATCACCACTTATTACCTTGTCTTGGGTGGTCTATCCAATCAAGACATCAGTAATCATCCATTCGATGTGAAGATCTATGGTCTTCAACCACCGTCTTCATCGCCTACTTTTAATCGTCGTAACAGTTATTCAGGATGGGTTAAACCCAGTTTTTCCGAGTAATTGGCGCGTCTTTATAATCATGTGATAAGTACACAAAGATAGCACACATCTCATTCCAATCTAGAATATTCTTTTATACATATAAATCATTTCAAAAGATTTCATAATATCTTTTCACAACTTATACCAAATTAAGGTTTATTAACTAGTCGGGATTAAGGAGCCTTACTGAAGTAATTATTCATTTTATTATCCCAATCCCAACCTATTCATCCCATGGAGCAAAACGGGTGGTACTCTATATTTAACACCCATCGTGTTATTGGTAAATTTAATTACCATTTAACGTTCAAAACTAATTAAAGATTTAACTGTCGCATGAAGTAAAACCGGTGGTACTCCATTTCGAATTATTTTCGAATTTGGTAAATTTAATCACCTCTTTTTACATTTCAATCTAATTAAAGATTCATTAAAACTCCAACTTAGTTTTAGTCTCAAAATACATTACTTAATGGCCATTCAACCTATCGAAACTAATCTTGTCTTTACTTGGGGTAAAGAGCAAATGTCATGTAAAAAACACCATTCACAATAAACCTAAAATCATCTTCCATTTAATATGGAATCTTCACGAAAATATTAACAATTTATAATTGATATAAATTTCCATATCTGACCAATACTATAAGTGGAATAGCGGCGAAGCCTTTTAAATTCCATAAATAGTAAACGCCTTCCTTCACAAAAACTGTAGTGTCCCGAAATTCCGGTACAATTTGAGCTGACCAAATAACACAAGTCCAACCCAAATTACACTGAAAACCAGAAAACTAATAGAAAGAAAATAGAGGGTGAGGATAGATAAGCTAGAAACTTAGAATAGAAGAAGAAGAAGAAGAACATACAACATCAGAGTAACACGAATCTCACAGCGGAACAACAATGTATAACAGATACATAACTTTGAAATAAAATCAGTATATGTATATAGTAACATTATCAAAGTACAACACTTACAACATAGCGTAAATAACAATAGCTATATAATCCTGAAGCCTCTTGCTCCAGTTCTTCAAGTATCTGTAAAATCCTGACTACTTGACTGCCCGTACAAATTGGGCACCCAAGAGTTTAGGGAAAACAAAACAAAATAAACTCTGGGTCAGTCATGAGACTGGTGTGAGTAAACAATTTAAAACAGTTTGGGAAAACAACGATATCTCATAAGACCGCGCCATATAACGGAACGGGTTTTTCCCTTATGAGATCCAAAATAATCTTTATATCAAAAGTCTTTTGATATTATAGTAGTATCTATCAACCACAATATAATAATCATCTAGCAGAAACGCTTTCATCTCACGTTCTACATAATAGTATACAAACAAAACCGCGAGCACTTATTGGAAAATGGATTACCAACTATGACAAGGTATGGAACCACCTTCCGATAGTGTATCTCTAGAGGAGAATACACCAAGTTCAACAAGAACATCTTATAACTCAGCTACACATGACCGACCACTCATTTCGCTTGAGTGTATCGAATGTATATCACCAACGGTTGGGATCAGCAACCATTTCCCGATAAGGGACAACATCGATAGATTAAAGAAGGAAATAAATATTCTCTAGATAGGTGATTATACACCCTAATGGGAGCTACCCACATAGCCATGCTGCCTGCCGATTTTTGTCATTTCCCAGTTGTGAGGCTAGAGGCCATAACTTACCTTTTTACATATCATATCTTCATTTACTTTGAATGCCAACCCGACCTACCCATCAAATCATTATCGATTTCCTTAAAGGTATCACGAGTATAAAGCTAAGAGAAACGAATTCCTTCGCCATCAAACATAATACGTTTGAAGAGATCAATATATATATGATCTGTTAAGCATACTCTATCAGACATTCATCCATACAAGTTGTCCTGGGACTGGACAAACCGAAGGCACTCTTCTGTGAATCCATCTTAGGCAATTTCTACCTAGGATTAACAAAACAACCCTTGCACTTTACTCCATCTTTAATAATCTTCAGCATATTTGGTTTGCAATGCTTATGTCAATACGAAGTGGTTCGTCGGATAATAATCCAACCGGTCTGTAACACCCGTAATTCTGTAACATTAAGTTTCACAAATTAAAGTATAAACAGCTTTTTAGAAGAAGAATTAAGGGAAATGGGTTACGCCATTGCAATCGTCTCGAAATTCTGCTTGAGATAGAGTCCGAGCTTGCATAAATCGGACTCCGTATGAACGAGTTATGACGTTCAGAAATTTCAGCAAAAATTCAGAACCAGCTCAGAAATTCAAAAATCGCAGAACTGGGCTGGGCGGGAAAATTCCCGCCCAGGCAGGTCGACCTAGAGGTCGACCCACCTCAAGGGAGGTCGACCGGGAGGTCGACCTACCCCTAGGGCAGTCGACCTGGAGGTCGACCATACCCCCAAGATCTAGGCAGAATTCACATTTTTGAACCTAGACGCGATTTTGGCCCTATAGATTGATCAGACAGCTATAAAAACACCCCTAGGCCTCATATTTTCTCCTCACAACTTCTCTACGTCTATACTCTGCTCTAATTATAATTAAAATAAAATAATATATAAATCTAAGACGAGGTTATACTGCTCAAGTTTTTCAAGAAGAGATGTAAATCAAGTTAAAGCTTCAAGAAGGGAAGCAGAGGCTAGTTCAACGGCTTCGAGCAACGTCACGCGAATCATAACAAATCACCACAACGCTATCTTATTATCCTTTTCTAAAACCGATCAATGTAAGTCAGTTACTTTTTAGATTTGAACGCCTAGATCTATTTGTGACATGAAACCAAATGGATATGAGAATATGCCTGATCCTTTCATTTGAACCTGTGTTTGTACTTGCCTTTGGACCTGATTCAGGACTATTGTGATTAATTACCAAGGATACTATGCCTATTCCTATGACTATGAACATAAGACTATGCCTATGGCTATGAACATAAGACTATTGCCTATGACTATGAACATAAGACTGTTTCCTATGACTATGACTATGATTCATAAATTTGGGACTATTGCCTATGATTCATGACTATGAGACTACTACCTATGACTATAATTGAGAAACTATCGTGGTTAGTCGTACATGACTATTGTGATTAATTGCCTATAGCTATTGTAGTTAGTGGTTTATGCCTATTCCCATTAACATATTAAGTTGTACTTAGAAATGGCATTAAGTTGGGCCAAATCACCTATGCATATTCCCTTAATTATGTTGGATCTCATATTTAGGGTGTAACTTGTCTAGTTTATTCCTATTTACTGTTATGAACATCGAACCTATTGGGACCATTATTTTTGTATTTGGTTCATTCTTGCATGTCTATCCTTTTATGTCAATTCTTGTGCTTATCCCCTATTCCTTTTGTTAGTATTCGGAAACTTGTGAAATCATGTAATACGTACGATTAAGGCGCGGGAATTTGGGTGTAGCTTAATTAAGATAATTCGGCATAACAAATATGATGGCATAATCTGAATTGGTTGTAATCATAAATAATTTACATGCATATTAGACTTGGGCGTAAATGGTAAAATTGTTAATTGGCTGCAAAGTATGTAATTGGCTTGTAAACTAAGTTTTGGGCATAAACTATAAATTAGAATATTAAATTTAGTTTTAACATGAATTGTAAGTTTGGATATTTAATCTAGATTGGGTGTAAAATGTAAATAGGAACATTAAATCTAGATTAGGCTTAACTATTGATTTGGAACGCCAAATATATGACATAGTGATTTTGGACATGACTATTATGGCGAGTTTGGGAAGGTGGGGGTATAGCCTATTCTGATTAATAACTTGAAATTACATGTAATTGTCATGTTTAGCATAATCATGGTTAGTGACACTTAATTTGGTATAATTTACATACCAAAAATTATAAACATGATTTAGAGGGATAGTGGGCCATAATAATAAATGTTGATAATGTACATTAAAAGAGTAATTATGGCATAAATAAATTAGGAATAATTTACATATAGAATTCGTCCTAAATGAGAAATGTGTACATTGTAGAAAATATGAATAGGCCTAACCCGAGGTTAGATTGAGTTGTGGTGTAAAACTGCCCGGACCCGCCCGGCTGTCCAGTAACCACAACAATACCCATGTAATGTGAGAGGTTAAGGCATTGAGCCCAATAAGAACCCGAGGCTAGACTGAGTTGCGGTGTAAAGCTTCCTGGAACCGACCGGCACATCCAGTGACCGCAACAATGCATGTCTAATGTGAGTGGTTAGTGCTTTAATGAATGAATTAAAGCTAAGACAAGATTTGGTAGGGTTAAGTTAATTTTAGAACACTTAACCAATTTAACATTTTAATTAGACAAGTGGGTAAGGTTAAGTAAATTTAGAACACTTAACCAATTTAACATGTTAATTAGACAAGTGTGTAAGGTTAAGTAAATTTAGAACACTTAACCAATTTAACATGTTAATTAGATAAGTGGGTAAGGTTAAGTAAATTTAGAACGCTTAGCCATTATAACATGTTAATTAGACAAGTGGGTGAGGTTAAGTACATTTAGGACACTTAACCGATGTAACATGTTAGTTAAACAAACAGTAAGGTTAAGTTAACTAAGGTAACACTTAACCAATATATATATAACATGACGTGTGGTAGGGTTAAGTAGCACAAGAGGATACACTTAACCTGTAACGGCTGGAAATTTCCGACTCCTCGAGAGTCGGAAATTCCGAGACATTAGTGAAAGAATTTAGAAGGTGAGAGAGGAAAGATAGAACTAATAGAATAGAAGAAGAAGAAGAACATCAGAATCATCAGAGTAACACGAATCTCACAGCGGAACGAATAACATAAAATATATAACATAACTTTGAAATAAACAGTTATATATATACAATAGCACTTATCAGAGTACAACACTTACAACACAGCGGAAATAACTATAGCTATAAAATCTTGCAGCCTCCTGCTCCAAGCTCTCCAAGTATATCTGTAAATCCCGACTACTTGACTGCCCGTACAAATTTAGGCACCCAAGAGTTTAGGGAAAACAACAAAATAAACTCCGGGTCAGTCATGGGACTGGTATGAGTAAAACAGTTTAAAACAGGTATATGATATCTCATAAGACCACGCCGTGAATACGGAACGGTTTTTTCCTTATGAGTATCTAACAAACTTTGACAAGCAATATCATTGTGATATTATAATAATGTCTAAGTACAAATAGGTATCAATCTAGCAGAAACGCTTGCATCTCACGTTCTACATACATAGTATAAAATCATAAACCGCAGGGCGCTTATCGGAGAATGGATTCCAACAGACAAGGTATGGGAGCACCTTCTGAATAGTGTACTCTAGAGGTGATACACTCAGGGTTCAACAAGAACGTCTTGCAACCCGGCCACACATGACCGCTCACTCATTTAGCTTGAGTGTCGCGAATATATTGCCACCACGGTTGTAGGCCATCAAACCGTCATCCGAAGATACAGAATCAAAAAGAAGTATAAATATGAATATTCTCTAGATCGGTGACAATACACCCTGCTTGGGTATGACCCAACTAGCCATGCTGCCTAGCCCAACTTTTGTTACTTCCCGGTGTGAGGCTAGAAGCTACGTCTATCTTCAGAACATCTGATCACCATTCACTTTGAATGCCACATCGTCATACCCGCCAAATCACAAATTGACTTATCCAAAAATAACACGGGTATATAGCTAAGAGAAACGAATTCCTCCGCCACCAAACGTGAATACGTTTGAACAGATCAACTTACGCGATCCATTGGATATACTCTGTCAGACCTTCTTCCATATACGTTGTCCTGGGACTGGACAAACCGAAGGCACTATTCAGTATATCCATCTTAGTCACTGTTATCTAAGACTTATACAACATCCCTTGCACTTTACTCCGTCTTCAATTTAACTTTGGCATGTATTGCTCGCAACGCTTATGCCAATACAGAGTGGTTCTTTGGATAATAATCCAACCGGTCTCTCCATATTAACAACGTTAAAATGGTCAAAACTTTGATAGTCTGTGATTCAACTATCAAATGAAAACATGTCGGTGTACAAACAACGATCTTATTTCCAAATGGAAATTCGATCAATCATCATATGTTCATATTTCCTTATTTCATATATTTAGAAAATATATGTTATTAATCATTGGAAAACATTTCCATAGCTTATTTTCACATCACTATTATTTCGCAACTATCAGTCCCTAACTGTAACTAGTATGAGAACAATTCTCTAAGTATCAATCCGGAAGGTCGAAACCAACATCAGATCGTCACTTAGAAAACCGTTCAACTTACCCTCTCCAGTTAGTTTCTGAATTTGCTTAACTCTATTTCTTAAATTCTTATCATGAAAACATTTCATTTTCTATGTTTAGAAAACATATCTGACTATATTTGGAAAACGTTTCCAAACTCATTTACGGATTTCCAATGAACGTTGTATAAAACATCGTTACGCTTAATCCATTAATCGCTTATTACTTAACTATATTTCAAATCAACCTTTTCTATCGAACCACAACTATTCCTTTGTCAATTCTGAAGTCAATCAAGTTGGGGTATAATTACCTCTCAGACCTTAATTGAACAACGTCCTTTACTGTGAAATAGATGAAGATCGTCACTCACTTTTTCCAATCATCTGTTTACGCAACTTCTCGGATTCAGGTTACGAATCCACTTCTTATATGAAAACGTTTGATTATAACTATAACGTTATAATTCCTACTTCTGCAATATCTAACCTAAATTATAACTTTATCTCCTAACTCGAATAATTTAACAGACACCTAATTTCTAAATCAATAACTAAATCTTGATTTAAACCCTGGAAAGTAAATAGTACTTTCCCGAATTTGCTATAATCGAATTCGACGTATAACTCTCTTTCGAGTAATCTCTATTTGATTAACTCTTCTTCGAATAACCTATATTCGATTATCTCTCTTCGAATAACTCATATTCGAAATCTCTCTCTTTCGAATAAACAATATTCGATCTCTTTCTTTCGAATATGCTATATTCGAAAATCTCCTTTCGATTTACTAATCGATAACTCCTTTCGATCAAACTAAAATCGATAACTCCTTTAACTCTATTCGAATAACTAATATTCGACTAACTCCTTTGGATCGACTCATTTGATTAACTCCTTCGAATAACTAATTCGGATAACTTACCTTCGAATAACCAATATTCAATTTACTCTAACTCGATTAACTTAATTCTAATCGATTTACTCCATTTCGATTCAACTTAATTCAAATCAATTAACTTAACTCACATTGATTAACTCCTTTCGAATAACTAAATTCGATTTAACTCTAATTGAATAACTAATATTCAATTAACTCTTACGTGTTTAACTCTATTTGAATAAGTAATTCGAATCACTCTAATGTGTTTAACTCTATTCAAATATCAAATTCGAATAACTCATTTCGAATAACTAAATTCGATTAACTCTTTTAACTTTACTCGAATAACTATATTCGATTTACACCTTCTTTCGAATAACTATATTCGATTAACTCTTCGACTAACTCCTTTGGATTAACTAACTTCGAATAACTCCTTTGGATTAGCTAACTTCGAATAACTCCTTTGGATTAACTAACTTCGAATAACTCCTTCGGATTAACTCTTCGAATGAATAATATTCGATAACTCTTCTCAAATGAATAACATTTGATTTTCTCCACTCGAATAAACTATATTCGATAACTCTTCTCAAATGAATAACATTTGATTTCTCCACTCGAATAAACTATATTCGATTACTCTTCCCTCGAATACACTATATTCGATAACTCTACTTCGAATAAGTGATATTCGGCAACTCTACTCGATTAACTCTACTTGGATAGCTCTAACTGGTCAACTCTAACTGGTCAACTCTTACTGGTCAACTCTAACTGGTTAACTCAACTGGTTAACTCTAACTGGTTAACTCAACTGGTTAACTCTAACAGATTAACTCTAACTGGTTAACTCTAACTGGTCAACTCAACTGGTTTAACCTAACTGGTTAACTCTAACTGGTTAACTCAACTAGTTAACTCTACTGGTTTAATCTAACTGGTTAACTCGTCTTGATTAACTGAACAAATCCACTTAGTTTAACTTAGCTAATTCACGTTGATTAACTCTAACCGATTCACTTAGTTTAACTCAACTAATTCACTTTGATTAACCACTTAGTTACCTTAACTAATTTACTTCGATTAACCACTTAGTTTGACTTAACTAATTCACATCGATTTATCGCTTAGTTTAACTTAACTAACTTACTTTGGTTAACCTAACCAATTACTTTGTTTAACTCGACTAACTTGCTTTGATTTACTTAACCAATTACTTTGTTTAACTCGACTAACTTTGCTTTGGTTAACCTAACCAATTACTTCGTTTAACTCGACTAACTTTGCTTTGGTTAACCTAACCAATTACTTTGTTTAACTCGACTAACTCGCTTTGGTTAACTTATGGTTTTTAACACATCATCTAACAACGATGAATATTTGTCCAAACACGCATGATCACAACGGATTATATACATCACATTATATGTCACAATATATAAATCACAGTAAAAATAACTGTTGAGGAATCCAGTTGGATTCCTCCAACCTATTTCCCTGCACCACAGATGTTAGACAACACCAGTATAATATTCTGATAAACAGAATCAACATATAACTATTTGACGGTTTATATATATATATACATATATATAATCTCTACTAACTGACTAACAGTTCAATCAAACAGTCCACACACAAAATCAAACAGACAATATTTAACAGTCCTAAGAATACAACGTGAGAATATAAACTGTTCAGAGGTTGTGAGATTTACTCACATTTGGACGATCATCGTCAATGACGATAACCATCGCTTGATTCAGCTGGACAATTTATTTTGCTATAAATTGTGACGGAATCCAATCGACTCGCGGTCAGTTCCACGGTGGAGTGCTCGTCCATACGATCCCAACGCAACTTACGGTTCGTCAATCTGATACCGCATGGATGAGATATCACATTTTCAAGCTAAACATATAATTGGATTAAAATAAAACAAAACTTGGGTTTTATATTCCTATTGGGCTTTCACCTTAATTCCTTGGCCCACCTCACTTCAACCAGCCCAGACCCACACCTTTGTCTCCCCCAATTCATCAGATGCGAGCTCCAGACCAAAACCACACCATTTCACCGATTTCAAACTCCTCCATACCTCGTTTTCTTCCACCGAACTCCATGCCGACATCACCATCGTTTCTCTCCTCAAACCCTCTACTCCCTCGTTGCCTCACCGTCCAGCTCGCGCCTGCTTTGGTGACCGCGATTTCCTGCCGTCGACGGCCTTCCCAGAAAAGAAGATCAACCTAAGTTGGCGTCGAATACCATAGAAACTAGCCGACACACCCTCTTTTACCTCCTTATTTCAGAATTGAGCCCAAAAACCAACATCGATGGTTCCAATCTAACGAATTCTCGAACCCTAGAACCCATCCATTCGCTGTCTGAATTTCCGTCGAGCTGCACTATGATTGAACTCGCCAAACCATACACAAATTTGATGAGGATGCAACAACGATCTCAAACATATATATTTCAGGATTTTACACTTTTATTTGAATTGATTTATTTTTGTTCTTCACGTTGGAATTTAGCTGGGTGGTTTTTATAAGCAGAATTTGGTTGTTGCCGTATGTGGCTGTAGACGTATGTCACGTGGCTTCTTATGGTTCAAGGAAAAATGATAGGATATTTTTATTTTAGATTTTTAGATTTTACTTTATTGATTTTCTATTTTATTTTAATGATTCTATATTCGTTCTGGGTCCTAAAAAATCACTGCGACTGCATACGATACCCAAAAATCACCAAACTGGACTTGTAGCTAGAGTTTGACATTACGGTCCCAACGAAACTGCTTTCGTCGAATTCCGACTTCGTATGCTCACACAACATATTTTTAACCGTCGAAAAACTGATTGTTTCTCACTCTAAAAATCCGTACGGCCACACAGTGACTCTAAAAATCACGAAACTGGAAACCTTACAACTATTCGACATTGCGGATCCAACAAAACTAGTTTCGTCGAATTCCGACTTCGTATGCAAAAGTGGCTATTTTTAATGCTCTAAACAGCCTATTTAAATATATAAATATATTTAAATATAATTAGATTAATTATAAATAAATTAATATTATCGTATATCTTCACATATGATATCGTACAGCTCCAGGGTAATTATATATTCGATATACCAAGTCCTGATTGAATCGATATTTCAATTTACATTGAAAAACCCTTTTATAACGTATATAAAGCGTTGCGAATTATAAAGGAATTCCACAGCGATTTTTCTGAAATTTGATTTGGACGTATCTCAAAATCTACACGACGAAATCCTGATATTTCTCTTCCACTAGAAAGATATACTCCGCCAGCTCCACACGTTTCTTGTTTCACAGAAATCCGATTTAAAACGGACCCTGTATACCCAGTTGAAGTTCAAATCGCCAAACAGCGAACTGCCGTGTCGTTACGCGCTCGGTTTTAATTATATTATAATTATACGTTCAACTATCGTTTATTTAAAATATTCGTTATTTAAATAATTAAATAACTTAATTATTATACCTTACAAAACGCGCCATTACAGACTTCCCCCCTTTAAATAATTTCGTCCTCGAAATTGCTATGCTAGAGGACGACCCTATCTAGTGGAACTCCTAAGATTTGTTTACCCCTTATTACTGATTCCAACCGAACCAATAAACATCGACTAAATATTAATCCATTCCGACTAACTAAAATTTTCAAAAATTCTGAAAATTTTCTAACACCTTTAAATTTTCGGAAAATTTCGCCATAACCTCCTTTGTACAGCCCTATTGGTAAAACCACAACTCGCCTCTCTAGGCCTTCTCCAACCCAAAAGAAAATCAAACAGCCAAGCGGCTTGCCAAATCGGCTCATAAATCTCATGCTTATATCAAATATAAACTTGTACCTTTTTGTCGGGCATATTAACCTTATCACTTTCACCTGTTATCAACCCAACATATCCCAATGTTATCTCAACCAATCTCCCATCAGTTTTCATCCTCAAACCCAATCATTTGCTTAAACTCAAGTCAGATTCCATTTCCAACTTAAGTACAAATTCTTGATTCCAATCCTTATATCATCAATCAACTTACTCGACATCATTCCAATATAATCCTATATTATATTTAACCTTGTCGAAGCTTAATTCAAATTTATTTACCCACCTTCAAAATTTTAATCCATTTAACTTCATACGTTAAATTTTTAATTCCAGAATTCAAAATTCCTGGGTTTATTTCAAATCAATTTCAAATCCTAAACCCTAATTCAAAACCTTTGAATTTTTAAACAACTTGTTTTCTCAACGCCATTTGAAAACAAAACCCTTGGTAGTAATCCGCCACTTAGAAACTCGAAAATCACACCGACGATGTATCGATCCATCCTTGGAATTATTTTCCAGTCATCCAGGTGAGTTAGATACTATATTTATTTCAAATTGAAAAACATTTTCAAAATCTCCCAAGAACTTAAAATTTCCTTATTTTAATCCCAAATTCTGATTTAAATTTCAGATTTTAATTCAACTGATTCCACGTATTTTACTTATAGGAATTCTGATTGGTTATTTATATATAACCATTTAATTTATAATCTTACTCGATTATAATAACAACCAATATATCTAATATATTAAAATTTTGATATATATATCTATATATTTCTATAACAAAATATACTTTGGGTAATGTTAAATTCACTTACCCTTTTTCAAAACATATCGTGACGACCCATCGTATTCAAGTGTTTATTTACTCCTACCGATACAGTGGATCAAACTGATCGACCAGAACTCATAAACAACTCAGCCAATGAATCTCCACAATATAAAACCATTTTATATCAAATACAAATACGCACTCGTATATATACACTCAATTTCAGTCTAGGGTATTACTAACCCTATCTCTACCGAGTCACGCCACAGAGCCAAGTAATTCTTAACTTAAGCTCTGATACCAACTGTAACGGCTGGAAATTTCCGACTCCTCGAGAGTCGGAAATTCCGAGACGTTAGTGAAAGAATTTAGAAGGTGAGAGAGGAAAGATAGAACTAATAGAATAGAAGAAGAAGAACATCAGAATCATCAGAGTAACACGAATCTCACAGCGGAACGAATAACATATAATATATAACATAACTTTGAAATAAACAGTTATATATATACAATAGCACTTATCAGAGTACAACACTTACGACACAGCGGAAATAACTATAGCTATAAAATCTTGCAGCCTCCTGCTCCAAGCTCTCCAAGTATATCTGTAAATCCCGACTACTTGACTGCCCGTACAAATTTAGGCACCCAAGAGTTTAGGGAAAACAACAAAATAAACTCCGGGTCAGTCATGGGACTGGTATGAGTAAAACAGTTTAAAACAGGTATATGATATCTCATAAGACCACGCCGTGAATACGGAACGGGTTTTTCCTTATGAGTATCTAACAAACTTTGACAAGCAATATCATTGTGATATTATAATAATGTCTAAGTACAAATAGGTATCAATCTAGCAGAAACGCTTGCATCTCACGTTCTACATACATAGTATAAAATCATAAACCGCAGGGCGCTTATCGGAGAATGGATTCCAACAGACAAGGTATGGGAGCACCTTCTGAATAGTGTACTCTAAAGGTGATACACTCAGGGTTCAACAAGAACGTCTTGCAACCCGGCCACACATGACCGCTCACTCATTTAGCTTGAGTGTCGCGAATATATTGCCACCACGGTTGTAGGCCATCAAACCGTCATCCGAAGATACAGAATCAAAAAGAAGTATAAATATGAATATTCTCTAGATCGGTGACAATACACCCTGCTTGGGTATGACCCAACTAGCCATGCTGCCTATCCCAACTTTTGTTACTTCCCGGTGTGAGGCTAGAAGCTACGTCTATCTTCAGAACATCTGATCACCATTCACTTTGAATGCCACATCGTCATACCCGCCAAATCACAAATTGACTTATCCAAAAATAACACGGGTATATAGCTAAGAGAAACGAATTCCTCCGCCACCAAACGTGAATACATTTGAACAGATCAACTTACGCGATCCATTGGATATACTCTGTCAGACCTTCTTCCATATACGTTGTCCTGGGACTGGACAAACCGAAGGCACTATTCAGTATATCCATCTTAGTCACTGTTATCTAAGACTTATACAACAGCCCTTGCACTTTACTCCGTCTTCAATTTATCTTTGGCATATATTGCTTGCAACGCTTATGCCAATACAGAGTGGTTCTTTGGATAATAATCCAACCGGTCTCTCCATATTAACAACGTTAAAATGGTCAAAACTTTGATAGTCTGTGATTCAACTATCAAATGAAAACATGTCGGTGTACAAACAACGATCTTATTTCCAAATGGAAATTCGATCGATCAATCATCATATGTTCATATTTCCTTATTTCATATATTTAGAAAATATATGTTATTAATCATTGGAAAACATTTCCATAGCTTATTTTCACATCACTATTATTTCGCAACTATCAGTCCCTAACTGTAACTAGTATGAGAACAATTCTCTAAGTATCAATCCGGAAGGTCGAAACCAACATCAGATCGTCACTTAGAAAACCGTTCAACTTACCCTCTCCAGTTAGTTTCTGAATTTGCTTAACTCTATTTCTTAAATTCTTATCATGAAAACATTTCATTTTCTATGTTTAGAAAACATATCTGACTATATTTGGAAAACGTTTCCAAACTCATTTACGGATTTCCAATGAACGTTGTATAAAACATCGTTACGCTTAATCCATTAATCGCTTATTACTTAACTATATTTCAAATCAACCTTTTCTATCGAACCACAACTATTCCTTTGTCAATTCTGAAGTCAATCAAGTTGGGGTATAATTACCTCTCAGACCTTAATTGAACAACGTCCTTTACTGTGAAATAGATGAAGCTCGTCACTCACTTTTTCCAATCATCTGTTTACGCAACTTCTCGGATTCAGGTTACGAATCCACTTCTTATATGAAAACGTTTGATTATAACTATAACGTTATAATTCCTACTTCTGCAATATCTAACCTAAATTATAACTTTATCTCCTAACTCGAATAATTTAACAGACACCTAATTTCTAAATCAATAACTAAATCTTGATTTAAACCCTGGAAAGTAAATAGTACTTTCCCGAATTTGCTATAATCGAATTCGACGTATAACTCTCTTTCGAGTAATCTCTATTTGATTAACTCTTCTTCGAATAACCTATATTCGATTATCTCTCTTCGAATAACTCATATTTGAAATCTCTCTCTTTCGAATAAACAATATTCGATCTCTTTCTTTCGAATATGCTATATTCGAAAATCTCCTTTCGATTTACTAATCGATAACTCCTTTCGATCAAACTAAAATCGATAACTCCTTTAACTCTATTCGAATAACTAATATTCGACTAACTCCTTTGGATCGACTCATTTGATTAACTCCTTCGAATAACTAATTCGGATAACTTACCTTCGAATAACCAATATTCGATTTACTCTAACTCGATTAACTTAATTCTAATCGATTTACTCCATTTCGATTCAACTTAATTCAAATCGATTAACTTAACTCACATTGATTAACTCCTTTCGAATAACTAAATTCGATTTAACTCTAATTGAATAACTAATATTCAATTAACTCTTACGTGTTTAACTCTATTTGAATAAGTAATTCGAATCACTCTAATGTGTTTAACTCTATTCAAATATCAAATTCGAATAACTCATTTCGAATAACTAAATTCGATTAACTCTTTTAACTTTACTCGAATAACTATATTCGATTTACACCTTCTTTCGAATAACTATATTCGATTAACTCTTCGACTAACTCCTTTGGATTAACTAACCTCGAATAACTCCTTTGGATTAGCTAACTTCGAATAACTCCTTTGGATTAACTAACTTCGAATAACTCCTTCGGATTAACTCTTCGAATGAATAATATTCGATAACTCTTCTCAAATGAATAACATTTGATTTTCTCCACTCGAATAAACTATATTCGATAACTCTTCTCAAATGAATAACATTTGATTTCTCCACTTGAATAAACTATATTCGATTACTCTTCCCTCGAATACACTATATTCGATAACTCTGTTGATACTAATATTTTTGTTTGATAATAACAAATAGATTTTTGTTACTGGAGTGTTTGATTGTGGAATATCTAGTATTATTAGAAAATAAAATAACACAGAATTTACACAGAATATAGAAAAATCAAATAAATTTTATTTCCAATAATATTATTTATTTTACAATTCATTTACACACAAGACTTTACAAATCACTTTACAAATAATTTCAGTACATACATTTTTTTTTTCAAGCACTTCATTTTTTTTTTCTCCTCATTTCTTGCTGGATTATTCTTGTTAAGCACACCTTAGCTGTCCAAAGCATCATCCTGTAACCTGCCACAAAAGAAAGAAAAATACACAGTACACTGGAACTAAAACAAATACTTTAGACAAAAATGATTCTCTGTGTGATTGATTAAATTTTTTTTTGTCTCAGCTTTCTGTGTGCTTTTTCTCATCATATTTCAGACTTGAACAGCCACATCAAAACCATACTGGTTTGCTGATCAGAACCAACTGATTCTGACCAGCCTCAACTCAGTACAGTTTGACTGCTATTTTTTTTATTTCAGAATCAAACAAGTGATGAGCAAAGTATTAAGCAAAACAAGGTGAATTGACAAAATCAAGACAGGTTCAAAAGAGGTCAACCAGCAAATAACTTTCAAAGTCAACATGGAGTCAAAAATCACCAAAGTCAAAATGGTCGAGCTTTTACATGTCAGCATTAACATGGTCGAGAGTAATACAAATGCAAGCCAAAGTAGCCAACACAAAAGCAAAGCTCAAGTTCATGTTTCAACAAATAATCAAATCAGTGATGAAATGGAAAATCCCAAGTGCCAAGTGCAAACCAGTGAGCTACAATGGTCATACAACATTTCACAAGCCAGATAAAACTTTCAAAAGTTGCATGAACTACATAAGTGAAATATGTCAAGTGTTCGAGCAGCATATAGATGGCAGTATGAACAGGCCGGCTCATGTGGAAAGTAAAGCATGTGAACTCATCAAAGTATATCAAGCAATACACAGAGGATCATGAACATTGCAACAGCATGACAATGTGGACTCAAGTATAAGTATCTCAGAAAAAGTTTGGTGCACCAGTTTATTCAAATACAGAGCAGCATGTGGACATATGGTGACACAAAACAGTTCACAAAGTAGCAAGGCAAATGGCAGAGTACATGAATGACAGGCAATGCAACATACCAAGTTTTCGTGTGGTCAAGTGTATACAGTTTTGTGTATGGATATCATCAGCTAATCAGTTTCAGACAAATATATGTTCAAGATCAGACAGTGGTGCAGGTGAACACAAGCAAGATTAAGAGCATGGACATAGTGGGATAAACAAGTGGTGCAACATGCAAAGCAGTCAAGACAAGAAATCAGGAAGCTTCAGTTTAAAGATTCATGTGTATAATGTGAATGCACATGTGCATATGAAACATGCAATTTTTTAAATGGGAAAATTGTTGGCAATCATCTTTATCATTTCCAGATTTATGTTAGGATTGCATAGGAATTTAGAGAGGATTTCTTTTTTCAATTTAAGGCAACATTTCAAAACCAATTTAAATCCAGAAAATCATATTAATTGTTTCCTGTTTTTGATTCAATCAGGAAAACCGAGCAAGGCAACAAAAAAAAAGGATTTTCTTTAAGCAAGAAATCAACTCTTTCCAGAAATGCTCAACACTTTGTTTTTAATGGGTCAAGAGCTGTTTTCAGAAATTAAATCTCCATTTATTCATGCAAAGGGGCAGATTCCAAATTCCAGAAGTTTTGTTTTTGTGTCTGGATTCATAACACAAATCACGCAAGTGATAATGTGTCAAGAGGCCACAACTTAAATCACACAATCAAGTCCAGTATTTCATCAAAATTCATCGAAGTATTAAAGGCAACAAATTTCAATTTCATTCGAGAATTCCAAAAGGGGAAACCACCAATAATCAGCCAAATCGAGCAAGTCATCAACGAAATCAGAGCACCAGGGTGTAGAAACTCTTATAAAAGCACACAATTCATCATCGACTTTAATCATCAATACACACAAAAGAAATCCGAAACCCTAAATTGCAAGAGTTGATAAAACTTACTCAGATTGATCGCAAGGACGAAGGAGATACACTGGAGAAGCAAAACAAGCTTCCAGCGATCCATTACACACATCACCGAGATTGATTTAAGGAAAAATCACTGAAACCCTAATCGCAGCCGCCATTCTTTTGTTTCAGAGAATAAGGGAGGATCGGGCTAAAGAAAACACAAGGGAGCACCGCAAAATTAAAGTGGCCCGACCACTTTGGACTAGTGCAAAGGAAAAGGGGATAACCCCCACTTTTAACTCCTCCCCTTATTTCCTTTAAGCTTTGTTGTTTTTTTTTATTGAATTTTTTGAAACTTCTTTTCTAGTTTTATTGTAAAACTAGGGAGCACAGAATATTGAAGTGTAATCTGAGAAAATCTAGTCTAGGGTATACAGACTAGTCTAGGATTTTGAGCTTAGGGATAAACAGGAGCAGGAGTTGCGAGTTTACATAGGATTGTAAGCGGGATCTGTTTGTATCTCCTAGTAAAAATCTTAGAAAGGCAGCAGTAGGCACAGTTTGCCGAAGCTGGGTATATCTGCATGTGATTTTATTTTTACTGCATTTCTTTATTACCGTGTTTAGTTTAAATTTAGTGTTAAAAACCCTATTCACCCCCCCTCTAGGGTTATTATCGATCCTACAATTGGTATCAGAGCCGGTGTTTGAACCCTAGAATCATGACTTCAATGAACAATGCTTTTTCTGAAGGTCAATCTATTGCTAGACCACCCATGTTCAATGGTAGTGATTACGCGTATTGGAAAGCTAGGATGAAAATTTATCTAGTGTCTGTTGATTATGATGTCTGGGATATCATTGAAACTGGATATACACCTCCGACTGAAACTGTTAATGGTATTGTAACACCTAAACCAAAAAGTAGGTGGGATACAAATGATAAGAAATTATACTCTATAGATTCTAAAGCTATGAATGCTCTGATTTGTGCTCTTGATAAAACAGAATATAACAGAATTTCTCATTGTAATATAGCCCAGGAAATTTGGCATACTCTGGAAGTCACACACGAAGGAACTTCTCAGGTTAAAGAATCCCGTCTTGCCATGTTCAGTAATGAATATGAAAACTTCAACATGCAGAAGGACGAGAGCATCAAGGACATGTATGGTCGCTTCTCCGTACTAGTTTACAATGCCAGAGCCCTTGGAAAGGTCTATACAGAAGTGGAGCTTGTGAGGAAGATTCTGCGTGTTCTGCCCATGAACTTTGAAGCAAAAGTCACAGCCATTCAAGAATCCAAAGATCTGAGCAAGCTGAGCATGGAAGAGCTTATCGGGAATCTGATGACATATGAAATGGAGCTGAAAGCAAGAGAAGATCGCAACAACTCAGATCTGAAAAAGAAGTCAATAGCTTTGTCCAACACTGTCACTAGCGATAGTGAAGATCCTATTGAACAGCTTGCCATGGCAGTCAGACAACTCACGAAGTGGAGAAAATTCAAACCTCGAAGAAATAAACCAAAGACCAACAATTCAGAAGACGAACCACTCTGCTACAACTGTCAAAAGCCTGGACACATAAAACCAAATTGTCCACTTCTCCAAAGAAATAAGAAGAAAAAGAAAGCTTTTGCCGTAACTTGGGATGACGAGGAAGGAGAAGAAGATTCAGACAGCAGTGAGGAGGAAAGCAATTTGTGCTTCATGGCAAAATCAGACCTAGAAGATACTGACGAGGAAACCACTGAGGTATACAGTTATGACGATCTAGTTTTAATGTGTAAACATCTTTCTGAAATTATTGACACGTTAGAATCAGACGCAGAGAAACTGAAAGCGGAAAACTTCAACCTTGTTCACAATAATAAGAAGTTGGAATCTGAGATTAAAAATGCTTCAAAAACCAATAATCTAGATTGTGAAATGTGTAAAGATGTGAATCTAGAAATTTTAACACTCAAGAGCACCATTGAGAATCTTGAAAAAGAAAACTTGACTCTAAAAGTTGAAGATGACACTAAAAGAAAGAACTACATTAAACGATGCACTTCACTTGTGAATGAGAACACAATCTTAAAAACAAGAGTCCAAGATCTAGAAGTCACATTGAATAAATTCTCAATCGGTCAAACATCTTTTAAAATGTTACTTGGAAACCAATTGGTTGGGAATAATAGAAAAGGACTGGGTTTTGGGAAGATACAAGAAATAACTGGAAGTGACAATGCTAAAGGTAAAAGTATTTTTCCCAAATGTGTAAAATGTGGGGTGATTGGTCACAGTCATGAAAATTGCAAGTTTAGCAGTAAAATTCAGAAGTTCAAAAAGGTATGGGTCCCTAAACACTTGGCACACAATTATCACAAAGATTGGAACACAAATAAGAAGAAAAATCAAATTTGGATTCCAAAAGAATCTTATGACTATCATTCTTTTACTACTGATATGATTAGACCTAGAAGTTTCTCTAGGTCATCTCCTTCTCTGTTTGTGTAGGTATGTTGGCGGGCTAAGGAGCAACAAAAATGGTACTTGGATTCAGGTTGCTCCAGACATATGACAGGTGATAAAAGACTGTTCCTTAGCCTGGAAAAACATAAAGGTGGGAATGTGACGTTAGGTGACAACAGCAAATGTAAAATTATTGGTAAAGGAAAAGTAGGTAACAGTATCTTTGCCTTAACTGATGTTTTATATGTTGATAATCTCTTTCACAATCTTATCTCCATCAGTCAGCTTTGTGATAAAGGAATGAATGTTGTGTTTGACAGTAATAGTTGCAAAATCATTGAGATCTCCTCTGGAAAAGTTGTGTTTACAGGGAAAAGAAAAGGAAATGTCTATACTCTCTCTTTCGATGATGTAACAGTATCTAGGTGCTTGGTAGCAACAGAAGAGGAGGCAATCTTATGGCACAGAAGGTTGGCACATGCAAGTATGGGTCTTCTTGAAAGACTGAAAGCAAATGAACTTGTCAGGGGTTTACCACATCAGAATTACAAAAATAACAAAGTATGTAAAGCTTGTACCATGGGAAAACTTAGTCGTTCATCTTTCCGTCCAAAAAAATGTTGTTAGCACTTCACGAGTGCTTGAATTGATTCATATGGACTTGTTTGGACCTACTGATACTGCTAGTTTAAATGGTAAACGTTATTGTTATGTATTGGTTGATGATTACTCTAGGTTTACATGGGTTTACTTTCTAGCCAAAAAGTCTGAAGCTTTTGATTATTTTTTAAAGTTTTCAAAACTTGTCCAAAATGAAAAAGGGGTTTCAATTAAAACTTTAAGAAGTGATCATGGAGGTGAATTTGAAAACATAGACTTTGAAAATCTTTGTGAAGAAAATGGTTTCAAACATGAATTTTCCGCTCCTCGAACACCTCAACAGAATGGGGTGGTTGAAAGGAAAAATCGTACATTACAAGAAATGGCTAGATCTATGTTATGTGAATATCAATTGCCTCAAACTTTCTGGGCTGAGGCGGTCAATACTTCATGCTATGTAATGAACAGAGTTATGATTAGACCAATACTTAATAAAACGTCATATGAACTGTGGTCTAACAAAAAGCCTAACATCTCATATTTTAGAGTGTTTGGATGTCCTTGTTACATTTTGAACACAGGTGAACAGCTTGGGAAATTTGAGTCAAAAACGGTTGATGGAATCTTCATGGGTTATTCCTCAAGAAGTAAGGCTTACAGAATCTTCAATAAACAGTCAAGAACAATCGTGGAAACCGTCAACGTCAAGTTCAATGAATCAGATATGGATACGATACCTGAAGATGATAAAGATGATGCTGGAACACAAGAAATTGAACAAGAAAACAATGATGTTGAGACAAACAATGAAAAAGCCACTGAAGCAGCAATAGATATCGAAAGACTAAAATTCAAGCCAAGTCATCCTCCAGATTTGGTAATTGGAAGTCCAACTGCTGGTGTTCGTACACGATCCTCTCTCAATAGGGAAGTTTGTACTCTTTGTATTCATAATGCCTTTGTATCTGAAATAGAACCAAGTTCTTATGATGTTGCTCTTAATGATGAATTTTGGTTGTTAGCTATGCAGGAGGAACTTAACCAGTTTGAGAGAAACAGAGTCTGGAACTTGGTACCCAGACCAAAAGACTACCCAGTTGTTGGAACAAAATGGGTATTCAAAAATAAGCTTGACGAATCTGGAAACGTAACAAGAAACAAAGCTAGGTTGGTCGCTAAGGGATACAATCAAATCGAAGGTGTTGACTTTGATGAAACTTTTGCCCCAGTTGCTAGGCTTGAAGCAATCAGAATTTTGTTAAGTTTTGCGTGCTTTAAGGGGTTCAAATTAAAGCAAATGGATGTGAAGAGTGCTTTTCTGAATGGAGAACTAAAAGAAGAAGTGTATGTTGAACAACCCCCTGGTTTTGAGAGTCACGATTATCCAAATCATGTATACAAACTGGAAAAAGCATTGTATGGCCTTAAGCAAGCTCCTCGAGCTTGGTATGACTGTCTGTGTACATATCTCTTGGAAAACGGTTTTAAAAAGGGAAGTGCTGACACAACCTTGTTTTTATCTCATGATGGTGATGATTTTTTAATTGTCCAAATTTATGTTGATGATATCATTTACGGTGCTACTAATAATGTCTTGTGTGAAAAATTTGAAAAAGTTATGCAGGGCAAATTTGAGATGAGTTTGGTTGGAGAGCTGAAATTCTTCCTTGGTTTCCAAATCAAACAAAGTAGCAAAGGGATCTTTATCTCCCAAACGAAGTACGTGATGGAGTTGTTAAAGAGATTTGGAGTTCAAGATGCAAAGCCAATGAAAACACCGATGAGTCCAACAACCAAACTTGACAAAGATGAAAAAGGTGTTGCTGTGGATCAAAAGAAATATCGCGGTATTATCGGTTCACTTCTTTATCTTTCTGCTTCTAGACCCGATATTATGTTTTCTGTTTGTTTGTGTGCTCGTTTTCAATCAAATCCTAAAGAATCTCATCTAAAAGCCACAAAACGGATTCTAAGATATTTGTTACACACACCAAATTTGGGCTTATGGTATCCTTCTTGTGATAACTTTAATTTAGTTGGATTTACTGATGCTGATTATGCTGGTTCACTCACTGATAGAAAAAGTACTAGTGGAACGTGTTTCATGCTAGGTCATTCACTTGTGTCGTGGTCAAGTAGAAAACAAATCTGTGTTGCTTTATCCACCACTGAGGCTGAATATATTGCTTTAGGAAGTTATTGTGCACAGATTTTATGGATGATGCAGACTTTATCTGATTTTGGACTTTGTTATAAACGAGTTCCTTTAAAATGTGACAGTAAGAGTGCAATTGACTTATCAAATAATCCAGTACATCACTCACGCACGAAACACATTGATGTAAGACACCACTTTCTTAGAGATCATATTGCTTGTGAAGATATTTGTATAGAATTTATTCCAACCGAATCTCAACTTGCTGATATTTTTACAAAACCCCTTCCTGAAGACAGATTTTGCAGATTACGTTTGGAATTGGGAATTATAGAAATAAATTAATCTTTTAGCATTTTTGGATAAATTTTCTCTTAAGACGTTCTGTTGGCAATTATCTTTCTGACAAATAATCCATGCTTCAAATCATCAAGAAAAGACCAGTTTTTGGACATTTATGATAAATTTGTGACTGTGTAAGTTTTCAGAATATGAGATGTTTGAAAATTTGTAGCTCTGATACGATCAAATATGCTTTATAATATGAGTAATTGAGGAACTTTTGTTCACTTTCATCTTCTGTCTCTATCACCCTTCTATCAATCATTATCATTTTATATATATCAAGGGGATTTAAGTATACACGAATAAAAAAAAAAAGTATTTCTCTAATCTCATTTAAAAATCCAAGCTCTGGTCATGCATGGTTATGAGAATACTTATTTTTCATGCTATCACTGGTTTCATTTAAAAATCCAAGATCTGGTTATGCGTGGTCAGTATAGTATTGAATTTTTTTTTCATGTTGCAGCTAATTCCATTTAAAAATCCAAGCTCTGGTCATGCGTGGTTAGTCTGCTATTAAATATATATATATATATATATATATATATATTTGTACATAGATATGAAAATTTCTCCCTGATATATATCAAATATTCCATCATTCCATTTTCTGTCTTGTGAAATGTGTTCTTCTTTTACAGATTATTCTAATTTTTTGTTTGATTATTCGGAGTGTTCGAATCTGATACTGTCAAATGACTTGATTACTAATTACAGTCCATACTCTTTACACATGTCCATAATTGTTATTCCTTTGATGATTACAAAGGGGGAGAAGAAGTTAAGATTTTGTGTTGTTTACGGACGTCTATAGATTTTATTTTGTCATTAATGCTAAGTGTTTAATTTTTTTTGTTATTTTCAAATTCTTTACTCATGTCTGTTTACAACTGATAGGGGGAGCTCAAATGTAGGGGGAGCCCTTGTTCAAACACATTCAAACACATCTCGTTATTCACAAAAATCTTAAGTCTGTTTGTCATCATCAAAAGGGGGAGTTTGTTGATACTAATATTTTTGTTTGATAATAACAAATAGATTTTTGTTACTGGAGTGTTTGATTGTGGAATATCTAGTATTATTGGAAAATAAAATAACACAGAATTTACACAGAATATAGAAAAATCAAATAAATTTTATTTCCAATAATATTATTTATTTTACAATTCATTTACACACAAGACTTTACAAATCACTTTACAAATAATTTCAGTACATACATTTTTTTTTCAAGCACTTCATTTTTTTTTCTCCTCATTTCTTGCTGGATTATTCTTGTTAAGCACACCTTAGCTGTCCAAAGCATCATCCTGTAACCTGTCACAAAAGAAAGAAAAATACACAGTACACTGGAACTAAAACAAATACTTTAGACAAAAATGATTCTCTGTGTGATTGATTAAATTTTTTTTTGTCTCAGCTTTCTGTGTGCTTTTTCTCATCATATTTCAGACTTGAACAGCCACATCAAAACCATACTGGTTTGCTGATCAGAACCAACTGATTCTGACCAGCCTCAACTCAGTACAGTTTGACTGCTATTTTTTATATTTCAGAATCAAACAAGTGATGAGCAAAGTATTAAGCAAAACAAGGTGAATTGACAAAATCAAGACAGGTTCAAAAGAGGTCAACCAGCAAATAACTTTCAAAGTCAACATGGAGTCAAAAATCACCAAAGTCAAAATGGTCGAGCTTTTACATGTCAGCATTAACATGGTCGAGAGTAATACAAATGCAAGCCAAAGTAGCCAACACAAAAGCAAAGCTCAAGTTCATGTTTCAACAAATAATCAAATCAGTGATGAAATGGAAAATCCCAAGTGCCAAGTGCAAACCAGTGAGCTACAATGGTCATACAACATTTCACAAGCCAGATAAAACTTTCAAAAGTTGCATGAACTACATAAGTGAAATATGTCAAGTGTTCGAGCAGCATATAGATGGCAGTATGAACAGGCCGACTCATGTGGAAAGTAAAGCATGTGAACTCATCAAAGTATATCAAGCAATACACAGAGGATCATGAACATTGCAACAGCATGACAATGTGGACTCAAGTATAAGTATCTCAGAAAAAGTTTGGTGCACCAGTTTATTCAAATACAGAGCAGCATGTGGACATATGGTGACACAAAACAGTTCACAAAGTAGCAAGGCAAATGGCAGAGTACATGGATGACAGGCAATGCAACATACCAAGTTTTCGTGTGGTCAAGTGTATACAGTTTTGTGTATGGATATCATCAGCTAATCAGTTTCAGACAAATATATGTTCAAGATCAGACAGTGGTGCAGGTGAACACAAGCAAGATTAAGAGCATGGACATAGTGGGATAAACAAGTGGTGCAACATGCAAAGCAGTCAAGACAAGAAATCAGGAAGCTTCAGTTTAAAGATTCATGTGTATAATGTGAATGCACATGTGCATATGAAACATGCAATTTTTTAAATGGGAAAATTGTTGGCAATCATCTTTATCATTTCCAGATTTATGTTAGGATTGCATAGGAATTTAGAGAGGATTTCTTTTTTCAATTTAAGGCAACATTTCAAAACCAATTTAAATCCAGAAAATCATATTAATTGTTTCCTGTTTTTGATTCAATCAGGAAAACCGAGCAAGGCAACAAAAAAAAGGATTTTCTTTAAGCAAGAAATCAACTCTTTCCAGAAATGCTCAACACTTTGTTTTTAATGGGTCAAGAGCTGTTTTCAGAAATTAAATCTCCATTTATTCATGCAAAGGGGCAGATTCCAAATTCCAGAAGTTTTGTTTTTGTGTCTGGATTCATAACACAAATCACGCAAGTGATAATGTGTCAAGAGGCCACAACTTAAATCACACAATCAAGTCCAGTATTTCATCAAAATTCATCGAAGTATTAAAGGCAACAAATTTCAATTTCATTCGAGAATTCCAAAAGGGGAAACCACCAATAATCAGCCAAATCGAGCAAGTCATCAACGAAATCAGAGCACCAGGGTGTAGAAACTCTTATAAAAGCACACAATTCATCATCGACTTTAATCATCAATACACACAAAAGAAATCCGAAACCCTAAATTGCAAGAGTTGATAAAACTTACTCAGATTGATCGCAAGGACGAAGGAGATACACTGGAGAAGCAAAACAAGCTTCCAGCGATCCATTACACACATCACCGAGATTGATTTAAGGAAAAATCACTGAAACCCTAATCGCAGCCGCCATTCTTTTGTTTCAGAGAATAAGGGAGGATCGGGCTAAAGAAAACACAAGGGAGCACCGCAAAATTAAAGTGGCCCGACCACTTTGGACTAGTGCAAAGGAAAAGGGGATAACCCCCACTTTTAACTCCTCCCCTTATTTCCTTTAAGCTTTGTTGTTTTTTTTTATTGAATTTTTTGAAACTTCTTTTCTAGTTTTATTGTAAAACTAGGGAGCACAGAATATTGAAGTGTAATCTGAGAAAATCTAGTCTAGGGTATACAGACTAGTCTAGGATTTTGAGCTTAGGGATAAACAGGAGCAGGAGTTGCGAGTTTACATAGGATTGTAAGCGGGATCTGTTTGTATCTCCTAGTAAAAATCTTAGAAAGGCAGCAGTAGGCACAGTTTGCCGAAGCTGGGTATATCTGCGTGTGATTTTATTTTTACTGCATTTCTTTATTACCGTGTTTAGTTTAAATTTAGTGTTAAAAACCCTATTCACCCCCCCTCTAGGGTTATTATCGATCCTACAAACTCTACTTCGAATAAGTGATATTCGGCAACTCTACTCGATTAACTCTACTTGGATAGCTCTAACTGGTCAACTCTAACTGGTCAACTCTAACTGGTCAACTTTAACTGGTTAACTCAACTGGTTAACTCTAACTGGTTAACTCAACTGGTTAACTCTAACAGATTAACTCTAACTGGTTAACTCTAACTGGTCAACTCAACTAGTTTAACCTAACTGGTTAACTCTAACTGGTTAACTCAACTAGTTAACTCTACTGGTTTAACCTAACTGGTTAACTCGTCTTGATTAACTGAACAAATCCACTTAGTTTAACTTAGCTAATTCACGTTGATTAACTCTAACCGATTCACTTAGTTTAACTCAACTAATTCACTTTGATTAACCACTTAGTTACCTTAACTAATTTACTTCGATTAACCACTTAGTTTGACTTAACTAATTCACATCGATTTATCGCTTAGTTTAACTTAACTAACTTACTTTGGTTAACCTAACCAATTACTTTGTTTAACTCGACTAACTTGCTTTGATTTACTTAACCAATTACTTTGTTTAACTCGACTAACTTTGCTTTGGTTAACCTAACCAATTACTTCGTTTAACTCGACTAACTTTGCTTTGGTTAACCTAACCAATTACTTTGTTTAACTCGACTAACTCGCTTTGGTTAACTTATGGTTTTTAACACATCATCTAACAACGATGAATATTTGTCCAAACACGCATGATCACAACGGATTATATACATCACATTATATGTCACAATATATAAATCACAGTAAAAATAACTGTTGAGGAATCCAGTTGGATTCCTCCAACCTGTTTCCCTGCACCACAGATGTTAGACAACACCAATATATTATTCTGATAAACAGAATCAACATATAACTATTTAACGGTTTATATATATATATATATATATAATCTCTACTAACTGACTAACAGTTCAATCAAACAGTCCACACACAAAATCAAACAGACAATATTTAACAGTCCTAAGAATACAACGTGAGAATATAAACTGTTCAGAGGTTGTGAGATATACTCACATTTGGACGATCATCGTCAATGACGATAACCATCGCTTGATTCAGCTGGACAATTTATTTTGCTATAAATTGTGACGGACTCCAATCGACTCGCGGTCAGTTCCACGGTGGAGTGCTCGTCCATACGATCCCAACGCAACTTACGGTTCGTCAATCTGATACCGCATGGATGAGATATCACATTTTCAAGCTAAACATATAATTGTATTAAAATAAAACAAAACTTGGGTTTTATATTCCTATTGGGCTTTCACCTTAATTCCTTGGCCCACCTCACTTCAACCAGCCCAGACCCACACCTTTGTCTCCCCCAATTCATCAGATGCGAGCTCCAGACCAAAACCACACCATTTCACCGATTTCAAACTCCTCCATACCTCGTTTTCTTCCACCAAACTCCATGCCGACATCACCATCGTTTCTCTCCTCAAACCCTCTACTCCCTCGTTGCCTCACCGTCCAGCTCGCGCCTGCTTTGGTGACCGCGATTTCCTGCCGTCGACGGCCTTCCCAGAAAAGAAGATCGACCTAAGTTGGCGTCGAATACCATAGAAACTAGCCGACACACCCTCTTTTACCTCCTTATTTCAGAATTGAGCCCAAAAACCAACATCGATGCTACCAATCTAACGAATTCTCGAACCCTAGAACCCATCCATTCGCTGTCTGAATTTCCGTCGAGCTGCACTATGATCGAACTCGCCAAACCATACACAAATTTGAAGAGGATGCAACAACGATCTCAAACATATATATTTCAGGATTTTACATTTTTATTTGAATTGATTTATTTTTGTTCTTCACGTTGGAATTTAGCTGGGTGGTTTTTATAAGCAGAATTTGGTTGTTGCCGTATGTGGCTGTAGACGTATGTCACGTGGCTTCTTATGGTTCAAGGAAAAATGATAGGATATTTTTATTTTAGATTTTTAGATTTTACTTTATTGATTTTCTATTTTATTTTAATGATTCTATATTCGTTCTGGGTCCTTAAAAATCACTGCGACTGCATACGATACCCAAAAATCACCAAACTGGACTTGTAGCTAGAGTTTGACATTACGGTCCCAACGAAACTGCTTTCGTCGAATTCCGACTTCGTATGCTCACACAACATATTTTTAACCGTCGAAAAACTGATTGTTTCTCACTCTAAAAATCCGTACGGCCACACAGTGACTCTAAAAATCACGAAACTGGAAACCTAACAACTATTCGACATTGCGGATCCAACAAAACTGGTTTCGTCGAATTCCGACTTCGTATGCAAAAGTGGCTATTTTTAATGCTCTAAACAGCCTATTTAAATATATAAATATATTTAAATATAATTAGATTAATTATAAATAAATTAATATTATCGTATACCTTCACATATGATATCGTACAGCTCCAGGGTAATTATATAATTGATATACCAAGTCCTGATTGAATCGATATTTCAATTTACATTGAAAAACCCTTTTATAACGTATATAAAGCGTTGCGAATTATAAAGGAATTCCACAGCGACTTTTCTGAAATTTGATTTGGACGTATCTCAAAATCTACACGACGAAATCCTGATATTTCTCTTCCACTAGAAAGATATACTCCGCCAGCTCCACACGTTTCTTGTTTCACAGAAATCCGATTTAAAACGGACCCTGTATACTCAGTTGAAGTTCAAATCGCCAAACAGCGAACTGCCGTGTCGTTACGCGCTCGGTTTTAATTATATTATAATTATACGTTCAACTATCGTTTATTTAAAATATTCGTTATTTAAATAATTAAATAACTTAATTATTATACCTTACAAAACGCGCCATTACATAACCAGCATAACATGATTTGTGGTAGGGTTAAGTTAATACAAGAGGGCAACACTAAACCATGGTAACATGACAAGTAGATGGGTTAAGTTAACTTGAATTGATTGATGACACTTAACCAATATAACATGGTAAACGGGTGGGGTTAAGTTAATATGAACACTTAACCAACATAACATGACGAATAGGAGGGTTAAGTACATATCGGGTTGGTGGGTAATACTACACACACTTAACCATTAAATACACGTGCTTGGATCCGTAGAAGGGTTAAGTACACATCAGAGTTGGTGGGTAATATAAGTAAATATAGGCCTACAAACTTAACCATTAGGAAACCCTAGTAACGAGGACTCATTTCAGCAGTAACCCACATAGATGTATCATGGTACCCTGAAACTAGGCAGGGTGGACACAATTACTGGGCTGATTATAAGCAGTCAAAGCGACGGCGGTTGATGCAGCAGTGTAGGTTCTAACGGAGTGCGGGCGTGCACACTCCGGAGAAGAAAAAGCAGGCACTGGGTAAATTCTAACACAGTGAATATCAGGTAAATTCTAATGTATTCATAAATATTAATGCATACACAAAATTTATCTATTTTATATTACATTGGTAGCAGAGAGACAATTCCAACATATAAAGTTGTTGACTTAAGTAGATTGTTTATATATTCAAATATTTTTATTTATATTTTTTTCCGTATATATATATATATATATATATATACACCTATAAAATAAACGACTCTACTAAAAATATTTTTATTTTATTTTAATTAATTAAATATATAAAAACTTTATGTTTCAATTTTTTTTTAAAAAGATATATAGTTCAAACGATGAGCATACATAGATGTATCATCGTATTTTCTTTTTGTAATCTCTATGCGTAAGTTTTAATTATTGAAAGTACTTTATGTTGCATTGAATGTATTAAAATTTAATGATTTCATTTTTGTAGAAAATTTTAAGAAAATCTAAATTTCGATCACACACGCACATATATTTAATTATTACATTTTGATTTGGGCCTTATTCTGCTGACAATTAAGTTTGGGCCTTATTCCGTTGACAATTAAATTTGGGCTTTGTGTGTTTCAGTTTTGAAACCACGTCAAAACCTAATCTGTTCGCTATAAATTATCTCCATCGGCCGTCTGGATCTATGCATTCTTCAGACAAACCCATCCTCCTGTGTATCATTCCGTTTTCTACTCTTTTTTTCACTTCTCTTCTGCAGTAACCGTCGCTATTTTTTAAGCGTTAGTAGTCTGTTTTCTAAAAAATATCAGATTTGATTGCTGCTGGAGTCGGTATATGATGATTGTCATTTGCCGCCCCAGACTCCAGTCTTAGATCCGATGAGAATCAGACATTTGGTCACTGGCTTTCACTTAATTTAGTCTGATTCCTTTTGCTGTAGATGGTTTTGGTTTAGTTTTTTTGATAAAGTCGTTATTGGAGAAGTGATGATACAGATTCCATACTAGTTACTGTATTACAAATGATGAAACAACCATCATGCACTACCATCTGATCTCCTGTTAAGCTTTTTTTTTACTGTAATAAGGATTTATTCATTATTTTTGCTGTACTTGCAATCTGTGATGATAAGCTAAATTTTACACTGATAACTAGTGATTATAAGCTAATTGATCACCATCTTTCGGCTGAGATTGCATCATTTGTATCTTATCTTTTTGTCTTTACATGATGAATTTCTTGACAAGTTTCAAATGCCAATGGTATCTGATTCTTAGTAAAATTATGATTTGCTAAGATTCTCGTTAATTTGGCAGAGACAAATTGTTTCAGGCTTGCGACACAGGTTGCTTTTTCTTGTTGGCTTCCTGTTACCTTTTTCTTGAATACATTTCATTAATTTGTATAGTTTTAATTGGTTTTCTTAATAATGTTCCCCAGTATACTTGAGTAGTGGAATTTAATTCACGTACCTAATTATATTAAAGATAATCCTTAACGACTCTTAGACTATCAAAAAATTGGGAACGTTTAGATCTATATTTCCTGTATCTCGTTTCTATTTCTCTAATTTTCAACTGTGTTTATTTAGAAAATAGTCAAATATCTGTGGCTGTAGCTGCTATTAGTTGACTTCTGTTGGGTTAATGATTAATTGGTATTGTTGTTTTATCTTGAATCCGTAGAGGATACACTCTAGGTTATTTTTTTGGACATTGGCCAGAGCTCGATTAGGTGTTATTACCTGATGTAAATTCTGATGAACTAGAACATTTAAAAAAAGGGTTCCTGTTCGTTCTCTAGTTTGACCTTAGTTTGTTCGCTGCAGTATACGGGTGAAGCATAAGTTTACTAAAATTGGATCTGGTTTGGTCCAGTTTTGTTGTTTGTTTTTGTAACTTAGGTCGCATGTTGAAGTCTGCATATTAATTCTTAAGAGCGTAGCTTAATCTGTAAGATTTTTTTATTTTATGCTCTAGTATGCGTGATGATGGTCATCAGTTCACATGTTTTGTCTTTAACTCCTATTGTCGTAGATTGTTTATAATTACTTGTTAATGCCTGCAGATTATTGTTGGGGTGATTTATTTCTGTAAACTCACTTCCAGTGAACTGGGGATTGGTTGGTCTTTTCTTTTGTTGGGTATCAGCCTTGAAGTTTTTTTGACTGGTTTTCCTCGTTCTTTGGAAAGGAATGCTTGTTGAGCAGCTGAATCTCGGTCTTACTTTAATATTAACAGTTCAACAATCAGTTTTTGGTAGTTGAACGATGGCTTTTTATCTATGTTTATTTTTTTACTCTACAATTCCTTTTCATTTCTAAATGTATGTGGTACTTCAAAAATCATCATTGTTCTATAATTCATTTCGACCTTTTATTTGTTACAAGTTCTTTCACTAGTTCTGCAAAATTTGTTTACTTGCTCATCTTAGAACTTCTGTTATTGTTCTATTGTGTTTATAATATAGTTGTATTAATGTAATTGTGCTACATAATATAAATTTTGTTTTTATAAATTTTAAATTTTCTTTAATTCATACATGTATAATATTTTGATGGTATTGCATGTAAATTGTTGACTCATTGTTTCTGTCTTGGTATTGTTATAAAGACTGACTGTTAAATTGTTTTCTATGCTTTTTACTTGTTCTTTTTTAGGTAGTGTACTTTATTTGTTTAGAAGGATGAAGCAATCGATGCGTATTTGCCTGGTTTTTGATTTTTTTTTTGTTTGAATGATTTGCTTGATTTAGGTTTTCTTCTATGGGATTTTAACTCTTTGCTTTGGTTTTTTGATTGTGTTGTAGATATACTGTACTGTTATTCCAATTTTGAAGATTTATGTGTAGTTGTTTTTCGTTGAGTTTGGAATTTGTGTTCTTATTAGAAAGACTAATTTTCAAAATAGGCTGTTTTTAAAATGGTAAATTCTATTTAGGCTTCCTTTTCTACTGAGTTACCCCCTATTTTTTCAAAAAATTTTGTATGACCAAAATATCTTTTACTTCGTAGAGTCATTACGAGATTATGATGCTTATCTCGTAGGGACTCTAAGGGGTAATGTTGCTAATCTCGTAGGGTCTCTACGAGGTTATGATATCAGTTTAGTACGTGGATGAATCATAATCTCAACACTCACACTGCGTGGTTGATGAAAGCATTTAAAAAAGTTATATTCAATGAAGGGTATTTTTGTCCAGTGAAATTTTTAAATAAGAAAGGGGGCAACTCAGCAGTTTTGGTGGTCTAAATAGAATTTGCCCATAGTAGAAATGGGGATGTTTCTAAAGTATTGGTAGAAATCTGAGGTGGTTAAGTGTTTAAACCAATAATACTTAAACCAATAATCAGAGCCGTGCTTGTGAAGTGCGCCTTTTTAAATTAACAAGTGTACATTTGTTAAGTGCACCCTTCAATATTTTGTTAAGGCACACTTGAATATGCATCTTTGCTAATTGTTGCTTCATTGTAGCTTATCTTTATCTGTCTTGTCTCATATCCCATATCTAAATAAAGCATAAACACATATATGTATCGGTTTCAAACATAGATACGTAAGAATAAAGTTAATATTTGATTACGAACATAAATACGAATCCAAATTGAATTCGATTGTTTAACTTACTAAAATGTATGTGGTGAAGTTTGATTTTGAGTAGAGGCATTTGGGGTCTTGCCATTTGCGATTGGGCTAGGTCTTGTTGAGTTGGAGTCGGAGAAGGATCATGTTTTTTTTAGTTCCCTCTTTCGGGTGTTTTTGTTTATGTTTAAAGAGTAATCTGTCAGTGCGATTTTTCAAGCTAATCCTCTATCTTTGTGGTTGGATGTCGTGCTTCGGTACTTGCTTGTGTCCGATACTCTAATCCTCTAGCATTGTCTTTACCATACTGATCTGCAAATTGTGCTATTAATAATCATATATTAGTAGATGTAAGTAAAAAAAAATGTATAAATCTTGTGCTAGTTGTGAATGAACGGTGTGCTTGTTTGTGAGGACTTTGATTCACGAGAATGAATCTTTGAATGATTGATCAATACCAACTCGAGTGTGTTGAAATGGGTGATAGGACTTTCTTGATGAAAGATGTGGAAATGTTTATAATTACACTGAATGACATTAAAATCCAAATTTGGTTTTGTCTCGGAAGTTGTAGGGATGTGCTGTTGAAGATCAAATTGTCGCATTATTTGATCAGGATTATACATTTCTACAGCTCGAATGTGTGTGATTGGTGTTTTACGAAGCCAACTTGACATGTCGTTTAGACGTATATAAGGTAGATCAACTGGCACTTTTTATGTGTAAGGATTTCATACAATAGCCTTATTGGTTAGCGTTTCAAGCTGGTCATGGTAGTAACTGATAGCTAGCTTTGGAGACTCAACCCAAGTTCTATTTCCGAACCACCTGTGATGTAAAGTAATACATATAAAGTGTAAATGTGTATAATATAGCAATAAACATCATTATTGAACGTTATGCAATTGTACGTATACTTCTTTGTATTATATGGTAACGACCTATTGATCTATGTAGATAATGTTATGATTGGACGACGGATAAAAAGAGGTGTCAATGGACAAAGTTGTTAGGAAAACAGAAATGGTGGGATTGCAAATTATTAGTGATCATAAATGTAACACCCCGAATTTTCTATTTACACTAAAGTTGCTAAAATATTAATAAGTGTGTAAGAGAGGGGATGTATCTAATATGAATATAAAAATATTAATAAGTGTAAGAGAGGGGATGTATCTAATATTATTATATTCATATTAGATACATTCCCTCTCTTACACACTTATTAATATTTTTATATTCATATTAGATACATCATCCCCTCTCTTACACACTTATTAATATTTTTATATTCATATTAGATACATCATCCCTATATTCATATTAGATACATCATCTCCTCTCTTACACACTTATTAATATTTTTATATTCATATTAGATACATCATCCCTATATTCATATTAGATACATCCCCTCTCTTACACACTTATTAATATTTTAGCAATTTTAGTGTTAATAGAAAATTAAGTGGGTTGGACTAATGGGGACAAGCTTAGGTGGAATGCTTGTGGTAAATAGTGGGGGCCTATTTCAACCAGTATCCCAAAACGTATCTTTGTGGGCTCGACCCAAGTCGAGGACGGGACACACATACTGGGTTTGACTATAAGAGGCCAAAACAGAGAGCGGTGGCAACGCAAGTCCAACGGGTTTCATATCCGTGTGTGGACCCGGGCTGGTATGTCAGGCGTTGTTGCATCGTGTAGGTATAAGTCGTGCATGTCCGTTGTATCAGGTTGCCACTTTAGGGGAGTGATACACCCCACTGTGGGGCCAGCATAAGTATCTACGAGTTAGGGAGCCGATCGAATAATGGGAAGTAGGGTACACCTAGTGGAGATAGGGGCAGGCGGTACCTATGTAGTCAGCTAGGGGTACGTAAAGCCATTGGGAAAGTTTCTAAGTGAAGCTAAGTGGGATGAATCTTTAGGGTGACTGATGTGGTGCAGTATAGTGTTTATCCTTTAGTATTTAGGAGCGCCTATAACGTTGCCTTTAGCGATTGTCTATGTCCTTAATCTGCTCTTCATAGACATTTTCTTGTTTTCCAGCTTATGTCTTAGTCCAGTTATTTTGGTAATAGTATTGTAGAATTATCATATTCACCAGACTTATGTCTGACCCCCTCATTTCCATCCTTTTTCTCCCTTCAGGTCCGCAGGTTGGGCCAAGTTCTAGTGGAGTCTAGTTGGATCGCTTATCTTCTGGAAAGCTTGGACTGCTGAAGTAAAGTCCAGCTTGTTATCTTTCTTTTTAATGGCTATTCATGTAATGGGATTATGTACTTGTTTTATAAGATAGATATTGTACTTGACATTGAATATGGTGTTATGATGAAATCAAACATGTTTTGACTTCTGCTACAATGAAATAAAGTTTTTGAATTTCCAAGTACTATTTTATATCTGTCTTGTTGTAATTTTACTGTTCTATATTCACTTAAAACCTCCATAGAAGTTAATGCATTCCCTTTGTGAGTGACATTAATGGACGTGGGGTGTTACACGTGGTATTAGAGCATAAGGTTACTAGAACAGATAAATTTTTTTTTTTAGAAATTTTTTTTTTTTAAAGTATTTTTGGAAGAAATGCTTTCAAAAAAAAAAAAAAATGTTATTTAAAGAGAGTTTTTATGAAAAACATAATCCCAAATAGCCACATCCTTATCTTTATCTTTCGAATTCTCCATTTTGAATCTTTCCTTTTTCGTTTCAGCATGGCTGAAGATCTTAATCTTCCAGAAGGTGTGACGATTCCAGGGTGGTTTAGGAGATACTTGGAGGCTAGGGCCACCACTGCAGGCCCAGCGGATACTCCTCCACCCCTAGTTGCACCCATTCCTCCTACTCCTCGTGTTGACACTTTTGCAAAGACGTGCAAGGAATTCAAGGCTATGGGAGGAAAAACTTTTCAAGGGACTGAGACGTTTGTGGAGGCCAGAGATTGGCTTAAGGAGACTGAGGAATTGTTGGATATCTTTGAAGTGGAAGATGGGAGGAAAGTCCGTTTAGCTGCTTGGTTAATGAAGGGAGAGGCCTCGTTTTGGTGGGAGGTCACTAACGGGGAACGTCCAGTTGATTCATGGGCGGATTTCAGACGAAGGTTTGAGGCAAAGTTTCTTTCAAGGGCAGAGGAGAACTTAAATATGGAAAAATTCCTGGCACTAAAGTAAGGGAGCTCATCAATCAGTAAAGGAATATGTCAATAAATTTAATCAGTTAGCAAGGTTTGGCTTGGAGTTGGTTAACACGCCAGAGAAGAAAGCTTTGAGGTTCGTTAGAGGCTTGAATGAACCGTTGCAAGGGTTGGCTATGACCCACATCCCTATGGGAGCCACCTTTGAAAAGCTAGTAGAAATGGCACTTATGCATGAGGATAAGGCAGTTGAAAAGAAAGAGGATCAGAAGAAACCCCAACAGCAAAATAAGAAGGGTGGTAAAAACAATAATGGCAAAGGGAAGAAGAAATGCTTCAATTGTGGGACGCCTGGCCATCTCAGCAAAGATTGTAGAAAGAAAAAGAAGACTGGTTGTTTTCATTGTGGAGATGCGGGACATTTAGTGAAGGACTGTCCAAAGAAGGGGCAGAGGGCAGGGTCTACCTCGGGAGGACAGGTGCAGGCTCTTATGGCACCAGGGCAGGCAAGGGGGCAAGTTCAGGCTATTGCGGCCCCACCGCTGCAAGAAAGAGGTAGAACAATTTCTGTTGAAAGCTTAGTTTTTCTGTTTGATCATCCTGTCCGTACCTTATTCGATTCTGGCGCATCTCATTCGTTTATCTCTGCATCATTAGTTGAATCACTGCACTTGAACACCAGTTTAGTAGAGGATCCCCTGGTCGTTTCAAATCCAATTGGGGGTTCGGCTCATTTGACCATGATATGTTTGGATTTGAAAATCTCTATACTTAGCGTTGAATTTAGATGTGATGCTTATGTATTGGGCTTCACGGGCTATGGGCTAATTTTAGGAATGGATTGGTTGTCTAGAAATAGGGCCATTCTTGATTGTGAAAGGAGAGTAGTTAGGCTTGTGACTCGCCTTGGTAATGCTCTCGACATCTTTTGTAATCCCATAAATTCCGTTATGCTAAGTTATCTTGAATCGCTTGACGCGTCTGTAGAGAACCTGCGATCAGTAGAAGTGGTCCGGGAATATCCGGATGTGTTTGAGGAGGTGAAGGGCTTACCTCCAAAGCGGGAGATAGACTTTCGAATTTATCTTGTGGATAATGCTAAACCCGTATCTTTGCCAGTGCACCACATGGCTCCTCGTGAAAGGAGGGAACTCAATAAGCAAGTAAAGGAGTTGCTTGAGAAGAGGTTCATAAGACGTAGTATATCGGAGTGGGGTGCTCCAGTAGTTTTTGCCACAAAGGCGGATGGGTCTCTTAGACTTTGTATGGACTATAGAGAACTAAACAAGCTTACTAAAAAGAACCGACACCCACTGCCGAGGATTGACGATCTCTTTGATCAGTTAGTTGGCGCCTCAGTGTTTTCGCAGTTGGACTTAGCCACTGGCTTTCATCAACTGAGAGTGGCTGAGGATAGTATAGATAAGACTGCTTTTAGGACTCCTGACGGATTCTATGAATGACTAGTGATGCCCTTTGGTTTGACAAACGCCCCTGCATATTTTGTTGATTTGATGAGTAGGGTGTTTAGGGAATACCTTAACAAATTCGTGGTAGTCTTTGTGGATGACATCTTAGTCTTTTCTAAGAATAAAGAAGAGCACTCCCTACATCTTAGGGAAGTGTTGGAAACCCTTCGAGCGCATAACCTTAAGGCAAAATTTTCTAAGTGTCACTTCTGGAGGAAGGAAGTACGGTTCTTAGGGCACGTGGTTTCCAAAGAAGGGATAGCAGTTGATCCCGCAAAGGTGGTGGCCATCCAAGATTGGAAGGTCCCTAAAAATGCAACCGAAGTAAGAAGTTTCTTGGGGTTGGCTGGATATTATAGGAAGTTTATCAAAGACTTCGCAAAAATATCAGCTCCATTAACACGGTTAACGAAGAAGAACCTGCTTTTTACATGGGACAAAGATTGCGATGATGCGTTCCAACGTTTAAAGAGAGCCTTAACTTCAGCCCCAGTCTTAGTGCTGCCAGACGGGAATAAACCGTTTACCATCTATACTGATGCTTGTGGGACGGGACTTGGCGCGGTCCTCATGCAAGAGGGAAGAGTAATAGCCTATGGTGGAAGGCAGTTGAGGGTTCATGAAAAGAATTACCCCACGCATGACTTAGAGCTAGCCGCAATTGTTTTCGCGCTTAAGTCTCGGCGTCACTATCTTCTTAGTGAGAAATTCGAACTGTTCACTGACCACCAATCATTAAAATACTTATTCTCTCAGAAGGATTTGAATTTAAGGCAGCAACGGTGGATGGAATTCTTAGCCTCCTACGATTTTGAAATAGCATATACCCCGGGCAAGGGTAACGTGGTGGCAGACGCCTTAAGTAGGAAAAGGTTGTCCTTGAGTCCGTTATTTGTTGAACGACAAAGCTTAGAATTCATCTCTATGTTTGACTTTAGACCCTCCGTTGACTTAGTACCCGGTCTGTTAGCATCCTTGGAGGTTAGACCTACACTTCTAGGACGGGTTGGTAAGGCACAGCGAGACGACCCACGGTTGGTTGAGATAGTAGAAAAGCTCAAAGGGGGGGAGTCGTCAAGCCATCTTCGTAGGTATACCCTAGACGATAAGGGTTGGTTACGAAGGGATAATAGACTTTGTGTACCACAAGACGAAGACTTAAGGAAGGCCATTCTTGATGATGCTCATCGCTCAAAAATGACCATTCATCCCGGCGGGGATAAGATGTACAAAGATATGAAGCGGGTTTTCTTTTGGGCCGGTATGAAAAAGGATGTGGCCGAGTACGTCGCTAGATGCTTGGTGTGCCAACGAGTTAAAGCAGAACAAAAGAAACCCGGTGGGTTGCTTCACCCATTAGAAGTTCCACTATGGAAATGGGAAAGCATCTCAATGGATTTTGTGGATGGATTACCAAGATCAAGGAAGGGTAACACGGGGATTTGGGTTATAGTAGATAGACTTACTAAAAGCGCCCATTTTATTCCCGTGAAAAGTAAGAGGACTGCTCCGTGGTTGGCTTCTGTATACATTAAGGAGATAGTTCGTTTGCACGGTATTCCTTCTAGTATAGTAAGCGACCGTGACCCCATCTTTACTAGCGAATTTTGGAAGAGTTTACAAGAGGTGGTAGGGACTCAGCTATGTTTGAGCACCGCATATCATCCTCAGACAGACGGCCAGACCGAGAGGGTGAATCGCATTCTAGAGGATCTTTTAAGGCTTTGTATCCTAGACTTTGGGGGTACATGGGAAGAGCAACTTCCGTTAGTAGAATTCGCATATAATAATAGCTTTCAGTCTAGTATTGGCATGGCACCTTTCGAAGCTCTTTATGGAAGGCCTTGCCGTTCGCCTACATGTTGGTGGGAATCTACCGATAAAATCCTACTTGGGCCCGATATGGTTAGGGAAACCTCGGAGAAGATTGAGTTGATTCGAAGGAGGATGAAAGCAGCACAAGATAGGCAAAAATCGTATGCTAATAAGAGGAGGACAGATCTTGAGTTTGACATTGGGGACATGGTTTTTATCAAAGTATCTCCGTTACAGAATGTTGTTCGCTTTGGGTCCATGGGGAAATTAGCACCAAGGTTTGTAGGGCCGTTTCCTGTAAAAAACAGGATTGGGAAGATGGCATATAGGGTGGAGTTGCCTGAGAAACTTAGTGGAGTACACGACGTATTCCATGTGTCACATTTGAGGAAGTGTTTGCACAAGACCGCGGAGGTGGTAGAGCCGAGCTTGCTTAAAGAGGTGGAAATAGAGCGTGATGCAACAATTAGACGAGCTCCTACATGCATTCTTGGGTCGGAGATCAAAAAGTTGAGGAATCGAGAGGTCAGACTGGTTAAAGTGCAATGGGGAAATGATGAGAGCAACGCAACTTGGGAGACAGAAGAGAAGATGCGTTCGTTGTACCCTTTTCTTTTTGAGGGTATGTCTTTTAATTTCTCCTTTATCGCTTAGCTTATCTTATCTTATCTTTAGTATGTCCTCTCATTAGTATCTTTGACCTTTAGTTAGGATAATCCTATGGTTGAAACACGTGTTTGAGACATGTTATGTATGATGGATGCAAAATGGATGCAAGTGTTTGCTAGTGGTTGCTCGTGGATGCATATATACACACACTTTAGGCACTAGATCGGCTCAGTCACTTCATATTGCATATTGCATATATATGGATGTATTTAGTATAATGGATGTATAATGGTTGTACCATCATATGGATGCTGCATTCGGTTGAATGGGTGTGCACGCATATAGAAGTAGTATGTAAGCAATTAGGATCTTTTGCATACATAATGGATTCATGACACTTACATAATTTGCATTAAGGAGGTCAACTGAATCAGTAGACCGCCTGATTTCGCATTAGGTAAGGACATGTACACACACTTGCATATGATCATAAAGCATTAGAAGTCTTTTAAGGACAATGGATGCCTGTGTATGATGGATGAGTAGATGGACGTTTGGATGGTAGGATATACATTCTTCCAGACTTGAAGATTTCGGGGACGAAATCCTAAAAGGAGGGGAGAATGTAACACCCCGAATTTTCTATTAACACTAAAGTTGCTAAAATATTAATAAGTGTGTAAGAGAGGGGATGTATCTAATATGAATATAAAAATATTAATAAGTGTGTAAGAGAGGGGATGTATCTAATATGAATATAATAATATTAATAAGTGTGTAAGAGAGGGGATGTATCTAATATGAATATAATAATATTAATAAGTGTGTAAGAGAGGGGATGTATCTAATTTGAATATAAAAATATTAATAAGTGTGTAAGAGAGGGGATGTATCTAATATGTATATAAAAACAATAATAAGTAAAGGGAGATGTATCTAATATGTACATTGTAGAAAATATATATATATTTATGACATGAATAGAAGTTTATTAATACGCTGAGTGTTTGCTGAGTCACTTCTGACTCATTGCTGAGTCAACAAGATAAACCCCATCTTGTCTGAACGGCTGCGGTTATTTCTAGGTTAAATCTAATGGCCTAAATGAATTCTAAAATCTATAAATAAGTGGGTAGACCCTAGACCTAAATCATTTGTAAAATTAGAGAAGCTACCGTCATGCTGCTGCCATGGAGTTCAGCATAGCCGTCACAAACTAAGAAGAGGAAGCCTAATCATCTACAACTAAATCTACACAAATCAAATCAAAAGATCTCTCTTTCTCTAATTCTTTTCTTTTGTTGGTGAGTATGATGATTCTCACAAGACTATTACAAACTAATTTGACTCAGTTATGAATGGATCACAAGAAAGTGATGTGATTTGTAATTGTAAATTCTATATATTGTGGATCTCTTATTATGTTATTATGTTGTCGTATGATGTAAATTATATATGCTATGTCATGCTATGTTGTAAATTCTCTTATGCTATGTCGTGCTATGTTGAGAATCATGTCAAGCTATGTTATACTATCATACTATGCCATGTTATAAATCATGCTATATTATGTTGAAAAATCATGATGTTGTTGGATCATGCTTAAAGTTATGTTTTTTTTTCTTAATTTAAATGGATCTTGTTTATGGGAATTTGCCTATTAGGTTAGGTGTACCCATAAACTTGAAACTATAATTAAATAAAACTTGATTATGGGAATTTTCCTATTGAGTTAGGTGTACCCATATAAAACCATGTTGTTAAAAAAATAGATGATGTTGATTCACACATGTTCATATGTAAGTTTATGAAAATTGATTGAGATCATATTAGGTGAATTTTGAACAAGTTGACACCTTTAGATCCATGACATGTATAATCTATGCAAGTTGGACATATGCAAGTTTCACCCCTTATTATGATTCATTTGGTCACATATACATGTTGTTATTATGATAATCTCTTTTATGCTATGAGTTAGGCTATTCGAGTCTAACATATATTTTGCGAATAAACGTTCAAACGTGGGGTATGGGTAATATTAGGAATTAATAAATTGGGTGCAATTTTGTAAGATGTTGCATACCATGAATGAATGTCCATAATTGAGTCAATTATGGACATTGTTAAAAATTGGAAGTAATTAATAATTCAAGTAGGGAATTATTAAAATTGGGGGAAAGTGGATTATTATTAATAATCAATGCTTAGGACACGAGGTTGGACCCGTTTGTGATGTAAACCTGCCCGGACCCGCCCGGCAAATCCAGTAGTCACAAATGTCGGCCCAATGTGAGAGGTCCTAGGCCCAAACTAAAGCATAACAGTTGTAAAGACACGAGGTTAGACTCTTTTATGGTGTAAGACTGCCCGGACCCGCCCGGCAAATCCAGCTGCCATAAATGCCAGTCTAATGTGAGAGGTCTTTATGAGGTTATGGCCTTAATGAACTAAGAAATACTTAACCAGATAATCATGTAAGGTGGGACATGTGGGTTAAGTAGGTGCCTTGGGTGGCATGAGGAATCTGGTAGTTGCCTTTAGAGGCATTTGAAATACGATTAGACTTAACCAAACACACATGTAAATGAACATGACTAAGTGGGTTAAGTGGGATGGACTAATGGGGACAAGCTTAGGTGGAATGCTTGTGGTAAATAGTGGGGGCCCATTTCAACCAGTATCCCAAAACGTATCTTTATGGGCTCGACCCAAGTCGAGGACGGGACACGCATACTGGGTTTGACTATAAGAGGCCAAAACAGGGAGCGGTGGCAACGCAAGTCCAACGGGTTTCATATGCGTGTGTGGACCCGGGCTGGTAGGTAAGACGTTGTTGCATCGTGTAGGTATAAGCCGTGCATGTCCGTTGTATCAGGTTGCCACTTTAGGGGAGTGATACACCCCACTGTGGGGCCAGCACGGGTATCTACGAGTTAGGGAGCCGATCGAATAATGGGAAGTAGGGTACACCTAGTGGAGATAGGGGCAGGCGGCACCTATGTAGTCAGCTAGGGGTACGTAAAGCCATTGGGAAAGTTTCTAAGTGAAGCTAAGTGGGATGAATCTTTAGGGTGACTGGTGTGGTGCAGTATAGTGTTTATCCTTTAGTATTTAGGAGCGCCTATAACGTTGCCTTTAGCGATTGTCTATGTCCTTAATCTGCTCTTCATAGACATTTTCTTGTTTTCCAGCTTATGCCTTAGTCCAGTTATTTTGGTAATAGTATTGTAGAATTATCATATTCACCAGACTTATGTCTGACCCCCTCTTTTCCATCCTTTTTCTCCCTTCAGGTCCGCAGGTTGGGCCAAGTTCTAGTGGAGTCTAGTTGGATCGCTTATCTTCTGGAAAGCTTGGACTGCTGAAGTAAAGTCCAGCTTGTTATCTTTCTTTTTAATGGCTATTCATGTAATGGGATTATGTACTTGTTTTATAAGATAGATATTGTACTTGACATTGAATATGGTGTTATGATGAAATCAAACATGTTTTGACTTCTGCTACAATGAAATAAAGTTTTTGAATTTCCAAGTACTATTTTATATCTGTCTTGTTGTAATTTTACTGTTCTATATTCACTTAAAACCTCCATAGAAGTTAATGCATTCCCTTTGTGAGTGACATTAATGGACGTGGGGTGTTACAATAAATAATTATACTTACTAATATTCACCTGTAGAAGAAAGATAGTTGGCTATGGATTTGGATATATCGATCACGGCATTTGTTGATTCAGTGTTTAATGTTTCATTATTGCATTATCGTAAGAATAACGTGCAATCATTCAAATTTTTCATAAATAATATGTAAAAATGATTTTGTTGTCCTTTCGAATGATTGGGATATAGATGATAAGATATCAAGTGCAGCAAGACGACTTTTGCATGTCGTTTAACTTGCTTGTCTGATGCATTCTTTGATGGATCATTTTGAAACATGTTTCGAAGCCAAGTCATATTAATTGTTGTGCCTTTTATCTCATTTCAATTTGGAAATCAAGCTTAAACACTCATAACAAATGTTTATAATTACTGAGATGTGGAGCAATAATAGAATTTTCTTCCATTTTAATATCCAAAAGACAATTATCATCTTGCAATGTGATAGTAATCTCAGTAGTGGGGAGATTTAAGGTGGAAGTCTACGGTCTTCACCGTTCTACCAATGAAGTAATAAATGCATGGGCTATCTTGGTTTGTTTGAAGTGATTAACGCTAACTTGCTAGAATGATATTGACAATCAATTGGTTTGTCACTCTATAAAATTCAAAACAAAACAAAACCAATTGGCTGGTGCATGAGAAATGAAAAAAGTATTGAATTCTTCCATTTGGATTTTTGAAATACTTTAATCAAGTCAAGATCATTGTTTCTATGTTCATTTTGAAGATACAAGACACATACATCTACTGGACCGAGTGCTAACTATACAAGAAAAAAAATTTGAAATGAAATGGACAAGTAATAAACTAGATTTTGAAATGATTACGTAAATCACCATTTACATGAACTAAGAATTGGAATGAGCCTACCATTGTAATGAACAAGTAAATCATCGTATATAAGTAAATTAACAAATGAACAAGCAAATCACTAAATGCAAGTAAATGAACAAATAAATCACCATTGAAATGTGTCTTCTATTGTAATGAACAAGTAAAGCACCATATACAAGTAATGAACTAGAGTAAATCACCATAGACATATAATGAATTAGGGTTAATCAAGTAACGAACAAGTAATGAACTAGAGTAAATCACCATATACAAACAATGAATTAAGGTTAATCAAGTAATGAATAAGCAATGAACTAGAATAATCACAATATACAAGTAATGAATTAAGGTTAATCAAGCAATGAACAAGTAATTAATTAGGGTAAATCAAGTAAATGAACAAGTAATGTTTAAGAATTTACCTAACTTAATAAGAAGAGAATGAGCCTTCCATTGCAGAACTATTTTAGTGTAGAAGAAATGAAAAATTGAAGTATTAGAAAGTTTAGAAAAATAGGAATTTGGGTTTTTAGTTTTGGGAATTTTGGAGAGGAATGAGTGTTTAGAGGAAAATGAGGCAAAATGAGAGTTGGGTAGAAATAGCAGCAGGATCTGGTTGAAGCGCGCCTGCAAGGTGCGTCCTTGTACATTTACAAGGGCGTACTTGACAAGTGTGCCCTTGTACTTGTACAAAAGCGCATCTGCAAGCTGTGCCCTACTCGAGAGCCACAGCAGCAACCTGCTGCTTCAAGCGTACTTAACATGTTACAAACCACATCATAAAACCAAATCAAATACAACTTATATGATTCTAAAATGCAAACGTGTACTATTGAAATGTAAATCGTTTGTTCATTCATCAAATTAAAAGTACAAATAGTTCATTGCATTACAAAATCATTCGAACATAATCTCAAAGTACATTTCCAAACTTTTTTTTACCACTTTTGCCTAAGCTTATCATATAGAACTCGTTTTGACAGACACGTCGATCTTTTGTGCTCTTTTTGATCACATTTGCTGTAAATATTTTGTTTACTTCCTCCCATTTTATCCATTATACCTTTAATTCTTGTCGAATGCGGACATCCCGTTTTCATTTTTGTATACGGAGACCATATGGTCGGACCGCGATAGACATCCTTATATCTACTATTGGGAATTGGATGAAAGTTTGGAGTAACTTGCTTTATATTTTTCTGCGGAAAACCACTACGAACAACCGGTCATCACATGCAAGCATGACAATTTTTGCAATAGCGGAATGTTGCAAGTGCAAGTACACACATTATCAGTCACGGTAAATGCTTTTCCAAATTGATCATTCACTTGCCATTCGCTTTAATTGAATCTAACAATTGCACAATGTCGTATTTGTTTTGTTCTTTTGGCTAAAAGAGTTTCAACTTTCAGAGTCATTTGTATTTCAAATCATTCGGCATCGAAATGACGCTTTATGAAATTGTCATTTAAACGGTAAAACTTTCGTGATACTAAAGACTTGACCGACAAAGCACGAGCACCTCGTAGAATTCCATTAAAACTTTTGGATACATTTGTTGTCATTATCATAAATCGTCCACCGTTATCCTTGCATAGAGCCTAATTTTCCTCCGCACCACGTAAGCTCTTTTCAACCCAAGCATGCGCATTCGGAGAAATGGCTCTCATGTGGCCTTTCAACTCTTTGTATTGCAACTCATTAGTAGCACTGGCATTGGAAGTTTTTTTTTGAGATGCCTTGCACAAAACGGTGATATTGCTCTTAATGCCAATTTTCTAATGCTCTAGGAATGCCTTTCATTCGATCAGATATAAAAGTCAAACATCTATTGCGAACACTATGTATGAGGTAGTACATGCAACTAAGAAACCATTCCCAATTGTCATTTGATTCGGAGTTTGCAATTGCATATGCTAATGGAAATATACCATCATTTGCATCAACTCCAGTCGTGACTAGCAACGTACCTTGGTATTTGCCATACAGATGTGTGCCATCAATGCAAATTAACGGTCGATAATGCGCAAAGCCGTCAATTTGTTAGCAGCAGGAGTGGTATTCAAATCTGACTTCGCAAAAGGAAGTATTTTGTTAGCAACAAATTTACTTGTCGTTTGCTTGTGATTAGAATTGATAACCAGATTAACACAAGAATGATTACCTTCATATTTCCTAACTTCCCACCTTTCCGTCAATAATTTTTTTTTGGGACAATAGCATGTATTCTTCACTTGCAATTGTTATCGGCATTACAAATTGCAGTGTATTCTTTTTTGAGGGAGTTTCAGGTTTAAAAGAGACAGAATTCTTTATAGATCACTCAGTTGTTGAATAAGCACTTGCTCGAAATTGCATTTCCAAGTGAAAGCCCGAATCAACACAACCTGCAGTAAATGCGTCTCTAATAGGAGCTATATTTTGAATCAATGATGCTGTCATAATTTGTAACGACCCGGGGGTTTTCGACTCCAAAAATCGACACAAATACCAATGTCGACTATTCAGACATCGGAAATACCGGATAGTTAATAGAAAGAAGTTAGAGGGTGAGAATAGATAAGATAGAAAATTAGAATAAAAGAAGAATAACACAACAACATCAGAGTAACACGAATCTCACAGCGGAACGAATAAAATAAAGTATACAAAGTAACATTTGAAAACACAAATCTGTATTTATAGTACAATACTTACATCACAGCGGAAATAAACAATAGCCATAAAATGCTGCTGAAGCCTCCTGCTCCAAGCTCCATCTAGTGTATCTGTAAATCCCGACTACTTGACTGCCCGTACAAATTTGGGCACCCAAGGTTTAGGAAAAGAAAACAAAATAAACTCTGGGTCAGTCATGGGACTGGTGTGAGTAAACTCCAATCATTCGTTTTAACTTTTCAAAATCCTTTTCAAAAGAAAAGACAATCGTAAGACCGATCCACATAAACACGGATGCTTTTCACCTTACAATAACTCAAAAACATTTTCAAAATCAACATTTTTCTGATATTATAATAATGTCTAATCACAAATAATTAACAATCTAGCAGAACGCTTGCATCTCACGTGCTCTCTCTCTCTCTCTCTTTATATATATATATAGAGTATACAATCAAAATCGCATGCGCTTATTGGAGATTGAATTCCGACTATGAAAAGTATGAAATCACCTGCCAATAGTGTATCTCTAGAGAGGAATACACTGGGTTCAACAAGAACGCCTTCCCACCCGACCCACACATGACCGACCACTCATTTCTTTTGAGTGTATCGAATATATTGTCATCTACGGTTGCTAGCAACATAACCGTTCCTGGGAGATACAAAAGAGAAAAGAAGTAACAAATATGAATATTCTCTAGATGGTGACACTACGCCCTAATGGGGGCGACCCACTTAGCCATGCTGCCTGCCCGATTTTTGTCATTTTTCGGTTGATGAGGCTTTAGGCCATAACATATCATTTGACAGATCATACCTCCATTTACTTTGAACGCCACGTCGTCATACCCGCCAAATCACACATTGATTTTCATAAAAATACCACGGGTATAAAGCTAAGAGAAATGAATTCCTCCGCCACCAAACATGGATACGTTTGAAGCGATCAACTTAAGTGATCCATTAGATATACTCTGTCAGACATTCATCCAGACACGTTGTCTTGAGTCTGGACAAACCGAAGACACTATTCTGTAAATCCATCTTATGCAATTTCTACCTAGGATAGCCAGAACAGCCCTTGCACGACTCTGTCTTCAATTATCTTCATTATATTTGATTTGCAACGATGCTAATGCCGATACGGAGTGGTTTTCAGATAATAAATTTGATCCCGGTCTCCCCGTATTGACAATGGAAAATGGTCAAAAACTTTGATAGTCGGTGATTTAACTATCAAAGGAAATATGTGTACAAACAACGGTGTATTTCCAAATGGAAATCTTACCAAGCAAATCATCAATCAACACCGATCCCCTTTAATTTAATTTATCATTCAATTATTCATTCCCTATTCCCAATCCCATATATTCGTAAATTCTTATTTTCTATATTTAGAAAATATATGTTACTAATCATGTGGAAACATTTCCATATTTAATCCTATTTCTTATTTTTAGTATTAAAACATTTCTGATTTCCTATTTGGAAAACATTTCTAAAACTTCTTCATTGGATTTAAACAGATGTTCAAATAAAACATCGCTATGCCAACTCAAACCATCACACTCATTAACTAAATTTACTTAACCAACCTTCACTATCGAACGTTAACCATTCCTTAGTTAAAAATAAAGTCAATCAAGTTGGGGTATAATTACCTCTCAGGCCTTAACTGAACAACATTTCTAATCTCGTAATAGACAAAGTTTACCCTTTTAAATCTTAACGAACTTCCTTACGTAACTCTCGGATTCTATTTACGAATCCACTTCTTTTTACAGAAATCATTTGATTATAACAATAGTGTTATAATCTCATGCTTCTGACATATACACTACAACAAAAATTGCATTTGACAACATTGAATAAATGTTGTCTATGTATTTTAACAACATTTATCATAATGTTGTTATATCCATAGTTATAAAAGAGGGGGCTTCTTTTACAACATTTACCTTAAAGTTGTAAGAAATGTTGTCGAAAGGTTATTTATAACAAAATATAAATATAGTGAAGACACCAAAAAATATGAAGAAAAACTATATACAATGTTTTTTGAATGTTATTAGATAGCTAATTACAGCATATTTCAAATATTATAACATGGCTTTTTTTACGATAATATTTATATGTTGTGTATCGACTTTTTCAACGATTTTCATATATTGTAATTTAATTTCAACATCTTTATTCACCTATTGTAGAATCATCAGTCACGTCATTGTGTATTAGTTTTTTATAACTTTTTTCAAACGTAATATTTTATTCTTTAATCGTATTTAATTAATGTTGTAAATACAATCTAGACGACGTTATCTAAACGTTAACTAAACTTCATGTACATCAGTTTTTGAACATTGCAGAACAAAGTTTTACAATTGTTTTTAACTATTATATTTTGTATAACCACGTTAATTGCAAACCGTTGTAAATCAATTTTCTACGACATTTGCATTAACATAAAAATATATTTAATTCATTCAATAGACGTTGTGGATACATAAACTAATGACAAACGTTGCGCATGCGTTTATTACAACGTTGCGCTCTTGCGTTTTAATAACATTAATATATCACAACAATATATCTACTATAATCATAAATATAAAATATCCAACCACATTTATTCACAAACAGCGTAAGCATGACAAAAATCTGCAAACATGACAAAATCTAGGAACAAATAACGATTTACTAATAGAAAAATCTATTTCATACATCATCAAAATGTATTGTATGATGTGTAACATATACATACACTGCAAGAATCTATAAATAAATTAGAACAAAGAAGATACTATTTCAAATGAATATATGATGGCAGCAACAACTTGCTCTCTAGAATCACTTCTTTCCTTGTTAGTTGTTTGCATTGCAGGAATTCTCTTTCCTGTTAGCATTGGATGATACAGAATTAAATCTGGTTGATACAAAAAGAAAGGAAGTATTATGTATATATAGTTTGACAACTTGTTAAAAGCATATGTGGTTTCTATTTAATAACATCAAATATGTTATAAAATAAATGATGTTTATTTGTTATTAGTGTTAGATTTTCCAGTGGACAGCATGACAGAATATCCAAACAAGAGCCAAAACAACTAAAGAGTAAAAAAAAAGGGAAAATCCAACCCCTGTTAACAAATGTAGCATAGGTAAAGTTGAAACCAAACTCAGAAAAAAGTAGAAGTTAATCAAGAAAGTGGTGCAAGTAAACGAACTTTATAATCATGGTCAGAAGGATATTGTGTCTGTACAAGATATATACAATAGAAGGTCATGCATGCAGAGGTAAAAAGTCTAAGTATGTACAAATTCATCAACCCAGAGGTTCGTTAACACTCCCGAAATATCAAAATAGTGTTTTCCTTGAATAAGAGGATTGCTCATTCTACTTTATCTAAAGCTTAAGCGTAAAAGCATAGGATAATAAATCCATATAGAGTCACTGCCAACCGCTTAATTAATTTGTTCCTTTTCGATCTGCACGCCCATTCTCACTTAATATGTAACCTTTTTGTTAAATTGCTTACTGTGCATCCGTATCATAAAATATTCTAGTGTGCATTGTTGTACATGTATGCTGTGAATTTGCAATGATGATGGTGGTTTTTTTGTGTGTGGACAGGTCGGGGGTGTGTTGCTTGTGTGCAGCGATGAAACCAAGAACTAATTTTGTGTTGGTCAGATTTATATAAATAATCAAATATATGATAGAAAAAACTGAGATCCAACCGAAGTTCTTTAGAGCTCTATATTTTGACACATTAAAGCAGTAAAAATTGACTAGTAGCGTAATTTCAATAATTTGATAAACTTACAAAAATTCATAACACTAAAAAAGGAAAACTAAGAAAACAAGCTTTTTGAGTTATTTCGGAATACTCAAACCAGTGAAGATGTTTGAACCACTCAAATTACATATGAAATATGCAATGCATTACAAATGAAGTAGATTGCCTCAAATAATTTAAATTCAGGGATAATCCAATATTCATGATGCTTTTTAAAGAGACATTCTTTTTATAATTTAATCAACCAAATCAAGTAGTCAACAAATCAGTAGGTAAAAATAAAACATAATGCAAAATCAGCGGATTAAAATAAAACATATACGCAATAATTAAAGGATAAATACTTGTAGCACATAAGAAAAAAGGATATTTGGACTTACTCCTTAAACAAGGCCTAGAGGGTGGAATGAAACCTGAACTGAAACAGCAGGCCCATGAATTTAACATGGGGAGACGCTTTAGATGGGGCAATGCCCCATCTTATTTTTCAAGCGGCGATAGAGAAACGGGGTTCTGAACCGCGTTTATATTTTAGATGGTGTTTTGAACCCCGTTTAAAACATAAATGGGGTTCTCAACCCTGTACATGAAATACTAGACATTGCTAAATTGATTGCTGCCTACTGAAATATAAATATAGCATCGACAAAAAATAAAATGTATTTTTTGTTAAATAGTAGTAAACAGATGCTTTTTTGTGCCACCATGTTCAACATGTATTAAGTAGATAAGCTTGGTAAGAAATTCGTAATACCAATATAGTTTTGAAGGTTGATTTGCAAGAGAATGGCCGTCAATGCATCGTTATTTCACTGAACTTTAGCTGCATCAAAATTTGATTGTGTTATCTCAATGTTTTATCTCCTACATTCAAAATTGAATTAGTACTTTTTACATTCCGTTAACTACTGTGATACTGTTGACAAACCTTCTTTCATATAAATATATTACTACTTCTACTTTTAACCTTTGCAAACTATGCATGGTGAACGATACATCATTTGGCCTACAAAAACTTTTTTTTAAGAAACTTATTGAGTAACGTGACAAATATATGTGGTATGTGTAAATTGTAAACATGCTTCTAAATCCACTATCTGCAATGCTTCAAAGAGGCTTTTGAAATCTATATGATCAGGCAATTGGAGGCAGCACCAGTGGTGGGCTGGGCAACATTTTATGACAATAGACCAATAAGACTGGACACATTTAGATCTTTTTTGATAAATATAATCAGAGGATTCAAATATTTCACAATTTGTATTTTCATCGCAACACAATTGCGTTAACCATTTCTGGACTGACTTTAGTTGAAATACATGCATTTACTATTATTTTCATCGCAACATTGTTGTTTACTCATATTTATAACTTTCTCCTCAAGTTTCAAGTATTGTTCAAGATATACATATTTAGATCTTACTTGAAACTTATAATCACAATGCTTTAATTCGATATTAAATGTTTTTGGTTCTATTCAACATCCACAATTTACTAAGCATGATCAACATCCCGAATTAGTCCAACCGCTCCCTTAAAGATGTTGCTTGAAGAAATCTATTACAAATAACTCCAATCATTGTATATTACACAAATAATTCACCAATAGATTCCTTATCAAACAGCAACCGGAACCAATCAAATTGGAAGTCAAATTCATATCACGTTTGACAACATCTAAACTCAGCGTTTTACACTAGAAGAAAATACAAACGATTGTGTTGTGGATTCAAGTACTATTTTCACAGTGGATTACCCAGACCCTACTTAAGCAAGAAATCTGAATGATCTGTGTTTTCAGTAACTAATCATGATACATAAACATATTTAATGCAAAACGAAAGCCATTGTTACTTTTTTTTTATTAGATACTATATTTTCCTTTTAGAGAAAGTAAACTAATCCAATTTTGCAGATCTTAGATGCATAAATTGATTCAAAAGAAAATTATCGTACATAAAAACTTTAGTTTAAATATAATGTCTCAAAAGAAGTATTACCATTTTACTGAAAGGTAAACAAAACTGTTTTTATAACAACACCTAAAAGGATACTATAAGTTCAATAGTGACTCTTAATTTATTAGAACCCGATAAAAATATGAAAGGATATCATTTAAAAGGAGATTATCATTCAAGGCTTAGTTCATGCATAACATTTAAAGGAAAAAAATATAAAAAGATTGGAACAATAATGAAATACTATGCTTACTGCATAGTGATTCTTAATACCTGCATCGTTTTGGATAATCAGGTAATAATCCCTGTTACGAAGTATGAGAAACAAGCTACGATATTTATAACAACACCGAGAAGGATATTATACATTCACTACTATGGTCCACCCCCATCTAAGCTGCAAACATCTTCATGCGGTTGTGCATTATTGACGTATCTTACTATGTTCAGTCACAAACATGACAATTTTCTTTTAAAAAATGCCTCATTCGTAAATTTTCCACACATATCAGCATACTCAATTATGGCTTGCGGACACTGAAGCACTACATCATGTTATCAGCTTTGTTACATCAGTAAAATAATAAAAGAACATATATCGTAATGCTTACATATCTAGGCTAAAAAATATATTTAATGATGCCCTTGTAACATCAAACCGAACGCTATGCATATTATCTATATCCAATTAATTTTGCAGTTTACCATTTTCATAGGGTTTAATGCAAAAAGAATGGAAAACTAATCAACTGTGCTACAAAATACGTTGCAAACACAATGTTACCTGTGTATTTTACTAGCTGACCATTAATGTTACATGTACATTTTGCTGCGAAACAGAAAAGTTCATAAAGAAAACTAGCATTCTTTTCACGGCTCCGGGTTCTTCAAAAATCTATTTGTTTTTGTCGAAGCATACATCTACCTAAATTCCTTTTTAAAATCTATATAATAAAATTACTTGGTATATAAAAAAAAGAAAAAGAAGGGTCAAGATTTATTCTAAGGAAGGACACCAGATGATTAAAATTCATTCATCTCATTAAACAGATGTCAAATATTTGAAACCCATTGATTTACAAAAAAAACTGCTCCTACAATTGCTTTACTGTCCATGATGCATTTCCACATTATTTCTCAACCTCTTCCTGACATAATTCTCAAGCGCAGTATAGAAGTGAATGAGCGAAAAATGGCAACCTCATCCCATAATAATAAAAAAAAACACTCTCAAGCGCAGGTCTGTCGATTGAGGATCTATAGAAAAATGCCCTTTTCTTCTTGTCAACGAAGTACTGCACATCTGTTCTTTCTTTTACATACTAATTGTTCTCACTTGATTATTTTGGATTTAAATGCATTCTCAAATTATTTTGGCTTCAAATCATTTCTCACTCTTATAATTTGTTATTATGTTTATTGCTTTTGAATTTAAGTTAACTGAATTCTCCAACCAAATATTAACTGTATAACTAGCCATTGCTTTTGTATAACTTAATCTGTTTTCTCACCGTCACCCTTCAAAACTATTAGACAATAATTAGCCACTGCAGATCGTTTTATTGAGAAGAAGGCTAATTTTCTTTTGGATTTAAAAGATAAATACAGTTCTGATGATTGGAGAGAAGATCTGTGGCAAGATAACTTTTTCCTTGCCAAAAACATGTTGAAGGTCAGATCTTTCTTTTTTTAATACTATTTGTTCTCACTTGATTATTTGAGATGATTTTTTTTAGCTAACTCCTAAAATTAATATTAAAAAACTATCAGGAAATATCGAACAGATCAAAAACAAAATGGACAAAAATAATGATTTAAGAGTTTTGGTCGGGGCGGAACCATAACCAGTTCCTGCAAATGATACATCCTATGATGACATAACTACTCACCTACTTCATTTATGTATGCTGCGGTTGTAGCATAGGTATTAACTTAGGCTCTTTTTTTAATTTTCACAAGCACAGAAAAGGATAAAAAAGAAGAAGATGATTTCGTATCAAGACTCTGCGACTACAATATACTGAGAATGGGAAGCGGCAAGAAGGAGATTATTTGGGATGTAAACGACTTCTCGAGTTAATTTTGTTTCCAAACGTTTTTAACTCTTAAGATTTACTATCATGCATATTGCTTTTGATTTTAATTCGATTGAATTCTCTCTAAAACTCAATGTATAATTAGCTAGTACTTCGGCATAGCTTCATATGTTTTGTAACCAAAATGCATTGTTCGATACTGTATTGACGTACTTTCTTAGATGTGTACAGATGCAAAATGATGTAGATTAAGAATAAATTATTCACTTAAGCGTAAAAAGTTGAAACCTTGATAGGCCTTAACTAATATGACTCCTAATAACACATATTTTGATTGTTACATTACGCGGGCGTTGCCGACCAAGATGCATGGTACACATGTTGTTAAAAATGAATTGTCTTTTTATATACGGATATGTAAGAATTTAACTATTCAAGTAAGCATTGTGTGTTAAAATCATTTATATTTATTTGCTATCCTCCTGTGCATCATGAAATGCATCATCATGCTCTCAACTACTTACACCCTTTAATATGAACCAAATTTTCCAAATGGTTGCATATTATAATATCTACATTATACATTTCATGGATGATAAAAACAAGTGCCAAGCTCAAATCTCATGTTTCCTACCAGAAATGGTTGTTGATCTAAACATGACAGTAGTCCAGCTGCTCTAATTTCCGATTAGTAATTTACGGTAGTTTCACGACGCTAGATAATTTCATCATGGGATTGAACCTATATCATATATTTACACCAAGAGAAATATATACAATAGTCCAATCGTGCGACGTCACTCTATTAAAGTATTGCATTATTATATGGTGACTAAAATCTGATACCACTGATACCATAAAGTCCATAGGGCCAACAAAACGAATTAATTTTCAATTATTTTTTTCATACTATCATTTAAACTAAGCTTTCGCTATTTCTCCAATTTTTATTTTGTTTTATTCTTATATTGAAATCAAGTACTAATTCTTTGTTGATAGAAAGGTCACATTTGGTTTTGCATGAATTCATATATTGTATTCATAAAGAATTTCATTTTGTCTTTTAGCAATGTTTTAGATTATGTATCAATGTGAATACTTACGAGTCAGATTGCAATATCAGTCACTCAGTATCATTTATATTTTTACATATTAATTTATTTATACTGAAGGAAAAAAAACATTCTACTTATTTTGTTCATAGATGTCGAGACCAACTGATGTTTTATTTGTACTTCTACTTAAATATCGTGAGTTAATGTGCACACAATGTTACTTAACATTTCAGTGGAAGACCAGAGCTTATATTAGAAATACTCCAACTTAAATTCTCATAACTTAAACGCCCATGCATCACACGGGATTTATACTAGTTATAATACATTACACACACACACACACACACACACATATATATATATACAAGAAAAGATAAAGTGTAATTAAACAATGATTATATAAATCAAACCTGGATATGGATGTGAATTTGCTAGCGTTGATGAAGCAATAAAATCAGCAGCTATATTACGCTCCCTGCCATTGAGGAATCCAGTAGGGATCTGCTCGGTTCATATAGAAAACATAAGAAAAAAATAGCAACTTCAAAATATGTACCAGTAATGTCATGTAAAAATAAAATAAAAATCACAAGATAAAACAAAATTCTACTTCATGATATGAAAAATATAACAGTAATTCTCAAGCATGTATATTTCATATATCAGTAATTCCCAGGCATATATATTTCATATATCAGGCATTATTTAAAGTAAAATAAAAAATCATACAAAATACGACTCACATGCTCAAACATAAACCACAACATTCACAAATAAAACAGAATTCTTGAAGTTGTAGACAAAACATAAACCCTTGCTTTTAGATAACCCTTTTGTAACACCCCGCGTATTATATAACAGTGAAATTCACAAATTAAATTATAATTAATTTCAAATCAAAGAATTAAGGGAAACGGGATACGCCATTGCGTTCGTCTTGGAATTTTGCTTGAGATAGAGTTTGAGTTTGCGTAAAACGGACTCCGTATGAGGAAGATATGGCCTCCGGAAGTTTCAGAATTCAGTTTAAAATTCAAACAGACCAAAACAGCTCAGAAAAACCAATTTGAAATTCAAAATCGGGCCCAATTGGCCAGGGCGGGAATTTTCCCGCCCAAGGCACCCAGGTCGACTTGGCAGTCGACCTGGGGCTACCCAGGTCGACTGGGCAGTCGACCTGGGTCACCCGTGTCGACTGCCAAGTCGACACGGTGTCGACTGGCATGTCGACCTGGCCACTGAGCCAGGTCGAACACAGCCCCCCTGGCTGGCCTGGTCTATGTTTGGTCGATTTTCTGAGCCTTGCCTTGTCACTAGGGCTAGGTGTCAGCTCCTGGTTGGTCTCTCCTTTGAACGAACGGCTATTATTAAACCAAGCTCCATCGACGGTCTAAATCAACTCACAAACTCTATAAAAGGACCTAAGGCTCACCCTAATTCACACAAACAAAAATGGAGATGAGACCGTCATGCTGCCGAGGAAAGACTAGAGATAGCCGTCAGAAATTGAGAGATAATTAGGAGATAAATCGAAAGCTTAAAGCAACGTTAATTAAATCAAAGCAACGCCTACAACAAAGGATAGCATCTCCAAATTCAGAATTCAGATTCCTGAATTGAAGATTCGTCATACGTTGTAAGTAGAGTGCTATTCCGATGTGAATAAATAATTGCGTTTGATTTGTGTAAAATGAGAAATAGAAGTGTAATCGATTTGTGTTGATAATAATCTATGTTTGTATGTTGCGTTGATTCTAAACGATTTGGAATTGTTGTGGTATAACGATTGGATATTTGCAAGTATGGGATTTATGTTGGAAATTAACAACTACATGTTTGTAGTGGTTGAATTTAGATTCATGCAAGTATACGATTCATGTTAACAATCATATGTTGTAGTAGTTTATTTGGGATTCATGCAAGAATATGATTCACCATTATGCTAATATGATGTACATACTTTTATGATCACTTTTAGTGTGTAATTGGACTTGACTAAGTACTATGGTTTATATGAATCTATGTTGGAATTGGCAAATCATACTTTTGTATTAGAAAACAAAAGTAAGCATTTTTATGAACATGATCAAACTATGTTTGGTGTTATGCCTAGTTGAAACCATATCAAACTATGTTTGGTGTTATGCCTAGTTGAAACCATATCAAACTATGTTTGGTGTTATGCCTAGTTGAAACCATGTTTAGGCCTATGTTGTTATAAAAATCATATGGTGATATAGGTAGCACATAAATTAAGTTAGATTTACATTCCATTTGCAAGTTTACATGAATAAATTAAAAAACCATGATTCATGTTTAGGTATATTTATGCCATGATTATATGAATAGAATAATTCATGTTTAAGTATTGTTTATGCCATGATTATATGCTATTACAATGCAAGTTCACATATGCCTAATTCATGTTAATTGAATCGTTATGTTGCAAGTTCATGCGTTCACACTCCCTTTTTTATGTTACCTTATAAACGCCATGTTATAAGCCTCCCCTATTCATATGGCTAAGTTGGGTTTAAATGTTAAACCCAATTTATCTTATATTGTAACGAATGTGTAAAACGGGGGTAATGACGTTTGGGTTAAAATATAGAACATATGTGTGGCATGTTTGACGCATGCCAACAACGTTGAAAAATAATTAAGTGGCATAAATAAATTTTAAACCAATAAAGATGGATTTGAATAATGGGCCGCAAATATTTACATATAAAAAGGAAAGAGACAAAATATGTAAATGTAGAAAATACGATGTGTTTAACCCGAGGTTGGATTGAGTTGTGATGTAAACCTGCCCGGAACCGCCCGGCTGTCCAGTAGTCACAACAATACCTATCCAATGTGGGTGGTTAAACACGGAGCCCAATAAGGACCCAAGGTTAGACTGAGTTGTGGCGTAAGACTGCCCGGACCCAACCGGCAACAGGCAGCCACAACAATACCTGTCTAATGTGAGAGGTCAAGGCTTTAATAAGACAATTAAGGCTGAGTCAGGATTGATAGGATTAAGTAAATTGAATTAATACTTAATCAAAATGGAACATGCTAAACTATACAGACTGATTTGGGGTTAGGTTTACAAAATACTTAACCAACTTAGCATGTTGGCTAGAAGTAAAAAACCTAGTAGCGGGGGACCCTTTTCAGCAGTAACCCTACAAGGTGTATCAGGATACCCTGAACTAGGCAGGGTGGGGCACGATTACTGGGCTGACTGTAAGAGGTCAAATCGACGGCGGTGGTGCAGTAGTGTAGGTTCTAACGGGGTGCGGGCATGCACACACTCCGGCGTAGAAAAATAAGGCACTGGGCACCAGTAGCATACCTGTGCATTCTAGAATTGTGTCGGGCCGCCACCATGAGACTTGATACACCCCATGGTGGGACCAACATAGGTAACTACAACAACGGGGGTCGTAAGACACATGTAACTATGCGAGTAGGAGCCGATCATCATAAATGGATCACTTCATCCTGATTATGGGGTGCCTGTTGGGAACTAGTTTATATGGGTACAGAGATTGATATGGGGTACGATAGTATATTCGACTCCAGACAACTTAACTTAGTTTGTGGTGCTTTCCCATTTCCAGTTTATACTTATCATACCCAGTTCTTTATTCATAGACTGAATAGTCCTAGACTTACTCAGGCTTTATGTCTGACTCTACTTTTCTTTCGTCCCCCCCAGGACCACAGTGAGGGAATACCGCAGCTTGACCAGCTTTCACATCCAGCTTGAAGAGAAAGAATGTATTGCTTGGATCTTTTTCGTTTTGGACTCTGGCTTTGGATAGCAATTATGGGACTTATGTAGTTTATTTATGTTTTCTTTATGCTTCTTTAAATAATGTACTCAATACAGTTATGAAGGTGTTATTTGTTTTTGGAAGTATTGTAAGACAAGTTATGACATGGTTTGTGTAACACGTATTTTAATGAAATAAAAATTGCTGTTGTTTTCCGCTGTTCAAAAATATGTGTATTCATATCTGTCTTGTATATCTGTGACTTATACTTACAAACCTCCACCAAAATTAGGGCATTCCCTTTGATAGTGACCCTAACGGAGGTGGGGTGTTTCACTTGGTATCAGAGCCAGGTTTACCAGATAAGATAAAAGTTTTAAAAATTTATTTTCAAAGGAAAATTTAAAGAAGCATTTTTAAAGATAAAATATTATATTTTAAAAAAAGGCAAAGTCCCCAAAGCCATAGGTACTATCTTTTCTCCTTTGTTTTGAATCTATCCTTTTTGTTTCAGCATGTCCGAAGAACTTAACTTGCCAGAGGGTGTACCAATACCTGGTTGGTTTAGACGATCCTTAGAAGCAAGGGCCACTCAGCCAGGTCCTACCGTTCCTCCTCCCCCAGCTGTAGGAAATCATCCAGCTGCAGCAGCACCTCTTCCTCCACCTCCTCCACGAAGAAATACTTTTGCTAAGATATGTAAAGATTTTAAAGCTATGGGAGGAAAGGACTTTCATGGAACTGAGTCCTTCGTGGCAGGTAGGAATTGGCTAAAGGAAACCGAGGACTTATTCGTCATCTTTGAGGTAGAAGATAGGCAGAAGGTACAACTGGCGGTGTGGCTACTAAAAGGTGAGGCTTCCTACTGGTGGGAAGTCACTAATGCAGAAAGACCAATGGAAACATGGGAGGACTTTCGGGCAAGGTTTGAGGCTAAATTTCTCTCACACGCTGAAAGGAGTTTGCAGTTGGAAAAATTCTTATTTCTTAAGCAAGGGAATATGACAGTCAAAGAGTATGTTAATCAGTTCAATGAGCTGGCTAGGTTCGGACTGGACCTAGTCAACACCCCACACAAGAAGGCTCTCCGTTTTGTCAAAGGGTTGAATGAGCCATTACACAGTTTGGCCATGACCCATATACCCATGGGAGCTACGTATGAAAGATTGGTACAGATGGCATTGCTGAACGAAGAGGATAAGGGCAAGAAGGAGACAACGGCAGAAAACTCTCAAGGGAAGAAAGAGGGTTTGCAGCCTAAGAAGACAGACTTTAAGAAGGGCGGGAAAGACAACAAAGAGAAGAGGAAGTGTAATTTCTATGGCAAAGTGGGGCACTTAGTGAAAGATTGCCGGAAAAAGAAGGCCAAGATGAATGGCGGATGCTTTTCTTGCGCTGAGACAGGCCACCTGGCTAAGGATTGCCCGAAGAAAAGAGGACAGGGGTAGAGGGATGGATCCACCTCAGGGGCACAAGTTCATGTGCTAGAGGCGCCACCTCTGCAACAGCGAGGTATAAATACTTCTGTAGAAAGTGTAGTTTATCTTTATGATCACCCAGTTCACACTTTATTTGATTCTAGCGCATCACACTCCTTTATCTCGTCTGCTTTAGTAGAATCTCTGCACCTAGAAACTAGTATGGTAGAGGACCCCTTAATTGTTTCAAACCCAATTGGGGGCCCAGCTCATTTGTCTATGATCTGTGTGGGATTGAAAATTTCTATTCTAAGCGTAGAATTTAGGTGTAGTGCCTTTGTTTTAGGCTTCTCGGGATATGGTTTGATTTTGGGCATGGATTGGCTATCCGGTAATGGGGCCATCCTTGATTGTGAAAAAAAGGTGGTTAGGATCCTGACCCAACTCGGTAATACTTTGGAAATTACTTGTAATCCCTCATATGCGGTTATGCTTAGTTATCTTGAATCGCTAGATGCCTCTGTTGAAAGTTTGCAATCGGTTAGAGTGGTCCGGGAATATCCGGATGTCTTCGAAGAGGTGAAGGGCTTGCCTCCGAAGCGGGAGATAGACTTCCACATATATGTTGTAGATAATGCAAAGCCCATTGCGTTGCCCGTTAGACACATGGCTCCACGGGAAAGAAAGGAGCTCAGTAAATAGATTAAAGAGCTTCTAGAGAAGGGGTTCATTAGAAGGAGCATTTCAGAATGGGGCGCTCCAGTGGTGTACGCTACAAAGGCGGATGGTTCACTCCGTCTATGTGTTGACTATAGGGAGCTCAACAAGCTAACGAAAAAGAATAGGCACCCTCTCCCCAGAATTGACGATCTGTTTGATCAGCTTGTAGGAGCGTCTGTTTTCTCCCAACTCAATTTAGCAACCGGTTTTCATCAAATAAGGGTGGCTGAAGATAGCATCGATAAAATGGCATTCAGAACCCAGATGGCTTCTTTGAATGGCTTGTCATGCCTTTTGGCTTGACAAACGCACCTGCTTACTTCGTGGACTTGATGAGTAGGGTGTTCAGAGATTTCCTCAATAAGTTTGTAGTGGTCTTCGTAGACGATATCCTTATCTTCTCAAAGAGTGAAGAGGAACATGCTCAGCACTTAAGGGCAATCATGGAAACTCTGCGAGTCCATCAGCTAAAAGCCAAATTCTCCAAATGCCACTTTTGGAGAGAGGAAGTAAGATTTCTTGGGCACATAGTATCCAAGGAAGGATTAGCAGTAGACCCGGCTAAGGTAGTAGCGGTGCAGGATTGGAAGACACCAAAGAACGCAACAGAGGTCCGAAGCTTTCTCGGGCTAGCAGGCTTCTATCAGAAATTCATCAGAAACTTTGCAAAGATATCAGCCCCGCTCACAAAGTTGACCAAGAAGAATCTAGTGTTCAATTGGGACTTGGATTGCGAGTTTGCTTTCCAACGACTGAAAAGGGCTCTTACAACAACCCTAGTTTTAACGTTGCCAGATGGGAGCAAGATGTTCACAGTTTATACAGATGCATGTGGGACAGGGCTAGGTGCCGTCTTAATGCAAGAAGGAAGGGTAGTAGCTTATGGCGGAAGACAGTTGAAAGTACATGAAAAGAACTACCCGACACACGATCTTGAGTTAGCCGCCATCGTCTTTGCACTCAAGTCTTGGCGGCACTATCTCCTAGGTGAGAAGTTCGAACTTTACACCGACCTTAAATCATTGAAATATCTTTTCTTGCAGAAAGATCTTAACTTGAGGCAACAGAGATGGATGGAGTTTCTTGCCTCGTATGATTTCGAGATCTCCTACACTCCGGGCAAAGGCAACGTAGTGGCAGACGCGTTGAACCGAAAGAAACTAACCCTAAGCCCGTTGTTTGTTGAAAGACAAAGCCTAGAGTTTATAGCCTGTTTTGACTTTAGGCCCTCCTCCGATTTTGTACCAGGCTTGCTAGCATCTCTCGGAGTACGCCCGACTTTAGTGGACTCAATAGGGACAGCACAACGCGAAGACCCTCAGCTTGTGGAGACGATTGATAGGCTAATTAGGGGTGAGACTTCAAGTCACCTCAACAGATACTCCATCGACGATAAGGGTTGGCTAAGGCGAGACGGAAGACTATGAGTCCCACAAACAAGGGATTTAGTAAAGAAGGTTCTCGAGGAAGCACATCACTCCAAGATGACGATACACCCAGGCGGGGATAAAATGTACAAGGACATAAAGAGAACTTTCCTTTGGAATGGCATGAAGAAGGACGTGGCAGATTTCGTTTCTAAGTGTGTGGTGTGCCAACAGGTTAAGGCGGAACAGAAAAAGCCTGGCGGTCTGCTCCATCCTCTAGAGGTCCCGCAGTGGAAGTGGGATAGCACATCAATGGACTTCATTGATGGGCTGCCTAGGTCTAGGAGAGGCAACACTAGTATTTGGGTAATAGTGGATAGGATTACTAAAAGCGCCGAAATTTTACCTGTCAAAAGTAAAAGAACTGCCTCATCCCTAGCATCTCTTTACCTCAAGGAAATTGTTCGACTCCATGGAATACCATCCAGCATTGTTAGTGACCGAGACCCTATCTTCACAAGTGAGTTTTGGCGGAGTCTGCAAGAAGCGGTAGGCACACAGTTATGCTTGAGCACAGCCTATCATCCCCAAACCGACGGCCAAACAGAAAGAGTGAACAGAGTTTTGGAGGACCTCTTAAGACTGTGCGTCCTTGACTTCGGAGGGACGTGGGAAGACTATCTTCCTTTGGTGGAATTTGCCTACAACAACAACTACCAAGCAACCATCGGAATGGCGCCCTTCGAAGCTTTATATGGAAGACCGTGCCGATCGCCCACTTGTTGGTGGGAGTCTACTGATAAGCTCATACTTGGACCAGATATGATCCGAGAGACTTCAGAGAAAGTAGACTTAATACGAAGAAGGATGAAGATGGCCCAAGACAGACAAAAGTCCTACGCCGACAAGAGGAGGACCGACCTTGAATTTGAGGTTGGGGACAGAGTTTTTCTTAAGGTATCTCCACTAAGGAACGTTGTTCATTTTGGAACCACAGGAAAGCTAGCACCAAGGTTCGTAGGGCCATTTCCTATCATTGAGAAAATTGGGAAAATGGCCTATAGATTAGAGCTACCCGAAAAATTGGCCGGAGTTCACAACGTCTTTCATGTTTCACATCTCCGAAAATGTCTACATGAATCTGCTGAAGTGGTAGAGCCAAACATCCTAGAAGAAGCTGAAGTGGAACGCGAAGCAACCGTGAGGAAAGTTCCAACCCGCATATTAGGAACGGAAGTGAAGAAGCTATGCAACCGCGAAGTCAAGCTCGTCAAAGTTCAGTGGAGCGATGCCGAGGGAGACGCAACTTGGGAAACTGAAGCTAGAATACGCGCAGCCTACCCTTTTCTTTTCGAGGGTACATCTTTGATCTTTCTTTTTCCTTAAGTTGCGCTTTTATCTATCTTTTTAGGTATATCTCCTCGACCTTATCTTTTAGGAAGAAACCCTTTGGATGAAAACATGTAATTGAAACATGTTATGGATGATGGTTGCAAGTGGTTGCAAGTGATTGCTAGTGGTTGCTCGTGGTTGCATATACACACACAACCTAGGTTTTAGATCATCTCAGTCACTTCATATTGCATATGCATAAATGTATTTATATTCGTATATGGTTGAGGTTTAATGTGTTGTCATATGGATGTTGCATTTGTATGAATGATTGTGCACTCATGTAGAATCATGAATAGGAGAATGCATACATAATGGATTCATGGCACTTACATAATTTGCATTAAGGAGGTCAACTGAATCAGTAGACCGCCTGATTTTGCATTAGATAAGTACATGTACACACACACACACTTCGCATATGATCATGAAGCATTAGAAGTCTTTTAAGGACAATGGATGCTCGTGTTTGATGGATGAGTAGATGGATGTTTGGATGTTAGGATGTACATTCTTCCTGAACTTGAAGATTTCGGGGACGAAATCCTTTTAAGTGGGGGAGAATGTAACACCCCGTGTATTCTATAATAGTGAAATTCACAAATTAAAGTATAATTAATTTCAAATCAAAGAATTAAGGGAAACGGGATAAGCCGTTGCGTTCGTCTCGGAATTCTGCTTGAGATAGAGTCCGAGTTTGCGTAAAACGGACTCCGTATGAGGAAGATATGGCCTCCGGAAGTTTCAGAATTCAATTTAAAATTCAAACAGACCAAAACAGCTCAGAAAAACCAATTTGAAATTCAAAATCGGGCCCAATTGGCCAGGGTGGGAATTTTCCCGCCCAAGGCACCTAGGTCGACTGCCAAGTCGACACGGTGTCGACTGGCATGTCGACCTGGCCACTAAGCCAGGTCGAACCCAGCCCCCCCTGGCTGGCCTGGTCTGTGTTTGGTCGATTTTCTGAGCCTTGCCTTGTCACTAGGGCTAGGTGTCAGCTCCTGGTTGGTCTCTCCTTTGAACGAACGGCTATTATTAAACCAAGCTCCATCGATGGTCTAAATCAACTCACAAACTCTATAAAAAGGACCTAAGACTCACCCTAATTCACACAAACAAAAATGGAGATGAGACCGTCATGCTGCTGAGGAAAGACTAGAGATAGCCGTCAGAAATTGAGAGACAATTAGGAGATAAATCGAAAGCTTAAAGCAACGTTAATTAAATCAAAGCAACACCTACAACAAAGGATAGCATCTCCAAATTCAGAATTCAGATTCCTGAATTGAAGATTCGTCATACGTTGTAAGTAGAGTGCTGTTCCGATGTGAATAAATAATTGCGTTTGATTTGTGTAAAATGAGAAATAGAAGTGTAATCGATTTGTGGTGATAATAATCTATGTTTGTATGTTGCGTTGATTCTAAACGATTTGGAATTGTTGTGGTATAACGATTGGATATTTGCAAGTATGGGATTTATGTTGGAAATTAACAACTACATGTTTGTAGTGGTTGAATTTAGATTCATGCAAGTATATGATTCATGTTAACAATCATATGTTGTAGTAGTTTATTTGGGATTCATGCAAGAATATGATTCACCATTATGCTAATATGATGTACATACTTTTATGATCACTTTTAGTGTGTAATTGGACTTGACTAAGTACTATGGTTTATATGAATCTATGTTGGAATTGGCAAATCATACTTTTGTATTAGAAAACAAAAGTAAGCATTTTTATGAACATGATCAAACTATGTTTGGTGTTATGCCTAGTTGAAACCATATCAAACTATGTTTGGTGTTATGCCTAGTTGAAACCATGTTTAGGCCTATGTTGTTATAAAAATCATATGGTGATATAGGTAGCGCATAAATTAAGTTAGATTTACATTCCATTTGCAAGTTTACATGAATAAATTAAAAAACCATGATTCATGTTTAGGTATGTTTATGCCATGATTATATGAATAGAATAATTCATGTTTAAGTATTGTTTATGCCATGATTATATGCTATTACAATGCAAGTTCACATATGCCTAATTCATGTTAATTGAATTGTTATGTTGCAAGTTCATGCGTTCACACTCCCTTTTTTATGTTACCTTATAAACGCCATGTTATAAGCCTCCCCTATTCATATGGCTAAGTTGGGTTTAAATGTTAAACCCAATATATCTTATATTGTGGCGAATGTGTAAAACGGGGGTAATGACGTTTGGGTTAAAATATAGAACATATGTGTGGCATGTTTGACGCATGCCAACAACCTTGAAAAATAATTAAGTGGCATAAATAAATTTTAAACCAATAAAGATGGATTTGAATAATGGGCCGCAAATATTTACATATAAAAAGGAAAGAGACAAAATATGTAAATGTAGAAAATACGATGTGTTTAACCCGAGGTTGGATTGAGTTGTGATGTAAACCTGCCCGGAACCGCCCGACTGTCCAGTAGTCACAACAATACCTATCCAATGTGGGTGGTTAAACACGGAGCCCAATAAGGACCCGAGGTTAGACTGAGTTGTGGCGTAAGACTGCCCGGACCCAACCGGCAACAGGCAGCCACAACAATACCTGTCTAATGTGAGAGGTCAAGGCTTTAATAAGAAAATTAAGGCTGAGTCAGGATTGATAGGATTAAGTAAATTGAATTAATACTTAATCAAAATGGAACATGCTAAACTATACAGACTGATTTGGGGTTAGGTTTACAAAACACTTAACCAACTTAGCCTGTTGGCTAAAAATAGAAAACCTAGTAGCGGGGGACCCTTTTCAGCAGTAACCCTACAAGGTGTATCAGGATACCCTGAATAGGCAGGGTGGGGCACGATTACTGGGCTGACTGTAAGAGGTCAAATCGACGGTGGTGGTGTAGTAGTGTAGGTTCTAACGGGGTGTGGGCGTGCACACACTCCGCGCAGAAAAATAAGGCACTGGGCACCAGTAGCATACCTGTGCATTCTAGAATTGTGTCGGGCCGCCACTATGGGACTTGATACACCCCATGGTGGGACCAGCATAGGTAACTACAACAACGGGGGCCGTAAGACACATGTAACTATGCGAGTAGGAGCCGATCATCATAAATGGATCACTTCACCCTCATTATGGGGTGCCTGTTGGGAACTAGTTTATATGGGTACAGAGATTGATATGGGGTACGATAGTATATTCGACTCCAGACAACTTAACTTAGTTTGTGGTGCTTTCCCATTTCCAGTTTATACTTATCATACCCAGTTCTTTATTCATAGACTGAATAGTCCTAGACTTACTCAGGCTTTATGTCTGACTCTACTTTTCTTTCGTCTTCTTTTCTTTCGTTTCCCCACCCAGGACCACAGGGAGGGAATACCGCAGCTTGACCAGCTTTCACATCCAGCTTGAGGAGAAAGAATGTATTGCTTGGATCTTTTTCGTTTTGGACTATGGCTTTGGACAGCAATTATGGGACTTATGCAGTTTATTTATGTTTTCTTTATGCTTCTTTAAATAATGTACTCAAGACAGTTATGAAGGTGTTATGTGTTTTTGGAAGTATTGTAAGACAAGTTATGACATGGTTTGTGTAACACGTATTTTAATGAAATAAAAATTGCTGTTGTTTTCCGCTGTTCTAAAATATGTGTATTCATATCTGTCTTGTATATCGGTGACTTATACTTACAAACCTCCACCAAAATTAGGGCATTCCCTTTGAGAGTGACCCTAACGGAGGTGGGGTGTTTCACCTTTGCTTTTAGATCCCTCTTAAATACAATTTTAAATGTACATCTACCATGTATAAACAAGAAAATAAGCAAATATGTTGCTAGATAACCTTATCGTTGCCAACATCAAATATAAAAAATATACCAAATGAATTCTGAATTTTTTATTCATTTAGACATATAAATCAAAATAATTCATCAAAATTATTTACTATATTTGTCTACTTTGTGCTTATGAAACGACCCGAAATCCCCCTTGCGGGAAATCACGGATTGAGTCGAGAACAAACCACATCATAACACAAACGTAAGAACATTTCATTATTTATTACAACAATTCCATCAGAATACAAGAATATATAGAGTATAAATGAATAAATATTACACATAAATAGCAGAGATTACAATAAATTACATAGCAGCGGAAAATAATACAATACACAACTAGAAGAGATATACGGATATAAAGCTTTCCGGATATCGTTCCAGCTGTAAACCAGGTTCATGTGAATATAAACCTGCAAAACCAAAACTACTAGCTGCCCATGTCAAAATAAGGGCACCCAGAGTTTAGGTTAAAACAATAAACCCCACGTCAGTCATGTGACTGGTGTGAGAACTAAAACAGTTGTAAATCTTTATTTTAAAGTTAGGTAAATCAAGGGGCCACGCCGCTAACGCGGAACGGGTTTCCTCCCAAGACTACCAGTGCATAAGACAAACATCGCAATGCTAAATAAAGAAAAATGAAGCTATTATAAGACCCAGGTCCTATCACACAATGCAACGCAAGCCGGGGGATAGGGTTTTTACCTTATAATAGCCAAGAATGCTTGATACGTTTAAAACAAATCATTTGGTACTATTATGAGTGCATAGTGTATAAAACAACTTCAAATCATAAGTATCAATCATAGACGGCATAAGCGCCCCATCCCACTATGTCGCCATACTAGGCTCTACAAATAAAACCGCAAAGTCACGTATTGGAAGTTGGATTTCCATCTGTGAACCAAGGCAAAAGATAGTCCTTACCGATTCGAGACAATCTAACCCATGTCTCAGGTCAGAGCTCGAGTGACCTTGGAGCGACAGGGCCGGTCCACCGATGTGGATTAAAATTCCTGAACGCTGCGTTTCCCCGCCCTTTGGGGCGTAAGTGAGCCAACTAAATGACTCCATCGGTTCAAGAACGACCGATATATTCGAGGCGCCTCGCAACAGCAACAACCACATAAGTCAAACTCGTCAGGGCGTGTAAAATCACTGACGCCACTTTTAGCTAGAAGAAAACGCATGTCCTCCCTGAGGTCCGTCTCCCGTTTTTGGTTCACCCCGGGGTGTGAGGCTCGCGAATCAACGCTACACAAAGCTACGCCGCAAAGACCGTGCTTTGATCATCAACCACAAGAGTCTTCTTTTCAACAGAAGCCTTGATCATTTGCATCTTAGCATGCCACACAGGAAAACCACTCTATGCAACCGATTTCAGTCACACAGAATGAAATCCGATGTCAGACACACAGTTCATTTACAAGTCCGTTCTGGGTCTGAACGAAACCAGAGGCACCTAGTACCCCGCATATCCATCGATCTCCAAGTTCGTCTGGACGATCACCAACTGTTTCCATCTTCTTGGGTGTACATCCCAATCAAGATCATCAGTAATTATCCAAACGATGTGAAGACCTCCGACCTTCAACCATCGTCTTCATCTTCGACTAATCGCCGAATCAGTTATTCAGAATGGGATAAACCCGGTCTTTCCGAATAACCCGCGTATATAATAAACAAGTGTTACACAAACACAACATACGCCTCATTTCAATTCATCAGTCACTAACCGTAAATCAACAAGAGAATAATTCCCTAAATATTAACCCCGAAGGCCGAAACCAACATCAGATCAATATCCAGAAAACCATTCTGCTTAGCTAACCGACAGTTAGTTTCTATATTTCACATTCATAGGTAAAGGTTCCCATTAATTTTATCAAAGATAAATTCCTTGAATTTATTCTTTAATCTTCTTTTGAATTTCGATTCAACTAGTCGGGATTAATGAACCTTACCGAAGTAATCATTTGTTTTAATTTCCCAATCCCAACCTATTCATCCCATGAAGTAAAACTGGTAATACTTCATATCTAACACCACGGTGTTATCGGTAAATTAAATTATCATTTCACGTTCAAAATCTAATTAAAGATTTAATTATCGCCAAGAGCAAAACTGGTGACACTCCATTCTCGATCTTTTCAATCTAATTAAAGATTCATTAAAACTTCATTTAGTTTTAATCTTTAACTGGGTTAAAGAATCAATGTCATTTAAAACACGATTCACGATAAACCCAAAATCACATCACATTTCAATCAGTCCCTAACCATAAATTAGCAAGTGAGCAATTCCCTAAGTATTAACCCCGAAGGCCGAAACCAACATCAGATCAATACCCCAGAAACCATTCAACTTAACTAATCTCCAGTTAGTTTCTGATTTTCTTAACTGCTTTGGGGTCTAAGAACAATATCCGACAACCCAAAATCACGTTCCATTAATTATCGGGTTAAAGAACAAGTGTTATTTAAAAACACTGTTCACGATAAACCCAAAAATCAATACCAATTCAATCCCAATTAAATATTATTTAATTGGTACACTTCATTAAATCTAAATAAAAAGATTTAATCTTTTTCTCAACTGGGTTCAAGAACAGTGTTAATGAAGACACCATTCACGACAAACCCAAATCACATTTGATATTAAATACAAGGATCTGAATAGAAAATATATCGGCTTATATTCAATATCAAATTCTACGACCAACAAATATCGTATTGGAAATAACGATATATGTATATATCTTTCATATTTCCATAACGCTATCTATATAATCACGAAATCCAACATCGAAATATTCCAAAGACAATTTCGATTCAAATCCGTTCCAATTCAATTATTGGAAATTCTGGTTACTTTTAAAACCCTATTCAAATCCAATTTATTTATTTAAAAATAAATAGAATTTTAATTCTAGTTCAAAACTAGTTTATTTCGATAAAAATCTATTTTTATCTTCTCAAATATGGAGTTTTTCATCCCGATTTTTCCCAAAACATTTCTTATGATTTTACACAAATTATTGATATTTTTAATAATTTAATCAAGGCCCGTACAGTCGATTTCCATCAACGGCCATCGAACTGCACTTACAGCGACCTTTTCCAAAATTTGATTTGGACATAATTCCAAATCCAACCGTTAGATTTCAAATTTCTAATATTCGTTAGAAAGCTCTTTTCGATACGAACCCAATGGTTCTGGTTTTAGGAGAATCCGACGGTCGGATCTCCCGCAACGTCCATTCGAAGTCAATGGTCGAAATTCGCGAACTGCCGCGGCGCGGCGCGTTCTATTCAGGCCACTATATTATATATATAATATATATAATATATACTTCGTCGATTTCCTTTTAAAACGTATTTTTATAATTCGTTTTAAATTCGTTTTCAAAACGATTTCAACTTCATTTCTAATTCAAATCAAAATTAAAATTTTCCTTATAAATTCGTTTTAAATTTATTTCAAATTGATTTCAATTCAAATTGATTTCTAATTCAATTTCCGTTCGTTTTTAATTCAATTCAATTTCAATTCGAATTCATTTATATTCAATTTCAATTCGAATTCATTTATATCCAATTTCAATTCGAATTCATTTATATTCAATTTCAATTCGAATTCATTTATATTCAATTTCAATTCGAATTCATTTATATTCAATTTCAATTCGAATTTCAGTTCTTTTCAAAATATCAGATTTTGAAATCACTTTCGATATTCATTATAAAATGAATAAAATCGATATAAATATCGTTCACGTCAAAATGGCGTCAATCTAATCAACACGGCTTCATATATTTCTATTTTCAAATATTCTATTTCAAATATTTCTATTTCAAATATTTCTTTTTCAAATATTTCTATTTCAAATATTTCTTTTTCAAAACTGGAATGAGGCCCAATCAATTACCATATAATGTTAATTATATGGATTTTCTACAACACATGTATACAATAACAACGATGAATAATCAACCATCATCCAAAGTGCATTCTACACTGTATAAGCATCGAATATAAATATTTAATGCTTATAACAGTCTGTCAATCAATCGATTGACATACAACTAACTATTGGGATTAGTGTATGTCATATATCACCCCAATACCCGTGTGGGGTTTTCAAACAATCAAACACAGATTTTATTTGTGCAGTTGGGCGATGTGTAAAATTTATCGTCCCAATCAATTATCAGTCAAATGTGTGTATATAAACAAATCGTCTGATTTATTTATATTTATTTCATTTCAAATACACGTTAAAAATTCTATTTTTAACTATAAAATATTTTCCACTATAAAATATTTTATTTCAGCTATATAAATATTTTATTTCCTTTCGCATCACATCACACAATCAACTACACATCAAAATCAAACAAACAAGCATACAAGCCGTCCATGGTCTGTGGACGACGGGTGTCGGGTGCTACTAAACACCATCTGCATCCTAGTATATATTTCAACTAGAAATAAAATTAAAAGGTGAGAAGTTCTCACAGAGGGTTCCACTCCGCCGTGCGTTATTTCTGAACTGTTCGGATCTCGTTTTGATTACCGTCGGTTCCATCCCAATTTATTTCACTCTGTTCACATTAAAAATCACATTTTTATTTCAACGCTGTAGAGATAAAAAATCACATTTTTATGTTATCGCTTCCTGTATAAAGATCTCATCTTTATATATTTATAAAAATCTTAACTTTATATTTATAAAAATCTAATCTTTTTATTTAGAAAAATCGAACCTTTCTATCACTATAAAAATTACATTTTTAACCTTCTTTATCTTTGCTTTCATATGATTAAAAATCATCTTTTTACTTAGTTAAAAATCTAATCTTTTCCTACGAATAAAATCATGACTTTCATTTATAAAAATCATTTCATTTCAGTTTTAAAAATCCTAACTTATAATTTAAAAATCACAACTTTTACTATGAAAAAATCTCGCCTTTTACTATGAAAAAATCTTGCCTTTTACTATGAAAAAAAATCTCACCTTTACACAAAAAAAAACTCAGATTTTTATTCGTATGAAACCTTTATAAAAATCGAATTTTTATTGTTAAAAAACGTATATTTCAGTCGAAGAAATCATACATTATTTCTGAATTAAAATCGAATAGGAAAAATAAAACTCACAGATATATTTTCCTAGGGTTTCTTTGCCGGAGGTGGGCGGCGTCGCTATGTCGGAGGGGGTGATTGATTGAGCGGATCGGAGGAGGGGGAAGGAGCTCCAGCTCCGGCGAGGTGGCGCCATTGGTGGGGGCCTTGATTTTGTAGATGTCGATAGGGAGTTTGGCTGTTGCGGAGGAGCGGACGCGAGGGGGAGGGCTTGGTCAGGGTCGGCGCTAGCGGAGGGCGGCGCTGGACTGGAGCGGTGGGCATTGGGGAGGCGGCGAAGGGAGTTGAGGGAGGGGCTGAATCGGTCAACGCGGTTTTTTTTCTTTGACTGAGATGAAGAGGGAAGGGAAAGGTGGTTATATAATTTTATATAATTTATTTATTTTATAATTCAAAAAAAAAAACAACTTTAAATTTCGATCTCCAAACGAGATCCACCGCCTGTCGTCTATAGCTAATTACCCCCGTTCCGAATACAATGGGATATGTATCGTAAGCTGGTTCGACTGTTTCGATCAGTTTTCGTCAAAATCAACACATAACTCTATATATTGAATTTGAACGTGCATTTCAATTTACCGGGGCCACATACTAACCAGAAAAATTCCAGAAAAATATTTTCTAGCTTCGTATCGATGATACGGTCCTAACAAAACTAGTTTCGTCAAATTCCAAGACCGTTAGAAAAATGGCCAATTTCCAGTCGATTAAAATCAACTGAAACTGGTCAAACGCGTTTTCCTTTGCCACGCTCACATATTGATTCGAAAAATTATGAAAATTGGAATCTAGCAATAACTAGACATCACGAATCCAACAAAAGTGGTTTCATCGAAATCCGAGGTCGTTTGCAAAATGGCTATTTTTAAGGGCCAGAATTCCATAGCGACTATTCTGAAAATTCATTTGGCCATATCTTTTGATTCCCGCTATGAAATTTTGATTTTTTGGATTCGTTGGAAAGATATTCTCAATTAGATTCTAATATTTTTAGTCTCGCTAAATTCCGGTTTATTTTGCACCCGGTACATTCATTTGAAGTTTGAAATCGAATTTTCGAACTACTGCGCCATTTTCAATTCCTTTTATAATTATAAATAATTATTTATAATCTAACGACGATCTATACAAATATATTCATTCGAATTATATTCAAAATAAATTTCTCGTCATTATTATTTAAAATAATTCATTTTAAATAATCAAAATTCGCTAAAATTGCCAAAATAAATTTTTTAAACTGGCCCAGATTTTTGAGTTGTTACAGCTTACATGGAAAGATGGTTCTTTGGAGAGGGAACACATGACACAAATCAAATTCGGTATTTAGAAAGACTGCTGCTACTAGGGAAAGTATACTACAAATAGATGATATGATATTGTATATGTCAAAAAATGCTAACAAAACATGTGGAAACAATTGCAATATAGTACATAGGGAACAAGACAACTCATTTATATAAAAAGTTTCAGGCAGTACTATTAACGTAAGATAAACGCTTAACATTTATGGAAGTAAGACATAAATTGGTTTCAGCTGGTGAAAATTACCTTTAATTTTGACCAGTGGATGCCTAAAGTATAACTTTTTCCTGATCCTTCTTTCCATTTTAGCAACCGAATGATTTAATAAAAATGATATTTCACTAGTAATTTGAGAGATTATAAAAATCAGGAATCGCAAAATTAATACAAACACCTGGAAGAATGAGTGGACCTTAGGCTGCTCCAGATCTAAAGCCATAATTCTCATCTTATATTTGATTGCCGTATTTCATTTGAGACAATTGGGAACAAGGAGAAGTTAGGCTTCGGTGAAGGAGGAAATTTCGTTTACCGGAAAACTTGAACGATGAGAATTGTGAGAAAAAGGGACGTGCTTTCTCTGGATGACACTTTAGTTGGATTCCAGATCCAGCGGTCAGTATTAACACAAGTTGGATTTCTATGGATGACTCGGATTGCTAGTTAAAGTACAAATCTAATGGTTGAGGATGCCCTAATATAAACACTCGGATTGGTGAGTAGGCAGTATAATTGGCGTTAGCAATTGATAAATGATGATTCGTAGATCTAAGGGTGGATATTCTAAGAAATACAACTCAAAGCTGATTTACAATATAAGAAAAAGTATGATGCAATTTTGAACATTTTTTTTTAATTTAAAATCATTGGATGCCAAAACTAATGGATCTAACATAATATTTTATTTCAAGTTTTTTCCTTTTATAATTATTAATATTTCCTATATTTTGTTTAATATTCAATCTTCAAAAACAATTATTTTTTCTTTTGAAATTTAGACAAATTTATTTGTATACTTGTATTTTATATTGCATCGCTTTTGCAACTCAAAACTTTTATAGGTTCGTTATTTTCTATGATTTATTTTTTGTAGGTTGAAGTTCTATGTTATCAAACTATTTTTAAGAAGGTATTTTTGATGATTGTAATTTTAGTTACGTCGCATCATCGCCACGTCACTATGGATTCACTGATCGATGCCAGAAATCAGCAACTCTTCTTGTAGTTTTCGCATATTAATCATATTTAAGCTTATAATAAATTAGTATAAGACAAATTAATTTTATTTATGCTTTATAGAGTTGGCGTATGAACTTTATCAATCAAAAGTTGTTAAATATAATCTTAATAATAACGCGAAATAGACATTGTCCTAAAAAGAATTGAGATAACATTATTCAAATGTTGTAAATAGAAAAATTAAATAGAATATACAACTATTTTTTGTTGTTATAAAACATGAGTTTAAAACATTTACTGACCATTGTCGAATACTACGAATTTACAATGTTTAAAAACTATAGTCTTAGTTGCATGTTTCGATAACATTACGTACATGTTATGAAAAGGCAATATAATACAATGTTGAAAACTTGTTGTTAAAAATTGTTTTTTACAACATTTTAAGTAAACATTGTAAATATTTTTTATTTTACAACATTTGTGTAAAGAATGTCGTTTAGAAAAATCTGATACATCATTTTTCTTAACATATGTCTTGAAAAATCTAACACTTCTACAACATTTCAGTAAACTGTCGTAGAATCAGTGTTGTAAAACGGTATTTTTGTTGTAGTGATAATAACTTAAATATAACTTTTATTTCTTAATTTGAATAAATAAATAACTAAATAACAATTTATTTATAAATAAATCTTGATTAAAAATCGAAAAGTAAATAATACTTTCCTACATTCGATATAGTCGATTTCCAATGTATAATTCTCTCTCGAATAATCTCTATTCGATAACTCTCTTCCGAATAACTATATTCGATAACTTTTTTCGAATAAGCTATATTCGTTAACTCTCCTTCGAATAAACTAATATTCAGTTAACTCTAGTCGATTAACTCTATTCAATTAACTCTATTCGATTAACCTTTATTCGATTAACCCCAGTTCGAATAACTAATTCGATTAACTCTAATCGATTAACTTTAATTGATTAACTCTAATTCGATTAACTCCAATTCGATTAACTCTAATCGATTAACTCTAATCAATTAATTCTAATTGATTAACTCTAATTCGAATCGCTAATTCGAATAACTAATATTCAATTAACTCGATTTTGGATAACTAATATTGGATTCAACTCTATTTTGAATAACTAATATTATTTTAATCCTAATTCCTATCTTATCCAAATTCCCATTTGAATTTCTATTTCAAATCCAAATTTTTCTTTATAAATGTTTTAATTCATAAAATAACTATTATAATCCATTATTCACATCGAATGTGAAATATATTTCTTTTATATATCAATTCAGTTTGATTTCATATTTATAAATAATACTTCATTTCCAAATTCTATTTACACTTCTATTTATAGAATTTTTCATATGAAATCCCCTTTTTACTTCTGATACTTAAATCTCATTTATAATTCCCTTTATAATTGCTGAGTTCACATTCTATTTGAAATATCGGTGTCAATAACTGATTTCTACTTCTCTATATAAGTTCAGACTTATATATTCCATTCATCAAATGATAAATATTTTTATTTAATTTATAAAAACATTATTTTTAAATTAATATTCTCAATTTTATCTGTTAAAACAAATTTCTATTTAATATTTATTTTCCACTTATTTTCCTTTATAAAAATCTATTCATTTTATAAAATACTTACTTTTATAATTCCTATTTATTTCATATAAATATTTCCTTTCCTATTTGTTTTACAATTATTTCTATTTGTTTTACAAATATTTCATTTTCTTTTTGGTTTACCAATATTTCGTTTATACAATTCTATTTATTTTATTCAAATATTCCATTTATATAATTCTATTTATTTTCTACATAAATATTCCCTTTTATAAAATCCTTTGATTTTATAAATATTTCCTTTTCCAATTCTATTTATTTTCTATAAATATTTCTATTTATAAAATCCATTGATTTTATAAAATCCTTAAATTCAATATCCGCTTTGAAATTCCTTTTTATAAAATCATTTAATTTTACATAAATATATTTCATTTTTAATATACACTTTGAAAATTTCGTTTCTACATTCCAGTATCACTTATGGTATTAAAATACCAAATCAAAAGGATCAATCATCATCCAAACACATATAATCAATAACAGATTATATACCACATCATGTATCAAAATATATGAAAACAGTAAAATAAATGTTGAGGAATCCAGTTGGATCCCTCCGACGTGTTTCCTTGCATCCAAAGATGTTACATAGTATGATTCATACCAATTCCAATTCAATATAACATATTCTAACGAACAGAACAAATGTTTGTTTAACGATATGTGTATATATCATTAACTGTAATTTCAACCAGTCAAAAAACCATTCAACCAAAAAAATGACCACATAGAAATTAATCACCAATTGTGAGACGACCCGAACTTCCCCGTGAAGGAAAGCACGGATAGAATTGAGTACAAGACAAAATAGGACGCATACGGAAGAACATTTCATTGTTATTACAACAATTCCATCAGATACAAGAATATACAGAGTATAAATGAATAAATTACATTCGATAAATATCAGAGATTACAATAAATTACATAGCAGCGGAAAATAATACAAAATCACAACTAGAAGTGATACACGGATACAGAGCTTTCCGAGCATCGTTCCAGCTGTAAATCAGGACCCTGTGAATATAAATCTGCAAAACCAAAACTACTAGCTGCCCGTGCGGAAAATAGGGGCACCCAGAGTTTAGGTTAAAACAATAAACTCCAGGTCAGTCATGTGACTGGTGTGAGAACTAAAACAGTTATTCTTTATTGGTTTTCAAAGTAAGGTAAATCAAGGGACCACGCCGTATAACACGGAACGGGTTTCCTCCCAAGAATACCAGTGCATAAAACAAACAGCGCAATGCTAAATAAAGAAAAATGAAGCTGTTATAAGACCCAGGTCCCATCACACAATGCAACGCAAGCCGGAGGATAGGGTTTTTACCTTATAACAGCCAAAGCATGCTTGATACGTTTAAAACAAATCATTTGATACTATAATAAGTGTATATAGTGTCAAAACAATTTCAATCATAAATATCAATCATAGGCGGCATGGGTACCATCTATCATGTCGCCATACTAGTTCTACAATTAAAACCGCAATATCACGTATTGGAAATTGGATTCCATCATGAGCCGAGGCAAGGGGCAAGCTCCTCTCCGCGTTCGAGACACTCTAGCAAATGCCTCGGGACCGCACACAGCAATCCCCTGGATCCTCCAAGGCCGGTCCTCTCTTACTTTTGAGGATTGGCAATTCCTGAACACACGTTTCCCGGTCCTTACAGACCTATATCCGAGGCGCCTCGTATCCAACAACCACACAGGTGAAAAGTATATAAATGTCAGGGCTGGTAGGTCACTGACACCACCCTAGCTAGAAAGAAACGTCATGCACTCCTTGGGTCCGTCTCCCGTTTTTGACTCATACCGAGGTGTGAGGCTCGCGAATTCACGTTACACACAAAGCTACGCCACACAGGCCGTGCTTTGATCATCACCACAAGACTTTGCTTTTCAACAGAAGCCTTGATCAATTGCCACTTACGCATGCCACACAGGCAATTCACTCCATGCGTTTGATATCCATCAATATATAACCCCTGAGCTCGTACGTCTCAGAGAAGGGCGTTAAGCAAGAGAATAAATTCTCCGCCGCCAAACAGATATATATTTAATAGAGATCAATCACACGGACTAAAATCCAATGTCGGACACACAGTCCATTTACAAGTCCGTTCTGGGTCTGAACGAAACCGGAGGCACTTTCCTCGCATATCCATCCATCTCCAAGTACGTCTGGAAGATCACCAACTGATTCCCTCATCCTGGGTGTACAGCCCAATCAAGATCATCAGTAATCACCCAAACGATGTGAAGACTTCCGGTCTTCAACCACCGTCTTCATCTTCGACATCTCGTCGAATCGGTTATTCAGAATGGGTATAAACCCGGCCTTTCTGAATAACCCACGTATATAATAAACGAATGTTACACAAACACAACAAACGCCTCATCCCAATTCAGAGTATTCTTTTATTCACAATATCACATTCTTAGGGAAATGTTCCCATTAATTTTATCCAAGATAAATTCTTCTAAATTTATCCTATAATCTTCCTTTGGATATCATTTCAAACTAGTCGGGATTAACGAGCCACACCGAAGTAATTATTTAGTTTATTTCCCAATCCCAACCTATATCCCATGGAGAAAACTGGTAATACTCCACATCTATCACCACTGTGTTATCGGTAAAATTAATTACCATTTCACGTTCAAATCTAATTAAAGATTTAACTATCGCTTTGGAGCAAAACTGGTGGTACTCCACTCTCGATCACCTTTCAAATTTGATAATTAAAATTATCAATTCACATTTTAATCTAATTAAAGATTCATTAAAACTCCACTTAGCTTTAATCTTTTCAAAACAACAATATCCTGCCTTTAACTAGGTTAAAGAACCAATGTCATCAAAAACACGATTCACGACAAACCAAATCACATTTGATATTAAATACAAGGCTCTGAATAGAAAATATATATCGGCTTATATTCAATATCAAATTCTGAAACCAACAAATATCGTATTGGAAATAACGATATAAAATATCTTTCAAATTCCCATAACAATATCTGTATAGTCACGAAATCCAACATCGAAATATCCCGAAGATAATTTCGATTCAACTCCAGTCCAATCCACGTATTGGAAATATCGATTATTTTCAAAATCACTTTCAAATTCGATTTATTTATTTTAAAAATAAATTGATTTCAATTCTAGTTCAAAACTAGTTCATTTCGATAAAAATCTATTTTTATCTTTTCAAATGTGGAATTTTTCACCCCAGTTCTTTCCAATTCACATATTATAATTTTACACAAATTATAGATATTTTTAATAATTTTATCAAGGCCCGTACAGTCGATTTCCAACAACGGCCATCGAACTGCACTTATAGCGACCTTTTTCGAATTTGATTTGGACATAATTCCAAATCCAACCGTTAGATTTCAAATTTCTAATATTCATTGGAAAGCTCTTTTCGATACGAACCCAACGGTTCCGGTTTTAGGAGAATCCGACGGTCGGATCTCCCGCAACGTCAATTCGAAGTTAATGGTCGAAATTCACGAACTGCCGCGGCGCGGCGCGTTCTATTCAAGCCATTATATATATAATATATATTATATATATTTCGTCGATTTCCTTTTAAAACGAATATTATAAATCGTTTTAAATTCGTTTTCAAAACCATTTCAACACTACATTCAATTTCAAATCAATTTGATTTCAATTCAACTTCAAATTCTAATCCGTTTCAATTCAATTCAATTTGAATTCATTTTTATTCAATTCGAATTCAAATTCACTTTCTATTCAATTCGAATTCGTTTCAAATTGATTTCAATTCAATTTCATTCCGTTTTAAATTTCAATTTCTATTCAATTCAATTTGAATTCATTTCTATTTTATTCGAATTCAAATTCGCTTCCCATTCAATTCGAATTTTAATCTAATTCAATTTGAATTTCATTTCAAAATATTTAATTTTGAAATCACTTTTCAATATTCTTTATAAAACGAATAAAATCGATATAAACATCGTTCGCGTCGAAATAACGCATCTCTAGTCAACACGGCTTTATATTTCAATAATTCGTTATTCTATTCAACAAATGAATATTTATCCCATTCAACACATGAATCTATATTTCTTTCAACACACGACTAATCTCAACACATGAGTACTGTCAACACATCACTATTCTTGTTATGTAAAATATTTTATAAAACTATGGTATCTATCGTTTGATTTTCAATTAGACTTCTACTGGGAAGTAGTTCTAATTTTAAATGTGATAAAGATGTAATTTTGATTATATAAAATATTTCACTCAACACATGCACATCGTCAACACATGACTATTTTTATATTCAACACATGAATTTTCTTTTATAATATTCCTTATTTTCCCAATTGGAATGAGGCCCAATCAATCACCATATAACGTTAATTATATGGATTCTATACAACACATGTATTTAACAGCATTAATAAACAATCAACCATCAACCAAAGTGCACTACGCTGTATAAGCATCAAATATAGATATCTAACGCTTATAACAGCCTGTCAATCAATCGATCGACATATTTAATCAATCAGGATGAGTGAACTTCAAATTTCATCCCAACACCCGTGTGGGGTTTCAAACAATCAAACACAGATTTTATTTGTGCAGTTGGGCGATGTGTAAAATTTATCATCCCAATCAATGTCCTTCAAATCAGTGTACATAAACAAACCGTCCGGTTTGTAAATGGATATTTTATTTATTCACTTTCACGTTAAAAATTATATTTTTAACGATAAAATATTCTATTTCAACACTTGAATTTCTATTCATTTCATTTACACAATAAAAATGATATTTTTATTTTTCTAACATATTTTAGGAAATTTCGGCGGCATGACGGCACGATACTAGAAACGGGACAAGGCCTAGCCTTATCCCCGGTCTAGTGAAGGCCCACGCCATTCACACATCAATCAAATCACTTTCGTTATGCAAACCACAAAATTTGGAGTAAGAGTCTAACCTAGTCTTACTCCTTCGCCTTATAACGGCGCACGTCTAATCCTAACCAATTTATCGATTCGATTTTTCACACCACAAACCACATTCAAACCAATATCTCAATCAATCACCAAACATCCAAACAAACAAGTCCATGGTATGTGGACGGGTGTCGGGTGCTTCTAATAAGCACCGTCTGCATCCTAGTATATATATATATATATATATAAAGAGAATTAAGAGTGAGAAGTTCTCACCAAAAGCTATCCAAGCTCCACGACACTTCATTTGCAGAAGTCTTCACCGTTTTCGCATCTTCGTCAGCTTCGTCGCCCGTAGCCAAGGAATTCAGGGTCTCGGGTGGTCGAAGGAAGTGCTGCGGGTCATCGGTGGTCGGCGCAAGCTGTGGTGCGACTTCCGTTGTGGGTGAGGGCTTTTCAGAAGAAGCGAGAGAAGGGAGCGAGTGGGGCGAGGTCGGGGGTCGCTGTCAGTAGCGGCGGAGGGGGTGCTCGGCGGAGGGTTGGGGGGTTTCGCTGTCTCGTCTGAAGTGGGGGTCGGGTTCGCAGCGGGCTTCAAGAGGAGGGAGTAGGGCGCAGAAGAGAGGGGGAGGGGTTGATCGGAGGCCGGCGGCGGCGCTTTGGGTCGGAGGCGCGATGTAGGTGGGGCGTCGTCGCCTCGATGATTCCATTTTTTTTTTTTTTTTCTGGTTTATGTTCTAACGGGGGGGGGGGCCAGGGTATAGGGGGAGATAGAAATTTTTTTATTAATTTAATTATTTAATTATTTTATTTTAATTCAAAAAGTCAACTTTTTCAAACGACCTCAAAACGAGGTCCACCGCCTGTCGTCCATAGCGTATCACCCCCATTCCGAACACAATGGGATTTGTACCGCAAGCTGATTCGACTGTTTGAATCAGTTTCCGTTAAATTTACATTTAAATCACTATATTGAATTTTAACGTACATTTCAAATTACCGGGGTCACATACTATCTAGAAAAATTCCAGAAAAATATTTTCTAGCTTCGTATTGACGATACGGTCCTAACAAAACTAGTTTCGTTGAATTCTGAGACCGTATGAAAAACGGCCATTTTCCAGTCGATTAAAATCAACTTAAATGGTCAAAACACGTTTTCCTTTGCCACGCTCACATATTGATTCGAAAAATTATGAAATTTGAAACCTAGCAATAATTCGACATCACGGACCCAACAAAAGTGGTTTCGTCGAAATCCGAGGTCATTTGCAAAATGTCCATTTTTAAGGGCCTGAATTCCATAGCGACTATTCAGAATTTTTAACTGGACATATCTCTCAATTTTTAAAGTGAAATCTCAGTTTCTTACATCCGTTAGAAAGATGTTATCAATTAGATCCTAATGTTTTTGGTTTCACTAAAATCCGGATTGTTTTGCACCCGGTACATTCAATTGAAGTTTGAAATCGAATTATCGAACTACCGCGCCATTTTCAATTCTATTTATAATTATATATAAATATTTATATTCAAACGACGACGCGTATAAATATATACGTTCGAATTATATTCAAAATAAATTTTCTCGTCGATATTATTTAAAATAATCCATTTTAAATATGCAAAATTCGCTAAAATTACCAAAATAAAAATTTTAAACTGGCCCAGATTTTCGGGTTATTACAATCTCCCCCACTTAAAACTTTTCGTCCCCGAAAAGGAACAAAGTCGAAAGTGGTTTGATTATTCAACTCTACGCTCGATCTGGCTTCCATTCTCCAACTCTTTAGTTTCTGAGAATTTTCAAAATTTCAAAAATTTGGCTAACACCCTAAATTTTCGAAAAATTTCGCCATAACCTCCCCTGCAATGGGAGCATCGGGGAATTTCAAATAGCTTCCCCGGTCCTTCAGATCTCAAAAAGAAAAAGAAAAAGCCAAGCGGCTAGCCAATAGGCTCACAAAATCATCATCACCCAAACAAAACAGTAAATTATGTAATAAACATGTACCTATTTGTCGGGCAAACAAATTTTATTCTCTGCTCTAGCCTCCTTGCTATGACCTGTTCAATGTAAGTATATGTATATGCAAGCAAATGCGACCAATTTTCAATAAATGCAATATTCGGTTCAATCAGGCTAAATAGTTCAAAATTAGCAAACAAATAAACAATCAACACAAACATCAATCAATTAGTGAATTAGAGTTTCAAATTCATAATTTTGATATATATACAGAAAATCATGTTTTTATGCCAATTCACAACAAAGTGTTCTAGCTATATTAGTTTTGGTTCTCACACCAGTCTAATGGAAATATATAGAAATCACACCTTCGAAACTCGAATATGAATACTAATGATGATGCACCATCATCAGAATCATCCCCGGATGTCTAGAATGTGATTCTATATCTACCCAATATATTAAAACTTCGAATATACGTTCATGACGCGTATACGCGAAATCTATATATACTCGATTGTCCATATTCAACATAAATAAATAATCAAATACGTATAAAACAATTTAAATTTTCCAAAACAAAATGGTTTTCTTTTGAAAAATATACTCTTTACACCCGTTCTAGGATACTACTGATCCTATCTCTAACGAGTCATTCTAATTGGATATTGCTAATCCAATATCTGATGAATTCTTTCGTATGGTTCTAATGTGTCTTGTTCTCGAGCTCTGTAAACCAAAGCTCTGATACCAAACTGAGACGACCCGAACTTCCCCGTGAAGGAAAGCACGGATAGAATTGAGTACAAGACAAAATAGGACGCATACGGAAGAACATTTCATTGTTATTACAACAATTCCATCAGATATAAGAATATACAGAGTATAAATGAATAAATTACATTCGATAAATATCAGAGATTACAATAAATTACATAGCAGCGGAAAATAATACAAAATCACAACTAGAAGTGATACACGGATACAGAGCTTTCCGAGCATCGTTCCAGCTGTAAATCAGGACCCTGTGAATATAAATCTGCAAAACCAAAACTACTAGCTTCCCGTGCGGAAAATAGGGGCACCCAGAGTTTAGGTTAAAACAATAAACTCCAGGTCAGTCATGTGACTGGTGTGAGAACTAAAACAGTTATTCTTTATTGGTTTTCAAAGTAAGGTAAATCAAGGGACCACGCCGTATAACACGGAACGGGTTTCCTCCCAAGAATACCAGTGCATAAAACAAACAGCGCAATGCTAAATAAAGAAAAATGAAGCTGTTATAAGACCCAGGTCCCATCACACAATGCAACGCAAGCCGGAGGATAGGGTTTTTACCTTATAACAGCCAAAGCATGCTTGATACGTTTAAAACAAATCATTTGATACTATAATAAGTGTATATAGTGTCAAAACAATTTCAATCATAAATATCAATCATAGGCGGCATGGGTACCATCTATCATGTCGCCATACTAGTTCTACAATTAAAACCGCAATATCACGTATTGGAAATTGGATTCCATCATGAGCCGAGGCAAGGGGCAAGCTCCTCTCCGCGTTCGAGACACTCTAGCAAATGCCTCGGGACCGCACACAGCAATCCCCTGGATCCTCCAAGGCCGGTCCTCTCTTACTTTTGAGGATTGGCAATTCCTGAACACACGTTTCCCGGTCCTTACAGACCTATATCCGAGGCGCCTCGTATCCAACAACCACACAGGTGAAAAGTATATAAATGTCAGGGCTGGTAGGTCACTGACACCACCCTAGCTAGAAAGAAACGTCATGCACTCCTTGGGTCCGTCTCCCGTTTTTGACTCATACCGAGGTGTGAGGCTCGCGAATTCACGTTACACACAAAGCTACGCCACACAGGCCGTGCTTTGATCATCACCACAAGACTTTGCTTTTCAACAGAAGCCTTGATCAATTGCCACTTACGCATGCCACACAGGCAATTCACTCCATGCGTTTGATATCCATCAATATATAACCCCTGAGCTCGTACGTCTCAGAGAAGGGCGTTAAGCAAGAGAATAAATTCTCCGCCGCCAAACAGATATATATTTAATAGAGATCAATCACACGGACTAAAATCCAATGTCGGACACACAGTCCATTTACAAGTCCGTTCTGGGTCTGAACGAAACCGGAGGCACTTTCCTCGCATATCCATCCATCTCCAAGTACGTTTGGAAGATCACCAACTGATTCCCTCATCCTGGGTGTACAGCCCAATCAAGATCATCAGTAATCACCCAAACGATGTGAAGACTTCCGGTCTTCAACCACCGTCTTCATCTTCGACATCTCGTCGAATCGGTTATTCAGAATGGGTATAAACCCGGCCTTTCTGAATAACCCACGTATATAATAAACGAATGTTACACAAACACAACAAACGCCTCATCCCAATTCAGAGTATTCTTTTATTCACAATATCACATTCTTAGGGAAATGTTCCCATTAATTTTATCCAAGATAAATTCTTCTAAATTTATCCTATAATCTTCCTTTGGATATCATTTCAAACTAGTCGGGATTAACGAGCCACACCGAAGTAATTATTTAGTTTATTTCCCAATCCCAACCTATATCCCATGGAGAAAACTGGTAATACTCCACATCTATCACCACTGTGTTATCGGTAAAATTAATTACCATTTCACGTTCAAATCTAATTAAAGATTTAACTATCGCTTTGGAGCAAAACTGGTGGTACTCCACTCTCGATCACCTTTCAAATTTGATAATTAAAATTATCAATTCACATTTTAATCTAATTAAAGATTCATTAAAACTCCACTTAGCTTTAATCTTTTCAAAACAACAATATCCTGCCTTTAACTAGGTTAAAGAACCAATGTCATCAAAAACACGATTCACGACAAACCAAATCACATTTGATATTAAATACAAGGCTCTGAATAGAAAATATATATCGGCTTATATTCAATATCAAATTCTGAAACCAACAAATATCGTATTGGAAATAACGATATAAAATATCTTTCAAATTCCCATAACAATATCTGTATAGTCACGAAATCCAACATCGAAATATCCCGAAGATAATTTCGATTCAACTCCAGTCCAATCCACGTATTGGAAATATCGATTATTTTCAAAATCACTTTCAAATTCGATTTATTTATTTTAAAAATAAATTGATTTCAATTCTAGTTCAAAACTAGTTCATTTCGATAAAAATCTATTTTTATCTTTTCAAATGTGGAATTTTTCACCCCAGTTCTTTCCAATTCACATATTATAATTTTACACAAATTATAGATATTTTTAATAATTTTATCAAGGCCCGTACAGTCGATTTCCAACAACGGCCATCGAACTGCACTTATAGCGACCTTTTTCGAATTTGATTTGGACATAATTCCAAATCCAACCGTTAGATTTCAAATTTCTAATATTCATTGGAAAGCTCTTTTCGATACGAACCCAACGGTTCCGGTTTTAGGAGAATCCGACGGTCGGATCTCCCGCAACGTCAATTCGAAGTTAATGGTCGAAATTCACGAACTGCCGCGGCGCGGCGCGTTCTATTCAAGCCATTATATATATAATATATATTATATATATTTCGTCGATTTCCTTTTAAAACCAATATTATAAATCGTTTTAAATTCGTTTTCAAAACCATTTCAACACTACATTCAATTTCAAATCAATTTGATTTCAATTCAACTTCAAATTCTAATCCGTTTCAATTCAATTCAATTTGAATTCATTTTTATTCAATTCGAATTCAAATTCACTTTCTATTCAATTCGAATTCGTTTCAAATTGATTTCAATTCAATTTCATTCCGTTTTAAATTTCAATTTCTATTCAATTCAATTTGAATTCATTTCTATTTTATTCGAATTCAAATTCGCTTCCCATTCAATTCGAATTTTAATCTAATTCAATTTGAATTTCATTTCAAAATATTTAATTTTGAAATCACTTTTCAATATTCTTTATAAAACGAATAAAATCGATATAAACATCGTTCGCGTCGAAATAACGCATCTCTAGTCAACACGGCTTTATATTTCAATAATTCGTTATTCTATTCAACAAATGAATATTTATCCCATTCAACACATGAATCTATATTTCTTTCAACACACGACTAATCTCAACACATGAGTACTGTCAACACATCACTATTCTTGTTATGTAAAATATTTTATAAAACTATGGTATCTATCGTTTGATTTTCAATTAGACTTCTACTGGGAAGTAGTTCTAATTTTAAATGTGATAAAGATGTAATTTTGATTATATAAAATATTTCACTCAACACATGCACATCGTCAACACATGACTATTTTTATATTCAACACATGAATTTTCTTTTATAATATTCCTTATTTTCCCAATTGGAATGAGGCCCAATCAATCACCATATAACGTTAATTATATGGATTCTATACAACACATGTATTTAACAGCATTAATAAACAATCAACCATCAACCAAAGTGCACTACGCTGTATAAGCATCAAATATAGATATCTAACGCTTATAACAGCCTGTCAATCAATCGATCGACATATTTAATCAATCAGGATGAGTGAACTTCAAATTTCATCCCAACACCCGTGTGGGGTTTCAAACAATCAAACACAGATTTTATTTGTGCAGTTGGGCGATGTGTAAAATTTATCATCCCAATCAATGTCCTTCAAATCAGTGTACATAAACAAACCGTCCGGTTTGTAAATGGATATTTTATTTATTCAGTTTCACGTTAAAAATTATATTTTTAACGATAAAATATTCTATTTCAACACTTGAATTTCTATTCATTTCATTTACACACTAAAAATGATATTTTTATTTTTCTAACATATTTTAGGAAATTTCGGCGGCATGACGGCACGATACTAGAAACGGGACAAGGCCTAGCCTTATCCCCGGTCTAGTGAAGGCCCACGCCATTCACACATCAATCAAATCACTTTCGTTATGCAAACCACAAAATTTGGAGTAAGAGTCTAACCTAGTCTTACTCCTTCGCCTTATAACGGCGCACGTCTAATCCTAACCAATTTATCGATTCGATTTTTCACACCACAAACCACATTCAAACCAATATCTCAATCAATCACCAAACATCCAAACAAACAAGTCCATGGTATGTGGACGGGTGTCGGGTGCTTCTAATAAGCACCGTCTGCATCCTAGTATATATATATATATATATAAAAAGAGAATTAAGAGTGAGAAGTTCTCACCAAAAGCTATCCAAGCTCCACGGCACTTCATTTGCAGAAGTCTTCGCCGTTTTCGCATCTTCGTCAGCTTCGTCGCCCGTAGCCAAGGAATTCAGGGTCTCGGGTGGTCGAAGGAAGTGCTGCGGGTCATCGGTGGTCGGCGCAAGCTGTGGTGCGACTTCCGTTGTGGGTGAGGGCTTTTCAGAAGAAGCGAGAGAAGGGAGCGAGTGGGGCGAGGTCGGGGGTCGCTGTCAGTAGCGGCGGAGGGGGTGCTCGGCGGAGGGTTGGGGGGTTTCGCTGTCTCGTCTGAAGTGGGGGTCGGGTTCGCAGCGGGCTTCAAGAGGAGGGAGTAGGGCGCAGAAGAGAGGGGGAGGGGTTGATCGGAGGCCGGCGGCGGCGCTTTGGGTCGGAGGCGCGATGTAGGTGGGGCGTCGTCGCCTCGATGATTCCATTTCTTTTTTTTTTTTTTTCTGGTTTATGTTCTAACGGGGGGGGGGGGGGGGGGGGGGGCAGGGTATAGGGGGAGATAGAAATTTTTTTATTAATTTAATTATTTAATTATTTTATTTTAATTCAAAAAGTCAACTTTTTCAAACGACCTCAAAACGAGGTCCACCGCCTGTCGTCCATAGCGTATCACCCCCATTCCGAACACAATGGGATTTGTACCGCAAGCTGATTCGACTGTTTGAATCAGTTTCCGTTAAATTTACATTTAAATCACTATATTGAATTTTAACGTACATTTCAAATTACCGGGGTCACATACTATCTAGAAAAATTCCAGAAAAATATTTTCTAGCTTCGTATTGACGATACGGTCCTAACAAAACTAGTTTCGTTGAATTCTGAGACCGTATGAAAAACGGCCATTTTCCAGTCGATTAAAATCAACTGAAATGGTCAAAACACGTTTTCCTTTGCCACGCTCACATATTGATTCGAAAAATTATGAAATTTGAAACCTAGCAATAATTCGACATCACGGACCCAACAAAAGTGGTTTCGTCGAAATCCGAGGTCATTTGCAAAATGTCCATTTTTAAGGGCCTGAATTCCATAGCGACTATTCAGAATTTTTAACTGGACATATCTCTCAATTTTTAAAGTGAAATCTCAGTTTCTTACATCCGTTAGAAAGATGTTATCAATTAGATCCTAATGTTTTTGGTTTCACTAAAATCCGGATTGTTTTGCACCCGGTACATTCAATTGAAGTTTGAAATCGAATTATCGAACTACTGTAACAACCCGGAAAATCTGGGCCAGTTTAAAATTTTTATTTTGGCCATTTTAGCGAATTTTGATTATTTAAAATGAATTATTTTAAATAATATCGACGAGAAAATTTATTTTGAATAGAATTCGACGTATATATTATATACGTCGTCGTTAGAATATATAATAATTATATATAATTATAAAAGGAATAGAAAATGGCGCGGTAGTTCGAAAATTCGATTTCTAATTTCAAATGAATATACAGAATTCAATATAAGTCAGAATTGAACGAAACAAGAAATATTCGAATCTGTATAACTATATCTTTGTAACGAAGTTAACAAACTGAGATTTCATCTTAGAAATGATAAGATATGTCCAGTTTAAAATTAGAAATAGTCGCTGTGGAATTTATATATATTTTTATATATATAAGGCCCTTAAAAATAGCAATTTTGCAAACGACCTCGGATTTCGACGAAACCAGTTTTGTTGGGTCCGCGATGTTAAGTTATTGCTAGATTCCAAATTTCATAATTTTTCGAATCAATATGTGAGCGTGGCAAAAGAAAACGCGTTTGACCAGTTTCAGTTGATTTTAAATCGACTGGAAATTGGCCATTTTTCAAACGGTCTCAGAATTCGACGAAACTAGTTTTGTTAGGACCGTATCGTCAATACGAAGCTAGAAAATATTTTTCGAGAATTTTTAGAGTTCGTATGCGACCCCGGTAATTTGAAATGTACGTTTAAAATTCAATATAGAGATTTAAATGTAAATTCAACGGAAACTAATTCAAACGATCGAATCGACTTGCGATACATATCCCATTGTGTTCGGAATGGGGGTATTTAGCTAGGGGCGACAGTCGTTGGGTCTCGTTAGGTGTTCGAAATAAAAGTCAACGTTTAGGGTTGAAAATAAAATAAATTAATAAAAAAAAAAAAAAAATAAATAAATATATCTTTCTCCTTAACCCGCTGGCCCCCCCCCTCTTCAAAAAAAATCAGATCTCCAGGAAAAAAAAAAAAAAAAAAAAAAAAGAAGAAAGAGGGCGGAGCCCCGCCCTTGGACGTCGTGCGCCACCGGAGGCCGAACGTGCCCCGGCGCCTCCACCTCCTCACTCCGTCTCGCCTATCTCTTCTCCACCTTCTTCGATCTGATTCGAGCTCCACCGCGACGCAGAGCCCCACAGCGCCATCCGCTGCCCACCGCCACGACGAAGCGCCGCCTCCCCAAGTCCTCCGCTCCTCCAGGCACTCCGCCCCACCGATGTGATGCCGCAGCCTCCCACCTCGAGCCACCTGAAGCCTCCTCTACTGCCCTAAACCGGTGAGCCCTATTTAGTTTTTATTTTATTTCTATCTTATTTATAACAGTTAGAAAACTGTTTTTATTTAAGTTAGAAAACTGTTTTTATTTAAGTTAGAAAACTGTTTTTATTTAAGTTAGAAAACTGTTTTTATTTAAGTTAGAAAACTGTTTTTATTTTTGTTTAGGAAAACTGTTTTTATTTTTGTTCTGTTTAGAAAACTGAATTTTATATTAAAGTGAAAACTGAATTTTATATTAAAGTGAAAACTGAAATTTTATTTAAAGTGAAAACTGAATTTTATATTAAAGTGAAAACTGAAATTTTATTTAAAGTGAAAACTGAAATTTTATTTAAAGTGAAAACTGAAATTTTATTTAAAGTGAAAACTGAATTTTATATAAAAGTGAAAACTGAATTTCATTTAAAGTGAAAACTGAAATTTTATTTAAAGTGAAAACCGATTTTTATATATAGTAAAAATAGAATTTTTATATATTGAACTTCGAATTAAAAATAGAATTTTTATATATTGAACTTCGAATTAAAAATAGAATTTTTATATATTGAACTTCGAATTAAAAATAGAATTTTTATATATTGAACTTCGAATTAAAAATAGAATTTTTATATATTGAACTTCGAATTAAAAATAGAATTTTTATATATTGAACTTCGAATTAAAAATAGATTTTTTATATATTGAACTTCGAATTTAAAAATAGAATTTTTATATATTGAACTTCGAATTAAAAATAGAATTTTTATATATTGAACTTCGAATTAAAAATAGAATTTTTATATATTGAACTTCGAATTAAAAATAGAATTTTTATATATTGAACTTCGAAATTAAAAATAGAATTTTTATATATTGAACTTCGAATTAAAAATAGAATTTTTATATATTGAACTTCGAATTAAAAATAGAATTTTTATATATTGAAAGTCGAGATAAAAATCATATTTTTATATATTGAAAGTCGAGATAAAAATCATATTTTTATATATTGAAAGTCGAGATAAAAATCATATTTTTATATATTGAATAGCGAAGTAAAAATTCGATTTTTATATATATAGTGACTACGGGCAACGAAGATGGCGATGATGCGATAACGACGAAGATTTCTATCAATGAAGTGCCGTGGAGCTGGGTTAGCTATATGTGAGAATTTCTCACCTTTCACTTTCTTTTTCTAGTTATATATATATACTAGGATGCAGACGGTGCTTAGTAGCACCCGACACAATCGTCCACAGACCATGGACTTGTTTGTTTGACTGTTTGGTGAAATGAATGGATTGATTGATGTGTGAATGGCGTGGGCCTTCACTAGACCGGGGATAAGGCTAGGCCTTGTCCCGTTTCTAGTATCGTGCCGTTATGCCGCCGAAATTTTCTAAAATAAGTTAGAAAAATAAAAATAGCATTTTATTTAACGAATGAACTGAATAGAAATTCATATGTTAAAATAAAATGTGTTATCGTTAAAAATATAATTTTTAACGTGAATGTGAATAAATAAATATTCATTTACAAACCAGACGGTTTGTTTATGTACACCTATTTGAATGACGTTGATTGGGTCGATAAATTTTACACATCGCCTAACTGCACAAATAAAATATGTGTTTGATTGTTTGAAACCCCACACGGGTGTTGGGATGAAATATGAATTTCACTCATCCTGATTGATTAAATATGTCGATCGATTGATTGACAGGCTGTTATAAGCGTTGAATATCTATATTTGATGCTTATACAGTGTAGTGCACTTTGGTTGATGGTTGATTATTTTCAAAGTTATTATATACATGTGTTGTATGAAAATCCATATAATTAATTTTATATGGTAATTGATTGGGCCTCATTCCAATCGTGAAAATAAAGAATATTTTGATAATAACAAATATTTTGATAATAGGAAATATTTGAAATAGAATATTTGAGAATAGAAATTTATGAAGCCGTGTTGATTAGATTGACGCCATTTTGACGTAAACGATATTTATATCGATTTTATTCATTTTAAAATGAATATTGAAAAGTAATCTCGAAATCGAATTTTTCGAAATGAAATGAATTGAAAACGATTTCGAAATGAATCAAATTGAAAACGATTTCGAAATGAATTGAATTGAAAACGATTTCGAAATGAATTGAATTGAAAACGATTTCGAAATGAATTGAATTGAAAACGATTTCGAAATGAATTGAATTGAAAACGATTTCGAAATAAAATGAATTGAAAACGATTTCGAAATGAATCAAATTGAAAACGATTTCGAAATGAAATGAATTGAAAACGATTTCGAAATGAATTGAATTGAAAACGATTTCGAAATGAATTGAATTGAAAACGATTTCGAAATGAATTGAATTGAAAACGATTTCGAAATAAATTGAATTGAAAACGATTTCGAAATGAATTGAATTGAATATGAATTCAAATTGAATTGAAATTTGAATTGAATAGAAATGAATTTTAAAACGAATTTATAAAGAAGAATTCAATTTTGCCTTGAATTGAAATGGAAGTTGAAATAGATTTTGAAACGAATTTTAAAACTATTTATATAATTCGTTTTAAATAGTAATCGACGAAATATATTATATATATTATATATAATATAATGGCCTGAATAGAACGCGCCGCGTCGCGGCAGTTCGCGAATTTCGACTATTTATTTCGAACGGACATTACGGGAGATCCGACCGTCGGATTCTCCTAAAACCGGAACCGTTGGGTTCGTATCGAAAAGAGCTTTCTAACGAAGATTAGAAATTTGAAATCTAACGGTTGGATTTGGAATTATGTCCAAATCAAATTCGAAAAAGGTCGCTGTAAGTGCAGTTCGATGGCCATTGATGGAAATCGACTGTACGGGCCTTGATAAAATTATTAAAAATAGTAATAATTTGTGTAAAATCATAAGAAATGATTTGTGAAGAATTGGGATGAAAAACTCCATATTTGAAAAGATAAAAATGGATTTTTATCAAAATGAACTAGTTTTGAACTAGAATTATAATTCTATTTATTTTTAAATAAATAAATTGAATTCGAAAAGGGTTTTAAAAGTAACCAAAATTCCAATGATTGCATTGGAGTGGATTTGAATCGAAATTGTCTTCGGAATATTTCGATGTTGGAATTCGTGATTATACAGGTGTTGTTATGGAAATTCGAAAGATATATATGTATATCGTTATTTCCAATACGACATTTGTTAGTCGTAGAATTCGATATTGAATATAAGCCGATATATTTTCTATCCAGAGCCTTGTATTGAATATCGAATGTGATTTGGGTTTGTCGTGAATGGTGTCTTCACTAACACTGTTCTTGAACCCAGCTGAGAAAAGATTAAATCTTTTGATTTAGATTTAATGAAGTGTACCAATTAAATGATATTTAATTGGAATTGAATTGATATTGATTTTTGGGTTTATAGTGAACAGTGTTTTAAATAACACTTGTTCTTTAACCCGATAATTAATGAATGTGATTTGGGTTTGTCGTGAATGGTGTCTTCACTAACACTGTTCTTGAACCCAGTTGAGAAAAGATTAAATCTTTTTATTTAGATTTAATGAAGTGTACCAATTAAATAATATTTAATTGGAATTGAATGGATATTGATTTTTGGGTTTATCGTGAACAGTGTTTTAAATAACACTTGTTCTTTAACCCGATAATTAATGGGATGTGACTTTGGGTTTATCGTGAACCGTGTTTTGATGACACTGATTCTTTAACCCAGTCACAGATTAAAACTAAGTGGAGTTTTAATGAATCTTTAATTAGATTGAAAAGATCGAGAATGGAGTATCACCAGTTTTGCTCCAAGCGATAGTTAAATCTTTAATTAGATTTGAACGTGAAATTTAGAAACTAACTGTCGGTTAGCCAAGCAGAATGGTTTTCTGGATATTGATCTGATGTTGGTTTCGGCCTTCGGGGTTAATATTTGGGGAATTATTCTCTTGATTAATTTACGGTTAGTGACTAATGAATTGGAATGAGGCGTATGTTGTGTTTGTGTAACACTTATTTAAAATATACGCGGGTTATTCGGAAAGACCGGGTTTATCCCATTCTGAATAACTGATACGACGATAAGTCGAAGATGAAGACGATGGTCGAAGACCGGAGGTCTTCACGTCGTTTGGGTAATTACTGATGATCTTGATTGGGCTGTACACCCAAGAAGATGGAAACAGTTAGTGATCGTCCAGACGTACTTGGAGATCGATGGATATGCGGGGTACTAGGTGCCTCCGGTTTCGTTCAGGCCCAGAACGGACTTGTAAATGGACTGTGTGTCTGACATCGGATTTCATTCTGTGTGACTGATATCGGTTGCATAGGATGGTTTGCCTGTGTGGCATGCTAAGATACAAATGATCAAGGCTTCTGTTGAAAAGCAAAGTCTTGTGGGGATGATCAAAGCACGGCCTTTGTGGCGTAGCTTTGTGTAACGTTTACCTCGCGTGTTTCACACCAGGTATGAACCAAAAACGGGAGACGGACCTCAGGGAGGGCCTGCGTTTCCTCCTAGCTAGAAGTGGCGTCAGTGGTTTTACACGCCCTGACGAGTTTGACTTATGTGGTTGTTGCTGTTGCGAGGCGCCTCGGTTAGATCGGACGATCCGGGTCCGATGGAGTCATTCGTTGGCTCGCTTACGCCCCAAAGGGCGGCGAAACGTAGTGCTCAGGCATTTTAATCCACTCCGTGTGGACCGGCCCTGACGATCCAAGGCTTGCCTGCGCGCTTGCCTGAGACTCGGGCTAGGCAGTCTCGAATCGGTAGAGGATCTTGCCCCTAGCCTCGGTTCATAGTCGGAAATCCAATTTCCAAATACGTGACTTTGCGGTTTTATTTGTAAACCTATATATGGCGACATAGTGGCATGGGACGCTCATGCCGCCTATGATTGATACTTATGATTTGAAGTGTTTTATACACTATGCACTTATATTAGTATCAAAAGATTTGTTTTAAACGTATCAAGCATTCTTTGGTTGTTATAAGGGAAAACCCTATCCTCGACTGCGTTGCATTGTGTGATGGGACCTGGGTCTTATAACAGCTTCATTTTTCTTTATTTAGCATTGCGCTGTTGTTTTATGCACTGGTATTCTTGGGAGGAAACCCGTTCCGTGTTATACGGCGTGGTCCCTTGATTTACCTATCTTTAAAAATAAAGATTAATAACTGTTTTAGTTCTCACACCAGTCACATGACTGACCTGGGGTTTATTGTTTTAACCTAAACTCTGGGTGCCCTTATTTTGACACGGGCAGCTAGTAGTTGTGGTTTTGCAGATTTATATTCACAGGATCCTGGTTTACAGCTGGAACGATATCCGGAAAGCTTTGTATCCGTATATCTTTTTCTAGTTGTGTATTGTATTATTTTCCGCTGCTATGTGTTTAAATGTAATTTAAATCTCTGATATTTCTGTGTAATATTCATTTATACTCTGTATATTCTTGTAATCTGATGCACTGTTGTAATATATAGTGAAATGTTCTTCTGTATGCGTTCTGTTTTGTCGTGTTCTCAAACGATAGGGCGTTTCGAACGGCCTGGATCGGTTTAGCGACTGGTTCGGACCGAGCGAAATTCCTGCTCGTCACATTTGGTATCAGAGCTTTGGTTTACAAAGCTCAGAGAACAAGGCACATTAGAACGATACGAAAGAATTCATCAGATATTGGATTAGTAATATCCAATTAGAATGACCCGTTAGAGATAGGATCAGTAGTATCCTAGAACGAGTGTGAAGGGTATATTTTTAAAGTGAAAACAATTTTTGTTTTGAAAATTTAAATCAATTATTCGTATTTGATTATTTATTTTGAATATGGACAATCGAGTATATATAGATTTCGCGTATACGCGTCATGAACGTATATTCGAAGTTTTAATATATTGGATAGATATAGCATCACACTCTAGTCGCCCGGAGATATTATTGATGATAGCGATCGCATCATCAACATTTATGTTCGTGTTTCGAAGGTGTGATTTTCTATATATTTCCATTAGGCTGGTGTGAGAACCAAAACTTATATATAGATAGATTTATTGTTGTGAATTGGCATCAAAAACAAGATTTTCTGTATATGTATCAAAATTATGAATTTAAAACTCTAATTCAATAATTGATTGATGTTTGTGTTGTTTGTTTATTTGTTTGCTAATTTTGAACCTTTATGCCTAATTGAACACATATTGAACTGTATTGAAATTGGTCGCATTTGCTTGCATATACATATATATCATTGAACAGGTCATAGCAAGGAGGCTAGAGCCAGAGAATAAAATTTGTTTGCCCGACAAATAGGTACATGTTTACTACATAATTTCCTGTTTTGTTTGGGTGATGATGATTTTGTGAGCCTATTGGCTAGCCGCTTGGCTTTTTCTTTTTCTTTTTGAGATCTGAAGGACCGGGGAAGCTATTTGAAATTCCCCAATGCTCCCGGTGCAGGGGAGGTTATGGCGAAATTTTTCGAAAATTTAGGGTGTTAGCCAAATTTTTGAAATTTAGAAAATTCTCAGAAACTAAAGAGTTGGAGAATGGAAGCCTGAACGAGCGTAGAGTTGAATAATCAAACCACTTTCGACTTTGTTCCTTTTCGGGGACGAAAAGTTTTAAGTGGGGGAGATTGTAACAACCCGGAAAATCTGGGCCAGTTTAAAATTTTTATTTTGGCCATTTTAGCGAATTTTGATTATTTAAAATGAATTATTTTAAATAATATCGACGAGAAAATTTATTTTGAATAGAATTCGACGTATATATTATATACGTCGTCGTTAGAATATATAATAATTATATATAATTATAAAAGGAATAGAAAATGGCGCGGTAGTTCGAAAATTCGATTTCTAATTTCAAATGAATATACAGAATTCAATATAAGTCAGAATTGAACGAAACAAGAAATATTTGAATCTGTATAACTATATCTTTGTAACGAAGTTAACAAACTGAGATTTCATCTTAGAAATGATAAGATATGTCCAGTTTAAAATTAGAAATAGTCGCTGTGGAATTTATATATATTTATATATATATAAGGCCCTTAAAAATAGCAATTTTGCAAACGACCTCGGATTTCGACGAAACCAGTTTTGTTGGGTCCGCGATGTTAAGTTATTGCTAGATTCCAAATTTCATAATTTTTCGAATCAATATGTGAGCGTGGCAAAAGAAAACGCGTTTGACCAGTTTCAGTTGATTTTAAATCGACTGGAAATTGGCCATTTTTCAAACGGTCTCAGAATTCGACGAAACTAGTTTTGTTAGGACCGTATCGTCAATACGAAGCTAGAAAATATTTTTCGAGAATTTTTAGAGTTCGTATGCGACCCCGGTAATTTGAAATGTACGTTTAAAATTCAATATAGAGATTTAAATGTAAATTCAACGGAAACTAATTCAAACGATCGAATCGACTTGCGATACATATCCCATTGTGTTCGGAATGGGGGTATTTAGCTAGGGGCGACAGTCGTTGGGTCTCGTTAGGTGTTCGAAATAAAAGTCAACGTTTAGGGTTGAAAATAAAATAAATTAATAAAAAAAAATAAAAAAAAAAATAAATATATCTTTCTCCTTAACCCGCTGGCCCCCCCCCTCTTCAAAAAAAATCAGATCTCCAGGAAAAAAAAAAAAAAAAAAAAAAAGAAGAAAGAGGGCGGAGCCCCGCCCTTGGACGTCGTGCGCCACCGGAGGCCGAACGTGCCCCGGCGCCTCCACCTCCTCACTCCGTCTCGCCTATCTCTTCTCCACCTTCTTCGATCTGATTCGAGCTCCACCGCGACGCAGAGCCCCACAGCGCCATCCGCTGCCCACCGCCACGACGAAGCGCCGCCTCCCCAAGTCCTCCGCTCCTCCAGGCACTCCGCCCCACCGATGTGATGCCGCAGCCTCCCACCTCGAGCCACCTGAAGCCTCCTCTACTGCCCTAAACCGGTGAGCCCTATTTAGTTTTTATTTTATTTCTATCTTATTTATAACAGTTAGAAAACTGTTTTTATTTAAGTTAGAAAACTGTTTTTATTTAAGTTAGAAAACTGTTTTTATTTAAGTTAGAAAACTGTTTTTATTTAAGTTAGAAAACTGTTTTTATTTTTGTTTAGGAAAACTGTTTTTATTTTTGTTCTGTTTAGAAAACTGAATTTTATATTAAAGTGAAAACTGAATTTTATATTAAAGTGAAAACTGAAATTTTATTTAAAGTGAAAACTGAATTTTATATTAAAGTGAAAACTGAAATTTTATTTAAAGTGAAAACTGAAATTTTATTTAAAGTGAAAACTGAAATTTTATTTAAAGTGAAAACTGAATTTTATATAAAAGTGAAAACTGAATTTCATTTAAAGTGAAAACTGAAATTTTATTTAAAGTGAAAACCGATTTTTATATATAGTAAAAATAGAATTTTTATATATTGAACTTCGAATTAAAAATAGAATTTTTATATATTGAACTTCGAATTAAAAATAGAATTTTTATATATTGAACTTCGAATTAAAAATAGAATTTTTATATATTGAACTTCGAATTAAAAATAGAATTTTTATATATTGAACTTCGAATTAAAAATAGAATTTTTATATATTGAACTTCGAATTAAAAATAGATTTTTTATATATTGAACTTCGAATTAAAAATAGAATTTTTATATATTGAACTTCGAATTTAAAAATAGAATTTTTATATATTGAACTTCGAATTAAAAATAGAATTTTTATATATTGAACTTCGAATTAAAAATAGAATTTTTATATATTGAACTTCGAATTAAAAATAGAATTTTTATATATTGAACTTCGAATTTAAAAATAGAATTTTTATATATTGAACTTCGAATTAAAAATAGAATTTTTATATATTGAACTTCGAATTAAAAATAGAATTTTTATATATTGAAAGTCGAGATAAAAATCATATTTTTATATATTGAAAGTCGAGATAAAAATCATATTTTTATATATTGAAAGTCGAGATAAAAATCATATTTTTATATATTGAATAGCGAAGTAAAAATTCGATTTTTATATATATAGTGACTACGGGCAACGAAGATGGCGATGATGCGATAACGACGAAGATTTCTATCAATGAAGTGCCGTGGAGCTGGGTTAGCTATATGTGAGAATTTCTCACCTTTCACTTTCTTTTTCTAGTTATATATATATACTAGGATGCAGACGGTGCTTAGTAGCACCCGACACAATCGTCCACAGACCATGGACTTGTTTGTTTGACTGTTTGGTGAAATGAATGGATTGATTGATGTGTGAATGGCGTGGGCCTTCACTAGACCGGGGATAAGGCTAGGCCTTGTCCCGTTTCTAGTATCGTGCCGTTATGCCGCCGAAATTTTCTAAAATAAGTTAGAAAAATAAAAATAGCATTTTATTTAACGAATGAACTGAATAGAAATTCATATGTTAAAATAAAATGTGTTATCGTTAAAAATATAATTTTTAACGTGAATGTGAATAAATAAATATTCATTTACAAACCAGACGGTTTGTTTATGTACACCTATTTGAATGACGTTGATTGGGTCGATAAATTTTACACATCGCCTAACTGCACAAATAAAATATGTGTTTGATTGTTTGAAACCCCACACGGGTGTTGGGATGAAATATGAATTTCACTCATCCTGATTGATTAAATATGTCGATCGATTGATTGACAGGCTGTTATAAGCGTTGAATATCTATATTTGATGCTTATACAGTGTAGTGCACTTTGGTTGATGGTTGATTATTTTCAAAGTTATTATATACATGTGTTGTATGAAAATCCATATAATTAATTTTATATGGTAATTGATTGGGCCTCATTCCAATCGTGAAAATAAAGAATATTTTGATAATAACAAATATTTTGATAATAGGAAATATTTGAAATAGAATATTTGAGAATAGAAATTTATGAAGCCGTGTTGATTAGATTGACGCCATTTTGACGTAAACGATATTTATATCGATTTTATTCATTTTAAAATGAATATTGAAAAGTAATCTCGAAATCGAATTTTTCGAAATGAAATGAATTGAAAACGATTTCGAAATGAATCAAATTGAAAACGATTTCGAAATGAATTGAATTGAAAACGATTTCGAAATGAATTGAATTGAAAACGATTTCGAAATGAATTGAATTGAAAACGATTTCGAAATGAATTGAATTGAAAACGATTTCGAAATAAAATGAATTGAAAACGATTTCGAAATGAATCAAATTGAAAACGATTTCGAAATGAAATGAATTGAAAACGATTTCGAAATGAATTGAATTGAAAACGATTTCGAAATGAATTGAATTGAAAACGATTTCGAAATGAATTGAATTGAAAACGATTTCGAAATAAATTGAATCGAAAACGATTTCGAAATGAATTGAATTGAATATGAATTCAAATTGAATTGAAATTTGAATTGAATAGAAATGAATTTTAAAACGAATTTATAAAGAAGAATTCAATTTTGCCTTGAATTGAAATGGAAGTTGAAATAGATTTTGAAACGAATTTTAAAACTATTTATATAATTCGTTTTAAATAGTAATCGACGAAATATATTATATATATTATATATAATATAATGGCCTGAATAGAACGCGCCGCGTCGCGGCAGTTCGCGAATTTCGACCATTTATTTCGAACGGACATTACGGGAGATCCGACCGTCGGATTCTCCTAAAACCGGAACCGTTGGGTTCGTATCGAAAAGAGCTTTCTAACGAAGATTAGAAATTTGAAATCTAACGGTTGGATTTGGAATTATGTCCAAATCAAATTCGAAAAAGGTCGCTGTAAGTGCAGTTCGATGGCCATTGATGGAAATCGACTGTACGGGCCTTGATAAAATTATTAAAAATAGTAATAATTTGTGTAAAATCATAAGAAATGATTTGTGAAGAATTGGGATGAAAAACTCCATATTTGAAAAGATAAAAATGGATTTTTATCAAAATGAACTAGTTTTGAACTAGAATTATAATTCTATTTATTTTTAAATAAATAAATTGAATTCGAAAAGGGTTTTAAAAGTAACCAAAATTCCAATGATTGCATTGGAGTGGATTTGAATCGAAATTGTCTTCGGAATATTTCGATGTTGGAATTCGTGATTATACAGGTGTTGTTATGGAAATTCGAAAGATATATATGTATATCGTTATTTCCAATACGACATTTGTTAGTCGTAGAATTCGATATTGAATATAAGCCGATATATTTTCTATCCAGAGCCTTGTATTGAATATCGAATGTGATTTGGGTTTGTCGTGAATGGTGTCTTCACTAACACTGTTCTTGAACCCAGCTGAGAAAAGATTAAATCTTTTGATTTAGATTTAATGAAGTGTACCAATTAAATGATATTTAATTGGAATTGAATTGATATTGATTTTTGGGTTTATAGTGAACAGTGTTTTAAATAACACTTGTTCTTTAACCCGATAATTAATGAATGTGATTTGGGTTTGTCGTGAATGGTGTCTTCACTAACACTGTTCTTGAACCCAGTTGAGAAAAGATTAAATCTTTTTATTTAGATTTAATGAAGTGTACCAATTAAATAATATTTAATTGGAATTGAATGGATATTGATTTTTGGGTTTATCGTGAACAGTGTTTTAAATAACACTTGTTCTTTAACCCGATAATTAATGGGATGTGACTTTGGGTTTATCGTGAACCGTGTTTTGATGACACTGATTCTTTAACCCAGTCACAGATTAAAACTAAGTGGAGTTTTAATGAATCTTTAATTAGATTGAAAAGATCGAGAATGGAGTATCACCAGTTTTGCTCCAAGCGATAGTTAAATCTTTAATTAGATTTGAACGTGAAATTTAGAAACTAACTGTCGGTTAGCCAAGCAGAATGGTTTTCTGGATATTGATCTGATGTTGGTTTCGGCCTTCGGGGTTAATATTTGGGGAATTATTCTCTTGATTAATTTACGGTTAGTGACTAATGAATTGGAATGAGGCGTATGTTGTGTTTGTGTAACACTTATTTAAAATATACGCGGGTTATTCGGAAAGACCGGGTTTATCCCATTCTGAATAACTGATACGACGATAAGTCGAAGATGAAGACGATGGTCGAAGACCGGAGGTCTTCACGTCGTTTGGGTAATTACTGATGATCTTGATTGGGCTGTACACCCAAGAAGATGGAAACAGTTAGTGATCGTCCAGACGTACTTGGAGATCGATGGATATGCGGGGTACTAGGTGCCTCCGGTTTCGTTCAGGCCCAGAACGGACTTGTAAATGGACTGTGTGTCTGACATCGGATTTCATTCTGTGTGACTGATATCGGTTGCATAGGATGGTTTGCCTGTGTGGCATGCTAAGATACAAATGATCAAGGCTTCTGTTGAAAAGCAAAGTCTTGTGGGGATGATCAAAGCACGGCCTTTGTGGCGTAGCTTTGTGTAACGTTTACCTCGCGTGTTTCACACCAGGTATGAACCAAAAACGGGAGACGGACCTCAGGGAGGGCCTGCGTTTCCTCCTAGCTAGAAGTGGCGTCAGTGGTTTTACACGCCCTGACGAGTTTGACTTATGTGGTTGTTGCTGTTGCGAGGCGCCTCGGTTAGATCGGACGATCCGGGTCCGATGGAGTCATTCGTTGGCTCGCTTACGCCCCAAAGGGCGGCGAAACGTAGTGCTCAGGCATTTTAATCCACTCCGTGTGGACCGGCCCTGACGATCCAAGGCTTGCCTGCGCGCTTGCCTGAGACTCGGGCTAGGCAGTCTCGAATCGGTAGAGGATCTTGCCCCTAGCCTCGGTTCATAGTCGGAAATCCAATTTCCAAATACGTGACTTTGCGGTTTTATTTGTAAACCTATATATGGCGACATAGTGGCATGGGACGCTCATGCCGCCTATGATTGATACTTATGATTTGAAGTGTTTTATACACTATGCACTTATATTAGTATCAAAAGATTTGTTTTAAACGTATCAAGCATTCTTTGGTTGTTATAAGGGAAAACCCTATCCTCGACTGCGTTGCATTGTGTGATGGGACCTGGGTCTTATAACAGCTTCATTTTTCTTTATTTAGCATTGCGCTGTTGTTTTATGCACTGGTATTCTTGGGAGGAAACCCGTTCCGTGTTATACGGCGTGGTCCCTTGATTTACCTATCTTTAAAAATAAAGATTAATAACTGTTTTAGTTCTCACACCAGTCACATGACTGACCTGGGGTTTATTGTTTTAACCTAAACTCTGGGTGCCCTTATTTTGACACGGGCAGCTAGTAGTTGTGGTTTTGCAGATTTATATTCACAGGATCCTGGTTTACAGCTGGAACGATATCCGGAAAGCTTTGTATCCGTATATCTTTTTCTAGTTGTGTATTGTATTATTTTCCGCTGCTATGTGTTTAAATGTAATTTAAATCTCTGATATTTCTGTGTAATATTCATTTATACTCTGTATATTCTTGTAATCTGATGCACTGTTGTAATATATAGTGAAATGTTCTTCTGTATGCGTTCTGTTTTGTCGTGTTCTCAAACGATAGGGCGTTTCGAACGGCCTGGATCGGTTTAGCGACTGGTTCGGACCGAGCGAAATTCCTGCTCGTCACAACTACCGCGCCATTTTCAATTCTATTTATAATTATATATAAATATTTATATTCAAACGACGACGCGTATAAATATATACGTTCGAATTATATTCAAAATAAATTTTCTCGTCGATATTATTTAAAATAATCCATTTTAAATATGCAAAATTCGCTAAAATTACCAAAATAAAAATTTTAAACTGGCCCAGATTTTCGGGTTATTACAAATTGTCAGTACAAGATTATATTTATTAAAATATAATTTAAACAGAGTTAGTGAATTTTACTCACCTTGGTTGATTATCGTTAAATAACGATATTTGATTGTCAGACTGGTTCAGGCGTTTTATTTTGCCATAAATTGAAACGAGCTCCAATTCACTCCCAGTCAGTCTCATTGTGTAGCCATCGTCCGTACGATCCTAACGGATTTGACCATTCACAATTTGACCATGTATGTGTAAGATATACTATCAGCAAGTTTATACAACTTTAGATTTAATTCAAAGTAAAATTAAGATGCTAAAATGGGCCTCACCCATATATTCTTGGCCCATCCATATTCGTTCAAAAGAAAACCAAGCCCGCGTTAACCCTCTTCTCCATTGTAATGACCCGCATTGGCAGAGGTATTATAATTTATTTAATTATATTAATAGTGATATAGTGAATTAAATGGTCGTGGAATTAAATAATGATGAATATTTAATTAAAATAATAAATTAAATAGTATATTTAATTCTGAAATAATCAGAATTGGCTGAAATGACGATATGGTGTGAACCGGATCATCTGTGATATTTAAATTCAGCTTGGAATTGAATTTGAATAATGAATATATTATATAAATGACAGTTTGAATGTATAATTTTATTATAATTAAAATCGAGCTTGAAATGGCACTGCAGTTCACGATTTAGCGATTTGAACTTTAAATGATTGTACAAGATTCGTTTTAAGCCGGATTTCTGTGAAACAAGAAATGTGTGGAGCTGGTGGAGTATATCTTTCTAGTGGAAGAGAAAAATCGGGATTTCGTCTTGTAGATTTTAATCTACGTCCAAATCAAAATTTAGAAAAGTCGCTGTGGAATTCCTTTATAATTTATAAAGGAATTATTTATATTTTTAAAAGGGATTTCAATATAAATCGAATATCGGGTTGACCCAGATTTGAAATATCAAGTTAGAAATTCATATAGGGATATTCTGGAGCTGTACGATATCATACGTGAATATATACGATAATATTTATTCATAAATATTTAATTTAATTATATTTAAATATATTTATTTATATATTTAAATGGGTTATTCAGAGCTTTAAAAATAGCCGGTTTTGCAAACGAAGTCGGAATTCGACGAAACTAATTTTGTTGGATCCGCAATATCAAATTATTGTTAGATTCCAAGTTTCGTGATTTTTGAAGTCAGTATGTGGCCGTACGGATTTTTAGAGTGAAAAACAGTCAGTATTTTGACGGTTAAAAAATACGCTGTGTAAGCATACGAAGTCGAAATTCGACGAAACCAGTTTCGTTGGGACCGTAATGTCAAACTGTAGCTGCATGCCAATTTTCATGATTTTTGAATATTGTATGTGATGGTAGGAAATTTTGAGGACAAATACAAATAGCATTGGATTAAAAATAAATATAATAATCGATTTAAAAATTAATATAACCATCCTATAAATAACCCTCCCTTAACCTAAACCTAAGTCATACTTCCTTTTGGTCAAACTTTTTTTCCGCCGTGCTATTTCTTCAGGAAACGTGAGGAAATTTCTCTTAAGAAAATCCAAAGAAATTCATACTAAAATCTATAAATTTCCGAACTCAAGTATTTGTAATCTCTAAGCCATTCTCTTCAATATGGTAGTTGTTTGGTTGAGTGCGATTCAGGTTTTGAGGGGTCGAGGGTTACCAGCGTTGATTAGGGTTCAGGATATTTGGGGATTTGAGCCATCGATTCGAGAATTGATGTTGTTTTTGGATTGTGGAGATGCAATAGCATGCGTGGACATTATTTGGGCGAGTTCGGTGATATTTGAGTTCGATGATTACTGTTGACGAGCGTGAGGACAAGGCGGACGGATCCTGGTAGGAAGTGACGAGCGGAGTGAAATAGGTATTGTTGGAAGGAGGAGTTAAAGAGGAGTTCAACGTTGACTGTTTGGTGGGTTTTCGTGAAGGAATGGTGTTGAACGAGGTGTGCGATGGTCTGGTTATGGCGTTACAGAAGATCGGGTATTTTGTAGAAGGAGGTACTCGTAGGAAACGGGTCAGTAGAGAAATGAAGTGGGTTTGAAGGTTTGGGCCAAAAGTAAAGGTGAAGCCCATGTAGATAAAGGAAATTTATTTAATTTAAATTTAAATTAGTTCAAACGTGAAATCGTAATATCTTGATCATATTGTATCAGAAATTTGAACGGTCAGATCCATTAGGATCGTATGTACATACACTACACAATGGGACTGACTGGAAGTCCATCGCAGCTCGTTACAATTTATTTCAAAATAAATTGTCCATCGAAATCAAGTGACAATTATCGTTATTTAACGATGATAGTCCAAAGTGAGTAAATCTCACTAACTCTGAACAGTTATAATTTCATGTTGTTTTCTCAGAACTGTTAAAAATTGTCTGATTGACTGTGTGTTGATTGTTTGATTGAACTGCTGGTCAGTTAGTTGAATTTCTATATTGATTCTGTTTAACAGAATATATCATATGGAACTGAAAGTGATGTTATCTATATTGTTTAACATCTATGATGCAGGGCAACAGGTTGGAGGAATTCAACTGGATTCCTCAACATTTATTTTACTATTTTTCATATATTGTGATATATGATGTGATATATAATCTATTGTCGATTATATGTGTTTGAACGATACTGATCATCGTGATTTGATATGTTGAATACCATAACATACCGAAATGTTGATAAGGGAATATTTTCAAAGTGATATTTGAAAATAAAATATTTATAAATGAAATATTTATAAATAAAAAATATTTATAAATTGGAATATTTATAAATAGGAGATATTTAGAAAAATGGAAAACGTTATAAAAAGGAAACTGTTATAAGAAGGAAATCATTTTTAAAGTGGAGAACCATTACTAAAAGTAAATCTTTTAAAATGAATAAACGTTGTTAAAAAAGGAAATCTTTATAAAGCGAGTGAAAGGAGTTGATCGAATATAGTTTATTCGAATAGAATCAATTGAGTTAATCGAATATTAGTGATTCGAATAAAGCTAAATAGAGTTATCGAATAAAGTAAAAGGACTTAATTGAATATAGTTTATTCGAATAGAATCGATTGAGTTAATCGAATATTAGTAATTCGAATGAAGTAAAAGGAGTTAATCGAATTTAGTTATTCGAATAGAGTTAAATGGAGTTTAAGGAATAAATCAAATATAGTTTATTTGAATGGAATAAGAGGAGTTAATCGAATATAGTTTATTCGAATAGAGTTAGAGGAGTTATCGAATATAGTTTATTCGACAGGAGTTAAGTGAATAGATTTAATCCAAAGGAGTTAATCGAATAGAGCTAATTGAAAAGAGTTAATCGAATATAGTTACTCAAAAGAAAGGTAAAGTAAGGAAGTTGTTAAAGAAATATAAGGTGAACTTTGTCTATTTCAAGGTTAGAAACGTTGTTCTGTTAAGGTCTGAGAGGTAGTATTACCCCAACTTGATTGACTTCATTTTTAACTAAGGAATGGTTAAGGTTCGATAGTGAAGGTGGGTTAAAGGAATTTAGTTAATAAGAGAAATGGTTGAGTTGGCATAGCGATGTTTTATCTAAACATCTGTTTAATCCAAACGTAGGAGTTTTGGAAATGTTTTCCAAACCAGAATCAGAAATGTTTTCTAATATAGAAAACAAGAAATGGAAATGTTTTCCAATGTTAATAACGTATATTTTCTAAAAGTAGAAAATAAGGAAAATATGAATATATATAGATATATATATATATATGATTGATGATTGATATAATTTCCATTTGGAAATAATATCGTTGTTTGCACACCTGTTTTTCTTCGATAGTTAAATCACAGACTATCGAAGTTTTGACCATTTTAACGCTGTTAATATGGAGAGACCGGTTGGATTATTGTCCAAAGAACCACTCTATATTGGCATAAGCGTTGCGAATCATATATGCCAAAGGAAATTGAAGACGGAGTTATGCAAGAGCTATCCTGTTTACATAATAGTGCCTTCGGTTCATCCTATTCCTGGGTGACTTGTATGGATGGATGTCTGACACAGTATTTCCAGAAGATCACGTTCATTGATTTCTCCAACCGTACCAAGAGTGGAAGCGGAGAAGGAAACTTCTTTTAGCTAACACATAATGTATTATTGTGGACGTCAATCGGTGATCTGCTGGATTTGATGATGTGACATTCGAAGTGAATCTGGTGTGATGATAAAGCGTAGCTTCTAGCTTCATCAACCGGTAAATGACAGAAATCGGGCAGGCAACATGGCTAAGTCGGTCGCACCGAAGTAGGGTGTATAATCACCTGATCTAGAATTTCATTTACTTCTAAAAATCTATTGTTGATGCTGTCCCACTCGGGAAACGGTTGCTGATCCCAACCGTTGGTGATATACATTCGATACACTCAAGCGAAATGAGTGGTCGGTCATGTGTGGCCGGGTTGCAAGATGTTCTTGTTGAACCCAGTGTATTCCTTTCTAGAGGTACACTAGCGAAAGGTGGTTCCATACCTTGTCATAGTTGGAAATCCATTACCCAATACGCGCTTGTGGTTTTGATTGTATACTGTATATGTAGAATGTGAGATGAAAGCGTTTCTGCTAGATGATTATTATATTGTGTTGATAGACATTATTATAATATCAAAAGGTTTTTGATATAAAGATATTTTTGATTCTCATAAGGGAAAAACCCGTTCCGTTATACGGCGTGGTCTTATAAGATATCGTTTACCTGTTTGAACAGTTTTAAACTATTTTACTCACACCAGTCCCATGACTGACCCAGAGTTTATTTTGTTGTTTTCCCTAAACTCTTGGATGCCCAATTTTGTACGGGCAGTCAAGTAGTCAGGATTTACAGATATACTGGAAGAGCTTGGAGCAGGAGGCTTCAGGATTTTATAGCTATAGTTATTTCCGCTGTATTGTAAGTGTTGTTCTTTGATAATGATGTATATTCAAGTACAGATGTATATTTCAAGTTATGTTGTATATATTATATGTTATTCGTTCCGCGGTGAGGTTCGTGTTACTCTGATGTTATGTTCTTCTTCTTCTTCTTCTATTCTAAGTTTCTATCTTATCTATCCTCACCCTCTGTTTTCTTTCTATTAATTTCCCGATTTTCTATTTAATTTGGGGTTGGACTTGTGTTTTTGGTCAGCTCAAATTGGACTGGATTTTCGGGTCATTATTGTTGGTATCAGAGCTTAAGTTAAGTGAATTACCTTGGCTCTATGGTGTGACTCAGTAGAGATGGGGTTAGTAATTCCCTAGATTGAGTTGAGTGTATATATACGAGTGAACGTATTTATAGATAATATAAAAATAATTTTATATTGTGAAGATTTATTGGTTGAGTCGTTTATGAGTTCTGGTCGATCAGTTTGATCCACTGTATCGGTAGGAGTTTATAAACACTCGAATACGATGGGTCGGCACGATATGTTTTGAAAAGAGGGTAAATGAAAATTGTTTACCCAACGTATATTTTGATATATATTGGATATATTGGTTGTTATTATAATCGAGTAAGATTATAAATTAATTGGTTATGTAAATAACCAATCAGAATTCATATAAGTGAAATATATGAAAGCAGATGAATTGAATCTGAAATTTAAACCAGAAATTGAATTAAAATTCTGGAAAATTGGATAAGTGTTTGTAAATGGATTTGGATTAAAAGTAAGGAAAATTTAAGATCCTGGGAGATTTTAAATTGTTTTACAAGCCATGTGGATTATATTTTGAAATGAATTTCAAAGTGGAAATATTTAGAAATGGTTTTATAGTATTGAACTCACTTCGATCGCTGAAAAATATATTCTGATGATGACAGCTGCATCATCAGTATTCATTTTCGAGTTGTAAGTGACGAATTACTACCAGAGATACTGTTTTGAATTTGTTTTCGGAAAGACAAGTTGTGTTGAATTTCAAAATGGGATTTAAAATATAGAATTTGAATAATATAATTTGAATTTTTAAATAGATTTGAAATATTAACTTGTTTAAAAGAAATAAAACGAGAAGTTCCTTTATAAACAAAGTTTATAAATAGTTCTTTTATAAATGAAGTTTATAAATGAAGTGAAAAGAATTATCATTGGATAATTCAGAAATAAAAATACAAGTGTGAAATTGAAAGGGAAATCTATTTTCCAAAGGTAGAAATATCGATTTCAAAAGGAATTGAAATCGAGACTTATTTAAAGAAATTTGAATAAAGGAAGTTCAAACATAGAATTTAAATAAGAAAATTCAAAGGGGATTTGAATATAGAAAATTCAAAGGGGATTTGAATATAGAAATTCAAATGAGATTTGAATAAAGAAGATTTAAATAATGGAAAATTGAATATAGAATTCATATAGAGTAATAATAGAGTTTGAATATAGAAATTCAAATGGAATTTGAATATAGAATTCAAATGGAATTCAAATATAGGATTTGAATATATAAAATTTGAATATAGGATTCAAATGGAATTTAAACTATAGAATTTGAATAGAATTTGAATAGAATTTGAATAAAATTTGAACAGAAATTGAATAGAATTAACTAAGTCGAAGAGAAATTAGTTAATCGAGTTTTGAATTTGAAGTTGAACTTCGAAAGGTGAATTGGATTTGTAAATGGATATTCGAAATCGAATATAGAACTTAAATTTGAAATATGGATTCAAATTAGTTAATAAGCAAGTTAAAATATATTTGAACATGTCATATTCAAATATAAAAGTGAAATAGACTAAAGAGTTAATTAACAAATTATTTAACGAATTGAGTTAAAATGATCAGGTATAGTTAAAATAGATTGGGCAAGTATAAATATATATGAGATAGGTATGGATAAGGTATGAAGGTACATAAATAGAATGCTCAACGAAAAGGTATGTATTTAATTCATATATGAGATTTTATGCGCCGTAGCATCTAGCCGCTTGGCTTTTTCTTTTTCTTTTGGATTGGTGAGGGCCATGGGAGGCTATTTGAAATATCCCAATGCTCCTGGTACAAAGGAGGTTATAGCGAATTTTTCCGGGAATTTAAGGAGTTAGAATATTTTTAAGATAATTTGATAGTTAGAAAATCAACATATCGATATATATATATATATATATATATATATATATATATATATATATATATAGAAGTCGATAAGGAAACGAACTTAGATATAGAATAGTAAAATCAAAAAGGAAGACTAAGAATAAAATCTAGTAAGAATAGAAAGAGGAAGTGTAGACGTGTTTAAAAGTGAATAAGTAGTTGTATGGTATTGATTGTTCGAGTAAATAGTCATATCTGTTTTGACGTTATAAATGTTATTCAGTCGAGGTCTGAGAGGTAGTTATACCCCCAACTTGATTGATTTCATTATTAACAAATAAATAGTAAGATTTCAGGCTCGTAGATCAATGTTGAATAAGAGTTAGTTGAATATAGTATTTGGGTTGTCGTAACGATGTTTTACACAACATCCGTTTTAACCCAAATAAGTGTAAGCTTGGAAATATAATAAAGAATATTTCCTAAGTACAGAAATAAACGAGATCGAAAAAGAGATAAGTAATTGGAATATTTTCCAATTATAAATAGCATATATTTTCTAAAGTTTAGAAAATAAAGGAAAGCGATATTCGGAAATGTTTTCCAAATAACATAAAAAGGCCAATATGGTTATTGAAAATATTTGGTTAACAAATATTGATAAAGAAATAGAGAAGTGATTTAACTAATGGAATATTAACTAAGGGCTCAGTGACATGTTCAAAAGGAAAATTTGATTTTTGAACGAGTAAACTGTTTTAAAAAAAATACTCCCAGGGAAAGACTGTTTGAATTAAAAACAAATTTAACAGAAATTTCTGAAAGCAAAATTGAATTAAAGTAAAGTTAGTAAAGTTGTAATTGATATTGAATTAGAATGATATCAAGACAAATTGGATTGTGAGATTCAAATTCGAAGTGTAATGTGATAATCAAGTTAAGAGTTGGAGATCGACCAGAAACTCGAGTTGAGATGATATTTGGCTTAGTTAAAAGCGAATGATTGTGTGGTAAGGATAAATTGATCAGGATTTGATTGGGATAACAATGGTATATGCTGAGCGGATAGCATATGAAAGTGATAGAGTTGATATGCCCGACAAAAAGGTACAAGTTTATATTTCTATTGGATATGAGATTTATGAGTCGAATTGGTAAGCCGCTTGGCTATTTGATTTTATTTTGGGTTGGAGATGGCCCAGAGAGATGAGTTGGATTTTGAGTTATTAACCAGTACAAAAGAGGTGCTGGCGAAATTTTTCGAAGGGTTAAGGCATTAGAAAATTTTCAGGATTTTTGAAAATTTTCGTTGATAAGAATTAATTAATAATTTAATTTAAATTAAATTGGTTCAGTTGAAACTGAAGTTAAGAAGTGAACAAATATGTTCTAACCAGTCGATAGGGTCGTCCTCTACTTCTAGCAATTTTGAGGACGAAATTATTTTAAGTGGGGAAGATTGTAATGACCCGCATTGGCAGAGGTATTATAATTAATTTATTTAATTATATTAATAGTGATATAGTGAATTAAATGGTCGTGGAATTAAATAATGATGAATATTTAATTAAAACAATAAATTAAATAATATATTTAATTATGAAATAATCAGAATTGGCTGAAATGACGATATGGTGTGAACCGGATCATCTGTGATATTTAAATTCAGCTTTGAATTGAATTTGAATAACAGATATATTATATAAATGACAGTTTGAACGTATAATTTTATTATAATTAAAATCTAGCTTGAAATGGCACTGTAGTTCGCGATTTGGCAATTTGAACTTTAACTGATTGTACAGGATTCGTTTTAAGCCGGATTTCTGTGAAACAAGAAATGTGTGGAGCTGGTGGAGTATATCTTTCTAGTGGAAGCAAAAAATCGGGATTTCATCGTGTAGATTTTGATCTACGTCCAAATCCAAATTTAGAAAAGTCGCTGTGGAATTCCTTTATAATTTATAAAGGAATTATTTATATTTTAAAAAGGGATTTCAATATAAATCGAATATCGGGTTGACCCAGATTTGAAATATCAGGTTAGAAATTCATATAGGGATATTCTGGAGCCGTACGATATCATATGTGAATATATACGATAATATTTATTCATAAATATTTAATTTAATTATATTTAAATATATTTATATATTTAAATGGGTCATTCAGAGCTTTAAATATAGCCGGTTTTGCAAACGAAGTCGGAATTCGACGAAACTAATTTTGTTGGATCCGCAATATCAAATTAATGTTAGATTCCAAGTTCCGTGATTTTTGAAGTCAGTATGTGGCCGAACGGATTTTTAGAGTGAAAAACAGTCAGTATTTTGACGGTTAAAAATACGCTGTGTGAGCATACGAAGTCGAAATTCGACGAAACCAGTTTCGTTGGGACCGTAATGTCAAACTGTAGCTGCATGCCAATTTTCATGATTTTTGAATATTGTATGTGTTGGTAGGAAATTTTGAGGACAAATACAAATAGCATTGGATTAAAAATAAATATAATAATCGATTTAAAAATTAATATAACCATCCTATAAATAACCCTCCCTTAACCTAAACCTAAGTCATACTTACTTTTGGTCAAACTTTTTTTCCGCCGTGATATTTCTTCAGGAATCGCGAGGAAATTCCTCTTTAGAAAATCCAAAGAAATTCATACTAAAATCTATAAATTTCCAAACTCAAGTATTTGTAATCTCTAAGCCATTCTCTTCAATATGGTAGTTGTTTGGTTGAGTGCGATTCAGGTTTTGAGGGGTCGAGGGTTACCAGCGTTGATTAGGGTTCAGGATATTTGGGGATTTGAGCCATCGATTCGAGAATCGATGTTGTTTTTGGATTGTGGAGATGCAATAGCATGCGTGGACATTATTTGGGCGAGTTCGGTGATATTTGAGTTCGATGATTACTGTTGACGAGCGTGAGGACAAGGCGGACGGATCCTGGTAGGAAGTGACGAGCGGAGTGAAATAGGTATTGTTGGAAGGAGGAGTTAAAGAGGAGTTCAACGTTGATTGTTTGGTGGGTTTTCGTGAAGGAATGGTGTTGAACGAGGTGTGCGATGGTCTGGTTATGGCGTTACAGGAGATCGGGTATTTTGTAGAAGAAGGAGGTACTTGTAGGAAACGGGTCAGTAGAGAAATGAAGTAGGTTTGAAGTTTTTGGCCAAAAGTAAAGGTGAAGCCCATGTAGATAAAGGAAATTCATTTAGTTTTAATTTAAATTAGTTCATACTTGAAATCGTAATATATTGATCATATTGTATTAGAAATTCGAACGGTCAGATCCATTAGGATCGTATGGACGGACACTACACAATGGGACTAACTGGAAGTCCATCGGAGCTCGTTACAATTTATTTCAAAATAAATTGTCCATCGAAATCAAGCAACAATTATTGTTATTTAATGATGATAGTCCAAAGTGAGTAAATCTCACTAACTCTGAACAGTTATAATTTCATGTTGTATTCTTAGAACTGTTAAAAATTGTCTGATTGACTGTGTGTTGATTGTTTGATTGAACTGCTAGTCAGTTAGTTGAATTTCTATATTGATTCTGTTTAACAGAATATATCATATGGAACTGAAAGTGATGTTATGTATATTGTTTAACATCTGTGATGCAGGGAAACAGGTTGGAGGAATCCAACTGGATTCCTCAACATTTATTTTACTGTTTTTTATATATTGTGATATATGATATGATATATAATCTATTGTCGATTATATGTGTTTGAACGATACTGATCATCGTGATTTGACATGTTGAATACCATAACATACCGAAATGTTGATAATGGAATATTTTCAAAGTGATATTTGAAAATAAAATATTTATAAATGGAATATTTATAAACAAGAAATATTTATAAATTGGAATATTTATAAATAGGAGATATTTAGAAAAAGGGAAAACGTTATAAAAAGGAAACTGTTATAAGAAGGAAATCATTTTTAAAGTGGAGAACCGTTACTAAAAGTAAATCTTTAAAAATGAATAAACGTTGTTAAAAAAGGAAATCTTTATAAAGCGAGTGAAAGGAGTTAATCGAATATAGTTTATTCGAATAGAATCAATTGAGTTAATCGAATATTAGTGATTCGAATAAAGTTAAATAGAGTTATCGAATAAAGTAAAAGGACTTAATCGAATATAGTTTATTCGAATAGAATCAATTGAGTTAATCGAATATTAGTAATTCGAATAAAGTAAAAGGAGTTAATCGAATTTAGTTATTCGAATAGAGTTAAATGGAGTTAAAGGAATAAATCGAATATAGTTTATTCGAATGGTATTAGAGGAGTTAATCGAATATAGTTTATTCGAATAGAGTTGGAGGAGTTATTGAATATAGTTTATTCGACAGGAGTTGAGTGAATAGAGTTAATCCAAAGGAGTTAATCGAATAGAGTTAATTGAAAAGAGTTAATCGAATATAGTTACTCGAAAGAAAGGTTAAGTAAGGAAGTTGTTAAAGAAATATAAGGTGAACTTTGTCTATTTCAAGGTTAGAAACGTTGTTCAGTTAAGCTCTGAGAGGTAGCATTACCCCAACTTGATTGACTTCATTTTTAACTAAGGAATGGTTAAGTTTCGATAGTGAAGGTGGGTTAAAGGAATTTAGTTAATAAGAGAAATGGTTGAGTTGGCATAGCGATGTTTTATCTAAACATCTGTTTAATCCAAACGTAGGAGTTTTGGAAATGTTTTCCAAACCAGAATCAGAAATGTTTTCTAATATAGAAAACAAAAAATGGAAATGTTTTCCCATGTTAATAACATATATTTTCTAAATGTAGAAAAAAAGAAAATATGAATATATATATGATTGATGATTGATTGATATTATTTCCATTTGGAAATAATATCGTTGTTTGCACACCTATTTTTCTTCGACAGTTAAATCGCAGACTATCGAAGTTTTGACCATTTTAACGTTGTTAATATGGAGAGACCGGTTGGATTATTATCCAAAGAACCACTTTGTATTGGCATAAGCGTTGCTGTAACAACCCGGAAATGCGAGCCAGTTTAAATTTTTTATTTTGGCAATTTTAGCGAATTTTGAAGATTTAAAATAGATTATTTTAAATAAAATCAACGAGAAAGTTTATTTTGAATATAATTCGAACGTATATTTATACGCGTCGTCGTTAGAATATAAATATTTAAATATAATTATAAATAGAATTGAAAATGGCGCGGTAGTTCGATAATTCGACTTCAAACTTCAATTAAATATACCGGGTGCAAATTAAACCGGATTTTAGTGAAACCAAAAACATTAGGATCTAATTGATAATATCTTTCCAACGAATCCGAAAAATAGAAATTTCATAGCGGGAATCAAAAGATATGTCCAGTTGAAAATTCTGAATAGTCGCTATGGAATTCAGGCCCTTAAAAATGGACATTTTGCAAACGACCTCGGATTTCGACGAAACCACTTTTGTTGGGTCCGTGATGTCAAATTATTGCTAGATTTCAAAATTCAAAATTTTTTGAATCAATATGTAAGCGTGGCAAAGGAAAACGCGTTTGACCAGTTTCAGTCAATTTTAATCAACTGGAAATTGGCCATTTTTCTAACGGTCTCAGAATTCGATGAAATTAGTTTTGTTAGGACCGTATCGTCAATACGAAGCTAGAAAATATTTTTTGGGAATTTATAGAGTTAGCATGTGACCCCGGTAAATTGAAATGCGCGTTCGAATTCAATATATAGAGTTATATGTTGGTTTTGACGAAATCTGATCGTAACGACCGAATCAGCCTGCGATACATATCCCATTGTGTCCGGAATGGGGGTAATTAGCTATGGACGACAGGCGGTGGGCCTCGTTTAGAGGTCGTATGTAAAAGTCAACTTTTTCATAAATAAATAATTAAATAAATAAAAAATAATAATAATAACCCTCTCCCCTTCAAAACCGTTGGCCCCCCTCTTCAGAATCAAATCGAATCAGATAAAAAAAAGAAGAAAGACGGGGGGGGGGGGGGGGGGGGGGAAACTGCCCCCCCCTCCCCCGATCGATCGCCGCCGCCGCCTCAGATGTGGGGCGCCACCTCCGAACCACCCCCCTTTTTTCCGCTCCCCTCCTCCACGCAAAACCGCCCAATCGCGAACCCCCAAACCCCACCAAAAACGCACCACACCCCCTACCTGACCACCGCCTCCACCACCGCTTCCCCCCCAGTCGACTTCCGCACCTTCCCCCGCCACCTGCGAGCTGTCCAGCGTCCTCCTCCCCTTCTTCTTCTCCAACGCAGGCCCCTTTCTCCCCTTTTTACTCCATTGTAAATTTTCTATTTATTGTTTTAATTTATATTGAATAATCAGTTTAAAAATGTAATCTTTTAGATAAGAATGTTTATATTTTTATTCATAGAAAAGCTAGGAATTTTATTGTTTAAAGATTCGATTTAAAAATGAAAAGATTATATTTTTATTTATAAAAATATAATTTTTATAGGAGCATGAACTTAAAAATATAATTTTTATTAGGTTAGAGTAATAAAAATTGGATTTTTTATTTATGTGGATGGCAAAGAAAGATGAGATTTTTACACAGAGAAAGTTATAATTTTTATAAATAAAAAGATTTGATTTTTAATTTATAAAAAGGAATGGCTTTTAAAAATATAAAAACATGATTTTTATTTTAAAGCAAAGCTATGATTTTTATCGAAGTAAAAGAAAGATTTTTATTCGTTCATTAGCTAGGAAAAAGAAGTGATTTTTAATGATAAAAATATGATTTTTATATTATTGAAGAAATAAAAATATAATCTTTATATTAGAAAAGGCGAAGTCTTTATATAGAGAATATCGATGTAAAAATAGAATTTTTATCTATATAATAGCAAAGTAAAAATTCGATTTTTATATATTGAATAGCGAAGTAAAAAATTCGATTTTTATATATTGAATAGCGAAGTAAAAAATTCGATTTTTATATATTGAATAGCGAAGTAAAAATTCGATTTTTATATATTGGATAGCAAAGTAAAAATTCGATTTTTACATATGTAGAGAATACGGGCAACGAAGATGACAAAAAGGCGAGAACGACGAAGGTTTCTGCAAAAGAAGAGCCATGGAGTTAGGATAGCTATTGGTGAGAACTTCTCACTCCTCAATTTCTTTTCTAGTTTTATATATATACTAGGATGCAGACGGTGTTTAGTAGCACCCGACACCCGTCATCCACAGACCATGGATGGCTTGTTTGTTTAATTGTTTGGTTGTGTAGTTGGTTAGATTATTTGGTTTGAATTGAATTGTTTGGTGAAATGGAATGGATTTGATTGATGTGTGAATGGCGTGGGCCTTCACTAGACCGGGGATAAGGCTAGGCCTCGTCCCGTTTCTAGTATCGTGCCGTTATGCCGCCGAAATTTTCTAAAATAAGTAGAAAAATCAAAATATCATTTTTATTTTGTAAATGAACTGAATAGAAATCCATGTGTTAAAATAAAATGTTTTATCGTTAAAAATATAATTTTTAACGTGAATATGAATAAATAAATATTCATTTACAAACCGGACGGTTTGTTTATGTACACCTATTTGAAGGACATTGATTGGGATGATAAATTTTGCACATCGCCCAACTGCACAAATAGAAAAATCTGTGTTTGTTGATTTGAAACCCCACACGGGTATTGGGATAAAATACGGCATACACTAATCCTAATAATTAGTTGTATGTCGATCGATGGATCGACAGGCTGTTATAAGCGTTAGATATCTATATTTGATGCTTATACAGTGTAGTGCACTTTGGATGATGGTTGATTATTTATCGTTGCTACTATATACATGTGTTGTATGGAATCCATATAGTTAACGCTATATAGTAATTGATTGGGCCTCATTCCAATTTAGAAAATAAAGAATATTATAAAATAAAGGTTCATGTGTTGACTGTACTCATCCGTTGAGATTAGTCATGTGTTGAACGAAATATTTTAACAATAAAATTTATATCTTTATCAATATAAAGTAAAGGTTCATGTGTTGACTGTACTCATCCGTTGAGATTAGTCATGTGTTGAACGAAAGATTTTAACAATAAAATTTACATCTTTATCATATATAAAATTAGAAACTAACTGGAAAATAGATAAGATGAGTGGTCTCCTGGATATTAATCTGATGTTGGTTTCGGCCTTCGGGGTTAATATTCAGGGAATCGTTCTCTTACTAATTTGCGGTTGGAGTCTGATTTAATATCAAACGATAGATACCATAATTTTTATAAAATATATTAAATAACAAAAATAGCCACACGTGGATAGTACTCATTCGTTGAGATTAGTCATGTGTTGACAAGAATAAATATTCATTTGTTGAATAGAATAACATGATTATTGAAATATATAAAGCCGTGTTGATTAGAGATGCGCTATTTTGACGCGAACGATATTTATATCGATTATATTCATTTTTAAATTTGATTTGAATTGAATTTGAACAGAATAGAAAATGAATTCGATTTGAATAGAAAATGAATTGAATTTGAACAGAATAGAAAATGAATTCGATTTGAATAGAAAATGAATTGAATTTGAACAGAATAGGAAATGAATTCGATTTGAATAGAAAGCAAATTGAATTTAAATTGAATATATAACAATTTGAATTTGAATTCGAATAGAAAATGAAATGAATTCGAATCAAATTAAAATCGATTTGAATTGAAATCAAATAGAAATGAAAGTAAAAAGGATTTATAATAGAAAATTCAATTTTGATTTGAATTTGAAATAAAGGTTGAAATTGTTTTTGAAACGAATTCAAAACTATTTATAAAATTCGTTTTAAATAGAAATCGACGAAATATATATTATATATATTATATATATAATATAATGGCCTGAATAGAACGCGCCGCGCCGCGGCAGTTCGTGAATTTCGACCATTTATTTCAAACGGACATTACGGGAGATCCGACCGTCGGATTCTCGTAAAACCGGAACCGTTGGGTTCGTATCGAAAAGAGCTTTCTAACGAATATTGGAAATTTGAAATCTAACGGTTGGATTTGGAGATACATCCAAATCAAATTCAGAAAAGGTCGATGTAAGTGCAGTTCGATGGCCATTGATGGAAATCGACTATACGGGCCTTGATAAAATTATTAGAAATAGTAATAATTTGTGTAAAATCATAAGTAATGATTTGGGAAAAATTGGGATGAAAAAACTCCATATTTGAAAAGATAAAAATAGATTTTTATCGAAATGAACTAGTTTTGAACTAAAATTAAAACCCATTTTTTTTAAATAAATAGATTGGATTTGAAATGGGTTTTAAATAGAATTGATTTGTGGGTTTATCGTGAACTGTGTTTTAAATAACACTAGTTCTTTAACCCGATAATAATTAGAATATGGTTTGGGTTTGTCGTGAACTGTGTTTTAAATGACACTAGTTCTTTAACCTAGTAAAAGGAGTTTTATTGAATCTGCAATTAGATTGAAACGTGAATTGATAATCTAAATTATCAAATTTGGAAAATGAGCGAGAATGGAGTATCACCAGTTTTGCTCCAAAGCGATAGTTAAATCTTTAATCAGATTTGAACGTGAAATGGTAATTAATTTTACTGATAACACCGTGGTGTTAGATATGGAGTATTACCAGTTTTGCTTCATGGGATGAATAGGTTGAGATTGGGAAATAAAATAAATAATTACTTCGGTGTGGTTCGCTAATCTCGACTAGTTTGGAAAACCATAATTTGGTTTGAAATGACATCCAAAGGAAGATTAAAGGATAAATTTTAAAGAATTTATCTTGGATAAAATTGTTCTCTTGCTAATTTACGGTTAGTGGATGCTGAATTGGAATGAGGCGTATGTTGTGTTTGTGTAACATTTGTTTTAATATACGCGGGTTGTTCGGAAAGTCCGGGTTTATACCCATTTTGAATAACCGATTCGACGATAAGTCGAAGATGATGGTGGAAGACCAGAAGTCCTCACATCGTTTGGATAATTACTGATGATCCTGATTGGGCTGTACACCCAAGAGGATGGAAATAGTTGGTGGTCGTCCAGACGTACTTCGAGATCGATGGATATGCGAGGAAAGTGCCTCCGGTTTCGTTCAGACCCAGAACGAACTTGTAAATGGATTGTGTGTCTGACATTGGATTTTATTCTGTGTTGATTGATTTCTGTTAAATATATATCTGTTTGGCGGCGGAGAATTCATTCTCTTTCTTAACGCCCTTCTCTGAGACGTACGAGCTTAGAGGTTATATATCGATAGATATCAATCGCATGGCATGAATTGCCTGTGTGGCATGCTGAGTTGCATGGATCAAGGCTTCTGTTGGAAAGCAAAGTCTTGTGGTTGATGATCAAAGCACGGCCTTTGTGGCGTAGCTTTGTGTATAGCGTGAATTCGCGAGCCTCACACCTCGGTATGAGTCAAAAACGGGATACAGACTGCTGGGAGAGCACAACGTTTCTTTCTAGCTTTGGTGGTGTCAGTGACTTACCAGCCCTGACATTTATATACTTTTCACCTTTGTGGTTGTTGGAATGAGGCGCCTCGATATTAGGTCTGTAAGGACCAGGAAACGTGTGTTCAGGAATTGCCAATCCTCAAACGTAAGAGAGGACCGGCCCAGCCGATTCCAGGGTTACCCAGAGTGTGTAATCCTGAGGCATTTGCTAGAGTGTCTCGAAGCGGAGAGGATCTTGCCCCTTGCCTCGACTCATGACGGAAATCCAATTTCCAATACGAGATATTGCGGTTTTGATTGTAGAACTAGTATGGCGACATAATAGATGGTAGCTATGCCGCCTATGATTGATATTTATGATTGAAATTGTTTTGACACTATACACCTATAATAGTATCAAATAATGTGTTTTAAACGTATCAAGCATGCTTTGGCTGTTATAAGGGAAAACCCTATCCTCCGGCTTGCGTTGCATTGTGTGATGGGACCTGGGTCTTATAACAGCTTCATTTTTCTTTATTTAGCATTGCGCTATTTGTTCTATGCACTGGTATCCTTGGGAGGAAACCCGTTCCGTGTTATACGGCGTGGTCCCTTGATTTGCCAAACTTTAAAACCAATATTAATAACTGTTCTAGTTCTCACACCAGTCACATGACTGACCTGGAGTTTATTGTTTTAACCTAAACTCTGGGTGCCCCTATTTTCCACACGAGCAGCTAGTAGTTTTGGTTTTGCAGATTTATATCCCAGGATCCTGATTTACAGCTGGAACGATGCTCGGAAAGCTCTGTATCCGTGTATCACTTTCAGTTGTGTTTTGTATATTTTTCCGCTGCTATGTAATTTATTGTAATCTCTGATATTTGTCGAATGTAATTTATTCATTTATACTCTGTATATTCTTGTATTCTGATGGAATTGTTGTAATAGCAATGAAATGTTCTTCCGTCTGCGTTCTGATTTGTCCTGTTCTCAAATGATCAGGGATTTCGAATGCTCTAGATCGGTTTAACGACTGATTCAGATCGAGCGAAATTCCCGGCCGTCACATTTGGTATCAAAGCTTTGGTTTACAGAGCTTGAGAACAAGACACATTATAACCATACGAAAGAATTCATCAGATATTGGATTAGTAATATCCAATTAGAATGACTCGTTAGAGATAGGATCAGTAGTATCCTAGAACGAGTGTGAAGAGTATATTTTCAAATAAAAACAATTTTGTTTTGAAAATTTAAACCATTTTATACGTATTTGAATATTTGTTTATTTTGAATTTGGACAATCCGCTATATAAAGATTTTGCATATACGCGTCATGAACGTATATTCGAAGTTTTAATATACCGGATAGATATAGAACCGCACTCTAGTAGCCCGGAGATGTTCTGATGGTGGTTCGAAACATCATCAACATTTATTTTCGAGTGACGAAGGTGTGATATCTATATATTTCCATTAGACTGGTGTGAGAACCAAAACTTATATAGCTAGATTTATTGTTGTGAATTGGCATCAAAAACATGATTTTCAGTATTTATATCAAAATTATGAATTTGAAACGTTAATCCACTAATTGATTGATGTTTGTGTTGTATGTTTAGTTGTTTGATAATTTTTGAATCAGATATTGAATTGTATTGAAAGTTGGTCGCATTTGCTAGCATATACATATACTTACATTGAACAGGTCATAACAAGGAGGCTAGAGCAGAGAATAAATTTTGTTTGCCCGACAAATAGGTACATGTTTACTATAATTTACTGTTTTGTTTGGGTGATGATGATTTTATGAGCCTATTGGCTAGCCGCTTGGTTTTTTCTTTTTGAGATCAGAAGGCCTATATGGCAATTTCGGGATTTTCCCGTGGCTCCCGGTGCAGGGGAGGTTATGACGAAAATTTTCGAAAATTTAGGGTGTTAGCCAAATTTTTGAAGAATTTGAAAATTCTCAGAAACTGAAAAGTTGGAGAATAGAAGCCAGATCGAACGTAGAGTTGATTAATCAAACCACTTTCAACTTCGTTCCTTTTCGGGGATGAAAAGTTTTAAGTGGGGGAGATTGTAACAACCCGGAAATGCGAGCCAGTTAAAAATTTTTATTTTGGCAATTTTAGCGAATTTTGAAGATTTAAAATAGATTATTTTAAATAAAATCGACGAGAAAATTTATTTTGAATATAATTCGAACGTATATTTATACGCGTCGTCGTCAGAATATAAATATTTATATATAATTATAAATAGAATTGAAAATGGCGCGGTAGTTCGATAATTCGATTTCAAACTTCAATTGAATATACCGGGTGCAAATTAAACCGGATTTTAGTGAAACCAAAAACATTAGGATCTAATTGATAATATCTTTCCAACGAATCCGAAAAATTGAAATTTCATAGCGGGAATCAAAAGATATGTCCAGTTGAAAATTCTGAATAGTCGCTATGGAACTCAGGCCCTTAAAAATGGACATTTTGCAAACGACCTCGGATTTCGACGAAACAACTTTTGTTGGGTCCGTGATGTCAAATTATTGCTAGATTTCAAATTTCATAATTTTTCGAATCAATATGTAAGCGTGGCAAAGGAAAACGCGTTTGATCAGTTTCAGTCAATTTTAATCGATTGGAAATTAGCCATTTTTCCAATGGTCTCAGAATTCGATGAAATTAGTTTTGTTAGGACCGTATCGTCAATACGAAGCTAGAAAATATTTTTCGGGAATTTATAGAGTTAGTATGTGTCCCCGTTAAATTGAAATGCGCGTTCGAATTCAATATATAGAGTTATATGTTGGTTTTGACGAAATCTGATCGTAACGACCGAATCAGCCTGCGATACATATCCCATTGTGTTTGAAATGGGGGTAATTAGCTATGGACGACAGGCGGTGGTCCTCGTTTAGAGGTCGTATGTAAAAGTCAACTTTTTCATAAATAAATAATTAAATAAATAAAAAAATAATAATAACCCTCTCCCCTTCAAAACCGTTGGCCCCCCCTCTTCAAAATCAAATCGAATCAGATAAAAAAAAGGAGAAAGACGGGGGGGGGGGGAAACCGCCCCCCCAATCGATCGCCGCCGCCGCCTCAGAGGTGGGGCGCCACCTCCGAACCACCCCCCTTTTTTCCGCTCCCCTCCTCCACGCGAAACCGCCCAATCGCGAACCCCCAAACCCCACCAAAAACGCACCGCACCCCCCTACCTGGCCACTGCCTCCACCACCGCTTCCCCCCAGTCGACTTCCGCACCTTCCCCCGCCACCTGCGAGCTGTCCAGCGTCCTCATCCCCTTCTTCTTCTCCAACGCAGGCCCCTTTCCACCCTTTTTACTCCATTGTAAGTTTTCTATTTATTGTTTTAATTTATATTGAATAATCAGTTTAAAAATGTAATCTTTTAGATAAGAATGTTTATATTTTTATTCATAGAAAAGCTAGGATTTTTATTGTTTAAAGATTCGATTTAAAACTGAAAAGATTATATTTTTATTTATAAAAATATAATTTTTATAGGAGTATGAAGTTAAAAATATATTTTTTATTAGGTTAGAGTAATAAAAATTGGATTTTTTATTTATGTGGATGGCAAAGAAAGATGAGATTTTTACATAGAGAAAGTTATAATTTTTATAAATAAAAAGATTTGATTTTTAATTTATAAAAAGGAATGGTTTTTAAAAATATAAAAACATGATTTTTATTTTAAAGCAAAGCTATGATTTTTATCGAAGTAAAAGAAAGATTTTTATTCGTTCATTAGCTAGGAAAAAGAAGTGATTTTTAATGATAAAAATATGATTTTTATATAAGGCGGGTAGTAAAAAGGTGATTTTTATATTATAGAAGAAATAAAAATATAATCTTTAAATTAGAAAAGGCGAAGCCTTTATATAGAGAATATCGATGTAAAAATAGAATTTTTATCTATATAATAGCAAAGTAAAAATTCGATTTGTATATATTGAATAGCGAAGTAAAAAATTCAATTTTTATATATTGAATAGCGAAGTAAAAAATTCGATTTTTATATATTGAATAGCGAAGTAAAAATTCGATTTTTATATATTGGATAGCAAAGTAAAATTTGATTTTTACATATGTAGAGAATACGGGCAACGAAGATGACAAAAAGGCGAGAACGACGAAGGTTTCTGCAAAAGAAGAGCCGTGGAGTTAGGATAGCTATTGGTGAGAACTTCTCACTCCTCAATTTCTTTTCTAGTTTTATATATATACTAGGATGCAGACGGTGTTTAGTAGCACCCGACACCCGTCATCCACAGACCATGGATGGCTTGTTTGTTTAATTGTTTGGTTGTGTAGTTGGTTAGATTATTCGGTTTGAATTGAATTGTTTGGTGAAATGGAATGGATTTGATTGATGTGTGAATGGCGTGGGCCTTCACTAGACCGGGGATAAGGCTAGGCCTCGTCCCGTTTCTAGTATCGTGCCGTTATGCCGCCGAAAATTTCTAAAATAAGTAGAAAAATCAAAATATCATTTTTATTTTGTAAATGAACTGAATAGAAATCCATGTGTTAAAATAAAATGTTTTATCGTTAAAAATATATTTTTTAACGTGAATATGAATAAATAAATATTCATTTACAAACCGGACGGTTTGTTTATGTACACCTATTTGAAGGACATTGATTGGGATGCTAAATTTTACACATCGCCCAACTGCACAAATAGAAAAATCTGTGCTTGTTGATTTGAAACCCCACACGGGTATTGGGATAAAATACGGCATACATTAATCCCAATAATTAGTTGTATGTCGATCGATGGATCGACAGGCTGTTATAAGCGTTAGATATCTATATTTGATGCTTATACAGTGTAGCGCACTTTGGATGATGGTTGATTATTTATCGTTGCTACTATATACATGTGTTGTATGGAATCCATATAGTTAACGCTATATGGTAATTGATTGGGCCTCATTCCAATTTAGAAAATAAAGAATATTATAAAATAAAGGTTCATGTGTTGATTGTACTCATCCGTTGAGATTAGTCATGTGTTGAACGAAATATTTTAACAATAAAATTTATATCTTTATCACTATAAAGTAAAGGTTCATGTGTTGACTGTATTCATCCGTTGAGATTAGTCATGTGTTGAACGAAAGATTTTAACAATAAAATTTACATCTTTATCATATATAAAATTAGAAACTAACTGGAAAATAGATAAGATGAGTGGTCTCCTGGATATTAATCTGATGTTGGTTTCGGCCTTCGGGGTTAATATTCAGGGAATCGTTCTCTTACTAATTTGCGGTTGGAGTCTGATTTAATATCAAACGATAGATACCATAATTTTTATAAAATATATTAAATAACAAAAATAGCCACACGTGGACAATACTCATTCGTTGAGATTAGTCATGTGTTGACAAGAATAAATATTCATTTGTTGAATAGAATAACGGGATTATTGAAATATATAAAGCCATGTTGATTAGAGATGCGCTATTTTGACGCGAACGATATTTATATTGATTATATTCATTTTTAAATTTGATTTGAATTGAATTTGAACAGAATAGAAAATGAATTCGATTTGAATAGAAAATGAATTGAATTTGAACAGAATAGAAAATGAATTCGATTTGAATAGAAAATGAATTGAATTTGAACAGAATAGGAAATGAACTCGATTTGAATAGAAAGCAAATTGAATTTAAATTGAATATATAACGATTTGAATTCGAATTGAATAGAAAACGAAATGAATTCGAATCAAATTAAAATCGATTTGAATTGAAATCAAATAGAAATGAAAGTAAAAAGGATTTATAATAGAAAATTCAATTTTGATTTGAATTTGAAATAAAGGTTGAAATTGTTTTTGAAACGAATTCAAAACTATTTATAAAATTCGTTTTAAATAGAAACCAACGAAATATATATTATATATATATTATATATATATATATATATAATATAATGGCTTGAATAGAACGCGCCGCGCCGCGACAGTTCGTGAATTTCGACCATTTATTTCAAACGGACATTACGGGAGATCCAACCGTCGTATTCTCCTAAAACCGGAACCGTTGGGTTCGTATCGAAAAGAGCTTTCTAACAAATATTGGAAATTTGAAAGCTAACGGTTGGATTTGGAGATACATCCAAATCAAATTCAGAAAAGGTCGCTGTAAGTGCAGTTCGATGGCCGTTGATGGAAATCGACTGTACGGGCCTTGATAAAATTATTAAAAATAGTAATAATTTGTGTAAAATCATAAGTAATGATTTGGGAAAAATTGGGATGAATAAAATCCATATTTGAAAAGATAAAAATAGATTTTTATCGAAATGAACTAGTTTTGAACTAAAATTAAAACCCATTTATTTTTAAATAAATAGATTGGATTTGAAATGGGTTTTAAATAGAATTGATTTATGGGTTTATCGTAAACTGTGTTTTAAATAACACTAGTTCTTTAACCCGATAATAATTAGAATGTGGTTTGGGTTTGTCGTGAACTGTGTTTTAAACGACACTAGTTCTTTAACCCAGTAAAAGGAGTTTCATTGAATCTGCAATTAGATTGAAACGTGAATTGATAATCTAAATTATCAAATTTGGCAAATGAGCGAGAATGGAGTATCACTAGTTTTGCTCCAAAGCGATAGTTAAATCTTTAATCAGATTTGAACGTGAAATGGTAATTAATTTTACCGATAACACCGTGGTGTTAGATATGGAGTATTACCAGTTTTGCTTCATGAGATGAATAGGTTGGGATTGGGAAATAAAATAAATAATTACTTCGGTGTGGTTCGCTAATCTCGACTAGTTTGGAAAACCATAATTTGGTTTGAAATGACATCCAAAGGAAGATTAAAGGATAAATTTTAAAGAATTTATCTTGGATAAAATTGTTCTCTTGCTAATTTACGGTTAGTGGATGCTGAATTGGAATTAGGCGTATGTTGTGTTTGTGTAACATTTGTTTTAATATACGCGGGTTGTTCGGAAAGTCCGGGTTTATACCCATTCTGAATAACCGATTCGACGATAAGTCGAAGATGAAGACGGTGGTGCAAGATCGGAAGTCTTCACATCGTTTGGATAATTACTGACGATCCTGATTGGGCTGTACACCCAAGAGGATGGAAATAGTTGATGGTCGTCCAGACGTACTTCGAGATCGATGGATATGCGAGGAAAGTGCCTCCGGTTTCGTTCAGACCTAGAACGAACTTGTAAATGGATTGTGTGTCTGACATTGGATTTTATTCTGTGTTGATTGATTTCTGTTAAATATATATCTGTTTGGCGGCGGAGAATTCATTCTCTTTCTTAACGCCCTTCTCTGAGACGTACGAGCTTAGAGGTTATATATCGATAGATATCAATCGCATGGCATGAATTGCCTGTGTGGCATGCTGAGTTGCATGGATCAAGGCTTCTGTTGAAAAGCAAAGTCTTGTGGTTGATGATCAAAGCACGGCCTTTGTGGCGTAGCTTTGTGTATAGCGTGAATTCGCGAGCCTCACACCTCGGTATGAGTCAAAAACGGGATACGGACCGCTGGGAGAGCACAACGTTTCTTTCTAGCTTTGGTGGTGTCAGTGACTTACCATCCCTGACATTTATATACTTTTCACCTTTGTGGTTGTTGGAATGAGGCGCCTCGATATTAGGTCTGTAAGGACCGGGAAACGTGTGTTCAGGAATTGCCAATCCTCAAACGTAAGAGAGGACCGACCCAGCCGATTCCAGGGTTACCCAGAGTGTGTAGTCCTGAGGCATTTGCTAGAGTGTCTCGAAGCGGAGAGGATCTTGCCCCTTGCCTCGACTCATGACGGAAATCCAATTTCCAATACGAGATATTGCGGTTTTAATTATAGAACTAGTATGGCGACATAGTAGATGGTAGCTATGCCGCCTATGATTGATATTTATGATTGAAATTGTTTTGACACTATACACCTATAATAGTATCAAATAATGTGTTTTAAACGTATCAAGCATGCTTTGGCTGTTATAAGGTAAAACCCTATCCTCCGGCTTGCGTTGCATTGTGTGATGGGACCTGGGTCTTATAACAGCTTCATTTTTCTTTATTTAGCATTGCGCTGTTTGTTCTATGCATTGGTATCCTTGGGAGGAAACCCGTTCTGTGTTATACGGCGTGGTCCCTTGATTTGCCAAACTTTAAAACCAATATTAATAACTGTTTTAGTTCTCACACCAGTCACATGACTGACCTGGAGTTTATTTTTTTAACCTAAACTCTGGGTGCCCCTATTTTCCACACGGGCAGCTAGTAGTTTTGGTTTTGCAGATTTATATCCCTAGGATCCTGATTTACAGCTGGAACGATGCTCGGAAAGCTCTGTATCCATGTGTCACTTTCAGTTGTGTTTTGTATATTTTTCCGCTGCTATGTAATTTATTGTAATCTCTGATATTTGTCGAATGTAATTTATTCATTTACACTCTGTATATTCTTGTATTCTGATGGAATTGTTGTAATAGCAATGAAATGTTCTTCCGTCTACGTTCTGATTTGTCCTGTTCTCAAACGATCAGGGGTTTCGAACGGTCTAGATCTGTTTAACGACTGATTCGGATCGAGCGAAATTCCCGGCCGTCACAGTTGCGAATCATATATGCCAAAGGAAATTGAAGACGGAGTTATGCAAGGGCTATCCTGCTTACAGAATAGTGCCTTCGGTTCATCCGGTTCCTGGTTGACTTGTATGGATGGATGTCTGACAAAGTATTTCTAGACGATCACGTACATTGATTTCTCCAACCGTACCAAGAGTGGAAGCGGAGAAGGAAACTTCTTTTAGCTAACACATAATGTATTGTTGAGGGTGTCAATCGGTGATATGCTGGATTTGACGATGTGACATTCGAAGTGAATCTGATGTGATGATAAAGCGTAGCTTCTAGCCTCATCAACCGGTAAATGACAGAAATCGGGCAGGCAACATGGCTAAGTCGGTCGCACCGAAGTAGGGTGTATAATCACCTAATCTAGAATTTCATTTACTTCTAAAAATCTATTGTTGACGCTGTCCCATTCGGGAAATGGTTGCTGATCCCAACCGTTGGTGATATACATTCGATACACTCAAGCGAAATGAGTGGTCGGTCATGTGTGGCCGGGTTGCAAGATGTTCTTGTTGAACCCAGTGTATTCCTTTCTAGAGGTACACTAGCGAAAGGTGGTTCCATACCTTGTCATAGTTGGAAATCCATTACCCAATACGTGCTTGCAGTTTTGATTGTATACTATATATGTAGAACGTGAGATGAAAGCGTTTCTGCTAGTTGATTATTATATTGTGTTGATAGACATTATTATAATATCAAAAGGCTTTTGATATAAAAATATTTTTGATTTTCATAAGGGAAAAACCCGTTCCGTTATACGGCGTGGTCTTATGAGATATCATTTACCTGTTTGAACTGTTTTAAACTGTTTTACTCACACCAGTCCCATGACTGACCCGGAGTTTATTTTGTTGTTTTCCCTAAACTCTTGGGTGCCCAATTTTGTACGGGCAGTCAAGTAGTCAAGATTTACAAATATACTAGAAGAGCTTGGAGCAGGAGGCTTCAGGATTTTATAGCTATAGTTATTTCCGCTGTGTTGTAACTGTTGTTCTTTGATAATGATGTATATTCAAGTACAGATGTATATTTCAATTTATGTTGTATATATTGTATGTTATTCGTTCCGCTGTGAGGTTCGTGTTACTCTGATGTTGTGTTCTTCTTCTTCTTCTATTCTAAGTTTGTATCTTATCTGTCCTCACCCTCTGTTTTCTTTCTATTAATTTCCTGATTTTCAGTTTAATTTGGGGTTGGACTTGTGTTTTTGGTCAGCTCAAATTGGACCGGATTTTCGGGTCATTACATCCATCTTCCTCCAGTAAACAACACGGAAACAAAATGGCCATTTCCGATTTCCTTTTTCCACCGTAACTCATTTTCTGTCCAATGCATTTCAAAACTACAACTACCATGAAACTTCTCATCCATCTCCCTTTAATTCCGTCACCATTGGAACTCCTCCGCCTTCCCAATGTGAAACACGTCGCACAACAGTTTCTGTCGAAATCCAAACTTTCGAGCGACAACTTTGATCATGGTAAATCCCAAAGTTATGGATACTTACTCTATAACACCCCAACAATCCAAATATCAACACAGAAATCCAAGCGATGCCTTCCTTCGCTCGAATTGTTGAACCCTAGACCCCGCTATGTACAAACCAGCGATAGCTTCTTGCGTCGAGTTCAACGAAATACGTATCAAGTTGAAGCAAAACACTAGGCGGATCCAAATATATACATCTTTTGATTTTTAGGATTTTTCTTGAGTTGTTTTGGATTTTATTCTCTGGTTTTTGCTCACGTTGGTTTACAGAGGAAGTGGCGGCGTATTTTTATTTTGACCAGTTAAGAAGTGGTTTAGGGTTAAGGGTGGAAGGGATATTTATATAGAAGTTTTAATATTTTTTATTCACTATTTTATTTAATTTTAATCAACTGCTATTTGTATCGATGTTTAAAATCCGTATAATTACATGCGATATCCAAAAATCATGAAAATGGACCTGCAGCTAGAGTTTGACATTATGGACCCAACAAAACTGGTTTCGTCGAATTTCGTCTTTGTTTGCTCACACAACGTATTTTTAAAGCCAAATTATCTCCTGTTTTTCACATTAAAATCCCGTACGGCCACATACTGAACCCAAAAATTACGGTGTAACGACAGGGATATCGCCCGGACCTAATCGATCGCTAAACCGACCAAGACCGTTCGAATCCCGCATACGCTAACTCTGGGTATACAACACATCAGAACAAATAACAGAAGAGTTCTATAAACATCATAATAATGTTACATCAGAGTACAGAATATCAGAGTATATCGAAATATAATCAATACAGCGGAAGATGATTTTACAATAAACGTAATACAATGCACAACGGAAATATAAACTACACAGCGGAAGACTGTAAATGCCTGGACACAGCTTAAAGCTTCAATCCAGAATCCTGCTCAATACATCTGCAAAATTAAACTACTCGACTGCCCGTGTGGAAAATTGATTGACATAGAAATATGTTTATTTTATGCTCTTATATCATATCTTTTGTATATAAATAAATATTACTTGGGTATTGTTTTGTTACTTTTACAGATATTCCAACCCAGCCCGCATGCAACCAGAAATGTAGAGAAATAGAGATCAATTTGCTATGTATTTGCATTTTGAAGAATTGTAGATGAAGATCTCACATCTGGCTGTTGTTGGACAAGAAAATAACTGATTTAGAGGCCATGCACATCTTAAATTAAAGGAGGCTTGTCAAAGTACCAAGAGGAAAAGAAGAAAGGCCAAAAATTTAATAGATTCAACTAAGGCCCATTGAGACTCTCATTGTAAACTCTTTTGGTGAATTCACTAAGGCCCATCTATCATTATATTAGGGTTAGGGTTAGGGTTTGGCTTTCTATCCTATAAATACCCTTGTAATGTCATTGTAGCCATCATCCTATCCATTATTCTGTATTCTCTTCTCCATTAATAAAAGTTCTTCCTTTTTACTATTTCTGCATTTTTCTTTCTTAGCAATAGGTGTTGTCATCACAATTAGTTTTGGAAGAGCACCAATTGTATTTTACATTTGTTTCATTAGTGATTAGTCGTTTGATTAGTTTCAACGATTAGATTCAACGATAATACTAAGTTCGCAATTTCAGTTTGTTTTTATTTCAACAAAATCTCCAGGCTTCGTCTAACTCGCCCAAGAGATTAGATAAATAATTTGATTTTAATTTACCTCCCTGTGTTCGACCTGTATGCTACACACCTGTGCACTTACAGAATTTTATTACAAATATCGCGCTTTTCTAATTCATAGATTAACGACGATAAAAAATAGGGGCACCCGAGTTCGCAATGGAAAAGCAAACTACAGGTCAGTCATGGGACTGGTGTGAGAAACTCTAAACAGTTATAATTAACTTATTTAATAAATGGCATATCACGGGACCACGCCGCTAATGTGGAACGGGTTTACTCCCATGAATGCCAGTGTATAAACAACAATCAATATAGATACATGGATCTACTATGCATCAATCAACATGCAATATCCCAATCTACCCACTTAGATTAATCACTACACTTAGATTTTCCAAATCCAATTCAATTTACAGAAATTATTCTATTGGATTTTATTCCCGATTTCTTATTTCAAATCATTTGAAATACCTATCTAACTTTCTATATCAAAGTAGATTTCACTTCAGGATCTCAAAACAAATCGTTTGGAAATATCAATTCCAAAACATAACAATGCATACAAACAAGTATGCAACCAAATATTGTGCTCCCTATCGACAAGGCAAAGGGTACGCACCTCGCAACTCGATATATATAAATGTGCCCCTACCCCACATAGGAGCAGGCTACACCGACGATGCACCTACCCCACATGGGAGCAGGCTACACCGACCTCTCACCCATACTTTTAGTCTCTGGGTCACCCGACTCTTTAGCCACATACTAAATCATTTCACAACATAATAATCACAAGTACTTTCAAAATATAATACTTCACATCAGTAATTCACACATATGATCAGTCACTATTAATCGCATAACCTTTGAGCTCGTACGTCTCAAAGAAGGGTGTTAAGCAGGAGAACAAATTCTCCGCCACCAAATAGATACATCATCAATAACAACTAATCGAATATGCTATGAACCACAATGTAACATATAATACATTTCTAAATCATTTTAGAAATCATCGGGTTTTGGGCCTTGAAATCCTTTCTATTTTATAAAACATTTTTATAAAACATTCCCTGTCCAAAATCGGGAATACATTTCTTTTCACTTAAGAAAAATATCATTTCATAATCATTCATTAAATTTGAAATAAGCACAACATCGCTAAACACCTTATCGTCAAATCGTGAAGTGTTTCACAAGGTGTTAGCGCACAGATATTTCTACCCAACCCAATGCTAAATGTAAAAGCATATTTTGCTCATAAACTGGTCGAGCACAATCAATCAAATTTGACATTAAATATAAGGTTTTGAATAGAGATAGTATCGACTTATGTTCAACATCAAATCCTAAGACCAACAGATATCATATCGGGAATAACGATATCGACATCTTCCAAATTCCCATCACAATATCTGTGTAATCACGGAATCCAATATCGAAATATCCAAAGATAATTTCAATTCAAATCCAATCCAATTTATTTATTTATAACCATTGGATTATTTTTCAAGTTAATAACTAGTTCGTTTTGATAAAAATATTTTTTTTATTCTTTTCAAATGTGGAAATTTTCATCCCAATTCTTCACAAATCATTTCTTATGATCTTACACAAATTATCGATATTTTTAATAATTTTATCAAGGCCCGTACAGTCGATTTCCATCAACGGTCATCGAACTGCACTTACAGCGACCTTTTCCAAATTTGATTTGGACATAATTCCAAATCCAACCATTAGATTTCAAATCTCTAATATTGGTTAGAAAGCTCTTTTCGATACGAACCCAACAGTTCCGGTTTCTAGAGAATTAGACGGTCGGATCTCCCGTAATGTCCGTTCGTAGTCAATGGTTGAAATTTGTGAATTGCCGCGGCGATTTCTATTCAAGCCAAAATATTATACATATAATATATATTTCGTCGATTTCCTTTTAAAACGAATTTTATAAATCGTTTTAAATTCGTTTTCAAAATGATTTCAACTTCATATTCAATTTCCAATCAAAATTGAATATTCCATATACACGACAAATTTATACAGTGTATATATATGTTAAAAATTATATTTTTAACAATCAAATCATTTTCACATTTCATATATATATATATATATCGTTTTCATTTCACATATATATCGTTTTCACATTTAATATATATTTTCACTTTCTATATATACGATATTTTCACTTTCAATATATACGATATTTTCACTTTTCAATATATACGTTATTTTCACTTTTCAATATATACGATATTTTCACTTTTAATATATTCGATATTTTCACTTTTCAATATATTTATTTATTTCACATCGTATATATATTTCATACACTCCTTTTATATATAATTCATTTCACATAAATTTTCACACAGAATACAACCAAACAAACAAGTCGTCCACGGTCTATGGACGACGGGGAACAGTTCATATATGCAGTTATGAAATAAATAACTGAACAAAAAATTATAGTGAGAGAATTCTCACCGTGGTTGGTTTCATTTCTGAATTTCTGTTTTGATTCTATTCACGTTCAAATTTGCTTGAAATTCCAAAGTGCTCAGTTTTGGTTCTGGTCAGTTCTGTTGCGAAGCTCTCGTCAAGAGGATTCCAACGCAACCGATTTTGCGAAATTCTGATAAATTACGAACAAGTTATCGCGTTACAAAGATTCATTACATAATTATATAATTAAATAAATAATTATTTTTCCTAGTTACTTCACTAATTCTATTGGAAATAATGTGGGCCGCTCTTCTTTGTTACTCTCCAGGTCATCTTCAACGAAACCGAACCCATCGTTCAAATTGGAATCGAACCGCAGCCGCCACTAGAGGACTCCGGTCGTTGATCATCGGCCACCCCTCCATCGAGCTCCGCGAGCTCTATCATCTCCGCCCCTTCCTGATGAACTCGGTGGTGCCTTGGTCATCGAATTTCGAGCGGAAATGGCCGGCTTTGAGCCACTTTTCTGGCGAATCTACACCACTTGAATTCATCACAGCCGTTGGATTAGGGGAGCTTGCCTTGCTCTTCGGTCTGGTAGTTGAGGATTCGGGAATCGTTGAATGAGGAGGGAGATCGGAGGGGATTAGTTCTAGAACAAAATCGCCCGTTCCGTCTTTGGAGGCGGCGGAAATAACGAAGGGCCTAGGGTTTAGAAGAAAGTGATTTTATTTTCTTATATATATATATTATATATTATTTAATTCCATTCTGACTTGCTCCTTAATCCGAACTTCAAATCAAACCCAATGAATGTCGCCTCCAGCTAATTACCCCCATTACGAACACAATGGAATATGTTTCGTAAGCCAATTCGACAGTTACAATCAGTTTTCGTCAAATTTAAAATATAAATCAATGTATATTCAATTTAAACGTACATTTTAATTTACCGGGGCCACATACTGATTCTAAAAATTCCCGAAAAATAAATCTAGCTATGTTTTGACGATACGGTCCCAACGAAACTAGTTTCGTCGAATTCTGAGACCGTTTGAAAAATGGCCATTTTCTGGTCGATCCAATTTAACTATAATTGACCGAAACACATTTTCCTTTGCCACACTCACATGTTAACTTCAAAAATTTTGAAATTTGAAACCTAGTAATCATTTTACATCCCGGATCCAACAAAAGTGGTTTCGTCGAATTCCGAGGTCGTTTGCAAATTGGCCATTTTCACGGGCTATATAAATTCCATAGCGATCTTTCAGAAAATTCATTTGGCCATAACTTTTGCTTCCCGCTATGAATCTTCGATTTTTCAGATTCGTTAGAATGGTATTCACTAACAGATTTAAATATTTTTGGTTCCACTCAAATCAGTTTTGTTTTGCACCCGGTACAGTCAGTCAAAGTTTGAAATGAAAATTTGAAACTGCCTCGCCATTTCAGGCCTTGTTTATAATTGAAAGTAATTATATTCGTTTTCAAATGTCGATTCAAACTTACTTTTCATCGTTATTATTTAAAATATTTATTTTAAATATTTAGAACCCACTAAAATAGCCAATTTAAAATTTTTAAATTGGTTCAGATTTTCCGGGTCGTTACAATCTCCCCCACTTAAAACTTTTCGTCCCCGAAAAGTAACAAAGTCGAAAGTAGTTTGATTAATCAACTCTACATTCAATCTGGCTTCCGTTCTCCAACTTTCCAGTTTCTGAGAATTTTCCAACTCTTCAAAAATTTGGCGAACACCCGGAATTTTCGAAAAATTTCCCCGTAACCTCCTTTGTACGGGGAGGGGTTTGGAAATTTATTGGGCCTTATTAGGTACCCAATAAATCCTATAAAGCATACACATATTTATAGTGATTTAATCTAGTGTTTACAGGGGACCGTGTATAGATAATAACTCCGGAGAATAAATTCTCGTCACCCTGTCAAAGCCTGAGGGAGTGTGTATTTTAATTGCTCCAGAGAATAAATTCTCGTCACCTCGTCCTGTGTGGGAAATAAATAATCCATGTGCCGTATCTAATGACTAGAGAGACGTGATTATTGTCAACTCCAGACCCGTGTGGGGTTTTATTATTTTGACAGTTTATCATTACATTTTTTATATGGTCCATATCAGTCATCAGTTCAACCTGTAATATATAGTCATCGCCATACAAGCCTCTCGCTCGTATGGTAAATCTTCCACCTCGTCACACAAGCTCCAATTGCTTATGTGGTATATGACGAAGTATGCCTATCTTCAAGAAGTATGCCATGTACCGTAGTTCAAAATTAATTGTTACTATCCTATGGCGACGTTTATTATTACACACATAATAACCAGCACTCCGCATCCAATGGCATTCACAGGAGTTGATATAATAATATTTCACATCCAACTTATTAATGTTTACCTATTTGTCGGGCACGCAAATAATTTCTTTACTCAACAGCTAACCATTTACCTGTTCAAACATATATGATGCACATGTATATATTTCTATCTATTTATAATTCAGTTCAATGTGTGATTTAATCGAATAAATTCTACCATTACCTCTTATTGATTAAATTAACTATCGTTTTAATAATTTAATTAATCAAATCTACTATCACACAACACAAAAAAACAATCAAATTATTTTTAAATTTTCAAACATATAATTTTATATAATCAAAAATCAAATTTTCTAAGACCGGATTATATATATAATCACAAATACGTTATATATAATCATATTACTCTCAACTCATTCTAGGGCATTTCTAACCCCATCTCTAACGAGTCACTCATTCTAGAATTCTACTGATTCTATCTCTAATGAGGATTCTTTTATAGGACATTACTAATCTTACCTCTGATGAGTCTTTTGTTCAGTTCTAACGAGTTGTACCCCAAAGATTTGAGTTAACCAAAGCTCTGATACTAGCTGTAACAATAGGGATTTCGCTTGGACCTAATCGATCGCTAAACCGACCAAGACCGTTTGAATGCCGCATATGCTAACTATGGGTATACAACACATCAGAACAAATAATAGAAGACTTCTATAAACATCATAATAATGTTACATCAGAGTACAAAATATCAGAGTATATCGAAATATAATCAATACAGCGGAAGATGATTTTACAATAAATGTAATACAATGCACAACGGAAATATAAACTATACAGCGGAAGACTGTAAATGCCTGAACACAGCTTAAAGCTTCAATCCAGAATCCTGCTCAATACATCTGCAAAATAAAACTACTCGACTGCCCGTGTGGAAAATAAGGGCACCCGAGTTCGCAATGGAAAAGCAAACTACATGTCAGTCATGGGACCGGTGTGAGAAACTCTAAATAGTTATAATTAACTTATTTAATAATATGGCATATCACGGGACTACGCCGCTAACGCGGAATGGGTTTACCCCCATGAATGCCAGTGTATAAACAACAATCAACATAGATATAGGGATCTACTATGCATCAATCAACATGCAATATCCCAATCTACCCACTTAGATTAATCACTACACTTAGATTTTCCAAATCCAATTCAATTTACAGAAATTATTCCTTTGGATTTTATTCCCGATTTCTTATTTCAAATCATTTGAAATACCTATCTAACTTTCTATATCAAAGTAGATTTCAGTTCGGGATCTCAAAACAAATCGTTTGGAAATATCAATTCCAAAACATAACAATGCATGCAAACAAGTATGCAACTAAATATCGTGCTCCCCATCGACAAGGCAAAGGTTACGCACCTCGCAACTCAATATATATAAATGTGCACATATCCCACATAGGAGCAGGCTACACCGACGATGCACCTACCCCACATAGGAGCAGGATACACCGACCTCTCACCCATACTTTTAGTCTCAGGGTCACCCGACTCTTTAGCCACATACTAAATCACTTCACATCCCGAAGTAGGGAAAATCATTTCACAACATAATAATCACAAGTGCTTTCAAAATATAGTACTTCACATCAGTAATTCACATATGATCAGTCACTATTAATCATATAACCTTTGAGCTCGTACGTCTCAAAGAAGGGTGTTAAGCAAGAGAATAAACTCTCCGCCACCAAACAGATACATCATCAATAACAACTAATCGAATATGCGATGAACCACAATGTAACATATAATATATTTCTAAATCATTTTAGAAATCATCGGGTTTTGGGCCTCGAAATCCTTTCTGTTTTATAAAACATTTTTATAAAACATTCCCTGTCCAAAATCGGGAATACGTTTCTTTTCACTTAAGAAAAATATCATTTCACATTCATTCATTAAATTTGAAATAAACATAACATCGCTAAACACCTTATCGTCAAATCATGAAGTGTTTCTCAAGGTGTTAGCACACAGATATTTCTACCCAACCCAATGCTAAATGTAAAAGCATATTTTGCTCATAAACTGGTCGAGCACAATCCAAACAATCAATCAATCAAATTTGACATTAAATATAAGGTTTTGAATAGAGATAATATCGACTTATGTTCAACATCAAATCCTGAGACCAACAGATATCATATCGGGAATAATGATATCGATATCTTCCAAATTCCCATCACAATATCTGTGTAATCACGGAATCCAATATTGAAAATATCCAAAGATAATTTCAATTCAAATCCAATCCAATTTATTTATTTATAACCATTGGATTATTTTTCTAGTTAATAACTAGTTCATTTCGATAAAAATATATTTTTATCCTTTTCAAATGTGTAATTTTTCATCCCAATTCTTCACAAATCATTTCTTATGATTTTACACAAATTATCGATATTTTTAATAATTTTATCAAGGCCCGTACAGTCGATTTCCATCAACGGTTATCGAACCGCACTTACAACGACCTTTTCCAAATTTGATTTGGTCATAATTCCAAATCCAGCTATTTGATTTCAAATCTCTAATATTCATTAGAAAGCTCTTTTCGATACGAACCCAACGGTTCTGGTTTCTTGAGAATCCGATGGTCGGATCACCCGTAATGTCCGTTCAAAGTCAATGGTCGAAATTCGCGAATTGCCGCGGCGCGGCGCGTTCTATTCAGGCCATTATATTATATATATAATATATATTTCGTCGATTTCCTTTTAAAACGAATTTTATAAATCGTTTTAAATTCGTTTTCGAAATGATTTCTACTTCATATTCAATTTCTAATCAAAATTGAATATTCCATGTACACGACAATTTTATACAGTGTATATATATGTTAAAAATTATATTTTTAACAATCAAATCATTTTCACATTTCATATATATATATATATCGTTTTCATTTCACATATATATCGTTTTCACATTTCATATATATATATATTATATTTTCACATTCAATATATATGATATTTTCACTTTCAATATATACGATATTTTCACTTTTTAATATATACGATATTTTCACTTTTAATATATACGATATTATCACTTTTCAATATATACGATATTTTCACTTTTAATATTTACGATATTTTCACTTTTCAATATATTTACTTATTTCACATCATATATATATTTCATACACTCCTTTTATATATAATTCATTTCATATAAATTTTCACACAGAAAACAACCAAACAAACAAGTCGTCCCTGGTCTGTGGACGATGGGGAACAGTTCATATATGCAGTTATGAAATAAATAATTGAACATAAAATTATAGTGAGAGAATTCTCACCGTGGTCGGTTTCATTTCTGAATTTCTTTTTTGATTCTATTCATGTTCAAATTTGGTTGAAATTCCAAAGTGCTCAGTTTTGGTTCTGGTCAATTCTGTTGCGAAGCTCTCGTCAAGAGGATTCCAACGCAACTGATTTTGCGAAATTCTGATAAAATACGAACAAGTTATCGCATTACAAAGATTCATTACATAATTATATAATTAAATAAATAATTATTTTTCCTAATTACTTCACTAATTCTATTGGAAATAATCTGGGCCGCTCTTCTTTGTTACTCTCCAGGTCATCTTCAACGAAACCGAACCCATCGTTCAAATTGGTATCGAACGCAGCCGCCACCAGAGGACTCCGGTCGTTGATCGTCGACCACCCCTCCATCGAGCTCCGCGAGCTCTATCAACTTCGCCCCTTCCTGATGAACTCGGTGGTGCCTAGGTCATCGAATTTCGAGCGGAAATGGTCGGCTTTGAGCCACTTTTCTGGCGAATCTACACCACTTGAATTCATCACAGCCGCTGGATTAGGGGAGCTTGCCTTGCTCTTCGATCTAGTAGTTGAAGATTCGGGAATCGTTGAACGAGGAGGGAGATCAGAGGGGATTAGTTCTGGAACAAAATCGCCCGTTCAGTCTTTGGAGGCGGCAGAAATAACGAAGGGCCTAGGGTTTAGAAGAAAGTGATTTTATTTTCTTATATATATATATTATATATTATTTAATTGCAATCTGACTTGTTCCTTAATCCGAACTTCAAATCAAACCCAACGATTGTTGCCTCTAGCTAATTACCCCCATTCCAAACATAATGGAATATGTTTTGTAAGCCAATTCGACAGTTACAATCAGTTTTCGTCAAATTTAAAATATAAATCAATGTATATTCAATTTAAACGTACATTTTAATTTACCGGGGCCACATACCGATTCTAAAAATTCCCGAAAAATAAATCTAGCTATGTTTTGACGATACGGTCCCAACGAAACTAGTTTCGTCGAATTCTGAGACCATTTGAAAAATGGCCATTTTCTGGTCGATCCAATTTAACTGTAATTGACCAAAACACATTTTCCTTTGCCACGCTCACATATTAACTTCAAAAATTATGAAATTTGAAACCTAGCAATCATTTGACATCCCAGATCCAACAAAAGTGGTTTCGTCGAATTTCGAGGTCGTTTGCAAAATGGCCATTTTCGCGGGCTATATAAATTCCATAGCGACCTTTCATAAAATTCATTTGGCAATAACTTTTGCTTCCCGCTATGAAACTTCGATTTTTCAGATTCAGTAGAAAGGTATTCACTAACAGATTTAAATATTTTTTGTTCCACTCAAATCCGTTTTGTTTTGCACCCGGTACAGTCAGTCAAAGTTTGAAATGAAAATTTGAAACTACCGCGCCATTTCAGGCCTTGTTTATAATTCAAAGTAATTATATTCGTTTTCAAATGTCGATTCAAACGTACTTTTCATCGTTATTATTTAAAATATTTATTTTAAATATTTAAAACCCACTAAAATAGCCAATTTAAAAATTTTAAATTGGTTCAGATTTTCCAGGTCGTTACATAAGGAAATTGAAATCTAGCAAAAATATAATACTACGGATCCAACAAAATTAGTTTCATCGAAAATGGAGCTTGTTTGCAAAACTGGCTATTTTTAAAGCTCTAAATAAACCCTTTTAAATATTAAATATATTTAAAAATAAATAAATTAGATATAAATAAATTTATATTATCGTGTATATATTCATAATAGAATATCATACAGCTCCAATTGGATTTATAACTCGATATTCAAATCCCGGTTGAATCGATATTTAATTTATATTGAAAAATTCATTTATATATATAAATCATTATAAATTATAAAGGAACTCCATAGCGACTTTTCGAAAATTTGATTTGGATATAACCCACAATCTACACGACGAAATCTCGATTTTTCTCTTCATTAGGAAAATGTACTTACCAGCTCCGAACGTTTCTTGTTTCACAGAAATCCAATTTAAAACGGGTTCTGTATATTCAATTAAAGTTTGAATCGCCAAATTACGAACTATCTCGCCATTTCAGGCTCGATTATAATTATAATATAAATATACGTTCAAACTGATATTTTTAAATAAATTCGTTAATATAATTCAACTCTAAACTGAATTATATATTTTAAATTGCCCAATTCACATAATGTTGTCAATTCACTATTTCCGTCTATTTCGGAAATAAATATATTATTTATATTAGTTAAATATTCAATATTATGTAATTAAACAACCATTTAAATCTCTAAATCACTATTTATATAATTAAATAAATTAATTATTATACCAGAAAAATATGGGACATTACATTCTTCCCCCCTTAAAAATATTTCGTCCTCGAAATTGCTAAGGTAGAAAACAACCATATTAACTGGGTTAAAAATTATTTGTTTATTTCTTTAATTTCAGTTTTAACTGAATTAATTTATTTCAATTAAAATATTAATCCATTTCTATTAACGAATATTTTTAAACATCCTGAAAATTTTCTAACACCCGAAATTTCTGAAAAATTTCGCCAACACCTCCTTTGTACAATTCAATCGGTACAACTACAACTCGCCTCTCTAGGCCTTCTCCAACCAAAAAGAAAATCAAATAGCCAAGCGGCTTGCCAAACAGGCTCATAAATCACCAAACTCAAGTAAAAGTAAACATGTATCTTTTTGTCGGTCATATCATTATATCGTTTCCATCTGTCACCAATTCTGCATATACCAATATCATTCCAATCAATTTCCAATTTTATCCTCAAAACCAAATCATTCTCGTATCCAGGCCAAATTCCATTTCAAACCAAAGTTCCATTCTTGATTCCAAACTCCTAACTCATCAATCCACTATACTTAACTTCGTTAAGTTCCATTCACCTATTTCATTAACGTATTTATTCTTCTAATCAATTATCTTCATCCCACAGTCACAATTCTGATTTTTAATTCAAAAATCAAACCATTTACTCAACCAAGTCCAATTATATACCAAATTCCAATTCGATTTGATATTACTTCATTTCAATACAACTTCCACTTAACTGACTTTAACCCAATTTCAATTTGTTTTCACAAATCTCAATTCAATTTGTTTTTATTTCAAACAGTCTATTTATGGGATTCTTAAACTGTTTACCATTTTCAAAAATCAAACTTTCCTTTTCAGGATTCAAAACAACTTTTTTCCCAAAATAATTCGAAAACAAAATCTTTGGTAGTAATCCGTCACTTAGGACTCGAAAATGAACACTGATGATGTGGCCAACATCATCATAGCTATTTCCCAGCGATCGAAGTGAGTTCAATACTGTATCACTTTTCAAAACCATTTCTAACACTTCCATTTTCAAATATTTTCAAATATCCTTCTCGATGCTTGTAAAACAATTTAAAATCTCCCAGGATTTTAAAATTCTTATTTATTCATTTCAATCCATTTATTAACACTTATTCAAATTTCTGGAACTCTAATTTCAATTCTGATTTAAATTCAGATTTACTTCATTTGATTTCATATATTACACGTATATGAATTCTGATTGGTTATTTGCATAACCATTTTCGTTTATAATCTTATTCGACTGTAATAACAACCAACACATCCAATATTCTATAAAGTTTCTAATATCTATAATTTCTTTTATATCAAAATATAATTTGAGCAAAATTAAATCATTACCCTCTTTTCAAAACATATTGTTTCGGTTCATCGCATTTGAAAGTTTAGAAACTCCAACTAATACAGTGGATCAGACTGATCGACCAGAACTTATAAACAGCTCAACCAATAAATCTCCACAATATAAAACAATTTTTATGAAATCTACAAATACATCCACTCGTATATATACACTCTACTCAATCTAGGGTATTGTTAACCCCATCTCTACTGAGTCACGCCACATAGCCAAGGTAATTACTTAACCTCGCTCTGATACCACTGTAACGACCCGGAGGTTTTCGACTTCGAAAATCGACACAAATACCAATGTCGACTATTCAGACATCGGAAATACCGGATAGTAAATAGAAAGAATGTAACACCCCGTAAATTTAAATAATTAAGTTAACAAATTAAAGAATACTTAATTTTAAATGTAAGAATCATGGGAAACGGGTTATGCCATTGTGTTCGTCTTGGAATTCTGGTTATGATAGAGTCCGAGTTTGCGTAAATTGTACTTCGTATGAAGAAGTTATGGTTGTCGAAAGTTTCCAGGAAAATTAATTTCAGCTTCAGAAAAATAATAATATAACAGGGACCAGGTCGACCTGGGGGTCGACCTTAGTGTCGACCTCCCCATAGACATGTCGACCTTAGTGTCGACCTAGGGGTCGACCTGCCCCCCTCCCCCGGGCAGATCTGGAAGATGACGATTTTGTGACTCAGTGCTGAGTCAATTAGGGCTGAGGTGTCACCCTATCTTGGCTGGATGGTTTTGATTGATTCTAGATTGATCGGATGGCCTAAATTAATCCTAAATTCTACATAAACACATGTAGACTCAAACCCTAAAATAAAATAAAAATTAGAACCATGGCTGTCATGCTATCACCTTGCAACGTAGAGTAGCCGCCACCAACTAGAGAGAAAGTGAAGCTAATCAACTAAATTCAACTCAAATTTATAACAACAACAACGAATATGTCTACTCCAAAGGCGAGCTTAATCAATTTCAGAACTCAGATTCCAGAACTCAAGATCTTCTTTGAGTTGTGAGTTCAATAGCTTTAATAAGATAATTAATAAGTTAATTGGGTTAAGTTATAAATTGGGTTATATGGCTATGTTTGTGAGACATTGAAAAAATGTGATATTTTGTGAATTTATGCTAGTTGTTCATAATGATAGTTCTGTTGTGGATCCCTTTTCATATGCCAAATCACCTATGTTCAACTTGATTCACGTTTGACATCATTTTATATGCAAGTTTGGGTGTAGATTATGTGCTAGTTTCTATATGAATTGTACACATGTTTGGTATAGATTATATGTTAGTTTCTATATGAATTGTACACAAGTTTACATGTGAATCAAATAAAGTGACTATATGCAAGTTTAGGTAGAAATTTGGTTCACATATATGCAAGTTTACACCTTTAGATTTAGATCTATGATGTACATAGTTTATGCAAGTTTGTGACTATGGCCTATGTAAGTTTTGGATGAAAAATTATATTCATATATGCATGTTTTAGGTGAAAAACTATATTATATATATATGCAAGTTCACACCTTTAGGCCTATGTTAAGATTAATGACAATAACAAGTTTATGCAAGTTATGTTGTAATCCTTATTTGCAAGATTAGATCCATTTTGTGTGTTATGCAAATTTGCGATGTTTCTTCCCTTTTATGTGCTAGACTAATTGCTAGTCTAATATACATATATGTCATGATAAACGAACGAACAACGTGGGGACGATGGGGGTAATGCTGAAAATTGATATAAATGGCCTTAAAAAGGCATATAATTAAATAAAGACATTAATTGGAAAGATTGACATTTATGGACATAATTGAGTCAATTATGGACATAAGTATATTTGAATTTATTTACAAATTTTGAATAGGGATATTAATCCACTTTGGGGTTAAATAAAGATGTGTAATAATAAACCGCTAAGACACGAGGTTAGACTCGTTTATGGTGTAAGACTGCCCGGACCCGCCCGACAAATCCGACAGCCACAAATGCTAGTCTAATGTGAGAGGTCGAAGGCATGAATTAAATGCGTAACAGTTGTAAAGACATTAGGTTTGGCTCGTTTTTGGTGTAAGACTGCCCGGACCTGCCCGACAAATCCAGCTGCCACAAATGCCAGTCTAATGTGGGAGGTCTTTACAAGGTTACAGTGTTAATGAATTAAGAAACACTTAACCAGATAAACATGTGGTGGGACATGAGGGGGTTAAGTGGGTGCCTTGGGTTGTATGTGAAATTAAGTGGGTGCCTTGGGTGGCATGTGAAATACGATTAGGTGCCTTAATAATTAATTAATGTTGATTAAATACAAATATGAATGACAAAAAGAAGTTTGGTTGAGTGAGTGATTCTCTGAGTAACAATATGATGTTGATTTCGGTCTTCCGGGTTGGTACTTAGGGAGTTATTCTCTTAACCAATGTATCTGTGAACTAAGATGTACTTAATCATAAACTAAGTAAAACATGGTAAGTGGATAGTGTTAAGACTAGCTTAACCAATAATTTGATAAGTAGGAAGGGTTAAGACCAGCTTAACCAATAATATATATGTATATATATATATTAATCTGATAAGTGGATAGGGTTAAGACAAACTTAACCAATAATAATATATTGATCGGATACGTGGATAGGGTTAAGACCAACTTAACCAATATGATATAAGTGGATGGGGTTAAGACCAGCTTAACCAATAATATATTGATCTGATAAGTGGGTAGGGTTAAGACAAGCTTAACCAATAACAAATGTTGATTTGTTAAGTGGATAACATGGGGGACATGTGGGATATAATTATAAACTCTTAACCAAGTTGAAAACATGTAAGAAGACATGAATAAGAAGGTGTTAAGTGGGGAATTTTAGTGGGGACCAAGCATAGGTGGAAAGCTTGTGTGGGGACCCTTTTCAAACCAGTAACCCAATTAGTATCTTTGTGAGCTCGACCCAAGTCGAGGACATGACACGCTTACTGAGTTTGATTGTAAGAGGTCAAAGCAGTTTAGCGGTGGCAACGCAAGTCTAACGGGGTCATGTGCGTGGGCCCGGGCTGGTAGGTAAGACGTTGTTGCATCGTGTAGGTATAAGCCGTGCATCTCTAGTGGTATCGGGTTGCCTCTTTGGGGAGTGATACACCCCATTGTGGGATCAACACGGGTATCTATGAGTTAGGGAGCCGATCGAATGGGGAAGGTAGTGGTATGACTAGCGGAGATAGGAGCAGACGACACCTATGAAGACAGTTAGGAGTATAACTACCGTATTATGAATAAACATTGTAATTAGAATGGGGAGGGTAGGGGGTACGACTAGCGGAGATAGGGGCAGACGACACCTATGAAGACAGCTAGGAGTACACGAAACTACCATTGATATTATTCTGTTCGGTGGGCAGGATCAACTTTTAGGGTGACTAGTAATGGTGCGGTGTAGTTAGCTGTGGTGCAGTGTAGTAATTATCCTATAGTGACTAGGTACGCCTTTAACGTTATCTTTGTTCATCTGATTTCCTTTGTTTGCTTTGTCATACCCATTGGTACACAGTCATTTCCTTATTTTTCAGCTTATGCCTTGTCCTAGTTACTTAATGATTTTATTGTTAAAGTTATTGCACTCGCCATACTTTATGTCTGGCCCCCCTTTGTTTCCACCTCTTTTCTTCCTTTCCCCCCTAGGTGCTCAGGGTGGGACTGGTACTAGTACTAGTGGAGCTTGATTTGGACAGCTTTATCTCTTTCTTTGGAAGTTGCTTGGATCGCTGAAGTAAAAGTTCAGCCTATCTTATTTATGGCTATTTTATGTGGGGTTATGTCTTTCATTTTATGTAATCTGATTTAGTCAAGATGGATAATATGTACTTGACTCTAGTCTTTGGTTTTTGATGATGTAATCAAACTTATTTGTTTACCGCTGCAATGAATGAAGTTTTAAAATTTTAAGTACTGCTTTATATCTGTCTTGTTGTTAAGTTTCTGTTCTATACACACTTAAACGCTCCATAGAAGTTAATGCATTTCCTTTGTGAGTGACATTAATGGACATGGGGTGTCACAAAGAAGTTAGTGGGTGAGTATAGATAAGATAGAAAATTAGAATAGAAGAAGAAGAAGAACACAACAACATCAGAGTAACACGAATCTCACAGCGGAACGAATAAAATATAGCATACAAAGAAACATTTGAAAACACAAATTCGTATTTGTATATTATAGTACAATACTTACATCACAGCGGAAATAAACAATAGCTATAAAATGCTGCTGAAGCCTCCTGCTCCAAGCTCCATCTAGTGTATCTGTAAATCCCGACTACTTGACTGCCCATACAAATTTGGGCACCCAAGAGTTTAGGGAAAGAAAACAAAATAAACTCTGGGTCAGTCATGGGACTGGTGTGAGTAAACTCCAATCATTCGGTTTAACTTTTCAAAATCCTTTTCAAAAGAAAAGATAATCGTAAGACCGATCCATACATAAACACGGATGGTTTTTACCTTACAATAACCCAAAAACATTTTCAAAATCAATACTTTTCTGATATTATAATAATGTATAATCATAAATAATTAACAATCTAGCAAACGCTTGCATCTCACACTCCATATATATATATATATATATATATATATATATATATATATATATATATATAGTATACAATCAAAATCGCAGGCGCTTATTGGAGATTGGATTCCGACTATGACAAGGTATGGAACCACCTGCCGATAGTGTATCTCTAGAGAGGAATACGCTAGGTTCAACAAGAATGTCTTGCAACCCGACCCACACATGACCGACCACTCATTTCTCTTGAGTGTATCGAATATATTGTCACCTATGGTTGCTAGCAACATAACCGTTCCCGGGAGATACAGATGGGAGAAGAAGCAACAAATATGAATATTCTCTAGATGGTGACAATACACCCTAATAGGGGCGACCCACTTAGCCATGCTGCCTGCCTGATTTTTGTCGTTTCCCGGTTGATGAGGCTTAAGGCCATAACGTTTCTTTTGATAGATCACACCTCCATTTACTTTGAATGCCACATCGTCATACTCGCCAAATCACACATTGATTTCCACAAAAAATACCATGGGTATAAAGCTAAGACAAATGAATTCCTCCGCCACCAAACGTGGATACGTCTGAAGCGATCAACTTAAGTGATCCATTAGATATACTCTTTCAGACATTCATCCATACACGTTGTCCTGGTTCAGGACAAATTGAAGGCACTATTCTATAAATCCATCTTAGGCAATTTCTAACTAGGATCGCCAGAATAGCCCTTGCACAACTCCATCTTTAATTATCTTCATCATATTTGATTCGCAATGCTAATGCTGATACAGAGTGGTTTTCAGATAATAAATCTGATCCCGGTCTCCCTGTATTGACAACGGAAAATGGTCAAAAACATTGATAGTCGGTGATTGAACTATCAAAGGAAATATGTGTACAAACAACGGTGTATTTCCAAATGGAAATCTTACCGAGCATATCATCAATCAACACCGATCCACTTTAATTTAATTTGTCATTCAATTATTCATTCCTTATTCCCAATCCCATATATTCATAAATTATTATTTTCTATATTTAGAAAATATATGTTATTAATCATGGGTAGACATTTCCATATTTAAAACCTGTTTCTTATTTTCAATATTAAAACATTTCTGATTTCTTATTTGGAAAACATTTCTAAAACTCCTTCATTGGATTTAAACAGATGTTTAAATAAAACAATGCTATGCCAACTCAAACCATCACACTCATTAACTAAATTTACTTAACCAACCATCCCTATCAAACCTTAACCATTCCTATGTTAAAAATGAAGTCAATCAAGTTGGGGTATAATTACCTCTCAGACCTTAACTGAACAACAATTCTAACCTCGAAATAGATAAAGTTAACCCTTTTAAATCTTAATGAACTTCCTTGTATAACTCTCGGATTCTATTTACGAATCCACTTCTTTTTATAGAAATCATTTGATTATAACAATAGTGTTGTAATCTCATGCTTCCGACATATAATAACTTAAATATAACTTTTATTTCTTAATTTGAATAAATAAATAACTAAATAGCAATTTATTTATAAATAAATAAATCTTGATTAAAAATCGGAAAGTAAATAATACTTTCCTACATTCAATATAGTCGAATTCCAATGTATAATTCTCTCTCGAATAATCTCTATTCGATAACTCTCTTTTTAATAACTATATTCGATAACTTTTTTCGAATAAGCTATATTCGATAACTCTCCTTCAAATAAACAAATATTCGGTTAACTTTAGTCAATTAACTCTATTCAATTAACCTTAATTTGATTAACTCCAATTCGAATAACTAATCCGATTAACTCTAATCGATTAACTCTAATCGATTAACTCTAATTGATTAACTCTATTTTGATTAACTCCAATTCGATTAACTCTAATCGATTAATTCTAATCGATTAACTCTAATTCGATTAACTCTAATTCGAATAACTAATATTCGATTAACTCGATTTTGGATAACTAATATTGGATTCAACTCTACTTTGAATAACTAATATTATTTTAATCCTAATTCCTATCTTATCCAAATTCCCATTTGAATTTCTATTTTAAATCACAATTTTTCTTTATAAATGTTTTAATTTATAAAATAACAATTATAATCCATTATTCACATCGAATGTGAAAAATATTTCTTTTATATATCAATTCAGTTTGATTTCGTATTTAAAAATAATGTTTCGTTTCAAATTCTATTTACACTTCTATTTATAGAATTTTTCATATGAAATCCCCTTTTTACTTCTAACACTTAAATCTCATTTATAATTCCCTTTATTAATGCTGAGTTCACATTCTATTTGAAATATTGGTGTCAAAAACCGATTTCCACTTCTCTATATAAGTTCAGACTTATATATTCCATTTATCAAATGATAAATATTTTTATTTAATTTATAAAAACATTATTTACAAATTAATATTCTCAATTCTATCTGTTAAAACAGATTTCTATTTAATATTTATTTTCCACTTATTTTCTTTTATAAAATTCTATTCAATTTATAAAATACTTCCTTTTATAATTCCTATTTATTTCATATAAATATTTCCTTTCCTATTTGGCTTACAATTATTTCTATTTCTATTGGTTTTACAAATATTTCATTTTATATTTGTTTTACAAATATTTCATTTATACAATTCTATTTACTTTAAATAAATATTCCATTTATATAATTCTATTTATTTTCTACATAAATATTCCCTTTTATAAAATCCTTTGATTTTATAAATATTTCCTTTTCCAATTCTATTTATTTTCTATAAATATTTCAATTTATAAAATCCACTGATTTTATAGTATCCTTAAATTCAATATCCACTTTGAAATTCCTTTTTATAAAATCATTTGATTTTACATAAATATATTTCATTTTCAATATACACTTTGAAAATTACGTTTCTACATTCCAGTATCACTTATGGTATTAAAATACCAGATCAAAAGGATCAATCATCATCCAAACACACATAATCAATAACAGATTATATATCACATCATATATCAGTATATATGAAAAACAGTGAAATAAATGTTGAGGAATTCAGTTGGATCCCTCCGACCTGTTTCCCTGCATCCACAGATGTTACACAGTATGATTCTTATCAATTTCAATTCAATATAACATATTCTGATGAACAGAATAAATGTTTGTTTAACGATATGTGTATATATCGTTAACTGTAATTTCAACCAATCAAACAACCATTCAACCAAAAAAAATCACCACACAGAAATTAATCATCATTTGTCAGTACTAGATTATATTTATAAAAATATAATTTAAACAGAGTTAGTGAGTTTTACTCACCTTGGTTGATTATTGTTAAATAACGATATTCGATTGTCGGATTGGTTCAGGCGTTTTATTTTGCTATAAATTGAGACGAGCTCCAATTCACTCCCAGTCAGTCTCATTGTGAAGCCATTGTCCGTACGATCCTAAAGATCTGACCGTTCGCAATTCTGACCATGTATGTGTAAGATATACTATCAACAAGTTTATACAATATTAGATTTAATTTAAACTAAAATTAAGATTTTATAATGGGCCTCACCCATATATTCTTGGCCCTTCCATATTCGTTCAAAAGAAAACCAGGACCGCGTTAACCCTCTTCTCCATCTTCCTCCCGTACCTCCAATAAACAACACGGAAACAAAATGGTCATTTCCGATTTCCTTTTTCCACCGTAACTCATTTTGTATCCAACGCATTTCAAAACTACAACTACCATTAAACTCCCCATCCATCTCCCTTTAATTCCGTCACCATTGGAACTCCTCCGCCTTCCCAATGTGAAATGCGTCGCACTGTAGTTTCTGTCGAGCTCCAAACTTTCGAGCGACTACTTTGATCACGAAAACTCCCAAAGTTATGGATACCTACTCTATAACACCCCAACAATCCAAATATCAACTCAAAAATCCAAGCGATGCCTTCCTTCTCTCGAATTGTTGAACCCTAGACCCCGCTGTGTACAAACCAGCGATAGTTCTTGTGTCGAGTTCAATGAAATACATATCCAGTTGAAGCAAAACACTTGGCGGATCGAAATATATACATCTTTTGATTTGTAGGATTTTTCTTGAGTTGTTTTGGATTTTATTCTCTGGTTTTTGCTCACGCTGGTTTATAGAGGAAATGACGACGTATTTTTATTTTGACCAGTGAAGAGGTGGTTTAGGGTTAAGGGTGGAAGGGATATTTATAAAGAAGTTTTAATATTTTTTTATTCATTATTTTATTTAATTTTAATCAACTGCTATTTGTATTCGATGCTTAAAATCCGTATAATTACATGCGATATCCAAAAATCATGAAAATGGACCTGCAGCTAGAGTTTGACATTACGGACCCAACAAAACTGGTTTTGTCGAATTCCAACTTTGTTTGCTCACACAACATATTTTTAAAGCCAAATTATTGTCTTATTTTCACATAAAAATCCCGTATGGCCACATACTGACCCCTAAAATTACCGAGATTGAAATCTAGCAATAATTTAATACTGCGGATCCAACAAAGTTAGTTTCATCGAAAACGGAGGTTGTATGCAAAATTGGCTATTTTTAAAGCTCTAAATAAAACCTTTTAAATATTAAATATATTTAAAAATAATTAAATTAGGTATAAATAAATTTATATTATCTATATAATTCACAATAGAGTATCATACAGCTCCAATTGGATTTAAAACTCGATATTCAGATCCCGGTTGAATCGATATTCAATTTATATTGAAAAATTCATTTATTTATATATATATATATATATATATATAAATTGTTATAAATTATAAAGGTATTCCATAGCGACTTTCGAAAATTTGATTTGGACACAAGCCACAATCTACACGACGAAATCTTGATTTTTCTCTTCCATTAGAAAAATATACTTCACCAGCTCCGAAAGTTTCTTGTTTCACAGAAATCTGATTTAAAACGGGTTCTGTATATTCAGTTAAAGTTTGAATCACCAAACTACGAACTGTCGTGCTATTTCGGGCTCGATTATAATTATAATATAAAGATACGTTCAAACTGACATTTATTAAATAAATTCGTTATTATAATTCAACTCTAAACTGAATTATACATTTTAAATTGTCCAATTCACATAATGTTGTCAATTCACTATTTTCGTCTATTTCGGAAATAAATATATTATTCTATTTTTTTATATTAATTAAATATTCAATATTATTTAATTAAACAACCATTTAAATCTCTAAATCACTATTTATATAATTGAATAAATTAATTATTATACCAGAAAAAATACGGGACATTACATAATTTGTGCACTACATAAATCATCTATCAAAGGCATCTCAAATTCCATTTTTTCGTTGTTATCATCTCCATCTTCTTGCACCAACGATGCTTCATTATTTTCATTTTTATTCACATTACCAATTCCAAACTCAAGCGGATCATTGTTAGCTTTCATGTATTCTATCCATGCCATAGCATTATCCATTGATGCAATTTGCATGCTATCAATATGTGGTGAGCTACAACCTACACCATCATTTGCCAATCTAGATCTTGAACCACCCACATGCACCGTATAACTGTTAAAAAAAAGTATGATATCGGAACACTATGAATTTTAACTACTCAAATGTAAAATTTACAAACTTACTTTGTATTCATGAATGGAGGAAATATTGGACTTGGATTGCTTTGATGAGCACAACTCGGAATAGTTCCAATAATTTGAGTAGAATATTGGTTTAAATTAGTATCAATTGCCTCTTCATAACGTCTCAGCTCCTCCTTTATTACGAATAAATCAATAACTTTCATACTAACCGAAAAATTGCATCAACATCTTCATCATCATTTACATCGATAGCAGAAGATCCAGAATCCGTCATCCACTTGCTTACTAATCGTACATCGTAATTTTGTGAATCAATTTTTGTAACCCTATACACCGTTTCCTTTAATTCATGGTAGGAGCAAATTTTTTTGACCTTTGAACCTTTTTGTTTCCCACCAACATAAACCAACGTATTATTTTCTTTTAAGTTCAACTTCCCATCAAAATAGCAAATAATAAGGATGAAATCCGACATAGTCTACAATGAAAAATTTGCAAGGTATAAGGATAATTAAATTTTAAACAAATAACAGTAACAAGAGAAAGCAAAAAAAAAAAAAAAAAAAAAACTGAACCTAGGGTTTGAATGAAATTGAGAAACATAAGAATTTGAGATACGATTTGAGTTTAAACTAAACCAATACCTTTAAATTGATATGCAATATCTGATATAAGTAAACCAATCACTAACCCTTGTTTATTTTGATAATTTTTGAAGATTTTAGGCTTTTTTGGAGCCAGTGGAAGAATGGTACGAATTGGTACTTTTTTTCCGAAATAGTTAAAATGAAGAATGATAGAGAGTAGCAGGAAGTAGGTAGGGTTTGTGATAAAATTATAATAGGCGCACTTGTGAAGTGCACCTGTTATAATTATAAGGGGCGCACTTGTCAAGTGCGCCCCCGATTATTTTTTTTAAAACTTTTGCCACCTCATTGCTGAGGTGGCAAAAAATGGTCCATTTATGCTAATACTTTTAAAACTGGACTATTTCTACTATATGTTTTAAAAATTAGACTATTTTGAAAATTTTTCCTAATAAAAAAATTAGAGAATGTTAGAAGATAGGAGTTTATCTAAGAAAACATCAGAATATTGCAGTGGGTTTAAGTAAAAAATAATAATGTCACGATATAGTAGAGTATATATTATATATCATTGTCATGATATAGTAGAGTATATGTTATATTATTGTTACCATCATTACCCGCATAGCCACCCTATTGCTCTCCTTTTCATAGTTATCTTGTTTTTCCATAAATTTCATATTGTGCTTTCAATTACAGGCTTTTCCGTTATATTTCCGATTCTCTAAATTAACATATTTGTCCTTGTCATTTGAAGCTGCATTGGCTTTATGCTTTTCTCTGGGTCTAGTATCTCAGATTCTCTGGTATTTTCGTATCTGTTTGGAGTCCAACAATTTAGAGTTGGGTCAGTCTCTTCTTAGCCATCCTTCTGACGAAAGGGGTGTCTTCTAATAAATAGACAAAAAACAGATGTTAAAACAAGTTTGAATATAATGCAAGAGTTTATAAGCTTTAAAAATTATTGAATATGCATATTTCGATAACTTGTATGTATCACTACGCCATAAATAAACCTTTGTAATACAAAAAAATAGTGGGTCAAGCCTGAAAAATGTTGCCATAGATCTTTAGCAGCACTTTTCTGTGTTGTAGTTTTTACTATTATCTTAGACCTATTTGGATTTGTAGCAACTTAAATAGGTGCTTTTAAACAACATTCAAAAAACGTTGCTATAGATATTAACTTTCTGAATTTGTTTATATTCACGTATTGTATATTATACTATTTTGCATCTCATATACTATATATTGATACTGAATAATAATACTATTGCAAAAAATTTAAATGATTTGAACAATATTTTATTTAATATAATATTTCAACATTAAAATAGTACAGTATTTTGCATCTTTCAATATATTACAACTTATATTCACACCACATCATGTCTTTAAAGACCAAAAGCAAGGGCCGTACTCGTGTATACTATCGGTGTACATAACCAAAATGCCGGTAACATCTATTATAGTTACTAACACTACTAATGCTTCTTCTTTCTGTGTTTCTTTTTTGTAGATTCAGCACTAGACGACTCTCCAGTGGTAGGCCTCTTCTTCCCAGATATGCTTCCGCTCCTTTTTCTCTCTACCCTTCGTAGAGGTTATGGACTCATGAGAAATTGAGGTTTGTTTTTCACACTCATCATCAACATTCGTAATCTCCGTATATCGCACTTGCTTGGAGGCAGTATCGACAACAAGGGCTAGCACGGCATCACCCTTTCACGGGATATCCTTAGCCTTTAGCTCCACCTTCCTCTTGACCTCTCTGGTAGTTTTTCGATCAGCTAGCTTTAGGGATTTGAGCTTCACGACGTCATCAGCTTTGATCTTCTTGAAGGTCTCCATAGTTCTCTGCTTAGCGTCCTCAGCCTCCTTCCTCCTAGCCTTCGCTGTCACTCTTTCCTTCTCAGCCTCATCGGTAGCGCTCTTCTTGCGAGCCTCGTCGGTAATTCTCTCCCTCTCCACCTCGGCATAAACCTTCCTCTATTCAGTTATAGCAATGGCTCTATCCTCAGATTTATGTTTGGCTTTCAGCTGGACCTCCTGCCTAGTAACCTCGTCCTTCTTGCACTTCTCCTCCTGCTCTTCACAGTTAGCCACCATTTGGGCTTTTTGAGCCTCCATCATGGCCGACATTAAAGGCACATCAGCATCTACTGTGATCATCAAACAAGCACTTTGGCCATCAACCATCTCTCCTTCCTCTAAAAGGCCATCGTAAATGCTGGACCCAAACCTGATATTTGAAAAAGTGTCTAACTAACCGTCTCATTCTCTAAGTTGGTTCCCTTACAATCCTAACTCAAAATACGCTGATCGAGGGAGTATGAGGGAGAAGTTCGGTGTCATAGTTGTTCTAGGAAGGGATGCATAGTAAAAACGTAATCCTTTACTCCAAGAATTCGATAATCACATCATCCTTGGGAATTCGTGGTGAATAAAGTTTACCTTCGGACAGGTATGGTGCGGGTATGTTGGAGAATTTTCTCGTCATAACAGATAAAGTAAATCCAGTTTCTCCTAGTTTTGGATACTCCGGATCATAATCAGTTGAGGCATGAGCCAAAGCTGTGGGATCACTGGTTGCGGCAGATTCAGGGGCTAATGAACGATAAGAGCTTCCTTTTGCATATGACTCCGCTACAACCATGCTCTCAGTGGGAATGAACTTCCACTTTTCCATAGCAAGCCTTGCCAGTCTCTCCCTCTCAGCATCATTTTGTAGCAACTTCTTCTAGCTTCTCACACTACTCGTCGGTTAGGAGCTCAATCATCAGTTGACGCTCGTATAGAGTTCCCACGTCCATCTGACATAAATAGGCCACATATGACATCAGTCTCTCCTATGTCCGCGCTAGCATCCGGGGTAACCTCAACTCAAAAGGTTCCATGGGATTTTATTACTTTAACATATATGTTCTGAATATGATCCTTTAGGGACATCCTCGCATGAGCTCTGCATCGTCGGTCTCCTCCACAAGTCGCTCCAACTCACTTAGGTGCTCAACCTTTAATCCATCCACCGAGTTCAATACATCCTTATTGCTAGCCTTGACATTCTGTTTTCTCTTCCTTGCCTCCTCTATCTGCCTTCTCAGTTCGACGACCTCCGCATTCTCCGCCCTTTACCTCTCGTTCTCCGCTCTCAAGGTCTCGTTGTTTTTTGGAGCTGGGATATCCGCTCGTTGTCTTTTTGAAGATGAGATACCCGCTCATTGTCTTTCTCTAAGTCAGTGTTCAAATTTTCCATCTCAGCTTTGTCCTTTATCAAAGCCATGTTCTCAGTTGTTAACGAGGTTGCGGTATCCTTAAAGGTTGAGCGGACATAATTAGTACAACATCATTTTTTATGTAAATAGGTGTGAAAAGTTTTAGATAATCATTGATGCACTTGAATGGATGTTGTGATATAAAAATAGCAATAAATTAGCTTATATATCTATTTTCTTCATCTAAACATTGCAAAGCATCTGGAGAAGTTCAAAACAACAATATTCACCCAAATGAGCCAGCTTGCTATAAAAGCATGGGGTTATAAACCTAGGTTAAGGATTTCCAAACTTTGATGGACCTGAATTCATGAAAGAAGCAGCAATCTAAGCTATAAAAGACGGGCATAATTAGTATTCAAGAGGGTATGGTGAAACATCAGTATTCCTGGTTCCGCTACTGCCATTATCACCATCAGAGTCAGCTTGATCATCTTGATCATCATCATTGTCATGGCCATCCTCATTGGAAAATCCATAATGAATCAGTTCTTTCCATGAATGTAACAATCCGTATTTTCAATAACCTGTAATGATGTAAATCGAGGCAGAATTTAATTCTAAAATCTGAATCAAGGGAAACGGGCTATGCCATTGCGTTCATCTCGGAAAAATACGCGAAATAGAGTCCGAGTTTTCGAAAATCGGAGTCTGTATGACCCGATTAAGGCCCAACGAAGTTTTCAGAAAAATTCAAAGTAAAAACAGATTTCAAATTCAAGTTTGAATTTGAAAAATTAGGTCAGATTGGGCTAGGCGGGGAAGTTCCCGCCAGAGCACCCAAGTCGACAGCCCTGTCGACTTGGGAGTCAACTTGGTTGGACCCAAGTCGACAGCCCTGTCGACTTGGTTGTCGACTTGGTCCAGCCGGGCTGTTTAGCCTGGTGCACCATTTAGAGATTGTGTTGAGCTTGGGGGCCAGATTCGGTTTTGAGGGCTGAGATTGGAACTAGGGTTTAATCCTAGGGTTGAAACTAGTCCTAATCTCTATAAATAAGGCCCTAACCTAACCCTAAATCATCATTATTCATTCATACAACTAAACTATGGCAAAATCAATCCTCTCATGGCCTCCACTCTCTTCATAAATTCCTAAATAAATTTTTATGAGATTTTCCATGCATACAAGTGTTTTCAAGCTTGTATGAGCATCATTAGCTTGCATTCAAGTCAAGTTTCTATATTTGCATCATAAAGCAAGGGTTTTGATCACTTTGTCTTAAGGGTTTTTCTATTAAAGCTTGCATTTTGGGGTTTAATTGATTGCATAAGGGCTTTCTTATATTTGCTATACTCATTTGAGTCCTCATAAGCATTATAAGCCCTATTCTACTTTCATATTTAAACTCTAAAGTTAATGATGCAAGTTGTGTTTGATCATTATGATATGATATGCAAATTTATCATGTTATGCAAGTTTGTTATGTTATGATATGCAAGTTTATCATGTTATGCAAGTTTGTTATGTTATGATATGCAAGTTTATCATGTTATGCAAGTTTGCCATGTTATGATATGCAAGTTCATCATGTCATGTTATGCAAGTTTACCATGTTATGCTATGCAAGTATGCCATGTTATGATATGCAAGTGTGTTATGCAAGTTTGGGATGATCATTTTGTTCATGTTATCATGTTATGCAAGCTTATCTTGAGTATGTGAACATAAAGCTTCAAGCTTTAGGCTAAAGGTTGCATTTTGGCAACATGTAAGTTATCATATCCCTTATGATAACTTGCATGTGAGGCTAAATGCGAACTTATGGCCATTTCTACATGTCATTTAGCACCATGTATCACCAATATGCCAAGTTTGGTTTTATGCATGCTTTTGAGGCCTAAAAATGTAATATGCAAGTGTATGAACATATGAACATTTCATATGCCACCATGTTAAACTTGTGGCTTCAATACCTTTATGTCATGATTATGCCAAGTTCCCTCTTTCTATCCTTTATGCGCTATTGCGATATGTATACGATGGGATTGCGTTTGGGGTTGGGTAAACTTAAAAGACATAAAAACATAAGCTTGGGAATTTACCTATTAAGTTAGGTCTACCCATTGGGAATTTACCTATTAAGTTAGGTCTACCCAATTGCTTGAAAACTTGTAATGTGTTTTGGAAACATGATGGACATGACACTTAGAAAATATAAGTGTGACCAACTCGAGGTTGGGTTGAGTTTGTAGCGTAAACCTACCCGGAACCGACCGGCTTAACTAGTTGCTACAAACAATAGGACCCAATGTGAGAAGTTGGTCATGTTGTACCTTGAACCCGAGGTTAGACCAAGTTGTGGTGTAAAGCTACCCGGAACCGACTGGCTTAACTAGTAACCACAACAGGGTCTAATGTGAGAGGTTAAGGCGCATTAAATTAACTAATGCCTCGTGATTAGGGTTAAGTCATGGTCCACTTAATACTTAACCAATTTGGGCTTGGTAGATTAGTCAGGGTTAAGTCGTGAACTCATCGTTACACTTAACCAAGTTAATCCATGATTATCAAGAGGGTTAAACCGTACTTAACCCACTAGAAAAATCCTAGCAATGTGGGCCCACTCCAGCAGTAATCCCAAGTTTGTATCATTAAGGCCCTAGGGACTAGGCTAGGGAGGGGGCACGATTACTGGGCTGGAGGTAAGCGACCAATAAACGACGGCAGGGTGGTACGCCGATGTAGTTCCGGACGGACTATGGTCGTGCACGTAGTCCGTATTTGGAGAAGTCAAGCATGGGTACCAGTAGATTGAGACTGTGCACTCATGTTTATGGTGTCCAGGGGTTGGCACCCTAGGGTTTGATACACCCGAAGGGTGGACCCGGCACAGTTCGACTACAATTATGTTTGGGCCGTATTGACACCAACACGTGACAAGTTAGGCTTAGGGAGCCGATCGACTAGACCATTTGGTTGGACCTTGTATTAGGGTCATTTCATGTTATTGGGCCAAAGCTTGGGCCAAGGGATCAATACTTGTATATTCAAGTCATGTTAGTTTGCTAGTACACCTATGGTGCAAAACCTTAAACCTGATTATGCGATGACACCTTTATCTACCTTGTTAGTTAATCATCATGCTAGTATGTTGTTATCCTTATGTTCATCCCTGCTTCTCATGCCAGTTAACTTTATCAGTTTACATTGATTGTAGTAGGGCTTACTCAGTCTTTTTGACTGACCTGTTTTCTTTCGCCTCTTTTCTTCCGTTTCCCCCCCAGGTTCTCAGGGTGGGAATATTGGAGCTTAGCTTGGATTTTTGATCACTTGCTTGTGGGATTTTAGCTCATGTACGGTCTTGACATGAAGCTAGCTATGGTTATCACTTATTTGGGGATAGTACTTATGTATTTCAGTTTTTCAGTAATGTTGTTTTTATCTAGACTTGTGTATTTGGAAAGTTAACATTATGTCCTACCAGACTTGTTTTTGAAATGGTTTGAAAATCTTCCGCTGTTTTATCTATGTTATTTACTCTGTTTACATATATACATATGTTCTTGTTCTGCCTTGATATATCATTATGCATGTTTACCTGGTTCAAACGCCCCTCCAAAGTCAGAGTGCTTGCAAGAGTCACCCTGGCGGAGGTGGGGTGTTACATTTGGTATCAGAGCATATGGTTTACGAGAAGGAACAAAAAGGTTTTTAGAAAACTTTTGGAAAAATTCGTTGGGCCTTAATCGGGTCATACGGACTCCGATTTTCGAAAACTCGGACTCTATTTCGCGTATTTTTCCGAGACGAACGCAATGGCATAGCCCGTTTCCCTTGATTCAGATTTTAGAATTAAATTCTGCCTCGATTTACATCATTACAGGTTATTGAAAATACGGGTTGTTACAATGAATGTCTAAAACATGGCAACATATTACATCTTTCCTTAATGTATCCATCAAGCTTCACATTCCAACAATCACCGATGTTTAAAGTCTTTAAGTTTGGACACTTGGTCATTATAGCATTCGATCCAGTGTTGCTGAACAGACCATAAGCAAGCTGAAGGTGTTCAATAGAAGGCATCGTGTTTGTCACAGCAAGTGCTTCTGATTCGTCCACTTTAGCAGCATCGCCGTTGTCTGGGCTTGTAAAATCAGGTAGTGGTGGCTTCATATTTCTTCTGAAATAAGCAAGAAATTTGCAGTTCTTGCCTATGAGTTTGATGCCTTTGAATGTAATGTGAAGGCAATGGCTAATGTACAGTGTAGTTATTAAGTGAAGTGAATTTATGTGAGTTGATACTGTTAGATCTGACACCCAGCTCAATGAAATCTTTAGGACCTTTCGGAAATTTGTGCTACATAGAAAACATATGATTAAACATGTTATAAAATATGAGTAAAGCGAAAAGCACGATATTTAGAACACTATTATGCGTGCGGGGGAGGGGGTTCTGAAAGTACAGCAAAAATCATTGATTAACTTGACTTATCAGAATGTTTTATGAAAAAATTAATACTTGAAACCGAGATATATGAAGAAATTAATGCTTGAAACTGAGATTTATAGTTTGACTTTGAGTAACCCAGAAAGATGTTCCAAACTATGCTCCTAATTGTAATATACAAGAAAAACAGTGCCAATAATGAAGGAAGATATAGGCATTACTTACAACCAAGATACTTGAGGTTAATATACATTTGGATTCATTAGCCAAAATTATTTAATAACAGTAAGAACACTTTCAGAACCATTGTTTTAATATAAAAATATGCTCAAATTTCTATAGCTTGGCAAGACCAAATCTCCTTTCTAAACTACCTACATAAGTGCATACCATAAAATCTTCACACTCAAGTGCTTTAGCAAATATGTCTTTTTTCTTTATACAAAATTTAAATTTTTTACGTAAATATTGGATTAATAACGAAATTTCTCTTGTTTCATTGCGTTGTATTTCAAATATGACAAAAAAAATTGGCCTGCTTCAAGGAATAACTAATATAAGTTCTTGTTTAAGTATGAAGATACCACCCTTTCTAATAAATTGGTTTTGTGATAGATTAATGATTCTCCAAACTTACAATGATGCTATCGTGAAATCACATTGCTAATTTTCTTTTGTCATAAAGATACCACACTTTGTTTATGAAACTGATAAATAAAAACAAAACTGGAATTTGTACGAACGCCAAATGTGATTATATTGACGTTGGTAATCTCTTGAGATCTTATGAAATCTACTTGAGAACTTATGAAACACAAAAATCAATACCTCTGCCATCAAGAAAATTGTTCCTAAATGTTTAGTAGAAGATAAAAGGTCAAATAAACTATAAATAAACCCAAACAACCTCCATTCTACCTATACAATATTTACATATTGTATTTTAAAAATCGCTCGAAAGAATGACGTGGTATAAGTCATAAACAAACGAGGGCAATTGCTACTAATTTTTTTTGGTACAATGCACTTCCATACAAATTAAATTGAAAATTGATATGTAATATAAAGGAAGGATCCAAACAACAAAACAAGAATGATTTAAAAATGGTTATAAAGTGCTAGAGTTAAAACAAAATTTTTTAGAGCTTGATATAAACAATAAAACTAGTATGTAACACTTGCATTGCAAACGATATGTTAACGAAAATAATGTCATAAATATTTAAAATATACAATTTATTGTGCAATGTACGATAAATTTGTAGGAAAAATGATCGGTTATAAACCGAACTTATTATATTTCTAAATGTACATCCAGTTCGATTACCTTAGGGGCGCGTTTTGGGGAGTTTTGTCAAGTAAGCTTGTAGTCCGAAACCATAGACCCTAAAAACCCAAATTCGAGACACCTACATTGACAGAAAAAATGATTGCGCTTGAAATAAACAACTTTTAATGAAATTTTGACTGCATTTGCATACTAATTAGGACAATTTTTTTTTGAAGTAACGTTATTGATTTTAAAAAAGTTCGGATATCATTATCTATTTGTTATTCCTCATCGTCAGTAGAGAAAAACAAAAAATAGAAATACAGATTGTTGATTACCAACCAAATATTTTTTTTCAAGCTAATGAATTAACGCACAAGATATTATGAATTTTACTATAGAATAGGCATAACATAAATATATTTTTTTGTAACCACAAAAAAGGCGGCACATTCTTTTGTATCAGAGACTCAAACCCAATATAATTCAAAAAATAAGTGGTGGTACAACAATATAAATAAATAAATGAGGTATTCATCTGGCAACATGCATTTGATTTAATTTTTGTAAACAAAATGATCACATACGATGTAGCTACTAAAGCAAAGCCTAGTGTGTGTGTGTGTGTGTGTATGCATCCACGAGCAACCGCTAGCAAACACTTGCATCCACTTGAAACCCTTAATCATAACTTGTTTCAAATACATGTTTCCAATCATTTGATTCTACCTAATGATCGAAAGGTTCAAATGATAGGATTAAATAAATTCGAATGGTAGAAGCAAATGCAAAGTAAAAGATTGGAAAAGAAGTCAATAACGTGCTTTCAAAGAGAAAAGGATAAGAAGCGTAAATCCTATTTTCGATTTCCCATGTCACTTCTTCACGGTCTTCTCCCCATTGCACTTTAACCAATCTGATTTCCTTGTTCCTCAACTTCTTGATTTCTGATCCAAGGATATGAGTAGGAACTCGTTTTACTACTTCCATCTCAACTTCTACATCCTCAAGAGTGCTCGACACTACTATCTCTGCCGTATCATGGTGACATCTCCTTAGATGGGAAACGTGAAATACGTCGTGTACGCCCGCCAATCTATCCGGTAGCTTAATCCAATAAGCCATCTGTCCCATCCTCTCTACTATAGGGAATGGTCGTACAAATCTTGGCGCCAACTTCCCTACTGAGCCAAAACAAACTACATTCCTTAGCGGTGATAGTTTAATGAAGACCATATTTCCACTTCAAATTCCAAATTCGTCCTCCTTTTATAGGCATAAGATTTCTGTCTGTCTTGGGCTGTTTTCATTCTTCGACGGATAAGATCAATCTTCTCAGAAGTATCTTGATTCATGTCTAGCCCAAGTTGAAGTCTGTCCGTAGACTCTCACCAACAAGTTGGCGATCTACAAGGTCGTCCATATAGTGCTTCGAAGGGTGCCATGCCTATGCTTTATTATTAACTATTGTTGCAGGCGAACTCCACTAAAGGGAGGTGCTCTTACCAAGTCCCTCCAAAGTCTAGGATACACTGTCTTAGAAGATCTTCAAGAACCCTATTCACCCTCTCAGTTTGTTCATCTGTCTGAGGGTGGTATGCTGTGCTTAAACGTAGCTGCGTACCAAATGCCTCTTGCAAGCTCTTGCAAAACTTGCTAGTAAAGATGGGGTCACGATCACTCACTAAACTGGAAGGTACCCCATTCAATCGAACTATCGCTTGGAGATAAACTGATGCCAGCCAGGACGTCATCCTCTTGCTCTTTACAGGAATAAAATGAGCGCTCCTTGTAAGTCTAACCACTATCACCCAAATGCTCGTATTGCCCTTCCTTGATCTGGGCAATCCATCGATGAAGTCCATAGAGACGCTCTCCTACTTCCATTGCAGGATATCCAAAGACTGAAGCAATTCTCCTAGTTTCTTTTGTTCAGCCTTTACTCTTTGGAAAGTCATGCATTGAGCTGCAAATTCCGCCACGTCTTTCTTCATGCTAGTCTAAAAGAAAACCCTCGTCATGTATCGATACATTTTATCGCCGCACGGATGGGTAGTCATTCGAGAATGATGAACTTCCTAAAGTACTACCTTAAGCAATTCCCTAATCTTAAGGACACATGGCCTTCCATCTCGTCTTAGCCACCCTTTATCGTCCATGGTATATCTAGAAGTCTCTCCTCCTCTAAGCCTGTCCAAGATGTCTGAAATCTGTGGATCCTCCCGTTGCCTAGACCCAACTTGCTCTAATAGAGTAGGTCACACCTCCAACGATGCCTACAATCCAATTGTGAAATCCGTAGAAGGTTTAAAATCAAAAGTCAAGACGTACTCCAAGATCCGCCTTTCTATGAATAGGGGACTCAAATATATCCTCTACCTACCCAGTGCGCCCGCTAGTACATTACCCTTGCTAGGGGTATAAGTTATCTTGAAGTTGTAGGACGCTCGTAACTCCATCCAACGCCATTGTCTTAGATCGAGATCCTTCTGTGAGAATAAGTACTTGAGCGATTTATGATCCATATATAGCTCAAACTTTTCTCCAAGTAGATAGTGTCGTTAAGACTTCAATGCGAACACTATATTAGCCAACTCTAGAACATAGGCTAAGTAGTTTTTCTCATGAACCCTCAATTGTCTGCTTCCATAGCACACTACCCTTCCCTCTAGCATTAGGACGACACCAAGTCCTGTGCCACAAGCATTGGTGTAAATCGTAAACATCTTGCTTCCATCTGGCAGAGTCAGAACTGAGGCTGTTGTCAGAGCCCTCTTCAACTTTTGAAAAGCATCCTCTCAATCAACGCTCTATGAAAAAGCCAAGTTCTTTTTCGTCATTCGTGCAAGCAGGGCTGAAACTCTTGCAAAATCTTTGATAAACTTTCTACAGAAGTCCGCCAATTCTAGGAAACTTCTCACCTCCATTGCATTCTTTGGAGCCCTCCAATCCTGAAGTGTAACGACTTTTGCGGGATCCACTTTTATTCCGTCCTTGGAGACCACATGCCCTATGAACCTTACTTCCTTTCTCCAAAAGTGACACTTAGAAAACTTCGCCTTGAGCTGATCTGACCTGAGGGTATGTAGAACCTCCCCTAAGGGTTAGGCATGCTCCTCCTTATTCTTGGAGAAGATCAGGATGTCATCCACATAGACCACCACAAACTTGTTCGGGAACTCCCTAAATACCCTACTCATCATGTCCACAAAATAGGCGGGTGCATTGGTTAGCCCAAAAGGAATAACCAACCATTCGAAGAAGCCATCTAGATTTCTAAGTACAGTCTTATCAATGCTGTCCTCTGCCACTCTCAACTGATGAAACCTCGTGGAAGATCCATCTATGAGAAAATTAATGCACCAACTAGTTGATCAAACACGACGTCAATTCTGGGTGACAGGTGTCTATTCTTCTTGGTAAGCTTATTCAGCTCCCTATAATCCATGAATAGACGAAGTGAACCGTCTGCTTTTGTTATGAAGACGAGTAGAGCTCCCCATTCTGAAATGCTTCGCCTAGTAAAACATTTCTCGAATAGCTCCCCTACTTGCTTATTAAGCTCTCTCCTTTCCCTTGGAGCCATATGGCGCACTGTTAGAGCAACTGGCTTTGCGTTCTCTACCAAGTAAATCCAGAAGTCTATCTCATGCTTTGGAAGTAGTCCCTTAACCTCCTCAAACACATCTGTGTAGTCTCTAACTATGGGCACAGATCGCAAGTTGTCAACAGAAGTATAAAGTGATTCTAGAAAATTAAGCATCACCGACCCTCATGGGTCGTAGGAAACTTTGAGAGTCCTACCATGACAAGAAAGAAGTCTAGCCACTCTCTTTTCGCAATCAACAATGGCACCATACATGGCTAGCCAATCCACGCCTAGAATCAAATCATAGCCCATAAAGCCCAGCACATATGCATTGCATTCAAATTCGGCGTCCAAGATAGAAATTCCCAAACCCTTACACATCATGGATAAATGAGCCGATCCTCCTATGGGGTTTGAAACTATTTGTAACGACCCGTATTTTCGGCGATATAATAATTTATTTATTTAATTATTTATATAGTCATTTAGAGAATTAAATGGCCATTTAATTAAATTATATTGAATATTTAATTAATATAATAATTAAATAATATATTTAATTCTGAAATAATTAGAATTAGCTGAAATGGCAATACGGTGTGAATTAGGTAATTCAAAATATATAATTCAGTTTAGAATTTGAATTATAATAACGAATATATTATTTAAACGACAGTTTGAACATATAATTATATTATAATTAAAATCGAGCTCGAAATGGCACGGCAGTTCGCTATTTGGCAATTTGAACTTCAACTGAATGTTTAGGGTCCGTTTTAAATCGGATTTCTGTGAAACAAGAAACGTACAGAGCTGGTGAAGTACATTTTTTTAGCGGAAGAGAAAAATAAGGATTTCATTGTGTAGATTTTGATTTATGTCCAAATCAAATTTTAGAAAAGCGCTATGGAATTCCTTTGAAATTTATAAATATATATTTATATTATAAAAGGATTTTAAATATAAATCGAATATCGATATAACTGGGAAGTTTGAAATATGGAGTTATAAATCCCGGTGGAGCTGTATGATATTCTATTGCGAATATATACGATAATATTTATTTTTAAATATTTAATTTAATTATTTTTAAATATATTTATATATTTAAATGGGTTATTTAGAGCTTTAAAAATAGTCATTTTTGCAAACTACCTTTGTTTTCGACGAAACTAATTTTATGGGATCCGCAAAATTAAATTATTGCTAGATTTCAATTTCCGTGATTTTTGAAGTCAGTATGTGGCCGTAAGGGATTTTAATGTGAAAAACATTCGACATTTTGACGTTAAAATTATGCTGTGTGAGCAAACGAAGTCAGAATTTGACCAAACCAGTTTCGTTGGGACCGTAATATCGGACTGTAGCTGCATGACCATTTTCATGATTTTTAAAGATCATGTGCGATCATAGGAATTTTTAGAAGACAAGTACAAGCAATGATCTACTATATAATGAATATAAAAACAAAATATCCTAACTTTAGTGAACCTAAACAAGGCCACATCTTCCTCTTCTCAGCCGTTTGTTTCTCTCCTTAAAACAACAGCCATGATTTCATTCTTAACCCAAAAATGTGGCCTTCAGAAAATCATAGAAATAAAAAAAACAAAGTCTATAAATTCTAAAATACATATCACTGAATTCCCTTTGACCCCAACTGCAATTCCATGCCCTTTTTTCTATGTGCGACGCTGGTCGAGGGATGCTTGGACGACAACAGTAAAGCTAGGGTTAGCAAAATACTAGAAGTAGAAGCTTTGGTTTGGATTTTGAAGGGAATATTTGGATTCATGGGTCAGCGGCGAGCTTGTGCGCACTTCCTGGTGAGGTGCGACTGTTAAGTGACGAAGTCACTATAGAACTCGCGACGACCAGGTCCATATCGAGTTCAGGTTTCTTGGTACCGAAGGATAGAGCATTTGAATAGGATCTCGACGGTGGTTGCGGTTTTGAAATCAGTAGAGAAACAAAGGAGTATAGGGTTTATGAAAGATCAGTAATGGCCATTTTAATTATCTGGTGTTTGCGATTTTTAGGGAAGAAGCTTTTGGAGTGGACGGGTTCTAATGCGTGGGCTTGGGCCTTGGGAGAGAGGGAATTTCGAACGGTCAGATCCGTTGGGATCGTATGGACGGTGGCTCCACAATGGAACTAACTGGGAGCGAATCGGGGCTCGTTACAATTTATAGCAAAATAAATTGTCTGCCTGAATCAACAAACGCAAATCATTATTTAACGGTTAACGCGAAGAGTGAGTAAAACTCACTATCTCTGATCAGTTTATATTTTTATAAACTATACTTTATTTTTGATAAATAATGATTGTTTGGACTGTTAAATAGATTTGATTGAAAATGTAGATATAGTTATACATATATATCGATAATCAAATATTGATCATGTTTAACAGTATATTTCATGATGAAATGAAATTGATGTGAACTATATTGTGTAACATCTGTGGATGCAGGGAAACAGGTCGGAGGAATCCAACTAGATTTCTCAACATTTATTTTATTGTTTTTCATATATGATGATATATGATGGGATATATAATATGTTGTTGATGATGTGTGTTAAAATGATATTGATCATTGTTATTCGGTATTTTAAATACCGTAAGAAATACTAGAATGTAGAAAAGGGGATTTCCAAAGTATATTTAGAAAATGAATTATTTATTTATATAAAATCAATGGATTTTATATAGAGAAGGAATTATTTGTAAAACATTTACAAATAGAATTGAAAAGGAAAATATTTGTGAAACCAATAGAAAAGGAAAATATTTGTGAAACAAATACAAAAGGAAATTATTTGTGAAACCAATAGGAAAGGAATATTTATTTGCCAAATAAATAAAATAGAAAAGGAAATATTTTATAAAATAAATGGAATTATCAAAAGGAGTTTATTTGGTAAATAAATAGATTATAAAAGGAAATACTTGGAAATGAATAGAATAGTATAAAATAGAAATCAAATATAGTTTATTCGAATAGAGTTAAAGGAGTTATCGAATATTAGTTATTCGAAAGGAGTTAACCGAATATAGTATTCGATTAACTCCTTATCGAATAAGGTTATTCGAAGAAGAGAATTAATCGAATATTATTTATTCGAAAGGAATTAATCAGATATTAGTTATTCGAAAGGAGTTATCGAATATTAGTTATTCGAAAGGAGTTATCGAATATTAATTATTCGAAAGGAGTTGTCGAATATTAGTTATTCGAAAGGAGTTATCGAATATTAGTTGTTCAAAAGGAGTTATCAAATATTAGTTATTCAAAAGGAGTTATCGAATATTAGTTATTCGAAAGGAGTTAATCGAATATAGTTTATTCGAATAGAGTTAAAGGAGTTAATCGAATATAGTTTATTCGAAAGGAGTTAAGTGATAAGAATTAATGAATTAAAGTTAATCGAGTTAAAGTTAAAGGAGTTAGGGTTAATTGATTTGAGTTAGTTGAGTTATATTTTGGAGTCAGATATTTCAGAAGTAGGGATTATAACGCTATAGTTATAATCAATGTTTTTCAATAAAGAAGTGGATTCGTAAATAGAGTTCGAGAGTTTTGTAAGGAAGTTTGTTAAAGATTTAAAAGATAAACTTTGTCTATTCCAAAGTAAAAACATTGTTCAGTTAAGGTCTGAGAGGTAATTATACCCTAACTTGATTGACCTCCTTCTTAACTAAGGAATGGCTCAGGTTTGATGGTTAAGTGAATTTAGTTAATGAGTTAAATGGTTTGAGCTGGCATGGCGATGTTTGATTTAAACATCAGTAAATCCAGTGAAGGAGTTTTGGAAATGTTTTCCTAAAAAGAGAATCAAAAATGTTTTCTAATAATAGAAAATAAGAAGTTAGAATATATGGAAACCAGAAATAAGTAAATTAATGAACTAAAGAGATAAATGTTAAATGATGATTGATCGATAAAATTTCCATCTGGAAATAATATCGTTGTTTGCACACGTGTTTTTCTTTGATAGTTAAATCACCGATTATCAAAGTTTTGACCATTTTTCCGTCGTCAATACGGAGAGACTAGTTGGATTCTTATCCAAAGAACCACTCAGTATTGGCATAAGCATTGCGGAATCATATATGCAAACGAAAATTGAAAAAGGAGTAAAGTGCAAGGGCTGTTGTATAAGTCCTAGGTAAAGATTGCTTAGGATGGATGTACGGAATAGTGCCTTCAGTTTATCCAGTCCTAGGACAACTTGAATGGATGAATGTCTGACAGAGTATATTTGGTAGATCGCGTAAGTTGATCATTTCAAACGTATTTACGTAGGTGGCGGAGGAATTCATTTCTCTTAGCTTATACCCGTGGTATTTTTAGGGAAATCTATTTGTGATTTGACGGGTAATACGATATGGCATTCAAAGTGAATGAATGAGTAATCTGTTGAAAGATACATTATGACCTCCAGCCTCATCAACTGGGAAATGACAGAAATCGGGCAGGCAGCATGGCTAAGTGGGCCGCACCCAAATATGGTATATTGTCACCATCTAGAGAACATTCATATTTGTACTTCTTTCAATTCTGTATCTCCCGGGAATGGTTATGTTGGTTTAGCAATTGTAAGGTGATAATATATTCGATACACTCAAGCTAAATGAGTGGTTGGTCATGTATGGCTGAGTTGCAATATGTTCTTGTTGAACTCCAGTGTATCGCTTCTAGAGTTGTAACACCCCGTAATTCTGTTAATATTAATATTCACAAATTAAAGAATAACTAATCTCAGATGTGAGAATTGTGGGAAACGGGTTGTGCCATTGTGTTCGTCTCGGAATTCTGATTGAGATAGAGTCCGCGTGAATTGGACTTCGTATGAAGAAGTTATGGCCATCGGAAGTTTCAGAAAATTCAAAACAGCTCGCAGGAAATTTAAAATTCAAACAAAAAGTGCAGAAGCGGGCTGGGTGGGAAAAATTCCCACCCAGGCAGGTTGACTGGGGAGTCGACACTAGTGTCGACCTCCCCCCCCAGGTCGACTATAGTGTCGACTTGGGTGTCGACCTGGTCAGGCGGCTAGGGTTTTTGACTGAGCCTGTTTTTGACTGAGTGATGACCCATTAGGGTTTCGACCTAATCTGGTTGGCTAAGATTAGTCCTGAATTGATCTGACGGTCTAAATAAACTCTAAACTCTATAAATACCTAGGTAGTCTCTCACCCTAATTCATATGAAAAATAGAATAAGCGACCATCATACCGTCGCCATGGAACTCAGTGGAGCCACCGCCAACTAAGAAGGGAAAAGCTAATCAAAACCTAATTCTACTCAACTCTAAAGCAAATCAAGACTCTCTTTTCTTCTCTAATTGTGAGTATGATAGTCTTAACAAGATTATTATTGAATTAATTAGGTTAAGTTATGAATGGATTATGAGTAGATGATGTGAATTGTCATATATGTTGTTGTAAACCTTATACTATCATGTATGTTATAAATCCTATGCTATGTGGTGATGATATCCTATATGTTGTAAATCATGCTATGATGATGTTATGTATGTTGAGAGTTTCTATGCTAAGTTGTGATGAATCATACAAGTTATAAAGCCATGATGTTACTATCTATGCTAGTTAGTTCGTGTTAATCAAATCATCATGTTTGGGCTATGTTGATCTATGTGACAAACCATGTATGCAAGTTTAGGTTGATTAGTAAAAGTTATGAACATATGCCATGCAATCTATTATGACATCTAGAATTATGCTATAACATATGTGAAATTCTATGCTAGTTCACACCATCATTATGTTGCCTAAAACCCCATATGCAAGTATATACACAAATTTGGGTTGTGATCATATCATGTAAATTGTGACATTTAACAAGTTGACACCTTTAGATCCTTAACATGTGTAGTTTATACAAGTTTCACCCCTATTATGATTAGATTCATTTTAATTGTCTATATGTTGTGATAATTTATTTTTGTGCCACGAGTTAGACTATTCGAGTCTAACATATATTCTGCGTTGAATAAGCGAACGTATAAACGTGGGGTAGGGGTAATATTAAGGATTTAATAATAAGAAGTTGGGATGCAATTGATATGATTTTGCATGCCATGAGTGGATGACCATAATTGAGTCAATTATGGACATCAACAAAAGTGGACTTAATTAATAATTTGGATAGGGAATTATTAAAACTGGGGTAAAAGATTATAAGTGATAATCAATGCTTAGGACACGAGGTTGGACTCGTTTGTGACGTAAACCTTCCCGGACCCGCCCGACAAATCCAGTGGTCACAAATGTCAGCCCAATGTGAGAGATCCTAGGCCTAAACTAAAGCATAACAGTTGTAAAGACACGAGGTTAGACTCTTTTATGGTGTAAGACTGCCCGGACCCCGCCCGACAAATCCAGCTGCCATAAATTCCAGTTTAATGTGAGAGGTCTTTATGAGGTTATGGCCTGAATGAATTAAGAAATACTTAACCAGATAAACATGTAAGGTGGGACATGGGGGTTAAGTAGGTGCCTTGGGTGGCATGAGGAATCTAGTGGGTGCCGTTAGTGGCATGTGAAATACGATTAGTAAGACTTAATCAAACACAAATGTAAATGAACATGACTAAGAGGGTTAAGTGGGATATACTAGTGGACAAGCTTAGGTGGGTAGCTTGTGGGGGCCCATTTCAACCAGTATCCCAAATGTATCTTTGTGGGCTCGACCCAAGTCGAGGACGGGATACGCATACTGGGCTTGACTATAAGAGGCCAAAACGGGGGGCGGTGACAACACAAGTCCAACGGGTTTCATATGCGTGTGTGGACCCGGGCTGGTAGGTAAGACGTTGTTGCATCGTGTAGGTATAAGCCGTGCATTCTCAAGTTGTATCGGGTTGCCACTTTAGGGGAGTGATACACCCCACTATGGGGCCAGCATGGGTATCTACGAGTAGGGAGCCGATCGCAAGTGGGTAGTGGGGTACACCTAGTGGAGATAGGGGCAGACGGCACCTATGTAGTCAGCTAGGGGTACGTAAGGCTATTTATATAGTTTCTGTGTGAAGCAAGTGGGATCAACCTTTAGGGTGACTGGTGCGGTGCAGTGTAGTAATGTGCGGTGCAGTGTAGTAATTATTCGTTAGTAATTAGGTATGCCTTTAACGTTATCTTTAACGTTATCTTTATCCGCTTTCCATACCTAATAGTTCATAGACATTTACTTGTCTTCCAGCTTATGCCTTAGTCTAGTTATTTTGATAATAGTATTGTTAGAATTATCATACTCGCCAGACTTTATGTCTGACCCCCTCCATTTCTATCCTTTTTCCCCCTTCAGGTCCTCAGGTTGGGCCCAGCTCTAGTGGAGTTTGATTGGATTGCTTTATCTCTCTTGGAAAGCTTGGACCGTTGAAGTAAAGTCCAGCTTGTTATCTTCTTTAATGGCTATTTGTGTAATGGGATTATGTATTTTGTTTTTTAGAAGATGGATATTGTACTTGACTCTGATTTATGGTTTTGTGATGTAACAAACATGTTTAATTTCCGCTGCAATAAAATGAAGTTTTAGATTTCCAAGTACTACTTATTATCTGTCCTGTTGTAATTTTTCTGTTCTATATTCACTTATAACCTCCATGGAAGTTAATGCATTCCCTTTGTGAGTGACATTAATGGACGTGGGGTGTTACAAGAGTACACTGATCGAAAAGTGGATCCATACCTTTTCATAGTTGGAAATCCATTACCCAATAAGCGCCCACGGTTTTGATTGTATATTATATATGTAGAACGTTAGATGCAAGCTTTCTACTAGATTGATATTACTTGTGTTAGACATTATAATAATATCAGAATAATATTGTTTTACTAATGATTTGGGTTATCGTAAGGTAAAAACCATCCGTATTTATGTGTGGATCGGTCTTACGATTATTCTTTCTTTTGAAAGGATTTTTAAGTTAAACAAATGATTGAGTTTACTCACACCAGTCACATGACTGACCCGGAGTTTATTTTGTTTATTTTTCCTAAACTCTTGGGTGCCCAATTTTGTACGGGCAGTCAAGTAGTTGGGATTTACAGATGCTTGAAGAGCTGGAGCAGGAGGCTTCAGGATTATATAGCTATTGTTATTTCCGCTGTGTTGTAAGTGTTATACTCTAATAATGGTATTGTATACAGATACTATTTTATTTCAAAGTTATGTTATGAAATATATTTATTCTTTCCACTGTGAGATTCATGTTTACTCTGATATTGTATGTTCTTCTTCTTCTTCTTCTATTCTATGTTTCTGTCTTATCTATTCTCACCCTCTAATTTCTTTCATTAACTACCTGTATTTTCGATGTTTGGATAATCGACGTGGGTTTTATGTCGATGACCAAAGACCGAAAATTTCCAGGATGTTACACTATTATAGGTTCAAAGACTACACTAGTATTTAGGTGCAGACTATCTACTAAAGAACTAGATATAAATGAGTGTGAAGCACCAAAATCAAATAGGGTTCGAACATGATAGTCAAAAAGGGAAATCAAACCTTCAACCGTGACTTTCCTTCCTCGAGTAGGTCTGCACGCTTCCAAAGCATGCACTTGCCCAGAAAGATTGTAGAAAGAAAAAGAAGACTGGTTGTTTTCATTGTGGAGATGCGGGACATTTGATGAAGGACTGCCCAAAGAAGGGGCAAAGGGCAGGAGCTACCTCGGGAGGACAGGTGCAGGCTCTTATGGCACCAGGGCAGGCAAGGGGACAAGTTCAGGCTCTCGCGGTCCCACCGCTGCAAGAACGAGGTAGAACCATTTCTGTTGAAAGCTTAGTTTTCCTGTTTGATCATCCTGTCCGTACCTTATTTGATTCGGGCGCATCACATTCGTTTATCTCTACATCATTAGTTGAATCACTGCATTTAAACACCAGTTTAGTAGAGGATCCTTTAGTTGTTTCGAATCCAATTGGGGGCTCAGCTTATTTGTCCATGATGTGTTTGGATTTGAAAATTTCTATACTTAGCGTTGAGTTTCGATGTGATGCTTATGTGTTGGGCTTCGTGGGCTATGGGCTAATTTTAGGAATGGATTGGTTATCCAGAAATTGGGCCGTTCTTGATTGTGAAAGGAGAGTAGTTAGGCTCGTGACTCGCCTTGGTAACGCTCTCGAAATCTTTTGTAGTCCCATAAATTCCGTTAAGCTAAGTTATCTAGAATCGCTTGACGCGTCTGAGGAAAATCTACAATCTGTTAGAGTGGTCCGAGAATACTCGGATGTGTTTGAGGAGGTGAAGGGCTTGCCTCCGAAGCGGGAGATAGATTTTCGAATATATCTTGTGGATAATGCGAAACCAGTATCTTTGCCAGTACGCCACATGGCTCCACGTGAAAGGAGGGAACTCGATAAGCAAGTGAAGGAGTTGCTTGAGAAGGGGTTCATAAGACGAAGTATATCGGAGTGGGGTGCTCCAGTAGTATTTGCCACGAAGGCGGATGGGTCCCTTAGACTTTGTGTGGACTATAGAGAACTTAATAAGCTTACTAAGAAGAACAAACACCTACTGCCGAGGATTGACGATCTCTTCGATCAGTTAGTTGGCGCCTCAGTGTTTTCGCAGTTGGACTTAGCCACTGGTTTCCATCAGTTGAGAGTGGATGAGGATAGAATTGACAAGACTGCCTTTAGGACTCCGGACGGTTTCTATGAATGGCTAGTGATGCCCTTCGGTTTGACAAACGCCCCCGCATACTTTGTTGATTTGATGAGTAGGGTGTTTAGGGAGTACCTTAACAAATTCGTGGTAGTCTTTGTAGACGACATCTTGATCTTTTCTAAGGATGAAGAAGAGCATGCCCTACATCATAGGGAAGTGTTGGAGACCCTACGAGCGCATAACCTTAAAGATAAATTTTCTAAGTGTCACTTCTGGAGGAAGGAAATACGATTCTTAGGGCACGTGGTTTCCAAGGAAGGGATAGCTGTGGATCCCGCGAAGGTGGTGGCCATCCAAGATTGGAAGGTCCCTAAAAATGCTACCGAAGTGAGAAGATTCTTGGGGTTGGCTGGCTACTATAGGAAGTTTATCAAAGACTTCGCAAAGATATCAGCTCCATTGACACGCTTGACGAAGAAGAACCTAGTTTTCACATAGGACGTAGATTGCGATGATGCGTTCCAACATTTGAAGAGAGCTTTGACCTCAGCCGTAGTCTTAGTGCTGCCAGACGGGAGTAATCCATTTACCGTTTATACTGATGCTTGTGGGACAGGACTAGGCGCAGTCTTAATGCAAGAGGGTAGGGTAATAGCCTATGGTGGAAGGTAGTTGAGAGCGCATGAGAAGAATTACCCCTCGCATGACCTAGAGTTGGCCGCTATTGTTTTCGCGCTTAAGTCTTGGCGTCATTACCTTCTTGGCAAGAGATTCGAATTATTGACTGACCACAAATCGCTAAAATACTTATTCTCTCAAAAGGACTTGAACTTAAGGCAGCAAAGGTGGATGGAGTTCTTAGCATCCTACGACTTCGAGATAACATATACCCCTGGCAAGGGTAACGTGGTGGAAGATGCCTTAAGTAGAAAAAGATTATCCTTAAGTCCTTTGTTTGTTGAGCGGCAAAGCTTAGAGTTCATCTCTATGTTTGACTTTAGACCTTCCGTTGACTTTGTACCCGATTTGCAAGCATCCTTAGAGGTTAGACCTATGCTTTTGGGATGGATTGGCGAGGCACAGCGAGACGACCCACAGTTGGTTGAGTTAGTGGAAAAGCTCAAAGGAGGGGAGTCATCAAGCCATCTCCGTAGGTATACCCTAGATGATAAGGGTTGGTTATGTAGGGACGGTAGACTTTGTGTACTAAAAGACGATGACCTAAGGAAGACCATTCTTAATGATGCACATCGTTCGAAGATGACCATTCATCCCGGCGAGGACAAGATGTACAAAGATATGAAGCGAGTTTTCTTTTGGGCCGGTATTAAGAGGGACGTGGCCGAGTATGTCGCTAGATGCTTGGTGTGCCAACAAGCAAAAGCGGAGAAAAAGAAACCCGGTGGGTTGCTTCACCCATTGGAGGTTCCACTATGGAAATGGGAAAGCGTCTCGATGGATTTTGTGGATGGATTACCAAGATCAAGGAAGGGTAATACGGGGATTTGGGTGATAGTAGATAGACTTACTAAGAGCGCCCATTTCATTCCCATGAAGAATAAGAGAACTGCTCCATGGTTAGCTTCTGTATACGTCCGAGAAATAGTTCGTTTGCACGGTGTTCCCTCTAGCATAGTGAGCGACCACGATCCTATTTTCACTAGCGAATTTTGGAGAAGCTTACAAGAGGCGGTAGGGACTCAGTTATGTTTGAGCACCGCATATCATCCTCAGACGGACGGCCAAACCGAGAGGGTGAATCACATTCTAGAGGATCTTTTGAGGCTATGTATCCTAGACTTTGGGGGTACATGGGAAGAGCATCTTCCATTGGTGGAGTTCGCATATAATAACAGCTTTCAGTCCAGCATTGGCATGGCACCTTTCGAAGCTCTTTATGGATGACCTTGTCGTTCACCTACATGTTGGTGGGAATCTACAGATAAGATCTTACTTGGGCCCGATATGATTAGGGAGACTTCGGAGAAGATCGACTTGATTCGAAGGAGGATGAAAGCAGCGCAAGATAGGCAGAAATCTTATGCGAACAAGAGGAGGACAGATCTCGAGTTTGAAGTTGGGGACATGGTCTTTATCAAAGTGTCTCCATTACAGAACGTTGTTCGCTTTGGGTCCGTTGGGAAGTTAGCACCAAGGTTCGTAGGGCCGTTTCCTATTAAGGAGAAGATTGGACAGATGGCGTATAGAGTGGAGTTGCCCTAGAGACTTAGTGGTGTACATGAAGTATTCCATGTGTCACATTTGAGGAAGTGCTTGCACGAGACCGCGGAAGTGGTAGAGCCGAGCTTGCTTAGAGAGGTGGAGATCGAGCGTGATGCGACGATTCGACGAGCTCCTACGCGCATTCTTGGGTCAGAGATTAAGAAGTTGAGAAATCGAGAGGAAAGACTGGTCAAAGTACAATGGGGAGATGATGAGAGCAACGCTACTTGGGAGACAGAAGAGAAGATGCGTTCACGATACCCTTTCCTTTTCGAGGGTATGTCCTTTAATTTCTCCTTTATCGCTTATCTTGTACTTATCTAACCTTTAGAGTATCCTCTCGCTAGTATTCCTGACATTTAGTTAAGATAATCCTATGGTTGAAACATGTGTTTGAGACATGTTATGTATGATGGATGCAAAGTGGATGCAAGTGGTTGCTCGTGGACGCATATACACACACTATTAGGCACTAGATCGGCTCTGTCACTTCATATTGCATATTGCATATAATTGGATGTATTTAGTAAAATGGATGTATAATGATTGTGCTATCATATGGATACCGCATTTTGGTGAATGTTTGTGCACGCATGTAGAAATAATATATATCGATAGGGAACTTTTGCATACATAATGGACGCATGGCACTATCATGGTTTGCATTAAGGAGGTCGACTGAATCAGTGGACCGCCTGATTTTGCATTAGATATGGACATATACACACACTGTGCATTTAAACATGAAGGCATTAGAAGTCTATAAGGACAATGGATGCCTGTGTTTGATGGTTGAGTAGATGGATGATTGGATGTTAGGATATACAGTCTTCTTAACTTGAAGATTTCGGGGTCGAAATCCTTTAAGGAGGGGAGAATGTAACACCCCATAATTCTGTTAATATTAATATTCACAAATTAAAGAATAACTAATCTCAGTCCTGAGAATTGTGGGAAACGGGTTGCGCCATTGTGTTCGTCTCCGAATTCTGGTTGAGATAGAGTCCGAGTTTGCGTGAATTGGACTTCGTATGAAGAAGTTATGGCCATCGGAAGTTTCAGAAAATTCAAAACAGCTCGCAGGAAATTTAAAATTCAAACAGAAAGTGCAGAAGCGGGCTAGGCGGGAAAAATTCCCGCCCAGGCAGGTCGACTGGGGGGTCGACACTAGTGTCGACCTCCCCCCCCAGGTCTACTATAGTGTCGACCTGGGTGTCGACCTGGTCAGGCAGCTAGGGTTTTTGACTGAGCCTGTTTTTGACTGAGCCTGTTTTTGACTGAGTGATGACCCATTAGGGTTTTGGCCTAATCTGGTTGGCTGAGATTAGTCCTGAATTGATCTGACGGTCTAAATAAACTCTAAACTCTATAAATACCTAGGTAGTCTCTCACCCTAATTCATATGAAAAATAGAATAAGCAACCGTCATACCGTCGCCATGGAACTCAGTGGAGCCAGCGCCAACTAAGAAGGGAAAAGCTAATCAAAACCTAATTCTACTCAACTCTAAAGCAAATCAAGACTCTCTTTTCTCTCTAATTGTGAGTATGGTAGTCTTAACAAGATTATTATTGAATTAATTAGGTTAAGTTATGAATGGATTATGAGTAGATGATGTGAATTGTCATATATGTTGTTGTAAACCTTATACTATCATGTATGTTATAAATCCTATGCTATGTGGTGATGATATCCTATATGTTGTAAATCATGCTATGATGATGTTATGTATGTTGAGAGTTTCTATGCTAAGTTGTGATGAATCATACAAGTTATAAAGCCATGATGTTACTATCTATGCTAGTTAGTTCGTGTTAATCAAATCATCATGTTTGGGCTATGTTGATCTATGTGACAAACCATGTATGCAAGTTTAGGTTGATTAGTAAAAGTTATGAACATATGCCATGACATCTATTATGACATCTAGAATTATGCTATGACATATGTGAAATTCTATGCTAGTTCACACCATCATTATGTTGCCTAAAACCCCATATGCAAGTATATACACAAATTTGGGTTGTGATCGTATCATGTAAATTGTGACATTTAACAAGTTGACACCTTTAGATCCTTATCATGTGTAGTTTATGCAAGTTTCACCCCTATTATGATTAGATTCATTTTAATTGTCTATATGTTGTGATAATTTATTTTTGTGCTATGAGTTAGACTATTCGAGTCTAACATATATTCTGCGTTGAATAAGTGAATGTATAAACGTGGGGTAGGGGTAATATTAAGGATTTAATAATAGAAGTTGGGATGCAATTGATATGATTTTGCATGCCATGAGTGGATGACCATAATTGAATCAATTATGGACATCAATAAAAGTGGACTTAATTAATAATTTGGATAAGGAATTATTAAAACTGGGGTAAAAGATTATAAGTGATAATCAATGCTTAGGACACGAGGTTGGACTCGTTTGTGACGTAAACCTGCCCGTACCCGCCCGGCAAATCCAGTGGTCACAAATGTCAGCCCAATGTGAGAGGTCCTAGGCCTAAACTAAAGCATAACAGTTGTAAAGACACGAGGTTAGACTCTTTTATGGTGTAAGACTGCCCGGACCCGCCCGGCAAATCCAACTGCCATAAATGCCAGTCTAATGTGAGAGGTCTTTATGAGGTTATGGCCTGAATGAATTAAGAAATACTTAACCAGATAAACATGTAAGGTGGGACATGGGGGTTAAGTAGGTGCCTTGGGTGGCATGAGGAATCTAGTGGGTGCCCTTAGTGGCATGTGAAATACGATTAGTAAGACTTAACCAAACACACATGTAAATGAACATGACTAAGAGGGTTAAGTGGGATATACTAGTGGACAAGCTTAGGTGGGTAGCTTGTGGGGGCCCATTTCAACCAGTATCCCCAACGTATCTTTGTGGGCTCGACCCAAGTCGAGGATAGGACAGGCATACTGGGCTTGACTATAAGAGGCCAAAATGGGGAGCGGTGGCAACGCAAGTCCAACGGGTTTCATATGCGTGTGTGGACCTGGGCTGGTAGGTAAGACGTTGTTGCATTGTGTAGGTATAAGCCGTGCATTCTCAAGTTGTATCGGGTTGCCACTTTAGGGGAGTGATACACCCCACTGTGGTGCCAGCACGGGTATCTACGAGTAGGGAGCCGATCGCAAGTGGGTAGTGGGGTACACCTAGTGGAGATAGGGGTAGACGGCACCTATGTAGTCAGCTAGGGGTACGTAAGGCTATTTATATAGTTTCTATGTGAAGCAAGTGGGATCAACCTTTAGGGTGACTGGTGCGGTGCAGTGTAGTAATGTGCGGTGCAGTGTAGTAATTATTCGTTAGTAATTAGGTATGCCTTTAACGTTATCTTTAACGTTATCTTTATCCGCTTTCCATACCTAATAGTTCATAGACATTTACTTGTCTTCCAGCTTATGCCTTAGTCTAGTTATTTTGATAATAGTATTGTTAGAATTATCATACTCGCCAGACTTTATGTCTGACCCCCTCCATTTCTATCCTTTTTCCCCCTTCAGGTTCTCAGGTTGGGCCCAACTCTAGTGGAGTTTGATTGGATTGCTTTATCTCTCTTGGAAAGCTTGGACCGTTGAAGTAAAGTCCAGCTTGTTATCTTCTTTAATGGCTATTTGTGTAATGGGATTATGTATTTTGTTTTTATGAAGATGGATATTGTACTTGACTCTGATTTATGGTTTTGTGATGTAACAAACATGTTTAATTTCCGCTGCAATAAAATGAAGTTTTAGATTTCCAAGTACTACTTATTATCTGTCTTGTTGTAATTTTTCTGTTCTATATTCACTTATAACCTCCATGGAAGTTAATGCATTCCCTTTGTGAGTGACATTAATGGACGTGGGGTGTTACAAGAGTACACTGATCGAAAAGTGGATCCATACCTTGTCATAGTTGGAAATCCATTACCCAATAAGAGCCCACAGTTTTGATTGTATATTATATATGTAGAACATTAGATGCAAGCTTTCTACTAGATTGATATTACTTGTGTTAGACATTATAATAATATCAGAATAATATTGTTTTACAAATGATTTGGGTTATCGTAAGGTAAAAACCATCCGTGTTTATGTGTGGATCGGTCTTACGATTATTCTTTCTTTTGAAAGGATTTTTAAGTTAAACAAATGATTGAGTTTACTCACACCAGTCACATGACTGACCCGGAGTTTATTTTGTTTATTTTCCCTAAACTCTTGGGTGCCCAATTTTGTACGGGCAGTCAAGTAGTTTGGATTTACAGATACTTGAAGAGCTGGAGCAGGAGGCTTCAAGATTATATAGCTATTGTTATTTCCGCTGCGTTGTAAGTGTTATACTCTAATAATGGTATTGTATACAGACACTATTTTATTTCAAAGTTATGTTATGAAATATATTTATTCTTTCCACTGTGAGATTCGTGTTTACTCTGATATTGTATGTTCTTCTTATTCTTCTATTCTATGTTTCTATCTTATCTATTCTCACCCTCTAATTTCTTTCATTAGCTACCTGTATTTTCGATGTTTGGATAATCGACGTGGGTTTTATGTCGATGACCAAAGACCGAAAATTTCCAGGATGTTACACTATTATAGGTTCAAAGACTACACTAGTATTTAGGTGCAGACTATCTACTAAAGAACTAGATATAAATGAGTGTGAAGCACCAAAATCAAATAGGGTTCGAACATGATAGTCAAAAAGGGAAATCAAACCTTCAACCGTGACTTTCCTACCTCGAGTAGGTCTGCATGCTTCCAAAGCATGCACTTGCCCAGAAGTTCCTGTCCCTTGCCCTTGCTTGCTAGGGCATTTCTTGGTGAAGTGTCCTATCTGTCCACAATTAAAGCAAGCTCCCTTGGTCTTTCTGCAGTCTTTTACAAAGTGACCCATAACATCGCATCCATGACACTTTACATCCTTTCTGATTTGAGCCTTGTCAAGCTTTCGACCTTTCTTTTATTGCTTTCCTTTCTTGGGCCACCATTTCTACTTTTCGCCCTTAACTTGAGTCTCCTCAGTCCTAGTCTCCTTATTTTCTTCCTTGCCTTCCTCTTGCATAAGTGTCATATCAACCAGCCTTTCAAAAATTGCCCCTACCAGTATATGGGACAAAGCAAGTCCTCGAAGAGGTTCGTTCAACCCTCTTGCAAATCTAAGTGCCTTCTTGTGGGGGCGTATTCACGAGCTCTAGTCCAAACCTCGCTAGTTGATTAAACTTATTCACATATTCCTTGATCGACAAACCCCTTGTTTTAAAGCCAAGAACCTTTCCATTTGCATCCCTCATCTGCCGAAGATAAGAATTTCACCTCTAACCTTTGCCTGAAGTCATCCCAAGTCACCACCAGTTGTCCAGCTTATGTTACTTTCCACCAGTATGAAGCCTCATCCTTAAGTTGCCACACAGCTAGTTGTATTTTCCAACATTCATCGACCTCAGAAAGTCCAAAAAAGTTTTCTATCCCTCGTAGCCAATTCCATGCTTCAACACAGATTTTGGTTCCACGGAATGATTCTCCTCCCATAGCACAGAAGTCTTTGCATATCTTAGAGAAGTTATCTCCTTGTGAAGGTAGAGGAATAATGACTGCAGCTGGGGAAGGGGCATCTCCTTGACCTTCAGCGGGTGTTGTAGCCTCAAGATATCTACGAAACCACACTGGTATCTGAACGCCCTCGGGAGGACTAGGTTGCACAAACATGCTGAAAAGAAAAGGAAAAAGGATTCAACAAGAGGTCAAGAGAATATTTACTATGGCTTGCGGGGACATGTCTTTCAAAATAGATTTTTATTTGAATATACTTTGCTTTTTGAAAATGGTTTTAAAACATTTTCTCTAATCTTGTAACTTTCATCTCTGATGCCAAATGTAACACCCCACGTCTGTTAATGTCACTAATAAGAGAATGCATTAAGTTTCGTGAAGCATGACAAATAATCATTACAGAGAATATACAAGGCAGATAAAATAAGAAACTGAAAATTTAAAACTTTAATATAAAGAAATAAAGCATAGTCTCAGAAATACGTCAACACTGGTAACGACTAGCAAACTATCTCAAATCTGCCTTTTAAGTTAGCTCAGAAAACAAAATACCAATGAAATGACCTGCTATTTTGACCGCTTTAGGTTAGTAATAAAACCAAGTCAAACTGTTCGAAACGACATACTGTTATTAACTTCTCAGGTAGATAGAACAAATCACAGAATCACATATCACAGACAATAGCAATATAATATCTCATAGTGGAAAATACATAATACAATAGTAGTTCGTGAAGCTACTAAATAAATTTTTACAACAGAGTTTACATAAACAATACAACGGAAGTCTAATATAATGAATTTCTAATAAATAAATAAACGGTAACCGTCTGAGATAGGAACGAAAAAATTAACTAAACTGGAACGATTGAATAGGTAGATACATGTGAGTAGATCCAATATAAACTCCAAACTTCAAGAGTAAATCTCGAAAACTGTAATACTCGATCTGACCCGAGCAATAATGCAAAACAAAACAACTCGAATCAGGACTAACATTCTCATGGAAGTAAACCAACTCAAATGGAATGTTCAATGAAATGCAATCAATGACTTAAAAGGATGTTTTGGGTCACCATCCTCCAAGGATCCGTCATACTAATACTATATAGTATAATAAGCTACATACAATAGTGCTTATCAGTAAAGTAAAATATCAAAATAGCGTAAGCGAGATTACCATTATTACCCTTACACCGTTTATATATTCCCGTCGTCTATACAGTACTGTAAGCCCCTCCAAACCAGCTGGATACTCAAGGAACATTCCATAGGTATGGTACAAACCAAAATCGTAGTGGGCTCGTATATGGCATGTGACAAGGCATACAAGGAATGCCAGGGTGGATACCGCATTTGCAGAGCCGGACTGGTGATAACGCATAGCCGTAACTACCGCCCACCTGGAGACACACTCCCATAATCAAATCGTAGGGTGGCCACCAAACACATCACAAAAGTAATAGAATGGTATCGAAGAAGTGCACTCGATATGAGGAATGACCTCACCTGGTCTCGACGTAGCTCCTGTTTTAGTCACATCAAGCTGACTCATGGGGGTTAGAGTCTCGTAATTAATATGAAAAATATAGTTGTTCACCAAACCATTCTACTTCATTTTGGATCTCCACCGCGTACACAGTTGTTAAAGTGGTTTTTGTATGAGCAGGGAGTATGACAATATTCGATCCTGGTCTCTTTAACAACCAAATGTTTACCTTTTGCACACCGTGGCCACTATTTTATAAATCACTTTATAAAATCGTTTATATGAAATCTCAAATTAAATTTTGAAATCAAAATTAAATATCTAACTTGATTATATTCAATTTTGAAAACAACTTATTTATATTGCTTTAATCAAATTGATTTAGAAAACCATATCGAAAAGTTCTCAAAAGTATAGTATAACTAATACTATAATACTTAACTTCGATTTCATTAATTTTCAAAAATATTCACATAAAAACTTTCAAAGCAAATCGACTTGTTTTAAAATCGAATCTTAATAGTCACGGTTATCATTTTAAAATCGATACAAAAATGTTTACTTCGATAATATCTTTGTCTCGAATTTATTCATATAATGATTTTAATCAAAAATCGACTTATACAAAACATATCTCAAATACCATTTAAATTAATACAAAATGTAACACCCCACGTCCATTAATGTCACTCACAAAGGGAATGCATTAACTTCTATGGAGGTTTTAGGTGAATATAGAACAGTAAAATTTCAACAAGACAGATATAAAATAGTACTTGGAAATTTAAAAACTTTATTTCAATTGCAGTAGAAGTCAAAACATGTTTGATTACATCATAACACCATAATCAAAGTCAAGTACAATATCTATCTTGATAAAACAAGTACATAATCCCATTACATAAATAGCCATTAAAAAGAAAGATAACAAGCTGGACTTTACTTCAGCAGTCCAAGCTTTCCAAGAGATAAGCAATCCAATCAGACTCCACTGGAACTTGGTCCAACCTGAGGACCTGAAGGGAGAAAAAAGATGAAAAAGAGGGGGGGGGTCAGACATAAAGTCTAGCGAGTATGATAATTCTACAATACTATTACCAAAATAACTGGACTAAGGCATAAGCTGGAAAACAAGGAAATGTCTATGAAAGAGCAGATTAAAGACATAGACAATCGCTAAAGGAAACGTTATAGGCACTCCTAAATACTAAAGGATAAACACTATATTGCACCACACCAGTCACCCTAAAGATTGATTCAACTTAGCTTCACTTAGAAACTTTCTTAATGGCTTTACGTACTCCTAGCTGACTACATAGGTGCCGCCTGCCCCTATCTCCACTAGGTGTACCCCACTTTCCATTTTTCGATCGGCTCCCTACTCGTAGATACCCGTGCTGGCCCCACAGTGGGGTGTATCATTCCCCTAAAGTGGCAACCCGATATAACGGAGATGCACGGCTTATACCTACACGATGCAACAACGTCTTACCTACCAGCCTGGGTCCACACACGCATATGAAACCCGTTGGACTTGCGTTGCCACCGCTCCCTGTTTTGGCCTCTTATAGTCAAACCCAGTATGCGTGTCCCGTCCTCGACTTGGGTCGAGCCCACAAAGATACGTTTTGGGATACTGGTTGAAATGGGCCCCCATTATTTCCCACAAGCATTCCACCTAAGCTTGTCCGATTAGTCCATCTACTTAACCACTTAGTCATGTTCATTTACATGTGTATTTGGTTAAGTCTAATCGTATTTCAAATGCCTCTAAAGGCAACCACTAGATTCCGCATGCCACCCAAGGCACCTACTTAACCCCCATGTCCCACCTTACATGATTATCTGGCTAAGTATTTCTTAATTCATTAAGGCCATAACCTCATAAAGACCTCTCACATTAGACTGGCATTTATGGCAGCTGGATTTGCCGGGCGGGTCCGGGCAGTCTTACACCATAAAAGAGTCTAACCTCGTGTCTTTACAACTGTTATGCTTTAGTTTGGGCCTAGGACCTCTCACATTGGGCCGACATTTGTGACTACTGGATTTGCCGGGCGGGTCCGGGCAGGTTTACGTCACAAACGGGTCCAACCTCGTGCCCTAAGCATTGATTATTATTAATAATCCACTTTCCCCAATTTTAATAATTCCCTACTTGAATTATTAATTAATTCCAAATTTAACAATGTCCATAATTGACTCAATTATGGACATCCATTTAAGGCATGCAAAATCATATCAATTGCACCCCCAATTTATTAATTTCCTAATATTACCCCTACCCCACGTTTGAACGTTTATTCGTAAAATGTATGCTAGACCCGATTAGTCTAACTCATAGCATAAAAGAAAATATTCACAACAACAACATATATATGTGACTAAATAAATCATAACAAGGGGTAAAACTTGCATACATCCAAAATTACAACTTGCATAAGGTTGTACATGTCATGGATCTAAGGGTGTCAACTTGTTCATAATTCACATAATATGATTTTGATCAAATTTCATAAACTTGTATAGGACATGTGTGAATCAACATCATTAACAATATGGTTTTATATGGGTACACCTAACTCAATAGGCAAATTCCCAAAAATCAAAATTCATTTAATCATAGATTCATGTATATGGGTACACCTAACTTAATAGGCAAATTCCCATATTCAAGATCCAATTAATTTGTAGATTCATGTATATGGGTACACCTAACTCAATAGGCAAATTCCCATAATCAAGATCTATTATAAAAAAACATAAACTTTAAACATGATCCAATTCGCATAAATAATAACATCATGATTTTACAACTTGTATGATTCAACACAACTTAACATGACATCATTATCATATAACATAAGTATTTCAACATATGTGATAATATGAGATCTACAACATATATAAGATTTACAACATAGCATATCATAATTTGCAACATAGCATGATATGATTTACAACATAGCATAGCATGATTAATCACATATGACATAGCATAGGATTATTTACAACATAATCACTACAACATAACAACATATATATGATAACATAATAACATAACAACATAATTCACAAATACATAACAATTCATATCACTTTCTTGTGATCCATTTATAACTTAATCAAATTATTTTATAATAATATTGTGAGATTCATCATACTCACAATTTAAAGAAGAGAAATAGAAAGAGTCTTTGATTTAATTTGTTTGTTGAGTAGATTTAGTTGTAGGCTAGGCTTTCTCCTTCTTCTTTAGTTTGTGACGGCTACGCTGAACTCCATGGCAACAACATGTCGGTAGCTCTCCAAATTTTCAAGTGATTTAGGGTTAGAGTCTATCCACTTATTTATAGATGTTAGGATGCATTTAGGCCATTAGATTTACCCTAGAATAGATTAGAGCCATTAGATTTCGTCCAGCCCTCAAAACACAGCCCGAAAACCCAACCAGATGCACCCAGGTCACCTGGGCTCGACCAGGGAGGTCGACACCCAGGTCGACACTAGTGTCGACCTGGCCCCCCCAGGTCGACTCCCAAGTCGACCCCCAGGTCGACCTGGTCTGGGCGGGAGTTTTCCCGCCTGCCTCCATTTCTTTGTTTTTGAAATCTGTTTTAAAATTTGAATTTTTCGTGAAACTTCTCGAGGCCATATCTCGGTCATACGAACTCCGATTTACAAAATTTCGGACTCTATTTCGCGTATTTTTCCAAGACGAACACAATGGCGCAGCCCGTTTCCCAATATTCTTATATTTGAAATTAATTATTCTTTCATTTGTGAATATAAGTATTAACTGATTTACGGGGTGTTACATTCTCCCCTCCTTAAAGGATTTCGACCCCGAAATCTTCAAGCCAAGAAGAATGTTTAACCTAACATCCAATCAACCATCTACTCAATCATCAAACACTGGCATCCACTGTCCTTATAAACTTCTAATGCTTTTATGTTTAAATGGATAGTGTGTGTATATGTCTGTATCTAATGCAAAATCAGGCGGTCCACTGATTCAGTTGACCTCCTTGATGCAATTCATGATAGTGCCATGCATCCATTATGTATGCAAAAGATCCTAATTGCTTACAAAATACTTCTATATGCGTGCACATCCATTCAACCGAATGCAGCATCTATATGATGGTACAACCATTATACATCCATTATACTAAATACATTCATTTATGCAATATGCAATATGTAGTGACTGAGCCGATCTAGTGCCTAAAGTGTGTGTATATATGCATCCACGAGCAACCACTAGCAACCACTTGCATCCATTTTGCATCCATCATACATAACATGTCTCAAACACATGTTTCAACCATATGATTATCCTAACTAAAGGTCAAAGATACTAATGAGAGGACATACTAAAGATAAGATAAGATAAGCTAAGCGATAAAGGAGAAATTAAAAGACATACCTTCAAAAAGAAAAGGGTACAACGAACGCATCTTCTCTTCTGTCTCCCAAGTAGCGTTGCTCTCATCATCTCCCCATTGCACTTTAACTAGTCTGACCTCTCGATTCCTCAACTTTTTGATCTCCGACCCAAGAATGCATGTAGGAGCTCGTCTAATTGTTGCATCACGCTCTATTTCCACCTCTTTAAGCAAGCTCGGCTCTACCACCTCCGCGGTCTTGTGCAAACACTTCCTCAAATGTGACACATGGAATACGTCGTGTACTCCACTAAGTTTCTCAAGCAACTCCACCCTATACGCCATCTTCCCAATCCTGTCTTTTATAGGAAACAGCCCTACAAACCTTGGCGCTAATTTCCCAACGGACCCAAAGCGAACAACATTCCGTAACGGAGATACTTTGATAAAAACCATGTCCTCAATGTCAAATTCAAGATATGTCCTCCTTTTATTAGCATAAGATTTCTGCCTATCTTGTGCTGCTTTCATCCTCCTTCGAATCAAATCAATCTTCTCCGAGGTTTCCCTAACCATATCGGGCCCAAGTAGGATTTTATTGGTAGATTCCCACCAACATGTAGGCGAACGGCAAGGCCTTCCATAAAGAGCTTCGAAAGGTGCCATGTTGTGAAAACCCGTAACTTCCCCGTAAAGGAAAGCGCCGGATAGTTCGAGAACAAGCCACAACAGAACACATATAAGAGAACATTTCATTGCTTATTACAACAATGCATCAGATTACAAGAATATACAGAGTATAAATGAATATTACACAGAAATATCAGAGATTTAAATTACATTTAAATACATAGCAGCGGAGAATAATACAATACACAACTAGAAGAGATATACGGATACAAAGCTTTCCGGATATCGTTCCAGCTGAAAACCAGGATCCTGTGAATATAAATCTGCAAAACCAAAACTACTAGCTGCCCGTGTCAAAAATAGGGGGCACCCAGAGTTTAGGTTAAAACAATAAACTCCAGGTCAGTCATGTGACTGGTGTGAGAACTAAAGCAGTTATTAATCTTTATTTTAAAGTTAGGTAAATCAAGGGACCACGCCGTATAACACGGAACGGGTTTCCTCCTAAGAATACCAGTGCATAAAACGAACAGCGCAATGCTAAACAAAGAAAAATGAAGCTGTTATAAGACCCAGGTCCCATCACACAATGCAACGCAGCCGAGGATAGGGTTTTCCCTTATAACAGCCAAAGAATGCTTGATACGTTTAAACCAAATCGTTTGATACTATTATAAGTGCATAGTGTATAAAACAACTTCAAATCATAAGTATCAATCATAGGCGGTATGAATGCCCCATAACACTATGTCGCCATATATAAGTTCACAATCAAAACCGCAAGACGTACTGGAAGTTGGGTTATCATTTATGGTATGAACCGAGGCTGGGGGCAAGATCCTCAACCGATTCGAGACAATCTAGCCCATGTCTCAGGAACAGCCGCAACTGCCCCATGGATCGTCAGGGCCGGTCCACCGATGTGGATTATTATGCCTGAACACTACGTTTCCCCGCCCTTTGGGGCGTAAGCCTGGCCCGTCAGCCGACCAGAAGCATCGGCCGAAACCGATATCACAAGGCGCCTCGCTTTTCAGCAAGTAATAATAAGTAACATCCACATGAGTCAAACTCGTCAGCCAGTTCAAGCACTGACGCCACTCCTAACTAGAAAGAAACGCATGTCCTCCCTGAGGTCCGTCTCCCGTTTTTAGTTCATACCGGGTGTGATACTCGCGAATCAACGTTACACAAAGCTACGCCACAAAGGCCGTGCTTCGATCATCAACCACAAGACTTTGCTTTTCAACAGAAGCCTTAATCATTTGCCACTTAGGCATGCCACACAGGCAATTCACTCCATGCGATTGATATCCATCAATATATAACCCCTGAGCTCGTACGTCTCAGAGAAGGGCGTTAAGCAAGAGAATAAATCCTCCGCCGCCAAACAGATATATATTTAATAGAGATCAATCACACGGACTAAAATCCAATGTCAGACACACCGTCCATTTACAAGTCCGTTCTGGGTCTGAACGAAACCGAAGGCACCTAGTACCCCGCATATCCATCGATCTCCAAGTACGTCTGGACGATCACCAACTGTTTCCATCTTCTTGGGTGTACAACCCAATCAAGATCATCAGTAATTACCCAAACGACGTGAAGACCTCCGGTCTTCGACCACCGTCTTCATCTTCGACTTATCGTCGTATCAGTTATTCAGAATGGGATAAACCCGGTCTTTCCGAATAACTCGCGTATATTTTAAATAAGTGTTACACAAACACAACATACGCCTCATTCCAATTCATCAGTCACTAACCGTAAATTAATCAAGAGAATAATTTACCAAATATTAACCCCGAAGGCCGAAACCAACATCAGATCAATATCCAGAAAACCATTCTGCTTGGCTAACCGACAGTTAGTTTCTAAATTTCACATTCATAGGGAAAGGTTCCCATTAATTTTATCCAAGATAAATTCCTTGAATTTATTCTTTATTCTATTTTTGAATCTCAATTCAAACTAGTCGGGATTAGCGAACCTTACCGAAGTAATCCTTTGTTTTAATTTCCCAATCCCAACCTATTTATCCCATGAAGTAAAACTGGTAATACTTCATATCTAACACCACAGTGTTATCGGTAAATTCAATTACCATTTCACGTTTAAATCTAATTAAAGATTTAACTATCGCCTGGAGCAAAACTGGTGGTACTCCATTTTCGATCTTTTCAATCTAATTAAAGATTCATTAAAACTCCACTTAGTTTTAATCTTTAACTGGGTTAAAGAATCAGTGTCATTTAAAACACAGTTCACGATAAACCCAAAATCACATTCATTAATTATCGGGTTAAAGAACGAGTGTTATTTAAAACACTGTCCACGATAAACCCAAAAATCAATATCAATTCAATTCCAATTAAATATTATTTAATTGGTACACTTCATTAAATCTAAATAAAAAGATTTAATCTTTTCTCAACTGGGTTCAAGAACAGTGTTAGTGAAGACACCATTCACGACAAACCCAAATCACATTTGATATTCAATACAAGGCTCTGAATAGAAAATATACCGGCTTATATTCAATATCAAATTCTACGATTAACAAATGTCGTATTGGGAATAACGATATAAATATATATCTTTCAAATTTCCATAACAACATCTGTATAATCACGAATTCCAACATCGAAATATTCCAAAGACAATTTCGACTCAAATCCATTCCAATGCAATCATTGGAAATTTTGGTTATTTTTAAAACCCCTTTCAAATTCAATTTATTTATTTAAAAATAAATAGAATTATAATCCTAGTTCAAAACTAGTTCATTTCGATAAAAATCTATTTTTATCCTTTCAAATATGGAGCTTTTTTCATCCCAATTCTTTCTAAATCATTTCTTATGATTTTACACAGATTATTAATATTTTTAATAATTTTATCAAGGCCCGTACAGTCTATTTCCATCAACGGCCATCGAACTGCACTTACAACGACCTTTTTCGAATTTGATTTGGACGTATCTCCAAATCCAACCGTTAGATTTCAAATTTCTAATATTCGTTAGAAAGCTCTTGTCGATACGAACCCAACGGTTCCGGTTTTAGGAGAATCCGACGGTCGGATCTCCCGTAATATCCGTTTGAAATAAATGGTCGAAATTCACGAACTGCCGCGGCGCGACGCGTTCTATTCTAGCCATTATATTATATATATAATATATATAATATATATTTCGTCGATTTCTATTTAAAACGAATTTTATAAATCGTTTTAATTTCATTTCAAATGCAATTTCAACTTCCATTTCAATTCAAATCAAAATTGAATTCTTCTTTATAAATTCGTTTTAAAATTCATTTCTATTCAATTCAAATTTCAATTCAATTTGAATTCATTTCAATTTGCTTTCAATTCAATTTGAATTCGTTTTCAATTCATTTCGAAATCGTTTTCAATTCAATTCATTTCGAAATCGTTTTCAATTCATTTCATTTCGAAATCGTTTTCAATTCATTTCATTTCGAAATCGTTTACAATTCATTTCATTTCGAAATCGTTTTCAATTCATTTCATTTCGAAATCGTTTTCAATTCATTTCATTTCGAAATCGTTTTCAATTCATTTCATTTCGAAATCGTTTTCAATTCATTTCATTTCAAAATCGTTTTCAATTCATTTCATTTCGAAATCGTTTTCAATTCATTTCATTTCGAAATCGTTTTCAATCGATATAAATATCGTTCACATCAAAATCGCGTCAATCTAATCAACACGACTTCATAAATTTCTATTTTCAAATATTCTATTTCAAATATTTCTTTTTCAAAATAGTTGTTATTATCAAAATATTTCGTTCAACACATGACCAATCTCAATGGATGAGTACTGTCAACACATGAACCTTTATTTTATATTGATAAAGATGTAAATTTTATTACCAAAATATTTCGTTCAACACATGACCAATCTCAATGGATGAGTACTGTCAACACATGAACCTTTCATTTATATTGATAAAGATGTAAATTTTATTACTAAAATATTTCGTTCAACACATGACCAATCTCAATGGATGAGTACTGTCAACACATGAACCTTTATTTTATATTGATAAAGATGTAAATTTTATTACTAAAATATTTCGTTCAACACATGACCAATCTCAATGGATGAGTACTGTCAACACATGAACCTTTATTTTATATTATTCTTTATTTTTCAAATTGGAATGAGGCCCAATCAATTACCATATAAAGTTAATTATATGGATTCCATACCACACATGTATATAATAGCATTGAAAAATAATCAACCATCAACCAAAGTGCACTACACTGTATAAGCATCAAATATAGATATCTAACGCTTATAACAGCCTGTCAATCGATCGATCGACATATTTAATCAATCAGGATGAGTGAACTTCAAATTTCATCCCAACACCCGTGTGGGGTTTCAAACAATCAAACACATATTTTATTTGTGCAGTTGGGCGATGTGTAAAATTTATCGTCCCAATCAATGTCCTTCAAATAGGTGTACATAAACAAACCGACCGGTTTGTAAATGAATATTTATTTATTCACATTCACGTTAAAAAATTATATTTTTAACGATAAAACATTTTATTCAACCTATGAATATTCTCTTCGGTTCATTTATTCAATAAAATGATATTTTTATTTTTCTAACGTATTTTAGAAAATTTCGGCGGCATAACGGCACGATACTAGAAACGGGACAAGGCCTAGCCTTATCCCCGGTCTAGTGAAGGCCCACGCCATTCACACATCAATCAAATCAATTTCATTTCACCACACAATTCAATTTCAATCAAATAATCTAACTAATTTTTGCAATCAAACAAACAAGTCCATGGTCTGTGGACGATTGTGTCGGGTGCTACTAAGCACCGTCTGCATCCTAGTATATATATATAACTAGAAAAGAAATTGAAAGGTGAGAAATCCTCACATATAGCTATCCAATCATCTTGACTCTTCTTTGATATAAATCTTCTTCGTTCTCGCCTTTTTGTTACCTTCATTGCCCGCTTTCACTACCTATGTAAAAATCGAATTTTTACTTCGTTATTCAATATATAAAAATCATATTTTTATTTCGAAGTTCAATATATAAAAATCATATTTTTATTCCGAAGTTCAATATATAAAAATCATATTTTTATTTCAAAGTTCAATATATAAAAATCATATTTTTGTTTCGAAGTTCAATATATAAAAATCATATTTTTATTTCGAAGTTCAATATATAAAAATCATATTTTTTTTTCGAAGTTCAATATATAAAAATCATATTTTTATTCCGAAGTTCAATATATAAAAATCGAATTTTTATTTCAAAGTTCAATATATAAAAATCATATTTTTATTTCGAAGTTCAATATATAAAAATCATATTTTTATTCCGAAGTTCAATATATAAAAATCATATTTTTATTTCGAAGTTCAATATATAAAAATCGAATTTTTATTTCATAATCAAAGTATTTTATTTAAAAAAAACTGAAATCAAACAAAATGCAGTTTATATTTAAAATTGATTTTTAAACAAGGCTATTATATTTAAATAAATAAAGAAAAAGAAATCACCTTCTTGTATGCGTTCGAACCTCACTCCAGAACTAGGGCATCAGTTTGCCACCCACATAAGCCGCCAGAGCAAGATCAGAGCCTGCCTCGTGCAGCGTCAACGTGAGGCGCACCACCACCTGTGAGGGCGTCGAACTCGCTGGTCTGGAAAGCCACGAAATGGCGCTCGAATGGAGTGACTCTGGAGCAGGAATTCACACACGATACGAGATGATAATTCATCTCGTTGGTATTAATTTGAAGAGCATAGAAAGTTGTTTGATTTCACTTCAGAAGATTTTAATTTCATTGATTGGATTAGCCAAAAATTAGGGAAGAATAATCGGATCCTTTTCCGCCGTGAATGAGATGGAGGCGCGGTTTTCTGGGTTTGACCATGGAAAGAAAAAAATAGAACGTTGACTAGGGTTTGGGCCAATCAGAGTATTTACATTTATATTTTAATTATTATTTTAATTCGTAAATTAGTGGTTTAACATCACGAACTCCAAATCAAACCCAATGACTGTCGCCCCTAGCTAGATACCCCCATTCCGAACACAATGGGATATGTTTCGTAAGCCAATTCTATTGTTTAAATCAGTTTTTCTTTAGATTAAAATATAAATCATTATATATTGAATCTAAATGTACATTTTAAAATACCAGGGCCACATATTGACTCTAAAAATTCCATAAAAATTATTTCTAGCTTATTATTGACGATATGGTCCTAACAAAACTAGTTTCATCGAATTCTGAGACCGTTTGAAAAATGGCAAATTCCTAGTCGATTAAAATCAACTAAAACTGGTCAAATGCGTTTTCTTTTGCCACGCTCACATATTGATTCGAAAAATTATGAAATTTAAAACCTAGCAATAATTTGACATCACGGACCCAGCAAAACTGGTTTCGTCGAAATCCGAGGTCGTTTGCAAAATTCCCATTGTTAAGGGCCTGAATTCCATAGCGACTATTCAGAATTTTCAACTGGACATATCTTTTGATTCCCGTTATGAAATCTTGATTTTTCGGATTCGTTGGAAAGATATTATCAATTAGATCCTAATGTTTTTGGTTTCACTAAAATCCGGATTGTTTTGCACCCGGTACATTCAATTGAAGTTTGAAATCGAATTATCGAACTACCGCGCCATTTTCAATTCCATTTATAATTATATATAAATATTTATATTCTAACGACGACGTATATAATATATACGTTCTAATTATATTCAAAATAAATTTTCTCGTCGATATTATTTAAAATAATCTATTTTAAATATTCAAAATTCGCTAAAATTGCCAAAATAAAATTTTTAAACTGGCCCAGATTTTCGGGTTGTTACACATGCCAATACTAGACTGAAAGCTATTATTATATGCGAATTCTACCAACGGAAGGTGCTCTTCCCATGTACCCCCAAAGTCTAGGATACAAAGCCTTAAAAGATCCTCTAGAATACGATTCACCCTCTCGGTCTGGCCGTCCGTCTGAGGATGATATGCGGTGCTCAAACATAGCTGAGTCCCTACCACCTCTTGTAAACTCTTCCAAAATTCGCTAGTGAAGATGGGATCACGGTCGCTTACTATACTAGAAGGAATACCGTACAAACGAACTATCTCTTTAATGTATACAGAAGCCAACCACGGAGCAGTCCTCTTACTTTTCACGGGAATAAAATGGGCGCTCTTAGTAAGTCTATCTACTATAACCCAAATCCTCGTATTACCCTTCCTTGATCTTGGTAATCCATCCACAAAATCCATCGAGACGCTTTCCCATTTCCATAGTAGAACTTCCAATGGGTGAAGCAACCCACCGGGTTTCTTTTGTTCCGCTTTAATTCGTTGGCACACCAAGCATCTAGCGACGTACTCGGCCACATCCTTTTTCATACCGACCCAAAAGAAAACTCGCTTCATATCTTTGTACATCTTGTCTCCGCCGGGATGAATGGTCATCTTTGAGCGATGAGCATCATCAAGAATGGCCTTCCATAAGTCTTCGTCTTGTGGTACACAAAGTCTATTATCCCTTCGTAACCAACCCTTATCGTCTAGGGTATACCTACGAAGATGGCTAGATGACTCCCCTCCTTTGAGCTTTTCTACTATCTCAACCAACTGTGGGTCGTCTTGCTGTGCCTCACCAACTCGTCCTAGAAGTGTAGGTCTAACCTCCAAGGATGCTAACAAACCAGGTACTAGGTCAACGGAGGGTCTAAAGTCAAACATGGAGATGAATTCTAAGCTTCGTCGTTCAACAAACAACGGACTCAAGGACAACCTTTTCCTACTTAAGGCGTCTGCTACCACGTTACCCTTGCCCGGGGTATATGCTCTTTCAAAATCGTAGGAGGTTAAGAATTCCATCCACCGTTGCTGCCTTATATTCAAATCCTTCTGAGAGAATAAGTATTTTAATGATTTGTGGTCAGTGAATAGTTCGAATTTCTCACCAAGAAGATAGTGACGCCAAGACTTAAGCGCGAAAACAATTGCGGCTAACTCAAGGTCATGCGTAGGGTAATTCTTTTCATGAACCCTCAACTGCCTTCCACCATAGGCTAATACTCTTCCCTCTTGCATGAGGACCGCGCCAAGTCCCGTCCCACAAGCATCAGTATAGACGATAAACGGTTTATTCCCGTCTGGCAGCACTAAGACTGGGGCTGAAGTTAAGGCTCTCTTTAAACGTTGGAACGCATCATCACAATCTTCGTCCCACGTAAAAACCAGGTTCTTCTTCGTTAACCGTGTTAATGGACCTGATATTTTTGCGAAGTCTTTGATAAACTTCCTATAATAGCCAGCCAACCCCAAGAAACTTCTTACTTCGGTTACATTTTTAGGGACCTTCCAATCTTGGATGGCCACCACCTTTGCGGAATCCACTGCTATCCCTTCCTTGGAAACCACGTGCCCTAAGAACCATACTTCTTTCCTTTAGAAGTGACACTTAGAAAATTTTGCCTTAAGGTTATGCGCTCGAAGGGTTTCCAACACTTCCCTAAGATGTAGGGCATGCTCTTCTTCATTCTTAGAAAAGACTAAGATGTCATCCACAAAGACTACCACGAATTTGTTAAGGTACTCCCTAAACACCCTACTCATCAAATCAACAAAATATGCCGGGGCGTTTGTCAAACCAAAGGGCATCACTAGCCATTCATAGAATCCGTCAGGAGTCCTAAAAGCAGTCTTATCTATACTATCCTCAGCCACTCTCAGTTGATGAAAGCCAGTGGCTAAGTCCAACTGCGAAAACACTGAGGCGCCAACTAACTGATCAAAGAGATCGTCAATCCTCGGCAGTGGGTGTCGGTTCTTTTTAGTAAGCTTGTTTAGTTCTCTACAGTCCACACAAAGTCTAAGGGACCCATCCGCCTTTGTAGCAAATACTACTGGAGCACCCCACTCCGATATACTACGTCTTATGAACCCCTTCTCAAGCAACTCCTTCACTTGCTTATTGAGTTCCCTCCTTTCACGAGGAGCCATGTGGCGCACTGGCAAAGATACGGGTTTAGCATTATCCACAAGATAAATTCGAAAGTCTATCTCCCACATTGGAGGTAAGCCCTTCACCTCCTCAAACACATCCGGATATTCCAGGACCACCTCTACCGATCGCAGATTCTCTACAGACGCGTCAAGCGATTCAAGATAACTTAGCATAACGAAATTTATGGGATTACAAAAGATGTCGAGAGCATTATCAAGGCGAGTCACAAGCCTAACTACTCTCCTTTCACAATCAAGAATGGCCCCATTTCTAGATAACCAATCCATTCCTAAAATTAGCCCATAGCCCGTGAAGCCCAATACATAAGCATCACATCTAAATTCAACGCTAAGTATAGAGATTTTCAAATCCAAACATATCATGGTCAAATGAGCCGAACCCCCAATTGGATTTGAAACAACAAGGGATCCTCTACTAAACTGGTGTTCAAGTGCAGTAATTCAACTAATGATGCAGAGATAAACGAATGAGATGCGCCAGAATCGAATAAGGTACGGACAGGATGATCAAACAGAAAAACTAAGCTTTCAACAGAAATTGTTCTACCTCTTTCTTGCAGCGGTGGGGCCGCAATAGCCTGAACTTGCCCCCTTGCCTGCCCTGGTGCCATAAGAGCCTGCACCTGTCCTCCCGAGGTAGACCCTGCCCTCTGCCCCTTCTTTGGGCAGTCCTCCACCAAATGTCCCGCATCTCCACAATGAAAACAACCAGTCTTCTTTTTCTTTCTACAATCTTTGCTGAGATGGCCAGGCGTCCCACAATTGAAGCATCTCTTCTTCCCTTTGCCATTATTATTTTTACCACCCTTCTTACTTTGCTGTTGGGGTTTCTTCTGATCCCCTTTCTTTTCAACTGCCTTATCCTCATGCATAAGTGCCATTTCTACTAGCCTTTCAAAGGTGGCTCCCATAGGGATGTGGGCCATAGCCAACCCTTGCAACGGTTCATTCAAGCCTCTAACGAACCTCAAAGCTTTCTTCTCTGGCGTGTTCACCAACTCCAAGCCAAACCATGCTAACTGATTAAATTTATTAACATATTCCTTCACTGATAAGCTCCCTTGCTTTAATGTCAGGAATTTTTCCATATTTAAATTCTCCTCTGCCCTTGAAAGAAACTTTGCCTCAAACCTTCGTCTGAAATCCGCCCATGAATCAACTGGACGTTCCCCGTTAGTGACCTCCCACCAAAACGAGGCCTCTCCCTTCATTAACCAAGCAGCTAAACGGACTTTCCTCCCATCTTCCACTTCAAAGATATCCAACAATTCCTCAGGATCCTTAAGCCAGTCTCTGGCCTCCACAAACGTCTCAGTCCCTTGAAAAGGTTTTCCTCCCATAGCCTTAAATTCCTTGCACGTCTTTGCAAAAGTGTCAACACGAGGAGGAGGAGGAGGAATGGGTGCAACTGGGGGTGGAGGAACATCTGCTGGGCCTGCAGTGGTGGCCCTAGCCTCCAAATATCTCCTAAACCACCCTGGAACCGTCACACCTTCTGGGAGATTAAGATCTTCAGCCATGCTGAAACGAAAAAGGAAAGATTCAAAATGGAAAATTCGAAAGATAAGATAAGGATATGGCTATTTGGGATTATGTTTTTCATAAAAACTCTCTCTAAATAACATGTTTTTGAAAGCACTTCTTCCAAAAATACTTTAGAAAAATATTTTCTAAAAATTTTATCTGTTCTGGTAACCTTATGCTCTGATACCACGTGTAACACCCCACGTCCATTAATGTCACTCACAAAGGGAATGCATTAACTTCTATGGAGGTTTTAGGTGAATATAGAACAGTAAAATTTCAACAAGACAGATATAAAATAGTACTTGGAAATTTAAAAACTTTATTTCAATTGCAGCAGAAGTCAAAACATGTTTGATTACATCATAACACCATAATCAAAGTCAAGTACAATATCTATCTTGATAAAACAAGTACATAATCCCATTACATAAATAGCCATTAAAAAGAAAGATAACAAGCTGGACTTTACTTCAGCAGTCCAAGCTTTCCAAGAGATAAGCAATCCAATCAGACTCCACTGGAACTAGGCCCAACCTGAGGACCTGAAGGGAGAAAAAAGATGAAAAAGAGGGGGGGGGGTCAGACATAAAGTCTGGCGAGTATGATAATTCTACAATACTATTATCAAAATAACTGGACTAAGGCATAAGCTGGAAAACAAGGAAATGTCTATGAAAGAGAAGATTAAGGACATAGACAATCGCTAAAGGAAACGTTATAGGCGCTCCTAAATACTAAAGAATAAACACTATACTGCACCACACCAGTCACCCTAAAGATTGATTCCACTTAGCTTCACTTATAAACTTTCTTAATGGCTTTACGTACTCCTAGCCGACTACATAGGTGCCGCCTGCCCCTATCTCCAATAGGTGTACCCCACTTTCCATTTTTCGATTGGCTCCCTACTCGTAGATACCCGTGCTGGCCCCACAGTGGGGTGTATCATTCCCCTAAAGTGGCAACCCGATATAACGGAGATGCACGGCTTATACCTACACGATGCAACAACGTCTTACCTACCAGCCCGGGTCCACACACGCATACGAAACCCGTTGGACTTGCGTTGCCACCGCTCCCTGTTTTGGCCTCTTATAGTCAAACCCAGTATGCGTGTCCCATCCTCGACTTGGGTCGAGCCCACAAAGATACGTTTTGGGATACTGGTTGAAATGGGCCCCCATTATTTCCCACAAGCATTCCACCTAAGCTTTTCCATTAGTCCATCCACTTAACCCACTTAGTCATGTTCATTTACATGTGTATTTGGTTGAGTCTAATCGTATTTTAAATGCCTCTAAAGGCAACCACTAGATTCCTCATGCCACCCAAGGCACCTACTTAACCCCCATGTCCCACCTTACATGATTATCTGGCTAAGTATTTCTTAATTCATTAAGGCCATAACCTCATATAGACCTCTCACATTAGACTGGCATTTATGGCAGCTGGATTTGCCGGGCGGGTCCGGGCAGTCTTACACCATAAAAGAGTCTAACCTCGTGTCTTTACAACTGTTATGCTTTAGTTTGGGCCTAGGACCTCTCACATTGGGCCGACATTTGTGACTACTGGATTTGCCGGGCGGGTCCGGGCAGGTTTACGTCACAAACGGGTCCAACCTCGTGTCCTAAGCATTGATTATTATTAATAATCCACTTTCCCCAATTTTAATAATTTCCTACTTGAATTATTAATTAATTCCAAATTTAACAATGTCCATAATTGACTCAATTATGGACATCCATTTAAGGCATGAAAAATCATATCAATTGCACCCCCAATTTATTAATTTCCTAATATTACCCCTACCCCACGTTTGAACGTTTATTCGTAAAATGTATGCTAGACCCGATTAGTCTAACTCATAGCATAAAAGAAAATATTCACAACAACAACATATATATGTGACTAAATAAATCATAACAAGGGGTAAAACTTGCATACATCAAAAATTACAACTTGCATAAGGTTGTACATGTCATGGATCTAAGGGTGTCAACTTGTTCATAATTCACATAATATGATTTTGATCAAATTTCATAAACTTGTATAGGACATGTGTGAATCAACATCATTAACAATATGGTTTTATATGGGTACACCTAACTCAATAGGCAAATTCCCAAAAATCAAAATTCATTTAATCATAGATTCATGTATATGGGTACACCTAACTTAATAGGCAAATTCCCATATTCAAGATCCAATTAATTTGTAGATTCATGTATATGGGTACACCTAACTCAATAGGCAAATTCCCATAATCAAGATCTATTATAAAAAAACATAAACTTTAAACATGATCCAATTCACATAAATAATAACATCATGATTTTACAACTTGTATGATTCAACACAACTTAACATGACATCGTTATCATATAACATAAGTATTTCAACATATGTGATAATATGAGATCTACAACATATATAAGATTTACAACATAGCATATCATAATTTGCAACATAGCATGATATAATTTACAACATAGCATAGCATGATTAATCACATATGACATAGCATAGGATTATTTACAACATAATCACTACAACATAACAACATATATATGATAACATAATAACATAACAACATAATTCACAAATACATAACAATTCATATCACTTTCTTGTGATCCATTTATAACTTAATCAAATTATTTTATAATAATATTGTGAGATTCATCATACTCAAAATTTAAAGAAGAGAAATAGAAAGAGTCTTTGATTTGATTTGTTTGTTGAGTAGATTTAGTTGTAGGCTAGGCTTTCTCCTTCTTCTTTAGTTTGTGACGGCTACGCTGAACTCCATGGCAACAGCATGTCGGTAGCTCTCCAATTTTTCAAGTGATTTAGGGTTAGAGTCTACCCACTTATTTATAGATGTTAGGATGCATTTAGGCCATTAGATTTACCCTAGAATAGATTAGAGCCATTAGATTTCGTCCAACCCTCAAAACACAGCCCGAAAACCCAACCAGATGCACCCAGGTCACCTGGGCTCGACCAGGGTGGTCGACACCCAGGTCGACTCTAGTGTCGACCTGGCCCCCCCCAGGTCGACTCCCAAGTCGACCCCCAAGTCGACCTGGTCTTGGCAGGAGTTTTCCCGCCTGCCTCCATTTCTGTGTTTTTTAAATCTGTTTTAAAATTTGAATTTTTCGTGAATCTTCTCGAGGCCATATCTCGGTCATACGAACTCCGATTTACAAAATTTCGGACTCTATTTCGCGTATTTTTCCAAGACGAACACAATGGCGCAGCCCGTTTCCCAATATTATTATATTTGAAATTTATTATTCTTTCATTTGTGAATATTAGTATTAACTGATTTACAGGGTGTTACACAAAATACTTAACTTCGACATAATTTAGCTTGAATTATATCATCGAAAGTCCAAGTTCAAACCAATCATAAATTCTAGTTTTCACCTTTTATAAGAATTTCATTTTAGTCGATTCGAAATTTCAACATTTCGATTCGAATTCAATACATAAAATTCAAATCAAAACCTTATATTTTGATTTATATAATTCAAACAAATCATATACTTCAATTTAAATAACCATATCATATTTCATAACTTCAAGTCATAAAATTCATAATTGTTATTTATAAATTCGAAACAAACCTTGTATTAAAAACAAACATTTCATACAATTCATAACCATTCATATAAATTCGATTTAACAAATTTCTTAGATTTTAAAATTCAATTTCGAAAACAATTTCACAATTCAAGTTTATCTCTTATAAGTTCAAATCAATTCAAATTCAAATTCATATCTAATACGAGTTCATTTGTTAAATCATTATAGTTATATAAATTTAAATCTTTAGAACTCGAATTCAAATCGCGAAAACCTTAACTTATACACCTTTTGGTTTATTATTAAAGTTTATAAAATATATAAAAACAACTTTGAAAAAATATATATAAGTTTATAAAATTCTAAAATAAATAATAAAATAGATTACAAATATATATAAGTTTAAAATAATATAGAAATAGGTTTAAAAGAAATATTTACTACAAAGTTTAAAATACTTAGATGATCAAATTATATGGTTTAAAATAAGTAAAATTATAAGTAAAATCTTAAATAAACATTTAAATCCATTTTTACTCACAAAATCATTTAAAACATATAATTTAAAATTTACAAAATTTAAGTTTAATATATATATATATATATGTGTGTGTGTGTGTGTGTGTATGAAAATATAAAATCTTAAGTTATTATTTAAAAAAACAAATTTCCAAATCACTATACTTCGAAAACATGACCAACGGTGTCCCTATATAGTCTTCTACCCTATGTTAAAGTAATACAGATATTTATTATTTCAACCTCTAATTTAAAATTTTTACGGGTATATATATCATTTCAACCCGTAATCCCAAATTCCGTAAAAATCGTTCAGGTCTATCATCTCAACCCATAATGATTTTTCCCTATTCTAATGATCGTTCGGGTACTCTAAGAAATTGGAGTATATCTGAAGAGCTTGTGGTAGATAGAAGTGCATGGAAGTTGGCAATCCATGTACAGAACCTTAGGATTTTTTTTTAAATATATATATATATATATATGTTAATTATTATTATTTTTAGATCTGTTTAATTATTTTAATTTTATTTTTTTTAGGACTTTATTTCACTTTTATTGAACCTTTTTACTTTAATCTGTTTGGTTATTTTAAACTCTTTTTATATATTATTATTAGTTATTTTACCTTAATTTTGGGTTCCATATCTAGCCAACCCCAACTTGTTTAGGATATATGGCTTTGTTGTTGTTGTTGTAGGGAAATCAACAACATAAACGAATCATCACATAGCATCAATCACATCATAAGTCATATATCATCAGTGCATCCACGTGTCATATATGGAAGAGTACATAATAAACAAATAATTTCTACCAACAATCTTATACATTTCACAATAACTCATTTGTGTTGAATTTAACAACCATGAAACAATGGAGGTCAAGTGTGAGATAAACTCACCTTTCGTGACACAGATGGAGATGGCAGACGGATTGACATAGAATGAAATGACGACTTCTATGTACGATTCAGAGTGGATTCAATTCGGTATCACTCAATAATTATTTTCATAAGAGGAGGATAGGGAATTACTCAACGAAACGGTACGGCTATTGGGTATTGGAATGAGCATCGAACTGGATGCCAAACTCAACTCAATAAAAATAAACACAACACCATTTTTACACAAAATATTATATAAATATTTCTATATATGTATACACAGTAAATTTTATAACATACATATAATTTAAAATTCAACGCATACCAAGCTATATGATATAAATTATACATATATAAATAGCGTAAATACACCCACAAAACCGTGTATATATTTATTAAAAAAAAATTGATGCAACGCTAAACATGGGTGCGCACAATTAAATAAAATCAAAATATATATTTACATATAATTTTTTTTACAAAACTAATAACATCAAAACAAATCACACAATCACGCACACATACATAACACAACACACATATTAACGCTCACGCAAGAATAAACCACACCGAAAACTCACACATAAACAATACCCCAACACTAGATAGAAAAATTACGCACACGCACTAACCCATACACTCACGCACTCATGCATACACAATGACTCAGGAGGTCGACACGGCATACGGGGAGGCTCGCGGGTTGGAAGAGGAAACAAGGGTGGTGGGCTTGGGCGTGTGTTTCAGAGCAAGCATGGGGTTCGGTGAAGGAAGCGAGGGTGTCGGTTAACAAAGGGGAAAAAGTGGCCTGGCGGAAGTCAGGAAGAGGGGCGGCTTATAGGAGGGGACATTGGTCTTGGGTTCGCTGGTCGAGGCGCTGACGTGGGGCGAGACGAGGGGTCGGGTTCAGACATGGTTCGACTACGGGGGAAGAAGCAAGGTGGTTAGGTGTAACACCCCACCTCCGCCAGGGTGGCTCTTGCAAGCACTCTGACTTTGGAGGGGCGTTTGAATCAGGTAAACATGCATAATGATATATCAAGGCAGAACAAGAACATATGTATATATGTAAACAGAGTAAATAACATAGATAAAACAGCGGAAGATTTCAAACCATTTCAAAACAAGTCTGGTACATCATATTGTCAACTTTCCAAATACACAAGTCTAGATAAAAACAACATTACTGAAAAACTGAAATACATAAGTACTATCCCCAAAATAAGTGATAACCATAGCTAGCTTCATGTCAAAACCGTACATGAGCTAAAATCCCACAAGCAAGCAATCCGAAATCCAAGCTAAGCTCCAACGTTCCCACCCTGAGAACCTGAGGGGGAGGGGGGGGGGGGGGGGAACGGAAGAAAAGAGGCAAAAGAAAACAGGTCAGTCAAAAAGACTGAGTAAGCCCTACTACAATCAATGTAAACTGATAAAGTTAACTGACATGAGAAGCAGGGATGATCATAAGGATAACAACATACTAGCATGATGATTAACTAACAAGGTAGATAAAGGTATCATCACATAATCAGGTTTAAGGTTTTGCACCACAGGTGTACTAGCAAACTAACATGACTTGAATATACAAGTATTGATCCCTTGGCCCAAGCTTTGGCCCAATAACATGAAATGACCCTAATACAAGGTCTAACCAAACGGTCTAGTCGATCGGCTCCCTATAAGCCTAACTCGTCACGTGTTGGTGTCCATACGGCCCAAACATAATTGTAGTCAGACTGTGCCGGGTCCCCCGTCGGGTGTATCAAGCCCTAGGGTGGCAACCCCTGGACACCATAAACATGCGTGCACAGTCTCGATCTACTGGTACCCGTGCATGTTTTCCCCGGCTTCGGAATATGTGCACGACCAAAAGTCCGCCCGGAACTACACCGGCGTACCACTCTGCCGTCGCTTTTGGTCACTTACCTCCAGTTCAGTAATCGTGCTCTCTCCCTAGCCTAGACCCTAGGGCCTTAATGATACAAACTTGGGATTACTGCTGGAGTGGACCCCCATTGCTAGGATTTTTCTAGTGGGTTAAGTACGATTTAACCCTCTTGCTAATCATGGATTAACTTGGTCAAGTGTAACGATGAGTTCACGACTTAACCCTGATTAATCTACCAAGCCCAATTTGGTTAAGTATTAAGTGGACCATGACTTAACCCTAATCACGAGGCATTAATTAATTTAATGCGCCTTAACCTCTCACATTAGACCTTGTTGTGGTTACTAGTTAAGCCGGGCGGGTCCGGGTAGCTTTACACCACAACTTGGTCTAACCTCGGGTTCAAGGTACAACATGGCCAACTTCTCACATTGGGTCCTATTGTTTGTAGCAACTAGTTAAGACGGTCGGTTCCGGGTAGGTTTACGCTACAAACTCAACCCAACCTCGAGTTGGTCACACTTATCTTTTCTAAGTGTCATGTCCATCATGTTTCCAAAACATGTTACAAATTTTCAAGCAATTGGGTAGACCTAACTTAATAGGTAAATTCCCAATGGGTAGACCTAACTTAATAGGTAAATTCCCAATCTTATGTTTTTATGTCTTTTAAGTTTACCCAACCCCAAACGCAATCCCATCGCTTACATATCGCAATAGCGCATAAAGGATAGAAAGAGGGAACTTGGCATAATCATGACATAAAGGTGTTGAAGCCACAAGTCCAACATGGTGGCATGTGAAATGTACATATGTTCATATACTTGCATATTACATTTTTAGGCCTCAAAAGCATGCATAAAACCAAACTTAGCATATTGGTGATACATGGTGATAAATGACATGTAGAAATGGCCATAAGTTCGCATTTAGCCTCACATGCAAGTTATCATAAGGGATATGATAACTTACATGTTGCCAAAATGCACCCTTTAGCATAAAGCTTGAAGCTTTAGGCTCATAAACCCAAGATAAGCTTGCATAACATGATAACATGAACCAAATGATCATCCCAAACTTGCATAACATAACTTGCATATCATATGACAAACTTGCATATCAAACTTGCATAACATAACATGATAAACTTGCATATCATAACATGACATACTTGCACATCATAACATGGCATACTTGCATAACAAAACTTGCATATCATACATTTAACTTTAGAGTTTAAGTATGAAAGTAGAATAGGGCTTACAATGCTTATGAAGACACACAAAAATATGACAAAGCCCTTATGCAACTAATTAGACCCAAAATGCAAGCTCCAAATCACTAAAAACCCTTGCTTTATGATGTAAATATGGAGACTTGACTTGAATGCAAGCTAATGATGCTCATACAAGCTTGGAAACACTTGTATGCATGGAAAATCTCTCATAGAAATGACTTAGGAATTTTATGAAGAGAGTGGAGGCCATGAGAGGGATAATTTTGCCATAGTTTAGTTGTAGGATTGATTAATAATGATTTAGGGTTAGGTTAGGGTCTTATTTATAGAGATTAGGATTAGTTTCAACCCTAGGATTAAACCCTAGTTCCAATCTCAGCCCTCAAAACCGAATCTGGCCCCCAAGCTCAACACAAACCCAAAATGGTGCACCAGGCAAGACTGCCCGGCTGGACCAAGTCGATAGCCAAGTCGACAGGGCTGTCGACTTGGGTCCAACCAAGTCGACTCCCAAGTCGACAGGGCTGTCGAATTGGGTGCTCTGGAGGGAATTTTCCCGCCTGGCCCAAACTGGCCCAAATTTCCAAATTCGAACTTGAATTTGAAATCTGTTTTTACTTTGAAATTTTCTGAAAACTTCGTTGGGCCTTAATCGGGTCATACGGACTCCGATTTTCGAAAACTCGGACTCTATTTCGCGTATTTTTCCGAGACGAACGCAATGGCATAGCCCGTTTCCCTTGATTCAGATTTTTAAATTAAATTCTGCCTCGATTTACGTTATAACAGGTTATTGAAAATACGGGTTGTTACATTCTCCCCTCCTTAAAGGATTTCGTCCCCGAAATCTTCAAGTTAGGAAGAACGTATCCTACCATCCAACATCCATCTACTCAAAACATCATCCACGAGCAATCATTGTCCTCACAAGATTCTAAATGTTGTATGAGCATACGCAAAGGTGTGTGTATATGTACTTATCTAATGCAAATATCATCAATGCAAATTATGTTAGTGAAATGAATCCATATGTATGCAATTCCTAACATAATGTATAACATCTATATGTGTGCACATAACATACATCCATATGCGACATCCATGTGATAACACAAAAATTTTCATCCATGAATAAGCATAAACACTCATGCATAAGCAATATGAGGAGTGTGTGAGCTGATCTAGTGCCTAACGTGTATAATGCATCGACGAGTAACCACTTGCAAACACTTGCAACCACTTGCAACCATCAAGCATAACATGTTTCAAACACATGTTTCATCCAAAGGGTTTCTACCTAAGGTTCTCATGATAAGATTAACACGATATACTAGATAATCCATACAAACATGGATAGCAAAAGATATGCTACAAAGAGATCGGGAAGATAAGCAGGATATACTCCTTTTGGATTACAAGAAATCCCTTCCTAACCCTGACATGTATTACTAACCGATGAGTCATACCCCCTTATGGAGTTTACAACAGAAATGGGATCGAGAACGGGACCGAGAGGATATACGTAAAAAGATAACATGCGAGTAAGTTCCACAGGAAAACAAGGATCAAGAATATACTCTTAAAAAGAGATATGATGCGCGTATCTAGCCTTCAGTCTTCTAAGTCACGTTTCCTTGAGCTTAACTCCACTGTGCTTTGACCGTCTTTTACCTCATGACTTCTTAGCTTCCTAACTCTTATTTCCAAATATGAGTTGGAACCCATTTCATTGTCGCCTCTCGTCTTCCTCTTTTACTTACTCTTTTACCATTCTTGGCTTAAACATAACTATGACCTCATGATTTCATGCAAGCTCTCCAAAATTCACCAGTGAATCCTAGATCTTGTTTATTTACTATAAAGTATTCCACGTAGCAAAACTTTTCTTGGAAATACCAATCCACGTTGCCAATTGCTCTTACCAACGTGATTTTCTATAACTCATGCTTGAACGAAAATGAACCATTCGTCTGTGAATGATAGGCCATACATAGATTCAGTTGCTTGCCCATGACTTCCCACAGACTATCCCAAAAGTGGTTAGTGAAGATTGAGTCATGGTTACTAACTATCCTTTAGGGAACCTCGTGCAACCGCTTTATTTCTTGAAAGTAAACTGTCGCTAGCTATGATGCAGTCCTTTCGCTCTTTACCGGAGTGAAATGAGCGCTCTTCGTGAGTCTACCTACTATGACCCACATGCTCGTATTTTCTTTCCTTGAACTAGGCAGTCCATCCACGAAATCCTTCGTGATGCTTTTCCCTCTTCCATTGCGGGGACCTCCAATGGATATAATAGCCCACCGGGCTTCTATGACTCGGCCTTTAACCTGTTGGCACAACATGCACCTTGGGACAAACTCGGCCACCTCCTCGGGTGATGTGCATCTTCAAGAACCTTCTTTCTCTCATCGCGTCTTAGCCATCCCTTGTCATCTATAGCGAGGTGACTTACCATCTCGCCTCGAATCAACTTGTCCATGATCTCGACTAACTGCGGGTCTTCTTTCTGTGAAGTCCCTACTTGATCCAGAAGGGTAGGTCTAAACTCAAGGGACGCTAACTAATTAAACTGAGAGAACTTCTTACTTCAATTGTCCTCGTCGGAGCTTTTCGGTTTTGAACCGCGACCACTTTAGCAGGATCCACCACTAAGCCTTGCTTAGAAACTATGTGCCCAAGAAATCTAACTCCTTTTTCTCCAAAATGACATTTGGAGGACTTGGCTTTCAACTGATGCGCTCTAAACGTATCCACCACCTCCTCGAGATGTCTAGCATGTTCTTCCTCGTTCTTTGAGAAAGTCAGGATATCTTCTACAAAGACTACCACAAACTCATTCAGGAACTCCCTAGACACCCTACTCATCAAGTCCACGAAGTAGGCGGGTGCATTAGTCAAACCGAATGTCATGACCATCCATTCTAAGAATCCATCTGGAGTTCTGAACGCAGCTTTATCTATACTATCCTCAGCTACTCTGAGCTGATGGAATCCAGTAGCAAGATCAAGAGAAAACAGATGTTCCTACAAGCTGATCAAACAAACCATCGATCCTTGGCAATGGTTGTCTATTCTCTTTGTTTAACTCACGATAATCAACACAAAGTCGAAGAGAACCATCTGCCTTGGTAGTAAATACTACAGGCGCTCCCCATTCAGATATACTTCATCTAATGAAGTTCTTCTCAAGCAACTCCTTGACTTGCTTTCTTAACCCTCATCTTGCGGGGCCATGTGCCTAACCGGCCACGAAACTATCTTGGCATTATCAACCAGATAAATGCGGGAATCTGTCTCTTGTTTAGGGGTAACCCCCTTCACTTCACCCAAGATATCAGGATATTCTCGGACCACCCTCACCGATTGCAAACTATCGATAGACGAGTTGAGGGATTCAAGATAACACAACATGACGGGACTCATAGGGTTACTAGAAATTTTTAGGGTATTACCGAGGCGAGTCGTGAGCCTCTCAACCCTATGCTCAAAAGTCAAGAATGGCTCCAAAACTGGACAACCAATCCATGCCCAAAATCAACCCATACCCCATGAAACCGAGAATATAAGCATCACACGAGAACTCTACACTAAGATAGAGATTTTCAAATCCACGTAGATAATAGACAAATGGGCGGAACCCCCAATTGGATTTGAAACACACACGGGATCATTAACTAGACTAGTACTTAGGTGCAAACTTTCAACTAGATCAGACGAGATAAACTATGCGATGCACCACAATCAAACAAGGTACGAACTGGGAAAATCAGAAATATATACAAGACTTTCAACAGAAATACTACCTCGATCGGGAACTGGAGCGGCATTGAGAGCATGAACTTGCCCTCCCGAAGGTCCAGCACGCTGAGTCTGACCCTGGCCTTGCCCTTGCTTCTTCAGGCAATCCATAGTGAAGTGTCCCATTTCTCCACAGTTAAAGCAAGTGCCCTTCCTTTTTCTGCAATCCTTGTTTAGATGAGTCGAGCTTCCACAAGTAAAGCACCTCTTTTCCTTCTTATCGTTAGACTTCTCCTCCTTCTTTTTCATTTCCTTTTTGGGCTCCGTTTCCTTGTTTTGAGACTCATTCATCTTGATCTCTTTCTTGTCACTCCTATCCTCTTCAATGAGTAGGGCCATATTCACCAAGCTCTCGAAAGTTGCCCCCAAGGGTATATGAGTCATGGCTAAACCATGTAATGGCTCGTTTAATCCTAGAGCAAAGTATAGGGCCTTCTTCTGAGCTGTGTTAACCAAGTCTAAACCGAACCGAGCAAGTTGATTAAACTTATCTATGTATTCCCTAATAGTCATATCCCCTTGCTTCAGTGATAAGAACCTTAGTCCAAACTTTCCTCGAAAGTCATCCCAAGTCTCAATTGGCCTAGTAGCGGTGGTGACCACCCACCAACGTGCAGCTTCTTCCTTTAGCAACCATAATGCCAATAAAACCTTCCTACGGTCATCTATATCAAAGAAGGCAAAAAGATCTTCGGTTTCTTTCAACCAATTCCTGGCCTCTACGAAAGTCTCGGTTCCAATGAAATTCTTGCAACCCATCGCCCTAAAGTCTTTGCAAATCTCCGCGAAATCCTTTTGTGGATGCTGAGGGGGAAGAGGAAGAGGAACCTCAGCGACAGGAGGAGGAGGAACATTAACTACCGGAGGAGGAGTAACATTTGCGGGGCCGACTTCGGTCGCCCTAGCCTCCAAAAGTCTCCTATACCAAACAGGTACTTGTACTCCCTCCGGAATAGCAAAGTTATCGGCCATACTGAAAACGAAGAAAAAGATAGATTCAGAATGGAGAAAAACGAAGGAATTTTGCTAATGGCTTTTTGGGGAATAGCCTTTAAAATAAACTAGACTTTTCTTTGGAAAATACTTTATACTTGGTTTTAAAAATAGTTTTTCAAAAGTTTCAAAAGCCTTTTTGTTCCTTCTCATAAACCATATGCTCTGATACCAAATGTAACACCCCACCTCCGCCAGGGTGGCTCTTGCAAGCACTATGACTTTGGAGGGGCGTTTGAATCAGGTAAACATGCATAATGATATATCAAGGCAGAACAAAAACATATGTATATATGTAAACAGAGTAAATAACATAGATAAAACAGCGGAAGATTTCAAACCATTTCAAAACAAGTCTGGTACAGCATATTGTCAACTTTCCAAATACACAAGTCTAGATAAAAACAACATTACTGAAAAACTGAAATACATAAGTACTATCCCCAAAATAAGTGATAACCATAGCTAGCTTCATGTCAAAACCGTACATGAGCTAAAATCCCACAAGCAAGCAATCCGAAATCCAAGCTAAGCTCCAACGTTCCCACCCTGAGAAACTGGGGGGGGGGGGGGAACGGAAGGAAAGAGGCGAAAGAAAACAGGTCAGTCAAAAAGACTGAGTAAGCCCTACTACAATCAATGTAAACTGATAAAGTTAACAGACATGAGAAGCAGGGATGATCATAAGGATAACAACATACTAGCATGATGATTAACTAACAAGGTAGATAAAGGTGTCATCGCATAATCAGGTTTAAGGTTTTGCACCACAGGTGTACTTGCAAACTAACATGACTTGAATATACAAGTATTGCTCCCTTGGCCCAAGCTTTGGCCCAATAACATGAAATGACCCTAATACAAGGTCTAACCAAACGGTCTAGTCGATCGGCTCCCTATAAGCATAACTCGTCACGTGTTGGTGTCCATACGGCCCAAACATAATTGTAGTCAGACTGTGCCGGGTCCCCCGTCGGGTGTATCAAGCCCTAGGGTGGCAACCCCTGGACACCATAAACATGCGTGCACAGTCTCGATCTACTGGTACCCGTGCATGTTTTCCCCGGCTTCGGACTATGTGCACGACCAAAAGTCCGCCCGGAACTACACCGGCGTACCACTCTGCCGTCGCTTTTGGTCACTTACCTCCAGTTCAGTAATCGTGCTCCCTCCCTAGCCTAGACCCTAGGGCCTTAATGATACAAACTTGGGATTACTACTGGAGTGGACCCCCATTGCTAGGATTTTTCTAGTGGGTTAAGTACGGTTTAACCCTCTTGCTAATCATGGATTAACTTGGTTAAGTGTAACGATGAGTTCACGACTTAACCCTGATTAATCTACCAAGCCCAAATTGGTTAAGTATTAAGTGGACCATGACTTAACCCTAATCACGAGGCATTAATTAATTTAATGCGGCTTAACCTCTCACATTAGACCTTGTTGTGGTTACTAGTTAAGCCGGGCGGGTCCGGGTAGCTTTACACCACAACTTGGTCTAACCTCGGGTTCAAGGTACAACATGGCCAACTTCTCACATTGGGTCCTATTGTTTGTAGCAACTAGTTAAGACGGTTGGTTCCGGGTAGGTTTACGCTACAAACTCAACCCAACCTCGAGTTGGTCACACTTATCTTTTCTAAGTGTCATGTCCATCATGTTTCCAAAACATGTTACAAATTTTCAAGCAATTGGGTAGACCTAACTTAATAGGTAAATTCCCAATGGGTAGACCTAACTTAATAGGTAAATTCCCAATCTTATGTTTTTATGTCTTTTAAGTTTACCCAACCCCAAACGCAATCCCATCGCTTACATATCGCAATAGCGCATAAAGGATAGAAAGAGGGAACTTGGCATAATCATGACATAAAGGTGTTGAAGGCACAAGTCCAACATGGTGGCATGTGAAATGTACATACGTTCATATACTTGCATATTACATTTTTAGGCCTCAAAAGCATGCATAAAACCAAACTTAGCATATTGGTGATACATGGTGATAAATGACATGTAGAAATGGCCATAAGTTCGCATTTAGCCTCACATGCAAGTTATCATAAGGGATATGATAACTTACATGTTGCCAAAATGCAACCTTTAGCATAAAGCTTGAAGCTTTAGGCTCATAAACCCAAGATAAGCTTGCATAACATGATAACATGAACCAAATGATCATCCCAAACTTGCATAACATAACTTGCATATCATATGACAAACTTGCATATCAAACTTGCATAACATAACATGATAAACTTGCATATCATAACATGGCATACTTGCACATCATAACATGGCATACTTGCATAACAAAACTTGCATATCATACATTTAACTTTAGAGTTTAAGTATGAAAGTAGAATAGGGCTTACAATGCTTATGAAGACACACAAAAATATGACAAAGCCCTTATGCAACCAATTAGACCCAAAATGCAAGCTCCAAATCACTAAAAACCCTTGCTTTATGATGTAAATATGGAAACTTGACTTGAATGCAAGCTAATGATGCTCATACAAGCTTGAAAACACTTGTATGCATGGAAAATCTCTCATAGAAATGACTTAGGAATTTTATGAAGAGAGTGGAGGGTATGAGAGGGATAATTTTGCCATAGTTTAGTTGTAGGATTGATTAATAATGATTTAGGGTTAGGTTAGGGTCTTATTTATTGAGATTATGATTAGTTTCAACCCTAGGATTAAACCCTAGTTCCAATCCCAGCCCTCAAAACCGAATCTGGCCCCCAAGCTCAACACAAACCCAAAATGGTGCACCAGGCAAGACTGCCCGGCTGGACCAAGTCGACAGCCAAGTCGACAGGGCTGTCGACTTGGGTCCAACCAAGTCGACTCCCAAGTCGACAGGGCTGTCGACTTGGGTGCTCTGGCGGGAATTTTCCCGCCTGGCCCAAACTGGCCCAAATTTCCAAATTCGAACTTGAATTTGAAATCTGTTTTTACTTTGAAATTTTCTAAAAACTTCATTGGGCCTTAATCGGGTCATACGGACTCCGATTTTCGAAAACTCGGACTCTATTTCGCGTATTTTTCTGAGACGAACGCAATGGCATAGCCCATTTCCCTTGATTAAGATTTTTAAATTAAATTCTGCATCGATTTATGTTATAACAGGTTATTGAAAATACGGGTTGTTACATTAGGATCTGTTGATGGTGAGGCAAAGGGATGGACGTGGAGGTGGAAATGATAAGGAAAGGGAAAGACGGTCGCGATGGTTGAAAAGGAATGATGATAGGAGAAAATGGGCCGATTGATCAAAAGAAGTGGGAAGGTTTGGAAAAATGGGAATAACATATATAAGGAGGAGAAGAAAATGAGGCGATGGGAAGAACTGCTGTGGAGAGAACGTGCTGGGATTAAATCATGAAGCATTGGAAACGATAAACTCTGGAATCGCACGCCACCTTTTCGGCAGAAGAAACGTGTTGCTTCAAAATTCAAAACCGACATTTAAATGTAACATAATTAAATAAATAAATCAACATTTAAAATGAATGGACAATTAAAAGAACCAATGTTTAGATAAATAAAGAGAAGGGAAAAGAAAGTTGCCTCGGAAGAAAGAAACACGCATGCACGGAATTGGGTTAAAAATGACGTGAAAGGGAAAATGCGCATGTTTTTTTTAACTAAATGCATGGCTTATTTTTTGACATAAACCAAAAAATAAATGGAAGGTTTAGTAAATTAAAAGGGCCAATTTTGCAGACCCAAAATGACTAGAAAAATATGTGGGTGGCCATGTTTCAAAAATGAACTGTGCAAGCCTTTTCACAATTTTAGCTCGAACTGGACACCGAAATTGACAAATGAATATAGGTAATCTGCTCGATGAGATGGATGCAACGATATAAAATTTGTAGTGACACAATTCTCCATTCAAAAACGCGTTACGGACTCCTTTAAACGTATAATTCGGATAGGAAAACAATTAAACGGAGGTCAAAACGTCCGATTTCTGCGGAATGGATTTCACCTTGGATTTTTGGCGATGAGTAGAATATTTTTCATGTTCGTATGAAATGGTTTTGAAGAGATTTTAAAATCGCAAAAATATGAATTGTTATGCGTAGCTTTGCACTGAAAGTTGCATGACCAACAAGCATTCAAATTTTCCAACGAAATTTTCACAGCCGCTACGTCTCATTGAACATTTTTCAAATTCCAAATTTCCATTACGAAAAACCATAGAACATTTTCAAAATAGAAATTCAATTTAAATCGGAATTTAAATCGTTAAAAATAGCGGGTTGTTACAACCTAAGTACATAAAATCATATCCTATGCCATAAGCCATACTAAAGTAGAAAACAAGTCAAAACGATGCATCTCAAGAAGTCCAAGACAAGTCCAACCTGTAAGAGAAATCCTAGCTACTGCTGAGTGCTGCCACTCTGTAGACCTGGGGGGAGGGGGGAAGAAAGAGGCGGAAAAAAATGGTTAGACATAAAGTCTGGCGAGTTCCAGTGACTTACAAATATGCATAAAATAGGAATGCCATGACAGGTAAATAAGAATGGATAAAAAAGGTATAGTGTCACAACAGATAAACTAAACAGAATAGCAGGACAGACATAGTAACATGAATAAACTTATGATCGGATAACGCTTCACATTTATACCCTAAAACAGGTAATGTATGAACATATATGTTTGCACCAATACCAGTATAACAAGTTGAACATGTTTCCATAACAACAGGATCAACCAAAAGATTAACAACAAAAACAAACAACAGGTTTAAACAGTAGGATTTGGCGTACCCTAATTACATAACAGGATTAGTTGTTAACCTAATTTCATAACAGCAGGATTAGGTGTACCCTAATTACTACACAAGCGATCCGCTCTCTATTACGTAAACACCCCGTGTCAGCCCCGGTAGTAGGGTGTATCACTCCCTAACCTAGAAACTATATGACACAGACCTATTTACTGGTGTTATAATGTCTCCCTAGTCAAAAATAGGTTTTTATCTTAAAGTACTTTGTTTTTTGAAAAACCCTTTTTCCAAACTTTTCTCTCATATAGTAACCTTCAGCTCTGATACCAAATGTAACACCCCACGTCCGTTAATGTCACTCATAAGAGAACGCATTAAGTTTCATGAAGCGCAATAGGTAAACAGTAACTAAAATTCACAAGACAAATATAAATAGGCAGCGGAAAATTAACTTTTGTTAATGAAAGTAAAACATTGTTCCAAACTAGTTACATCATCAAATACTTCAAATAAATCCATCTATCTTATAATGCCAAACATCATAGTACAATAAAGGAAAACCATATCCCTTTTTACAAGCCGTAACGAAGTATAAAGATAATAAAAGTGGTACATCAAGTCGGAAGAAGTCCTGATCCAAGCTAAAAGAAAATACTAATCGCTGCGGAGTACTACCACTCTGAGGACCTTAGGGGGAAAAGGAAGAAAAAGAAACGAAACAAAATAGGTTAGACATAATGCCTGGCGAGTTCCAGTGATTTTCAGTATATGCATAAAATAGAGGTATTAAGACAAATAAATAAGACTAGCTGAGAAAGTATAGTAGCATATAAGTATAAGACAACAAGATAAAACAATGATCGAGTAAAGCTTCTCATTTATATCCAAAGAACAAGTTTTTCTCTACACTAATATTAGTATATCAGGATTAGGTGTTACCCTAATTACTACCCATGCGATCGACTCCCTACTACGTAAATACCCCGTGTCAGCCTCGGCAGTAGGGTGTATCACTCCCTAACCCAACAACTTATAGGACATAGACCTATTTACTGGTGTTACAGCATCTTAGTTTCCCTAATCGAACCCATGCATGCTTATGACTCCGCCGGAACGCGCCTGTACCCACCTTCCTCTTTGAAACTCTTACTATCTAGATTAGTAAAGCGTGCCCTGGCCCATACCTAGTGCGAGGCTCTCTAACAAGATACCAATAGGGATACTAACTGATATTATGACACCCCACGTCCGTTAATGTCACTCTTTAACAGAATGCATAAGTTTCGTGAAACGTTACAGGTAGATAGAAACAAAAACACACACGACAGATATAAAATAACATCGGTATTTAAAACTTTATTTTCCAAATAGAAAACATCTTGGTCCAAAATCAAGTTACAACATAAGTCTGAAGTACAAAAAACCCATTACTTCAAATTAAAATATCTGCCTTGTACTAAAACCATTGGAGTACAGTAATATAAAAGCATAGTCCCCAAAAAGAGCCATATCAGGGTAGACAGGTAATCAAAGCGATACATCTAAGAAGCTCCAAGCAGAACGAAAGAGATAATCCGAATCAAGCCTGAGCATTCCCACCATGAGAACCTTGGGGAGGAAGGAAGAGAGAGAGAGAAACAGAAACAAAACGAGTTAGACATAAAGTCCGGCGAGTCCAGTTATTTTTGCATATAAATAAGTAAAAACATCATGATTGGCATATAAACTGGATGAGTGAGATAATAGTATCATAAGACAAGTACAACAGACTGAGCAGGATAAACAGAATAATCAAAACATAATTATATTGTGCTTCTCAAGTACTTTTCACTGCACTAATACTAGTATGATAGAAATAGAATGATCCCAGCAGAAACAGATGGTAGAATTAGGTGTATTTCAAGTGACGAGTTTTACCCCAACAATAATAACAGGCATCCCAGCAAAAATAATAGGTGTTACCCCCAACGCTAATAATGGGCTCCTAAATAAGCAAGACTAGATGTACCCTAACTGCGACCCTAATCGATCGTCTCCCTATCCCATTGTTACCCTGTGCTAGCCCACAGTAGGATGTATCACTTCCTAAAGTGGCAACCCCTTTTTGTTCGAGAGGCACAACCATATCTACTGGTGTTATAACATCTTATTATCCCAAGCATCGCACGTGAGTCCGTCGGAATGCGCCATCAAACACCGCCACTCAGATGAACCTCTTATAATCAGCACAGTAAGCGTGCCCTGACCCCTACCTAGTTCAGGGTCCCCCTTTTGATACCAAGATGGTTTACTAACTGATATGGGTCCCACACAACAGATGATACAAGCCACACCCTAGACTTGCATCCCCACTACTAAGATTTTGACAAGTTATGCCTAACAGATTAACAAGCCCACATAACCCCACAATATAAAACAGGTTAAGTTTGCCGGGTTTATATATCCCCCTACAGATTTAACAGATTTACTTAACTCCATATTGATTCAAGCAAGTTTAACTTAACCCTTACACAATTTTGACAGCTTCAAATAACTCCCACAGATTTAAATATGTTAAGTATTACAGGTTGACATGTAATTATCATTTCCTGTTCATGCATGTTAATGCACCAGACCTCTCACATTAAGTTGATCACTTGTGGATGCTGCATATGCCAGGAGGTTCCAAACAGACTTCTACCAAAGTCGGACTTAACCTCGTGTCTTAGCACCGTTACCTGTACATTTACGCACTAGACACCTCACATTAGATTAACTACTTGTGGATGCTGGATTTGTCGGGCGGTTCCGGATAGACTTCTACCATAATAATCTAACCTCGTGTCAAAGTACAGTTACAGTTTCTGTTTACTGTAAATTTAAACATGTTCATTCTTAAACATTTTTTAAGGTTCATCAAAGCTTATGCCCCAAATCCCAGTCATGTTTCACGATAAAAGTTATGCTCCAAATTATAGTTTTAGACCAAGGTATAGATTATGCCTAAATCCCAATCATATTTTACAATACAAGTTTTGCCCCAATTTATCATTCCCAACCGTTCTCAATTTCGTTCGGTCGCATATTTCTGCGGTAGGCTTAGGCTCGAAGGTAGCTTGGCTATAAAAATAAAAAGGGAAGAAGGGAGAGAAGAAAATAGAAATAGGGATAATAATAAAATAGGCATATGACGAAAGAAATAGGCATACTAACAGAACAAACATATGGTGACAGAAATAGGCATGGTAGCAGAATGAGCATATGATGACATAATTAGGCATAATCAGGAATAAGCATACGAGAACTAAACAAAAGATTAGGTGTACAAGTTGTGGAAGATCTGTTTAGTTATGATTCAGGTTATTAACAGGCATAGGTTTAGATCCAAACTTATAAACTTGACAGGATTACTTATTAAATATTTATATCTAAAAGCAACATATACTCACACGGACTGGATCTAAAGAACAGAGAAATGATTATTGATGTTGTAGCAGAGATTCTTTAATACATATAAGTTTTTGCTGCAGAAAAATATGTTGAATAACGAGATTTTGATCGATGCCAACGAATAAAGCTACTATGGGAATCGAATCATAAAGATAAGGTTATATATATATACATTGAGTCATGTTAGAATTATGTTAAAATCTATCCTCAAATATACATGAATGTGCTAATCAAGTTATATATATATGTATATAATTTAAAACCTTCAAAAAGCCAAACTGTGCAGGAAATTGCCTACCAATCGACTGGTAGGAAATCCACCAGTGGACTGGTCAAGCAATCTCTGCACATAACGACTAGTTTTAAAAGTTCTATATAATTAAGTTATTTTTACCAGTCAACTGATGATTTTTAACCAGTCGACTGATTCGACCCAAAACTTATTTTCTTGAAGAGTTGCTTCCATTCATGAAGAGATTCCTCTTCATTAATCAAAGGAAATGGACATATCTTTTTATGGAAACTCTTCTTGAAAGATTGCTACTCTTATACTACTATATAAACAAGTTTAATCATGTGTTACAATAACCTAATCTCTCCGAATTTTACTGATTTTTTGATCATCATTCTACTCTCTCCATTTACATTCTTTGTAATTAAAAATCTCTCCATTTTAAATACTTTTTGAATCCATCAATCAATTCAATATCGTTTGATTCAACAAGCTATATTCTTCTTTAAATCTTTGCAATCAAAGTATATACTCGAGGATCAGATTATAGGAAGGTTGTACTTAAAATATTGGCTATCCGTGTTGTTTCAAGAATACAAATCAGAAGTCAAACTCTTTGTATGTGTTGAAGACCTGTGTAGTTGCTCAGGCGAGAGGCATCCTTGTTGGGGCTTGGGTGTACTGACCTATTCCTCTGGGTTAAGAGAGGGTATTGTTAGTGAATTCCGAAGAGGAGCTTCAGGATTGGACATAGGGCGGGAAGTCCGAACCAGTATAAAAACCCCTGGTGTCTCTTTTACTTTAGTTACCACTTTTATTTACATGATATATATATATATCTCGGTAACTTAGATTTTATTTGCACATTATTTAGCTCTATCACATATATTTCCGCATTATCCATATGGATCCTTTAAGTCATACATACCGACTTCTCATTTGATATCAGAGCGAGGCCATCATATAACGTAAAACCGTTAATTATTTGATACATAGACATTATGGGTAGTAACACTAGCATTAGCAATAACACCGGATATTCTGAAGGACAATTAACTGCTAGACAACCCTTCTTTAATGACATGAATTATTGTTACTGGGCTACTAGAATGAGAATATACATGCAAGAAAATAACTATGGTGCATGGAATATTACTCAAAAAGAATATACATCACCTACTACTGCATACACTGAATGGTCAAATACTGAGAAAAGTGAAGATACTGCAAATGCTAAGGCCATGAATATGCTACATTGTGCCCTAGATAGAAAAGAGTTCAATCAGATTGGTATGTGCAACAATGCTTATGAAATCTGGAGAACACTTAAGATTACTCATGAATGCACTAACAAAGTTAGACAGAGTAAAATTTCTATGCTCAAAAATCAGTTTCAAAATTTTAAAATGAACGAGAGCGAATCCATAAATGATATGTATTCTCGTTTTCAAAATATTTATCATTCATTATTAGGACTAGGAGAAAAATATTCTGACTTTGATATAGTTTCTCTTGAATTCTTTAACCGACGAATGAGAGAGAATAGTATTAGCCATCGAAGAAGCTAATGATCTCTCTGCGATGAAACCAGAAGAATTGATCGGTAATCTAATGTATTACGAAGTGAATTTGCAGGCAAAGAAAGCATAGGTACAAGATAAGAGAAATTTATCTTTCAATGTAGAAAAAGAAGATTCCGATTCAGATGAAGAAGATATATCATTTGTTGCCAAGAATTTTAGAAAATTTCTAAAATTAAGAAAGAGTCAAAGCAGAAATATAAAAAAGAATTCATCAAAAGAACCTGATCCGTGTAACGTCCCATATTTTTACGGCATTATAATTAATTTATTTAATTATTTAAATAGTGATTTAGAAATTTAAATGGTTTAATTAAATAATATCAAATATTTAATTAATATAAAAATAGAATAATGTATTTATTTCTAAAATAATCGGAAATAACAGAATTCACAATATTGTGTGAATTGGACAATTTAAAAAATATATTTCAGTTTAGAATTGATTTATATTAACAAAATTATTTATAAATGTCAGTTGAACGTATAAATTATATTATAATTATAATCGAGCTCGAAATGGAGCGGTAGTTCATAATTTGGTGATACGAACTTTAAACAAATATACAGAATTCGTTTTAAGTCGGATTTCTGTGAAATAAGAAATGTTCGGAGCTGGTGAACTATATTTTTCTAATGGAAGAGAAAAATAGGGATTTCATTATGTATATTTTGATTTATGATCAAATCAAATTTTCAAAAAGTCGCTATGGAATTCCTTTATAATTTATAATGATATATTTATATTATAAATGGACTTTCAACACAAATGGAATATCGATTTGACCCGGATTTGAAATATTGAGTTATTAATCCATATATGAATATTTTGGAGCTGTATGACATTCTGTGTTGATATATACGATAATATTAATTTATTAATATTAATTTTAAATATATTCATATTAAATTTGTTTATTTAGAGCTTTAAAAATTACCACTTTTGCAGACGAGCTCCGTTTTCGATGAAACTAATTTGTTGGATCCGGAATATTAAATTATTACTAGATTTCAATTTTCGTGATTTTTGGAGTCTGTATGTGGCTGTACATGATTTTAATGTGAAAAACAGTCAATAATCTGACTTTAAAAATACGTTGTGTGAGAAACGGAGTCGGAATTCGACGAAACAAGTTTCATTGGGTCCGTAATGTCAAACTGTAGCTGCGTGTCCATTTTCATCGAATTTGGACATTGTATGTAATCATAGAGATTTTTAAACGGTAAATATAGATAGCGATGTAATATAAATTAATATAAAAAATACCTAGCTTAACTTGTAAGCTACCTTATGCTATAAATATCCCAATATCACTGCCTAAACCCTAAACTTCTTTTTTCTCTATTCAAATTCATTAGCCGCCATTTCATTTCAGAAAAAAGCAAAAAAATCGTGTTCTGTAAAAATCCATACAACTCAAGAAAAATCCTAAAATCCCAAAATTCATATATTTGAGTTCGTCTGGAGTTGCTGGTCATCGCTATGTGCTTTTGTTGAGGTTCGATCAATTTTATTTTCGCTTTTTATAAACACAGTGCACCGCAATATGCTTAGGGTGCAGGAAATTGAAAATTTCAAGCATCGATTTGAATAACGATTGTTGTATTAGAGTATGTGAGGTGATTTAACATGCCCTGGCAAAGTTTGGAAGGATTCCGTGATTGTTTTGTTTGGTGGTCACACAATACTGACATTGTAAAAATAGAAAAATCGCATCTTGTATGGGACCTTCAAATGGTAGAAGAATCATACAGTTGTGAAGAGATTTTGATGTGTTGGATTGGGATGGTTTTAGTTTGAATTTCACAAAGAAATGGAAGGGGAATTGGGGTTCAAAGTTGCGCGAATGGCCTGCCATTGAAAATGAGTACGGTTCCTGAAGTTGGGTGCTGGGATGAGAAGGAGATGATGAGTATGCTAATGTGGATTAAGGATTTGAAGTGGATATTGAATAACGTTGGATATTTTGGTTGAAGGGTGGAGAGACAAGTGAGAAGAGGTGTGAGGAAGTCGGATTTTTTCACTGTCTAAATGGAAACTGTCGGGAAGAAAGGATGAGTAACGTGATTAACGGCTAATGAGGACTTGAGGGTAATTAAGAAAAGTATTATTTAATTAATTAACTAATGGTATTAAATTTTATAATATATACAAACTTATTAAATCAATAACTTGTCATATATTATCAGAATCCGATGAAACAAGATCCGTTGGGATCGTATGGACGACGTTTTCGCAATGGAACTGACTAGGAGTGAATTGGAGCTCATTACAATTTATAGCGAAATAAATTGTCTGTCTGAATCAACTGACAGTTATCGTTATTTAACAATGATCATCCAATGTGAGTAAATCTCACTAAATCTGCACAATTTATATTTTTATAACGTATTTTTAGAATTGATAAATGATGGTTGGTTGCTGTGTGTTGTTTGGATGAACTACTAATTGATTGGTTGAAATTATAGATAACGATATATATATATATATATATACCGTTAATCAAATATTGATTCTGTTTATTAGAATATTTCATATACAAATGAAATTGAGGTTAATTATACTGTTTAACATTTGTGGATGCAGGGAAACAGGTTGGAGGGATCCAACTGGATTCCTCAACATTTATGTTACTGTTTTTCATATATTGTGATATGTGATGTGATGTGATATATATTTTGTTAATGATTATGTGTGTTTGGATAATATTGATGCTTGCTATTTGGTATTTTAAATATCATATATAATACTCGAATTATAAAAGGGAATTTTCTAAGTGTATATTGAAAATAATATATTTGTAAAATGAAAGGATTTTATAAAAGACAATATTTATAAAATCAAAGGATTTTATAAAAGAATTTTTTTATAAAATCAAAGGATTTTATAAAGGAAATATTTATAAAATCAAAAAATATTATAAAAGGAATATTTATTTAGAAAATAAATAGAATTATACGGAATATTTATCTGGAAAATAAATTGAATTATAAAAGAAATATTTACTTGGAAAATAAATAGGATTACAAAAGGAAATTGATGAGATATAAAAGAATAATGAGAAGATTTTTTAAAGTAGATTTTAAATAGAATATGTTTAAACTAATAAATTGAGAAGATTAATTTATAAATAATGTTTTTTTAAATTAAACAAAATATTTATCATTTGATAAATGGAATATATAAGTCTGAAGTTATATAGAGAAGTAGAAATCGGTTTTGACACCGATATTTTATATAGAATGTGAACATAGCATTTATAAAGGGAATTATAAATGAGATTTAAGTGTTAGAAATAAAAAGGAGATTGTATGAATAATTCTATAAATAGAAGTATAAATAGAATTTGGAAATGAGATATTATTTTAAAATACGAAATCAAACTTAATGGATTATATAAAACAAATATTTTTCACATTCAATGTGAATAATGGATTAAAATGAATATTTATAAATTAAAACATTTATAAGGGAAAATTAGGTTTTGAAATAGGACTTCAAATGAGAATATGAATGAGATAGGAAATAGAGTTAATCGAATATTAGTTATTCGTATAGAGTTAATCGAATAGAGTTAATCGAATTAGAGTTAATCGAATATTAGTTATACGAATAGAGTTAATCGAATAGAGTTAATCGAATTAGAGTTAATTGAATATTAGTTATTGGAATAGAGTTAATCGAATATTAGTTAATCGAATAGAGTTAGTTGGATATAAATTATTCAAAGAAAGTTAATCAAATATAATTTATTTGAAGAGAGCTAATCGAATGTAATTTATTCGAAGAGAATCAATCCAATATAATTTATTCAAAGAGAGTTAATCAAACATAATTTATTCGAAGAGAGTCAATCGAACATAATTTATTCGAAGAGAGTTAATCGAGTATAAGTTGTTCGAAGAGAGTTAATCGAATATAAGTTATTCGAAAGAGAGTTAATCGAATAACGATTATTCAAAGGAGAGTTATTGAACAGAGATTATTCGAGAGAAAATTATGCATTAGATTTCGAATATATCGAATGTAGGAAAGTTCTTTCTACTTTCCCTTTTTTAATCAAGATTCAGTTATTTCCTAATAAATTAGTTGTTTATTTATTTATTCAAATTAAGAAATACAAGTTAGATTAAAGTTATTATATTCAGAAGAATGAAATTATAACACTATTGTTATAATCCAATAATTCTGTAAAAGAAATGGATTCATAAATTGAATCTGAGAGTTACGTAAGGAAGTTTGTTAAAGATTTAAAAGGTGAACTTTGTCTATTTCGAGGATAGAAATGTTGTTCAGTTAAGATTTGAGAGGTAGTTATACCCTGTTGGCTAGCTTTTTGACCTAGCCACCAAAGTCCAAAAGCAAAGAAAATATGAGTCCTTAAGGGTCCGACCCCTCAAGTATTCGATCGTGGTCATATCGTCTTCCTCGGATCGTGACACTCCCCGGATCGCTGCGCCAGTATGTGACCCGATCGCCCCTTGTAGCCTCGATCCGATCCGCTACCTCTAGTTCGACTCGATCCGTCCACAGCATGACGATCCGATCCAAACCCAAAAGACGTGGCGAGGCCCCTGACCAAGTCATTCACGATCCGAGAATGCAGGATCACGCTACACCTTTCCACAACTTACATATTGACCAATTCTCCATCAAGCTACGAACCGGTCCGAGATCTTCGTGACGTGGGCCACTTATGACCGCGATCCGTTACCAAAAATCGGCTATAAATAGCCCAGAGCTGGGCAATTTTGAGGATCTTTTGGTAGTTTTGAGTATTGATTCCACTATTACTGTCACATCACTATTTCTTATCAGTTTTACTTCGAAATTACTAAGAGAAACCATAATTGTAAGAGTGAGTTTGAGAGAAATCATTGGTTGTACTAACATTCAAAGTATAATCAATAGCATATAAAGTGGACGTAGGCTCGTTAACGTCGAACCACTATAAACCTTGTGTGTTCTCTGCTTTTTTTCTCATTTTTTAGTTATAATTCTCAACGAATCAGAACCATTTGGGTGTTAGAGCCAAATTTTGATCTAATGTTTTGGTGCTTTCACTGAGAATTGATTTCTTGGCGTATTGGATTGTTACTCCGTTGTTTGGATACTCAAGTCCGAAGAAAACAGTCACAAAACTTCACTGTTCAGATTTTTGAAAATTCCAGCGGCATCTGATATCATGGCCGGAAAGAAGTCTATGAAAGTACGAACTTCGCAGGCAATTGAAGTCGCGAATGAAGCAGTTGAAGAAAGTGTGCATGAGCAAGTTGAGGAAGGCTTCGCGGATCGCGGAGACATGGGGGCGATCCGACCCGAACGTGGCGCCACGATCCGAACTGAGGGCGACACGAACCGAGCATCTGAAGGGGTCGTCACTCGATCCCGAAACAACACCGCGAACCCTCCCCCTAATGTAACCACGATCCGATCCCAGGGGGGCGCTACGAGCTACAGACACAGGTCCACTGCGATCCGAAGTGATGACCAGACTACAACTCGACCTGGAAAGGAGGTTATGACTCACTCTACCCATCCTGGTACCTCTGTTCGACCTGTCTCAAGTTCTCTGCGCATGAGATAAAATGCTGATGATCAATATGACCCCTCTGCTCCGGTCATTGAAGGAGATCTCTCTCGCTTCTCCGAAATGTGGGATAGGCTGTTTGATGAATTAGCTGCTCAAAGGCAGCAAAACTCTGTGCTGCAACAGAACTTAACTGCTATGGATAAAAGGATCGATGATCTCGCAAGACAAAGAACACTCCCAGTTCGCGCACTCACCCCATAGTACTCTTCTTGGTCAGAGGAATCGCCAAGACCTCCGCGACGACCGTATGAGAGGGCTGAAAACATAGAGCAGCTCCGATTTGGAACCTTGCCATCACGAGAGGAAGAGACACTTGGTGTAGCACCCTCAAACTGCAACTTGAATAATCATGCCGCAACTCCCAGAGCTCGAGTTGTGGATAATCCTGTTGAGAATAGATCACCTCAGCCTCTTCGCCGTACGAATACTCATGGTAACAGGGGGCAACGAAGCCCAATCCGAGCCCCGGACTTCATTAATGTTCCTAGAAGAGAGATCGGAGAATTCCACCGATCTAGGAGCGCTGATCCCGAGCCTCCGATGACCAGTGCAAATGTTGCAGCTATGGTCCATCGAATCCTGGCGGATAGCCATGGACAAAGGAATGAAGATTGGGGAATTGACCGCAGTCACACCCCTTTTATTGACGACATTCTAGATGTAACATTCCCGAGGCGCTTCAACATGCCTCAGATGAACCGTTACGCGGGTAGATCTGATCCAATCCAACATCTAATGAGATATTCTTGGTCAATGACCGTTGCCGCAGCTTCTGACGCTGTAAAGTGCAAAGCATTCCCTATATTCCTGGAGGATGTAGCATTATTATGGTTTACTCGCTTACCAGCAAGATCAATTTCCAGTTTCAGGGAATTGAGTGAAAGGTTCATGGAACAGTTCCGCATTTATGCACAAAGGTCGAAAAGTGTGATTGACCTGTTCCTCGTCAAACAACGACCAGGCGAGAGCTTGAGAGTGTATCTGGATCGTTTCAACCTAGCCGCCACCAAAGTCAAGGATCCCCATGAGCCAACTGTTGTGGCAGCCCTAATTGATGGGGTAGATAAAGATACTGAATTTGGGAGATACCTGGCCGGCAGGCCACCTCATACTAGAGAACTGTTCTACGAGAAAGCAAACGTACGCTTACGTCAGGAGGAGGTATATGCTAACCGGAAGATGAAAATGGCAAATAAGGAGGAAATCCAAAGTAATGTGGCCATCAAGCAAACCGAAGACAGCTCGGGAAAGGTCGAAGTCAATGTTGGAAACCGAAACCAGGGCGGCGGCCGCCAGTCAGGAAACAATGGTAACAACAATAATGGCAATAATCGGAAGAGAAATCGAGGGAGCGACTCCCAGAGAAGGACCCATCCCACGTCTTTCGAAAATTATACGCCAATAAATGATACTTTGGAGAATATATTTGTCGACTCATACAACATTCTCCAACATAAAAGGCCTCCCCCAAGAGATTCGACGGAGAAAGAACGTGAGATTGGGAAGTTTTGTCTCTTCCATCAGACCCAGGCCACTCACAAATGAATGTCGTCATCTGAGAGACGTAGTTGAGAGGTTGCTCCGAGAAGGGAAGTTGGATGAGTACCGGATGACTCCTAGAGATATGGGGCAAGCTATTCAGACCCCGAACCAAAACCAGAATCAACCTACTGCCAGGCCAACTGTCCAGCAAAAAGGAAATGATCTTGTTATCAATACCATAATAGGAGGGCTTCACCTAGCCGGGCATAGTTTCAAGGCGATGGACCAATACGTAAACGCAGCAAAGCATCATCTTGAGGCAGGAGAGTGTAGCAACCCTGTGGACAATGTCCCAGTAAAACAACAAAAGATTATGTCAGATGATGTCATTTTCCGCAACCGAGAGAGTATTGGAGTCCATGCTCAGACCGAAGATCCATTTGTAATCACAGTTCCTATTGGCCCGGCCACTGTCCATAAAGTTTTATTGGATAACGGGAGTTCAGTCAACATTCTATTCAAAAAGACGTTCGATCTAATGAACTTTGAATTGAAAGATTTAAAGCCGTGTGAAGGATGGATCCGTGGATTTAACGAAGCTTCAACTGCTCCAATGGGATATGTAGAGCTGCCGGTAACACTTGGGGAAAGAGAACACCAGAGAGTGAGAATTCTTCCCTTCGTGGTTTTGGATATTGAATCGCCTTATAATGCCTTCTTGGGCCGACCGGCCCTAGCAAAGTTTAGAGCTTGTATAGCCCCCTGATGCTTGTTATTGAAGTTTCCTACGGAAGCTGGTGTTGGCATAGTCTGAGGAGATCAGGTTGCTGCGCGAGCATGTTACATTGCAGAGCTGAAGCTACTCCGTAAAGGAAAAGATATTGAGACTAAAGACGCTTCCTCCCCCACAAGGGAGGAGACGTCATAGCAATTAAAGAGAATGACTATAGGTGAGTCGCCCAGAGAACTGCCCGAGGAAATAGATCCCAGAGAGGACGAAGAGACTGGGGGCAGAATGACGGCTCCCAACGAAACGACTGTGGATGTACCGATCGATGATAGCAACCCAGAGAAGTTCCTGAAGATTGGATCCCAGTTGGATCCAGTTCGAGCTAAAGAACTGACGGATTTCCTGAAAGATAACTTGGATGTATTTGCTTGGACCCACGCGGACATGTGTGGGATATCTCCATCAATCATGAGCCATTCATTGTGCATTAACCCAAAGCATCCCCCTGTAAAACAAAAAAGGCGAATGCTGGGCCCAGAGAGGTCCGCAGCCTTGAAAGAAGAAGTTGAAAAGTTAAGAAGTAACAAATTCATCAGAGACTCAACCTACCTAGATTGGATTTCAAATCCAGTTTTGGTAAAGAAGGCCAATGGGAAGTGGCGTACGTGTATTGATTTTTCGGATTTGAATAAAGCCTGCCCAAAAGATAGCTTTCCGTTACCCAGAATTGATCAGTTGGTAGATTCAACGGCAGGTCATGAGCTTCTCTCTTTCATGGATGCTTATTCAGGATATAACCAGATTCCTATGCATGTTCCAGATCAAGAACACACTAGCTTCATTACTGATCTGGGATTATATTACTACGTGGTAATGTTTTTTGGTTTGAAGAACGCAGGCGCTACATATCTACGGTTAGTGAACAGAATGTTCTATAACCAGATTGGAAAAACGATGGAGGTGTACGTTGACGACATGTTGGTTAAGTCCAGACAATCGTCCGATCACACTACAAACTTGGCAGAGACGTTTGGTATTCTTCTAAAGTATGGGATGAAACTCAACCCAACGAAATGCTCATTTGAGGTTGCATCCGGGAAATTCTTGGGATTCATTGTCAGCTCGCGCGGGATTGAAATTAATCCAGACCAGATTGCAGTAATCAGAGACATTCAGGAGCCTAGACAAATCAAAGATGTGCAGAGCCTTGGGGGGAAAGTAGCAACATTAAGCAGATTCATCTCTAGAGCGACAGACAAATGCATTCCGTTCTTTGAATTGATAAAGCGAGGAAAACACAATTTTAAGTGGACTCCGGATTGCATTGAAGCATTTCATAACCTGCTGAATCATCTGGAGAGACCCCCGATACTGTCTAAGCCGGTGGATCACGAGGATTTATTCGTGTACTTAGCAGTGTCGTCCCACGCGATCAGCTCAGCGTTAGTGAGAGAAGAAGACAAGGTTCAAAGGCCAGTGTACTACGTGAGTAAAAAATTGGCGGCAGCTGAACGCAATTATCCGAGGATCGAAAAGCTGGCGTACAGTTTATTGATTGCATCTAGGAAGCTTCGTGTGAAGACCCGCAACTTCCCCGTAAAGGAAAGCGTCGGATAGTTCGAGAACAAACCACAACAGAACGCATACAGAAGAACGTTTCATTGTATATTACAACAATGCATCAGATTACAAGAATATACAGAGTATAAAAGAATATTACACAGAAATATCAGAGTTTTAAATTACATTTAAATACATAGCAGCGGAAAATAATACAATACACAACTAGAATGAGATATACGGATACAAAGCTTTCCGGATATCGTTCCAGCTGTAAACCAGGAACCTGTGAATATAAATCTGCAAAACCACAACTACTAGCTGCCCGTGTCAAAATAAGGGCACCCAGAGTTTAGGTTAAAACAATAAACTCCAGGTCAGTCATGTGACTGGTGTGAGAACTAAAACAGTTAATCTTTATTTTAAAATTAGGTAAATCAAGGGACCACGCCGTATAACACGGAACGGGTTTCCTCCCAAGAATACCAGTGCTTAAAACAAACAGCGCAATGCTAAATAAAGAAAAATGAAGCTGTTATAAGACCCAGGTCCTATCACACAATGCAATCGCAAGCCGGGGGATAGGGTTTTCCCTTATAACAGCCAAAGCATGCTTGATACGTCTAAAACAAATCATTTGATACTATTATAAGTGCATAGTGTATAAAACAACTTCAAATCATAAGTATCAATCATAGGCGACATGAGCGTCCCATGCCACTATGTCGCCATATATAGGTTTACAAATAAAACCGCAAAGTCACGTATTTGGAAATTGGGTTTCCAACTATGAACCGAGGCTAGGGGCAAGATCCTCAACCGATTCGAGACGCTCTAGCCCGCCCCTCAGGAACAGCCGCAACTGCCCCTTGGATCCTCAGGGCCGGTCCACACGGAGTGGATTATTATGCCTGAACACTACGTCTCCCCACCCTATGGGGTGTAAGTCTGGTCCGTCAGCCGACCAGAATGCATTCGGCCGAAACCGATATAACCGAGGCGCCTCGCAACAGCAACAACCACATAAGTCAAACTCGTCAGGGCGTGTAAAACCACTGACGCCACTTCTAGCTAGAAAGAAACGCATGCCCTCCCTGACGTCCGTCTCCCGTTTTTGGTTCATACCGGGTGTGAAACACGCGAGGTAAACGTTACACAAAGCTACGCCACAAAGGCCGTGCTTTGATCATCACCACAAGACTTTGCTTTTCAACAGAAGCCTTGATCACTTGCATCTTAGCATGCCACACAGGCAAACCATCCTATGCAACCGATATCAGTCACACAGAATGAAATCCGATGTCAGACACACAGTCCATTTACAAGTCCGTTCTGGGTCTGAACGAAACCGGAGGCACCTAGTACCCCGCATATCCATCGATCTCCAAGTACGTCTGGACGATCACTAACTGTTTCCATCTTCTTGGGTGTACAGCCCAATCAAGATCATCAGTTATCACCCAAACGACGTGAAGACCTCCGGTCTTCGACCATCGTCTTCATCTTCGACTTATCGTCGTATCAGTTATTCAGAATGGGCTAAACCCGGTCTTTCCGAATAACTCGCGTATATATTATAAAAGTGTTACACAAACACAACATACGCCTCATTCCAACTCATTAGTCACTAACCGTAAATTAATCAAGAGAATAATTCCCCAAATATTAACCCCGAAGGCCGAAACCAACATCAGATCAATATCCAGAAAACCATTCTACTTAGCTAACCGACAGTTAGTTTCTAAATTTCTCGTTCAAATCTAATTAAAGATTTAACTATCGCCTGGAGCAAAACTGGTGATACTCCATTCTCGATCTTTTCAATCTAATTAAAGATTCATTAAAACTCCACTTAGTTTTAATATGTGACTGGGTTAAAGAATCAGTGTCATTTAAAAACACGGTTCACGATAAACCCAAAGTCACATCCCATTAATTATCGGGTTAAAGAACAAGTGTTATTTAAAACACTGTTCACGATAAACCCAAAAATCAATATCCATTCAATTCCAATTAAATATTATTTAATTGGTACACTTCATTAAATCTAAATAAAAAGATTTAATCTTTTCTCAGCTGGGTTCAAGAACGGTGTTAGTGAAGACACCATTCACGACAAACCCAAATCACATTCATTAATTATCGGGTTAAAGAACAAGTGTTATTTAAAACACTGTTCACGATAAACCCAAAAATCAATATCAATTCAATTCCAATTAAATATTATTTAATTGGTACTCTTCATTAAATCTAAATCAAAAGATTTAATCTTTTCTCAACTGGGTTCAAGAACAGTGTTAGTGAAGACACCATTCACGACAAACCCAAATCACATTCGATATTCAATACAAGGCTCTGAATAGAAAATATATCGGCTTATATTCAATATCGAATTCTACGACTAACAAATGTCGTATTGGAAATAACGATACAAATATATATCTTTCAAATTTCCATAACAACACCTGTAATATCACGAATTCCAACATCGAAATATTCCGAAGACAATTTCGATTCAAATCCACTCCAATGCAATCATTGGAAATTTTGGTTATTTTCAAAACCATTTCAAATTCAATTTATTTATTTAAAAATAAATAGAATTATAATTCTAGTTCAAAACTAGTTCATTTCGATAAAAATCTATTTTTATCTTTTCAAATATGGAGTTTTTCATCCCAAACTTTCACAAATCATTTCTTATGATTTTACACAAATTATTACTATTTTTAATAATTTTATCAAGGCCCGTACAGTCGATTTCCATTAACGGCCATCGAACTGCACTTACAGCGACCTTTTTCGAATTTGATTTGGACGTATCTCCAAATCCAACCGTTAGATTTCAAAGTTCTAATATTCATTAGAAAGCTCTTTTCGATACGAACCCAACGGTTCCGGTTTTAGGAGAATCCGACGGTCGGATCTCCCGTAATGTCCATTCGAAGTCAATGGTCGAAATTCGCGAACTGCCGCGGCGCGGCGCGTTCTATTCAGGCCATTATATTATATATATAATATATATAATATATATTTCGTCGATTCCTATTTAAAACGGATTATATAAATAGTTTTAAATTCGTTTCAAATTCTATTTCAACTTCTATTTCAATTCAAAGCCAAAATTGAATTCTTCTTTATAAATTCGTTTTAAAATTCATTTCTATTCAATTCGAATTTCAATTCAATTTGAATTCCTTTCAATTCGCTTTCAATTCCATTTGAATTCGTTTTCAATTCAATTCATTTCGAAATCGTTTTCAATTCATTTTGAATTCGTTTTCAATTCATTTCATTTCGAAATCGTTTTCAATTCAATTCATTTCGAAATCGTTTTCAATTCAATTCATTTCGAAATCGTTTTCAATTCAATTCATTTCGAAATCGTTTGATTTCGAAATCCCTTTTCAATATTCATTTCAAGATGAATAAAATCGATATAAATATCGTTCACGTCAAAATGGCGTCAATCTAATCAACACGGCTTCATAAATTTCTATTTTCAAATATTCTATTTCAAATATTTCTTTTTCAAAATAGTTGTTATTATCAAAATATTTCGTTCAACACATGACCAATCTCAATGGATGAGTACTGTCAACAAATGAACTTTTATTTTATAATATTCTTTATTTTTCAAATTGGAATGAGGCCCAATCAATTACCATATAAAGTTAATTATATGGATTTTCATACAACACATGTATATAATAGCATTGAAAATAATCAACCATCAACCAAAGTGCACTACACTGTATAAGCATCAAATATAGATATTCAACGCTTATAACAGCATGTCAATCAATCGATCGACATATTTAATCAATCAGGATGAGTGAACTTCAAATTTCATCCTAACACCCGTGTGGGGTTTCAAACAATCAAACACATATTTTATTTGTGCAGTTAGGCGATGTGTAAAATTTATCGACCCAATCAATGTCATTCAAATAAGTGTACATAAACAAACCATCTGGTTTGTAAATGAATATTTATTTTATTCACTTTCACTATATTCATATTCGCGTTAAAAATTATATTTTTAACGATAAAACATTTTATTCTAACTTATGAATTTCTATTCAATTCATTTATTCAATAAAATGATATTTTTATTTTTCTAACTTATTTTAGAAAATTTCGGCGGCATAACGGCACGATACTAGAAACGGGACAAGGCCTAGCCTTATCCCCGGTCTAGTGAAGGCCCACGCCATTCACACATCAATCATATCAATTTCAATTTCACCAAAACAATCCAATCCAAATCAAATAATCTAACCAACTACACAACCAATCAAACAAGTCCATGGTCTGTGGACGGGTGTCGGGTGCTTCTAATAAGCACCGTCTGCATCCTAGTATATATATATATATAACTAGAAAAATAAATTGAAAGGTGAGAAATTCTCACATATAGCTATCCTAGCTCCACGGCCCTTCATTTGCAGAAACTTCGTCGTTCTCGCCTCTTCGTCAGCTTCGTTGCCCAAGGCCACTATATATATAAAAATCGAATTTTTATTTCAAAGTTCAATATATAAAAATCGAGTTTTTATTTCAAAGTTCATTATATAAAAATCGAATTTTTATTTCAAAGTTCATTATATAAAAATCGAATTTTTATTTCAAAGTTCATTATATAAAAATCGAATTTTTATTTCAAAGTTCAATATATAAAAATCGAGTTTTTATTTCAAAGTTCATTATATAAAAATCGAATTTTTATTTCAAAGTTCATTATATAAAAATCGAATTTTTATTTCAAAGTTCATTATATAAAAATCGAATTTTTATTTCAAAGTTAAAATCTTTTTCTTATATTAAAGTTAAAACCTTCTTCTTATATTAAACCTTAAAATAAAATCAGTTTTCATTTTCTTTATAAATCAGTTTTCAACTAAAATAAAATTCCGTTTTCAACTAAAATAAAATTCAGTTTTCAACTAAAATAATATTCAGTTTTTAAAACAAAATAATATTCAGATTTTAAACAAAATCAAATTCAGTTTTTTTTTTCCTTTTAAACAAAAAATCAGTTTTTTCTATTTTACTAAAATCAGTTTTTTCTATTTAAAAATCTATGTTTTTCCATTCATAAAAACCATTCCTTTTCTTTGCAAAATTATTTCTTTGTAAAAATATAAATTTTCTTATAACAAAATAGGATTTTTTTTTCCTATAACAAAATCAGTTTTTGAACTGTTAAAATAAAAACAGTATTTAATCTTTAAAATAAAAACAGTAATAAAATATTAATAAATAAATAAAAAAACGCAAACTTACAGTGCTCGGAGAGAGGGGGGGGAGGAACGTCGCTGGGATGGTCGAGGGGGGCCACGGTTGCCGGCGGTGGGCCAAGGAAGTGGGGGTGGAGGGGTTCTCCTGGGCGCGTCGGTTACCGGAGGGGCGGGGGTTTGGGCTTCGTTCGATTTCAACGGAGCGGGAGGGGAGAGAAGGGAGGCAAGGGGAAGGACTTGGTGGTGGGCGCGCCACCGTCGGCGTCGGGTGGAGGGCGGAGCGGCACGAGATCGAGGGTTCACTCTTTTTTTTTTTTTTTCCCGATTCGATTTAAATGAAAATTAGGGGGGGGGGGGGGCAGAGATAAAGGAAAGGGGATTTCCTTTTTTTTTTTTTTTATTTTATTATTATTTAATTCAACCTAAAGTTGACTTTTTCATAAGACCTCGAAACGAGGCCCACCGCCTGTCGCCCATAGCGTATTACCCCCATTCTGAACACAATGGGATATATATCGCAAGCTGATTCGACTGTTTGAATCAGTTTCCGTTTAATTTACATTTAAATCACTATATTGAATTTTAAACGTACCTTTCAAATTACCGGGGTCACATACTAACTAGAAAAATTCTCGAAAAATATTTTCTAGCTTCGTATTGACGATACGGTCCTAACAAAGCTGGTTTCGTCGAATTCTGAGACCGTTTGAAAAATGGCCAATTTCCAGTCGATTAAAATCAACTGAAACTGGTCAAACGCGTTTTCCTTTGCCACGCTCACATATTGATTCGAAAAATTATGAAATTTAGAATCTAGCAATAACTCGACATCACGGACCCAACAAAACTGGTTTCGTCGAAATCCGAGGTCATTTGCAAAATGTCCATTTTTAAGGGCCTGAATTCCATAGCGACTATTCAGAATTTTCAACTGGACATATCTTTTGATTCCCGCTATGAAATCTTGATTTCTCGGATTCGTTGGAAAGATATTCACTATTAGATTCCATTATTTTTGGTTTCACTAAAATCCGGATTGTTTTGCACCCGGTACATTCAATTGAAGTTTGAAATCGAATTATCGAACTACCGCGCCATTTTCAATTCTATTTATAATTATATATAAATATTTATATTCTAACGACGACGTATATAATATAAACGTTCGAATTATATTCAAAATAAATTTCTCGTCGATTTTATTTAAAATAATCTATTTTAAATATTCAAAATTCGCTAAAATTGCCAAAATAAAATTTTCAAACTGGCTCGCATTTTACGGGTTGTTACAATCTCCCCGACTTAAAACTTTTCGTCCCCGAAAAGGAACAAAGTCGAAAGTGGTTTGATCAATCAACTCTACGCTCGATCAGGCTTCCATTCTCTAACTCTTCAGTTTCTGAGAATTTTCAAAATTTCAAAAATTTGGCTAACACCCTAAATTTTCGAAAAATTTCGCCATAACCTCCCCTGCAATGGGAGCATCGGGGAATTTCAAATAGCTTCCCCGGTCCTTCAGATCTCAAAAAGAAAAAGAAAAAGCCAAGCGGCTAGCCAATAGGCTCATAAAATCATCATCACCCAAACAAAACAGGAAATTATGTAGTAAACATGTACCTATTTGTCGGGCAAACAAATTTTATTCTCTGGCTCTAGCCTCCTTGCTATGACCTGTTCAAAGATATATATGTATATGCAAGCAAATGCGGCTAATTTTCAATACAGTTCAATATTTGGTTCAATTAGGCATAATGGTTCAAAATTAGCAAACAAATAAACAACCAACACAAACATCAATCAATTAGTGAATTTAACGTTTCAAATTCATAATTTTGATACATATACAGAAAATCTTGTTTTTGATGCCAATTCACAACAAAGGGTTCTAGCTATATAAGATTTGGTTCTCACACCAGTCTAATGGAAATATATAGATATCACACCTTCGTCACACGAATATAAATTCTGACGATGAGTACTCAACCATCAGAATCATCTTCGGGCCACTAGAGTGTGAATCTATATCTATCCAATATATTAAAACTTCGAATACACGCGGATCAGACGTATACGCAAAATCTTTATATACTGGACTGTCCACATCAATATAAATAACTATTCAAATACGAATAAGTGATTTAAATTTTCAAAACAAAATTTGTTTTCATTTTAAAAATATACTCTTCACACTCGTTCTAGGATACTACTGATCCCATCTCTAACGAGTCATTCCCGTTGGATATTACTAATCCAATATCTGATGAATTCTTTCGTATGGTTCTAATGTGCCTTGTTCTCTGAGCTTTGTAAACCAAAGCTCTGATACCAAATGTGAAGACCCGCAACTTCCCCGTAAAGGAAAGCGTCGGATAGTTCGAGAACAAACCACAACAGAACGCATACAGAAGAACGTTTCATTGTATATTACAACAATGCATCAGATTACAAGAATATACAGAGTATAAAAGAATATTACACAGAAATATCAGAGTTTTAAATTACATTTAAATACATAGCAGCGGAAAATAATACAATACACAACTAGAATGAGATATACGGATACAAAGCTTTCCGGATATCGTTCCAGCTGTAAACCAGGAACCTGTGAATATAAATCTGCAAAACCACAACTACTAGCTGCCCGTGTCAAAATAAGGGCACCCAGAGTTTAGGTTAAAACAATAAACTCCAGGTCAGTCATGTGACTGGTGTGAGAACTAAAACAGTTAATCTTTATTTTAAAATTAGGTAAATCAAGGGACCACGCCGTATAACACGGAACGGGTTTCCTCCCAAGAATACCAGTGCTTAAAACAAACAGCGCAATGCTAAATAAAGAAAAATGAAGCTGTTATAAGACCCAGGTCCTATCACACAATGCAATCGCAAGCCGGGGGATAGGGTTTTCCCTTATAACAGCCAAAGCATGCTTGATACGTCTAAAACAAATCATTTGATACTATTATAAGTGCATAGTGTATAAAACAACTTCAAATCATAAGTATCAATCATAGGCGACATGAGCGTCCCATGCCACTATGTCGCCATATATAGGTTTACAAATAAAACCGCAAAGTCACGTATTTGGAAATTGGGTTTCCAACTATGAACCGAGGCTAGGGGCAAGATCCTCAACCGATTCGAGACGCTCTAGCCCGCCCCTCAGGAACAGCCGCAACTGCCCCTTGGATCCTCAGGGCCGGTCCACACGGAGTGGATTATTATGCCTGAACACTACGTCTCCCCACCCTATGGGGTGTAAGTCTGGTCCGTCAGCCGACCAGAATGCATTCGGCCGAAACCGATATAACCGAGGCGCCTCGCAACAGCAACAACCACATAAGTCAAACTCGTCAGGGCGTGTAAAACCACTGACGCCACTTCTAGCTAGAAAGAAACGCATGCCCTCCCTGACGTCCGTCTCCCGTTTTTGGTTCATACCGGGTGTGAAACACGCGAGGTAAACGTTACACAAAGCTACGCCACAAAGGCCGTGCTTTGATCATCACCACAAGACTTTGCTTTTCAACAGAAGCCTTGATCACTTGCATCTTAGCATGCCACACAGGCAAACCATCCTATGCAACCGATATCAGTCACACAGAATGAAATCCGATGTCAGACACACAGTCCATTTACAAGTCCGTTCTGGGTCTGAACGAAACCGGAGGCACCTAGTACCCCGCATATCCATCGATCTCCAAGTACGTCTGGACGATCACTAACTGTTTCCATCTTCTTGGGTGTACAGCCCAATCAAGATCATCAGTTATCACCCAAACGACGTGAAGACCTCCGGTCTTCGACCATCGTCTTCATCTTCGACTTATCGTCGTATCAGTTATTCAGAATGGGCTAAACCCGGTCTTTCCGAATAACTCGCGTATATATTATAAAAGTGTTACACAAACACAACATACGCCTCATTCCAACTCATTAGTCACTAACCGTAAATTAATCAAGAGAATAATTCCCCAAATATTAACCCCGAAGGCCGAAACCAACATCAGATCAATATCCAGAAAACCATTCTACTTAGCTAACCGACAGTTAGTTTCTAAATTTCTCGTTCAAATCTAATTAAAGATTTAACTATCGCCTGGAGCAAAACTGGTGATACTCCATTCTCGATCTTTTCAATCTAATTAAAGATTCATTAAAACTCCACTTAGTTTTAATATGTGACTGGGTTAAAGAATCAGTGTCATTTAAAAACACGGTTCACGATAAACCCAAAGTCACATCCCATTAATTATCGGGTTAAAGAACAAGTGTTATTTAAAACACTGTTCACGATAAACCCAAAAATCAATATCCATTCAATTCCAATTAAATATTATTTAATTGGTACACTTCATTAAATCTAAATAAAAAGATTTAATCTTTTCTCAGCTGGGTTCAAGAACGGTGTTAGTGAAGACACCATTCACGACAAACCCAAATCACATTCATTAATTATCGGGTTAAAGAACAAGTGTTATTTAAAACACTGTTCACGATAAACCCAAAAATCAATATCAATTCAATTCCAATTAAATATTATTTAATTGGTACTCTTCATTAAATCTAAATCAAAAGATTTAATCTTTTCTCAACTGGGTTCAAGAACAGTGTTAGTGAAGACACCATTCACGACAATCCCAAATCACATTCGATATTCAATACAAGGCTCTGAATAGAAAATATATCGGCTTATATTCAATATCGAATTCTACGACTAACAAATGTCGTATTGGAAATAACGATACAAATATATATCTTTCAAATTTCCATAACAACACCTGTAATATCACGAATTCCAACATCGAAATATTCCGAAGACAATTTCGATTCAAATCCACTCCAATGCAATCATTGGAAATTTTGGTTATTTTCAAAACCATTTCAAATTCAATTTATTTATTTAAAAATAAATAGAATTATAATTCTAGTTCAAAACTAGTTCATTTCGATAAAAATCTATTTTTATCTTTTCAAATATGGAGTTTTTCATCCCAAACTTTCACAAATCATTTCTTATGATTTTACACAAATTATTACTATTTTTAATAATTTTATCAAGGCCCGTACAGTCGATTTCCATTAACGGCCATCGAACTGCACTTACAGCGACCTTTTTCGAATTTGATTTGGACGTATCTCCAAATCCAACCGTTAGATTTCAAAGTTCTAATATTCATTAGAAAGCTCTTTTCGATACGAACCCAACGGTTCCGGTTTTAGGAGAATCCGACGGTCGGATCTCCCGTAATGTCCATTCGAAGTCAATGGTCGAAATTCGCGAACTGCCGCGGCGCGGCGCGTTCTATTCAGGCCATTATATTATATATATAATATATATAATATATATTTCGTCGATTCCTATTTAAAACGGATTATATAAATAGTTTTAAATTCGTTTCAAATTCTATTTCAACTTCTATTTCAATTCAAAGCCAAAATTGAATTCTTCTTTATAAATTCGTTTTAAAATTCATTTCTATTCAATTCGAATTTCAATTCAATTTGAATTCCTTTCAATTCGCTTTCAATTCCATTTGAATTCGTTTTCAATTCAATTCATTTCGAAATCGTTTTCAATTCATTTTGAATTCGTTTTCAATTCATTTCATTTCGAAATCGTTTTCAATTCAATTCATTTCGAAATCGTTTTCAATTCAATTCATTTCGAAATCGTTTTCAATTCAATTCATTTCGAAATCGTTTGATTTCGAAATCCCTTTTCAATATTCATTTCAAGATGAATAAAATCGATATAAATATCGTTCACGTCAAAATGGCGTCAATCTAATCAACACGGCTTCATAAATTTCTATTTTCAAATATTCTATTTCAAATATTTCTTTTTCAAAATAGTTGTTATTATCAAAATATTTCGTTCAACACATGACCAATCTCAATGGATGAGTACTGTCAACAAATGAACTTTTATTTTATAATATTCTTTATTTTTCAAATTGGAATGAGGCCCAATCAATTACCATATAAAGTTAATTATATGGATTTTCATACAACACATGTATATAATAGCATTGAAAATAATCAACCATCAACCAAAGTGCACTACACTGTATAAGCATCAAATATAGATATTCAACGCTTATAACAGCATGTCAATCAATCGATCGACATATTTAATCAATCAGGATGAGTGAACTTCAAATTTCATCCTAACACCCGTGTGGGGTTTCAAACAATCAAACACATATTTTATTTGTGCAGTTAGGCGATGTGTAAAATTTATCGACCCAATCAATGTCATTCAAATAAGTGTACATAAACAAACCATCTGGTTTGTAAATGAATATTTATTTTATTCACTTTCACTATATTCATATTCGCGTTAAAAATTATATTTTTAACGATAAAACATTTTATTCTAACTTATGAATTTCTATTCAATTCATTTATTCAATAAAATGATATTTTTATTTTTCTAACTTATTTTAGAAAATTTCGGCGGCATAACGGCACGATACTAGAAACGGGACAAGGCCTAGCCTTATCCCCGGTCTAGTGAAGGCCCACGCCATTCACACATCAATCATATCAATTTCAATTTCACCAAAACAATCCAATCCAAATCAAATAATCTAACCAACTACACAACCAATCAAACAAGTCCATGGTCTGTGGACGGGTGTCGGGTGCTTCTAATAAGCACCGTCTGCATCCTAGTATATATATATAACTAGAAAAATAAATTGAAAGGTGAGAAATTCTCACATATAGCTATCCTAGCTCCACGGCCCTTCATTTGCAGAAACTTCGTCGTTCTCGCCTCTTCGTCAGCTTCGTTGCCCAAGGCCACTATATATATAAAAATCGAATTTTTATTTCAAAGTTCAATATATAAAAATCGAGTTTTTATTTCAAAGTTCATTATATAAAAATCGAATTTTTATTTCAAAGTTCATTATATAAAAATCGAATTTTTATTTCAAAGTTCATTATATAAAAATCGAATTTTTATTTCAAAGTTCAATATATAAAAATCGAGTTTTTATTTCAAAGTTCATTATATAAAAATCGAATTTTTATTTCAAAGTTCATTATATAAAAATCGAATTTTTATTTCAAAGTTCATTATATAAAAATCGAATTTTTATTTCAAAGTTAAAATCTTTTTCTTATATTAAAGTTAAAACCTTCTTCTTATATTAAACCTTAAAATAAAATCAGTTTTCATTTTCTTTATAAATCAGTTTTCAACTAAAATAAAATTCCGTTTTCAACTAAAATAAAATTCAGTTTTCAACTAAAATAATATTCAGTTTTTAAAACAAAATAATATTCAGATTTTAAACAAAATCAAATTCAGTTTTTTTTTTCCTTTTAAACAAAAAATCAGTTTTTTCTATTTTACTAAAATCAGTTTTTTCTATTTAAAAATCTATGTTTTTCCATTCATAAAAACCATTCCTTTTCTTTGCAAAATTATTTCTTTGTAAAAATATAAATTTTCTTATAACAAAATAGGATTTTTTTTTCCTATAACAAAATCAGTTTTTGAACTGTTAAAATAAAAACAGTATTTAATCTTTAAAATAAAAACAGTAATAAAATATTAATAAATAAATAAAAAAACGCAAACTTACAGTGCTCGGAGAGAGGGGGGGGGGAGGAACGTCGCTGGGATGGTCGAGGGGGGCCACGGTTGCCGGCGGTGGGCCAAGGAAGTGGGGGTGGAGGGGTTCTCCTGGGCGCGTCGGTTACCGGAGGGGCGGGGGTTTGGGCTTCGTTCGATTTCAACGGAGCGGGAGGGGAGAGAAGGGAGGCAAGGGGAAGGACTTGGTGGTGGGCGCGCCACCGTCGGCGTCGGGTGGAGGGCGGAGCGGCACGAGATCGAGGGTTCACTCTTTTTTTTTTTTTTTTCCCGATTCGATTTAAATGAAAATTAGGGGGGGGGCCAGAGATAAAGGAAAGGGGATTTCCTTTTTTTTTTTTTTTTTTTTATTATTATTTAATTCAACCTAAAGTTGACTTTTTCATAAGACCTCGAAACGAGGCCCACCGCCTGTCGCCCATAGCGTATTACCCCCATTCTGAACACAATGGGATATATATCGCAAGCTGATTCGACTGTTTGAATCAGTTTCCGTTTAATTTACATTTAAATCACTATATTGAATTTTAAACGTACCTTTCAAATTACCGGGGTCACATACTAACTAGAAAAATTCTCGAAAAATATTTTCTAGCTTCGTATTGACGATACGGTCCTAACAAAGCTGGTTTCGTCGAATTCTGAGACCGTTTGAAAAATGGCCAATTTCCAGTCGATTAAAATCAACTGAAACTGGTCAAACGCGTTTTCCTTTGCCACGCTCACATATTGATTCGAAAAATTATGAAATTTAGAATCTAGCAATAACTCGACATCACGGACCCAACAAAACTGGTTTCGTCGAAATCCGAGGTCATTTGCAAAATGTCCATTTTTAAGGGCCTGAATTCCATAGCGACTATTCAGAATTTTCAACTGGACATATCTTTTGATTCCCGCTATGAAATCTTGATTTCTCGGATTCGTTGGAAAGATATTCACTATTAGATTCCATTATTTTTGGTTTCACTAAAATCCGGATTGTTTTGCACCCGGTACATTCAATTGAAGTTTGAAATCGAATTATCGAACTACCGCGCCATTTTCAATTCTATTTATAATTATATATAAATATTTATATTCTAACGACGACGTATATAATATAAACGTTCGAATTATATTCAAAATAAATTTCTCGTCGATTTTATTTAAAATAATCTATTTTAAATATTCAAAATTCGCTAAAATTGCCAAAATAAAATTTTCAAACTGGCTCGCATTTTACGGGTTGTTACACTTCGACATTATTTCCAAGCTCATCCTATCACCGTGTACACAGATCATCCGCTCAAGCAAGTTCGACAGAGACCAGAAGCTTCTGGAAGGCTGCTCAAGTGGAACATTGAACTGAGTCAATTTGATTTGAATTTTCATCCCCGACGATCTATACAGGGCAAGTGCTGGCAGATTTCATGCAGAATTTACTGTCTCGGAGGATGTCATGGTAAATGAAGAGGCTGACCCACCAAAGTTACTTCTCGATCCTAGTGCATGGAAATTGTATATTGATGGTGCTAGGAATGATAAACGATCCGGTGCCGGTGTGGTGCTTGAAACTCCTGAGAAAAGACTGATATCCTATGCTATCCGGTTGGAATTTCACGCCACTAACAACGACTCCGAATATGAAGCCCTGATAGCCGGGCTGAGGATCGCAAAGGAATTAGAGATCGCGAAGCTGGACATATTTTGTGACTCCAAGTTGGTTGTAAATCAGGTTACTGGAAAATTTCGAGCTAAGAGCCCAAGATTGATTTCATATTTGGAGAAAGTGAAGGAGTTGCTGACTGGCTTTGATCACTACAGTATATCCCATATTCCACGGTCAGAGAACCAACAGGCGGACAAGTTAGCGAAGATGCCTAGTTCCGACGATCCTGAAGAAGCTGGGCTAGCCCCAGTTGAAGTACTTCAGTTCCCTAGCATAGGTCAGATGGAAATTGATCCGATACTAGAGACTGAGCCAGAAAGGGAGTCATGGATGACCCCTCTAAAGAATTTCTCGATAAATGGAACGCTTCCGACCAAGAAGAGCGAGAGGCGTAAAATAATCCGTAAAGCTTCCCGATACGTTCTACAAGGCGGAATCCTGTACAGACAGGGATTTTCGATGTCTCTTCTCCGGTGTATAGCCCATGACGACATCAAGCGTGTACTGCAGGAAGTACATGAGGGTGAGTGTGGTGACCATACTGGAGGACAAACATTGGTAAAAAAGGTGTTGCGGTATGGTTACTTCTGGCTTACCATAAACAAAGATGCGGCAAAATACGCACGACGTTGTGATGCATGCCAAAGATTTTTCAAAAATTCCCAGGGCACCTCCTGGCATGTTAAAGACAATGGCGAGTCCATGGCCTTTCACTATGCGGGGGATTGATATCATCGGAAGCCTCCCTATAGCAAAGGGCGGAGCAAAGTTCGTTATCGTGGCTGTAGACTACTTCACCAGATGGGTCGAGGCTGAGCCGTTAACTACAATCACAACCAAGCGAGTGATTAATTTTGTTGTTTGGAACATTATTTGTCGGTTTGGTATCTCGAAGATCGTCATAACTGACAATGGAACCCAGTTTGATAGCAATGAGTTCAGGGACTTCTGCCAGAAGTACCACATTGAGAAACGGTACACCTCTGAGGCACATCCACAGTCGAACGGACAGGTCGAAGCAGCAAATAAAGTGATTAAGTCCATTATCAAAAGAAGATTGAAGTGGGACAAAGCCATGTGGGTCGATGAATTACCCTTGGCATTATGGGCCTACAGGACAACGTATAAATCGACGACAAGTTATACTCCCTTCTCCCTTGCTTTTGGAGCAGAGGCGGTCGTCCCGGTTGAGCTAAAAGTACCATCTCACCGAGTTATTTACTACGATCCGATGACTAATAACGAGTTGCTCCTTGAATCCCTAGATACAATAGAGGGGAAGAGGGATGAAGCAGATCTGCGTGCCTTGAGACACAAGCAACAGGTCGCTAGATACTACAACAAAAGAGTTCGAGCCCGAACCTTTGAACCCAGAGACTTGGTTCTGAAGCGTGTCTTTCCACCCCCAACTCATATGGGTGCGAAGTGGGAAGGACCATACTCCGTTCTACGAAGGCTTGATAATGGAACTTTCAAGCTAGCAACCGTAGATGGAGAAGAAATCCCCAGAGTGTGGAATGCCCAACATTTGTGGCCTTATCTGACGTAAAGTCATCAGATTTATCCTTTTGTTTCATAGGACCATGTAAAAGGCATGACTTGCCTAGAATAGTCCAATGTCTTGAGCAAAGGATTATAAAGTGGACGTAGGTCACGATTTGACCAAACCACTATAAAAATATTGTGTGTCGTTTACCTACATTTGCACTATTATTTATCTGCTCTTCTATCTTTATAAAGTTTGTTGTAAAATTCATACAGTGATTACAGAAACATGTAATTCTAGGTGCCTTCCATCAGAATGGAGAGTAATCCGCAACCAGAACGAGGAAGGTGCAATAAAGTGAATCACACCATTGACTGCGCTCTAACTCTCCAGAGCCGAGAGAAAACATAAAGGGCACGAAAACAACGTCCACATGGCAAGGCGATGCACCACGAGAAGAACCGCCTTGACCGAACTCCAACCTTGGCGACTGCCAGGAGAGTATAAAAGCGTCTACGATTAAGCGCTGAGAAAGAGCTCTTACCCCGCTGAAGGATCGGGGGGCGACTGAATAGCCGAGTTCGAACTTTAACCTTGATGACCGCCAGGAGAGTATAAAAGCGTCTACGATTAAGCACTGAGAAAGAGCTCTTACCCCACTGAAGAATCGGGGGGCGACTGAACAGCCGAGCTCGAACCCTAACCTTGGCGACCGCCAGGAGAGTATAAACGCGTCTGTGATTAAGCGCTGACAAGGATGCTGGAGACTCAGCGTCCCCAGAATTCCTGCCCCGTTAAAGGATCGGTGAGCAGATCATGATACGAGTTCGAACTTTAACCCGCTGATGGACCGGGAAAGTATAGAGGCACCGGAGATTTGGCGCCTCAAGGACTATAATCCTACTAAAAAAAATTCCAAGTCCCCCGCATTCAAATATAGGGGGCAACATGCATAGAAATTGTTAAATTCTTTCTGTTGCTTGAATGATTTGTAATATAATTTCAGCTTGGTTATGGTCAAATGATTTGTGACTAAGTGTGAAGAGTTATTCGATGCAGGTACACGATGATGCAAAAGAAATAAACTTTCATTCATAAACAGCAAACCTACAAGATAAAGAGGAACCTAAACGAACTGTGGGCCATTCTCATAGTTACATTTCATGGCCAGTGGAAAGCCTAAAAATCCTAAGGACAAAATATGAGCTGATATCTGCATCCTACTTATGCTGAGGGGGCTATGTAGGCTTCTTGCTCTTTTTCTGCTTCCCCGACTCCTCCTTATCAACATCCGAACGATTACCTTTTTTCCTCTTCCTCTTATCAACAAGGGGCTCTGGAGAAGAACTAGAGGATTGAGAGGCTAGTTGTGAAGTTATTGATCGGGAGGAAAATCTTACGACCAACCCAGTTTTGGGGTCGATCTCAGAAATAGGGGGCACATATACTGGATCTTGTCCCCCTTTCATAAGAAGCAACTGCTTCCCCTCTTCGGCTTGTTGTTCAGCCAAGGTTTCCTCATCATCGCCTCTGTTTTCTTTGGTAATGGCGACTTCCTCTTCATTGCCGTCGTGGCGCCCGTCCATGTCTCTCAAAGCCTCGATGGGTTCAGCATCTGGGGGGACATCAGCACCAGCACTTGGTGGGATGTCAACCTTCTCTGCTTCTGTCCTCTTCTCAGCATCCTTATCAACTGGCATGCCACCTGTATCATGAGAAACAAATGTTATTTTGGGAGAGAATGCGGTTTGCTCAGTTGATTGTCCGACAAGACGACGACAAGTGACAATGGCTTTGACAAATTGCGGAGAAAATATAGAGATACCTTCCGCCGATCCTCCTTCCAAACTAGCAGCAGAACCTCTGACAGCTGGAGGAGTTGGACCCAGAGGAATCAATGGATCGTCGGGATTGTATTCCTCAATATCGGAGGCCTTAGGCTCTGCAGCTGAGCTCGATCCTTCTTCAATTTTATCTTTGCCCTTGGCCTGAGTTTTCTCTTTATCAATCTCTTCTTGGAGTAGGCGTCTGCCTTTCTCTAGATCTTCAGGTTCGTTATCCCTAAGAATAGTCCGCATCAACTCATGCTCATAAATTTCATCGACCCCTAATCGCTGTTTCTCGCTTTGGACGATTGCATCCCATATGTTGTCTAAAGTGACATGGTAGTCCGGGATGCAGGAGATGTTGCGGGTCTTGATGACCTGGCCAAGGAAGTCAAACAACATTTCCTCAAATCATTCAATATCTTTCTCTCTCTCAAGGAGCTTTTCATTAGAAACCGTTGCCATTTCAATGGCACTTTCTACATTATTTTCAGCCAGGATCGCGCGCTTCTTTGCACGCGCGAGTTGATCATTCAGAATCGCCCTCTCTTTTTCGGCTAGAGCTAACTATCTTTCAAGCTTGCCTTTTCTTTCTCCCAAGCCGCTTTTTCATCCTCGAAATGATCCTGTGCTGTTTTCAATTCGGTGTTGGCCATCCTGAGATCTTCCACCTATTTCTTCAATGACGCTCGCTCTTTGCTGTTAGAATCGAGCTCATTATGAAAACGTTGCCTGGCCTCCTCCAGCTCTGTTTTGTAATTTTTAGCATCTCGTTGAGCCAAGGCAAGCAAAGATTGTGCATCTTCTAAGTCCTTCTCCATTTTACCCTGGCCCTTTCATTGTTATCTATCTTCACTTTGGACCTATGCGCTTCCATCTCAAGCGTTCGGATGACGTCTGAAAAATTGACAGCATGTTTCTTCATTGCCTCGTACTGCTTGGCTACATGGCGAATGTGTCCGATGACTTCAGTATCCCAATTCCTAGGGACTGGTTCCAAAGTTGGAACGAACATCATCCTTTCGAAGAAGATATCGGGGAATTGTTCTCGTAATTTTTCCAGCTTGGCCTAAGTCTCAGGGCCATGGATATAGTCTCGTGACCCGGTGGCATTCAAACTCTGTTGGCTGGAAGGGACAATGTCTGTTTTCTCCTTCTTAGAATCCTTGTTTGGATCCTTGCTTTTATCCTTAGGCTCGTGGTGCTTTTTGGATGATCTGCTGTGAGAGGGTGCACTCTTCGGAGGGGTTAAGTCTTTGGGAAGTTGTTTTCCCCCTGTAGGTGGCACCGGATGACTGGGAGGCTTTCCAGAGGTTTGTTTTGATGGAGATCTGGACTGTGAAGAAGTAGGCTTGTGAGAATCCCGGGACCAATGGCTGTCTCCCCCTCGGTTGCTGCTACGAGCACGCTCAGGATTTGGATGAAGACTAGGTGTGCCTTCACGAAGAGAGCGATAGGAATAAGATCGTTTGCGAGACATCTTTCCTGCAAAACAAACAAGTACATATTAAAACCTTGAATACTGTTGGTATAAAAGTGTGGGGTCAGACAGTGCATGTGATTTGTGCATCCCATATAATTCCCCCTAACAGACTAGGGCCCGAAGTCAGGCTCATCTGGGTAGTCTCTCGTTCTCCAACTGGAACAGTTGTTTCCTCAGAAATAGGGAAAAATGGCTCCCCTTCGAAGTCTTCCTGTGTATATACATCATCAGGTAAAGGAATCTTGCTCAGTTCTTTAAATAACCGCTCCTTTGTTAAATCACCGGGAGCAGCAGGTTCAACAGGTGGAGAGGCCCTTGAGGGGAAACCCCCGGAGAGACCGGGATTTCCTTAGACTCGTCAGCACAGGCCTCATCTCGCCTATATACATTTAGGTCTTCATCGTCCTGGATAATTATCGGCGAAGGACTCTTACAAAATTTAGTTGTTTCTACTGCCTGTGACGTTCCTTCTCCCTCGGTCGGGGGCACGTATTTGTATGGTTTGCCACCCGCACCAAGTCCAAACCTTATATCCAGAGGGCGGTGCTTGTGAAGATTCTCGTCAGTAATACATTTCTTGATCTTTTGGAAGTCGGATTTGCTTTGCAGAAGAAGGGATAGCCGATTACTGTACACCGAGCCTTCCATCTTTGGAAAGGCGTGATCTGCATAGAGAAAAGAAGCATGTTAGCGCTTCGATTTCTTAAACAAGTTATTCATTCAAAGGTTTAAAATTTACTTGATTTAAGCCATCTTCTTGCACACCCAGCCTGTCTCTTTATGTAGAACCAATCGGCCTTGGGATCCCCTATGTTGCTGTAACCGTCAGATAAGACCTTCCTATTCGCTACCGATTCGAAGAAAGAAAAATTTGGGGTTGGTGTAGAGCGATGCTTGAAAAGGTAATAGAATTTCAAATCTTTAAACGTGAGCTCAGTTTGCAGGATTTCCGCATATGCAATGTATAGAGTGTATAGAGCTGCGTAGGCATTGGGATGTAGCTGCATCGGAGCAATACCCAATCGTTTTAAGGTTTCAATGACGATAGGAGGAAACGGAGGAATAGCGCCTACCCAGCACATAAGTCGGCTAACTGTCATATACCCCTCCGGAGCCAAATGAGGTCTATCTTCGCTACCAGGTGTCCTCACATCATCCCAGGGGATCCCATGTCTCAAGCAAATTCTCTTAAGCTTTATGTCATCAAGTTTGGAAGATAAAGAGTCGGTGAATTTCTCTATTTCTATTGCACCAGGAATCTCGTCGGGAGCTCGGTCGTCTACTACGGACTCCTCATTAAGCGAGGTACTCTCAGACGGATCCGATTCCGTTTCTGCCTCATATTCAGATCCAGAATCCTCACCCTCTGGATTAATTGGAAGAACCTCGGGGTTGTGGTGCTCATACACCTCGGGATCCGTCTCTGTATCAGATCTTGAAGGGGAACGGTTATCCGACATTACTGCTTAGGCGAGTAAACATGAGAAATAAGAATATAATTACCCGTCACCCCATGTGTGTAAGTGCAAGTGTGTGCCTGTGCATACAATAAAAAAAAGCATAAAAGTTAGCAAGTTCATCGAAGGATTAGTCGTCATATGCAGTCAAATTATGCTATCATTCAGTTCAGAGAGTCTCAAGGGCTCTAGCCTAACTGTTCATTGATATACCAGAGTCAAGTTGCATTGTCTATTAGGTAAGTTCATCGGATCGTTCATTAACTAGATCGGTAAGTAAGGCTCGGATCGTGATGTGTCCCCGGATCGCGAAAGGGGGGTTCGGATCGTGATACATCTTCGTATGATAGAACAGGTGTGGATACACGGTAGAAGTATTAACTCACGAACAAAGCATGGCATCGGATCGTGAAAACTGGAACGGATCATGATAACTCCCTGCAATCCGCAGTTCACCAACGCAAACCGATCCGTTCACCAAATCTCACTCCTTCCATCTACCACAATCACGACCCGCTGCCTCACCATCGCCACGATCCAGCCCGACGTATTCCTTCTTCTCCCTCCTCTCTACCTCCGAATTCGAATAACTAGATCCATGGCGCCTCATCAACCTCCAGAACTTCGAACGCCACACGACTCCTTCGCTCTCTCCTCTCAAACTAGCGAAAACCCAAGGAAAATGAGAGAGAAATTATACGAAAGCACTTGGGCCACGTATGACCGCGATCCATCACCAAAAATCGGCTATAAATAGCCCAGAGCTGGGCAATTTTGAGGATCTTTTGGCAGTTTTGAGTATTGATTCCACCATTACTGTCACACCACTATTTCTTATCAGTTTTACTTCGAAATTACTGAGAGAAACCATAATTGTAAGAGTGAGTTTGAGAGAAATCATTGGTTGTACTAACATTCAAAGTATAATCAATAGCATATAAAGTGGACGTAGGCTCGTTAACGCCAAACCACTATAAACCTTGTGTGTTCTCTGCTTTTTTTCTCATTTTTTAGTTATAATTCTCAACGAATCAGAACCATTTGGGTGTTAGACCCAAATTTTGATCTAACATACCCCAACTTGAATGACTTAATTTTTAACTAAGGAATATTTAAGGTTTGACAGCGAATATTAGTTAAGTAAATTAAGCTAATGAGTGTAATGGTGAAACGACCCGAAATCCCCCTTACGGGGAATCACGGATTGAGTTGAGGACAAGGCATATCGGAACGCAGACAGAAGAACATTTCATTGTATATTACAAAAATTTCATCAGATTACAGGAATATACAGAGTATGAATGAATAAAATACATTCATAAGTATCAGAGGTTACAATAAATTACATAGTAGCGGAAAATAATACAAAACACAACTGAAAGAGATATAAGGATACAAAGCTTTCCGGATACCATTCCAGCGTTAAACCAAGTTCCTGTGAATATATATCTGCAAAACCAAAACTACTAGCTGCCCATGTCAAAATAAGGGCACCCAGAGTTTAGGTTAAAACAACAAACTCCTGGTTAGTCATGGGACTGGTGTGAGAACTAAAACAGTTATTAATATTTATTTTAAAGTTAGGTAAATCAAGGGACCACGCCGTATAACACATAACGGATTTCCTCCTAAGAATACTAGTGCATAAAACAACAGTGCAATGCTAAATAAAGAACAATGAAGCTATTATAAGACCCAGGTCCCATCACACAATGCAACGTAAGCCGGAGGATAGGGTTTTTACCTTCTAATAGCCAAGAATGCTTGATACATTTAAAAAAATCATTTGACACTATTATAAGTGCATAGTGTATAAAACAACTTCAAATCATAAGTATCAATCATAGACGGCATAAGCGCCCCATCCCACTATGTCGCCATACTAGGCTCTACAAATAAAACCGCAAATTCATGTATTGGAAGTTGGACTTCCATCTGTGAACCGAGGCAAAAGATAGTTCTCTACCGATTAGAGACTGTCTAGCCCGAGTCTCCGGATCAGAGCTCGAGTGACCCTTGGAGTGAGAGGACCGGTCCACCGATGTGGATTAAAATGCCTGAACACTACGTTTCCCCGCCCTTTGGGGCGTAAATGAGCCAACAAATGACTCCATCAGCTCCACATAGCCACCGATATATCCAAGGCGCCTCGCAACAGCAACAACCACATAAGTCAAACTCGTCAGGGCGTGTAAAACCACTGACGCCACTTCTAGCTAGAAGGAAACGCATGTCCTCCCTGAGGTCCTCTCCCATTTCTGGTTCACAACCGGGGTGTGAGGCTCGCAAATTCACGTTACACAAAGCTATGCTACACAGGTGGTGCTTTGATCATCAACCACAAGACTTTGCTTTTCAACAAAAGCCTTGATCAATTGCCATTTAGGCATGCCACACAAGAAATTCACTCCATGCGATTGATATCCATCAATATATAACCCCTGAGCTCGTACGTCTCAGAGAAGGGCGTTAAGCAAGAGAATAAATTCTCCGCCGCCAAACAGATATACATTTAATAGAAATCAATCATACAAAATAAAATCCAATGTCATACACACAGTCCATTTACAAGTTCGTTCTGGGTCTGAACGAAACTGGAGGCACCTTGTACCTCGCATCTCCATCGATCTCCAAGTATGTCTGGACGACCACTAACTGACTCCCTCCTCTTGGGTGTATGGCCCAATCAAGATCATCAGTACTCACCCAAACGACGTGAAGACCTCCAGTCTTCAACCACCATCTTCCTCTTCGACACAACGTCGAATCAGTTATTCAGAATGGGATAAACCCGGTCTTTCTGAATAACTCGCGTATATTATAAACAAGTGTTACACAAACACAACATACGCCTCATTCCAATTCATCAGTCACTAACAAAAAATTAGTAAGGGAACAATTCCCCAAATATTAACCCCGAAGGCTGAAACCAACATCAGATCAATACCCAGGAAACCATTCATCTTAACTAATCTTCGGTTAGTTGCTAAATTTCACATTCTTAGGGATAGATTCCAATTAATTTTATCAAAGATAAATTCCTCAAATTTATTCTTTAATCTTCTTTTGAATATCAATTCAACTAGTCGGGATTAGTGAACCACACCGAAGTAATCATTTATTTTATTTCCCAATCCCAACCTATTCATCCCATGAAGTAAAACTGGTAATACTTCATATCTAACACCACGGTGTTATCGGTAAATTCAATTACCATTTCACGTTCAAATTTAATTAAAGATTTAACTATCGTCTGGAGTAAAACTGGCGATACTCCATTCTCGACCTTTTCAATCTAATTGAAGATTCATTAAAACTCCATTTAGTTTTAATCTTTAACTGGGTTAAAGAACCAATGTCATTTAAAACACGGTTCATGATAAACCCCAAAATCACATCACATTTCAATCAGTCCCTAATCGTAAATTAGTAAGAGGACAGTTCCCTAAATATTAACCCTGAAGGCCGAAACCAACATCAGATCAATATCCAAGAAACCATCCAACTTAACTGATCCCCAGTTAGTTCTTAATTTTCTTAACTCCATTTGGGTTTAAGAACAATATTATTAAAGATACTGTTAACGACAACCCAATATCCCATTTGATATTAAACACAAGGCTTTGAATAATAAATATATCAGCTTATATTCAATATCAAATTCTAAAACCAACAAATATCGTATTGGAAATAACGATATCAATATATCTTTTAAATTTCCATAACAACATCTGTATAACCACGAAATCCAACATCGAACTATTCCGAAGATGATTTCGATTCAAATCCATTCCGATTCATATATTGGAAACTTCTGGTTATTTTAAAACCATTTCAAATCCAATTAATTTATTTTAAAAATAAATAAATTATTATTCTAGTTTAAAACTAGTTCATTTCGATAAAATTATATTTTTATCCCTTCAAATAGGGAATTTTTCATCCCAGTTCTTCCCAAATCATTTCTTATGATTTTACACAAATTATTACTATTTTTAATAATTTTATCAAGGCCCATACAATCGATTTCCATCAACGACCATCGAACTGCACTTACAGCGACTTTTCCAAATTTGATTTGGACATAATTCCAAATCCAACCGTTAGATTTTAAATCTCTAATATTCATTAGAAAGCTCTTTTCGATACAAACCCTGTTGGATCTAGATTAACCGTAGAGGGGGGGTGAATAGGGTTTATCACAATTTTTAGCAGAATTAAAAATTTAACGAAATATATAATAATGAACAGATCACAGAATATAGGAGAAACAGAAATACAGAAAATAAATCACACACAGATATCCCCAGCTTCGGCAAAACCCTGCCTGCTGCTGCATTTCTAAGGTTTCTACTAGGTGATAGAACAGATCCCGCATACAAGACCATGTACACTCGCAAACCCTGCTCCTATTCTAACCCTCGCTCAAAACCGTAGACTGATCTAAACCCTTAGATCAGATTTCCCCTGATTACAGTCCTATAAACAGTAACCCTAGTTTTTACAGACTAGTAAACTGCCAGTTAACACCCTAACTGGTTTTCTTAGTATTTTACAGAAACTAGAAACTGATTGGCGGATTTTCAAATACAAAACAGAATACAAAATAAAATAAAAAACAAGAAACTCTAGGACTTAAGCATAAGGGTTATCCCCTTTTTTCTTTTTTTAATTAAAATCCTAAGTCCCTTTTACAAAACTTGGCCAGCCCAATTTTTAAGTCCACTGTCACTCCCATTTGCCCGATCCTTTTCTCTGGAAAAGATGAAAAATGGTGGCCGCGATTAATTCTAGGGTTTCCTGCTTTTGCTCCCAAATCAAATCGAGTTGTCTGAAATTGCTGAGATGCTTCTCTGATGATCGAATAGAATTGCTCCTCTTTGTCACTCAATTTGGGATTTGCTCGATCGAAAACTGAGTTATCTGAATTGATTTTCTACATTTTTCACTTGAGTTGTTGGAATGGTTTTTGATAATTTCTCTTTTTATTTGTTGCATGGTTCTCAATAATTTGCCAATGATGAAAATGGTGATGTTAAATAGGGATATATTCGAACCCTAATGACTCTGGTTTCGTGTACGTGGCTTGACCTGATTTTCTCGTGTTTTCCCTTTTGTCATCCTCGATTGAAATTGAGTTATGCGTGCCCTTTTTAATGATATTTGAAAAAAAAACTTAGTCCCCGAAATTATTCTCTGTTGGTCTGAAACCTTTCCATGATTGTTGCTTAATTTCTGGATGTAATTTGGAAATCTTGCCGAAGTTGCTCACTGATTTATTGCTAAGAATTTACACTGATTTATTTAAAAAACTGGAACACCATAAATGTTGTCATATGAAGAAATCAAAAAAATTGATCACCAATTATGTTGGTAGATTCCTTGGGAATTTCTGGAAACAAATTAATGTATTCCCTTTAGTGATTTTGCTGTCATGCTTGGATCGATTTAAAAACTGCCTTGAATACATACTGCCATTTCTTTGCTAAATTTATGAAAATAATTCAAAACTGGAAACCTTTGACAATATCAGGAAATCCTCCAAAATAAACTTGTGATCCCTCTCGACAATTTCTTGCACCTAAATTGAAATAGATCTCTGATTTTGTCATGACATTTGTGATGCAATACATTATCATTTTTCACCGATGTACACTGATGAACAAGCATTTTTACTTATTTTTCTGAAAACATGTTGACAGTGAATTTGTGGTTCTGCCCCATTTTGATTAAGTATCATGCGGAGTTTATTCCTGCACCACCATGTAAACACCTTTGATCTGGACATGTTGTACATTTATTTTTATGCCACTGTCTTGCAAGAGATTGAGTTCATGTATGCTTCACCCATGCTTGAGCTTACTGTCATGTATACATGCCTTGTGCATGTGTATGTGCTATGAACACTTGTACCACTATGCTATTGACATTTTCATGACTGAACCTATTTAGTTGACTTGCCATGTTGCTTTGAAATGCATTGCACCACTTGCTTATTTATATTGGCTCCACTATTTATACTTGGCTGTGCAATTGCTTATGCACACATCTCTATTTGCTTCAGTAAATTCACTACTGCACACACTAGCATTGATCACCCTGACTTGAGTTTGTTGATATATGCTTATGTACTCTGTCCCTCATGTATATGTGCATTGTTTACTGCCTTATCCAATTGCCTGAAATGTATCACCATGCTCGAGTTTGTTCACTATTGCTTTGAGCACCTTTTATGCTGTGTTGATCTTGGTGCTAGCTTCACCACTATCATGTAATTGTGACCTTGCTGTACCTATGCTGTTTACTTGAATGAACTATGCAATTGAGTTTGCACACTTGTGCACCCTGCAGTCTTGTTTTGATCTTACCATACAGTACCATGCATCTTGCTTTGATCATTTCTTTGCTGGGTTGATCTTTGAAACTAAACCATGTTTTTGCTATTTAAAAAATATTTTCCATGCTAAAAGCACTGGTTTATTATGATCTGCCATACTGTATCACTTGAAGAGCTGATCTGAAACTTTGTCCCACATTTGGGCTGATTTGCATTATCTTGAGCTCGACCATTTCCATGTATATGTTTGACCATTTTCACACTGATTTGCATTGTGCACTGAGTCGAGATGGTCCATGTGGCTACTCCTCAGTTACACACTGATCGGCGAGGCAGTGCACACGTGTATATCTATACACGTGTGTATATGCAGCCATCAGTCTAAGTTTTTGTCCCTGCACTGTATATACATACTGCCTAGACACAGATGAAACAGATCAAGTCATGAAAAATGATGAGAAACACACCAGAAAACTGAGGCAAACAAAAATATATGTATTCACATGTATTTTGAAAATTATTTCCGTTCCATATACTGTGTGTGTGTTTCTATACATACAGGTGTGAAGACTGGACTGACTGTGAAGACAGAAGACTGAAGACTGAAGATACAAGACAGAAGATGAAGCAAGTGTGAAAAAGAATGTAAATAAGAAAATGTGCAACTGAGTGACTGTATGAGTGCTGAGTGTTGTGTGAGGAGCTTTGTATATAATGAAATTGATTGAAATAGACTGTATTGTATTTTTGAGATGTACAAATTGTGGAGTTGTAAATCTGTACTGTTTAAATATTGAAATAAAATATTATATTTAAATAGAGTACTCTTTGAATATTTAAATTTGTGTACAATAATATTCTATTTAAATTTTTATATTATATTCATGTCTGTGATGTATATATGAAACTGTATAGTAAAAACACAATTAAAATTATATATATATATATATTTAGTTGTTATCATCAAACAAAAATCATATAATTGTGTATAAAACACCGTTATATACAACAATCTCCCCCTTTTGATGATGACAAACAAATATTAAGATAATAAATGTGTTTTCAGTGAACAACGAAAACTCCACCTATTTGAAAGCTCCCCCACAACAGAGACTCCCCCTATAACTGTGCATGAGTGAAATGAATAATAATGAATTTTCAAAATTAAAAATATTTATAAAATATTCACTAATAAATCAAAATCTCAACCCATTCTCCCCCTTTTGTTATCATCAAAAGGATTCAGAACTTAAAACACAGATAAATAATGAATAAACAATATGATTTCACCTTAAGAGGAAGAACGGTCATCATAAATCTCAATCAGTCAAACAAAAATCATAATAAACTGAGAACAGATGGCATATTTCACATTGTAGAACGATAGATTTACAATGAATTTTATAAAAATGAGGAGAGTTATATAGATATGAATTTCAATTATTTTCAAAAGATTTTATAAAAAAAATTAGCACAAAAATAGTGATGGATTTGGATTATAATTAATAATTCAATTTAAGTGACAAAAAATGAATAATCTCAAATCTCAATACCCATCAATCAACAAATCATAATAAGTCATAAGTGTAATGACCCGGATTTCTTATGGGTTAATTTTGAATATTTAGTCTATAATTTAAATATTTAGTTGGTAATATAAATAAACTTTTATACTTATGTCATTGATTTAAATATCTATTTTTAAATTTAATATCGTATATATTAAATTATCAAAATAAGGAATCAGCGAATAACTGAATTTAAAGTCAACACTGAATTAGAAACAGTTCAGATAATCAATTCAAATTCCTGTTTAAATTTGAATAATAATATTTAATTATTATCGAATAATTTAAATGATTTGAAATTTAATTTATATCAATATAAATTAATATCCGTTGCGGATGATCGAATTGGACTTCGTGACCTATCCCAGTGTGTCCAAAATAGTGGGATAACCCTAGAAATGCCAGTTACTGTGTTTGATAAGGAGTACGGAGTTCCTCAATAATTTAATTTAAAGGACACCAGTTAAAATCTAATTAAAATAAATTAAATCCTTTTTGGTTGTGGACAAGAACAAACCAACAAGGAGCAAAATAGGAGGCCTTGCTGTTCAGTTTTTAAGCCGCACAAAATTCCTTGATTTCAATGGATATTGACGCTCCAACAAGAACAAATAAATTGGCCTGGGTGTTCCATTTAAAAACCGCATTCTTCAGTTATAAATCCGAAATCTATATCCTCTCGTTTCCGAAAAAAAATCTAACGGAGCTTCTAATTCAAACAAAATAATGGCCGCTCCCTTTAGTCTTCTCCAAACCAAATCAAAGCCGTGACCCCCTCTTAAATTCGAAATCAAAATAAGAAAATCAAGCGCAATGATTCATCCTCAGCGTCGATTTTGGGCTTGTCTTCGTCAAGGTCACAGGTGAATCCGAGGCATTGAAATCGAAATCGGGAAAAGGTCGAGTGTTTGGTCTTTGCTTTGAACGTTGATGGCAAAGGGGTTGAGTTCACTGTCAGTTTGGGGTTTCGGTTTGAAGAAGACTTGCGATGGGTTGTACCCATGTTAAGGGATGCGACTGCGGGGAGATTGAAGAGTGCGTGACTGATTTGAGGCGCCGTGAACTACTGTAAATTGGAGAGGGGTTGCCGTCGACTTGTATAAAGGGGGTCAACCTTGCTATGGAAGGAGCGGACTGGATAAACTGGTGATGAACGAGCTGGGTTGGACTGGGAGATCCCAGGATTGGGGAAGAGTTGCGGTTGACTTCGTGATGTTCTGGAAGCACGGCGAGTTAGTTGAGTGAAAGAGAAGGGCTCTAGAATGTCAGCAAGGGTTCGAAGGCAGTTCGTTTTTAAGGAGCACTAGGTGTTCGATTTAATGACTCAAAGAGAATTCAAAATCGAGAAGAAGAATTTAAAACAAGGATAAGGTATAAACATATTTATTGGAACTGATTCGATGGAGAAAATATGGAAATAACTGGATCAGATTGCAATTAAAAATCTCGGTGAGTAAACCTCACTTACCATTTATTTAGAAATTATTTTTATATAGTTAAAAATAATTGTCTGTGCTTGTTTGAATGCTGTTTGATTGTTTTAAAATATATATTAGTTATTTAGGATATATATATTGGGTTGATGATTAGTTGGATTCCCGCAGTACCATTAGTGGATGCCCGCGGTTTCATTAGCGGATGATTACCCTATACGCCCCACGCTATGATAGTGGATGACCTTCATACCGCGATATCCTGCCTCGAAGCAGGATGGGTATTACTATGTTGACTAACGTCTGTGGATGCAGGAAAACAGGTTGGAGGAATCCAACTGGATTCCTCAAAAATATATTATTTATTTGTTGTTTGTTTGATCTCATATATATTCATATATGATGTGTTAAAAATCAAATGATTGAAAATTGGTTGATTTGATTGTTTAAAAATATCACTGGGGCTTGGGATATTGATTTATAAAATACCCTGAAAGGGTATTTGAGATTTAAAAAGGAAATTCTATTTTTTTATAAATAGAATTTGAATTTTTAATGAACTATAGAAAATATTAACTTGTTTTGAAGATATATTAAACAAGTAATTGAATTTATAAACTCTGATTATAAATGAAAAGGTGGGATTTAAATTGAATTTGTAAACTCTGTTTATAAATGAAAAGGTGGGATTTAAATTGAATTTGTAAACTTTGTTTACAAATGAAAAGGTGGGATTTGAATTGAATTTATAAACTCTGTTTATAAATGAAAAGGTGGGATTTAAATTGAATTTGTAAACTTTGTTTATAAATGAAAAGGTGGGATTTGAATTGAATTTATAAACTCTATTTATAAACGAAAAGGTGGGATTTGAATTGAATTTATAAACTTTGTTTATAAATATATATAATGGGGGATTTTAAGTGAAGTTATAAACGTTGTTTATAAATAATGCAGAGAATTCAAATAGAATTTGAATATAGAATTCAAATGGACTTTAAACTATAGAATTCAAATGAAGTTTAAATAAAGAGAATTCAAATAGAATTGAATTGGAATTTGAATAAGAAGTCGATAAGGAAACGAGAGTTTGAGTATAATTAGAATTTGTTAATATGCAAGTTAAAATATATTTGAACATGTCATGTTCAAATATAAAGGTGAAATAGACTGAAGAGTTAAGTAACAAATTTATTTAACAAATTTAGTAAAACGATTGGTATAATTAAAATAGATTGAACATGTATAAATATACAGGAGACAGGTTTGAAATAAAGTGTTAGAAGGTATATAAATAGAATGCCCGACAAAAAGGTACGTATTTAATTTCCATATGAGATTTTATGCGGGCTAGCCGCTTGGCTTTTCTTTTTCTTTTTGATTGGAGAAGGCCTGTGTGGCAGTTTGGGGATTTTCCCGAAGCTCCCGGTACAAAGGAGGTTATGGCGAATTTTTCCGGGAATTTAAGGAGATAGAATATTTTTAAGATAATTTGATAGTTAAAAATCAATGTATCAATATATATAGAAGTTGATAAGGAAGCGAATTTAGAAATAGAATAGTATAATAAAAAAGGAAGTATAAGAATAAAACCTCGTAAGGATAAAAAGAGAAGGTGTATATGTGTTTAAAAGTGAAGAAGTAGTTGTATGGTGTTGATTTTTCGAGTAAGTAGTCATATCTGTTTTGACGTTATAAATGTTATTCAGTCAAGGTCTGAGAGGTAGTTATACCCCAACTTGATTGATTTCACTATTAACAAATAAACAGCAAGATTTCAGGCTCGAAGATCAATTTGAATAAGAGTTAGTTGAATATAGTATTTGGGTTGTCGTAACGATGTTTTACACAACATCTGTTTTAACCCAAATAAGTGTAAGCTGGGAAATAGAATAATAGAATATTTCCTAAGTATAGAAATAAAACGAGATCGGAAAGAGATAAGTAATTGGAATATTTTTCAATTATAAATAGAATAATAAATATTTCTAAAGTTAGAAAATAAAGGAGGCGATATTCGGAAATGTTTTCCAATAGCGTAAAAAGGGCAATATGGTTATTGAAAATATTTGGTTAACAAATATTGATAAAGAAATAGAGAAGTGATTTAATTAATGGAATATTAATTAAAGGCTCATTGATTGTTGGATGTTTGGATGAACACTTGTTTTATTCAATAGTTAAATCATTAACTATCGAAACACTTGTTTTATTCGATAGTTAAATCACAGACTATCGAAGTTTTGACCATCGTTGTCAATATGGAGAGACCGGATGGATTATTATCTGAAGAACCTCTCCGTATTGGCAGTAGCGTGCGAATCAGATTACGTAAAGATAATCAAGGACGGAGTAGAGTGCAAGGACTTTTTCTATTAATAAAAATAGTGCCTTCAGTTCATCCTGTTCCTGGGTGACTTGTATGGATGGATGTCTGACAGAGTATTTCCAGAAAGCTCACGTACATTGATTTCTTCAACCGTACCAAGAGTGGAAACGGAGAAGGAAACTTCTTTTAGCTAACACGTAATGTATTGTTGTCGACGTCAATCGGTGATTTGATGGATTTGACGATGTGACATTCGAAGTGAATCTGGTGTGATGATAAAGCGTAGCCTCTGGCCTCATCAACCGGTTGATGACAGAAATCGGGCAAGCAGCATGGCTATGTAGGTCGCACCTATTAGGGTGTATAATCACCCGATCTAGAGTTTCATTTATATCTAAAAATCTATTGTCGATGCTGTCCCATTCGGGAAACGGTTGCTGATCTCAACCGTTGGTGATATACATTCGATACACTCAAGCCAAATGAGTGGTCGGTCATGTGTGGCTGAGTTGCAAGATGTTCTTGTTGAAGTCGGTGTATTCTCCTCTAGAGATATACCAGCGGAAGGTGGTTCCATACCTTGTCATAGTTGGAAATCCATTACCCAATACGTGCTTGCGGTTTTGATTGTATATTATTTATGTGGAACGTGAGATGCAAACGTCCCACTAGAATGTATTTACTTGATTTAGACACTATTATAATATCAAAGGAGTTTTGATATAAAGCTATCGTTCCTTTCAAAAGGGATTTTTGAAAGTTAAATCAAGTGTTTGGATTCTCATAAGGGAAAAACCCGTTCCGTGTTATACGGCGTGGTCTTATGAGATATCATTTAGTTTTCTGAAATTGTTCTAAATTATTTACTCATACCAGTCCATGTTGCGTGCTTGGTGCATGTGTCGCATGATAGGGGGTTCTCGCTTCTCGTTAGGTGGCGAATGGGAGACTCTTACCCCTACATGTCCCAAAAATGAGGATTGGTTGTGAAGTCGAAAGGCTGGCCGTAAAATGTGGTTCTGGGGTACCAATGTAAGTCACGGTGGGGTATTACCCTGCTACTTTGTGAGGATGGGAGAGGATGGTTGCAAAGCCTACTTGAAAATTTCTGTTAAATTTGTTTTTAATTCAACAGTCTTCCCCTGGGAGTTTTTAAACAGTTTCTCCTTTCAAAAATCAAATTTTCCTTTTTGAAATTCAACACAACTTGTTTCTCTCAAAACAATTCAAAACAGTATCTCTGGTAGTAATTCGTCACTTACAACTCGAAAATGAATACTGATGATGCAGCTGTCATCATCAGAATCTACTTTCCAGCGATCGAAGTGAGTTCAATACTATAAAACTATTTCTAAACATTTCCACTTTGAAATTAAGGTGAGTGAGATTTACTCACCGTGATTTGTATGAGCCGATTTGGCAAGCCACTTGGCTGTTTGATTTTTCTTTTGGGTTGGGGATGGCCCGGAGAGGCGAGTTGGAGTTTGACGTATTGACCAGTACAAAGGAGGTGAGTTTATTTTGTTTTGTTCTACCTAAACTCTTGGGTGCCTAAATTTGTACGGGCAGTCAAGTAGTTCAGGATTTTACAGATCTATCTAAAGGAGCTTGGAGCAGGAGGCTTCAACGTTAGTTACATAGAGTTTTGTTCCGCTGTGTTGTAAGTGTTGTACTCTGATAATTGTATGTTATACAGTTAAGATTTTGTATTTCAAAAGTTATGATATATTATATTTTGTTCCGCTGCGTTGTGAGATTCTGTGTTGTTATTTCTGTTCTTCTTCTATCTCTTTCTTCTAAAAAAAACATTTCGTATTTTCGTGATATTTGGGTTGGACGTATGATGTATATAGTCAACTCAGATGTTACAGAAATATGGGTCATTACAGTTGGTATCAGAGCTTAGGTTGAGCAAATACCTAGGTTTTGTGGAATTGTGCTCATTAGAGATAGGATCAGTAGTATCCTAGAATGAGTTGAGTGTATATATATACGAGAGAGCATATTTGTTATTTGATATAAAAACTGTTTTATATTATGTTGACTAGTCTGTTGAGTGGATTATAAATTTTGGTCGAATTGTGGGACGCCATGAAGTAGATAGGAATTTATAAACACTTGAACAGAAGATTGGACACGATATTGTTTTAAATGGTTGAGTTGATTGTTAGGATTATAATCAAATTAGATTATAAAATTGAAATAGTTATATATATATATAACCAATGGAATTTGTATATGAAATCAAATACAAATGAGATAAATTGAAATTGAATTCCAACCAGAATTCAGAATTTAAAATCCTGGGAGTTTGGAAAATATTTTTCTAAATGGATTTTGAAAGAAATATAGCACTGGACTCATTCAGTAGCTGGGAAATAATTCTGATGATGGTCGCAACATCATCAGTGTTCTCGAGTTTCTAAGTGATGAATTGCTGCCTTAGAAAAGTTTTGATGGAAATTTGTTTGAAAAGAAACAAGTTGTTTGAAAATTCTAATGTTTTGAATTGAGATGGATATAAATATATGTATATATTTATATTACTTCAAAAGAAATTGAATATATAAATTCAAATGGGAATTGGAATATAGAATTCAAATAGAAGTAAAATATAGGGATTCAAAAAGGATTTGAAATAGAATTTTAAATATATATAATTCGAATAAAATGTGAGTATAACATTTGAATATAGAATTTGAATAAAGAAAATTCAAAATAGAAATTCAATATAGAAATTCAAATGGCGTTTGAATATAGTAATTTAAAAGGGAATTCAAATATAGAATTTGAACATAGAAATTTAAATAGGATTTGAATAAAGGATTTCAAATAGAAATTGTATAAGAAAAATTGAAATGGAATTTGAATTCAAAGGAATTCAAATGGATTTGAATAAAGAAAAGTCAAATAGTGATTTGAATATTTGAATTCAAATGGAATTTGGTTAAATAGAATTTCAAAGAGAATATAAAGTGGGGGTTGAATATTAGAATTCAAAGAAAATATAAAGTTGAAATAGAATTTTAAATAAAAGGAGTTTAAATAGAATTTGAATTCAAAGTGAAATTATATAGAATTTGAATTCAAAGGAGTTAAAATAGAATTTAAATTCAAAGGATTTCAAATAGAAATTGAATAGAAGGAAATAATATAGCGTTTGAATAAAGAAATTCAAATGGAATTTGAATATTGTAAATATAAAGGATTTGAATATTAGAAGTGAAATAGATCGGGAATATTATGTGAAATGGATTTGATATATATTAAAAATATATCAGAATGGAGTTGAATTTATTATAAACAAAGTTAAAACGTTTATATTTATAAATAAATTTAAAACGAGCTCGTCATAACGCGGCAGTTTGTAAATTGGCAATTCGAACTTCAATTTAGTATACAGAACTCAATTGAAGTCAGAATTCTTTGAAACAAGAATCGTCGGGACCGGTTGAACAATAGTTTTCTAATGAAAGAGAAAAATCTGGATTTCGTCGTATAGATTTTGAGTTATATCAAAATCAAATTTTTAGAAAAGCAGCGCCTAAACCGTTTGCCAGAACCATTATAAAACCATAACGGTTTAATTAAATAAATAAAAGGATTTTTAGGAAATAAAATCCGAATTGGCATTAGAAAAATCCAGACTGGAGGTATAAAATAAATATGAACTCCAGTGAAGTAAGTGAAATGATTTTTAAGACAAAAATCATATTTTAAATGGTTAAATAGAATTAACTAAATTAGAGAATAATTAGTTAAAGGAAAATTGAATCGAAATTGGGTTTTGGATAAGTGAAAGAAATTGAGTATTTATATTCGAAATCGAATATATAACTCGAGTTGAAAATATAATTAGACTAGTTTATAATTAAGTTGACATATATTTGAACAAGTTATATTAAAATAAAAAGGGCGAAATAGGCAAAACGGTTAATTAGCAACTAGTTAATGGGAATTTGAATGATTGAAATTAAATTTATCTTAAGTAAGTTAAATGGATCAAAATAAATAAATTGAGTAAAATCAATGTGAATGAAATATGAATTGGGAATGAATAAAGGAAAAACCAAAAGTGTTAAAAGGAAATATATTTGTAAACAAATATAAAGGAAATATATTTGTAACACAAATACAAAGGGAGTTATGTGCAAACAAATAGAAGGAGAAATATTTGTAAAAACATTTACAAATAGAATTTAGAAGGGAATATTTGTAAAACATTTACAAATAGATTCAATGGAAATATTTATTTATAGAAAATAAATAGAAAGTTATAAATGAGATATTTATTTGTTAAATAAATAGCATTTAATCAAAGGAATATTTAGAAGATGAATAGAAAATGGAAATCTGTTTTTAACAGATAAATAGAAAGGATTACTTTATATAAAAAAAACAGTTTATAAATTAAATTAAATATTTATCATTCGATAAATGGAATATATAAGTTTGAACTTATATAGAGAAGAGATATTGGTTTTTAACACCGATAGTTTTAAATAGAAGGGGTACACAACACTTGTATAAGTGAAGTAACGTTATTAAAGAGAACATTTATAAAGTGAAGAACCGTTACTAAAAGTAAATCTTTATAAATTAAAAAACGTTATCCAATAGGAGTTATTCGAATAGGGGAAGTCGATCAGAGTTAGAAATAATCGATTAGAGTTAGAAGTAATCGATTAGAGTAAGAATTAACCAGTTAGAGTTAATCAGTGGGGTTAATCCGTAGAGTTAATTGAATATTAGTTATCCAATTAGAATTTATCAAATATTCGTTATTTAAATTAAGAGTTAACCGGATAGAGTTAATTGAACATAGTTAATCGAATTAGGATTTAATTGAATGTTAGTTATTCAATTAAAGTTGATCGAATATAGTTATTGAGATAGAGTTAGTCAAACATAGTTACTCGGGATAAGTTGCCATTTCGTACGACTGCTAGTGTAATTCGCAGGGCTGCAGATAGCCTAGGGCGGTCGGATGTTTCCTGAGGGAATCAGGCGTAACCATTGTGATCGCTGCGATCTAGAGTCAAGCGAATGGAGTTAATTCAAATATAGTTTATTCGAATAAAGTTAAAAGGGGTTATCGAATATTAGTTATTCGAATAGAATTAAAGGAGTTATCGAATATAGCTTATTCGGAAGGAGTTAAGTGAAAAGAGCTAATCAAATAGAGTAAATTGAATAGAGAAAATCGAATATAGTTATTCGAAGGGAGGAGTTATCGAATAAGGATTTATTCGAAAGAGAGTTACGTAAGGAAGTTTGAAATGTTGAGTATCAACATAAATAAGTTTTGAAAAGTTAATGGGTTTGTAGCACTTTTCCTACCTTAGCAATTTCGAGGACGAAATTATTTTAAGTGGGGAAGATTGTAATGACCCGGATTTCTTATGGGTTAATTTTGAATATTTAGTCTTTAATTTAAATATTTAGTTTGTAATATAAATAAACTTTTATACTTATGTCATTGATTTAAATATCGATTTTTAAATTTAATATCGTATATATTAAATTATCAAAATAAGGAATCAGCGAATAACTGAATTCAAAGTCAACACTGAATTAGAAACAGTTCAGATAATCAATTCAAATTCCTGTTTAAATTTGAATAATAATATTTAATTATTATCGAATAATTTAAATGATTTGAAATTTAATTTATATCAATATAAATTAATATCCGTTGTGGATGATCGAATTGGACTTCGTGACCTATCCCAGTGTGTCCAAAATAGTGGGATAACCCTAAAAATGCCAGTTACTGTGTTTAATAAGGAGTTCAGAGTCCCTCGATAATTTAATTTAAAGGACACCTGTTAAAAGCTAATTAAAATAAATTAAATCCTTCTTGGGTGTGGACAAGAACAAACCAACAAGGAGCAAAATAGGAGGCCTTGCTGTTCAGTTTTTAAGCCGCACAAAATTCCTTGATTTCAATGGATATTGACGCACCAGCAAGAACAAATAAATTGGCCCGGGTGTTCCATTTAAAAACCGCATTCTTCAGTTATAAATCCGAAATCTATATCCTCTCGTTTCTGAAAAAAATCGAACGGAGCTTATAATTTAAACGAAATAATGGCCGCTCCCTTTAGTCTTCTCCAAACCAAATCAAAACCGTGACCCCCTCTTAAATTTGAAATCAAAATAAGAAAATCAAGCGCAATGATTCATCCTCAGCGTCGATTTGGGGCTTGTCTTCGTCGAGGTGACAGGTGAATCCGAGGCATTGAAATCGAAATCTGGAAAAGGTCGAGTGTTTGGTCTTTGCGTTGAACGTTGATGGCAAAGGGGTTGAGTTCACTGTCAGTTTGGGGTTTCGGTTTAAGGAAGACTCGCGATGGGTTATACCCATGTTAAGGGATGCGATAGCGTGGAGATTGAGGAGTGCGTGACTGATTTGAGGCGCCGTGAACTACTGTAAATTGGAGAGGGGTTGCCGTCGACTTGTATAAAGGGGGTCAACCTTGCTATGGAAGGAGCGGACTGGATAAACTGGTGATGAACGAGTTGGGTTGGACTGGGAGATCCCGGGATTGGGGAAGAGTTGCTGTTGACTTCGTGATGTTCTGGAAGCAGGGCGAGTTAGTTGAGTGAAAGAGAAGGGCTCTGGAATGTCAGCAAGGGTTCGAAGGCAGTTCGTTTTTAAGGAGCACTATGTGTTCGATTTAATGACTCAAAGAGAATTCAAAACCGAGAAGAAGAATTTAAAACAAGGATATGGTATAAACATATTTATTGGAAGTGATTCGATGGAGAAAATATGGAAATAACTGGATCAGATTGCAATTAAAAATCTCGGTGAGTAAACCTCACTCACCATTTATTTAGAAATTATTTTTATATAGTTAAAAATAATTGTCTGTGCTTGTTTGAATGCTGTTTGATTGTTTTAAAATATATATTAGTTATTTAGGATATATATATATTGGGTTGATGATTAGTTGGATTCCCGCAGTACCATTAGTGGATGCCCGCGGTTTCATTAGCGGATGATTACCCTATACGCCCCACGCTATGATAGTGGATGACCTTCATACCGCGATATCCTGCCTCGAAGCAGGATGGGTATTACTATGTTGACTAACGTCTGTGGATGCAGGAAAACAGGTTGGAGGAATCCAACTGGATTCCTCAAAAATATATTATTTATTTGTTGTTTGTTTATCTCATATATATTCATATATGATGTGTTAAAAATCAAATGATTGAAAATTGGTTGATTTGATTGTTTAAAAATATCACTGGGGCTTGGGATATTGATTTATAAAATACCCTGAAAGGGTATTTGAGATTTAAAAAGGAAATTCAATTTTTTTATAAATAGAATTTGAATTTTTAATGAACTATAGAAAATATTAACTTGTTTTGAAGATATATTAAACAAGTAATTGAATTTATAAACTCTGATTATAAATGAAAAGGTGGGATTTAAATTGAATTTGTAAACTCTGTTTATAAATGAAAAGGTGGGATTTAAATTGAATTTGTAAACTTTGTTTACAAATGAAAAGGTGGGATTTGAATTGAATTTATAAACTCTGTTTATAAATGAAAAGGTGGGATTTAAATTGAATTTGTAAACTTTTTTTATAAATGAAAAGGTGGGATTAGAATTGAATTTATAAACTCTATTTATAAACGAAAAGGTGGGATTTGAATTGAATTTATAAACTTTGTTTATAAACATATATAATGGGGGATTTTAAGTGAAGTTATAAACGTTGTTTATAAATAATGCAGAGAATTCAAATAGAATTTGAATATAGAATTCAAATGGACTTTAAACTATAGAATTCAAATGAAGTTTAAATAAAGAGAATTCAAATAGAATTGAATTGGAATTTGAATAAGAAGTCGATAAGGAAACGAGAGTATGAGTATAATTAGAATTTGTTAATATGCAAGTTAAAATATATTTGAACATGTCATGTTCAAATATAAAGGTGAAATAGACTGAAGAGTTAAGTAACAAATTTATTTAACAAATTTAGTAAAACGATTGGTATAGTTAAAATAGATTGAACAGGTATAAATATACAGGAGACAGGTTTGGAATAAAGTGTTAGAAGGTATATAAATAGAATGCCTGACAAAAAGGTACATATTTAATTTCCATATGAGATTTTATGCGCCGTATCGTCTAGCCGCTTGGCTTTTCTTTTTCTTTTTGATTGGAGAAGGCCTATGTGGCAGTTTGGGGATTTCCCCGAAGCTCCCAGTACAAAGGAGGTTATGGCGAATTTTTCCGGGAATTTAAGGAGATAGAATATTTATAAGATAATTTGATAGTTAGAAATCAACGTATCAATATATATAGAAGTTGATAAGGAAGCGAATTTAGAAATAGAATAGTATAATCAAAAAGGAAGTATAAGAATAAAACCTCGTAAGGATAAAAAGAGAAGGTGTATATGTGTTTAAAAGTGAAGAAGTAGTTGTATGGTATTGATTTTTCGAGTAAGTAGTCATATCTGTTTTGACGTTATAAATGTTATTCAGTCAAGGTCTGAGAGGTAGTTATACTGCAACTTGATTGATTTCACTATTAACAAATAAACAGTAAGATTTCAGGCTCGAAGATCAATGTTGAATAAGAGTTAGTTGAATATAGTATTTGGGTTGTCGTAACGATGTTTTACACAACATCCGTTTTAACCCAAATAAGTGTAAGCTGGAAAATAGAATAATAGAATATTTCCTAAGTATAGAAATAAAACGAGATCGGAAAGAGATAAGTAATTGGAATATTTTTCAATTATAAATAGAATAATAAATATTTCTAAAGTTAGAAAATAAAGGAGGCGATATTCGGAAATGTTTTCCAATAGCGTAAAAAGGGCAATATGGTTATTAAAAATATTTGGTTAACAAATATTGATAAAGAAATAGAGAAGTGATTTAATTAATGGAATATTAATTAAAGGCTCACTGATTGTTGGATGTTTGGATGAACACTTGTTTTATTCGATAGTTAAATCATCGACTATCGAAACACTTGTTTTATTCGATAGTTAAATCACAGACTATCAAAGTTTTGACCACCGTTGTCAATATGGAGAGACCGGTTGGATTATTATCCGAAGAACCACTCCTTATTGGCAGTAGCGTGCGAATCAGATTATGTAAAGATAATCAAGGACGGAGTAGAGTGCAAGGACTTTTTCTATTAATAGAAATAGTGCCTTCAGTTTATCCTGTTCCTGGGTGACTTGTATGGATGGATGTCTGACAGAGTATTTCCAGAAAGCTCACGTACATTGATTTCTTCAACCGTACCAAGAGTGGAAGCGGAGAAGGAAACTTCTTTTAGCTAACACGTAATGTATTGTTGTAGACGTCAATCGGTGATTTGATGGATTTGACAATGTGACATTCAAAGTGAATCTGGTGTGATGATAATGCGTAGCCTCTGGCCCCATCAACCGGTAAATGACAGAAATCGGACAAGCAGCATGGCTATGTAGGTCGCACCTATTAGGGTGTATAATCACCCGATCTAGAGTTTCATTTATTTCTAAAAATCTATTGTCGATGCTGTCCCATTCGGGAAACGGTTGCTGATCTCAACCGTTGGTGATATACATTTGATACACTCAAGCCAAATGAGTGGTCGGTCATGTGTGGCTGAGTTGCAAGATGTTCTTGTTGAACTCGGTGTATTCTCCTCTAGAGATATACCAGCGGAAGGTGGTTCCATAACGTGAGATGCAAACGTCCCACTAGAATGTATTTGCTTGATTTAGACACTATTATAATATCAAAGGAGTTTTGATATAAAGCTATCATTCCTTTCAAAAGGGATTTTTGAAAGTTAAATCAAGTGTTTGGATTCTCATAAGGGAAAAACCCGTTCCGTGTTATACGGCGTGGTCTTATGAGATATCATTTAGTTTTCTGAAATTGTTCTAAATTATTTGCTCATACCAGTCCCATGACTGACCCGGAGTTTATTTTGTTTTGTTCTACCTAAACTCTTGGGTGCATAAATTTGTACGGGCAGTCAAGTAGTTCGGGATTTTACAGATCTATCTAAAGGAGCTTGGAGCAGGAGGCTTCAACGTTAGTTACATAGAGTTTTGTTCCGCTGTGTTGTAAGTGTTGTACTCTGATAAGTGTATGTTATACAGTTAAGATTTTGTGTTTCAAAAGTTATGATATATTATATTTTGTTCCGCTGTGATGTGAGATTCTGTGTTGTTATTTCTGTTCTTCTTCTATCTCTTTCTTCTAAAAAAAATGTTTCGTATTTTCGTGATATTTGGGTTGGACATATGATGTATATAGTCAACTCAGATGTTACGGAAATATGGGTCATTACAATAAGATTTCAACACATTTCACAGATTTGAAAGATGGGTTGATAGGCTGGTTTTTAAACACCAAGGAGTATTTCAAAATAATTTCTATTTATGGCGTATTTTTCCTTTTTCTTTTTATTTTATTTAAGAGCACACTGACCATGCATAACCAAAACTTGGATTTTTAAATGAGGTCAGTCACAGCTTAAATTATAAGTTGTCTCTTAACCATGCATGACCAGAGCTTGGATCTTTAAATGAGGTTAGAGACACACTTATATATTAACCATGCATTACCAGAGCTTGGATTTTTAAATGAGGTTAGAGACACACTTATATATTAATTATATTTATTATTTTCAGCTTCAAAATAGAAAAACTCCTAAGTATATAAAACCAGTATGAATGATAGAAATGCAGTAGGTATAGAAATGGACTATGAAATAAATTTCTAAATTAATAATATTATGAAATATGATCAATTGTACCGAGATCATTGAAAAATTTCAATTTTCACTAATTCTGAATAATAACATAACCACAATTCCATCACAAATATTTTTAGTATTTATTTCAGTTGATTAAAAAAATAAACTCTCCACATTAATATAAAAGACATGATGGATGGCAGAATGATGATAGATAAAGGAGATGGTCTTGAAATAATTGCCAGTTCAAAGATATTATAATAAATGTTCAACCATCATGAAAATCTAAATAAAATCTCCTCTTGTTGTGAAATATACTGCAGTCACAATTCATCACAATTTCAAAGTCTGTTAATAATTTTGATGAATTATGAGTACAGTTCAATTTGGATATAGATTTCAATTTCTGAATGAATAATCAATAAATAATTTTAAAATTGAAAATCAATTACAAGAGAAATATGAAGATCTATACATGCCAAGAGGGATAAATTTGTACAAGGCAAAAAGAGTGTGTAGATCTATACAAGGTGAAGATTAGAATCTAAGTACAGATGAGTGAGACAAATATAAGGCACTTCTGATACCACTTGGTGTCTCTGTTAATGAGGATTTTATCATGACACCGGAGACAAACTACGATATCATAGACATCAGAAATTTAAAGCCCAAGCAGACAAATTTAGCACAGAGCAACAGACAGATCAAAAATAAGCAGTTATCTAAGAACAGTATCAGAGCAGTACAAAGACAGTTTTCAAGCAGACAAGTCAAGATGGTGGTCAAAAAATATTCCATGATCCCAGATTAAAAAATATACTTTATTTTAAATCGTTTGAAGAAATGTGAAAGTATTAGTATTTAACGAATCAATCACACCATGTTATATTTCAGATTCAAAATTATGTGTGAGATTCAATAAATCAATAATTCGAAATGATTTTAAACAAATATATATTCAAATCAAATAATCATAAAATAACAATGATATTTATGACCATATTTTCAAAAGAATTTTCACAAATATTTTTGACAAGTATAAAGAATATTCAGACTATTTACATCTAATTTGAAGGATATTCATGATCCAGAAAATTTATTTGAAATTACTTCAATCAATGTTGGGTTTTGAGATATAATGAATCCATCACACAAGATTGATATTTTTAAATTTAAGAGGTGTGTGTGATTCATAATATCAAAATTTTCAGATGATTTCAAACAAACAAACTTCGACCATAATAATCATGAATAAAGGTGAAATTCAAGATTTATCACTGTGATTCAAGCCAATCCGAAAATCAATGAAATTATCATGAATGATAAGAAACAGCATACTGTAATGAGTATAATATTTTAAGTGTTTCCAAAATGAATTGGAAGAAACTCAAAACAGCATAAGTGTGAAATTTCAATAATTATTCAGATCTTCAAAATTTTAGAATTCGAAATGACAGTGTTCAAGATATGATATTAATGCATCAACACTATTACGAATTCAAAAAAAATAAACTTCAAAATAATTATAGATATTTACAAGATTAGATCCAAGATCTGGAAATAATTAAACCATCAGAGTTCTACTCAACTAAAGTGAATTTCCAGAAAAAAAATGAGTTCTACAATTTGAAGTTAATGGGGCCCATAAAGAAACAAAAAAAACATGGCAGTGATAAACTAAAAAAATGAAGAAAAATAGAAGGGGTAGAGGAAGGAATAAACACATAAAATAAAAACAGAGAGAACATACACAGACAAGTTCAGAGATCATACCTGCAATCAGTGTAAACCAGAATATCTGACTCATCAGATCTTGGCTGAAGAAACTGTGAATGATATAAAAGTATAGACAACTTTGCTTCACATTTCTTTTTGCACAACAATTCCTCAGCCTCCTTTGGTACCTAACAGTTTAGGGGATTGAGTGGTCTAACAAAATTAGTAAAACCACTCACAGTTATGTTAACATCTTTTGGTACCCAAATCTGTTTGTATGACATCCCATTTGAATCTTTTTTTGTGTCTTTAGGAACCCAAACTTGTTTTGTTTTTCCAAAAATCTTTTTATTTCTTTTCGGGATCCAGGGTTGTTTAAATGGATTGTTATAAACCAGATTCTGATTTCGTTTGTGATTTAAAAATCCTTTGGAATTTTTAGAGTTCAAAATTCCAAAACAATCCTTCTTGAAGCATTTTAAGGAATTTTCAATATCACAAGAATTTAGCGTCTCAAAATCATTTGTTTTCCCAAAACCAAGACCACATTTATTTCCAACAGAAAATTGGTTTTTCAGCAACATATTCAAAGATTTTTCACCGTTAGAAAATTTAGCCAAAATTGTTTCAAGTTGTTGAATTTCAGTTTTGAGATCACCGTTTCCTTTCAATAAGCCTGAACAATGATTTTTAGTGATCTTACATCTTTCAAAATCAGATTTTAAAGCCAAATTTTCATTTTTAAGCTAATTAGTTTTGGTCTGGGACTCAGCATTCTTAGATTCAAAAAGTTTTTGTTTTTCAAATTCAAATTTCTTAGATTTGTCAATCTCATTTTCTAGTTCTTTCAAAATCAAATCGGGTTTCAACAAATTCTCCTTTTCAGCAATTTCAAATTTGGAATATATATCAGTTTTATAAATTTCAAATTCCTTTTGTAAAAAATTATTTAAATTTGATAACTCAATCTTCTTTTCTTTTAAGATCAGAATTTCTTTTTCAAACTTTTGAATATTTTTATTGAGATGAACAAGATTGGTTTTCAATTTCAAACAATTTTTGCAATCAGAATTTGAAGAATGTTTAAAATGTTCTAGTTGTAATTCCAAATCATCCATGTTGCTGGTCAACTCAGAATTCTTAGATTTTAGAGATTTGTTTTAAGATTGGAGTTTATCAGTAGATTTAGTCAAATAAACGCACATATAAGCTAAATCTTCGTATGAGAAATTTTCTATTTCAGCATCTGTTGATTCTCCATCATCTGATCCTTCTGAATTTTCATTTATAAACCATGTTAAACAGAACTCTGGATCAGAGTTGACTTTCTCGGGTTTTGAGCAGCTGTTATCGATTTTTCCATACTTCTTATTGAGAGTATTCCAAATTTCCTTCATAGTTAAACAATGAGAGAAAAGTTTAAATTTATTAATACTAAGGCAAGAAAAAACAATGTTCATAGCACATGTATTAATATCTTTACACTTTTTATCTGACAAATTTCCTCCATTGATGATAATATTCCAATATTTAATATGAACATATTTTAAATAAATTTTCATTTTTTAATTTCCAATTTAAAAAATCCGTTCCATTGAAAATAGGTGGAATGTTACTGGACAGACCCTCGGTGGATTGATAACGAGGGTTACCCATGACTCTAGAGTTAACAAAAATACCTGCTCTGATACCACTTGTTGGATCTAGATTAACCCTAGAGGGGGGGGGAGGGGGTGAATAGGGTTTATCACAGTTTTTAGCTGAATTAAAAATATAACGAAATATATAATAATGAACAGATCACAAAATATAGCAGAAACAGAAATACAAAAAATAAATCATACACAGATAAACCCAGCTTCGGCAAAACCCTGCCTACTGCTGCATTTCTAAGGTTTCTACTAGGTGATAGAACAGATCCCGCATACAAGACCATGTACACTCGCAAACCCTGCTCCTATTCTAACCCTCGCTCAAAACCGTAGACTGATCTAAACCCCTAGATAAGATTTCCCCTAATTACAGTCCTATGAACAGTAACCCTAGTTTTTACAGACTAGTAAACTGCCAGTTAACGCCCTAACTGGTTTTCTTAGTATTTTACAGACACTAGAAACTGATTGACGGATTTTAAAATACAGAACAGAATACAAAATAATAATAAAAAACAAGAAACTCTAGGACTTAAGCATAAGGGTTATCCCCTTTTTTCTTTTTTTAATTAAAATCCTAAGTCCCTTTTACAAAACTTGGCCGACCCAATTTTTAAGTCCACTGTCACTCCCATTTGCCCGATCCTTTTCTCTGGAAAAGATGAAAAATGGTGGCCGTGATTAATTCTAGGGTTTCCTGCTTTTGCTCCCAAATCAAATCGAGTTGTCTAAAATTTGCTGAGATGCTTCTCTGATGATCGAATAGAATTGCTCCTCTTTGTCACTCAATTTGGGATTTGCTCGATCGAAAACAACGTGAGTTATCTGAATCGATTTTCTATGATTTTTAACTTGAGTTGTTGGAATGGTTTTTGATGATTTCTCTTTTTAATTGTTGCGTGGTTCTCGATAATTTGCCAATGATGAAAATGGGGATGTTAAATAGGGATATATTCAAACTCTGATTTCGTGTATGTGGCTTGACCTGATTTTCTCGTGTTTCCCCTTTTGTCATCCTCGATTGAAATTGAGTTATGCTTGCCCTTTTTAATGATATTTGAAAAAAAAAACTTAGTCCCCGAAATTATTCTCTGCTGGTCTGAAACCTTTCCATGATTGTTGCTTAATTTCTGGAAGTAATTTGGAAATCTTGCCGAAGTTGCTCACTGATTTGTTGCTAATAATTTACACTGATTTATCTAAAAAACTGGAGCACCATAAATATTGTCATATGAAGAAATCGAAAAAATTGATCACCAATTATGTTGGTAAATTCCTTGGGAATTTATGGAAACAAATTAATATATTCCCTTTAGTGATTTTGCTGTCAAACTTGGATCGATTTAAAAAATGCCTTGAATACATACTGCCATTTCTTTGCTAAATTTATGAAAATAATTCAAAACTGGAAACCTTTGACAATATCAGGAAAAGCTCCAAAATAAACTTGTGATCCCTCTCGACAATTTCTTGCACCTAAACAGAAATTGATCTATGATTTTGTCATGACATTTGTGATGCAATACATTATCATTTATCACCAATGTACACTGACGAACATGCATTCGCACTTATTTTGCTGAAAACATGTTGATAGTGAATTTGTGGTTCTGCCTCATTTTGATTAAGTATCATGTGGAGTTTATTCCTGCACCACCATGTAAACACCTTTGATCTGGACATGTTGTACATTTATTTTTACGCCACTGTCTTGCAAGAGATTGAGTTCATGTATGCTTCACCCGTGCTTGAGCTTACTATGATGTATACATGCCTTGTGCATGTGTATGTGCTATGAACACTTGTACCACTATGCTGTTGACATTTTCATGACTGAACCTATTTAGTTGACTTGCCATGTTGCTTTGAAATGCATTGCACCACTTGCTTATTTATATTGGCTCCACCATTTATACTTGGCTGTGCAACTGCTTATGCACACAGCTCTATTTGCTTCAGTAGATTCACTACTGCACACACACTAGCATTGATCACCCTGACTTGAGTTTGTTGATATATGCTTATGTACTCTGTCCCTCATGTATATCTGCATTGTTTGCTGCCTTATCCAATTGCCTGAAATGTATCACCATGCTCGAGTTTGTTCACTATTGCTTTGAGCACCTTTTATGCTGTGTTGATCTTGGTGCTAGCTTCACCACTATCATGTAATTGTGACCTTGCTGTACCTATGCTGTTTACTTGAATGAACTATGCGATTGAATTTGCACACTTGTGCACCCTGCAGTCTTGTTTTGATCTTACCATACAGTACCATGCATCTTGCTTTGATCATTTCTTTGCTGGGTTGATCTTTGAAACTGAACCATGTTTTTTCTTTTAAAAAAATTTTGCCATGCTAAAATCACTTGTTTTTGTGTGATCTACCATACTGTATCACATGAAGAGCTGATATGAAACTTTGTCCCACATTTGGGCTGATTTGCATAGTCTTGAGCTCGACCATTTCCATGTATATGTTTGACCATTTTCATAATGATTTGCATTGTGCACTGAGTCGAGATGGTCCATGTGGCTACTCCTCAGTTGCACACGGATCGACGAGGCAGTGCACACGTGTATATTTATACACGTGTGTATATGCAGCCATCAATCTAAGTTTTTGTCCCTGCACTGTATATACATACTGCCTAGACACAGATGAAACAGATCAAGTCATGAAAAATAATGAGAAACACACCAGAAAACTGAGGCAAATAAAAATATATGTATTCACATGTATTTTGAAAATTATTTCTGTTCCATGTACTGTGTGTGTGTTTCTATACATGACAGGTGTGAAGACTGGACTGACTGTGAAGACAGAAGACTGAAGATAAAAGACAGAAGATGAAGCAAGTGTGTAAAAAGAATGTATATAAGAAAATGTGCGACTGTATGAGTGTTGAGTGTTGTGTGAGGAGCTTTGTATATAATGAAATTGATCGAAATAGACTGTATTGTATTTCTGAGATGTACAAATTGTGGAGTTGTAAATCTGTACTGTTTAAATATTGAAATAAAATATTATATTTAAATAGAATACTCTTTGAATTTTTAAATTCGTGTACAATAATATTCTGTTTAAATTTAAATATTATATTCCTCAATCAGTCAAAAAAATCATAATAAACTGAGAACAGATGGCATATTTCACATTGTAGAATGATAGATTTACAATGAATTTTATAAAAATGAGGAGAGTTATATTGATATGAAGGGGATAAGAATTCAAACAAAGGATCAAAAGATAGTGCATATGGCTTTTGGGGAATATGCTTTTAAAACAAAACTTTTCTTTTGAAAATGCTTCTTTTAAAAACCATTTTGATTTTTTTTTTCAAATCTTTTATATGATCCGCTAACCTTCAGCTCTAATACCACGTGTAACACCCCACATCCGTTAAGGTCACTCACAAAGGGAATGCCTTAACTTCGGTGGAGTGTTACAGGTAAAAGATACAGATAAATTACAAGACAGACAAAATTAAAACAACGGAAAATAGAACTTTACTTTATTGATCAAATAGTTTGTACAACAATTATTTTCCAATACCAGAATATCTATCTTACAAAATAAAGAAGCGTAAAATAACATTTATATTCCCCAATGTTGCGTGAGCCAGCCATAGAAATGGAAAAGAGAATCCCAACAAAACTTCGACTAATCTTCAGCTTGGAAAGAAAACTGGACTAAGTAGTAATATTCCCTCCCTAAGAACCTTGGGGGGGGGGGGAATGGAAGACATGAAAGCGAAAGAAAACAGAGTCAGACATAAAGTCTGGTAGGTTCAGTAACTTTCAGCATGTGAACAGGTAAAAAACAACATGGCATGAATTAACTGAATACAAGACTACACCATGATGACGGAAATCATAAGGTTAGCACAAGATATGATAAGGTAAGATAAACTGGATGCACTTTTATACTTTCTCTGCTTCGCCACTACCTTGTTATTCTAATTTCTATATCCTTGCACCACCTAACTAGCAATATATATAAACTGATAAGAACAGATACGTGATCCCAATCCCCGCAATTGTGGTTGTTTCAGGTGTAAATCTATTATTTATTACCTAGGTCTAACCTAGGGTTTTCTATTGAGCGCATTCTAGATCCAACCAGGGTTTTCGCTACCCAGGGCTACTGGGGTTTATGCTACCTATTGAACATTTCTCGGATTTTAGGGTTTACGCGACCTAGGTCCAACTTGGGATTATGCTACCTACCGAACTATGCCCCCTAGTCTAGGACACACTACTTAGAGCGGTATATGTTTGTAAAGACCCGCAAATTCCCACCCTTTGAATCGACCATAAACCACACAGGTCTGACCCAAAAAGTGAAAATCTACGAATACTTTAACATTGGGCATACAACACATTACAACAGATAACAGAAGACTTTTATAACACTATAACAAATGTTACATCAGAGTACAAAATATACATATTAGAGTACATTGGAATATAATTACAGCGGAAGATAAATACAAAAAAAATGTAATATACTGCAATGGAAGAACACAGCGGAAGACTCACACAGCTTTAAGCTTCAACCCAGAATCCTGCTTAATATATCTGCAAAAATAGCTACTTGACTACCCATGTGGAAAATATGGGCACCCGAGTTTGCCAGTGGACAAACTACAGGTCAGTCATGGGACTGGTGTGAGAATTCTACTTAACCTATATAATATAATAACGCTAATCACAGGACCACGCCACTTTCGCGGAACGGGTTTTGTCCTATGGATTGCCAGTGCATGACTAAAGTAAATCGTCAAAATAACGCAATGCTTTTTAGAAAAATGAAACCATTATAAGACCCAAGTCCCATCACACAATGCAACGCAAACCGGAGGATAGGGTTTTACCTTATAATGATCAAAAGATGCTTGATACGATAGACACGGTATTATATAATAATAGTGTGCAACCAATTTGAAATACATCAAAGTAAATGTATCAATCCTAGACGGCATGAGTGCCCCATCCCACTATGTCGCCATATATAGGTATACAATCAAAACCGCGTGATGTCGTATTGGAAATTTGGGTTTCCATCTGAGTCAAGGCTAGGGAGGAGATCCTTACCGATTCGAGACACTCTAGCAAATGCCCCAGGATTGGTACTCTGTCCAACCCTTGGATCCTGCAGGGCCGGTCCATACGTTAACGCTTAATGGATTGGCAATTCCTGAACACACGCTTCCCGGTCCTTTTGGACCTATAATACGGCCAGTGGCGACCGCATAAACCGAGGCCTCGAAAAATCCAACAACCACAATGAATAAATGCCAGCGCTGGTAGGTCCCTGGCACCACTCTAGCTAGAGAGAAACGTGTGCACTCCCTGCGTTCCCTTCTCCCGTTTTAGACTCTACCAGGCTGTGAGGCTCGCGAAGTCACGTTACACAAAGCTATGCCTAAATAGACTATGCTTTGATCATCAACCACAAGGCCTGCTTTTCAACAAAAACCTTGATCAATGCATCTTAGTATGCCACATTGCCAGCCCATACTATACCATTAATTTCTACCAATATATAACCTCTAAGCTCGTACGTCCCAGAGAAGGGTGTTAACCACCAAACAGATATATATTAAGAGAGATCAACGAATGTAGTATAAAGGACTACAACGTCAGACATACATTCCATTTATAAACTTATGCCCTGGGTCTGAGCGAAAGTCAAATCCGTACAAATCAACACTTCGTCCGAACGGCCACCACTGAAGCCCTTTCAAGGTAGCTACTCCTCTCATGGGTCTCAGTGGCAACACATCCATTCGATGTGAAGATCGTCGGTCTTCAATCACCGTCTTTAAATCTTCGACTTAGAACGTCGTATAATCATTTGAAATGAGATTGAACTCGGTCTTTTCAAATGATTCTCGTATATATATATAATTTGAAATCCTTTTGTATCGTTATTGGTATTTAATAACGACCTATCGCTACTTTTATTTATATAAAAATAGCTTAAATTAATTTAACGACGCTTCGGGTTAATGGGCGACCCTAGCGCTGTTTTCAACCAAATTTGATTAACGCATATCTTGGAATCTAACCGTTGGATTTTGACGAAGTCTATATCGTTGGAAAGATCTTCCCAAAGTGGTCCTAACGGTTCCAGTTTTGGGAAAATCCGACGGTCGGATCTTTCGGTATAACTGTTTAAAGTTACGATTGTCCATACGCGAACTGCCGCGCGCGTTTCGTTTAATTTAAATTTATATATATATATATATATACATATATATAATAAATATAAATCGTTTGGCGATTTCAACTATTATCGTCTATTCTTTTATCGCATCTAAAATGACGATAAAAATATCCCTTTTATTATCACTCGTTTAATTTTCCTATCTTTTCTGTTTTATTTACACTAACTGTAAATAAATTATACTTTATCTATTCTTTTATTTTATTTACACTATGTGTGAATAAATTGCATTCTTTTCCCTATTTATTTACCTAAATGTAAATAAATGTTTTTCTATTCTCTTTCTAATTTATTTACCTAAATGTAAATAAATTATTCTTTCCTATCATTTATTTATTTACCTAGATATACATAAATGTTTTCATTTTCCTTTTCTTATTTATTCACCTAAATAAATGTTTTTACTTTTCTTTTCCTATCCTAAATGTAAATAAATATATTCTTATCCTTTTGTTATTTATTTACCTAAATATAAATAAATGGTTTCATCTTCTTTTTCTTCCTTATTTACATTATTTGTAAATAAAGGGTTTTAATTTCTTGTTCTTATTTATTTACATAATTCCTTTTATTTATTTTAAAATAAATAAACCATTTATTCTGATCAAAATATCATTTCTCATATTAAAACATTATTTTCAAAATATTAGTTTTGAAATTAACTCTTTTAATATTCATTATAAAATGGATAATATAAGTTAATAAACTTATTCAGGTTAAAATGATGTTTTTATTCACAATGGATTAAATAATCCAATTCGTTATATTATCCATTTATGTTTTATAATGGGCCAGACTTCTCACATTAGGCCTACAACTTGTGGATGCTGGATATGCCGGTTGGTTCCGGGCAGACTTATTCCACAGTTGGGCTTAACCTCGAGTCAAAACCCAATTTGTATTCGTGTACTTGGACCTCTCACATTAGGCCCAACATTTATGGCTGCTGGATATGCCGGTTGGTTCCGGGCAGACTTCCGCCATAAACGTGACCTAACCTCGTGTCCAAGAACAATTATAATTATAATTATTTCCTAAAAATGTTATTTTAAAATATTTCATATTTTAAAAATATTTAACTTCTGAAATATCATATTTCCCAAAGTATAACTTTACATTGAAATATTCTTTATATTGCATACAATTCTATTTCAACAACGAATGAAAATAATAACTTTGTCTTTGTTGACAACTTCCATTTGTAAATTCTAATTCGACAAAAAGGGTTATTTTTATCCTAATGTATATTTTCTAACAAGAATGCCCTTTCTATTCTAATTTACATTTTCTAACAAAAATTTGTCCTTTTTATTCACAATAACAAAATGTAAAAAAAAGATGTCATGTTATTGTAAACAAGTTTCTATGTTATTCAAATGACAATTAAATGGTTATTTATTTGCAATCACTTTCTATGTTATTCAAATGACAATTAAATAGTCATTTATTTGTAATCACTTTCTATGAATCTTTAATGACACATAAATGCACCTATATATATAAACAATTTCCTATGAATCTTAATGGCACATAAAAGAGTATTTGACATATTCACATTTTTCTATGGTTTCTAATAATATAAAAAAAGCGCAAATCTTATTTGCATACAAATTCCAAGTTTCCTAATGACGAATAAAACGTGAATTTTATTTGTATGTCAAATTTTAAGTTTCCAATGACAATAAAAGTAAATTTTATTTGTCAAAACAAACTCTAAGTTTCTAATCAAATCTTAACAAGTAAAAATGGCATTTTTACTTATTTACGAATTCTAATGACAAAACGACAATTTTGCATTGACATAAATGCCATAATTTATATTGTCAATTTTGATTCATATGAATGATATGCTTATATACTTATTTACTAATTCTACTCCATATGAATGATATGCTTATTTGGTAAATTTTGATTCATTACATAACGTGACGGTGAAGTTTGGCGTCATCTCAACTAAATCAACGCACAATGTAAATTTGTGTTATTACTACAATATTAATACGATGATGTAATTTGCGTCATCACAATAACGTTAACGCATCATATAAATTGGTGTCATCACAATAAGGTTAATACAACATATAAATTTGTGTCGTCACAATAAAGTTAACACAACATATAAATTTGTGTCGTCACAATAAAGTTAACACAGCATATAAATTTGTGTCATCACAATAAAGTTAACATAGCATATAAATTTGTGTACTTTTGATGAATCACAATAAAAGCCTCATCTTTATTTGTAAAGGAAAATAAGATTAAACTTACATTTTATAATATAAAGATTAAACTTACACCTTATCATGTTCATAAAATAAGGGTAAAAATTTGGTGAACAAAATTAATGTAAAAACCTTGTCTTTTATTTTGTTAACCAAATTTATGTAAAACTTTGTCCTTTTTATTCTACTCACAAAATTAATGTTAAAAGTTTGTGTTTTATTTGTAAACAAAATTATATGTTAAAATAGTCTTTTTATTATGTAAACAAAAATTTGTCTTTTTCTTATGTAAACAAGATAACATAAAATAATCCTTTTTTTTGTTTACAAAATAAACATAAAATAATCCTCTTTATTATGTTTACAAATTAAACATAAAATAAATTGGTATTTTATTTTCTTTGTCCACATAAAAATAAAAATTGTCATTTTATTATGTTTACAAAAAGAAGAGTAACATTTGTCACTTTATCTAGTTTACAAAATAAAGGCAAAAATTGGTGTTTCTTTCGTTAACAAAATTAGAGTAAAAATTGCTTTTATTTTGTAACAAGAATAAACAAAATAAAGATTTAATGTTTTTATTTTTATGTAAGAAATAAAAATAAAAATAAAAATAATAACGATGAGGATTCTATTGGGAATACAACAAGGAGTACAGATCTAAACAACAGGCCATAACATGATATCATACATTATCACAATCATATAGACATATAATAAATCTCAATCACCACATCGCAGATTACATACAGGTATTCACATAACAATTATAATTAAATTTTTAAATATTAAAATTAGATATCTCACCGTCGTTCGCGATTTTAGTCAAAATTCAAATAGCTCGGAATCACTACTTTCCGTCTAGAATTGTTGAACTCGTCTCTACGATTGCAATGCTTCAAAAATCGTTAAATTCAGATTTCCTTCTTCACGCTATTATCTGGAAACCGAGAAATCCAACTTCAACTTGAACCTCCTCCCATCGTACCGCCACCCGAGGCCTTGATAAGAATCTCCAGTTCTATATATAACCATCCTCCAATTTTTGTTTTGTACAAACATAAATCTTAGAACTCCAACTTTTTTTTTAGAAGTTTTACATAATGGAGGCGGAGAATAGGGAATGGAGTTGTGAGATTTGGTGTTGGATAGAAAGTGTATTCATAAGGGAGGCAGAGTAACTTATGCCCTTAAATTTTAGATTTTTTTTTTAAATATATTGATTGGCTGATGTGTCAATCAATGCCTAACTAATTTCTAAACGTGCGTAATTAATGGTATATGAACCTAAAGACTTCTCTTTATATGCACATAGTTAGGGAAATTCAAAATCATGTTAATTAATTACTAGAATGTGCTTACTATATATATAAAAAAATATAGACCTTTAAATGTCTAATAAATCAAAACTTTAAATATAGAATTTGAACATTAATTGTATTTTGTCAAAAAGACATATTGTCAATGCATAATTAATACACACACGCGCGCACACACATATATACCTATCATACATGTATATATGCATATATATCTAGAATTTGAAAACCATGTTAATTAGTGGGCAATTAACCCGTGCAATTATTTCACAACGTGCGACTTATACGTTTCCATATTTTTATTACATTCTCTTTTGGTTTAGACATGTGTCTAAATCCCAAATTCAATCGTGCAATTAATATGCTTGTCTACATTGAAATTTTATTTATGTATATTTATGCGAGATTTTTAATTATTCCATTTATGTATGCATTCTCCAATTACATATTTTATTAATTATCCATGATGGTTTATATGCCTGATGCTGACATATAGAAAGTTGTGGTGACTTTTAAATTTCAAAATTTATAACAATAAATATAACAATATAGGCAATATATTCAATCGGATTAAAAAGAATAAAACAGAGAAAAGAACGAGAATAAAAGGGAAGAGAGATAAGGTCATTAATTGTGGATCTAAACATTAAGTCATGAATGACAATATTACAAAAGTTTGAATTCTTCCTATATATATATATATATTTTAAAAGGTATGTCAGATTGAAAAAGGGGAAAGGAAATTAATGACACATTTAAAGTGTATGAAACGTTCTAGCTAATGCATGCAAAATAAAATAAAAGAAAACAAAAATAAATTAATAAATAAATAAATAAATAAATAAATAATCGTGAGTGAGACAATAAATGTGCATGCAACATTTTTATTATTATTATATAGAAACGTGGCTTGCACTGGTTTTGGACATGGACCGCATGCATGCATTATAAATAATACCATAAATGGTATATGTCTATATGCTTCCCACTAAACAAATGAAAAGATTATTTTGCTTTCTTTTTGTAAACGTGGCCAAGTAATTTACTCATTAATTCAAATTAAACGTGAGCGTTAATTTGCACCAAACATATGTACAACATGTTTTGCTTTTATTCATAATAGACACAAAATATGCAAGTTTAGAAATGAACGAACGTGTTGATATGTATAAAAGAAAAAGGTGGCTAGAATAATGAGGCATTTAAAATTAGTGCACATGCGTGAGAATGTATTGATTTCTTGCTATATATTGAGAGGGTTTCCTAAGAATTAATGAAGAAATGAGAGGATAAATAAAGACAATATAATGTAACGTAAATAATAAATATTTATTCCAATCTACTACTGTACATACACGTAAGCTTGGACTGTTACTGGTGACTGGGTTAAATCATGATTTATAACTGGTAACTCTTCCATGTGCATTAAGTTTGCCTATTCTGAAATCTTTAGTCATTATTACTTAAAATAAAATATTTTAAATATTAAAATCCATTAAAATTACTAAAATAAAAATTTTAAATTGGCCCAAAATTCCGGGTTGTTACAGTCTCCCCCATTTAAAATCTTTTCGTCCTCGAAAAGGAACGTAGCTAAAAGTTGTTTAATTAACAAACTCAATTAAATTCTTTATTAATTGTTTTCAATAATTTTATTAATTATCATTCCAATAATTTTATTGGTTAAACTAATAATCAAACATCACAACCATCAATCAATTAGGTGATTAACTTTTCAAATGTATATAACTTTTATATATAGTCAAAAATCATATTTTCCGAAATAGGATTATATATAAAATAAAAAATACGTTAATTATAGACTTGGCACTCTCGACTCACTCTAGGGCATTACTAACCCCATCTCTAATGAGTTTTCTCATTCTAGGATACTGCTGATCCTATCTCTAATGAGTATTCTTATTGGATATTACTAATCCATTCTCTGATGAGTCTTTTGTTCAATTCTAACGAGTTGTACCCCCAAAGATTTGAGCTAACCTGAGCTCTGATACCAACTGTAAAGACCCGCAAATTCCCACCCTTTGAATCGACCATAAACCACACAGGTCTGACCCAAAAAGTGAAAATCTACGAATACTTTAACTTTGGGCATACAACACATTACAACAGGTAACATAAGACTTTTATAACACTATAATAAATGTTACATCAGAGTACAAAATATACATATCAGAGTACATTGGAATATAATTACAGCGGAAGATAAATACAAAAAAATGTAATATACTACAACGGAAGAACACAGCGGAAGACTCTCTATCTCTGGACACAGCTTTAAGCTTCAACCCAGAATCCTGCTTAATATATCTGCAAAAATAGCTACTCGACTGCCCGTGTGGAAAATATGGGCACCCGAGCTTGCCAGTGGACAAACTACAGGTCAGTCATGGGACTGGTGTGAGAATTCTACTTAACCTATATAATATAATAAAGCTAATCACAGGACCACGCCACTTTCGCGGAACGGGTTTTCTCCTATGGATTGCCAGTGCATGACTAAAGTAAATCGTCAAAATAACGCAATGCTTTTTAGAAAAATGAAACCATTATAAGACCCAAGTCCCATCACACAATGCAATGCAAACCGGAGGATAGGGTTTTACCTTATAATGATCAAAAGATGCTTGATACGATAGACATGGTATTATATAATAATAGTGTGCAACCAATTTGAAATACGTCAAAGTAAATGTATCAATCCTAGACGGCATGAGTGCCCCATCCCACTATGTCGCCATATATAGGTATACAATCAAAACCGCGTGATGTCGTATTGGAAATTTGGGTTTCCATCTGAGTCAAGGCTAGGGAGGAGATCCTTACCGATTCGAGACACTCTAGCAAATGCCCCAGGATTGGTACTCTGTCCAACCCTTGGATCCTGCAGGGCCGGTCCATACGTTAACGCTTAATGGATTGGCAATTCCTGAACACATGCTTCCCGGTCCTTTTGGACCTATAATACGGCCAGTGGCGACCGCATAAACCGAGGCCTCGAAAAATCCAACAACCACAATGAATAAATGCCAGCGCTGGTAGGTCCCTGACACCACTCTAGCTAGAGAGAAACGTGTGCACTCCCTGCGTTCCCTTCTCCCGTTTTAGACTCTACTGGGCTGTGAGGCTCGTGAAGTCACGTTACACAAAGCTATGCCTAAATAGACTATGCTTTGATCATCAACCACAAGGCCTGCTTTTCAACAAAAACCTTGATCAATGCATCTTAGTATGCCACATTGCCAGCCCATACTATACCATTAATTTCTACCAATATATAACCTCTAAGCTCGTACGTCCCAGAGAAGGGTGTTAACCACCAAACAGATATATATTAAGAGAGATCAACGAATGTAGTATAAAGGACTACAACGTCAGACATACATTCCATTTATAAACTTATGCCCTGGGTCTGAGCGAAAGTCAAATCCGTACAAATCAACACTTCGTCCGAACGGCCACCACTGAAGCCCTTTCAAGGTAGCTACTCCTCTCATGGGTCTCAGTGGCAACACATCCATTCGATGTGAAGATCGTCGGTCTTCAATCACCGTCTTTAAATCTTCGACTTAGAACGTCGTATAATCATTTGAAATGAGATTGAACTCGGTCTTTTCAAATGATTCTCGTACATATATATAATTTGAAATCCTTTCGTATCGTTATTGGTATTTAATAACGACCTATCGCTACTTTTATTTATATAAAAATAGCTTAAATTAATTTAACGACGCTTCGGGTTAATGGGCGACCCTAGCGCTGTTTTCAACCAAATTTGATTAACGCATATCTTGGAATCTAACCGTTGGATTTTGACGAAGTCTATATCGTTGGAAAGATCTTCCCAAAGTGGTCCTAACGGTTCCAGTTTTGGGAAAATCCGACGGTCGGATCTTTCGGTATAACTGTTTAAAGTTACGATTGTCGATACGCGAACTACCGCGCGCGTTTCGTTTAATTTAAATTTATATATATATATATATATATATATATATATATATATATATAATAAATATAAATCGTTTGGCGATTTCAACTATTATCGTCTATTCTTTTATCGCATCTAAAATGACGATAAAAATATCCCTTTTATTATCACTCGTTTAATTTTCCTATCTTTTCTGTTTTATTTACACTAACTGTAAATAAATTATACTTTATCTATTCTTTTATTTTATTTACACTATGTGTGAATAAATTGCATTCTTCTCCCTATTTATTTACCTAAATGTAAATAAATATTTTTCTATTCTCTTTCTAATTTATTTACCTAAATGTAAATAAATTATTCTTTCCTATCATTTATTTATTTACCTAGATATACATAAATGTTTTCATTTTCCTTTTCTTATTTATTCACCTAAATAAATGTTTTTACTTTTCTTTTCCTATCCTAAATGTAAATAAATATATTCTTATCCTTTTGTTATTTATTTACCTAAATATAAATAAATGGTTTCATCTTCTTTTTCTTCCTTATTTACACTATTTGTAAATAAAGGGTTTTAATTTCTTGTTCTCATTTATTTTCGTAATTCCTTTTATTTACTTTAAAATAAATAAACCATTTATTCTGATCAAAATATCATTTCTCATATTAAAACATTATTTTCAAAATATTAGTTTTGAAATTAACTCTTTTAATATTCATTATAAAATGGATAATATAAGTTAATAAACTTATTTAGGTTAAAATGATGTTTTTATTCACAATGGATTAAATAATCCAATTCGTTATATTATCCATTTATGTTTTATAATGGGCCAGACTTCTCACATTAGGCCTACAACTTGTGGATGCTGGATATGCCGGTTGGTTCCGGGCAGACTTATTCCACAGTTGGGCTTAACCTCGAGTCAAAACCCAATTTGTATTCGTGTACTTGGACCTCTCACATTAGGCCCAACATTTATGGCTGCTGGATATGCCGGTTGGTTCTAGGCAGACTTCCGCCATAAACGTGACCTAACCTCGTGTCCAAGAACAATTATAATTATAATTATAATTATTTCCTACAAATGTTATTTTAAAATATTTCATATTTTAAAAATATTTAACTTCTGAAATATCATATTTCCCAAAGTATAACTTTACATTGAAATATTCTTTATATTGCATACAATTCTATTTCAACAACGAATGAAAATAATAACTTTGTCTTTGTTGACAACTTCCATTTGTAAATTCTAATTCGACAAAAAGGGTTATTTTTATCCTAATGTATATTTTCTAACAAGAATGCCCTTTCTATTCTAATTTACATTTTCTAACAAAAATTTGTCCTTTTTATTCACAATAACAAAATGTAAAAAAAAGATGTCATGTTATTGTAAACAAGTTTCTATGTTATTCAAATGACAATTAAATGGTCATTTATTTGCAATCACTTTCTATGTTATTCAAATGACAATTAAATAGTCATTTATTTGTAATCACTTTCTATGAATCTTTAATGACACATAAATGCACCTATATATATAAACAATTTCCTATGAATCTTAATGGCACATAAAAGAGTATTTGACATATTCACATTTTTCTATGGTTTCTAATAATATAAAAAAAAGCGCAAATCTTATTTGCATACAAATTCCAAGTTTCCTAATGACGAATAAAAAGTGAATTTTATTTGTATGTCAAATTTTAAGTTTCCAATGACAATAAAAGTAAAATTTATTTGTCAAAACAAACTCTAAGTTTCTAATCAATTCTTAACAAGTAAAAATGACATTTTTACTTATTTACGAATTCTAATGACAAAACGACAATTTTGCATTGACATAAATGCCATAATTTATATTGTCAATTTTGATTCATATGAATGATATGCTTATATACTTATTTACTAATTCTACTCCATGTGAATGATATGCTTATTTGGTAAATTTTGATTCATTACATAACGTGACGGTGAAGTTTGGCGTCATCTCAACTAAATCAACGCACAATGTAAATTTGTGTTATTACTACAATATTAATACGATGATGTAATTTGCGTCATCACAATAACGTTAACGCATCATATAAATTGGTGTCATCACAATAAGGTTAACACAACATATAAATTTGTGTCGTCACAATAAAGTTAACACAACATATAAATTTGTGTCGTCACAATAAAGTTAACACAACATATAAATTTGTGTCGTCACAATAAAGTTAACACAGCATATAAATTTGTGTACTTTTGATGAATCACAATAAAAGCCTCATCTTTATTTGTAAAGGAAAATAAGATTAAAACTTACATTTTATAATATAAAGATTAAACTTACACCTTATCATGTTCATAAAATAAGGGTAAAAATTTGGTGAACAAAATTAATGTAAAAACCTTGTCTTTTATTTTGTTAACCAAATTTATGTAAAACTTTGTCCTTTTTATTCTACTTACAAATTAAACATAAAATAAATTGGTATTTTATTTTCTTTGTCCTCATAAAAATAAAAATTGTCATTTTATTATGTTTACAAAAAGAAGAGTAACATTTGTCACTTTATCTAGTTTACAAAATAAAGGTAAAAATTGGTGTTTCTTTCGTTAACAAAATTAGAGAAAAAATTGCTTTTATTTTGTAACAAGAATAAACAAAATAAAGATTTAATGTTTTTATTTTTATGTAAGAAATAAAAATAAAAATAATAACGATGAGGATTCTATTGGGAATACAACAAGGAGTACAGATCTAAACAACAGGCCATAACATGATATCATACATTATCACAATCATATAGACATATAATAAATCTCAATTACATACTGGTATTCACATAACAATTATAATTAAATTTTTAAATATTAAAAATTATATATCTCACCGTCGTTCGCGATTTTAGTCAAAATTCAAATAGCTCGTAATCACTCCTTTCCGTCTAGAATTGTTGAACTCGTCTCTACGATTGCAACGCTTCAAAAATCGTTAAATTCATATTTCCTTCTTCATGCTATTATCTGGAAACCGAGAAATCCAACTTCAACTTGAACCTCCTCCCATCGTACCGCCACCCGGGGCCTTGATAAGAATCTCCAGTTCTATATATAACCATCCTCCAATTTTTGTTTTGTACAAACATAAATCTTAGAACTCCAACTTTTTTTTTATAGAAGTTTTACATAATGGAGGCGGAGAATAGGGAATGGAGTTGTGAGATTTGGTGTTGGATAGAAAGTGTATTCATAAGGGAGGCATAGTAACTTATGCCCTTAAATTTTAGATTTTTTTTTTAAATATATTGATTGGCTGATGTGTCAATCAATGCCTAACTAATTTCTAAACGTGCGTAATTAATGGTATATGATCCTAAAGACTTCTCTTTATATGCACATAGTTAGGGAAATTCAAAATCATGTTAATTAATTACTAGAATGTGCTTACTATATATATAAAAAAATATAGACCTTTAAATGTCTAATAAATCAAAACTTTAAATATAGAATTTGAACATTAATTGTATTTTGTCAAAAAGACATATTGTCAATGCATAATTAATACACACACGCGCGCACACACACATATATACCTATCATACATACATATATATATATGCATATATATATCTAGAATTTGAAAACCATGTTAATTAGTGGGCAATTAACCCATGCAATTATTTCACAACGTGCGACTTATACGTTTCCATATTTTTATTACATTCTCTTTTGGTTTAGACATGTGTCTAAATCCCAAATTCAATCGTGCAATTAATATGCTTGTCTACATTGAAATTTTATTTATGTATATTTATGCGAGATTTTTAATTATTCCATTTATGTATGCATTCTCCAATTACATATTTTATTAATTATCCATGATGGTTTATATGCCTGATGCTGACATATAGAAAGTTGTGGTGACTTTTAAATTTCAAAATTTATAACAATAAATATAACAATATAGGCAACATATTCAATCGGATTAATAAGAATAAAACAGAGTAAAGAACGAGAATAAAAGGGAAGAGAGATAAGGTCATTAATTGTGGATCTAAACATTAAGTCATGAATGACAATATTACAAAAGTTTGAATTCTTCCTATATATATATATATATATTTTTTTTTAAAATGTATGTCAGATTGAAAAAGGGGAAAGGAAATTAATGCCACATTTAAAGTGTATGAAACGTTCTAGCTAATGCATGCAAAATAAAATAAAAGAAATCAAAAATAAATAAATAAATAAATAATCGTGAGTGAGACAATAAATGTGCATGCAACATTTTTATTATTATTATATAGGAACGTGGCTTGCATTGGTTTTGGACATGGACCGCATGCATGCATTATAAATAATACCATAAATGGTATATGTCTATATGCTTCCCACTAAACAAATGAAAATATTATTTTGCTTTCTTTTTGTAAACGTGACCAAGTAATTTACTCATTAATTCAAATTAAATGTGAGCATTAATTTGCACCAAACATATGTACAACATGTTTTGCTTTTATTCATAATAGACACAAAATATGCAAGTTTAGAAATGAACGAACGTGTTGCTATGTATAAAAGAAAAAGGTGGCTAGAATAATGAGGCATTTAAAATTAGTGCACATGCGTGAGAATGTATTGATTTCTTACTATATATTGAGAGGGTTTCCTAAGAATTAATGAAGAAATGAGAGGATAAATAAAGACAATATAATGTAACGTAAATAATAAATATTTATTCCCATCTACAACTGTACATACACGTAAGCTTGGACTGTTACTAGTGACTGGGTTAAATCGTGATTTATAACTGGTAACTCTTCCATGTGCATTAAGTTTGCCTATTCTGAAATCTTTAGTCATTATTACTTAACATAAAATATTTTAAATATTAAAATCCAATAAAATTACTAAAATAAAAATTTTAAATAGGCCCAAAATTCCGGGTTGTTACAATGTTCCTAGTCTTTCCCCACTTATGTGTCGCGAATCGTTATCGCTGTCTAGATGCACATGTCCTCCGTATGTGTGACCCGAGTTCCGTGGCAGGGCAAATCAAGAAACACGGAACTCGGTCGGGAGCTTTCAGATATCTACCGATGCAGATGCTAAGGTCTATTTTTCCAGTGGCTATGGTCCCACCTGAACCCTCCCTCAACTAATGAAAGGCACACCTTGGAAAATGAGAACTATACGCAGGCCCCCCTATGCCCCACTAACCTATGGCCATCCAAAACCATAACTAGATAGCAAGTATATGGTCTTTTGGATTTCTCCACCTTTTCGCTTCACGTATCTCGATTGACTCAAGATGGTAGGTAGACGAAGAGTTGCTATCACAGGGCTACTGGTCTCGCCGAATCACGCTGGTCCCTCCTAGTATTTAGTTTGCCTTATATTGCAACCTAGGCATACCCTTAGTTCTTCTAATGCAAACCTTAACCTCTATGAGCCCAGGCGGATCATCTGCAGCCTCACAGAGGGATACCAAGAGTACCCTCACATCCCCTCGAAGCCGCGTGCTTCTACCCCAGTTTGTTGGAGCCTTCTTTAAGATCAGATGGATGTTCACTCCTTCTCATATTCTACTAAGGTTTCCTACTTAGATCCCTTAACTAAGGTTTACTACTTAGTTTCCTGAACCGTTGTTTTCTTAACTAAGGTTTACAACTTAGTCCTCTTAACTAAGGTTTACTACTTAGTTCTCTTTCTCGTCAAGTTGGATTGGTTAAGTGTCATTAGTCAATTCAAGTTAACTTAACCCATTCATTTGTCATGTTAAACTGGTTAAGTGTTATCAGTAGTTTATGTTGACTTAACCCTACCACAAATCAAGTTATATTGGTTAAGTATTTCTTATTACTTAACCCCACCCCTTCATCTTGTATTGGTTAAGTGTTTCCTTAGTTAACTTAACCCTAACATCTGTTTAATTCACATGTTCTAATGGTTAAGTATTGTCCCTTCATGTTTTAACTTAACCTTGTTCATTTGTCAGTCACACTATGATGGCTAAGTGTTCTAAGTTTACTTAACTCCACCTTCTAGTCTAGTTAACATGTTAAATTGGCTAAGTGTATTTTACTTAACCCCACATTCTAGTCTAATTAACATGTTATAATGGTTGAACTTTTTCTTAACCTTACCCACTTGTCTAGTCAACATGTTATAACGATTATTTAACCTTTGCAAGTCTTGTTAACATGTTAAGTTGGTTAAAAGTTCCTTGGGACTTAACTCTCCCATTCTGGTTTAAACATTTCTTAGCTTTAAATTATTCTTTAAAGCACCAACCACTCACATTAGACAAATATCGTTGCGGTTACTAGATGTGCCGGTCGGTTCCGGGCAGATTTACATCGCAACTCAGTCTAACCTCAAGTCCTTTTGAGCTCAATGCTCTAACCACCCACATTAGATAGGTATTGTTACGGTTGCTGGATTTTCCTAGCGGTTCCGGGCAGTCTTATACCGTAACTCAATCTAACCTAGGGTTAGGCATATTCGTCTTTCCCTAGATTTACATATTTATCCTGTTTGTCTATATGTAAATTGCTAATAACTCTTTTAAATTTTTTTGGCTTATATCATATTCATTTTTCATGCCCACTAACATACCTTTATTCTAGGCCCAAATCTTGATTTACCTATCAATTAACCCAACTTGCAGTTTATGCCAAATTAGACCAGTTCATGTTAAAACTAGATTCAATATTCTAGTCAACAGTTTATGCCCAAAACTTGGTTTACAAGCCAATTACATACTTTGCGACCAATTAACAATTTACCATTACACGCCCAAGTCTAATATGCATGTAATATTTATAGCCAGTTCAGATTTATATCAATATATTTATTATGCCAAATTATACAAATTAAGTTACGCCCAAATTCCCCCACCGTAGTCGTGCGTATAACATGATTTCACAAGTTTCTAGGTACTTATGAAATGAAACTTAACAAAAGGAACAGGGGATAAGCACAAGAATTTGACATAAAGAATAGGCAAGCGAAACCGAACCAAACACAAAGATAATGGTTCCAATAGGTTTGATGTACATAGCAGTGAATAGGAATAAACTAGACAAGCTACATCAAAAATATAAGATCAACATAGTTTAGGGAATAGGCATAGGTGATTTGGTCCAATATAATGCTAGTTCGGTGTACAACATGATTTGCAATTATAGTGTTATGGGAATAGGAAACTAACCATACCAGTCATAGGCAATTAACCACAATTGTCCTAGGCAATTAACCACAATAGTCATAGTCATGGTTTCATAGTTATGAATCATGGACGATTAAACACAATAGTCATGGATAATTAATAAAAATAGTCCTAGGCAATTTCCCTAAATAGTCATAGGCAATTAACTGTAATAATTTCAAGGTCATGGTAATGGACAATAGTCTTATGTTCATAATCATAGGCAATAATCTCATAGTCATGAGTCATAGGTGATTGGTCATAATTGTCCTTGTCATAGTTATAAGCAGTAATCTTATGTCCACCGTCATAGGCATAGGCATAGTTTTATGTTCACAGTTATAGTCATAGGCATAGTCTTATGTTCATAGTCATAGTCTAAGGCCATTAACAATAGTTCCAATGTCATAGGCATAGGCACAGTCTCATCGACAATTAATCTCAATAGTTCTTAATTAGATCCAAAGGCATATACAAGCACATATTCAAATGAGAAGATCAGGCATATTCTTATATCCATTTAATTACATGCCACAAAATAGGCGTTCAAATCTAAAAAGTAACTGACTGACATTGATCGGTTTTAGAAAAGGATAATAAGATAACGTTTAGGTGATTTGCTATGATTCGCGCGACGTTGCCCGAAGCCGTTGAATTAGCCTTTGCTTCCCTTCTTGAAGCTTTAACTTTATTTGAATCTCCAATATGCAATTCCTAGCCGTAATCTTCAAGAATAGTCTTCGTGTTTTATTTTAATTTATTTATTTCAATTAGTCCAGAGGCAGCATAAGGAAGAATAAAATGGTGTAAAGAGAATGGGGCTAGGGGGCTGTTTATATAGGATTAGGCGGATGAATCTAGACTGAAAACGAGACCAGAAACATCAGAATGAACCCAGGCTCAGAACTAGATTCTGGCACCAGGTCGACCCCCAGGTCGACCATAGGGTCGACCTGGTCCCTGGGAGGTCGACCATAGTGTCGACCCCCAGGTCGACCTGGTCCTGGGCGGGAAAATTCCCGCCCAGTCTGCATTGGCGTTTGAATTCGAATTTCGAATTCGAATTTCGAGCTGTTTTTGATTCTGAAAATCTCTGAAACTTCGGAGGATCATATCTTCCTTATACGGACTCCGTTTCTCGAAAACTCAGACTCGTTTCCAAGCAGAATTTCGAGACGAACGCAATGGCGCAACCCGTTTCCCCTGATTCTTATTTTAAAATTTAATTATACTTTAATTTGCGAAACTTAATGTTACAGAATTACGGGGTGTTACAATAATATTCTATTTAAATTTAAATATTATATTCCTGTCTGTGATGTATATATGAAACTGTACAGTACAAACACATTTAAAATTTTATATATATATATATATATATATATATATTTGGTTGTTATCAACAAACAAAAATCATATAATTGTGTATACAGCACCGTTATATACAACAAACCCAATGGTTCGGTTTTAGGAGAATCCGACGGTCGGATCTCCCGCAACGTCAATTCAAAGTCAATGGTCGAAATTCGCGAACTGCCGCAGCGCGGCGCATTCTATTCAGGCCATTATATAATATATATAATATATACTTTGTCGAATTCCTTTTAAAACGTATTTTATAAATAATTTTAAATTCATTTTCAAAACGATTCCAACTTCATATTCAATTTCGAATCAAAATGGAATATTCCACATCATCGACATACAAATGATAATATTTTCAAAAACATTAAATTTTGAAATCACTTTCTTTTATATATTAATTATAAAAATGAATAAAATCGATCTAAATATCGTTCACATCAAAATGGCGTCAATCTAATCAACACGACTTTTATTCAACACATGAATTTATTTTCTATTCAACACATGAATTTATTTTCTATTCAACACATGAATTTATTTTCTATATTGGAATGAGGCCCAATCAATTACCATATAACATTTATTATATGGATTTCCATACAACACATGTATATAATAGCAATGATAAATAATCAACCATCATCCAGAGTGCACCACACAACTGCATAAGCATTAAATATAAATAATTAATGCTTACACAGTCTGTCAACCCATCGATTGACATGCAACTAAACAATTGGGATTAGTGTACGTCAAATATCATCCCATTACCCGTGTGGGGTTTCAAATCAACAAACACAGATTTTTATTTGTGCAGTTGGGCGATGTGTAAAATTTATCGTCCCAATCAATATCCGTCAAATCAGTGTGTATAAACAAATCGTCCGATTTGTTTATAATTTTTTATGTTATACACACGTTAAAAATTATATTTTTAACTATAAAATATTTTCCACTATAAAATATTTTATTTCATCCCACATCACACAATCAAATTTCACAACACAAAAATCAAACAAACAAGTCATCCTGGTCTGTGGACGATGAGTGTCAGGTGCTACTAAGCAACGTCTGCATCCTAGTATATATTTCAAACTAGAAATAAATTAAAGGTGAGGAGTTCTCACCAATTAGCTAAACCAAACACCACGACTCTTTATATGTAGAAAATCTTCGCCGTCCTCGCCATTCGTCACTTTCGTTGTCCGTATTCACTACATATATAAAAATCACATTTTTATATTGTTGCAATGTATATAAAAATCACATTTTTATACCGCTATTTTATAAATAAAAATTCTATTTTTATACCGCTACTATATAGATAAAAATTCTATTTTTATACCCCTACTAAATAAAAATCATATTTTTATTCTTCCTATGATATAAAAATCATATTTTTACTCTTCCTATGGTATAAAAAATCATATTTTTATTCTATTCTATAATATATACAAATCTAAACCTTTCTTTATTTAAAAATATAAACTTTCTTTATTTAAAAATAAAATCTAATCTTTACCATATCAAAAATCTAATCTTTACCATATCAAAAATCTAATCTTTATATGTCGTATTTTTATTCTCAAATCATATACATAAAGTTCAAATCTCTCTTCGCTAATATCATGTATGTAAATCCCATCTTTTTACGCTACGTATTTATATAAAAATTCAACCTTTATAAATAAAAACCCGTTTTTAAATCAATGTGAATTTATATAAATTGAAAAATAAATTCAAGACGGAGTAAAATAAAAACCGAGAATAACTTACGTTGAATCTCAGAGAAAAGGGGGTTTTAGTTGAGGAGAACGGCGGCCCGGTGCTTGCAGACGAGGAGGAGGCACGGGGGAGGGGGGAGGGGGGAGGGGTCAGGCGGTGGAAGAGGAGAGGGGAGGCGCGACAAGAGGGGGGGCGCGATGTTCGATGGAGCAAAATGGCCCGCGGGGTTCGATTCGTGCGGGCTCGAGGGGGTGGAGGGGATAAGGACGGGGGGGGGGGGGGGGGGGAGGAGGGGGGTGCGATCGACGACGGAAGGAGGGTTGCTGCCTGGGGAGCGATTCGATTTGGGTTCTCTTTTTTTTCTCTTTTCGGTTTGACTGAGTAAAAAAGGGCGGAAGGAAGGGAGAGATAAGGTTGAGGGCCCTATATATATGTATATATTATTTACCTTAATTTCAAAAAGCAACTATCTATTTCGACCTCGAAATCGAACCCACCGACTGTCGTCCATAGCTAATTACCCCCATTCCGAACACGATGGGATAGGTATCGCAAGCTGATTCGGTTGTTTCGATCAGTTTTCGTCAAAATCAAAATATAACTCTATATATCAAATTTGAACGCGCATTTTATTTTACCGGGGCCACATACTAACTAGAAAAATTCCCAAAAAATATTTTCTAGCTTCCTATTGACGATACGGTCCTAACAAAACTAATTTCATCGAATTCTGAGACCGATGGGAAAATGGCCATTTTCCAGTCGATTAAATTCAACTAAAACTGGTCAAACGCGTTTTCCTTTGCCACACTCACATATTGATTCGAAAAATTATGAATTTTGGAATCTAGAAATAACTTGACATCACGGATCCAACAAAAGTGGTTTCGTCGAAAACCGAGGTCGTTTGCAAAATTTCCATTTTTAAGGGCTAGAATTCCATAGCGACAATTCTGAATTTTCAACTGGACATAACTTTTGATTCTCGCTATGAAATTTTGATTTTTCAAATTCGTTGGAAAATTATTCTCAAATAGATTCAAATATTTTTGGTTTTTCCGAAATCCGGTTTATTTTGAATCCTGTACATTCATTTGAAATTTGAAATCGAATTTTCGAACTACCGCGCCATTTCAGGCTCGTTATATAATTAAAATAAATTATTTATATTCTAACAATGATTCAAATAAATAAATACGTTCTAATTCTATTCAAAATAAATTTCTTGTCATTATTATTTAAAATAATTCATTTTAAATAATCAAAATTCACTAAAATGGCCAAAATAAAAATTTCAAATTGGCTCAGATTTTCCGGGTTATTACAAATTGTTTGAGTTGGCATCGTGATGTTTTATTTAAACATCTGTTTAAATCCAATGAAGGAGTTTTGGCAATGTTTTCCAAATAAGATCAAATTTTTTTCTAATATAGAAAATAAGAAATGAGAGTAAATATGGAAATGTTTTCCAATGATTAATAACGTATATTTTCTAAATTTAGAAAATAAGAATTTACGAATATACGGAAATGAGAATAGGGAAATGAATAATTGGATGACAATTAAATTAAAGGGGATCAGTGTTGATTGATGATTTGCTCGGTAAGATTTTCATTTGGAAATACGACTGTTGTTTGAACACATGTTTTTGTTTGATAGTTAAATAACCGACTATCAAAGTTTTTGACCATTTTTGTTGTCAATACGGAGAGACCGGGATCAGATTTATTATCTGAAAACCACTCCATATGGGCATTAGTGTTGCGAATCAAATATGATGAAGATAATTGAAGACAGAGTTGTGCAAGGGCTATTTTGGCGATCCTAGGTAGAAATTGCCTAATATGGATTTACAGAATAGTGCCTTCGGTTTGTCCAGTCTCAGGACAACCTCTATGGAAGAATGTCAGACAGAGTATATTTAATATATTGCATAAGTTGATCTCTTCAAATGTATTTACCTTTGGTTGCAGAGGAATTCGTTTCTCTTAGTTGTATACCCGTGGTATTTTTGGAGAAATCAATTTGTGATTTGGCGGGTATGACGATGTGGCATTCAAATTGAATAAAGATGTGATCTGTCAGAGATAAACGGGACCTCTAGCCTCACAACCAGGAAATGGTATAAAATCGAGTAGGTCACATGGCCAAGTGGTTAGCTTCCAATTAGGGTGTATTGTCACCTGATCTAGAGAAATTCCATTTACTTCTTTAATCTATTTCGATGTTGTCCCTTTCGGGAAAACGGTTGCTGATCCCAACCATTGGTGATAATACATTCAGTACACTCAAGCGAAATGAGTGATCGGTCATGTTTAGCTTGGGTTACAAGATGTTCTTGTTAAACCCGGCATATTCCTCTCTAGAGATACATTGTCGGAAGGTGGTCCGATACCTTGCCAGTTGGAATCCATTACCCAATAAGCGCCTGCGGTTTTTGATAATATATTATGTATGTGGAACGTGAGATGAAAGCGTTCTGCTAAATGATTTATTTAGTTGTGGTTGGTAGACACTATTATAATATCAAAAGAGTTTTGATATAAAGATTATCGTTCTTGCCAAAGGATTTTGAAATATTAAATCAAGTATTTTGGATTCTCATAAGGGAAAAACCCGTTCCGTGTTATATGGCATGGTCTTACGAGATATCATTTATTTTCTCAAACTATTTTAAATTGTTTACTCACACCAGTTCCATGATTGACCCGAAGTTTATTTTGTTTTGTTTTCCCTAAACTCTTGGGTGCCCAAATTTGTATGGGCAGTCAAGTAGTCAGGATTTTACAGATATGCTGAGAGCTTGGAGCAGGAGGCTTCAGGATTTTAGAGTAATTGTTTATTTCCGCTGTGTTGTACTCTGGTAAATGTTATTGTATACATATACTGGTTTTATTTCAAAGTTATGTTGTATTTTATTCGTTCCGCTGTGAGATTTGTGTTACTCTGATTCTATTGTTGTGATCTTCTTCTTCTATTCTAATTTTCTATCTTATCTATTCTCACCCTCTAACTTATTTCTATTAACTATCTAGTATTTCCGATGCTTTGATAGTCGACATTGAGTTTATGTCGATAACCAAGGTCGCAAATTCCTCGGGTCGTTACAATCCGGCTTTAGTAAAATGTTTCAATTGTCACATGACCGGACACTATCAAAAGAATTGTCCATAGCTAAAGAGAAATCGCAAAAATGAAAAATCAAAGAAACGAGCTTTTTCAGTCACTTGGGACAACTCGGACTCATCTTTTGAAAGTGATAGCGACAACGATAAGGAGCAAGCAAATGTGTGCTTTATGGCTAAGGACAACGATGTAAGTGACTTTACTTTTGATGAATTAGTAGAAATAATTACTGAAATTTTAGAATCTGGGAAAATGTTTAAAAGAAAATTTAAGAAAGCAAACGAAGACAAAAACAAAGCCAAATTTGAGAGAGACATTTTGGAAGATGAAAAAGAAATCTTAGAAGAAGAAATCAGAAAATTACAAGATTCTCTTTCAAATGCAAATTCTCAAATTTCTTTGTTAAGTCAAGAAACAGAAATTCAAAAGAATAAAAATGATTTATTAGTTTCTGAAAATCATGATTTAAATAATACAGTTAAAATTATAGAATTAGAAAACTCTAGTTTAAAAACTAAATTAGAAAATATTTCTAAAAATGTAAATAATTTTAATAAGGGTAGAGAAAATTTATCTAAGATTTTAGAAAATTCTCAATTCGTTTTTAATAAAAAATGACTTGGATATGAAAATAAAATAAATTCAAAAAGGAAACCAAATTCAAAAATTTCTAATATTAAACCAAAAATTTCTAGTAAAATAAATATTTCTACTTATAAAAATTATCCAGATAATATTATTATATGGATTCCATAGACAAATAATATTCATATTAGGAATAAATATATTAAAAGCTTTTTATATTCTATTCATTTTAATAGTATTTTTTTTTAAAAAGGAACCTAAGCCCTCTTCGGTTTGGCTTCCTAAGACTTAACCCTTATGACCCTAACGGAGGAAGTAGGTACCATATCTATTTCTTTGTTTGCAGGTACCACTGGATTTCATGGTTGTAATTAGTTTGTCTAAAAAGGATTTCTCAAATACTTATTACTGTAAGCAATTTAACTTTATATAGTTTATATCTTTAGTTTAACTTAAATATAGTCTTTCTTTAAAATAGATGTAACGACCCGTATTTTTGGCAGTCAAATATTTTATTTTATATATTATTTTTAAATATTTTATTTGGAAAATTAATGGATTTTAATATTTAATTCGTTATTGAAATGAAGCTTTAACATTATATATTTATATACTGAAATGGCGCTGCAGTTCGAAATATTGAGTATTGAACTTCAATTGGATATACAGGATCCGATATAAGTCGGATTTCTGTGAAACAAGAAACATTCGGATCGTGTTGACTATAATTTTCATATGAAAGAGAAAAATTTTAATTTCGTGTTTTAGATTGTTAGTTATGGCCAAATCAAAATTTAAAACTAGTCATTGTGGAAATCGTTATTTAAAGTATAGGCCTTTAAAATAGCCATTTTGCAAACAGAGTCCGTTTTCGATGAAACCAGCTTCATTGGAACGGTAACATTAAATTATTGCATGGTATCAAATTGCATGGCAAACCGATGTCGTATGTGACCACGGTAGCTGTAAACACCCATTCAATTTCTATAGCGCATATAAATTAATTTAATTTAATAGAGAGATATTTTGGTATAACTGGAGAAGATGATCGAACTAGGCCACGAAACTAGTGCCGTTGAGTTTGTATCATAGATTATAGTTAGGATAGGTATGCATTGTGTTATTTTTGAAGACCGGGTAATTTGGTGTCCAAAATGGCATCGTGGTGCATATAAAAATAGCGTACCGTGAAACAGTCTCGGAATGCGACGAAACTGATGCCATTGGATTTGTATTAATTAATTATCATAGGATTTACAATTTTCGTGTCAATCGGACTTATCGTTTGATCGTAGCAATGATAAACGCCCTAATTAATTAGATTATTTTGGTCAATTCAAATAGGTAATTTTAAACGAATGAACGACTGGCCAAATGAACTCCGATTTGGACGAAACAAGTTTCATTGGTTCTGTAAGGAAGAGTTCTACTAAAATTTTGAGGTTTCAAATTTTTTGGATTTTTCCTGTAATTTTAGGAATTTTAAACGCTTTAGTTTTCATCGATAATTGTAAAGGACTTTTCACAAATGACCTCGGAATTCGGCGAAACCTGTCTCATTGGATCTGGAATATTTTTTTATGTTAGGAATATGTGTTTTTATCTCGATTGGAGATTGTATGTAGTAGTTTTTAACGCGATTTCTCCCCGATGAAATTTCGTACATTATAATATTAATAAAAACATCCCACACTTTCACTGTTGTTATCCTTTTGCTTGCACAGGTGTTTAATTTATCCCAAATTCTTCATTTACTTGCACCCCAATTTAGCACAACACCGTGCCAGTCAAGGTATGTATCGAATCGCACACCACGCAATAGCTATCTATGTTTTTGCTGCAAACCTAACCCTACGCCTTGCTCTCCACGGGTCTTCTTCCCTATACAAACAACGGTTGCTCCATTTATTCTTCCATCCAGAAAGTCATAAGTCCTCCAAATGAAGTAAATAAATAAATGAAAAGACAAGAACCCTTCAGTAAGCATAATGATGCGAGCTCCATAGTGGTAACATCGTGTCCAAACGGACAGTGCAGCCTCGGTCGTTTCCGCTGGTAGGTGACAGATGGTGAGCTATGTTGGTATGGTCCGCTTACTTTTGAACGGAGCAAAGAAGTGTAGGCGCTGGGTTGCTGTATAGCATTAGGCGGACTGGGAATCGAGCAAGGCAGCACTCCGGCGGTGGGTGACTGATGTACTTCGAAATGGAAGAGGATGGGTGATGGTCTTAACGCAGCAGTAACGTGGTGGAAAAAAAGAAAGAAAAAAAGAAGAGAAAAAATATATAGAAAAGGGCAAAGGAAGAGGTAACGTTGGGGGGGGGGGAACATGCACAGTACAGTGCGTGTTCGTGCGAGAAATAAGGGAGCAACAGAAGGCTTGGCAAACGAAGCAAATGGGGGTAGTGAGTAGGAGCAGCATGAGTGGATCCTTGAGTTTGATAACCAGACAGTAAAAAGAGAAGCACATTGAAGGCTTGGGGTATGCAATAAGTTCGGATAAAATCGAATGAAGGAGCATACATGGAAGAAGAATGTAACACCCCGAATTTTTGAATAATTGAATTAACTAAATTCAAGAATAATTAATCCCAGACGTGAGAATTAAGGGAAATGCGTTGCGCCATTAAGTTCGTCTCAGAATTCTAGTTGAGACAGAGTCCGAGTTTGCGTAAAACAGATAATAGATGAAGGAAATATGGACGAAGTTAGGCGGGAGAATCAGAGAGGAAAAAAATATATTGCACTGGCGCACTTTCGGAAGTGCGCCAGTACAAATATTGCACTGGCGCACCTGCCAAGTGCGCCCAGGCCGAGCAGGTAGCCTGCACAGCTTTCTGGTGTGATCTGATCCATATTGTGACTCATTGCTGAGTCCTTCCCGACTCCTTGCTGAGTCATTAGGGTTGAGGTGTCACCCTATCCTGACTGAATGGTTTTGATTAGCCCTAAGATCATCCAACGACTATAATTAAATTAAAATTCTATATAAACATGGGTAGACTCAAACCCTAAATAAAAATAAAAATTGGAACTATGGCCGTCATGCTGTTATCTTGTAACCCACAGTAGCCGCCACCAATTAGAGAGAAAGAAAAGCTAATCAACTCAATTCTATTCAACTCTAATCTAAACAATAACGAATATACTACAAAGGCGAGCTAAATCAATTTCAGAACTCAGATTTTAGAATGCACGACCTACTTTTTGTGAGTTCGATTTCTTTAATAAGATAATAAAGAATTTAATTGGGTTGAGTTATGATTTGGATTATATGGTTATGTTGTGAATCATTGACCGTTATGTTATTATTTATGTTATAAATCTATGATGTTATTATCTATGTTGTAAAGCTGTGATGTTATCATCTATGCTGTAAATCTATGTTAATTGTTGGCTTATGTACAATCAATTCATAATGACGTTTCATATGCTAATTTGGTCATGTTGTTAGAACTGATTCATATGTTAAATCATATGTATGTATGCAAGTTTAGATGTTAATTTAGATATGAATCATATGCAAGTTAGTGAGAATCATATACAACCTTACATGTTTCATGATGTCTATTTTATGTGTAAATTGGATCTAAATTTAGGCTATGACATGTGTGAGTTTAGATGCAAGTTTACACTACAATTTATGTTGCATAAATCACATATGCAAGTAAGTGTGTGTGTGTGTGTGTGTATATATATATATATATATATATATATATATATATATTGGAGTGTGAATCATGTAATGTAAGATTGTAACTATTGCCTATGCAAGCTTACACCTTATGATTAGATCTATGACACCCATTGTCTAAGTAAGTTTACATGAAACATCTTGTTCACACATGCAAGTTCACCCCTTAAATTTAGATCTATATGCCAATTTATGTTATGAATTTTTGTTCATAAGTTAGATCTAATTTATATTCTATGCATGTTGTGATGTTTTCTCTTTATTCCATAAGTTAGACTATTCGAGTCTAACGTGTATTTTACGTTAAACGAACGAACGTACAACTTCGGGCAATGGGATAATATTAAAAGATTTAATATTGAGAATTGGCATAAATGCCTTAAATGTGATGTTAATTGGTATAACTTTATATACCATAAATAGATGGACATAATTGAGTCAATTATGGACATAGTTAAATTTGTAATTGATTAGCAATTTGAATAGGGGAATTAATTCAAATTGGGGATAATTAATTATGTGTAATTAATCGCCTAAGACATGAGGTTATACTCTTTTGTGGTGTAAGACTGCCCGGACCCGCCCGACAAATCCAGCTGCCACAAATGCTAGTCTAATGTGAGAGGTCAAAGGCATGAATTAAATGTGTAACAGTTGTAAAGACATGATGTTAGGCTCGTTTGTGTTGTAAGACTGCCCCGACCCGCCCGGCAAATCCAGCTGCCACAAATGCCAGTCTAATGTGGGAGGTCTTTACAAGGTTACGGTCTTAATGAATTAAGAAACACTTAACCAGATAAACATGCAGTGGGACATGAGGGGGTTAAGTGGGTGCCTTGTGTGGCATTTGAAATACGATTAGATGCACTTAACCAAGATTGAAACATGTAAAAAGACATGATTAAGAATGGGGTTAAGTGGGGAAAAAACCGTAGAGGGGACCAAGCATAGGTGGAAAGCTTGTGTCATGCATGTGGGCCCGTTTCAACCAGTAACCCATAAGTATCTTTGTGGGCTTGACCCAAGTCGAGGACGGGACACGCATAATGGGCTTGACTGTAAGAGGCCAAAACGGGTTAGCGGTGGCAACGCAAGTCCAACGGGGTCATGTGCGTGTGTGGGCCCGGGCTGGTAGGTAAGACGTTGTTGCATCGTGTAGATATAAGCCGTGCATTTTTGGTTGTATCGGGTTGCCACTTTGGGGAGTAATACACCCCACTGTGGGGCCAGCACGGGTATCCATGAGTTAGGGAGCCGATCGAATGGGGGTAGTGGGTACACCTAGTGGAGATAGGGGAAGACGGCACCTATGGAGGTAGCTAGGGGTACACGAAACTACCATTAGCAGTATTAAGTTCTGTAGGCGGGATCAACCTTTAGGGTGACTAGTAGTGGTGCAGTGTAGCAATTATCTTATAGTGATTAGGGGCGCCTTTAACATTATCTTGGTTCGTCTTATTTCCTTGTTTGTTCTGTCATACCCAATTGTTCACAGTCCTTTCCTTGTTTTCCCAGCTTATGCCTTAGTCTAGTTACTTTGATAATTATATTGTTAAAGTTATCGCACTAGCCAGACTTTATGTCTGACCCTCTTTTCTTTCCACCTCTTTTCTTCCTTTCCCCCCTCAGGTTTGCAAGCAGGGAATACTACAGCTTAGTGCCGATTTCTTTTAGTTGCTTGAAGAAGAGTAAATGTACCGCTTTGGACTCTTTCATCATTATGGCTTTGCTTATGCTCAGTGGGGATTTATGCATTTATGTTATTTAAGTGTTTTCTTCTTTATGTACTTTTATGTTTTTGGAAAAGACTATTGCTCCTAATGTAATGGTTTTGGAGACTACTTATGTAAACTAGTTTGGAGTTATGATGAAATAAAATAAGCTTTATCTTCCGCTGTGTTGTTTTATTTATTTATTCTTGTAATTTATCTGTTCTATACAACAGTAACGCTTCATGGACATTGATGCATTCCCTTGTGAGTGACATTAACGGACGTGGAGTGTTATATGTGGTATCAGAGCCATGGTTACAAGAGCAGATAAAAAGTTTTGAAAAGTATAATTTTTTTAGAAAGTATTTTCAAAAACTTGTTTTAAAGAAGCTATTTTCAAGGAAAATTTACTTTAAAGAACATAATCCCCGCAAGCCATACATCTCTCTTTTGCTTCCCTTGTTTTAAAACTCTTTCCTTTTCTTTTCAGCATGTCTGGAGTACCTGAGAACCAGAGGGTGTTCATGTACCCAGTTGGTTTCGTTAATATCTCGAGGCTTGGGCCATTGCCGCGAGTCCGGCCAACGTTCCTCCTTTTCCTCCCCCAGCTCCAGTCATTCCTCCGCGTGGAGATACTTTCTCCAAGATATGTAAAAACTTTTGTTCGATGGGTGGAAAATCTTTTAGTGGATCTGAAACGTTCATTGAAGCTAGAAATTGGTTGAAAGAAGTGGAGGATCTATTTGGCATTTTCGATTTGGACGATTGTAAGAAGGTCCAATTGGATGCTTGGTTGATGAAGGACGAAGCTTCGTTTTGGTGGTAAGTCACTAATGGGGAGTGTCCAGTTAATACATGGCCAGATTTCAGGCATAGGTTTGAGGCAAGGTTTCTCTCACTGGCTGAAGTGAATTTATATATGGAAAGATTTTTGGCATTGAAGCAAGGGAATCTGTCAGTAAAAGAATACATCATCAGTTCAATCAGTTGGCGAGATTTGGCTTGGACTTGGTGAATACACCCGAAAAGTAGGCCCTGTGATTTGATAAGGGTTTGAACGAGCCACTACATGGGTTAGCTATGACCCACATCCCCATGGGGGCCACCTTTGAGAGGCTAGTTGACATGGCGCTTATTCATGAAGAGGAGAAGGGCGCCAATGCTAATAAGGCACCCGAGAAGAAAGGGGATCAAAAGAAATTGTAGCAGCAACAACAAAACCAGAAAGGTGGTAAAGGCAATAATGGCAAAGGAAAGAAGAATGCATTAATTGTGGGACACCAGGCCATCTGAGTAAAGACTGTAGGAAAAAGAAGAAGACTGGTTGTTTCCAATGTGGAGAGGCAGGTCATCTAGTTAAGGACTGCCCAAGGAAATAGGGACAAGGACAAAGAACATTTGGAGGGCAGCTTCAGGCTCTTGTGGCACCAAGGCAGGCAAGGGAGCAGGTCCAGGCTCTCGCGGTCCCACCACTGCAAGAATGAGGTAGAAACATTTCCGTCGAGAATTTACTTTTTCTGTTTGATCATCCTGTCCATACTTTATTTGATTCTGGCGCATCACATTCGTTTATCTCTACATTATTAGTTGAAACACTGCACTTAGATACTAGTCTTGTTGTGGATCTCATTGTAGTCTCAAATCCTATTGGTGGGTCGGCTCATCTATCCATGGTTTGTAGGGATTTGAGATTGTCTATCTTTGGCGTTGGTTTTGAATGTAATGTTTTTGTGCTTGGTTTCATGGGCTATGGGTTGATTCTAGGGATGGATTGGCTAGCCAGATATGGTGCCATCCTAGATTGTGAACGAAGGGTAGTAAAATTGTTGACTCATAGCGAAAGGACCCTTGATATTTATTGTGACCCTAGAGGATCGGTGATGCTTAGTTATCTTGAGTCACTTGAAGCATCCAATGATGATTTACATTCTGTTCGTATAGTCCGTGAATATGTTGATGTCTTCGATGAGTGAGGGGTCTACCCTTAAAACATGAGATAGACTTTTGTATTTATCTTGTAGACAATGCAAAACCAGTATCTCTGCCAGTACGCCACATGCTCCTCGTGAGAGGAGGGAACTCAATAAGCAAGTAGGGGAGTTGCTTGAGAAAGGGTTCATAAGACGTAGTATATCGGAGTGGGGTGCTCTAGTAGTATTTGCCACGAAGGCGGGTGGGTTCCTTAGACTTTGTGTGGATTATATAGAACTTAATAAATTTATTAAGAAGAACAAGCACCCATTGCCGAGGATTGACGATCTCTTCGATCGGTTAGTTGGCGCCTCAGTTTTTTCGTAGTTGGACTTAGCCACTCGTTTCCATCAGTTGAGAGTGGCTGAGGATAGCGTAGACAAGACTTCCTTTAGGACTCCGGACGGTTTCTATGAATAACTTGTAATGCCCTTCGGTTTGACAAACGCCCCCGCATACTTTGTTGACTTGATGAGTAGGGTGTTTAGGGAGTACCTTAATAGATTCGTGGTTGTTTTTGTGGATGACATCTTGGTCTTTTCTAAGAGCGAGGAAGAGCATGCCCTACATCTTAGGGAAGTATTGGAGACCCTTCGTGCACATAACCTTAAAGATAAATTTTCTAAATGCCACTTTTGGAGGAAAGAAGTACGATTCTTAGGGCACTGGTTTCCAAAGAAGGGATAACTGTGGATCCCGCGAAGGTGGTAGCCATCCAAGATTGGAAGGTCCCTAAGAATGCTACCGAGCTGAGAAGTTTCTTGGGGTTGGCTGGCTACTATAGGAAGTTTATCAAGGACTTCGCAAAAATATCAGCCCCATTAACGCGCTTGACAAAGAAGAACCTAGTTTTTATGTGGGACGTAGATTGTGATGATGCGTTTCAACATTTAAAGAGAGCTTTGACCACAGCCCCAGTCTTAGTGTTGCCAGATGGGAGTAATCCATTTACCGTTTATACCGATGCTTGTGGGACAGGACTAGGCACAGTCTTAATGCAAAAGGGAAGGGTAATAGCCTATGGAGGAAGGCAGTTGAGAGTACATGAGAGAAATTACCCTACGCATGACCTAGAGTTGGCCGCTATTATTTTCGCCCTTAAGTCTTGGCGCCATTATCTTCTTGGCGAGAAATTCGAAATGTTCACTTACCACGAATCGCTAAAATACTTGTTTCTCAGAAGGACTTAAACTTAAGGCAACAAAGGTGGATGGAATTCTTAGCGTCCTACGATTTCGAGATAGCATATACCCCTGGCAAGGGTAACGTGGCGGCAGATGCCTTAAGTAGGAAAAGATTGTCCTTGAGTCCGTTCTTTATTGAGCAGCGAAGCTTAGAGTTCATCTCTACGTTTGACTTTAGACCTTCCATTGACTTTGTACCCGGTTTGCTAGCATCCTTAGAGGTCAGACCTACGCATTTGGGATGGATTGGTGAGGCACAGCGAGATGACCCACAGTTAGTTAGGTTGGTAGAGAAGCTCATAAGGGGGAGTCATCAAGCCATCTCAGTATGTATACCCTAGATGATAAGGGTTGGTTACGTAGGGAAGGTAGACTTTGTGTACCACGAGATGAGAATTTGAGAAAGACCAGTCTTAATGATGCACATCGTTCGAAGATGACCATTCATCCCGGCGGGGACAAGATGTACATGGACATGATACGAGTTTACATTTGGGACGGTATGAAGAAGGATGTGGCCGAGTTTGTCGCTAGATGCTTGGTGTGCCAACAAGCAAAAGCAGAGCAAAAGAAGCCCGGTGGGTTGCTTCACCCATTGGATATCCCACAATGGAAGTGGGAGAGTGTCTCGATGGACTTTGTTGATGGGTTACCGAGATCGAGGAAGGGTAATACAGGGATTTGGGTCGTGGCAGAAAGACTTACTAGGAGCTCCCATTTCATTCCCGTGAAGAGTAAGAGGACTGCTCCATGGTTAGCCTCCGTATACATTCAAGAGATAGTTCGTTTGCACGGTGTTCCTTCTAGCATAGTGAGCGATCGCGATCCTATCTTTACTAGCGAGTTTTGGAAGAGCTTGCAAGAAGCGGTAGGGACTCAGTTATGTTTGAGCACCGCATATCATCCTCAGACGGTCGGCCAGACCGAGCGGGTGAATCGTATTCTAGACGACCTTTTGAGGCTATGTGTTTTAGACTTCGGAGGTACATGGGAGGAGCGTCTTCCTTTGGTGGAGTTCGCATATGATAATAGCTTTCAGTCTAGCATTGGCATGGCACCTTCCGAGGCTCTTTATGGGAGGCCTTGTCATTCACCTACATGTTGGTGGGAATCTACGGATAAGATCTTACTTGGGCCCGATATGATTAGAGAGACTTCAGAAAAGATCGATTTGATTCGAAGGAGGATGAAGGCGGCGCAAGATAGGCGGAAATCTTATGCGGACAAGAGGAGGACAGATCTTGAGTTTGATATTGAGGACGTGGTCTTTATCAAGGTGTCTCCATTACGAAATGTTGTTCGCTTTGGGTCCGTTGGGAAGTTAGCACCAAGGTTCGTAGGACCGTTTCCTATTAAGGAAAGAATTAGACAGATGGCGTATAGAGTGAAGTTGCCCGAGAGACTTAGTGGTGTACACGACGTATTCCATGTATCACATCTAAGGAAATGCTTGCACGAGACCGCGGAAGTGGTAGAGCCGAGTTTTCTTAGAGAGGTGGAGATAGAGCATGATGCGACGATTCGACGAGCTCCTACAAGCATTCTTGGATCGGAGATTAAGAAGTTGAGGAATCGAGAAGTCAAGCTAGTCAAAGTGCAACGGGGAGATGATGAGAGCAACGCTACTTGGGAGACAGAAGAGAAGATGCGTTCATTGTACCCTTTTCTTTTCGAGGGTATGTCTTTTAATTTCTCCTTTATCGCCTAGCTTGTACTCGTTTTATCCTTAGTATGTCCTCTCGCTAGTATCTTTGACCTTTAGATAGGGTAGTCCTATGGTTGAAACATGTGTTTGAGACATGTTATGTATGATGATGCATGTGGATGCAAGTGTTTACTAGTGGTTGCTCGTGGATGCATATACACACACTTTAGGCACTAGATCGGCTCAGTCACTTTCATATTGCATATTGCATGTAAATGGATGTATTTAGTAAAATGAATGTACATTGAATGTACATTGAATGTGTGTATCAAATGGATGTTGCATTTAAATGTATGGTTGTGCACACATGTAGTAATGATATGTATAGGATTCTTTGCATACATGATGGATACATGGCACTATCATTATTTGCATTAAGGAGGATGACTGAATCAGTGGACCACCTGATTTAGCATTAGTATATGGACATATACACACACTATGCATATGTACATGAAAAGCATTAGAAATCATTTAAGGACCATGGTTGCTAGTGGTTGATGGTTGAGTAGATGGATGATTGGATGGTAGGATACGTTCTTCTTGACTTAGAGATTTCGAGGACGAAATCCTTTAAGTAGGGGAGAATGTAATACCCCGAATTTTTGAATAATCGAATTAACTAAATTCAAGAATAATTAATCTCAGATGTGAGAATTAAGGGAAATGGGTTGTGCCATTGTGTTCATCTCAGAATTCTGGTTGAGATAGAGTCCGAGTTTGCGTAAAACGAATACCAAATAAAGGAGATATGGACGAACAAAATTAGGCGGGAGAATCAGAGAGAAAATAATATATTGCACTGGCGCACTTGAGAAGTGCGCCAGTACAAATATTGCACTGGCGCACCTGCCAAGTGCGCCCAGGCCTAGCAGGTAGCCTGCACAGCTTTCTGGTGTGATCTGATCCATATTGTGACTCATTGCTGAGTCCTTTCTGACTCCTTGCTGAGTCATTAGGGCTGAGGTGTCACAGTATCCCGACTGAATGGTTTTGATTAACCCTAAGATCATCCGACGGCTATAATTAAATTAAAATTCTATATAAACAAGGGTAGACTCAAACCCTAAATCAAAATAAAAACTGGAACTATGGCCGTCATGTTGTCATCTTGTAACCTACAGTAGCCGCCACCAATTAGAGAGGAAGAAAAGCTAATTAACTCAATTCTATTCAACTCTAATCTAAACAATAACGAATCTACTACAAATGCGAGCTAAATCAATTTCAGAACTCAGATTTCAGAACGCAAGACCTACTTTTTGTGAGTTCGATTTCTTTAATAAGATAATTAACAATTCAATTGGGTTGAGTTATGATTTGGATTATATGGTTATGTTGTGAATCATTGACCGTTATGTTATTATCTATGTTGTAATTCTATGATGCTATTATCTATGTTGTAAATCTGTGATGTTATCATTTATGCTGTAAATCTATGTTAATTGTTGGCTTATATACAATCAATTCATAATGATGTTTCATGTGCTAGTTTGGTTATGTTGTTAGAACTTATTCATATGTTAAATCATATGTATGTATGCAAGTTTAGATGTTAATTTAGATATGAATCATATGCAAGTTAGTGAGAATCATATACAACCTTACATGTTTCATGACATCTATTTTATGTGTAAATTGGATCTAAAGTTAGGCTATGACATGTGTGAGTTTAGATGCAAGTTTACACTATAGTTTATGTTGCATAAATCACATATGCAAGTATATATATATATATATATATATACATATACATATATTGGACTGTGAATCATGTAATGTAAGATTGTAACTATTGCCTATGCAAATTTACACCTTATGATTAGATCTATGACACCCATTTTCTATGCAAGTTTAGATGAAACACCTTGTTCACACATGCAAGTTCACCCCTTATGTTTAGATCTATATGCCAATTTATGTTATGACTTTTTGTTCATAAGTTAGATCTAATTTATATTCAATGCATGTTGTGATGTTTTCTCTTTATTTTATAAGTTAGACTATTTGAGTCTAACGTATATTTTACGTTAAACGAACGAACAAACAACGTGGTGCAATGGGATAATATTAAAAGATTTAATATTGAGAATTGGCATAAATGCCTTAAATGTGATGTTAATTGGTATAATTTTATATACCATAAATAGATGGACATAATTGAGTCAATTATGGACATAGTTAAATTTGTAATTGATTGGCAATTTGAATAGGGAAATTAATTCAAATTGGGGACGATTAGTTATGTGTAATTAATCACCTAAGTCATGAGGTTAGACTCTTTTGTGGTGTATGACCGCCCGGACCCGCCCGGCAAATCCAGCTGCCACAAATGCCAGTCTAATGTGAGAGGTCAAAGGCATTAATTAAATGCGTAACAGTTGTAAAACACGAGGTTAGGCTCGTTTGTGGTGTAAGACTGCCTGGACCTGCCTGGCAAATCCAGCTGCCACAAATGCTAATCTAATGTAGGAGATCTTTACAAGGTTACGGTCTTAATGAATTAAGAAACACCTAACTGGATAAACTTGTAGTGGACATGAGGGGGTTAAGTGGGTGCCTTGGGTGGCATGGGGAATTTAATGGGTGCCTTGGGTGGCATTTGAAATACGATTAGATGCACTTAACCAAGATTGAAACATGTAAAAAGACATGATTAAGAACGGGGTTAAGTAGGGAAAAACCTTAGAGGGGACCAAGCATAGGTGGAAAGCTTGTGTCATGCATGGGGCCCGTTTCAACCAGTAACCCATAAGTATCTTTGTGGGCTCGATCCAAGTCGAGGACAGGACACACATACTGGGCTTGACTGTAAGAGGCCAAAATGGGTTAGTGGTGGCAACGCAAGTCCAATGGGGTCATGTGCATGTGTGGGCCCGGGCTGGTAGGTAAGACGTTGTTGCATCGTGTAGATGCAAGCCGTGCATTTTTGGTTGTACCAGGTTGCCACTTTGTGGAGTGATACACCCCACTGTGGGGCCAGCACCGGTATCTACGAGTTAGGGAGCCGATCGAATGGGGGTAGTTGGTTCACCTAGTGGAGTTAGGGGCATACGACACCTATGGAGGTAGCTAGGGGTACACGAAACTACCATTAGCAGTATTAAGTTCTGTAGGCGGGATCAACCTTTAGGGTGACTAGTAGTGGTGCAGTTTAGTAATTATCTTATAGTGATTAGGGGAGCCTTTAACGTTATCTTGGTTCATCTTATTTCCTTGTTTGTTCTGTCATATGCAATTTTTCACAGTCATTTCCTTATTTTCCAAACTTACGCCTTAGTCTAGTTACTTTGATAATTATACTGTTAAAGTTATCGCACTCGCCAGACTTTATGTCTGACCCCCTTTTCTTTCCACCTCTTTTCTTCCTTCCTCCCCTCAGGTTTGCAAGGAAGGAATACTACAGCTTAGTGCCGATTACTTTCAGTTGCTTGAAGAAGAGTAGATGTACCGCTTTGGACTCTTTCATCTTTATGGCTTTGCTTATGCTCAGTGGGGATTTATGCATTTATGTTATTTAAGTGTATGATTCTTTATGTACTTTGAAGTTTTTAGAAAAGACTATTGATCCTTATGTAATGGTTTTGGAGACTACTTATGTAAACTCGTTTTGAGTTATAATGAAAAAAAATAAGTTTTATCTTCCACTGTGTTGTTTTATTTATTTATTCTTGTAATTTATCTATTCTATACAACAATAACGCTTCATGGACATTGATACATTCCCTTGTGAGTGAGATTAATGGACGTGGGGTGTTACAAAGAAGGTGTAAGCAGGGGACGACGTGGTTGAACATGGATAGGAATGATGGGGGCGGAGTGTGTTAGCAGTGGTGAAGAACTGGAGAGGACAAGCGTGAAGAAGTACTTTAGAGAAGAAGCAACATCAAGTTTGTTTTTGGGAAGAAATACAAGGAGAAGTGAAATAAGTTGAACAGGAGCAGACTGATTTCGATTGGGCTCGAAAAAAAAAGTAAGGCCCATATAAATGTTTTAATTTTACAACTTAGCCTAGTTTTAAGTTTATTTTTTTTCCAAACTTTAAACCAAACTTTAAAACGTTATGTGGACTGCTTGCATAAAATAGCTTGGCCGTTTCATTACATGAGGAAAGAAAAAGTATATTCATTTATAAATATATAGTTAAAATATTATATTAAAAACGTAACCTAGAGTGTGTATAACTCTCCCATATGTTAACAAAATTTGGAAAATCCAGGGAAGTTGGATTCATCGTGACAAGCGCTACATTATGGAACAGTTTTGGACGCATTGAAGACAGCAGAAATTTCTAGTTAAATTAAACGTGTGTTTAATTGGAAACGACTGTTATCTCGACAAATGAGAATCAAGGTGAGTTAAACTCACTCAGTTTTTCCTATTTATATTTTATATAAATTGGGTTTTTATTTTGTGTGTTCTGTTTGCCAATAGTTGACTGTTTGCTGATTATATATTTATTTGTCGATTTAACTGATGAAATTGAATCGTTGTTTAATTTCAGTGAAATACCGTATCGTTATGTTAACGATTGGATCCAATGAAGGTAAATCACCTTGTTGGTCACATTTATTAAAAAAAATGTGTTTAGTGGTTTGAATTGGTTGAACTGATTGAATTGTTTTTTTATTAGTTGATGTTAAATGGTCATTATTTATTATCAGATAAATGGAATTGAATGATTTGATTTGTGATAACCAATTTGTATACAGGGAAGAACAAGTTGGAGGGATCCAACGTGATTCCTCAAATATATTATTTATTTTCATATTATCATGTATGAACTGATCTGATGATGTGATTGATTTGATTGTTAATTGTTGATTGAAAATTCAACATCTGTTTAGTTTAAACCGATGGGCGGTATTGGTTGAGTATTTGGCAGCATATGGCCTATGAAATCAATTGTTTTATAAGTGTTGATTTACCGTCAGGCAAATCGAAGAGATGAACTAATAAAATTTATTTTTAACTGGAGATAGATTTTAAATTAAATTATATTGAATAAAAGCTTGCTTAAAGGAAATAAATATTTATAATATATTTAATTAATTTATAATTAATTATTAATTGATTTTATAAAGTAAATTCTGATGTCAATCAGATTTATGAACAAGTGAAGAGAAATTTATCTAACAGTTAATTTGGATAATTGTTTGGTTAATAAACAATTAAATGGAAGTATTAAAATTAATTATATTATTAATTAATTTAAAGTGAGAATTAATTGGAATCAGTTAACGAGATAACCGTGTTTGAGTTGACTAAGTCGACCGTTCTAATTGGGATTAATTATTAAATTAGTTGTCTTGAATTTCGTCTAATAAATAGTTTAAAGAATATTTTTTTAATTTTAGTATGATTTTAAAAAAAGAATTTACTAATTATTTTAGTTGATTAAGAAATTAACTACAGAAGTTGTTAACGATTGGAATAAATTATTATTTTTAATTAATAATAATTTAGGAATTCTTTTTAATTGAATTCAGTTAAAAGTAATCGAAGGTGAAATGAAATACAATTCAATGGTGAAGGGAGTTGATGAGCAAGTTTTATTTTAATACGTTATAAAAGAAGTTTTAAGTGGATACTATAGCGTAAAATGAATGTTACTTAAATATTTGAATTGAGTGAAAGGAAATTAAGAAAAGGGTTTAAGATAAAACATGATTATATAAAGGAGGTTTGAGGTGTCATATCGTTAATTCTAAATTAATGTTACTAAATAGTGGGATTAAGCAAAAGTGTGGAACTGAAATAGGATTTCCAAAGCGGGAATGGTTAAATGGAATTTGAATTTATATTAGAATGAAATATTGGTTTTTGGGATTTCAACTTGTATTTATCTCCAGATATGGACGTTGTTGATCAAGGTCTGAGAGGTAGTTAAAATACCCAACTTGAACGACATTGGCATTATCTGAGGAGGATATAAGTTGGTAATGGTAAAAGGAGTTAATAATAATTTATTATTTCCATTGCAGACATAATAATACAACGTGTAAATGAAGATTTGGAAAATATACAAAATGAGGATTCCAAGGAAAATAGAAAGGGATTGCATGAAAATATAATGATATGTTCGAGTTAGAAAGGAAATATAAAGTTGAGTTTTATTCTTTAAGAATTAACATTCGATTTTGTTTTCAAGAAATGAATAAAAGATAATTTGTAATGTTGTTTTACGAATAAATAAGTTGAATTGATTTCCCCAATATTAGATAATAATGTGGCTAATGTTTTGAAAGTGAAAATAGGAAACTAGATATATAAAAGTGAATTTGTTTAAAGAAAATTCTTATGATAAATAAGTAGCGAAGAATTTTATTCATAATATCAAAATATTTAAGAATTTTAAACTTAAATTTTGTTTTAATTAAAAGGCCAAGATGCTGAATACTGAACCATTGAACTCATTGGATTTTCATGATTGAACCACTGTTTATTTTGATAGTTAAATAACCGACTATCAAATCTGTCCAATACGATTGTTGGTACGAAAAGACCTGGATCGAATTTATATTCGAAAACCATTCCGACCAATAAATACGTGAGGAGATCAGGAGATGATCGAGATGGAGCATTGAAGACCGTAGATTTTCATAAACGGAAGAACCGCTAATAATCTCTGGGATTGCAACCAGAGATAAACTGTGATTCTGTTGTGGTTGGAATCTACTGATTGCAAGGAATACTCGCTACTAATCTATAGGGTGATTCCTTGGATGTGGTAGGAGGGTGCCTTCGGTTCATCCTGTTCCTGGATGACTTGTATGGATGGATGTCTGACAGAGTATTTCCAAAGGAATTACATATGTTGATTTCTTCAAATGTACCATAGTTGATGGCGGAGAAATGGGCTTTCTCTAACCAAATATCTAGCGTATTTTTGTGGACGTCAATTACTGATATCTGGCGGATCTGACGATGTGGCATTCAAAGTGAACGGTGACCAAAAGTTCCAAAGGGAAAATTCAAACCTCATGCCTCATCAACCGGGAAATGACAAAAATCGGCTAGGCAGCATGGCTATGTTGGTCGCTCCTATCAGGGTGTATAATTACCTATCTAGAGAAATTGCTTTTGCTTCTTTAATCAATTTTGATGCTGTCCCTTTCGGGAAATGGTGGTTTGAGTCCAACCGTTGGTGATATACATTCAATACACTCAAGTGAAATGAGTGGTCGGTCATTTGTGGGCCAGGTTGCAAGATGTTCTTGTTGAAACCAGTGTATTCCCCTCTAGAGATACACTATCGGCAGGTGGTCCCATAACTTGTCATAGTCGGAATCCAATCTCCAATTAGCGCCCGCGGTTTTGATTGTATATTATATATATGGAGCGTGAGATGCAAGCGTTCTGCTAGACTGATATTTACTTGTATTTAGACACTAATATAATATCAGAAAAGATATGGATTTCAAATTTTTTTTGGGTTATCGTAAGATAAAGACCGTTCGTATTCATGTATGGATTTGGTCTTATGATTATCCTTTTCTTCCGAAAAGATTTTTGAACTTTAAAATCAGGTTGGATGTTTCCCCTTAAAACTTTGCGAGTTTTTCTCACTCTAGTTCACCAGACTGACCCGGTGTTTTGTGAATGCTCGGGTTAGACCAGGTTGTACAGGTCCAGGTTATCAAATACTGCGAAGTCCAGAGACGAGCTGGAAGAGTTCAAACGTATGATATATTATGGCTACTATTCCGCTGTGTGTTGTATATGAGGATAGGTTATTATAACTGTCCAGATCTGTGATGTGCTCTGATGATTGTAAGTATTTTTAAAAGCTCTCAGTAAAGATTTATTTCCATATTATATTTTGTTCCGCTGCAATGTGAGACTCTAAATCTGTGTTGCATTGGTTCTTCTTCTATTCTAATATTTCTTTCTTTCTTATCTCACCCTCTAATTTCTTCTAATAACGTTCCAGAGTTTTTAGTGCTTGGAAAGTTGACATGAAATACAGAATTGTATTTATGTCGATTTTCGGGGCCGAAAATCCCTGGGTCGTTACAATAGATATACTAAAAGATTAGCTCCAAATACAAATAATTATTATCTAACTTTTGCATAAATAATATGCAAAAATTCATGACAACCAGTTAGAAAGTAAAGGAGCTCATTGTTCCTCTTTAGTAAGTATTTAAAACTAAATCTCTTTTTATACTATATGTAACGATTTGGATTTTGCCAGGACCTAATCGATTGCAAAATCGACTAAGACCATTTAAAAACCCAAATATGCTAACTTTCGGCATACAACACATCAGAACAAATAACAACAGACTTTTATAAACATTATAATAATGTTACATCATAGTACAGAATATCAGAGTACATCGAATAAAATAAAACGAAAGATAATTTACAATAAATTTTAATACAACGCAGCGGAAGACTTTCAATGCCCTGGACACAGCTTTAAGTTTCGATTCAAAATCGTGCTTAATATATCTGCAAAATAAGCTACTTGACTGCCCACGTGGAAAATATGGGCACTCGAGTTTGCAAGTGAAACAAACTACAAGTCAGCCATGGGACTAGTATGAGAAATCTTACTTAACCTATTTAGTAATAAGGTCAATCACAGGACCACGCCGCTAATGCGGAACGGGTTTATTCCATTGGATTGCCAGTGCATAAACATCAATGGATCTACAATGCATCAATCCACATGCAATTCCTTAATCTACCCATTTAGGATTAATCCCTAAACTTAGATTTCAAAATCTAATTCACTTTACAGAAATTATTTCTTTGGATTTTATTTCCCAATTTATTTTACTCCAAATCATTTGAAATACGTATCTATTTTTTTATATCAAAGTAGATTTCACTTCGGGATTTGAAAACAAAACATTTGGAAACATGAATTCCAAAACGTAACAAAACATACAAACAAGTATGAAACCAAATATCGGTCATGTTCCCTCAGGACCGGGCAGTACGCACTCTAATCGAACCAATATATATATATATATATATATATATATATATATATATATATATATATATAACAACCCACCATTTTCGACCACATCAAGTCGGTAATTAAACCAACTCGAACTGCTCGAAAATGATTGATTGTTATTAGCTTTTGAGGTAATAGAATAAATCACAGAATCACATATCACAGAGCAATATGATATCTCATAGTGGAAATAAATAATACAATGGTAGTTCATGAAGCTACTAAATAAAATTTTACAACAGAGTTTACATAAATAATACAGCAGAAGTTTATTACAAATAAATTCTAATACATGAATAAATGTAATTGTCTAAAACAGAAACGACATAAATAACTAGATGACTGGAAGGATTGATCAACAGGTGAATATAGTATGAGCAAAACCCAATATAACTTCAGACTCCAAAGTGAATCTCGAAAGCAGCAATAATCGATCTGACCCAAACCATAATGCAAAAGAAAATAATTCGGATTAGGACTAACATTCTCATGAAAGAAAATCAATTCAAATGAAATGTTCAATGAAATGCACTCGGTAACTTAAAGGATGTTTGGGATCATCATCCTTTAAGGTACCGTCAATCTAATACACTATATGCAGCAATGTCTATCAATTAAGTAAATATCAAAATAGCATAGGCGGGATTTCCATACTTATACCGCTGATATATTTCATAACAAATCTTGTATTTCAAATTCAACAAATCTTATCTTATTTACAATTCAAGTCGAACACTTACATTGCCATTTAAATAAACCATATCGTGTTTTGTAATTCAAAACATACAATTAGAAATCGTTATTTATAAATTCTAAACAATTTATAAAACCGAGTTTTAGCTTTATAAGAGTTCTTTAGGTCGATTTTAAAATTCAATCCTTTAAGTTCAAATTCAGTTTATATAATTCAAATCAAATTTCATATTTCAATCGTATCATATTCCAATTAAACAACTTTTTACAAAATCCAAGTTTATTTCTTTCAATATTTAAATCATTCAAGTTTGCATTTATGTTATTTTAAAAATCAAATTCATTCTTAAATTTTGAAATTCAATTTCAAAAATAATTTCACAATTCAAGTTCGTCCTTATAAGTACAAATCAGTTCGAGTTCAAATTCATATCTTCTATCAGTTCATTCATTAAATCAAATATTGTTATATAAATTCAAATCTTTAAATCTCAAGTTCAAATTACTAAAATCTTCAATTATCCACCTTCTAGTTTATTATTAAAGTTTATAAAATATATAAAAGAAAATTTAACTTTGAATATATATATATATGTATAAGTTTAGAATAATATAAAAATAGGTTTTAAAAGAATTGTTTATTATAATATAAAAGGTTTAAAACACTTATATAATTAAATTATATAGCTTAAAAATGAATAAAATCATAAGTACCATTTTAAATAAGGATTTAAATCTATATTTACTCATAAAAACATTTAAAACATATAATTTAAAATTTATAAAGTTTAAAAATCTTTAAAATATAAATATAAAATCTTAAGCTATGATATTAAAATCAAAATTTCGAATCATTTTACTTCGGAAACATACCAACGGTGTCCGTATATACTTTCCTATCCTATAATCAAGTGATACAGATATTTATCATTTCAATCCGTAAATTTAAAATTTATACGGGCATCTATATCATTTCAACCCACAATCCCAAATTCACTAAAAATCGTTCAGGTTTATTATTTCAACCCATAACGATTTTTCCCTAATTTAATGTCCGTTCTGGTATGTGTCATTTCAACCCTTAGTGATATCTCCTAAACTAGGGGTATCAACAATCACAACATATATATCATCAGTGCAACTACATGTCATACGAATATGCCGTGTCGCATATGAAATGTGCATACATATCAAATCAACCAATTTCTACCGGCCATCCTATACATTTCATATAACAGAGACGACGATTGACGGACTGACATTGATAAGGACTACAACTTTCAGGCCTGACTCAGAATCGATACACTCAATATCACTCAATATTTAATTATATTATTTTATAAGGGGAGGAGGGGTTTCTCAATGGATTGGTAAGGTATTTGTTTTTTGGGATGGTTTCTGAACTTGACATCATACTCGACACAAAAATTTAGACGCAACACCCTTTTTTATATATAATATTATATAAATATTTTCATATGCGTATATATTGAAAATCATAAAATATATATTTAAATTCGACACTCACCCAAAATATATCAAAACTATCTTTGTATATCATAAATTATATAAATGCACCCAAAACCATTATAAAATATATTCATACCAGTCATGCCATTACACAGATTTTCTAAACATTTTAGAATGAAAACATTGAAACAATACCCAACACATATATAAAAATGCACACCACACAGTAACTAAACTCACCCACACACATAAGCAAGAATACACATATATAGAGTCACACACACACTCAAATTACCATACGCACACGAACACAACACACACGCACTCGGAACGGTGAATTCATGCACAGACACGCACACCAAAACCATATACACGTATATATATACATTAAAACAAACATCCCAATACGTTAAAATCAATTAGATAAATATATATGTATATATATACGAACAACTGGAAAAACATAAACACATACGTTCAAACCTAAATATACATTATTCATGTATCTTATAAAAAAAATGCACACACCCCTTACACATAAATATTTACACAGCAAAAGATATAATACACGCAAATAAAACACAAGCAGATTTCACAAAAACACACATAAGCATATATACCAAAACACATATACTCACACATAACAGAAAAACACAAAAGGTGAGGTTCGGGGGTCAAGGGTTGATGGTCGGAGACATGGTGCAGCAGGTTCAGGTGGTTGGTTCGATTCAGTCGCAGATGAGTTCGGGTATAGATGAATAAACATGGGCTTAAGGGGAGGAGCAGCTGCGGATTCGGCTGAGGAGCTAGCAGGTGGTATTCGGGTTTTGTAACACCCCGCCTCCGCTAGGGTCACTCGCAAGGGAATGCACTAGCTTTAGAGGGGCATTATTGGTAAACATGCACAGAAATATCACAAGACAGAACACATAAAATAGCGGAAGTAAAATCAATCTTTCATAACATGAATACATAAGGTCTAAAGCCTTTTACATCAGAGTACATCAAAACCTGTCTTGCAATAGTAAAGAAGCATAAAGACTTTTTAATAAATTATTCCCCAAGTAAAAACAGTAAAGTAGCCATAGCCAAGAGAAGTCCAAGCCATCCATGATGACCTTCAAGCAGAAGAAGTCCGAACTAAACAGCATTGTTTCCTCCCTGTAACCTGGGGGGAAACGGAAGGAAAGAGGCGAAACAAAACGGGTCAGTCAAAAAGACTGAGTAAGCCCTATCTACTATCAGTATAGAAACTAGTAAAGTTAACTGACATGAGAAACTGAGATGAACATGAGCATGATAACAAGATAGATAAGCTAAATCAAAATAACAGGATAAACTACTGAACTAAGGTATCATGATAAACTACGGTGTCATGATAAATCAAAGTATCACATCGTCAGATTTCTATCAAGTATACTATCCTAAGGTATCTACCCCGTCTAACATCCCACGGTATCTATTCCGTATGTTCTTCCTGGTTCTAACATGTATATTTGCTCTGCACCCTCCGTACTAGTATCCCAGCCTTGTTATGTGTTAACCATGAATGTCCCTTACTCAAAGTCGTGTAATGGTCCATGTCAACCTAATATATCGCATATATAGGTTACTCAAATCATATGTTTCTTTCCATGTATATAAGTTTAGTCCTTTGTCGTACCTCGTACGGGCTTCCTCATGTCGTATTATCCTTGAAATCGTTTGGACTGTCACCCTTGTTCTAGCTAGGCTCTTCCATATGAATCATCGTTTGAACTACTAGGACTTACGCCACCTAGCACCACTAGGGATTACGCTTACCTATTGCACGCTTTCGTATTTCGGTTTGGGTTAAACCACCTAGGCCACTAGGGATTACGCTAACCCTCAACCGCGCCCTTTTTCCCACGCATTCATCGTGAATCGTTTTTCTATAACTGTATGCACATGTATCACATCGTGCCATCCGAGTCCTGTCACAGGGCAAAACAAGAAATACAGGACTCGGTCGGGAGCTTTAGATTTATCTGCCGATGCGGATACTAAGGTCTGCTTTTCTACACGTGGCTATGGTCCCACGAGACCCCTCCCTCAACTAGTGAAAGGCAACACAAGAGAAAATCTTGCATGAGAACTACACTCCGGCCAACCCACATCCTACGGCCTACCTCACCCATAATTAGATAGCAATTATGGTCTGTTGGGTGTTCCCTGCCTTTCCGTACGTACACGCTTGACTCAAGATGGTAGATGATCGACGAACTTGCTATCTCGGGCACCTTATGTATTCGTCGACTCACTGCTATCCACCCCAGTCTTTAGGTCGCTCGCATAGCAACCAAGGCATATTCTTGGTTCTTCTACCGCAGACCTCAACCTCTTGTGAGCCTAGTATATTGACCTGGCAGCTCACAGAGGGATCCCAAGAATATCCTCACGTTCCCCGAAGCCGCTGCTTCGTTACCCAGTTCGTTGGAGCCTTTATCTAAATCAGATAGCCTGCTCCTACACGCATACTTAAACGTTGACCTAACGTATCAGGTTACTAATCTATCTAAGAAATGGTCCAAATTTCCTTGACTAAGAATTATTACTTAGTTTCCCTTAACTAAGGTTTACCACTTAGCCTTATTTCCATAATCCTTGTTAACTATGGTTATTTACCTAATCCTCCGAATTAGGGTTTATCTAATGGGTTAAGTGTCACTTAAGTTCATAACTTAGCCCGTCTACAAACCATGTCAAAATTGGCTAAGTATCCAAGTCCAAGACTTAACCCTACAAACCATGTGTCAAGTTGGCTAAGTATATTAAGCAATCCATAACTTAACCTCGTCTAATTATCATTTTAGATTGGTTAATTATATAAATTAACTTGACCTTGTCAAATTACCGAGTCAAATCGGTCAAGCGTATTCAAGTGATTCGTGACTTAGCCTTATCATGTTTTCACGTTAGATTGGTTAAGTATAGGTCACTTAACCTCATTGAATTACCAAGTTTAGTTTGGTTAAGTGTTTAGCTTAACCCCATCGAATTACCGTGTCGAGATCAGTTAAGTGTCAATTACTTAACCCCGTTTAATTACCGTGTTTAGATTAGTTAAGCCTTAATTACTTAACCCCATCTAATTACCAAGTCGGATTAGTTAAGTGTAAATTACTTAACCCCATCTAATTACCAAGTCGGATTAGTTAAGTGTAAATTACTTAACCTCCTCCCCTAATCATCTTGCATGGTTAAGTGTCATTAAGAAATCAAACCCGATCCCACTTAACCTTATCAAGTTATCATGTTGGATTGATTAAGTATTGGTTAACTTAATCCCCGTCCACTAGTCGTATAAAAATGGTTAAGTGTCATTAGGCAAATCAAATCACTTAACCTACCCAACCTTGTCATGTTTTGTTAAGTATCATTAGCCTAATCAATTTACTTAACCCCTTTATCCATGTCATATTTGGTTAAGAGTCATTAATCAAATTAACTTAACCCTATCATGTGACATTAATTACTTAATGCACCCCAACCTCTCACATTAGACTTTGTTGTGGTTACTAGTTAAGCCGGTCGGTTCCGGGTAGCTTTACACCACAACTTGGTCTAACCTCGGGTTCAAGCACAACATGACCAACTTCTCACATTGAGTCCTATTGTTTGCAACTACTAGTTAGGCCGGTCGGTTCCGGGTAGTTTTACGTTGCAAACTCAACCCAACCTCGAGTTGGCCACTTTCATGTTTAGTCTAGTGTCATGTTCATAGTCAAGTTTTCAAGCAATTGGGTAGACCTAACTTAATAGGTAAATTCCCAATGGGTAGACCTAACTTAATAGGTAAATTCCCAAGCTTATGTTTTTATGCATACTTACATGTCAAATTCCATGTTATATTTCAAGTCATGTTTTCAAGTATAAACACATGTCATATTTAACGTTACATGTTGTCATGTTTATACCCATTTACCCAAGTCATATTCATGTCATTATGTTTTCCCATAATGTGAACCCAACGTTTTTTAAACTCGCATGTACGTTCGCAACCACGTAATGGATTAAAAGAAGAGACTTGGCAAAGGCATAACAAAAATGGATATTAAGCCACAAGTCAATCATGGTGGCGAATGAGGCACAAATGTGGTCATTAGCTTGCATGTTACATTCTTAAGCCTCACAAAAACATGCATAAACCCAAACTTGGTACATAAGCGAATCATGGTGACAAAAGACATGGAATGATGACTAGTAACTCGCATATATCATCATATAAGGGTTATGACTTCATATGCAAGTTGACATAAAGATTATGAAGGTTCTCATGTTGCATAATGCAACATTTCAACATAAAGGTTGTAGCTTTTTGCTCATAAGATCAAGATAATGACTTCATAAACTTGCATAACATGATAGCATGCATCATTCTCAATGATCAAACCCAAACTTTCAACATGAACATTTAACTTCATAGTTAATATCTAAGAGTAGGGAAGGGCTTACATTGCTATGAAAGCCTAAATCGATTAATCTAAAGCTTGTGAGGAAGCCTATGCATGCCATCACCCAAAAACCCAAAGATGGATGCTCCAAATCAACAAAAACACCATCTTTATGCACAAAGATCAAAGCTTTTGCCTTGAAATCAACTTGAGAAGCTCTCATACTAACATAGGGACTCTCTAACACTCTCATGATCATGAAACCTTTCATAGAAATGAAGTGGAGGCTAGGATAGTTGAGTGGAGGCCATGAGAGTAGCAATTTTGCCATAGTTTAGTTGCATGAATGAATAATGAGGATTTAGGATAGGTTAGGGTCTTATTTATAGATTAGTCAAGTGTTTTAGGCCATAGGATTAAACCTAGATTCAATCCAAGCCATCAAAGCATGTCTTGGGGAAGAAGTCAAGTGTAGGAACCATCTAGGGCCTTTAGATTAAAGATGAACCATGAGAACCATCCAAATGCAAAATCTGCATTTGAGCGAATCGGCCCACGGGTTGGCAGCCAAACACCCTGGATTAACCCCTAGTCGACCCAGCGGGCTCGGGTCGACCTCAAAAATCGGCCGGTTCGGTTATTCCCCTCTCCCAATTCGCTGTTTTGAACATTTTTGCATATTTATTTATTTAATTTTCAATTATATATATACATATATATATATATATCAATATATATATATATTTCTCTGCGCAACCCATTTCACTTAATTAAGTATACTTTAATTTGGGAAATTTCGTGAAACTTCGCGAGGCCATATCTTGGTCATACGGACTCCGATTTTCGAAAACTCGGACTCTATTTCGCGTATTTTTCCGAGACGAACGCAATGGCATAGCCCGTTTCACTTGATTCAGAATTTAAAATTAAATTCTGCCTTGATTCTCGTCTTTAATCATGTTATCGAAATACGGGTTGTTACATTCTCCCCACCTTTTAGGATTTCGTCCCCGAAATCTCCAAGTTAGGAAGAACATATCCTACCATCCATCATCCATCTACTCAAAACATCATCCACAAGCAACCATTGCCCTTAGATGATTTCTAATGCTGTATGAATATATGCAAAACGTGTGTGTACATGTTCCTTAGCTAATGCTAATGATCAGGCCTGAATAATCTTTCTAATGCAAAATATGTATAGTGCCATGAATCCAACATGTATGCAAATAGTCCTAGTCATATAGATACTATATGCGTGCACAATCATTCATTCATATGCAACAACCGCATGATAATACATTCGATTTCATCCATAAACAAGTATAAATACTCGTGCATATGCAATATGAAATGTGACCGAGTCGAGCTAGTATCTAATGTGTATTCGCGCATCCACGAGCAACCACTTGCAACCATTTGCAACCATATCAATCATAACATGTTTCAAATACATGTTTACATCCATAGGGTTCTACCTAGGATTCCCTGAAATAGGGTCGAGAAGATAAACAGGACAAACTCCTTACAGGGTTTGTAACGGAGAATAGGACCGAGAGGATGTCCACAAAAGATAGCCTACAAGTAAGCTCTACAGAAAACAGGGATCAAGGATATACTCCCAAAAAGAGATATCATGCGCGTATCTAGTCTTTGATCATCAAAGTCGTCTTTTAACTTCGCGATTTCGTAGCTTCTTATTTCCTGTTTCCATAACATGAGCTGGAACTCATTTCTTCGTCACCTCTCGTTCCACTCGCATCCCTGGCGCAAACATGACTGCGTACTCATGGTCTCATGCAAGCTTTCCAAAATTCACTAGTGAATCTCGGACCTCGTACCATAAGGTATTCCACGTAGAAGAACTTTCTCTTGGAAGTAAACAGATGCCAACCAGGTTATCAAGCGCACTTACTAGGGTGATTTCTATAACCCATGCATAAGTGAAATAAACCATCCGTCTTATCGGCGAACACCACTCGATCGGGCTTCAAATTTCCAATAGAGGTATCAAGGGATTCTAGGTAACTAATCATGACCGAACCCAAAAGGTTCCACGAGACTTCGAGGGTATTACCAAGGCTAGTCAAGAGTCTAACTACCCTCCTATCAAAACCGAGAGTGGCACCCCTTACTGGATAACCACTTCATCCCTAGAATCCATCCATAACCGAGGCATGTCATTCTCAAATCCAAAACAAGTCATGAATAAATGGACCGATTCTCCACAGGACTTGAGACAAAAATGGGATTCTCTAATACGCTAGTACTTAAGGTGCAGAGACTCAACTATCGAAGCAGACTTAAATGATACGATGATCAAAACAAAGTCCTAATGGGATGATAGAGAAGAAAAGCTAAACCTTTAACAAGATCGTCACCCTCCTTCCGAGGTACCCTAGAAATGAGAGCATACTGCTGCCCTCCCGATGATCTTGTCCTTTTCCCATAATACTTAACTATCCGTCCCGTTTTACCATGCCAAAGGTACTCTCTCGTCATGGGTTTCATTGTTCATCCTTCTCTCTTGTCCTGGGCTGAGCCATACCAACAAGTTGCTCATCCTTAAGCTCGTATCCTTTATCCTCTTCCTCACTATCCTTTCTTATAACGCGGCCACTTGTCTCTCGAGAACCACCTCCATCGTAAGGAAAACACTTTCGTAGATAGAAAAGACTAGTCGCAGTTAAAACCACGGTGACTACAGATGGAGGAAAGAAAGGAAAAGAGATTCAATTTAGGAAACAAGGATAGTGCTAATGGCCTTTGGGGAATAGCCTTTTTCTTTTAAAAGAAAATTTTCTTGAAAAATGCTTCTTTGTAAACGATTTTCAAATAGTTTTCAGAAGGTCTTTAAAAACTTTTGCCCAGTCTGATAACCTTCTGCTCTGATACCAAATGTAACACCCCGCCTCCGCTAGGGTCACTCGCAAGGGAATGCACTAGCTTTAGAGGGGCATTATTGGTAAACATGCACAGAAATATCACAAGACAGAACACATAAAATAGCGGAAGTAAAATCAATCTTTCATAACATGAATACATAAGGTCTAAAGCCTTTTACATCAGAGTACATCAAAACCTGTCTTGCAATAGTAAAGAAGCATAAAGACTTTTTAATAAATTATTCCCCAAGTAAAAACAGTAAAGTAGCCATAGCCAAGAGAAGTCCAAGCCATCCATGATGACCTTCAAGCAGAAGAAATCCGAACTAAACAGCATTGTTTCCTCCCTGTAACCTGGGGGGAAACGGAAGGAAAGAGGCGAAACAAAACGGGTCAGTCAAAAAGACTGAGTAAGCCCTATCTACTATCAGTATAGAAACTAGTAAAGTTAACTGACATGAGAAACTGAGATGAACATGAGCATGATAACAAGATAGATAAGCTAAATCAAAATAACAGGATAAACTACTGAACTAAGGTATCATGATAAACTACGGTGTCATGATAAATCAAAGTATCACATCGTCAGATTTCTATCAAGTATACTATCCTAAGGTATCTACCCCGTCTAACATCCCACGGTATCTATTCCGTATGTTCTTCCTGGTTCTAACATGTATATTTGCTCTGCACCCTCCGTACTAGTATCCCAGCCTTGTTATGTGTTAACCATGAATGTCCCTTACTCAAAGTCGTGTAATGGTCCATGTCAACCTAATATATCGCATATATAGGTTACTCAAATCATATGTTTCTTTCCATGTATATAAGTTTAGTCCTTTGTCGTACCTCGTACGGGCTTCCTCATGTCGTATTATCCTTGAAATCGTTTGGACTGTCACCCTTGTTCTAGCTAGGCTCTTCCATATGAATCATCGTTTGAACTACTAGGACTTACGCCACCTAGCACCACTAGGGATTACGCTTACCTATTGCACGCTTTCGTATTTCGGTTTGGGTTAAACCACCTAGGCCACTAGGGATTACGCTAACCCTCAACCGCGCCCTTTTTCCCACGCATTCATCGTGAATCGTTTTTCTATAACTGTATGCACATGTATCACATCGTGCCATCCGAGTCCTGTCACAGGGCAAAACAAGAAATACAGGACTCGGTCGGGAGCTTTAGATTTATCTGCCGATGCGGATACTAAGGTCTGCTTTTCTACACGTGGCTATGGTCCCACGAGACCCCTCCCTCAACTAGTGAAAGGCAACACAAGAGAAAATCTTGCATGAGAACTACACTCCGGCCAGCCCACATCCTACGGCCTACCTCACCCATAATTAGATAGCAATTATGGTCTGTTGGGTGTTCCCTGCCTTTCCGTACGTACACGCTTGACTCAAGATGGTAGATGATCGACGAACTTGCTATCTCGGGCACCTTATGTATTCGTCGACTCACTGCTATCCACCCCAGTCTTTAGGTCGCTCGCATAGCAACCAAGGCATATTCTTGGTTCTTCTACCGCAGACCTCAACCTCTTGTGAGCCTAGTATATTGACCTGGCAGCTCACAGAGGGATCCCAAGAATATCCTCACGTTCCCCGAAGCCGCTGCTTCGTTACCCAGTTCGTTGGAGCCTTTATCTAAATCAGATAGCCTGCTCCTACACGCATACTTAAACGTTGACCTAACGTATCAGGTTACTAATCTATCTAAGAAATGGTCCAAATTTCCTTGACTAAGAATTATTACTTAGTTTCCCTTAACTAAGGTTTACCACTTAGCCTTATTTCCATAATCCTTGTTAACTATGGTTATTTACCTAATCCTCCGAATTAGGGTTTATCTAATGGGTTAAGTGTCACTTAAGTTCATAACTTAGCCCGTCTACAAACCATGTCAAAATTGGCTAAGTATCCAAGTCCAAGACTTAACCCTACAAACCATGTGTCAAGTTGGCTAAGTATATTAAGCAATCCATAACTTAACCTCGTCTAATTATCATTTTAGATTGGTTAATTATATAAATTAACTTGACCTTGTCAAATTACCGAGTCAAATCGGTCAAGCGTATTCAAGTGATTCGTGACTTAGCCTTATCATGTTTTCACGTTAGATTGGTTAAGTATAGGTCACTTAACCTCATTGAATTACCAAGTTTAGTTTGGTTAAGTGTTTAGCTTAACCCCATCGAATTACCGTGTCGAGATCAGTTAAGTGTCAATTACTTAACCCCGTTTAATTACCGTGTTTAGATTAGTTAAGCCTTAATTACTTAACCCCATCTAATTACCAAGTCGGATTAGTTAAGTGTAAATTACTTAACCCCATCTAATTACCAAGTCGGATTAGTTAAGTGTAAATTACTTAACCTCCTCCCCTAATCATCTTGCATGGTTAAGTGTCATTAAGAAATCAAACCCGATCCCACTTAACCTTATCAAGTTATCATGTTGGATTGATTAAGTATTGGTTAACTTAATCCCCGTCCACTAGTCGTATAAAAATGGTTAAGTGTCATTAGGCAAATCAAATCACTTAACCTACCCAACCTTGTCATGTTTTGTTAAGTATCATTAGCCTAATCAATTTACTTAACCCCTTTATCCATGTCATATTTGGTTAAGAGTCATTAATCAAATTAACTTAACCCTATCATGTGACATTAATTACTTAATGCACCCCAACCTCTCACATTAGACTTTGTTGTGGTTACTAGTTAAGCCGGTCGGTTCCGGGTAGCTTTACACCACAACTTGGTCTAACCTCGGGTTCAAGCACAACATGACCAACTTCTCACATTGAGTCCTATTGTTTGCAACTACTAGTTAGGCCGGTCGGTTCCGGGTAGTTTTACGTTGCAAACTCAACCCAACCTCGAGTTGGCCACTTTCATGTTTAGTCTAGTGTCATGTTCATAGTCAAGTTTTCAAGCAATTGGGTAGACCTAACTTAATAGGTAAATTCCCAATGGGTAGACCTAACTTAATAGGTAAATTCCCAAGCTTATGTTTTTATGCATACTTACATGTCAAATTCCATGTTATATTTCAAGTCATGTTTTCAAGTATAAACACATGTCATATTTAACGTTACATGTTGTCATGTTTATACCCATTTACCCAAGTCATATTCATGTCATTATGTTTTCCCATAATGTGAACCCAACGTTTTTTAAACTCGCATGTACGTTCGCAACCACGTAATGGATTAAAAGAAGAGACTTGGCAAAGGCATAACAAAAATGGATATTAAGCCACAAGTCAATCATGGTGGCGAATGAGGCACAAATGTGGTCATTAGCTTGCATGTTACATTCTTAAGCCTCACAAAAACATGTATAAACCCAAACTTGGTACATAAGCGAATCATGGTGACAAAAGACATGGAATGATGACTAGTAACTCGCATATATCATCATATAAGGGTTATGACTTCATATGCAAGTTGACATAAAGATTATGAAGGTTCTCATGTTGCATAATGCAACATTTCAACATAAAGGTTGTAGCTTTTTGCTCATAAGATCAAGATAATGACTTCATAAACTTGCATAACATGATAGCATGCATCATTCTCAATGATCAAACCCAAACTTTCAACATGAACATTTAACTTCATAGTTAATATCTAAGAGTAGGGAAGGGCTTACATTGCTATGAAAGCCTAAATCGATTAATCTAAAGCTTGTGAGGAAGCCTATGCATGCCATCACCCAAAAACCCAAAGATGGATGCTCCAAATCAACAAAAACACCATCTTTATGCACAAAGATCAAAGCTTTTGCCTTGAAATCAACTTGAGAAGCTCTCATACTAACATAGGGACTCTCTAACACTCTCATGATCATGAAACCTTTCATAGAAATGAAGTGGAGGCTAGGATAGTTGAGTGGAGGCCATGAGAGTAGCAATTTTGCCATAGTTTAGTTGCATGAATGAATAATGAGGATTTAGGATAGGTTAGGGTCTTATTTATAGATTAGTCAAGTGTTTTAGGCCATAGGATTAAACCTAGATTCAATCCAAGCCATCAAAGCATGTCTTGGGGAAGAAGTCAAGTGTAGGAACCATCTAGGGCCTTTAGATTAAAGATGAACCATGAGAACCATCCAAATGCAAAATCTGCATTTGAGCGAATCGGCCCACGGGTTGGCAGCCAAACACCCTGGATTAACCCCTAGTCGACCCAGCGGGCTTGGGTCGACCTCAAAAATCGGCCGGTTCGGTTATTCCCCTCTCCCAATTCGCTGTTTTGAACATTTTTGCATATTTATTTATTTAATTTTCAATTATATATATACATATATATATATCAATATATATATATATTTCTCTGCGCAACCCATTTCACTTAATTAAGTATACTTTAATTTGGGAAATTTCGTGAAACTTCGCGAGGCCATATCTTGGTCATACGGACTCCGATTTTCGAAAACTCGGACTCTATTTCGCGTATTTTTCCGAGACGAACGCAATGGCATAGCCCGTTTCACTTGATTCAGAATTTAAAATTAAATTCTGCCTTGATTCTCGTCTTTAATCATGTTATCGAAATACGGGTTGTTACAGGTTTGGCTTGGTCGGATATGGCTTTAGGTAGGGCGCTGTATTTGAAGGGCGGAACTTGGGGAGTTCGTCAGATGGTTTGGTGAAAACATGGGAATGCTAAGGAAAAAGAAAGCTAAGCGGATTTCGGAGAGGGGTGCTGTAGGGGTTCCGGCTTAGTTCAGGGTGGCGGGTGGCTATGGGTTGGCTCGGCACTTAGTTCGAAGAGAGGAATAACACCACAACATGGCAAACAAAAGTCGGATGGAAGAAAATAATCATGGCGCTGGGTATAAAAGGGGATGAACAAAGCTACTGTGAAGTCCATGGTTTCACGGAGGCAAAAGAAAAAGGGGTAGAAAATTAAACGATGGGAAGAATGGAAGGAACTACATCTATTCCTTTCTTTCTTATATACGGTTTACATGAAAAGGTGCCTTGAGAAGAACGACTTTGGGATAGCGAAAGGACATGTGACGATCCCAAAACCCGTGTGATGGTGTTAATGATAATCATTGGAATATAACACATTAATCATCATGAGAAGAGTACAGATTATAGCAAAAACAATAAATAGAATAATTTTACATAGATATGACAGCGGAATCATAATATGTAACAACATCAGAATAGCACAACGTAGGATATAACTTAGTAAATAAAAGGGGAAAAGGGGAATGGTCAGTCAACATCGCCATAGGAGGAATATATACATACAGTGAGACATAATAAAGGTATCAGTCTACATCGCCTGCGGCGGTACATATACATAAGATAATAAATACTGGAAGTAAAACATCTTCATTGCCATAGGCGGAATCATGTACACAAGGTAAGTATAGCGGAAAGTCAATAGCCAAAATACAAATATAATCCTTGCCATCAAGCCAAAAGCGCACTCCGTACTGCAATGCATAGCCAAAACAACCTGACATCTGTCAACTAGGCTGCCCGTGTGAAAATAAGGGAACCCGAGTTTGCAAAGTGAAACAAACAACGAGTCAGTCGTGGGACTGGTATGAGAATTCTACTTAACTGGTTAAACAACAGTAATAAGGCAAATCATAGGACCACGCCACTTTCGTGGAACAGGTTTACTCCAGTGATTGCCGGTGCATTTAAAACAAAGTAAATTATTTAAAACAACGCAATGCATTTAAAAAGAATGAAGCCGTTATAAGACTCAAATCCCATCATACAATGCAACGCAAATTGAAGGATAGAGTTTTACCTTATAATGGCCAAATATGCTTAATACGCGTAAAGCAAAATCATTTGATAGTATTACTATTTCATATATGTTTCAAAAATGAATATCATCATAAATATCAATCATAGGCGGCATAGCTACCATCTATTATGTCGCCATACTAGTTCTACAATCAAATCCTGTTATTTCGTATTGGAAATTGGATTTCCGTCATGAGTCAAGGCAAGGGGCAAGCTCCTCTCCGCTTCGAGACACTCTAGCAAATGGCTCAGACTACACACTCTGGGTAACCTTTGGAATCGGCTGGGCCGGTCCTCCCTCACGTTTGAGGATTAGTTAATCCTGAACACACGTTTCCCGGTCCTTACAGAACTATAATCGAGGCGCATCGCATTCCAACAACCACAAAGATGAAAGTAATATAAATGTCAGCCAGTTTAAGCACTGACACCATCATAACTAGAAAGAAACGTCGTGTTCTCCCAGCGGTCCTTATCCCGTTTTTGACTCATACCGAGGTGTGAGGCTCGCAAATCCATGCTATACACAAAGTCAGGCCACGTAGGCCATGCTTTGATCATCGAACACAAGACTTTGCTTTGCAACTGAAGTCTTGATCACTGCATCTTGGCATGCCACATAGGCAATCCACTCCATACGACTGATTCCTATCGATATATAACCTATGAGCTCGTACGTCTCAGAGAAGGGCGTTAAGCAAGAGAATAAATTCTCCACCGCCAAACAGATATATATTTAACAGAGATCAATCAGTACAGAACAAAATCCAATGTCAGACACACAGTCCATTTACAAGTCCGTTCTGGGTCTGAACGAAACCGGAGGCACCATATTCCTCGTATATCCGTACAATCAACACATACGTTCAGACGGCTACTACTTTCGTTCCTTCAAGGTAGCTACTCCAATCGGGAACCTCAGCAGCGCCCATCCATCCGATACGAAGATCGTCGGTCTTGAACCATCTTTGTATTTTTGACTTCGAATCGTTCGATCAATTATTTGAAATGAGGGTTAGCTCGGCCTTTTCAAATAATTCACGTAATTAGAATTCAAATCAATTCTTTCCATGGTTGCATTATTCAACATTCACATTTCAGTTCTTTAGTTTAATTTTCATGTCAAACACATACAACCATCAAATATCAAGCAAATCAAGCAAAGTTGGTTTATTTCCAATCCATGTTGCTTATAATATTTTATAACGATTTTTCGCCATTTTTATTTATTTAAAAATGGCCATATTTAATAAAACGACGTTTCAGGTCATGTCATGGCACTTGCGCTGTTTTCCCCTAAATTTGTTTTACACATATCGGGAAATCTAACCGTTGGATTTCGACAAAGTTTGTATCATTGGGAAGATATTCCCAAAATGAACCCAACGGTTCCAGTTTCGTGAAAATACGACGGTCGGATCCTCCACACTAGTCGTTTGAAGTTACGGTTTCAGAATACGAACTGCAGCGTCATTATTCGATTTAATTTAATTATATTTATATTTATATATAAATATAAATGATTCTGGCGCTGTTTTCCTTTAGATTTGAATTAAACATTCCAGACAATCCAACCGTTGGATTTTTAAAAAGTTGGTGCCATTGGAAAGATATATCCAAGGCGAACCCAATGGTTGCGGTTTCGGGGAAATCCGATGGTCGGATCTCTCGTACTAATAGATTGAAGTTATGATTTCAAAACACGAACTACACGGCCTCAATTACTTTCAATTCTATTTATATATATATATATAATTCGTTTTGAAATTTCAATGTCGTTTTCACTTCAAATATTTCACTATTGCCTTTATATTTCAAAAAAATTCACCATAACCTCCTTTGTACGGGAAGGCGTTTGGAAATTTATTGGGCCGTATTAGGTACCCAATAAATCCTATAAAGCATGCACATATTTATAGTGATATATTCTGGTGTTTACAGGGGAGCGTGTATAGATAATAACTCCAGAGAATAAATTATCGTCACCCTGTCAAAGCCTGAGGGAGTGTGTATTTTTAATTACTCCAGAGGATAAATCCTCGTCACCTCGTCCCATGTGGGAAATAAATAATCCATGTGAGATATCTAATAACTAGAGTGACATGATTATTGTCAACTCCAGACCCGTGTGGTTTTTTTTTTATTAATATGGCAATTTATCGTTATATTTTATATGGTCCATATTAGTCATCAGTTCAACCTGTAATATATAGTCATCGCCATACAAGCCTCTCGCTCGTATGGTAAATCTTCAACCTCGTCACACAAGCTCCAAATGCTTATCTCGTATATGATGAAGTATGCCTATCGTCAAGAAGTATGCCATGTAGTGTAGTTCAAAATTAATTGTTACTATCCTGTGGCGATGTTTATTGTTACACACAGAATAACCAGCCCTCCGCATCCAATGGCATTCACAGGAGTTGATATAAAAATAAAATTGCGCAGCCAACTCATCAAGGCTTACCTATTTGTCGGGCACGCAAATAATTTCTTTACTCAACAGCTGATCCATTTTCTCTGTTCAACACATGTATATATATATATGCAGAACAAAGCTAATAATAATATTTCTAGCGATAAATATTTATTTCAACACGTATGTATTTTTAGCCCTTCATATTCACACTAAAAATGTAAATTTTGTTGTTAAATCAATTTATTTAAAACACGAACACCATTCAACACATGAATTTCTATTCAATACATGAATGTTTTCTATAATTTGTGTATATAATATAAATGTTATTTTTATTGTTAAAGCTATTTATTTAAAACACAAACATCATTCAACACATGAATTTCTATTCGACGAATGAATTTCTATTCAACACATGAATGTTGTTCTATAATTTGTATATATAATAAAATGTGATTTTTATTGTTAAAGCTATTTATTTAAAACACGAACATCATTCAACACATGAATTTCTATTCAACTAATGAATTTCTATTCAGCACATGAATGTTGTTTCAACATATGAGAATAATTTCAACAAATGAAAATTATTCTAACACATGAATATTTCAGAAAATTTCAGCAGCATAACGACAGGGTAGTTAAAACCGGGACCGTCCCTAGTACGGCTCCTCGCTCTACCTTAAAACCTCGCGATTTTTGACAATGGGGATTCATGCATCTAGTTCGCACGCAGGTGGCAAGTTTTATTTTCATTTCCATAATCCTATTCTAATTTGTTTCAACCACAAATGTATTTTTCAACCACAATATCAACCACAAACAATTATTTTCAACCATTCCTCATACTACATATTTTCACGCCAATCACAAGCAATAAATATCGTCCATGGTTTGTGGACGAGGGGAGTGTGTATATATATATTATATTTCACTTGCATTTCAACACAATTCAAAGCATATATGTTTCATACAACGCTTGTATAATTTATACATCGCTCATATAACTTATACAACACATGTACATGAGGTATACAATGCGCATATAATTTACACTTCGCTTATATAATTTATACAACGCGATTTCATTCACACATTTCGATTTAGAGTTCTCACATTGGTTTTCGAGGTGCTAAAAATCGTAGATAGCTCAGAAAAATCTGTGGTCTTTTCTAGATGGTAGAGAGCCTCCTTGCGGTCCCGATGTTTCCTGTTTCATCGAATTTCATCAATACATGATAAAAATATTATTTTACAAAATTTGTAACACTTAAAAGTGTTATTTTCAATTCAGAAAAATTAAAGTCGTTCACCTCTGTAAACCTTCGAAACTAGGTTTTAAATTTTTGCTCGATCCGTGAAGTGTTGTCACGATCAGGTGCTATCGTCAAAGAGCTTTGAACAAGGTTTCCAGCGCCGGTGGTGGCACCCAACTCGGTGGTCCCTGTAGCGTACGACGGAGCTCCAAAGTCGGCGCCTTCCTCGAGGTAATTCGACGCAAATCTCCCACTATACCAGGCGAAGGTGGTATGGATTTATAGAGGAGGGAGAGGCGAACGGAAAACTCAACTGGAGGTAGGGCTGAAAGTGGATGTGGCGGCGGCGATTAGGTCGGGAAGATGGGAGCAACTTCCGTCGTTCGGGGGGGGGGGGGGAGGGGGTTTAATCGAGTTTGACCGGTCAACGAGAAGTGAGAGAGAAAGAGGGGGATTGGCCCATGTTATTTTATTTTTAATTTATTTTAAATTCAAAAATATCTTCTTGTCTAAACGAACACCAATTTCAACCCAACGACTGTCGCCCCTAGCTAAACACCTCCATCCCGGACACAATGGGATATGTTTCGTTGGCCAATTCGACTGTTACAGCTAGTTATTTTTCAAATTAAAGTATAAAACATTTAATATTCAATTTGAACGTACATTTCAATTTGCTAGGGCCACAAACTGATTCGAAAAATTCCAGATAAATAAATCTAGCTATGTTTTGACGATATGGTCCCAACAAAACTAGTTTCGTCGAATTCTGAGATTGTTTGAAAAATTTCCATTTTATGGTCGACCCAATTTAACATAAATTGACCAATCACATTTTCTTTTGCCACGCTCACATACTAGCTTCAAAAATTATGAAATTTGAAACCTAGCAATAGTTTGACAACCCGGACCCAACAAAAGTGGTTTCGACGAATTCCGAGGTCGTTTGTAAAATGTCTATTTTCAAGGGCTATATATTCTATATAGCTACCTTTCTGGAAATTTATTTGGCCATAACTTTTGATTCCTGCTATGAAACTTCGATTTTTCAGATTCGTTAGAAAGGTATTCATAAACAGATTTAAATATTTTTGGTTTCACTAAAATCCGTTATATTTTACACCCGGTATAGTCAGTCAAAGTTTGAATTCAAATTTTCAAACTGCCACACTATTTCCAATTAAATACTTCATTTAAATATTCTATTTAAATTGTTTAAATTCTTTGAAAATAACCAATTTAAAATTTTTAAATTGGCTTGCATTTTCCGGGTTATTACGATCTCCCCTACTTAAAACTTTTCGTCCCCGAAAAGGAAACAACAGTACAGTAGGAAACAAAATGTAAATGCAAAGTATTCTTTGTAAAGGTACCTTGCACCAGAGTTAGTCAGAGATTGTAACACCCCGTAATTTTATAACATTAAAATTCACCAATTAAAGTATACTTAATTTTTAGAAAAGAATTAAGTGAAATGGGTTGCGCAGAGAAATATATATATATATATATATATTGATATATATATATAAATTAAAAATTAAATAAATAAATATGCGAAAAAGTTCAAAACAGCGAATTGGGAGGGGAAATAACCGAACCGGCCCATTTTTGAGGTCGACGCAAGCCCCGCTGGGTCGACTAGAGGTTAATCCAAGGTGTTTGGCTGTCAACCCGTGGGCCGATTCGCTCAAATGCAGATTTTGCATTTGATTGGTTCTCATGGTCCAGTGTTAATCTAATGGTCCTAAATAACTTCCTACACCTATAAATACATCCTAATGCTAACCCTAAACCTAATAGAATAGTTACCGTCATACCGTCGCCATGGAAATCAATGGAGCTACCGCCAACTAAGAAAGAAGAAAAGCAAATTCAATTCTAATTCTCTCAACCCTAAAGCAAAGCAAAACTCTCTCTTTTCTTCTCTAAATTGTGAGTATGATGATCTTAACAAGATTATTATCATTTTAATTAGGTTGAGTTAAGAATGGATTATGAGTAGATGATGTGAATTATCATATATGTTGTTGTAAACCCCTTTTGCTGTCATGTATATTGTAAATCCAATGTTATGTGAGAATGATATCTTATATGTTGTAAATCATGCTATGATGATGTTATGTATGTTGAAAGTTTCTATGCTAAGTTGTGATGAATCATACATGTTAAAAAGGCCATGATGTTACCATCTATGCTAGTTAGTTCATATTAATTAAATCATTATGTTTGGGTTATGTTGATCTATATGACAAGTCACATATGAAAGTTAGATTGATTAGAAAAGTTATGAACATATGCCAAGACATCTATTATGACATCTAGAATTATGCTATGACTTATGTGATATCCTATGCTAGTTCACACCATCATTATGTTGCCTAAAAAAACCCCATATGCAAGTTTATGTATAGATTTGGGCTATGATCATATCACGTAAATTGAGACATTTAACAAGTTGACACCTTTTGATCCTTAACATGTGTAGTTTATGCAAGTTTCACCCCTATTATGATTAGATTTATTTTAATTGTCTATATGTTGTGATAATTTATCTTTGTGCTAGGTGTTAGACTATACAATTCTAACCTATATTATGCGTTGAATAAGCGAACGTATAAACGTGGGGTAGGGGTAATATTAAGGATTTAATATTAAAAAGTTGGGGTGCAATTGATATGATTCTGCATGCCATAAGTGGATGGCCATAATTGAGTCAATTATGGACATCATTAAAAGTTGACTTAATTAATAATTTGAATAAGGAATTATTAAAACTGGGGTAAAAGATTTTAAGTGTTAATCAATGCTTAGGACACGAGGTTGGACTCATTTGTGACGTAACCTGCCCGGACCCGCCCGGCAAATCCAGTGGTCACAAATGTCAGCCCAACGTTAGAGGTCCTAGGCCTAAACTAAAGCATAACGGTTGTAAAGACACGAGGTTAGACTCTTTTATGGTGTAAGACTGCCCGGACCCGCCCGGCAATTCCAGCTGCAATAAATGCCAGTCTAATGTGAGAGGTCTTTATGAGTTTATGGCCTGAATGAATTAAGAAATACTTAACCAGATAAACATGTAAGGTGGGACATGGGGGTTAAGTAGGTGCCTTGGGTGGCATGAGGAATCTAGGGGATGCCCTTAGTGGCATGTGAAATACGATTAGTAAGACTTAACCAAACACACATGTAAATGAACATGACTAAGAGGGTTAAGTGGGATATACTAGTGACAAGCTTAGGTGGGTAGCTTGTGGGGACCCATTTCGACCAGTATCCCAAACGTATCTTTGTGGGCTCGACCCAAGTCGAGGACGGGACATGCATGCTGGGTTCGACTATAAGAGGCCAAAACGGGGAGAGGTGGCAACTCAAGTCCAACGGGTTTCATATGCGTGTGTGGACCCGGGTTGGTAGGTAAGACGTTGTTGCATCGTGTAGGTATAAGCCGTGCATTCTCAAGTTGTATCGGGTTGCCACTTTGGGGGAGTGATACACCCCACTGTGGGGCCAGCACGGGTATCTACGTGTAGGGAGCCGATCGAAAGTGGGTAGTGGGGTACACCTAGTGGAGATAGGGGCAGACGGCACCTATGTAGTCAGCCAGGGGTACGTAAGGCTATTTATAAAGTTTTTGTGTGAAGCGAGTGGGATCAAACAATAGGGTGACTGGTGTGGTGCAGTGTAGTAATGTGCGGTGCAGTGTAGTAATCATTCGTTAGTAATTAGGTGTGCCTTTACTGTTATCTTTAACGTTATCTTAAACGCTATCTTTATCTTCCTAAGAGTTCACAGACATTTACTTGTCTTCCAGCTTATGCCTTAGTCTAGTTATTTTGATAATAGTATTGTTAGAATTATCATACTTGCCAGACTTTATGTCTGACCCCCTCCATTTCTATCCTTTTACCCCCCTCCAGTTCCTTAGGTTGGGCCCAGCTCAAGTGGAGTTTGATTGAATTGCTTCATCTCTCTTTGGAAAGCTTGGACCGTTGAAGTAAAGTCCAGCTTGTTATCTTTTTAATGGTTATTTATGCAATGGGATTATGTATTTTGTTTTTATGAAGATGGATATTGTACTTGCTTATGATCTATGGTTTTATGATGTAACAAACATGTTTAATTTCCGCTGCAATAAAAATGAAGTTTTAGATTTCCAAGTACTATTTATTATCCGTCTTGTGGTAATTTTTCTGTTCTATATTCACTTATAACCTCCATGGAAGTTAATGCATTCCCTTTGTGAGTGACATTAATGGACGTGGGGTGTTACACGTGGTATCAGAGCTTAAGGTTACCAAAACAAATAAAAATACTTCAGAAAAATAGTTATTTTTGGAAGAAGTGCTTTCAAAAACATGTTTTAATGAGAAATTTAAAGAGAAAAGTTTTTAAGAAAAAAAAAACATAATCCCCAATAGGCCATATCTTTATCTTTCGAATTCTCCATTCAGAATCTTTCCTTTTTCGTTTTAGCATGGCTGAAGATCTTAATCTACCCGACGGTGTAACGATACCAGGATGGTATAGGAGGCTATTGGAGGCTAGGGCCGCTGCATGTCCAGCCAATGTTCCTACACCACCAGTTGCACCCGTTCCTCCTCCTCCTCCCCGCGTAGATACTTTTGCAAAGACGTGCAAGGAATTCAAGGCTATGGGTGGAAAACCATTTCAAGGGTCAGAAACGTTTGTGGAAGCTAGAGATTGGTTTAAGGAGGTGGAATAATTGCTAGAAATCTTTGAAGTAGAAGAAGGGAGGAGAGTTCGATTAGCAGCTTGGTTGATGAAGGGAGAGGCCTCGTTTTGGTGGGAGGTCACTAATGGGGAGCGTCCTGTTGACTCTTGGGCGGATTTCAGACGTAGGTTCGAGGCGAAGTTTCTGTCAAGGGCGGAAGTAAATCTATATATGGAAAGGTTCTTGACATTGAAGCAAGGAAGCTCATCAGTGAAAGAATATGTCTATAAATTTAATCAGTTAGCAAGGTTTGGCTTGGACTTAGTGAACACGCCGGAGAAGAAGACGCTGAGGTTCGTGAATGGCTTGAATGAACCATTGCAAGGGTTGGCTATGACCCACATCCCGATAGGGGCCACCTTTGAGAAGTTAGTAGAAATGGCGCTTATGCATGAGGAGAAAAGCGCTGAAGCTGATAAGGCTCCCGAGAAGAAGGGGGATCAGAAGAAACCACAACAGCAAAACAAGAAGGGTGGTAAAGACAATAACGGCAAGGGAAAGAAGAAATGTTTTAACTGTGGGACACCAGGCCATCTCAGCAAGGATTGCCGAAAGAAAAGGAAGACAGGCTGTTTTCATTGTGGCGATGCGGGACATTTAGTGAAGGACTGCCCAAAGAAGGGGCAGAGAGCAGGAGCTACCTCGGGAGGACAGGTGCAGGCACTTATGGCACCAGGGCAGGCAAGGGGACAAGTTCAGGCTCTCGCGGTCCCACCGCTGCAAGAACGAGGTAGAACCATTTCTGTTGAAAGCTTAGTTTTTCTGTTTGATCATCCTGTGCGTACCTTATTCGATTCGGGCGCATCGCATTCGTTTATCTCTACATCATTAGTTTAATCACTGCACTTAAACACCAGTTTAGTAGAGGATCCCTTAGTTGTTTCGAATCCAATTGGGGGTTCAGCTTATTTGTCTATGATGTGTTTGGATTTGAAAATTTCCATACTTAGCGTTGAATTTAGATGTGATGCTTATGTGTTGGGCTTCACGGGCTATTGGCTAATTTTAGGAATGGATTGGTTATCTAGAAATGGGGCCGTTCTTGATTGTGAAAGGAGAGTAGTTAGGCTCGTGACTCGCCTTGGCAACACTCTCGAAATCTTTTGTAATCCCATAAATTCGGTTATGCTAAGTTATCTAGAATCGCTTGACGCGTCTGAGGAAAATCTACGATCTGTTAGAGTGGTCCGAGAATATTCGGATGTGTTTGAGGAGGTGAAGGGCTTGCCTCCGAAGCGGGAGGTAGATTTTCGAATATATCTGGTGGATAATGCGAAACCAGTATCTTTGCCAGTACGCCACATGGCTCCACGTGAAAGGAGGGAACTCGGTAAGCAAGTGAATGAGTTGCTTGAGAAGGGGTTCATAAGACGAAGTATATCGGAGTGGGGTGCTCCAGTAGTATTTGCCACGAAGGCGGATGGGTCCCTTAAGACTTTGTGTGGACTATAGAGAACTTAATAAGCTTACTAAGAAGAACAGACACCCATTGTCGAGGATTGACGATCCCTTCGATCAGTTAGTTGGCACCTCAGTGTTTTCGCAGTTGGACTTAGCCACTGGTTTCCATCAGTTGAGAGTGGCTGAGGATAGCATTGACAAGACTGCCTTTAGGACTCCGGACGGTTTCTACGAATGGCTAGTGATGCCCTTCGGTTTGACAAACGCCCCAGCATATTTTGTTGATTTGATGAGTAGGGTGTTTAGGGAATACCTTAACAAATTTGTGGTAGTCTTTATAGATGACATCTTGATCTTTTCTAAGGATGAAGAAGAGCATGCCCTACATCTTAGGGAAGTGTTGAAGACTCTTCGAGCGCATAAGCTTAAAGATAAATTTTCTAAGTGTCACTTTTGGAGGAAGGAAATACGGTTCTTAGGACACGTGGTTTCCAAAGAAGGGACAGTTGTAGATCCCGCGAAGGTGGTGGCCATCCAAGATTGGAAGGTTCCGAAAAATGCTACCGAAGTGAGAAGTTTCTTGGGGTTGGCTGGCTACTATAGGAAGTTTATCAAAGACTTCGCAAAGATATCAACTCCATTGACACGCTTGACGAAGAAGAACCTAGTTTTCACATGGGACGTAAATTTTGATGATGCGTTCCAACGTTTGAAGAGAGCTTTGACTTCAGCCCCAGTCTTAGTATTGCCAGACGGGAGTAAGCCGTTTACCGTTTATACTGACGCTTGTGAGACAGGACTAGGCGCAGTCTTAATGCAAGAGGGCAGGGTAATAGCCTATAATGGAAGGCAGTTAAGCGCGCATGAAAAGAATTACCCCACGCATGACCTAGAGTTGGCCGCTATCGTTTTCGCGCTTAAGTCTTGGTGTCATTATCTTCTTGGCGAGAAATTCGAACTATTCACTGACCACAAATCTTTAAAATACTTATTCTCTCAGAAGGACTTGAACTTAAGGCAGCAAAGGTGGATGGAGTTCTTGGCGTCCTACGACTTTAAGATAGCATATACCCCTGGCAAGGGTAATGTGGTGGCCGATGCCTTAAGTAGAAAAAGATTATCCTTAAGTCGTTTGTTTGTTGAGCGACAAAGTTTATAATTCATTTCGATGTTTGACTTTAGACCTTCCGTTGACTTCGTACCCGATTTGCTAGCATCCTTGGAGGTCAGACCTACGCTTTTGGGACGGATTGGCGAGGCACAGCGAGACGACCCGCAGTTGGTTGAGTTAGTAGAAAAACTCAAAGGAGGGGAGTCATCAAGCCATCTCCGTAGGTATATCCTAGATGATAAGGGTTGGTTACGTAGGGACAGTAGACTTTGTGTACCAAAAGACGATGACCTAAGGAAGATATTCTTGACAAAGCACATCGTTCGAAGATGACCATTCATCCCGGCGGGGACAAGATGTAAAAAGACATGAAGAGAGTTTACTTTTGGGCCGGCATGAAGGAAGACGTGGCCGAGTATGTCGCTAGATCCTTGGTGTGCCAACAAGTAAAAGCGGAGCAAAAGAAACCCGGTGGGTTGCTTCACCCATTGGAGGTTCCACTATGGAAATAGGAAAGCATCTCGATGGATTTTGTGGATGGATTACCGCGATCGAGGAGGGGTAATACGGGGATTTGGGTTATGGTAGATAGACTTACTAAGAGCGCCCATTTTATTCTCGTGAAGAGTAAGAGGACTGCTCCATGGTTAGCTTCTGTATATGTCCGAGAAATAGTTCGTTTGCACGGTGTTCCTTCTAGCATAGTGAGCGACCGCGATCCTATTTTCACTAGCGAATTTTGGAGAAGCTTACAAGAGGCGGTAGGGACTCAGTTATGTTTGAGCACCGCATATCATCCTCAGACGGACGGCCAGACCGAGAGGGTGAATCGCATTCTAGAGGATCTTTTGAGGCTGTGTATCCAAGACTTTGGGGGTACATGGGAAGAGCATCTTCAATTGGTTGAGTTCACATATAATAATAGCTTTCAGTCCAGCATTGGTATGGAACCATTCGAAGGAGGATGAAAGCAGCGCAAGATAGGCAGAAATCTAATGCGGATAAGAGGAGGACAGATCTCGGGTTTGAAGTTGGGGACATGGTCTTTGTCAAAGTGTCTCCATTACGAAATGTTGTTCGCTTTGGGTCCATTGGGAAATTAGCACCAAGGTTCGTAGGGCCGTTTCCTATTAAGGAGAAGATTGGACGGATGGCGTATAGAGTGGAGTTGCCCGATAGACTTAGTGGTGTACATGACGTATTCCATGTGTCACATTTGAGGAAGTGCTTGCACGAGACCGCGGAAGTGGTAGAGCCAAGCTTGCTAAGAGAGGTGGAGATAGAGCGTGATGCAACAATTCGACGAGCTCCTACGTGCATTCTTGGGTCGGAGATCAAGAGGTTGAGGAATCGAGAGGTCAGACTAGTCAAAGTGCAATGGGGAGATGATGAGAGCAAAGCTACTTGGGAGACGGAAGAGAAGATGCGTTCACGATACCCTTTTCTTTTTGAGGGTATGTCCTTTAATTTCTCCTTTATCGCTTAGCTTGTACTTATCTTATCTTTAGTATATCCTCTCGCTAGTATATTTGACCTTTAGTTAGGATAATCCTATGGTTGAAACATGTGTTTGAGACATGTTATGTATGGTGGATACAAAGTGGTGCAAGTGTTTGCTAGTGGTTGCTCGTGGATGCATATACACACACTATTAGGCACCAGATCAGCTCAGTCACTTCGTATTGCATATTGCATATATATATGGATGTATTTAGTAAAATGGATGTATAGTGGTTGTATTATCATATAGTTGCTGCATTCGGGTGGATGGTTGTGCACGCATATAGAATTAATATGTATCATTAGGAATCTTTTGCATGCATATTGGACGCATGACACTATCATGAATTGCACTAAGGAGGTCGACTGAATCAGTAGACCGCCTAATTTTGCATTAGATATGGACATATACACACACTGTGCATATAAACATTAAAGCATTAGAAGTCTTTTAAGGAAAATGGATGTTGGTGTTTGATGGTTGAGTAGATGGAAGATTAGGTGGTAGGATATACATTCTTCTTGACTTGGAGATTTCGGGGACGAAATCCTTTAAGAAGGGGAGAATGCAACACCCTATAATTTTATAACATTAAAATTCACAAATTAAAGTATACTTAATTTTTAGAAAAGAATTAAGTGAAATAGGTTGCGCAGAGAAATATATATATTGATATGTATATATATATAAATTAAAAATTATATAAATAAATATGCGAAAAAGTTCAAAACAACGAATTAGGAGGGGAAATAAATGAACCGGCCCATTTTTGAGGTCGACCCGAGCCTTGCTGGGTCGACTAGGGGTTAATCCAGGGTGTTTGGCTGTCAACCCGTAGGCCGATTCGCTCAAATGCAGATTTAGAATTTGATTGGTTCTCATGGTTCAGGGTTAATCTAATGGTCCTAAATAACTTCCTACACCTATAAATACATCCTAATGCTAACCGTAAACCTAATAGAATAGTTACCATCATACCGTCGCCATGGAAATCAGTGGAGCCGCCGCCAACTAAGAAAGAAGAAAAGCAAATTCAATTCTAATTCTCTCAACCCTAAAGCAAAGCAAAACTCTCTCTTTTCTTCTCTAAATTGTGAGTATGATGATCTTAACAAGATTATTATCATTTTAATTAGGTTGAGTTATGAATGGATTATGAGTAGATGATGTGAATTATCATATATGTTGTTGTAAACCCCTTTTGCTATCATGTATATTGTAAATCCAATGTTATGTGAGGATGATATCTTATATGTTGTAAATCATGCTATGATGATGTTATGTATGTTGAAAGTTTCTATGCTAAGTTGTGATGAATCATACATGTTAAAAAGGCCATGATGTTACCATCTATGCTAGTTAGTTCATATTAATTAAATCATCATGTTTGGGTTATGTTGATCTATATGACAAGTCATATATGCAAGGTAGATTGATTAGAAAAGTTATGAACATATGCCAAGACATCTATTATGACATCTAGAATTATGCTATGACATATGTGATATCCTATGCTAGTTCACACCATCATTATGTTGCCTAAAAAAACCCCATATGCAAGTTTATGTATAGATTTGGGCTATGATCATATCATGTAAATTGAGACATTTAACAAGTTGACACCTTTTGATCCTTAACATGTGTAGTTTATGCAAGTTTCACTCATATTATGATTAGATTTATTTTAATTGTCTATATGTTGTGATAATTTATCTTTGTGCTAGGTGTTAGACTATACAAGTTTAGCCTATATTATGCGTTGAATAAGCGAACATATAAACGTGGGGTAGGGGTAATATTAAGGATTTAATATTAAAAAGTTGGGGTGCAATTGATATGATTTTGCATGCCATAAGTGGATGACCATAATTGAGTCAATTATGGATATCATTAAAAGTTGACTTAATTAATAATTTGAATAGGGAATTATTAAAACTGGGGTAAAAGATTTTAAGTGTTAATCAATGCTTAGGACACGAGGTTGGACTCGTTTGTGATGTAAACCTGCCCGGACCCGCCCGGCAAATCCAGTGGTCACAAATGTCAGCTCAATGTGAGAGGTCCTAGGCCTAAACTAAAGCATAACGGTTGTAAAGACACGAGGTTAGACTCTTTTATGGTGTAAGACTGCCCAGACCCGCCCGGCAAATCCAGCTGCCATAAATGCCAGTCTAATGTGAGAGGTCTTTATGAGGTTATGGCCTGAATGAATTAAGAAATACTTAACCTGATAAACATGTAAGGTGGGACATGGGGGTTAAGTAGGTGCCTTGGGTGGCATGAGGAATCTAGGGGGTGCCCTTAGTGGCATGTGAAATACGATTAGTAAGACTTAACCAAACACACATGTAAATGAACATGACTAAGAGGGTTAAGTGGGACATACTAGTGACAAGCTTAGGTGGGTAGCTTGTGGGGACCCATTTCGACCAGTATCCCAAACGTATCTTTGTGGGCTCGACCCAAGTCGATGACGGGACACGCATGTTGGGTTCGACTGTAAGAGGCCAAAACGGGGAGCGGTGGCAACGCAAGTCCAACGGGATTCATATGCGTGTGTGGACCCGGGCTGGTAGGTAAGACGTTGTTGCATCGTGTAGGTATAAGCCGTGCATTCTCAAGTTGTATCGGGTTGCCACTTTGGGGGAGTGATACACCCCACTGTGGGGCCAGCACGGGTATCTACGAGTAGGGAGCCGATCGAAAGTGGGTAGTGGGGTACACCTAGTGGAGATAGGGGCAGAGGACACCTATGTAGTCAGCTAGGGGTACGTAAGGCTATTTATAAAGTTTCTGTGTGAAGCAAGTGGGATCAAACAATAGGGTGACTGGTGTGGTGCAGTGTAGTAATGTGCGGTGCAGTGTAGTAATCGTTCCTTAGTAATTAGGTGTGCCTTTACCATTATCTTTAACGTTATCTTAAACGCTATCTTTATCTTCCTAAGAGTTCATAGACATTTACTTGTCTTCCATCTTATGCCTTAGTCTAGTTATTTTTATAATAGTATTGTTAGAATTATCATACTTGCCAGACTTTATGTCTGACCCCCTCCATTTCTATCCTTTTTCCCCCCTCCAGGTCCTCAGGTTAGGCCCAGCTCTAGTGGAGTTTGATTGAATTGCTTCATCTCTCATTGGAAAGCATGGACCGTTGAAGTAAAGTCCAGCTTGTTATCTTTTTAATGGCTATTTATGTAATGGGATTATGTATTTTGTTTTTATGAAGATGGATATTGTACTTGGTTATGATCTATGGTTTTATGATGTAACAAACATGTTTAATTTCCGCTACAATAGAAATGAAGTTTTAGATTTCCAAGTACTATTTATTATCTGTCTTGTGGTAATTTTTCTGTTCTATATTCACTTATAACCTCCATGGAAGTTAATGCATTCCCTTTGTGAGTGACATTAATGGACGTGGGGTGTTACAGAGATGTCCACTCTGCATTTGGGGTAGGCTTGCTTAATGCTTTCCTCAGTCTCCCAAGTACAGTCTCTAGGATCACTACTCCACTGCACTTTAACTAAATGAACCTTTTTGCTCCTGAGCTCTTTAGTTTCTTTGCCAACAATCTTTAATGGCTCCCTTCTGACAGCTAATTCTGGAGTAATTTCCAAGTCCTGTTGCGATGCTTCTTCTACAACAAGATCCAGATCATGCGCATGTTTTTTGAGTTGAGATACGTGGAACACATCATGCACCCCAGGCAACCAATCAGATAATTGAACCCTATAAGCAAGAGTTCCAATTCGTTCAAGTATAGGAAAGGGACCAATAAATCTCGGTGCCAACTTCCCAGTTTTACCGAATTTGATTACTCCCCTCATCGGAGAAACTCTTAAATAGACATAATCACCAATGGCAAATGATAAATCTCTTCTTCTAGAATCTGCATAACTTTTCTGACGGCTTTGCGCGGTTTTCAATCGCTTCTTGATGAAATTGACTTTATCTGATGCTTTTCTAATCATGTCGGGCCCCAACACCAGTCTGTTGCCAGTTTCTACCCATCATGCGGGAGATCTGAACGGTCTACCGTATAATGCTTCAGAAGGCGACATTCCCAAACTTGCTTGATAGCTATTGTTATAAGAGAATTCTTCCAAATGTATGTGATCCTCCCATGACCCGCCAAAATCAATAATACAAGCCCGAAGTAAGTCTTCTATAATTCTATTCACTCGCTTAGTTTGGCCATCTGTCTGAGGGTGATAAGCGGTGCTTAGATTCAATTTGGTTTCCAATTCTATCTGGAATGCTTCCCAGAATTTGCTAGTAAATAGGGGATCTCTATCACTGACTATATTGAGCAGCACTCCATGCAGTTTAACTATTTCTTTGAAGAAAATCCGTGCTAAACTTTGAGTCGTTCTATTTGATCTGATAGGTATGAAATGGGCGATCTTCGTGAAGCGATCTACAATCACCCAAATACTGTCGTTTCCTTTCTTCGTTTGAGGCAAACCATCTATGAAGTCCATGGAAATCTGCTCCCACTTCCATCCTGGAATATCTAATGGTTGTAATAATCCGGCGAGTTTCTACTGATCGCTCTTAACTTTTTGACAGGTGGGACACCTGCTAATATAAATTGAAATGTCCCTTTTTAATGCCCTCCACCAGAATGTGCGCTTGATATCGTTATACATTTTGCTCACATCAGGATGGATGCTGAGTTTGGACTTATGGCATTCATCCATGACTTCTTTTCGAAGCTCTGGAAGATTTGGGATGCAAATTCTGCCCTTTAATCTAAGAACTCCATTGTCATCGAGCTGGAAACTTGTGGATTCACCCCCCTTGACTCTCTGACTAATTCTTTGAATAAATTCATCGTCTTTCTGAAGGACCGAATTCTTGTCAATCAATGAAGGCGTAATGATAAAACTGGCGATGATTTCATTCTTCCTGCTAAGCGCGTCCGCGACAACATTGGCCTTCTATGGAGTGTATAGAATCTCAAAATCGTATGCTGCAAGGAATTCTAACCAACGCTGTTGTCTCAAGTTTAGATCTTTCTGAGTGAATAGATACTTCAATGATTGATGATTGGTAAATAGCTCGAACTTCTCTCCTAACAAATAATGCCTCCAGATTCTCAAAGCAAACACGATGGCTAACAACTCAAGATCATGAGTTGCATAGTTCCTTTCATGCGGCTTCAGCTGATGGCTAGCATAAGCGACCACTTGGCCTTTTTGCATTAATACTGCGCCAAGCCCTCTAATAGAAGCATCTGTCCATACAGTCAAGTCCTAGTTGCCTTCTATAATTGTTAATACTGGAGCAGTTGTCAATTTCAGTTTCAGCTCCTGGAAAGCTTCCTCACATTCGGGAGTCCATTTGAATTTCTCATGCTTCTTTGTAAGCTTTGTTAATACACCGGATATCTTCGAAAAATCCTTAATGAATTTCCGATAGTAACTAGCCAATCCAAGAAAATTTCGAACTTCTATGGGGGTAGTAGGCTGTTTCCAGTCCTGAATCGCTGTAATTTTGCTTGGATCCACAGCAATCCCTTCTTTTGATACGATATGGCCAAGGAACTTAACTTCATCTTGCCAGAAGATACACTTAGAAAATTTAGCTTTCAAGACATTTCTTCTCAAAATTCCCAGCACTTGTTCTAAATGTTTTGCATGCTCGCCTTCTAACTTGGAGTAGATTAAGATATCATTGATGAAGACCAGAACAAATTTATTCAAGACACCACGAAAATCTCTATTCATAAGATCGCCGAAGTATGCTGGAACGTTACACAAGCCGAACGACATCACTAACCATTCGTAGAATAAATCGGGACCTCTGAAGGCTGTCAAAGGAACATAGTCTTCAGCTATACGTAATTGGTGGAAACCTGTAGCTAGGTCCATTCTGCAGAATACTCTCGCCCCAATTAATTGATCTAACAGATCATCGATTCGTGGCAAGGGGTATTTGTTCTTCGGTGTCTGCTTATTGAGATCTCGGTAATCAACACAAAGTCATAGAGTACCTTCTGATTTCGGGACAAACACTACTGCTGCTCCCCAATATGAAAAGCTTGGCCTGATCAGACCTTTCCAAAGCAGTTCTCGAGTTTTGCTACCCAACTCTTCCTTTTCTTTCAGGGCCATTCTTCGAATTGGATGTAGTACTGGTCGGGTATTCAGAATTAGATCTATTCTGAATTCAATTTCTCTTTGCGGAGGTAAGTTTTCGACTTATTCAAACACATCTGCATAGTTTTTAACAACAGGAATATTTTCTAATGAAGTGGGGATAACTTCCAAAGAAGACCAAAATCCTTTTCTATTTGTATCCGAGCCATGACAGGGTATAACAATACTCCCAAGTTTTGTTTTAATTTTTACTTCTCTTTCGACACACTTTACTTCAGCTTCATACTCCATTAACCAGTCAAGCCCAAGAATGGCGTCGAATTTAGAAAAATCCATAACAATCAACTTAAAAGAAAATCGGTATCGGGAAAAAGAAATAGGCAATTTACAACATGAACCGAGAATGATAGAGCCTCCTATCGGGTTTTGAACTTTAATTGGTTCTCTAAGCTTTCTTTGTTTCAATTTTAATTTGTGAACAGTGTTACTAGTAATGAAGCTACGTGATGGACCAGTATCAAAAAGTACAGAAGCAGGAATGTTTTTAATTGTAAGGGTACCTCCCAAGACATCGGGCTTACCTGATCCATCGGTGATAGCTGGCGGGTTTTCCCCGTCATAAACATGTGCCACCTATGCATTCTTCTTCAAAGGACAATTCCTGCTATAGTGCTCCTTCTGATGGCAGTTGTAGCATTCAGCTGAGCTGCAGGGGTTCGGATTTGAACTTTCTGGATTTGCCTTCAGTCTCTTTGGGGCGGTGCACACATTCGAATAATGCCCCTTCTTTCCGCAATTGTAGCAGCTTCCTTTGGGTATCTTACCAGCTTTCTGAGTAGCGGCTGCTGAATTGCTGGACTCGGGCTGATCTCCTGAAGTTTTGCGCTTGTTTCCAGCTTGGCTTTTAGCACGGTCTAGATTGGAGTTTCTCTCATCCAAATCTTCCTAGTTGCAGGCCATCTCCACCAGATCTGTAAATGGGAGTTTGATTTTGCTCATGGCCCGGTCCTGGTACTTGCGCTTCAGCCCCAATATGAACCTCTTGTTCTTTGTTTGGATGTCAAAATAAGCTCTGGAGCATAACGTGATAGCTGTGTGAATTTGTTTAGATAGTCTTGAATAGAACGGTCTCCCTGCTGGAAATTAGCAAACTCATCACGCATACGCTCTAATGCTTGCTCGGGGATGAACTTCCCCTTGAACAAGGTCTTGAACTCTTCCCAGGTCCTAATAGTATCCTCCTCATCCTCAGAGGTGATGGCATCCCACCATAATCCGGCCTCCTCCTGTAAAAGCCAAGCGCCCATAAGCGCTTTGTCGTGGGTTCCCAGTCTCATGCCAACAAAAATCTTCTCGCATGTCTTCAACCATGCCAAAGCCTCTGTCACGGTGCCAATGTCAGAAAAGGGTTTGCCTTCGAGGTTTTTGTACCTCTTTGCTACTCGATCAAGATCGAAGTCCTGAGGTGCTGGTGGCTTCATAGGACCCTGTTCTGCTACGTGGATATTCCCCCGTCCTCCAGCTCTGCCTGCTCGGCCGCCTCTGGCTGCAGCTGCTCGTGTAGCCATCAAGTCAAGTACTGTATAAGCAAGAAAAGAGTCAAGCTCACAGAAATGATAACTTTCATATATGATAAAGTAGGAGAACATAAGGAAAGGTAATGATGTACTGATCAAATTGTTTTGCTATTCTGCTTAGCTCATTCTAGGGCATCACTAATCCTATCTCTAATGACCCACTCGCCTTAGAACACTACTGATTCTATTCTGACGAGGTGTTTAATGTGTTAGATTCTAGAACTAAGGTTAACCAAAGCTCTGATACCAACTGTGACGATCCCAAAACCCGTGTGACGGTGTTAAGGATAATCATTGGAATATAACACATTAATCATCATTAGCAGAGTACAGATAATAGCAAAAACAATAAATGGAATAATTTTACATATATATGACAGCGGAATCATAATATGTAACAACATCAGAATAGCACAACGTAGGATATAACTTAGTAAATAAAAGGGGAATGGTCAGTCAACATCGCCATAGGCGGAATATATACATACAGTGAGACATAATAAAGGTATCAGACTACATCGCCTGCGGCGGTACATATACATAAGATAATAAATACTGGAAGTAAAACAGTCTGCATCGCCATAGGCGGAATCATATACACATGGTAAGGATAGCGGAAAGTCAATAGCCAAAATACAAATCTAATCCTCGCCATCAAGCGAAAAGCGCACTCCGTACTGCAGTTCTTAGCCAAAACAACCTGTCATCTGTCAACTAAGCTGCCTGTGTGAAAATAAGGGCACCCGAGTTTGCAAAGTGAAACAAACAACGAGTTAGTCATGGGACTGGTATGAGAAATCTACTTAACTGGTTAAACAACAGTAATAAGGAAAATCATAGGACCACGCCACTTTCGCGGAACGGGTTTACTCTAGTGATTGCCGGTGCATTTAAAACAAAGTACATTCATTAAAACAACGCAATGCTTTTAAAAAGAATGAAGCTGTTATAAGACTCAAGTCCCATCATACAATGCAACGCAAACCGGAGGATAGAGTTTTACCTTATAATGGCTAAATATGCTTAATACGTGTAAATCAAAATCATTTTATATTATTACTAGTGCATATATGTTTCAAAAACGAATATCATCATAAATATCAATCATAGGCGGCATAGCTACCATCTACTATGTCGCCATACTAGTTCTACAATCAAATCCTGTTATTTCGTATTGGAAATTGGATTTCCGTCATGAGTCGAGGCAAGGGGCAATCTCCGCTCCGCTTCGAGACACTCTAGCAAATGCCTCAGGACTACACACTCTGGGTAACCCTTGGAATCGGCTGGGCCAGTCCTCCCTTACGTTTGAGGATTAGTTATTCCTGAACACACGTTTCCCGGTCCTTACAGACCTATAATCGAGGCGCCTTGCATTCCAACAATCACAAAGATGAAATTAATATAAATGTCAGCCAGTTTAAGCACTGACACCATCATAACTAGAAAAAAACGTCGTGTTCTCCCAGCGGTCACTATCCCGTTTTTGACTCATACCGAGGTGTGAGGCTCGCGAATCCACGCTATACACAAAGTCAGGCCACGTAGGCCGTGCTTTGATCATCGAACACAAGACTTTGCTTTGCAACAGAAGTCTTGATCACTGCATCTTGGCATGCCACATAGGCAATCCACTCCATATGACTGATTTCTATCGATATATAACCTCTGAGCTCGTACGTCTCAGAGAAGGGCGTTAAGCAAGAGAATAAATTCTCTGCCGCCAAACAAATATATATTTAACAGAGATCAATCAGTACAGAACAAAATCCAATGTCAGACATACAGTCCATTTACAAGTCCGTTTTGGGTCTGAACGAAACTGGAGGCACCATATTCCTCGTATATCCGTACAATCAACACATACGTTCAGACGACTACTACTTCCGTTCCATCAAGGTAGCTACTCCAATCGGGAACCTCAGCAGCGCCCATCCATCCGATACGAAGATCATCGGTCTTGAACCGTCTTTGTATTTTCGACTTCGAATCGTTCGATCAATTATTTGAAATGAGGGTTAGCTCGGCCTTTTCAAATAATTCACGTAATTAGAATTCAAATTAATTCTTTCCATGGTTGTATTATTCGACATTCACATTTCAGTTCTTTAGTGTAATTTTCATGTCAAACACATACAACCATCAAATATCAAGCAAATCAAGCAAAGTTGGTTTATTTCCAATCCATGTCGCTTATAATATTTTATAACGATTTTTTTCCATTTTTATTTATTTAAAAATGGCCATATTCAATTAAACGACGTTTCATGTCGTGTCGTGGCACTGACGTTGTTTTTCCCCAAATTTGTTTTACACATATCGGGAAATCTAACCGTTAGATTTCTACAAAGTTTATATCACTGGGAAGATATTCCCAAAACGAACCCAACGGTTCCAGTTTCGTGAAAATCCGACGGTCGGATCATCCACACTAGTCGTTTGAAGTTACGGTTTCAAAATACGAACTGCAGCTTCGTTATTCGATTTAATTTAATTATATTTATATATAAATATAAACGATTCTGGCGCTGTTTTTCTTCATATTTGAATTAAACATTCCAGACAATCCAACCTTTAGATTTTTACAAAGTTGATGCCGTTGGAAAGATATTTCCAAGGCGAACCCAACGGTTGCAGTTTCGGGGAAATCCGATGGTCGGATCTCTCGTACTAATCGATTGAAGTTATGATTTCAAAACACGAACTGCACGGCCTCAATCACTTTCAATTCTATTTACATTTTTATATATAAATATAGTTCATTTTGAAATTTCAATATCGTTTTCACTTCAAATATTTCACTAACGCATTTATATTTCGAAAAATTTCGCCATAACCTCCTTTGTACTGGAAGGGGTTTGGAAATTTATTGGGCCATATTTGGTACCCAATAAATCCTATAAAGCATACACATATTTATAGTGATATATTCTGGTGTTTATAGGGGAGCGTGTATAGATAATAACTCCAGAGAATAAATTCTCGTCACCCTGTCAAAAGCCTGAGGGAGTGTGTATTTTTAATTACTCCAGAGGATAAACCCTTGTCACCTCGTCCCATGTGGGAAATAAATAATCCATGTGCCATATCTAATAACTAGAGAGACGTGATTATTGTCAACTCTAGACCCGTGTGGTTTTTTTTATTAATCTGGCAATTTATCGTTATAATTTATATGGTCCATATCAGTCATCAGTTCAACCTGTAATATATATTCATCGCCATACAAGCCTCTGCCTCGTATGGTAAATCTTTAACCTCATCACACAAGCTCCAAATGCTTATGCGGTATATGATGAAGTATGCCTATCGTCAAGAAGTATGCCATGTAGTGTAGTTCAAAATTAATTGTTACTATCCCATGGCGATGTTTATTGTTACACACAGAATAACCCGCACTCCGCATCCAATGTCATTCACAGGAGTTGATATAAAAATAAAATTGCGCAGCCAACTCATAAAGGCTTACCTATTTGTCGGGCACGCAAATAATTTCTTTACTCAACAGCTGATCCATTTTCTCTGTTCAACACATGTATATATATATGCAGAACAAAGCTAATAATAATATTTCTAGCTAACAAATATTTATTTCAACACATGTGTATTTTTAGCACTTCATATTCACACTAAAAATGTAATTTTTATTGTTAAATCAATTTATTTCAAACACGAATACCATTCAACACATGAATTTCTATTCAACGAATGAATTTCTACTTAACACATGAATGTTTTCTTTAATTTGTGTATATAATAAAAATGTGATTTTTATTATTAATGCTATTTATTTAAAACACGAACATCATTCAACACATGAATTTCTATTCAACGAATGAATTTCTATTCAACACATGAATTTTGTTCTATAATTTGTATATATAATAAAAATGTGATTGTTATTGTTAAAGCTATTTATTTAAAACACGAACATCATTCAACACATGAATTTCTATTCAACGAATGAATTTCTATTCAACACATGAATGTTGTTTCAACATATGAAAATAATTTCAACAAATGAAAATTATTCTAACACATGAATATTTCAGAAAATTTCGGCAGCATAACGACAGGGTAGTTAAAACCGGGACCGTCCCTAGTACGGCTCCTCGCTCTACCTTAAAACCTCGCAGTTTTTGACAATGGGGATTCATGCATCTAGTTCGCACGCAGGCGACATGTTTTATTTTCATTTCCACTATCCTATTCTAATTTGTTTCAACCACAGGAGGGTATTTTTCAACCACAAAGGTATTTTTCAACCACAAACAACTATTTTCAACCATTCGTCATACTACATATTTTCACGCCAATCACAAGCAATAAATATCGTCCATGGTTTGTGGATGAGGGGAGTATATATATATATATATTTTATATTTCACTTGCATTTCAATACAATTCAAAGCATATATGTTTCATACAACGCTTGTATAATTTATACATCGCTCATATAACTTATACAACACATGTACATGAGGTATACAATGTGTATATAATTTACACTTCGCTTATATAATTTATACAACGCGATTTCATTCACACATTTCGATTTAGAGTTCTCACATTGGTTTTTGAGGTGCTAAAAATCGTAGATAGCTCAGAAAAATCCGCGGTCTTTTCTAGATGGTAGAGAGCCTCCTTTCGGTCCCGATGTTTACTATTTCATCGAATTTCATCAACACATGATAAAGATATAATTTTTCAAAGTTTGTAACACTTAAAAGTGTTATTTTCAATTCAGAAAAATTAAAGCCGTTCACCTCTATAAACCTTCGAAACAAGGTTTTAAATTTTTGCTCGATCCGTGAAGTGTTGTCACGATCAGGTGTTGCAGCGTCAAAGAGCTTCGAACAAGGTTTCCAGCGCCAGTGGTGGCACCCAACTCGGTGGTCCCTGTAGCGCACGGCAGAGCTCCAAAGTCGGCGCCTTCCTCGAGTTAATTCGACGCAAATACCAGGCGTAGGTGTTATGGATTTATAGAGGAGGGAGAGGTGAATGGAAAACTCAACTGGAGGTGGGGCTGAAAGTAGATGTGGCGGCGGCGATTAGGTCGGGAAGATGGGAGCAACTTCCGTCGTTCGTGGGGGGGAGGGGGGGTTAATCGAATTTGGCCGGTCAATGAGAAGTGAGAGAGAAAGAGGGGGATTGGCCTATGTTATTTTATTTTTAATTTATTTTAAATTCAAAAATATCTTCTTGTCTAAACGAACACCAATTTCAATCCAATGGCTGTCGTCCTAGCTAAATACCCCCATCTCGGACACAATGGGATATGTTTCATTGGCTAATTCGACTGTTACAGTCAGTTATTTTTCAAATTAAAGTATAAAACATTTAATATTCAATTTGAACGTACATTTCAATTTGCCAGGGCCACAAACTGATTCGAAAAATTCCAGAAAAATAAATCTAGCTATGTTTTGACGATACGGGGCCAACAAAACTAGTTTCGTCAAATTCTGAGATCGTTTGAAAAATAGCCATTTTCTGGTCGACCCAATTTAACAGAAATTGACCAATCACATTTTCTTTTGCCATGCTCACATACTAGCTTCAAAAATTATGAAATTTAAAATCTAGCAATAGTTTGACACCCCGGACCCAACAAAAGCGGTTTCGTCGAATTCCGAGGTTGTTTGCAAAATGTCTATTTTCAAGGGCTATATATTCTATATAGCGACCTTTCTGAAAATTCATTTGGCCATAACTTTTGATTTGCGCTATGAAACTTCGATTTTTCAAATTCATTAGAAAGGTATTCATAAACAAATTTAAATATTTTTTGGTTTCACTAAAATCCGTTATATTTTACACCCGGTATAGTTAGTCAAAGTTTGAATTCAAATTTTCAAGCTGCTACACTATTTCCAATTCAATACTTCATTGAAATATTCTATTTCAATTGTTTAAATTCTTTGAAAATGACCAATTTAAAATTTTTAAATTGGCTCGCATTTTCCTGGTTGTTACAGGATGTGTAAAAAGAAAATAAAAGTGTTTGCAATTCAAAATGTTGAACGACATTTCAGAATGAACGGTTAGAAATAGTAATGAGAACAAACGCACATAGCAAATCAAATATAAAATGAAATGTGCGTGCATGGAAACATAAAAGGGAACGTGTGCACAAAATGGACACAATATTGTAAAACAAGAAAGGTAAATTTGACAAATAAAGAGGCAGAAGGGTGCATCCCTTGAAATGGAAGGGTTTAAATGGAAAGATTTTTCACATGCATGCCTTTTGGAACAAAAGAATGGTTAGAAAATTGCATTGTTAAGAGTTGAAAGTGCCACTTTGAAAACAAAAAAAATAATCGGATGATTTAGTTGAATAAAAGGACCAGTTTTGCAAACCTAAAATGACTAGAAAAAATATGAGGAATCCGAATATGGACACTTCGAACTCAAATGACTTTGTTTCAAAAATGAACCGTGCAAGCAATTTTTGCAATTCCAGGGCGAACCGAGCACCGAAACTGACAAATGAATATATATCGGTGATCAACTCGATGAGACGGTCGCAAAGGTATATAGTTTGCAGTGTCAGGACGCTCCGTTCAAAAAGACATTACGGACCGCTTTTAAAAGAAAAAAGGGACTAGAAAACAATTAAACGGAAGTCAAAACTTCCGATTTTCGCAAAAAGAATTTCACTGTCGTATTCGTGACAACGAATAGAATATTTTTCATGTTTGTCCGAACTAATTTCGAAGAGATTGTACGGTTGCTAAAATTTAAACTGTTAGGCGCAGCTTTTTATGCACAACTGGCAAACATTCAAATTTTTCAATGAAATTAATTTCTACGCTATGTCTGGTTAGACATATCTCAAATATATTTTTTTCGTATTTTTTTTTATTTTACATTTTCATTTTTATTTGAGATATATCGATTGCTACTACCGCAAATAATCGTCAAAACAAATCCAAACGAAGTGACTAAAGTTTGAAGTTTTCAATATAAAATTATTTAAATCACTTCCAAATGAAAATAACAAAATATTAAAGATAAACATTTCGTTAAAAATCAATTTCATGTTTTAATTTTCCTAAATAAATTCAAATTCAACTAAATAAACTCGATTTAATTTCTATGCTAAATAAGATCGAAATTGAAAATATTATTAAAATATATTCATATCAAGTCAAATTCATCCGTTATATAAAATCCATAATAAATTTAGTTTAAATTCAGAATCAAAATATTTATAAAAGTACAAACAAACTGAGCTTTAAACGAATAAAATAAAATCAAAATCACAAATTAAATTAAATAATCAAATAAAAATACACTTAAAATTCTGGGTTGTTACATTCTCCCCCACTTAAACCTTGTCGTCCCCGAAAAGGAAAAAGCAGGAAATAATAATTAAATAATTAATATATTTAAAACAATAGTACTAATTTATTTTCATATCTATATATACTTTGAAAATTATATATATCTAAATCAATGTTAAAATATTTTCTACCATTTCAAAATAATTTTAAGTATTCACTCGACGTCTCAATTGGCGATATATATCTATCCCCCTTTCAAAACCCGAAAATAGATATCGACAATGATGCGCAGTCATCACCAGAATCATTTTCAAGCGACTAGAGTGTGACTCTATATCTGTCACATACTTATAGGATTTAATATATACGTTGATCACAAATCACTTGGTATTCGATAGGCCAATTTTAACGTCAGGTAAATACTCAAAACATCTTTCTAAATTTAAAAAGAATATATATCAAATTTTTCAATATTATACTAAGGAAATTAAATATTATAATACCTTTCAAAATACCAATTTCAAACTAATATTTAATAAACACGATCTCGCTTAAAGACTTATACTCTTGTTCTACTTCTTACCTAGTTATGGATAAGCATAAGTTATGGAGTTTGAGATAAAGGATGAACGAGCGAAAGAACTTAATCAAAAAGGATCAACGAAGGAGGAAGGATTCAAATGAAAGGGGAATTTCAGAAAAAGATTTTAAATATTAAACATAATTTTATATTCGGAAATATTTGTAAAAAAAATTTAAAATCTCTTTCTTAGTTTATTATGTTGAGGTTATATAAATTTAATTGCAGGTTATTTATTGATTTGTTATTTAACGTTTGAAAATACTTGATAACTCGAAGTTTAACAAGTCTTCTGTCGTTCTTACAGACGTTAGGCATACGCTGGCCAGGCGTACAAATTTCAATTCCCAGTGAAATTTTTTTTAAACATTTAAAATAGTTATGGAAAATACTTCCCCCATGGATCATGGTTACTCGGCGGTTGCGCTACTATCCCAATAGAATCGCTTGTAACCGTAGGTATCTCACCCCTCGAATTACGCCATGGTTGTTGCCATAAATCACAGTTATGCGACGGTTACATCACTATCCCAGTGAAATTGCTTGTAACTGTAGGCATCGCACCCCCGAACAATATGGCATCTAGATCACAGTTACACGGCGGTTACGATACTATCCCAGTGAAATCGCTTGTAACTGTAGGCATCTCGCCCCCCGAATTACTCTAGAACAGGTAAGTAATAATGATAATCAACGTAGAGTGAGATTCCAATATCGATGAATACTCAATCGATGGAGCACCAACGTAGCTACGATTTCCGATTTCCAATGGACACTCTCGACGAGCGCCAACACAATCCCTCTCTCAAGAATTGCGATTTCGATGGAAGGTACATCCATATCTTTATTTCGTAAACATATATACTATATATATAATACTTCATTTCACATTTCACACATATCGCACTTATATAAATATCAATTTACATAAGATTTCCGTTTCGACATCATGTTTCGAATATATCATTCTTGTATAAATTCACTATATAAGATTCAATTTAAATCAATTAACTTCCAAATCAATAGCTTTTGAATTAATCACCATTTCTTATATAAATCTTCCATATATACATAAAGTTCGAAAACTTCATATCAAATATTCAACATTAAAGATTCTCGAAATTTTATTTCAATACTAATTCAGTTTTGATTTTATAATAAATTTGGATATTCAATATCATTCAAAATCTTTTTCACAAATAGTTGGGTCATTCAAATAGTTGAAAAATATATTTTCAATTCAATAATTGGAAATCACGAGGTCAATCATTTCTTATCAGAACATCTCAAAATGTACAATTACAGTATCCTAATATAATGGATTATTATTTGACTAAACTCAGGAATCAATTTCGGATTTTCTCTCAATCATTCAAAATATACATATATATGTATATCAAATCATGCTTCACAAATCAAACTTTGCTGGATAAACATGTACAAAGCTACCGAAGTGGTCTCCATTCATATATTTTCCTTTTTTGAAAACATTTCATAAAATCACTTTAAACTTTAATTAGAAAATACTTGTATATACTACTAGTACTTTAGAAATCAATTTCAAATTATTCCAAAATAAAATTCTCAAGGTCTAGTCAAGTGATCTCCTTAGTTAAAACTAAATCATTTTATTCTGCATTTTAACTTTATTTGCAATATTTACATTCTCTCAAAATCTCGAAAACTGCAACAACCCAAAAATGGATTTCAAATGGGATCAAGATTCAAATCATAGGAGAATTTAACAAAGAAGCTATCGAAGAGAACAGATTTGAAGAGTGGGAATTCTGAAAGGATTTGAATTTCAAAGAACTTTTATGTTTCAAAATAATTTATATTTTCAAAATACGCTCTCACATGAAGGATTCTGCGACTGATTCCACTCATTCTAGGGTATCACTACCCTATCATTAATGAGTTTTTAACCCATTAGCTAAAGCTTTGATAAACCAAAGCCTTGATACCACATGTAACGACCCGCCATTTTCGACCACTTCAAGCAGGTAATTAAACCAACTCGAACTGCTCGAAATCGATTGATTGTTATTAGCTTTAAGGTAATAGAATAAATCACATAATCACATATCACAGACACAGATACAGAGCAATATGTTATCTCGCAGCGGAAATAAATAATACAATGGTAGTTCATGTAGCTACTAAATAAAAAATTTACATCAGAGTTTACACAAATAATACAGCGAAGTTTATTACAAATAAATTCTAATACATGAATAAATGTAATTGTCTGAAACAGAAATGACAGAAATAACTAGATGACTGAAACGGCTGATCAACAGGTGAATATAAGATGAGAAAAACCCAATATAACTTCAGACTCCAAAGTGAATCTCGAAAGCAGTAATAATCGATCTGACCCAAACCATAATGCAAAACAAACTAATTTTGATCAGGACTAACATTCTCATGGAAGAAAATCAATTCAAATGAAATATTCGATGAAATGCACTCGGTAACTTAAAGGATGTTTGGGATCACCATCCTTTAAGGTACTGTCAATCAAATACACTATATGCAGCAATGTCTATCAATTAAGTAAATATCAAAATGGCATAGGCGGTATTTCCATACTTATATCGTTGATATATTTCATAACAAATCTTATATTTCAAATTCAACAAATCTTATCTTATTTACAATTCAAGTCGAACACTTACATTTCCATTTAAATAAACCATATCGTGTTTTGTAATTCAAAACATACAATTAGAAATCATTATTTATAAATTCAAAACAATTTATAAAACCGAGTTTTAGCTTTATAAGAGTTCTTTAGGTCGATTTTAAAATTCAATCCTTTAAGTTCAAATTCAGTTTATTTAATTAAAAACAAAATTTCATATTTCAATTTCAATCGTATCATATTCCAATTAAACAGCTTTTTACAAAATCCAAGTTTATTTCTTTCAATATTTAAATCATTCAAATTTGCATTTAGGTTATTTTAAAAATCAAATTCGTTATTAAATTTTGAAATTCAATTTAAAAAATAATTTCACAATTCAAGTTCGCCCTTATAAGTACAAATCAGTTCGAGTTCAAATTCATATCTTCTATCAGTTCATTCATTAAATCAAATATCGTTATATAAATTCTAATCTTTAAATCTCAAGTTCAAATTGCTAAAATCCTAACTTATCCACCTTCTAGTTTATTATTAAAGTTTATAAAATATATAAAAGAAATTATTAACTTTGAATATATATATATATGTATAAGTTTAGAATAATATAGAAATAGGTTTTAAAAGAATTGTTTATTATAATATAAAAGGTTTAAAATACTTATATGATTAAATTATATAGTTTAAAAATGAATAAAATCATAGGTAATATTTTAAATAAGGATTTAAATCAATATTTACTCATAAAAACATTTAAAACATATAATTTAAGATTTATAAAATTTAAGTTTAAAAATCTTTAAAATATAAATATAAAAATATAAAATCTTAAGTTATGATTTTAAAATCAAATTTTCTAATCATTTTACTTCAGAAACATACCAACGGTGTCCATATATACTTTCCTATCCTATAGTTAAGTGATACGGATATTTATCATTTCAATCCGTAAATTTAAAATTTATACGGTATCTATATCATTTCAACCCACAATCCCAAATTCACTAAAAATCGTTTAGGTTTATCATTTCAACCCATAACGATTTTTCCCTAATTTAATGTCCGTTCTGGTATGTGTCATTTCAACCCTTAGTGATTTCTCCTAAACTAGGGGTATCAACATTCACATAGCAACAATCACAACATATATATCATCAGTGCAACTACGTGTCATATGAATATGTCGTGTCGCATATGAAATGTGCATACATATCAAATCAACCAATTTCTACCGGCCATCGTATACATTTCATATAATAGTTCATTATTGATCTAACATCCATGAAAAATGTAAGTCAGGTGTGAGCTAAACTCACCTTTCGTGACACAGAAATGGAGACGACGATTCACGGACTGACATTGATAAGGACTACAACTTCCATGCATGATTCAGAATTGATACACTCGATATCACTCGATATTTTATTATATTATTTAATAAGGGGAGGAGCGGTTTCTCAATGGATTGGTACGGTATTTGGTTTTTGGGATGGTTTCTGAACTCGACATCACATGCGACAGAAAAATTTAGATGCAACACCCATTATATATATAATATTATATAAATATTTTCATTTACTTATATATTGAAAACCATAACATATATATTTAAATTCGATACTCACCCAAAATATATCAAAACCATCTTTATATATCATAAATTGTATAAATGCACCCAAAACCATTATAAAATATATACATACCAGTTACGCCATTACACAGATTTTCTAAACATTTTAGAATGAACACATTAAAACAATACCCAACACATATATAAAAATACACACCACATAGTAACTAAACTCACCCACACACATACGCAGGAATACACATACACAGAGTCACACACACACACACAAATTACCATACACACGAACACAACACACACACACTCTCACAACGGTGTATTAATGCACACACACGCGCACCAAAACCATATACACGTATATATACATTAAAACACACATCCTAATACGTTAATATCAATTAGATATATATATATATATATATATATATATACACACAAACAATTGGAAAACATAAACACATACGTTCAAACCCAAATATACATTATTCATGTATCTTATAAAAAAAATGCACACACCCCTTACACATAAATATTTACACAGCAAAAGATATAACACACGCAAATAAAACACAAGCAAATTTCTCAAAAACACACACAAGCATACACACCAAAACACATACACTCACACGTAACAGAAAAACACATATGGCGAGGATCGGGGGTCAAGGGTTGATGGTCGGAGACATGGTGCAGCATGTTCAGGAGATTGGTTCGACTCAGTAGTAGATGAGTTCGGGTATAGATGGATAAACACGGGCTTAAGGGGAGTAATAGCTACGGATTCGGCTGAGGAGCTAGCAAGTGGTATTCAGGTTTGGCTTGGTCGGACATGGCTTCAGGTAGGGCGCTGTATTTGAAGGGCGGAGCTTGGGGAGTTCGTCGGATGGTTTTGTGAAAACATGGGGATTGCTAAGGAAAAAGAAAGCTATGCGGATTTCGGAGAGGGGTGCTGTGTGATTCCGGCTTAGTTCCGGGTGGCGGGTGACAATGGGTTGGTTCGGGACTGAGTTCGGAGAGACGAATAACGCCACAGCATGGCAAACAAAATTCGGATGGAAGAAAATAATCGTGGCGCTGGGTATAAAAGGGGATGGACAAAGCAGCAGTGAAATCCATGGTTTCACGGAGGCAAAAGAATAAGGGGTAGAAAATTAAACGATGGGAAGAATGGAAGGAACTACAGCTATTCCTTTTCTTTCTTATATACAGTTTACACGAAAAGGTGCCTTGAGAAGAATGGCTTTGGGATAGCGAACGGACGTGTAAAAAGAAAATAAAAGCGTTTGCAATTCAAAATGTTGAACGACATTTAGGAACGAATGGTTAGAAATGGTAATGAGAACAAATACACATAGAAAATCAAATATAAAATGAAACGTGTGTGAATGGAAACATAAAAGGGAACGTGTGCACAATATGGACACAATATTGTAAAACAAGAAAGGTAAATTTGGCAAATAAAGAGGCAGAAGGGTGCATGCCTTGAAGTGGAAGGGTTTAAATGGAAATAATTTTCACATGCATGCCTTTTGGAACAAAAGAATGGTTAGAAAATTGCATTGTTAAGAATTGAAAGTGCCACTTTGAAAACCAAAAAAATAATCGGATGATTTAGTTGAATAAAAGGACCAGTTCTGCAGACCCCAAATAACTAGAAAAAATATGAGAATCCGAATATGGACACTTCGAACTCAAATGGCTTTAATTCAAAAATGAACTGTGCAAGCATTTTTGCAATTCCAGGGCGAACAGAACACCGAAACTGACAAATGAATATATATCTGTGATCAACTCGATGAGACCGTCGCAACGGTATATAGTTTGAAGTGTCAGGACGCTCCGTTCAAAAAGACATTACAGACCGCTTTTAAAAGAAAAACGCGACTATAAAACAATTAAACGGAAGTCAAAACTTCCGATTTTGGTAAAAATACTTTCACCATCATATTTGTAACACCCCGAATTTCAGTTAATGCTAAAATTCACTAATTGCAGAATAAATAATCTCAGATATGAGAATTGGGGAAACGGGCTGCGTCATTGCGTTCGTCTCGGAAAAATACGCGAAATAGAGTCCGAGTTTTCGAGAATCGGAGTCCGTATGGCCCAGTTATGGCCCAATGAAGTTTATAGAAAATTCAAAGTTTAAAACAGATTTAAAATTCAGGTTCAAATTTCGAAATTGGGGCCATTGGGCGCAGGCGGAAAAACTCCCGCCTAGCTACCCAAGTCGACAGCCCTGTCGACTGGGCAGTCGACTTGGTTAGGACCAAGTCGACAGCACTGTCGACTTGGGTGTCGACAGGGGGTGCTCGGCCAGTTTGCCCTGGTGCACCATTTTAGGGTTTGGCTATGTTTTGGGGCTGTTTTCTGGAAGCTTCCGAGATCTGATGGTCCTAATCTAATTTAGGGTTAATCTAATGGCCTAAAACACTTGCCTAATCTATAAATACACCCTAAGCCTACCCCAATTCATAATAAAAATAGATTCAAGGGCCTCATGCCGTCAAATTAAAACTAGAAGGAGCCTCCACCAAAGTTGAGAGGAAGTTAGCATCTCAAATCAACTCTAATCAAGTTCTAATCCACTCTAGCAACTTAATCTTCCTCATTGGAGTGCTAATTAGTTATTTGTGAGTTCCTATGCCTTTAGCAAGCAATTGCTAAACTAATTAGGATAGGATATTATGAGGCTATGGTTGCAAATGTGGATCTATGCAAGTTGTGGTTGTCATATGCCATAGGTTCATGATGTTAGTTTGCAAGTTTATGCTATTTGTTAGTTATGCAAGTTTTCCTCTATGAATGACATGTTATGCAAGTTCATATGCAAGTTTATATGCAAGTTCATATGCAAGTTTATATGCAAGTTCATATGCAAGTTTGTCTCTTTTTATGATATGCATAATATATGCAAGTTTGCCTCTATGTATGACATGTTATGCAAGTTCATATGCAAGTTATGATGCAAGTTCATATGCAAGTTTGTCTCTTTTTATGATATGCATAATATATGCAAGTTTGCCTCTATGTATGACATGTTATGCAAGTTCATATGCAAGTTATGATGCAAGTTCATATGCAAGTTTGTCTCTTTTTATGATATGCATAATATATGCAAGTTTGCCTCTATGAATGACATGTTATGCAAGTTCATATGCAAGTTATGATGCAAGTTCATATGCAAGTTTGTCTCTTTTTATGATATGCATAATATATGCAAGTTTGCCTCTATTTATGACATGTTATGCAAGTTCATATGCAAGTTTGGGTTAATGATTTATGCTAGTTGGGTTTAATGTTATGATGCAAGTTGACACCTTTTAAACCCATGTTAATGCTAATGTTATGATAAGTGGAACCCATTATAATTATGATGAATCTTCCCATTTATATGTCATGTTCTGTGAACGAATTACGTGGGGAACGATGGGGTTAATATGCATGTTAACAAGATTGTTTGAAGTTGGTATGATTAAGCATAACATAAAATGAATGGACATAATTGGGAATTTACCTATTAAGTTAGGTCTACCCATATTATGGAGTTGGGAATTTACCTATTAAGTTAGGTCTACCCATACTATGGAATTGGGAATTTACCTATTGAGTTAGGTCTACCCATATTCTTAAAAATGTGTAATTAATTAGGGATAATTAATACAAATTATGGGGGGATTAATTAGGTGTAATTAATCGACTAAGACACGAGGTTGGGCCCTTTTGTAGCGGAAGTCTGCCCGGAACCAACCGGCAAATCCAGCAGCTACAAATGATTGGCCCAATGTGAGAGGTCTTAGGCATAAATTAAATACGTGATAGTTGTAAAGACATGAGGTTAGACTCTTTTATGGTGTAAAACTGCCCGGAACCAACCGGCATATCCAGTTGCCATAAAATGTCAGTCTAATGTGAGGGGTCTTTATAAGATCACGGTCTTAATTAATTAAGAAACACTTAACCAAATTAGCATGTAGTGGGGCATGAGGGGTTAAGTGGGTGCCTTGGGTGGCATGAGGAAAACTAGTGGGTTGCCTTGGGTGGCAATAGAAAATACGATTAGTATACTTAACCAAAATTATAACATGTAAGTGAACATGGTTAAAGGGTTACGTGGGATTCACTAGTGGGGGCCAAGCTTAGGTGGATAGCTTGTGCCAAGTGATGGGGGCCCATCTCAGCCAATATCCCAAACGTATCTTTGTGGGCTCGACCCAAGTCGAGGACGGGACACGCATATTGGGCTTGACTATAAGAGGCCAAAACGGGTTAGCGGTGGCAACACAAGTCCAACGGGTTTCATATGCATGTGTGGACCCGGGCTGGTAGGTAAGACGTTGTTGCATCGTGTAGGTATAAGCCGTGCACCGTTGACATTATCGAGTTGCCACTTTAGGGGATGATACACCCCACTGTGGGACCAGCACGGGTATCTACGTTAGTGAGCCGATCGAATAGGGGGTAGTGGGTACACCTAGTGGAGATAGGGGCAGACGGCACCTATGTAGTCAGCTAGGGGTACACGAAACTACCATTAAGTTTTACTAAGTACTCTTAGTGGGATCAACCTTTAAGTTAGTAATGACTGGTGTGGTGCAGTGTAGTAATTATCCTTGGGTGGGTAGATGCGTCTTTATCGTTATCTTAGTTCATTCTAAGTCTGATTGGCTACTTAGTGTAGTCATTTATCCCCAGTCGCACCGTACCAAGTTTATATCATACCCTAATTACTTTAATGATTGTATTGTTAAAGTTATAGGACTCGCTCAGACTTATGTCTGACCCCGTTGTTTTTATCTTTTTTTTCCAACCCTCAGGTTCTCAGAGTGGGCCCAGCACGAGTGGGCTTTGATCAGGCTGCTTTATTACTCTTTTGGTGCTTGGACCATAAATGTAAAGCTCAGCTTACCCTTTCTTTTATGGCTATCAGTTCATGTATTGGGATTATGTACTTTTATTTATCAGGATGGATATTTTGTACTTGACTCTTATTATGGTTTTGTGATGTAACCAAACATGTTTTACTTTCCGCTGCAATGAAATGATGTTTTAAAATTTTCAAGTATTACTTATATCTGTCTTGTTGTAATTTTTCTGTTCTATATTCACTTAAAATACTCCACCAATGTTATGGCATTCCCTTAGCGAGTGACCATAGCGGGTGTGGGGTGTTACACGTGGTATCAGAGCTGAAGGTTACCAGAACAGATAAATTTTTTAGAAAAACTATTTTTCTATAACATTTTGGAAGAAGTATTTTCAAAAACATGCTTTTAAGAGAAAAAGTTTTTGAAAGAAAAGCATAATCCCCAATAGCCATATCTTTATCTTTCGAATTCTCCGTTTTGAATCTTTCCTTTTCCGTTTCAGCATGGCTGAAGATCTTAACATTCCGGGTGTGACGATACCAGTATGGTATAGGAGATTGATGGAGGCTAGGGCCGCTGCTACGGGGTCAGCAAATGTTACTCCACCACCCGTTGCACCCAATCTTCCTCCTCCTCCTCCTCCTCCTCCTCGCACGGATACATTTGCTAAGACTTGCAAGGAATTTAAGGCTATGGGAGGGAAATCTTTTCAAGGATCAGAAACTTTCGTGGAAGCTAGGGATTGGCTTAAGGAGACGGAAGAGTTGATAGACATCTTTGAGATGGAAGAAGGAAAGAAAGTTAAGTTAGCTGCTTGGTTAATGAAGGGAGAGGCCTCGTTCTGGTGGGAGGTCACTAATGGAGAACGCCTTGTTGACTCTTGGGCAGATTTCAGGCAAAGGTTTGGGGCTAAGTTTCTCTCAAGAGCGGAAGAAAATCTGTACATGGAAAGGTTCTTGACTCTAAAGCAAGGAAACTTATCGGTGAAGGAATATGTCAACAAATTTAATCAATTGGCAAGGTTTGGCATGGACATGGTGAATACTCCGGAGAAGAAAGCTTTGAGGTTCGTTAAAGGCTTGAACGAACCGATGCATGGAGTGGCTATGTCTCACATCCCTATGGGGGCCACTTTTGAGAAGCTAGTAGACATGGCACTTATGCATGAGGAAGAGAAGGGTCCCAATGCTAATAAGGCACCCGAAAAGAAAGGAGATCAGAAGAAACCTCAACAACAGCAAAGCAAGGGAGGGAAAGGCAACGGTGGCAAGGGAAAGAAGAAGTGCTTCAATTGCGGGACACCAGGCCACCTAAGCAAAGATTGTCGGAAGAAGAAGAAGACTGGCTGCTTCCACTGTGGCGAAGCAGGGCATCTAGTGAAGGACTGCCCTAAGAAGGGGCAGAGGATGGGATCTACCTCTGGAGGACAGGTGCAAGCTCTCATGGCACCAAGTCAGGCAAGGGGGCAAGTTCAGGCTCTCGCAGTTCCACCGATTCAGGAGAGAGGTAGAATTATTTCCGTTGAAAGTCTAGTCTTTCTGTTTGATCATCCTGTCCGTACTTTATTCGACTCTGGCGCATCGCATTCGTTTATCTCATCATCATTAGTTGAGTCACTGCACTTAGACACCAGTTTAGTAGATGATCCCTTGGTTGTTTCAAGCCCAATTGGGGGCTCCACTTATTTGTCCATGATGTGTTTGTGTTTGAAGATTTCCATACTTAGCGTTGAGTTTAGATGTGATGCTTTTGTTTTGGGCTTCACGGGCTATGGGTTGATTTTGGGCATGGACTGGTTATCCAGTAATGGTGCCGTTCTTGATTGTGAAAGGAGAGTTGTTAGGCTTATGACCCGCTTGGGTAACACTCTCGAGATCTCTTGTAATCCCATGGAATCTGTTATGCTAAGTTATCTTGAGTCACTTGACGCGTCGGTCGAAAGTTTGCGATCTGTTAGAGTGGTCCGGGAGTACTCGGATGTGTTTGAGGAGGTGAAGGGCTTACCTCCGAAGCGGGAGATAGACTTCCGAATATATCTGGTAGACAATGCTAAACCAGTATCTTTGCCAGTGTGCCACATGGCTCCTCATGAGAGGAGGGAACTCCATAAGCAAGTGGGTGAGTTGGTTGAGAAGGGGTTCATAAGACGAAGTATATCGGAGTGGGGTGCTCCAGTAGTTTTTGCCACGAAGGCGGATGGGTCCCTCAGACTTTGTGTAGACTATAGAGAACTCAATAAGCTTACAAAGAAGAATAGACACCCATTGCCGAGGATTGATGACCTCTTTGATCAGTTAGTTGGCGCCTCAGTGTTTTCGCAGTTGGACTTAGCCACGGGGTTTCATCAGTTGAGAGTGGCTGAGGATAGTATAGAGAAGACTGCCTTTAGGACTCCGGATGGTTTCTATGAGTGGCTTGTGATGCCATTTGGTTTGACGAACGCCCCTGCATACTTTGTTGATTTGATGAGTAGGGTGTTCAGGGAGTACCTTAATAAGTTCGTCGTGGTCTTTGTAGATGACATCTTGGTCTTTTCCAAGAGTGAAGAAGAGCATGCCCTACATCTTAGGGAAGTGTTGGAGACTCTTCGAGTGCATAGCCTTAAGGCTAAATTCTCTAAATGTCATTTTTGGAGGAAGGAAGTGCGATTCTTAGGGCACGTGGTCTCTAAGGAAGGAATAGCTGTGGATCCCGCGAAGGTAGTGTCCATCCAAGATTGGAAGGTTCCTAGAAATGCTACCGAAGTAAGAAGTTTCTTGGGGTTGGCGGGTTACTATAGGAAGTTTATCAAAGACTTTGCGAAGATATCAGCCCCATTAACCCGCTTAACGAAGAAGAATCTTGTTTTCACATGGGACGTAGATTGTGAGGATGCGTTCCGACGGTTAAAGAGAGCTTTAACCACTGCTCCAGTTTTAGTGCTGCCAGATGGGAGTAAGCCATTTGTTGTTTACACCGATGCTTGTGGGACAGTACTAGGCGCAGTCTTAATGCAAGAGGGAAGGGTAATAGCCTATGGTGGAAGGCAGTTGAGAGTGCATGAGAAAGATTACCCTACCCATGATCTAGAGTTGGCTGCTATTGTTTTTGCGCTTAAGTCTTGGCGCCATTATCTTCTTGGCGAGAGGTTTGAATTGTTCACAGACCACAAATCTTTGAAGTACTTATTCTCTCAGAAGGATTTGAATTTGAGGCAGCAAAGGTGGATGGAATTCTTAGCGTCCTATGATTTTGATATAGCTTATACCCCTGGCAAGGGTAACGTGGTGGCAGACGCCTTAAGCAGAAAAAGGCTGTCCTTGAGTCCATTGTTCGTGGAATGGCAAAGCTTGGAGTTTATATCGATGTTTGACTTCAGACCTTCAGTTGACTTTGTACCCGGTTTGCTAGCCTCCTTGGAGGTTAGGCCCACTCTTTTGGGACGGATTGGTGAGGCTCAGCGAGACGACCCACAGTTGGTTGAGTTAGTAGAGAAGCTCATAAGGGGGGGTCGTCCAGCCATTTGAGTAGGTACACCCTGGATGGTAAGGGGTGGTTGCGTAGAGACGGTAGACTTTGTGTACCGCAAGACGAGGGTTTGAAGAAGGCTATTTTGGATGATGCACATCGTTCAAAGATGACCATTCATCCCGGTGGGGACAAGATGTACCAAGACATGAAGCGAGTTTTCTTTTGGGCCGGTATGAAGAAAGACGTGGCCAAGTATGTCGCTAGATGCTTGGTGTGCCAACAAGTGAAAGCGGAGCAGAAGAAACCCGGTGGGTTCCTTCACCCATTGGAAGTTCCGCTATGTAAGTGAGATAGTGTCTCGATGGATTACCGAGATCGAGGAAGGGTAATACGGGAATTTGGGTTGTGGTAGACAGACTTACTAAGAGCGCCCATTTCATACCCGTGAAGAGTAAGAGGACTGCTCCATGGCTAGCTTCAGTTTACATTCGAGAGATTGTTAGATTGCATGGCGTACCTTCCAGTATAGTGAGCGATCGAGATCCTATCTTCACTAGCGAGTTTTGGAAGAGTTTGCAAGAGGCGGTAGGGACTCAGTTGTGTTTGAGTACCGCATATCATCCTCAGACGGACGGACAGACCGAGAGGGTGAATCGTATTTTAGAAGACCTTTTGAGGCTATGTATCTTGGATTTTGGAGGTACATGGGAAGAGCATCTTCCATTGGTGGAGTTCGCATATAATAACAGCTTTCAGTCTAGTATTGGCATGGCTCCTTTCGAAGCTCTTTATGGAAGGCCTTGTCGATCACCTACATGTTGGTGGGAATCTACGGATAAGATTTTACTTGGGCCCGATATGGTTAGAGAGACTTCGGAAAAGATTGATTTGATTAGAAGAAGGATGAAAGCGGCGCAGGACAGAGAGAAATCTTATGCGGACAAGAGGAGGACGGATCTTGAGTTTGAGGTTGGGGACATGGTCTTTGTCAAAGTGTCTCCGTTACGAAATGTGGTTCGCTTTGGATCTGTTGGGAAGTTAGCACCATGGTTCGTAGGGCCGTTTCCTATTAAGGAAAGGATTGGACGGATGACATATAGAGTGGAGTTGCCCGACAGACTTAGTGGTGTACATGATGTATTCCATGTGTCACATTTGAGGAAGTGCCTACATGAGACCGTTGAGGTGGTAGAGCCGAGCTTGCTTAGAGAAGTGGAGGTAGAGCGTGATGCAACTATTCGACGAGCTCCTACTCGCATCCTTGGGTCTGAGACTAGGAAGTTGAGGAATCGAGAGGTTCAACTAGTCAAAGTGCAATGGGGAGAAGATGAGAGCAACGCTACTTGGGAGACGGAAGCGAAGATACGTTCACTATACCCATTCCTTTTTGAGGGTATGTCTTTTAACTTCTCCTTTATCGTTTGTCTAGTACTTATCTATCTTTAGTATGTCCTCTCGTTAGTACTTTTGACCTATAGATAGGGTAAACCTATGGTTGAAACATGTGTTTGAGACATGTTATGATTGATGGATGCATGTGGATGCAAGTGTTTGCTAGTGGTTGCTCGTGGATGCATATACACACACTCTAGACACTGAATCGGCTCAGTCACTTCATATTGCATATTGCATATAATTGTGCGTAGGTAGCTATATTTATGGATGTATAATGATTGGGTTATCATATGGATGATGCATTTTGGTGAATGATTGTGCACTCATGTAGATATTGTATGTGTCGATAGGGTTCTCTCGCATACATAATGGATGCATGGCACTATCATGGTTTGCATATGTTCATACATAAGATAGGGAACATATACACACACTTTTTGCATATGCTCATACATCATTAGAAATTGTTTTAAGGACAATGGATGCCCGTGTTTGATGGATTGAGTAGATGGTTGTTTGTATGGTAGGATATGCATTCTCCTTAGCTTAGAGATTTCGGGGATGAAATCCTTTAAGGAGGGGAGAATGTAACACCCCGAATTTCAGTTAATGCTAAAATTCACTAATTGCAGAATAAATAATCTCAGATGTGAGAATTGGGGGAAACGGGCTACGTCATTGCGTTCGTCTCGGAAAAATACGCGAAATAGAGTCCGAGTTTTCGAGAATCGGAGTCTGTATGGCCTAGTTATGGCCCAATGAAGTTTACAGAAAATTCAAAGTTTAAAACAGATTTAAAATTAAGGTTCAAATTTCGAAATTGGGGCCATTGGGCGCAGGCGGAAAAATTCCCGCCTAGCTACCCAAGTCGACAGCCCTGTCGACTGGGCAGTCGACTTGGCTAGGACCAAGTCGACAGCACTGTCGACTTGGGTGTCGACAGGGGGTGCTCGGCCAATTTGACCTGGTGCACCATTTTAGGGTTTGGCTGTGTTTTGGGGCTGTTTTCTGGAAGCTTCCGAGATCTGATGGTCCTAATCTAATTTAGGGTTAATCTAATGGCCTAAAACACTTGCCTAATCTATAAATACATCCTAAGCCTACCCTAATTCATACTAAAAATAGATTCAAGGGCCTCATGCCGTCAAATTAAAACTAGAAGGAGCCTCCACCAAAGTTGAGAGGAAGTTAGCATCTCAAATCAACTCTAATCAAGTTCTAATCCACTCTAGCAACTTAATCTTCCTCATTGGAGTGCTAATTAATTATTTGTGAGTTCCTATGCCTTTAGCAAGCAATTGCTAAACTAATTAGGATAGGATATTATGTGGCTATGGTTGCAAATGTGGATCTATGCAAGTTGTGGTTGTCATATGCCATAGGTTCATGATGTTAGTTTGCAAGTTTATGCTATTTGTTAGTTATGCAAGTTTGCCTCTATGAATGACATGTTATGCAAGTTCATATGCAAGTTTATATGCAAGTTCATATGCAAGTTTATATGCAAGTTCATATGCAAGTTTGTCTCTTTTTATGATATGCATAATATATGCAAGTTTGCCTCTATGTATGACATGTTATGCAAGTTCATATGCAAGTTATGATGCAAGTTCATATGCAAGTTTTTCTCTTTTTATGATATGCATAATATATGCAAGTTTGCCTCTATGTATGACATGTTATGCAAGTTCATATGCAAGTTATGATGCAAGTTCATATGCAAGTTTGTCTCTTTTTATGATATGCATAATATATGAAAGTTTGCCTCTATGAATGACATGTTATGCAAGTTCATATGCAAGTTATGATGCAAGTTCATATGCAAGTTTGTCTCTTTTTATGATATGCATAATATATGCAAGTTTGCCTCTATGTATGACATGTTATGCAAGTTCATATGCAAGTTATGATGCAAGTTCATATGCAAGTTTGGGTTAATGATTTATGCTAGTTGGGTTTAATGTTATGATGCAAGTTGACACCTTTTAAACCCATGTTAATGCTAATGTTATGATAAGTGGAACCCATTATAATTATGATGAATCTTCCCATTTATATGTCATGTTCTGTGAACGAATTACGTGGGGAACGATGGGGTTAATATGCATGTTAACAAAATTGTGTGAAGTTGGTATGATTAAGCATAACATAAAATGAATGGACATAATTGGGAATTTACCTATTAAGTTAGGTCTACCCATATTATGGAGTTGGGAATTTACCTATTAAGTTAGGTCTACCCATACTATGGAATTGGGAATTTACCTATTGAGTTAGGTCTACCCATATTCTTAAAAATGTGTAATTAATTAGGGATAATTAATACAAATTATGGGGGGATTAATTAGGTGTAATTAATCGACTAAGACACGAGGTTGGGCCCTTTTGTAGCGGAAGTCTGCCCGGAACCAACCGGCAAATCCAGCAGCTACAAATGATTGGCCCAATGTGAGAGGTCTTAGGCATAAATTAAATACGTGATAGTTGTAAAGACACGAGGTTAGACTCTTTTATGGTGTAAAACTGCCCGGAACCAACCGTCATATCCAGTTGCCATAAAATGTCAGTCTAATGTGAGGGGTCTTTATAAGATCACGGTCTTAATTAATTAAGAAACACTTAACCAAATTAGTATGTAGTGGGGCATGAGGGGTTAAGTGGGTGCCTTGGGTGGCATGAGGAAAACTAGTGGGTTGCCTTGGGTGGCAATAGAAAATACGATTAGTATACTTAACCAAAATTATAACATGCAAGTGAACATGGTTAAAGGGTTAAGTGGGATTCACTAGTGGGGGCCAAGCTTAGGTGGATAGATTGTGCCAAGTGATGGGGGCCCATCTCAGCCAATATCCCAAACGTATCTTTGTGGGCTCGACCCAAGTCGAGGACGGGACAAGCATATTGGGCTTGACTATAAGAGGCCAAAACGGGTTAGCGGTGGCAACGCAAGTCCAACGGGTTTCATATGCGTGTGTGGACCCGGGCTGGTAGGTAAGACGTTGTTGCATCGTGTAGGTATAAGCCGTGCACCGTTGACATTATCGGGTTGCCACTTTAGGGGATGATACACCCCACTGTGGGACCAGCACGGGTATCTACGTTAGGGAGCCGATCGAATGGGGGGTAGTGGGTACACCTAGTGGAGATAGGGGCAGACGGCACCTATGTAGTCAGCTAGGGGTACACGAAACTACCATTAAGTTTTACTAAGTACTCTTAGAGGGATCAACCTTTAAGTTTGTAATGACTGGTGTGGTGCAGTGTAGTAATTATCCTTGGGTGGGTAGATGCGTCTTTATCGTTATCTTAGTTCATTCTAAGTCTGATTGGCTACTTAGTGTAGTCATTTATCCCCAGTCGCACCGTACCAAGTTTATATCATACCCTAATTACTTTAATGATTGTATTGTTAAAGTTATAGGACTCGCTCAGACTTATGTCTGACCCCGTTGTTTTTATCTTTTTTTTCAACCCTCAGGTTCTCAGAGTGGGCCCAGCACGAGTGGGCTTTGATCAGGCTGCTTTATTACTCTTTTGGAGCTTGGACCATAGATGTAAAGCTCAGCTTACCCTTTCTTTTATGGCTATCAGTTCATGTATTGGGATTATGTACTTTTATTTATCAGGATGGATATTTTGTACTTGACTCTTATTATGGTTTTGTGATGTAACCAAACATGTTTTACTTTCCGCACCAATGAAATGATGTTTTAAAATTTTCAAGTATTACTTATATCTGTCTTGTTGTAATTTTTCTGTTCTATATTCACTTAAAATACTCCACCAATGTTATGGCATTCCCTTAGCGAGTGACCATAGCGGGTGTGGGGTGTTACAATATTCGTGACAACGAATAGAACATTTTTCATGTTTGTCCGAACTGATTTCGGAGAGGTTATAAGGTTGCTAAAATTTAAACTGTTAGGCGCAGCTTTGCACTGAAAAATGCGCGACTGGCAAACATTCAAATTTTTCAGCGAAATTAATTTCTATGATATGTCTGGTTAGACGCATCTCAAATATAATTTTTTTGGATTTTTATTTTTATTTTATATTTTCATTTTTATTTGAGATATATCGGTTGCTACTACCACAGATAATCATCAAAACTAATCCAATCGAAGTGATTACAGTTTGACGTTTTCAATATAAAATTATTTAAATCACTTCCAAGTGAAAATAACAAAATATTAAAGATAAACGTTTCATTATAAATTAATTTCAGGTTATAATTTTCCTAAATAAATTCAAATTCAACTAAATAAACTCGATTTAATTTATATACTAAATAAGATCGAAATTGAAAATATTTTTAAAATATATTCATATCAAATCAAATTCATTCGTTATATAAAATCCATAATAAATTTAGTTTTAATTCAGAATCAAAATATTCAAAAAAGTACAAACAAACTGAGCTTTAAACTAATAAAATCAAAATTTAAATTAAATAATCAAATAAAAATACACTTAAAACTCTGGGTTGTTACAATATATATATATATATATATATATATATATATATATATATATATATGCTTCTAACGGCTACACTGACAATGCACCATCCCACCAATTGGGGAAGACATGCACACCCTCACACTGTTAGTCAATTTCAGATCACCCGCATCTTCAGCCACATACTTGCTAAATCATTTTATATCCCGAAGTAGGAAAAATCATTTCACAACATAATCACAAGTATAATCAAATCTATATAGATTTCCACTTTCAAATCATTTCGAAATCATTGGGTATAGTCCTTAAAATCCTTTCTGTTTTATAAAACATTTTATAAAACATTCCATGTCTAAAATTGGGAATACTATTCTTTTTACTTAAGAAAACACTTTTCAAAATCATTCATTAATTTTGAAATAAACAACATCGCTAACCACCTTATAGCCAAATCATGAAGTGTTTCACAAGGTGTTAGCATACATATATTTTTCCCAACCCAATGCTAAATATGAAAACATATTTTGTTCATAAACTGGTCGAGCACAATCCAAACATTCAATCAATCACAATCCATTTCAATAACCAAGTATATTTCGTTCAATCACATTTCATGTTACAACAAAAGAGTATTTTATTGTCTACACATTTTCTACATTTCCTATGTATACAATAAAAAGATTTTTTATTTTCTATACAATTTCTACATTTCATATGCATACAATAAAAGAATATTTTATTGTTCACACATTTTTTCATTAACAAATGTAATTTCTTATGTTAGCATATTTTATCAAACGATACATCTTTTTAATGATTCATTTTACATTAACAAATGTTATTTCTTATGTTAACATATTTTATCAAATGATACATCTTTTTAATGATTCATTTTACATTAACAATTGTAATTTCTTACATTAACATATTTTATCAAATGATACATCTTTTTAATGAATCATTCTTTACATTCAATAAAAATGTAAATTTTCAATGTTGAATTTTTCTGTTTTAAATAACGATCATTTCTCATTACTTCTTACATGCAATAAAAATGTAAATTTTTATTGTTAAACTTTTCTATGTATTCAAATGACAAATAAAAAAAATCTATACACATTTTTCTATGTATTCTAATGACAAATAAAAGAATAATTTATTTGTACACATTTTTCTATGTATTCTAATGACAAATAAAAGAATAATTTATTTGCACACATTTTTCTATGTATTCTAATGACAAATAAAAGAATAATTTATTTGCATATAATTTCTATGTATTCTAATGACAAATAAAAGAATAATTTATTTGTACACATTTTTCTATGTATTCTAATGACAAATAAAAGAATAATTTATTTGTACACATTTTTCTATGTATTTTAATGACAAATAAAAGAATAATTTATTTGTACACATTTTTCTATGTATTCTAATGACAAATAAAAGAATAATTTATTTGTACACATTTTTCTATGTATTATAATGACAAATAAAAGAATAATTTATTTGCATACATTTTTCTATGTATTCTAATGATAAATAAAAGAATATTTTATTTGCATAACAATTTCTATGTTAACACAGTTTTATCAAACAAGCATCTTTAATCATTTTTGAATCCTTTTAATGTTTCATTGTTACATAAAAATGTAATCTTGTATGTTAAATCATTTTTAACGAGCTATGAACATTTTTAATGAATCCTTATTACATAAAAATGTAATTTTTTTTGTTACATCATTTTTAAACAAGCTATGAATCATTTTAATGAATCATTATTACATATAAATGTAAATTTTTATGTTACATGCAAATTTCCTACAATGTATCTTTTAATATGATCTATACATGCAATAAAATGTAAATTTTAGAGTAAACACAACTTTATTAACTTTTATATTCAAACAAATGTTCATTTTCCATATTTTCTCCTTTACAATAAAAATGTAAACTTTTTATTGTTTAACTTTTTAATTGGACAAATGAATCATTTTTCGTATTTTCTAATTTACAATAAAAATGTAAACTTTTTATTGTTTAACTTTTTAATTCAACAAATGAATTATTTTTCATATTTTCTCATTTGCAATAAAAATGTAAACTTTTTATTGTTTAACTTTTTAATTCAATAAATGAATCATTTTTCATATTTTCTCATTTACAATAAAAATGTAAATTCCTATTTCATCCAACGAATCACCAAAAGGAATAAATCAATTCAAATCTCGTGCCACATACAACTAAATTTTTAATGGCATATACGTAAATAAATTTAGCAACGCAGTAATAATTGATTTTAATTTAAAAAAAAAAATCTCATAGGCAATTCTATATATTTTTCAGCTATGTAAATAAATAAATAATTGTGTAGAGTTGTTAATGAGGATTCCTCACATTGATTTTTACTCCTTCTGAATTTGTCCAAGGTTGTTCCATCGCGTAGATCCGGGTTTCATGATTTCATTACTTCCAGTTTTGTCGAATTTGGTTTTTGTTCGGACAAGTTATGATATTACAAAACCTTTTACGTAATAAAATTGATTACACTCTAATTACATTTGCCTAAACCTTCTCCTTTTATCTGCTATATTCAAACTGAGAAACCCATCACCGTCTTCAACCATCACCATTCTCTGACACCGTCGATTCGCCTCTGACTTCAGCGCCTTAGAGTTCGAGATTCTCTCAATCCGCTCATCAAAATTCAATCATGACTGTTGATGTTGGAGATCATGACATGCTCTTCAATTTTTTTTTTTCGAGTTGAGGAATTCGTTGAGTAGATTAGGAGAGAAAGAAAAAAAAAAGACGGGAAGAGCGCAACCATGGATTTTAGAAGCGGTGGCTGCTTTGTTTATGAAATTAGGGTTAAGGAAGTGAAAGGATATTATATAATAGAGGAAATTATTATTTTTATTCCTTTATTTAATTAATATTTTTATTTATTTACTTATGAGGTCTGGAGATTGTAAATACAAAGAGAAGAGAGAACAAAAGGGGGAATAAAGGGAAAAGTTTCATATCTAAAAATGAATTTGAATGATAAATAGAAGAGGGGAGAGAGTAGAGAATAAATGCACAAGTTATTTTCCCCATAAGCCTCTTTGTATTGCAAACAAATTAAATGTGGCTGAGGTGGCGTATTTCTCATGTCTGATTCCTTAAATTCCCTTTAATTACATGCTACAATGACTCATCTATCCACAATAACTAATGAGCATCTATTATGGCATTTAATAATAAGTTACTGATTTGCAATTCAAGATTAATTTATTTAAATTCATTCCCATACATCCATTTGTCCTTATTGATTTAAAATTTCAAATTCAAATCTATCTTTTAATTATACACATTATTTGCATTAATAAATTATAACGTTTTAAGAATTCCATTCTCCTTTATTGATCTTTAATTTACAATTACAATTACAATTACAATTACAATTCTCCATTTCCTATTAATTATTTGACCCTATAAATCAATAGGCTCAATCGACCAATCAATTCCCTACGACCTGTTTATTAAGATTTAGTATTACTTTATTTCTTAAAAATGAATTATGCACTTACAAATTTTAATTAACCTAATTAACTAAGTTAATTCTTTCCTAATTCATTTATTTTTCTTAATCAACCAAATAGTTAAACTTAACCCTTTTATTAACTTATTCAAATTTCTGTAAGGACCCAGAACCTCCCTGGTCTCCGAGGAGAAGAGGAAGTACGGATTGCCTTGAGGACAAGACGAATTAGAACACAAACTGAAGAACATTTCATTGTTTATTACAACAATTTCATCAGAATATAAGAATATAATAGAGTATGAATAAATTATATACATTTACTAAACATCAAAGATTTACAAGTTACAATGCAGCGGAAAATAACACAAAATACAACTGAAAAGAATATACGGATACTGAGCTTTCTGAATTTCATTCCAGCTGTAAACTGGGATCCTGTGAATATAAATTTGCAAAACCAAAACTACTAGCTGCCCATGGAAAATAGGGGCACCCAGAGTTTAGGTTAAAACAATAAACTCCAGGCCAATCATGTGACTGGTGTGAGAACTAAAACAGTTATTTAAAACTTTACTTTAAATCAGATATATTAAGGGACAACGCCATATAACACGGAATAGGTTTCCTCCCAAGAATACCAGTGCATATAACAAAACAATGCAATGCTTTTTGGAAAAATGAAGCTATTATAAGACCCAGGTTTTAATGTCCCGTATTTTTATGGTTAAATAATTAATTTATTTAATTATTTAAATAGTGATATAGAGAATTAAATGGTTAGTTAATTAAATAATAGTGAATATTTAATTAATATAAACAATAGAATAATATATTTATTTCTGAAATAGTTGGAAATAGCGAATTGATAACATTTATATTATTGTTAGATTTCATGTTTCGTGATTTTTGGAGTCAATGTGTGGCCGTACGGATTTTTAATGTGAAATACAGTCAGTATTTTGAAGGTTAAAAATACGCTGTGTGAGCAAACGGAGTCGGGATTCGACGAACCAGTTTCGTTGGGTTTGTAATGTCGAACTGTAGCTGCATGCCAATTTTCATGATTTTTGGGTATCGTATGTAATTATACAGAATTTTAAACGATAAATTGAACTAACGCTTCAATAAAAATCAATATAAAATGAAGTAAAAAATATTTAAATCTTCCTATACATATACCCCTACCCTCCCTTAAACTAAACCTAATTCAACTCCTCCAATAGTCAACAGAAATCCATCGCATTTATTTTCTTTAGGAAACAAAAATCCCTTCTCTTCAAAAATCAAAATCAAATAGGATAAATTCCTATAAATCGGTATACGTATATATTTGAGTTCCTGTTGCGACGAGCTTCAATCCCATACTAGTTTGGACTTGTGCGATAGATTTTTGAGTGTACGGCATTTTCTAGGTTTACGATTATCGATCAGTAGAGGAGGAAATGGATCAAATGGGTAGCGTAGTTGAATTTCCGATGGATTTTGGGTTCGGTGGTGATTTCTAGTGAGGTCTGGTGCAGATTTGAGTTCGCACGAGTCCTGTAGCAACGCTTTAAGACCTCGACGACGCGATGATCAGTGGGAGTGCGGTTTGATCGAAAGTGGTATAGATAGAAGGAGATTTTGAAGAGGGAGACAACGATGTGTTTTGTTTTTGGAATCATGTTTTGTGGAAGGGGCAGTGGAGGATTGATTGGAGTTGGGAAATACTGGAAGTCAAGTTTTTGCATTTGGGGAAGAAGCTGATAACGAGTCGTGTTTTAAAGTGAAGGGTGGGCTAAGGGTAAGGCCCACTTATGAATTTAAATCCAAGTTTTTATTTTTAAATTAAAGTGTATAAACTTGTAAATATCATAACTTTACCATACAATACCAAAATTCAGCGAAACAAGATCCGACAGGATCGTATGGACGAGGGCTACAACATGGAACTGACTGGAAGTGACTTCAAGCTCGTTACAATTTATAGCAAAATAAACTGTCCATCTGAATCAAGTGATTATTATCGTTATTAACGATGATCGTCCAGTGTGAATAAAACTCACTAACTCTATCAGTTCATATTTTTATAACATATATTTAGAACAGATAAATGATGACTGATTGTTGTGTATTGACTGTTTGGTTGAATTGCTAGGTAGTTGGTTGAAATTATAGATCTGGTTATATATGTATATATATAAATTGATTCTATTTAGCAGAATATTTCATAGTGAAATGAAATTGATGTTAATTGTATTGCTTAACATCTGTGGATGCAGGGAAACAAGTCGGAGGAATCCAACTGCATTCCTTAACATTCATTTTACTGTTTTTTATATATTGTAATATACAATGTGATATATAATCTGTGTTGATTACGTGTTATGAATGATATCGATCATTGTTATTTGGGTATTTGAAATACGTTAAGAAATACTGGAATGTAGAAAAGGGGATGTTCGAAGTGTATTTTGAAAATAAAGTGTTTATATAAAATCAATGGATTTTATATATAAATGGAAAAGGGTTTTATAAAAGAAAATATTTTTATAAAATCAAATAACAAATAGAAAAGGAAATATTTATGAAACAAATAGAAAAGGAAATATTTGTGAAAAAAATACAAAAGGAAATATGTGTAAAACAAATAGAAAAGAGAATATTTGTTGAATAAATAGAATAAGATAAAAGGAATATTTATTTGTTAAATAAATATAATAGGATAAAAGGGATATATATATTGGGAAAATAAATAGAAAGATATAAGGAATATTTATTTAGAAAATAAATAAGATATCATAAAAGGAAATATTTAGAAAGTAAGTAGGATTATAATTGAATTAGAGTTAGTCGGATTAGTGTTATTCGAATATAGTTTATTCGAATAAAATTAAGGATTATCGAATATAGTTTATTCGAACAGAGTTGAAGGGAGTTAATCATTTAGAGTTAATCCAATAGAGTAAATCGGATTAGAGTTAATCGAGTTGGAGTTAATCAATTAGAGTTATCGATTAGAGTTAATCGAATAGAGTTAACTGAATAGAGTTAACGATTGGAGTTAATCGAATAGTGTTAATCAATTGGAGTTATCGAATAGAGTTAATCAAATAGTGTTAATCAATTGGAGTTATCGATTAGCGTTAATCGAATAGAGTTAATCAATTAGAGTTATCGATTAGAGTTAATCGAATAGCGTTAATCAACTAGAGTTATTGAATAGAGTTAATCGATTAGAGCAAATCTAATATAGTTTATCTGAAAAGGAGTTAATCGAATATAGTTTATTGGGAGAGAGATTAATCGAATATAGTTTACTCGAAAGGAGTTAATCGAATATAGTTTATTCGAAGAGAGATTAATCGAATATAGTTTATCCGAAAGGAGTTAATCGAATATAGTTAATCAAAAGGAGTTAATCGAATATAGTTGTGACGGCCCGCCCCGCACCAGCCGGCATTTCCTACGAAAGTGCGCTGTACACATGCTCGACTAGCATGGAACGGTCGCCAAAGAAAAAGAAAGAAGATGGATGAACTAACAAAAAACCTGTAGAATGTCTCACAACGCATGGAATAAAATATAATAATATAACTTGACATAAAACAGGCGAGACAGTGCATAAGCTGAAAACTAAACCATCATAGCAGCGGAAAATCCAAGTACAGCTTATGTTCCAAACTACCATTATTACAACTTTTCAAAACTGTCTCTAGTCTGCTCGTGTGAGCACCCAGAGTAATAAGAAGAGACATAAAACTCTGGGTCAGACAAAAGTATGGTATGAGAGATAAGCAACAAAACAGAACAATAACAGGTATAATCCAATCATACCTGAACCTGGACCTGCAACCAAAGAGTTAGCACTACATACCGTACAATAATCTAAGGTGCCATTAACACATGGTGTGAATAATACAGGGTGGGGGTGTGCATGTCATAGTGATGGCAAACAATCAAGCATAGCAACCATCCTCACATCTCTTACTCAGTGCGTAAAGCATACGATACCCACTACGTTGGTCACCTAATCCTTTGGGCCATGACGGAATCCAATCCCGTACAACTATCACTACAAGCCCACTATCCATCTCTCAGTGGTGAACCAAAGTTATGAATACCAACAACCCCTTTGCACACGTCCCGCAGCAAAGCCCAATCATGAAGTGAACTCATTGGTTCCCAACTGGATCCTGAGCTCTAACTTCCACTTGGACTACCTTTGCATCTCGGGTTTTGGTTTCCTCCTATTCGGGTCGGTCGGTCAAGAACCTTTCATTCTGGTCGGTTTTCATCATCTCTACCCTGGTCGGTCGGTATTGCCCCCCCCCCCCCCCCTGATCGGTCGAACACTCCACCATTCCTGGTCGGTCGTACTTCACCATCCCTGGTCGGTCGTACTTCATCATCGTATGGGGTCGGTCGAACATCGCATAGTGGTCGGTCTTGCCTAGCCTGGTCGATCTCCCTAGTCGGTCGAACACTTCATACAGGGTCGGTCGCGATGTCCTCCTTCTATTCGGGTCGGTCGTAAGCTCGGGTCGGTCGGTCAAAACCTTCCCCTGGTCGGTCTAACTCGACCCAAAGAAAACCTGCACCATTTCAGCAAGCTATTTTCGCCTCTCGACGGCGTTTTCAACCATTCTAACTTTATAATGCAATTATAGGTCATACCAAAAAGTAGTAGCAACATGTATAATCAACCATAAGCACTAAAACAACAATTTAATCATAACAATATGGATCAAATGTACCCAAAACCCATGTTTTCCCCTTAATCATGTTTAAGAACAACTAAGCATAGGATTAACAAAACTTAACCAAATCAGCCAAATTTTCTAACAGAGGCCTAAAATAATATTTAGCAATTTATAAATATTTTACCAGATTTTTAACATGAATAATTTTGCTAATTATCACTAATCACTCCTTAATCCCCTAAATTCCGGGATTAGCAAAATTGGTCGAAATTAACCCAAATTCATATTAGAGTCATAAAATGATGTTTTAGAATTTTAGGAATTTTTCTAGATTTTTCTGAGCCATAATCTCGCTAATCTTCGCTAATTACCTTAATTAGCCGTAATTATTGAAAAACAATGCAAATCACTCACCTTTGCCACAAAGTAAACTGTAGATCTGAAATGATTCTCTGTTTGGGTCGAATTCTAATGTGTTCCAGTAGCTCTAATCTTAATTTTGTGAAGATCTCCCTTGATTTGATGTTGCTAATCCCAATCTTCAAGTTGTAGGTGATTTGGAGATGTTTTGAAGAGATTTAGAGAGTGGAGGCCATGGCTAGGGTTTCAAGAATGAAAGTGGCGGCTCAAAAACTGAAATGAAATGATTTTCCTAACCCTTTCAGCCCTCTCATAACCCTAATCCCAAAATGGGTTATGGGCCAAGCTGCTAATCACCCGGTTAAGCCCATTTGAGCTGTTTTCCACCTTCTAAACCTTAATTCGGCCATATCTCCCAAACGGTAAGTCCGTTTGGCTATTATGACCACTCTACGGAAAGGTAAACCATCAAACGAATCTAATGGAAGTGGTTTTAGGTCAAAATTACTTTCCAATGAAAAGTTATGGCCGAAACAAGATCATCTAGGGGCAAAACGGTCATAAAAAAATCGGCAAAAATCGTGAACATGAGAAATGACCCCAATAGCCGTCTCCCAAAGTTACATGACCACACGAATTCATACGAAAAAGAAATAAATATTCAACAATTCTTGATACGTAGAATGCGGGTTGTTACATTCTCCCCCCTTAAGAAATTTCGTCCCCGAAATTCCTTAACCCAAAACATACAAAGGATCTCGCATGCTTACCAACCATATACAACAATCAAACATGCAAAACAAATAGAACCATTCTGCCCTAACATGCGGTTTACTAACAATGGAAGAATCATCGACGCTAAAATCTCACCAGGCAAAGAGCTTTGGATACGACTTTCTTATGTCATTCTCTACTTCCCAAGTGCAGTCGTTCTCTCGCCGTAGATTCCCATTTCTACCCTAGAGGTAACTTCTAATAGGTTGGGATCGTCCCTCTAACTGGAACCGATCCACTCAATCAAGATCGATCTAATCATCAAGCTTACTAGCGTTTCTGAATCGAATTTACACTTAGGTCTGAAGTCATATCCCGTGATATACTCTAGTTGCTTCCATTCCAGAAAGATAGCCTCTAAATTGGCATGTCTCTTACTTAATGCATCAGCTATCGCACCCAATCCGATACTATGACATTCGTCTATACTGTCTTTTCTTAGGTAATCCAACCCTATACGCCAAATTCTCAACTACATTCCAAATGTCATTTCAAGTCCAACTTGAGTCCTTCTTACATTCGTATTGCACGTCCAACGTACATTCACTTCCTAGAGGTAGACTAGACTTATCCAATGACCCTAGGCACTACACCAATATCCGCACTGTACGACTAACGTACATTCACCTTCTAAAGGTGAACTAGATTCATCCAATGAACCCAGGTAACCTACCCATATTCATACTGCACGTCCAACGTACATTCACCTTCCAAAGGTGAACTAAACTCATCCAATTAATCTAGGTACTCTACCTATATCCGTACTGCACGTCCAACATACATTCACCTTCCAAAGGTGAACTAGACTCATCCAATGAATCTAGGTACTCTACCTATGAGTCCAAGTCCAATTGAGACTCCTATATCCGTTGAATCTCCAAGACAACGGACGCTCCACAATGCCCAACATACTTCAAGTCTAACGTAAAGTGTCTTACACTCGTCATATCACCATGATCAACGAACTTATCTATTTCCATTCAACAGGATCCTACAGGTGATACTCAAGAGAAGAAAGGTAAGAACAAACACAACAACCATAGCATCCATCAAACAAATCCTATTTATCACCTGCTAAAGCCATGAATACGTCAATACCTATATGTCTGGTCCAACCAACATCAATAACTAATGGAAACTTTGCCTCCAAACGGACTACCATATTTCCAACGTACGTTTATCCTCCAAGGATAACTAGATCACGTCCAACGGATCCAAGGTAAGTGGGCGTCCCCAGATACCCCTGGTTTTAGTCCGCCTGAAACACTCGACTCCCACCCAAGTCTATCCATTATCTTACTGCCCTCTCGAGTCCAACTCGAGTCAATCCAATTCCTTGCAGCCTTCTTGAGTCCAACTCGAGTCAATCTGTTACCCATAAACTCAGACCCAGTCTTGAGTATCCATTACCTACAAATCCTAGTCCAACGTGAGTTGTCTCCCTATTCATTGCAGCTCCAAGATCAACGAATACCTATGTTCTTTTACGAGTCCAAGTCCAACTTGAATCGTCCTAAACTTCGTTGCGTCTTCCATGATCAACGAACGCATCCTACTCTTTCAAAAAGAACATCAACATAGGGTCCTAAACAATCCATTACTTTGCATCTTTCTCGAGTCCCAGTCGAGCCATCTCATAACCCTATCGAGTCTAACTTGGGGCAGTCTATAACATTGAACAGTCTTATCCTATCACAACTGCCCATCACTCTTCTAGTAAACCAAGATATCATCCAATGAAAATCACAACAACTTCCTACTCTAACGCAGACCATCCTAGTCGACCTCCACATTCCCCGAGCACAAGCCCCAAAGGCCTAAACCAATATCAGACAAGCACCCAAGGAAATATCTCCTCCGAGTTCAGAAAATCTACGTGAGTTGATATGAGCAAAACATCCAAACACTCAAGCATCCATAAACGACTTTGGCTATCCTCGCCAATCTTGTTTGAAACTATTATCGATCGCCTGACCAAGTCCTGACCAAACTACTATACATCCAATGTACATTTGCTTCTCTGACTCCCGTTATCATCTTCATCATAAGGTAGGCGATCCAATACCACCTTTCGTCCATCATCCACTCTAATGGTCGTCAAAGACTCTTCACAATCTACTACCACTCTATACCCTTGGAGTCAATCAGCTCCCAAAATCAAGCCAAACCTAGTAAAGCTCAAAATAAAGCAATCACAACAAACATACATCCATGACTCGATAAGACCACGTTACGGCAAGTCATACTAAGGCTAGTCGAACCACCAACCGGGATCATCACTACTAAAGGTCTATCGACTATCTCGGGTTTGTCAAACAATACTCGAACAGAAACATCTTAAATAGAAAGCATACCTCGAATAACAACACCTTTTTCCTCCTGCGCTGCAGTTGGGCATTCGACGAAGAAGGAACAGCGTTGGTAGCATATGCTTTCACGATCTGCTTCTCCCTAGGAGGTTGTGGGCATTCATTCTTGTGATGTCCCGCTTGGCCACAATTAAAGCACTTCCTTTCCCCAGGCTTTTCCCGACAATCTCTGGCATAGTGGCCCTTCTTGCCACAACTAAAGCACTCGCCATCGTTCTTACTTTTCTTATTCTGACCATCCATAGTCTGGTATGGCTTCCTCTTATTTTGGGAACTATCATTGCCTCCACCGCTTGCTTGCGGCTTTGGCTCCTCTGCAGATGTAATAGCAACCTCGGTCTTTGGCTTAGGGTAAAGATTTCCAATCTCAAAGATTTCCCTACAATCGACTCAAACGTCTCATCGATGTGGTTAATAAGCCTCTCCCCCAAGTACTGATCCAATCCAGTTATGAACTTCTCGTTCTTCTTCTCGGCAATATCAATAAGAGATAACCCATACTTGGATAAAGTGTCGAATTCGGCAATATACTCTGAGACAGCTCTGCTATTCTGCTTGAGTTCCAAGAATCTCTTAAACAACGCTGACTTCTGAGCAGCTGGGATAAACTTATCACTGAAACGATTTCTAAACTGATCCCAAGTGACTTGATCCTCTGGAATAGCTGCCTTAATAGCATTCCACCAATTCATTGCCCGTCCTTGCAGCTGACGAGATGCTAGCCTTCTCTTCACCGCATCCTCGATACCCAAGTCGTCGAAGATACGATCACAGCTATCCAACCAATCCTGAACATCCGTGGCTGACTCCGTTTCATGGAGCGGCCTCCCACCAAGGTTAGTGTAATCCTTGCACAACTTGGCGAAATCGGCCCTAGGCGCCTGCACTACTGGACCATTACCATTCGCGGCATTAGGAACTGCTCCCCGAGCATCCCTAAGCATCTCTCGCATGAAAGTAGTAAACATCGTCCTCATATCAGGAACATTCCCATTGTTTGCTCCTGAACCCGTACTCCTCGTATATCGGCTCATCGTTCAATTTGTGAAGAGAAAACGATCTACCACCTCTATAGTGGTGCTAGTGCAGTGCGACTTCATCTTAGCTATACTAAATATATATATAGCTTTTGAAAACCAAAATAATCACAAATACGCCCTCTTGTATACGTATACTAACTCTCCCTAATGACTTCCCTAGGTTAATTTCACAACCTATAGTTCTGATACCAAATGTGACGGCCCGCCCCGCACCAGCCGTCATTTCCTCCGAAAGTGCGCTGTACACATGCTCGACTAGCATGGAACGGTCGCCAAAGAAAAAGAAAGAAGATGGATGAACTAACAAAGAACCTGTAGAATGTCTCACACCGCATGGAATAAAATATAATAATAATATAACTTGACATAAAACAGGAGAGACAGTGCATAAGCTGAAAACTAAACCATCATAGCAGCGGAAAATCCAAGTACAGCTTATGTTCCAAACTACCATTATTACAACTTTTCAAAACTGTCTCTAGTCTGATCGTGTGAGCACCCAGAGTAATAAGAAGAGACATAAAACTCTGGGTCAGACAAAAGTCTGGTATGAGCGATAAGCAACAAAAGAGAACAATAACAGGTATAATTCAATCATACCTGAACCTGGACCAGCAACCAAAGAGTTAGCACTACATAATGTACAATACTCTAAGGTGCCATTAACACATGGTGTGAATAATACGGGGTGGGGATGTGCGTGTCATAGTGATGGAAAACAATCAAGCATAACAACCATCCTCACATCTCTCACTCAGTGCGTAAAGCATACGATACCCACTACCATGGTCACCTAATCCTTTAGGCCATGACGGAATCCAATCCCGTACAACTATCACTACAAGCCGACTATCCAACTCTCAGTGGTGAACCAAAGTTATGAATATTGACAACCCCTTTGCACACATCCCGCAGCAAAGCCCAATCATGAAGTGAACTCATTGGTTCCCAACCGGATCCTGAGCTCTAACTTCTACTTGGACTACTTTTGCATCTCGGGTTTTGGTTTCCTCCTGTTCGGGTCAGTCGGTCAAGCACCTTTCATTCTGGTCGGTTTTCATCATCTCTACCCTGGTCGGTCGGTATTACCCCCCCTGGTCGGTCGAACACTTCACCATTCCTGGTCGGTCGTACTTCAACATCCCTGGTCGGTCGTACTTCATCATCGTATGGGGTTGGCCGAACATCGCATAATGGTCGGTCTTGCCCAGCCTAGTCGGTCTCCCTAGTCGGTCGAACACTTCATATAGGGTCGGTCGTGATGTCCTCCTTCTATTCGGGTCGGTCGTGAGCTCGGGTTGGTCGGTCAAAACCTTCCCCTGGTCGGTCTAACTCGACCCGAAGAAAACCTGCACCATTTCAGCAAGCTATTTTCGCCTCTCGACGGCATTTTCAACCATTCTAACTTTATAATGCAATCATAGGTTATGACATCTGAAATTGGTTATGACATCTGAGTTAAGAGTTGAAATTGGTTATGACATCTGAGTTAAGAACAGAATTTGGCTTGGGTATAACTGAATGATTGGGATGACATTGGTATATGCAAAATTGGTAACAAATGGAAGTGAGATAATGATTAGCCTGACAAAAAGGTACAAGATTATTTATATGGGTTTTGAGATTTTGAGAAGCCAAATTGGCAAGCCGCTTGGCTGTTTGATTTTCTTTTGGGAAAGGCCTAGAGAGGCGAGTTGGAGTTTGAGCTATTGACTAGTACAAAGGAGGAGCTGGCGATTTTTTTCGAAAATTCAAGGTGGTAGAAAATTTTCAAGATTTTTGGAAAATTTCGTTAGTAGGAATGAATTCATATTTTAACTAAAAATAATTGGCTTAGTTGAAACTGAAATTTAAGAAGTAAACAAATAAGTTCTAACCAGTCAATAGGGTTTGTTTTCTGCCTTAGCAATTTCGAGGACGAAATTATGTTAAGGGGGGAAGAATGTAATGTCCCATATTTTTACAGTTAAATAATTAGTTTATTTAATTATTTAAATAGTGATATAGTGAATTAAATGGTTATTTAATTAAATAATAGTGAATACTTAATTAATATAAATAATAGAATAATATATTTATTTCTGAAATAGTCGGAAATAGTGAATTGACGATATGGTGTGAACTAGACAATTTAAAATATATATAATTCAGTTTGGACTCGAATCCGAATAATGAATATATTATTTAAGTGAAGTTTGAACGTATAACTATAATATAATTATAATCGAGCTCGAACTGGCGCGGCAGTTCGCTATTTGGCGATTCAAACTTCAATTGAATATACATAATCCGTTTTAAATCGGATTTCTATGAAACAAGAAACGTTAAGAGCTGGTGAAGTATATTTTTCTAATTGAAGAGAAAAATCGGAATTTCATTGTGAAGATTTTGATTTATGTCCAAATCAAATTTTCTAATAGTCGCTATGGAATTCCTTTATAATTTATAGCGATTTATTTATATTATAAATGGATTTTTCAATACCAATTGAATATCGATTCAACCGGGATTTGAATATCGAGTAATAAATCCAGTTGGAGCTATATGATACTCTATTATGAATATATATGATAATATAAATTTATTTATATTTAATTTATTTATTTTTAAATATATTTACATAATTAAAAAGGGTTATTTAGAGCTTTAAAAATAGCTAGTTTTGCAAACGACCTCCGTTTTCGAACGAAACTAATTTTGTTGGATCCGTAACATTTAAATTATTGTTAGATTTCAAGTTTTGTTATTTTTGGAGTCAGTGTGTGGATGTATAGATTTTTAATGTGAAAAACAGTCAGCATTTTGACAGTTAAAAATATGCTGCATGAGCAAACGGAGTCGGGATTCAACGAAACCAGTTTTGTTGGGTTCGTAATGTCGAACTGTAGTTGCTTGCCAATTTTCATGATTTTTGGGTATCGTATGTAATTATATAGATTTTTAAACGATAAATTGAACTAACGCTTCAATAAAAAGCAATATAAAATGAAATAAAAATATATTTAAATCTTCCTATATATATACCACTACCCTCCCTTAACCTAAACCTAATTCACTCCTCCAATAGTCAAAAGAAATCCGCTGCGGTTGTTTTCTTTACGAAACGAAAATTCCTTCTCTTCGAAAATCAAAATCAAACAGGATAAATTCCTATAAATCGGTATATGTATATATTTGAATCCCTTTTGCGACGAGCTTCAATCCCACACTAGTTTGAACTTGTGCAATAGATTTTTGTGTGTATGTCGTTTTCAAGGGTTACGATTATCGACTAGTAGAGGAGGAAATGGATCAAATTTGTAGTGTAGTTGAATTCGCGATGGAGTTTGGGTTCGGTGGTGATTTTCTAGTGAGGTCCGGTGCTGATTTGAGTTTGCACGAGTCCTATAGCAGTGCTCGAAGACCTCGACGACGCGATGAACAGTGGGAGTGCGGTTTGATCGAAAGTGGTATAGACAGAAGGAGATTTCGAAGAGGGAGACAACGATGTGTTTTGTTTTTGAAATCATGCTTTTTGGAAGGAGCAGTGGAGGATTGATTGGAGTTGGAAAATAATGGAAGTCGGATTTTTGCATTTGGGGAAGAAGCTGATAATGGGTCGAGTTTTAAAGTGAAGGGTGGGATGATGTTGAGAGGGTAAGCCCCACTTAGGAATTTAAATCCAAGTTTTTATTTTTAAATTAAAGTTTATAAACTTGTAAATATCATAACTTTACCATACAATATCGAAATTCAGCGAAACAAGATCCGACAGGATCGTATGGACGAGGGCTACACCATGGAATTGACTAGATGTGAATTCGAGCCCGTTACAATTTATAGCAAAATAAATTGTCTGTCTGAATCAAGCAATTGTTATCGTTATTAACGATGATTGTCCAATGGGAGTAAAACTCACCAGCTCTATCATTTTATATTTTTATAACGTATATTTAGAAATGATAAATGATGATTGATTGCTATGTATTGACTGTTTATTTGAACTGCTAAGTAATTGGTTGAAATTATAGATCTGGTTATATATATGTATATATATAAATTGATTTTGTTTAGCAGAATATTTCATAGTGAATTGAAATTGATGTTAATTGTATTGTTTAACATCTGTGGATGCAGGGAAATAGGTCAGAGGAATCCAACTGGATTCCTTAACATTTATTTTACTGTTTTTCATATATTGTAATATATGATGTGATATATAATCTGTGTTGATTACGTGTGTTGAATGATATCGATCATTGTTATTTGGGTATTTAAATACGTTAAGAAATACTTGAATGTAGAAAAGGGGATTTTCGAAGTGTATTTTGAAAGTAAAGTATTTATATAAAATCAATGGATTTTATATATAAAAGGAAAAGGGTTTTATAAAAGAAAATATTTTTATAAAATCAAAGAACAAATAGAAAAGGAAATATTTATGAAACAAATAGAAAAGGAAATATTTGTGAAACAAATAGAAAAGGAAATATGTGTTAAACAAATAGAAAAGGGAATATTTGTTGAACAAATAGAATAAGATAAAAGGAATATTTATTTGTTAAATAAATAGAATAGGATAAAAGGGATATATACTGGGAAAATAAATCGAAAGATATAAGGAATATTTACTTAGAAAATAAATAAGATATCATAAAAGTAAATATTTAGAAATTAAGTAGGATTATAATTTGTAAGAACCCGTAACTTTCCCAGTAAAGAAAGAATGGATTGCTTTGAGAACAACACACATTGAAACACAAACAGAAGAACATTTCATTGCTATTACAATAATTTCCACCAGAGTACAAAAATATGCAGAGTATGAATAAATATTACACATCGTAAAATTTCAGAGATTTAAATACATTACTGTAGCAGAAAAATAATACAAAATATAACTGAAAGAAATACACGGATATAGAGCTTTACGAGTATCGTTCCAGCTGTATACCAGGATCCAGTGAATATAAATCTACAAAACCCAACCACTAGCTGCCCGTGCAGAAAATAAGGGCACCGAGAGTTTAGGTTAAAACAATAAACTCCAGGTCAGTCATGTGACTAGTGTGAGAACTAAAACAGTTATTAATTTGATTTTTAAAGTTCGGTAAATCAAGGGACCACGCCATATAACATGGAACGGGTTTTTACCCCAAGAATACCAGAGCATAAGCAAACAGCGCAATGCTAAATAAAGAACAATGAAGCTGTTATAAGACCCAAGTCACATCACATAATGCAACGCAAACCGGAGGATAGGGTTTTACCTTATAACAGCCAAATAATGCTTGATACGCGAAATTTAATCGTTTATTATTACTATAAGTTAAGAAAACAACTTCAAATATAATTGTTTCAATCATAGACGACATGGGTACCATATAACATGTCGTTATACTAGGCCCTACAAATTAAACCGAAATGTCACGTATTGGAAATTGGATTTCCGTCATGAGTCGAAGCAAGGGGCAAGCTCCTCTCCATTCTAGACACTCTAGCAAATGTCTCAGGACCGCACATAGTGATCCCAGGAACCTCTAAGGCTGGTCCTCTCCTAATTTTGAGGATTGATTATTCCTGAACACACGTTTCCTAGTCCTATAAGACCTATATCCGAGGCGCATCGCATCCAACAACGACACAGGTAAATAGTATATAAATGTCAGGGCTAGAACTCGCTGATACTACCCATAGCTGGAAAGAAACGTCATGTTCTCCTTGGGTCCTTATCCCATTTTTGACTCATACCGATGTATGAGGCTCGCGAATTAACGCCATACACAAAGCTACGCCAAATAGGCCGTGCTTTGATCATCAACCACAAGACTTTTCTTTTCAATAGAAGCCTTGATCATTTTCAACTTTGGCATGCCACACAGGCAATTCACTTCATGCGAATAATGTCCATCGATATACAACCTCTGAGCTCGTACGTCTCAGAGAAGGGTGTTAAGCAAGAGAATAAATCCTCTGCCACCAAACAAATGTATATTTAATAGAGTTCAATCAACATAGAGTAAAATTCGGTGTCGGACACATAGTCCATTTACAAGTTCGTTCTAGGTCTGAACGAAACCAGAGGCACCTTATTCCTCCCCCATATGTCCAATACAGTGGAGAGGCCCTCGCATATCCCTCAATCTCCAAGTACGTCTGGACGATCACCAACTGATTCCCTCCTCTTCGGTGTACAGCCCAATCAAGATCATCGATAATCATCCAAACGATGTGAAGACCTTTGGTCTTCAACCACAGTCTTCATCTTCGACTTATCGTCGAATCGGTTATTCAGAATGGGTATAAACCCAGCCATTCCGAATAACCCGCGTATATAATAAACAAATGTTACACAAACACAACATACGCCTCATTCCAATTCATAATATTCTATTATTCAAATATTCGCATTCTTAGGGAAAGGTTCCCATTAATTTTATCAAAGATAAATTCTATTAAATTTATTCTTTAATCTTCCTTTGGATATCATTTCAAACTATATTATGGTTTTCCTAACTAGTCGGGATTAGAGAACCACACCGAAGTAATGATTTATTTTATTTCCTAATCCCAACCTATTCATCCAATGGAGTAAAAATGGTAGTATTCCATATCTAACACCACTGTGTTATCGGTAAATATTACTTACCATTTCACGTTCAAATCCAATTAAAGATTTAACTATCGCTTGGAGCAAAACTGGTGATACTCCATTCTCGATCATTTCAATCTGATTAAAGATTCATTAAAACTTCACTTAGTTTTAATCTTCCCAAAAATCAATATCCTGTCTTTAACTGGGTTAAAGAACCAATGTCATCTAAAACACGATTCAGGATAAACCAGAAATCACATTCCATTCTATCAGTCTCTAACTGTAAATTAGTAAGAGAACAATTCCCCAAATATTAACCCCAAAGGCCGAAACCAACATTAGATCAATACTCAGGAAACCATCCATCTTTACCGATTTCTAGTTATAAACTAGTTGATTTCGATAAAAATATATTTTTATTATTACAAACATGGAATTTTTCATTCCAATTCTTTCCAATTTATTTATTATGATTTTAGACAAATTATTGATATTTTTAATAATTTTATCAAGGTCTGTACAGTCGATTTCCAATAGCGGTCGTCGAACTGCACTTACAACGACCTTTTCCAAATTTGATTTGGACATAATTACAAATTCAACCGTTAGATTTCAAATTTCTAATATTTATTGGAAAACACTTTTCGATACGAACCCAATGGTTCCGGTTTCAGGAGAATCCGACGGCCGGATCTCCCGTAACGTCAATTCGAAGTCAATGGTCGAAATTCGCGAACTGTCGCGGCGCGTTCTATTCAGGCCATTTAATATATATAATATATATTATATATTTCGTCGATTTCAATTGAAAACGTATTTTATAAGTCTTTCAAATTCGTTTTAAAAACAATTTCAACTTCATATTCAATTTTAAATCAAAATTGCATATTCCATATCATTAATATATAAATGATAATATTTTCAAAATATTAGGTTTTGAAATCACTACCATTTCTATATTCATTATAAAAACGAATATAATCGATATAAATATCGTTCGCGTCAAAGTGGTGTAAATCTAATCAACACAGCTTTATATATTTCAATAACTTCGTTATTCTATTCAACAAATGAATATTTTCTTCAACACATGGATATATATTTTATTCAACACATGAATATTTATTAATTCGTACTTACAATAAAAATGTGAATTTTATTGTATAAATATTTCGTTCAGCACATGAATATTCTCAACACACGAGTATTGTCAACACATGACAATTTTTGTTATTTTATATATTTGATGAAATTGTGATTTTATGTCATTTAATTCTTAATCAGCCTCTAACCGTAAATTAATAAGAGAATGATTCCCTAAGTATTATCCTGGAAGGCCGAAACCAACATCAGATCAATACCCAGGAAACCACTCATCTTAACTAGTTTCCAGTTAGTTTCTAATTTTATACATGATAAAGATGTGAATTTTATTGTTAATTATTTCGTTCAACACATGAATAAGTTTCAACACATGAATATTCATTCTATTCAAGACATGAATCTTTACTCTATTCAACACATGAATCTTTATTTTATTCAACACATGAATCTTTATTTTATAATATTCTTTATTTTCCAAATTGGAATGAGGCCCAATCAATTACCATATAATGTTAATTATATGGATTCCATACAACACATGTATATAATAGCAATGATAAATAATCAACCAGCTTCCAAAGAGCACTACACAATTGTATGTCAACCTATTGATTGATATACAACTAAACAATCGGGATTAGTATACGTCAAATATCATCCCAATACCCGTGTGGGTTTCAGTCAACAAACACAGATTTTTATTTGTGTAGTTGGGCGACGTGTAAAATTTATTGTCCCAATCAATATCAGTCAAATCAGTGTACATAAACAAATCGTCTGATTTGTAAATGAATATTTATTTTATTCACAAACACGTTAAAAATTATATTTTTAATGACAAAAATATTTTATTTAACCTATGAATATTCTATTCAATTCATTTATTCAATAAAATGATATTTTTATTTTTCTAACATATTTTAGAAAATTTCGGCGACATAACGGCACGATACTAGAAACGGGATAAGGCCTAGCCTTATCCCCAGTCTAATAATGGCCTGCGCCATACACATACCAATCTATTCAATTCCATTTCACCCAAACAACCAATTTCAAACCAATAATCCTATCAGCTACACACCCAAACAAACAAGTCGTCCATGGTCTGTTGAAGACGGGTGTGGGGGGCTACTAAGCACCGTCTGCATCCTAGTATATTTTTTTAACTAGAAAAGAACATTTAAAGTGAGAAGTTCTCATCGAGAGCTAAGACAAGCACCACAACTCTTCATATGTAAGGAATCTTCATCTTGTTTCCAACGTAGATCTGTTTCACGCGGTATATGTTAAAAATTATATTTTTGACAACGCTGCCTCCTATATAAATATTATATTTTTATAATGCTACAATATAGTAAAAACATATTTTTATTATGTTATTCGTATGAAAAATCATATTTTTATCTCGCCTTTCTACCTTAAAAGTCTCTCCTTTCTACATATAAAGAAAATCCTAACTTTATAACTATAAAAATCCAATCTTTTCTTTATAAAAGTCATATTTTTACCGTGTTAAAAGTCATATCTTTACCGTGTTAAAAATCATAACTTTACACAATTAAAGATCATAACTTTATATTGTTAACCATATAAATTCGAACCTTTACTATGTTACAAATCATATTTTTGATTGCTACCATCATATAAATGAAAATCATATTTTTATACATGTTTATATAATAAAAGATCGCATTTTTAACTATATAAACAAATAAAAATAAAAATAAAAGCTCACATTTCTTTTCAATCTAAGGAGGGGTGCTCGCGGGTGTTGTGGGCCTCAGGGGGTTATTTGTAAATTCAGAAATACTTAAACTTAGGTTTTTAGAGGAAAAGGGGGTCCATGGTCGCTGGTGGAGGCTGAGGAGGTGGCGTTGGGGGCTGCTGGTCAGGGAGGAGGCGCGACTAGGCTGTGGAGGGTAGCGCTGGTCAGAAAAGGGGGCGGTGGTCGCGGTTTTTGATGTTTGGGCGATGGGTTTGGGGGTCACGACGTTTAGAAGAGGAGAGAGGGAGAGAGGCGCGAGGGGTGAAGGTGTTGTCGGAGATGGCGGTGTGCGAGGGGCCCTCGATGGTGGCGGTGGTGGTTAGGCGACGGGGAACGCCCTTTGTTTCCTTTTTTTAATTATTATTTCTTGAATGGATTGGGTTTGAAAATCAAAGGGGGTGACTGCTAATGAAGGGAGAGGGACGTCAGGTTATTATATAATATTATATATTAATTTAATTTATTTTCAAAAAGCAACTTTTTCCTTCAAACCCGATTCAACCCCAACTACTACCGCCCCTAGCTAATTACCCCCATTCCAAACGCAATGGGATATGTTTCATAACCCAATTAGACCGTTTTATTCAATTTTCATTTAAATTACCATGTAAATCAACATATATTTAATATAAACGCACATTTTTATTCACCAGGGCTACATCTAGACTATGAAAATTCCAGAAAAATTATTTATAGCTTCGTACTGGCGATACGGTCCTAACGAAACTAATTTCATAGAATTCTGAGACCATTTGAAAAATGGCCATTTTCTGGCCGTTCGAAATTGACTGAAACTGTTAAAACACGTTTAACTTCGCCACGCTCACATATGGATTCAGAAAATTATGACTTTTGGAATCTAGCATTAATTTGACATCCCGGATACAATAAAAGTGGTTTCGTTGAAAACGAAGGTCTTTTGCAAAATTTCCATTTCTAAGGGCTTTTATATCTATTAAAATATATATAAATTCCACAGCGACTTTTCTGAATTTTAAACTAGACGTATCTTACACTCTATAAAGTGAAATCTCAATTCCTTAACTTCGTTTGAAAGATATTTTTTAGCAGATTCAAATATTTCTTGTTTCATTCAATTCTGAGTTATATTGAATTATGTATATTCATTTGAAATTCGAAATCGAATTTTCGAACTACCGCGCCATTTCAGGCTCGTTATATAATTAAAGTAAATTTATACGTTCTAACTCCGTCGAAAATAAATTTCTATTCGTTATTATTTAAAATAATCCATTTTAAGTATTCAAAATCCATAAAAATATCCAAAATAGAACTTTTAAATTGGCTCAGAATTTCCGGGTTGTTACATTCTCCCCCACTTAAAATCTTTTTGTCCTCGAAAAGGAACGAAGCTGAAAGTTGTTTAACTAATCAACTCAACTTCCATTATTTTCATTACGGCTTAAGCTCTTCAACTTTTCAGTTTCTAAGAACTTTTCAAATTTTTCAAAAATTTGGCTAACACCCTAAATTTTTGAAAAATTTCGCCATAATCTCCCCTGCACTAGGAGCAACGGGATATTTCGAATAGCCTCCCAGGGCCCTTACCAATCCAAAAGAAAAAGAAAACGCCAAGCGACTAGCCAATCGGCTCATAAAATCATCAAATCCCCAAGAAATACAATAAACATGTACTATTGGCCAGGAAAACAATTTTATTCCTCTGCTCTAGCCTCCTTGCTATGACCTATTCAATGGATATACATGTATATGCATGCAATTGTAATCAATTTTCAATTCAGTTCTAAATTTGGTTCCATTGGGCTAAATGGTTCAAAATTTTAATAAATGAAACCAATATTCAAACAACACAATCGACAATCAATTAGTGGATTATCGTTTCAAATTCATAATTCTGATATATATATACAGAAAATCATGTTTTTGATGCCAAATCACAACAATAAACCTATCTATTTTTGGTTCTCACACCAATCTAATGGAAATATATAGATATCCCACTTTTTGAAACTCAAACACAAATGTTGAAGATGTCTGGACTATCATCAGGATCGTCTCCGGGCGACTAGAGTGTGATTATATATCTATCCAGTATATTAAAACTTCGAATATACATTCATGACGCATATATGCAAAATCTTTATATACTCGATTGTCCAAATTCAATACAAATAAAATATTCAAATACGTACAAAATGATTTAAATTTTCAAAACAATACTTGTTTTTGTTTTTATTTTAAAAATAACACTCTTTCGACTCGCTCTAGGAAACTACTGATCCCATCTCTAACGAGCCACTCTTACTAGACATTACTAGTCCAATCTCTGACGAATTCTTTCGTTTGGTTCTAATGTGTCTTGTTCTCGAGCTCTGTAAACCAAAGCTATAATACCACGGTAAGAACCCGTAACTTCCTCGGTAAGGAAAGAACGGATTGCTTTGAGAACAACACACATCGGAACACAAACAGAAGAACATTTCATTGCTATTACAACAATTTCCATCAGAGTAGAAGAATATGTAGAGTATAAATATATATTACACATCACAAAATATCAGAGATTTAAATACATTACTGCAGCGGAAAAATAATACAAAACATAACTGAAAGAAATACATGGATACAGAGCTTTCCGAGTATTGTTCCTGCTGTATACCAGGATCCTGTGAATATAAATCTGCAAAACCCAACCACTAGCTGCCCATGCAGAAAATAAGGGCACCCAGAGTTTAGGTTAAAACAATAAACTCCATGTCAGTCATGTGACGGGTATGAGAACTAAAACAGTTACTAATTTGATTTTAAAAGTTCGGTAAATCAAGGGACCACGCCGTACAACACGGATCGGGTTTTTACCCCAAGAATACCAGTGCATTAGAAAACAGCGCAATGCTAAATAGAGAACAATGAAACTGTTATAAGACCCAGGTCCCATCACATAATGCAACACAAGCCGGAAGATAGGGTTTACCTTATAATAGCCAAATAATGCTTGATATGCGAAATTTAATCTTTTATTATTACTATATGTGAAGAAAACAGCTTCGAATATAAATGTATCAATCATAGACGACATGGGTACCATATATCATGTCGCCATACTAGGCTCTACAAATAAAACCGAAATGTCACGTATTGGAAATTGGATTTCCGTCATGAGTCGAGGCAAGGGGCAAGATCCTCTCCGTTCGAGACACTCTAGCAAATGTCGCAGGACCACTCACAGTGATCCTTGGAACCTCCAAGGCCAGTCCTCTCCTACTTTTGAGGATTAATTATTCCTGAACACACGTTACCCGGTCCTATAGGACCTATATCCGAGGCGCCTCGCGTCTTACAACCACACAGGTAAAAAGTATATAAATGTCAGGGCTAGAAGTCGCTGACACTTCCCATAGCTAGAAAGAAACGTCGTGTTCTCCTTGGGTCCTTATCCCATTTTTGACACATACCGAGGTATGAGGCTCGCGAATTAACGCCATACACAAAGCTACACCACATTGGCCGTGCTTTGATCATCAACCACAAGACTTTGCTTTTCAACAGATGCCTTGATCATTTTCCACTTAGGCATGCCACCTAGGCAATTCAGTCCATGCAACTGATGTCCATCGATATACAACCTCTGAGCTCGTACGTCTCAGAAAAGGGTGTTAAGCAAGAGAATAAATTATCCGCCACCAAACAGATGTATATTTAATAGAGATCAATCAACACAGAATATAATCCAGTGTCAGACACACAGTCCATTTACAAGTTTGTTCTGGGTCTGAACGAAACCGGAGGAACCTTATTCCTCACCCATATGTCCAATACAAGGAAAAAGCCCACGCATATCCGTCGATCTCCAAGTACGTCTGGATGATCACCAATTGATTCCCTCCTCTTGGGTGTACAGCCCAATCAAGATCATCAATAATCATCCAAACGATGTGAAGACCTCCTGTCCACCGTCTTCATCTTCGACTTATCGTCGAATCGGTTATTCAGAATGGGTATAAACCCGGCCTTTCCGAATAACCTGCGTATATAATAAACAAATGTTACACAAACACAACATATGCCTTATTCCAATTCAGAATATTCTTTTATTCAAATATTCACATTCTTAGGGAAAGGTTCCCATTAATTTTATCAAAGAAAATTCTTTTAAATTTATTCTTTAATCTTCCTTTGTATATCATTTCAAACCATATTATGGTTTTCTAAACTAGTTGGGATTAGCGAACCACACCGAAGTAATCATTTATTTTAATTTCCAATCCCAACCTATTCGTCCCATGGAGCAAAACTGGTAGTACTCCATATCTAACACCACTGTGTTATCGGTAAATATTACTTACCATTTCATGTTCAAATCTAATTAAAGATTTGACTATCACTTGGAGCAAAACTAGTGATACTCCATTCTTGATAATTTCAATCTGATTAAAGATTCATTAAAACTTCACTTAGTTTAATCTTCCCAACAATCAATATCCTGTCTTTAACTGGGTTAAAGAACCACTGTCATCTAAAACACGGTTCACGATAAACCCAAAATCACATTCCATTCTATCTGTCTCTAACTGTAAATTAGTAAGAGAACAATTCCCCAAATATTAACCCTGAAGGCCGAAACCAATACCCAGGAAACCATTCATCTTTGCTCGTTTCCAGTTATAAACTAGCTCATTTCGATAAAAATATATTTTTATCATAACAAACATGGAATTTTCATTCCAATTCTTTCCAATTTATTTATTATGATTTTAGACAAATTATTGATATTTTTATTAATTTTATCAAGGCCCGTACAGTCGATTTCCAATAACGGTCGTCGAACTGCACTTACAGCGACCTTTTCTAAATTTGATTTGTACATAATTCCAAATCGAACCGTTAGATTTCAAATTTCTAATATTCATTGGAAAACTATTTTCGATACGAACCCAACGGTTCCGGTTTCAGGAGAATCCAATGGCCGGATTTCCCGTAATGTCAATTCGAAGTCAACGGTCGAAATTCGCGAACTGCCACGGCGTATTCTATTCAGGTCATTTAATATATGTAATATATATTATATATTTCATCGATTTCAATTCAAAACGTATTTTATAAATTGTTTCAAATTCGTTTTAAAAACAATTTCAACTTCATATTCAATTTTTAATCAAAATTGAATATTCCATATCATTAGTTTATAAATGATAATATTTTCAAAATATTAGGTTTTGAAATCACTTCCTTTTCTATATTCATTATAAAAACGAATATAATCGATATCAATATCGTTCGCGTCAAAATGGCGCAAATCTAATCAACACGGCTTTATATATTTCAATAACTTCGTTATTCTATTCAACAAATGAATATTTTCTTCAACACATGAATATATATTTTATTCAACATATGAATATTTATTAATTCTTACTTACAATAGATATGTGAATTTTATTGTATAAATATTTCGTTCAACACATGAAAATTCTCAACACATGAGTATTGTCAATACATAACTATTTTTGTTATTTTATATATTTGACGAAATTGTGATTTTATACCATTTAATTCTTAATCAACCTTTAACCGTAAATTAGTAAGAGAATGATTCCCTAAGTATTAACCCTGAAGGCCAAAACCAACATCAGATCAATACCCAGGAAAACACTTATCTTAACTAGTTTCCAGATAGTTTCTAATTTTATATATTATAAAGATGTGAATTTTATTGTTAATTATTTCGTTCAACACATGAATAAGTTTCAACACATGAATATTCATTCTATTCAACACATGAATCTTTACTCTATTCAAAACATGAATCTTTATTTTATTCAACACATGAATCTTTATTTTATAATATTCTTTATTTTCCAAATTGGAATGAGGCCCAATCAGTTACCATACAATGTTAATTATATGGGTTCCATACAACACATGTATATAATTGCAATGATAAATAGTCAACCAGCATCCAAAGTGCACTACACAACTGTCTGTCAACCTATTGATTGACGTACAACTAAACAATCGAGATTAGTGTACGTCAAATATCATCCCAATGCCCGTGCGGGGTTTTGGTCAACAAACACAGATTTTTATTTGTGTAGTTAGGAGACGTGTAAAATTTATCATCCCAATCAATATCAGTCAAATCAGCGTGCATAAACATATCGTCTGATTTGTAAATGAATATTTATTTTATTCACATACACGTTAAAAATTATATTTTTAATGACCAAGATATTTTATTCAACCTATGAATATTCTATTCAATTCATTTATTCAATAAAATTATATTTTTATTTTTCTAACATATTTTAGAAAATTTCAGCGGCATAACGACACGATACTAGAAACGGGATAAGGCCTAGCCTTATCCCCAGTCTAATAATGGCATGCGCCATACACATACCAATCTAATCAATTCCATTTCACCCAAACAACCAAATTCAAACACATAATCCTATCAACTACACACCCAAACAAACAAGTCGTCCATGGTCTGTTGAAGACGGGTGTGGGGGGCTACTAAGCACCGTCTGCATCCTAGTATATATTTTTAACTAGAAAAGAACATTTAAAGTGAGAAGTTTTCATCGAGAGCTAAGACAAGCACCACAACTCTTCATATGTAAGAAATCTTCATCTTGTTTCCAACGTAGATCTGTTTCACGCGGTATATGTTAAAAATTATATTTTTGACAATGCTACCTCCTATATAAAGATTATATTTTTATAAAGCTAGACATATAATAAAAACATATTTTTATTATGCTATTCATATGAAAAATCATATTTTTCTCTCGCCTTTCTACCTATAAAAGTCTCTCCTTTCTACATATAAAGAAAATCCTAACTTTATAACTATAAAAATCCAATCTTTTCTTTATACTCATATATTTACCGTGTTAAAAGTCATATGTTTACCGTGTTAAAAATCATAAAATTACACAATTAAAGATCACAACTTTATATTGTTAACCATATAAAAATCGAACCTTTACTATGTTACAAATCATATTTTTTATCTCTACTGTCATATAAATGAAAATCATATTTTTATACACGTTTATATAATAAAAGATCGCATTTTTAACCATATAAACAAATTAAAATAAAAATAAAAGTCCACATTGCTTTTCGATCGAAGGAGGGGTGCTTGCGGGTGTTGTAGGCTTTAGGGGGTTATTTGCAAATTCAAAAATACTTAAAAATTAGGTTTTTAGAGGAAAAGGGGGTCCATGGTCGGTGGTAGAGGCTGAGGAGGTGTCGTTGGGGGCTGCTGGTCAGGGGGGAGGCGCGACTAGGCGGTGGAGGGTGGTGCCGGTCAGAAAAAGGGGCGGTGGTCGCGGTTTTTGATGTTTGGGCGTTGGGTTTGGGGGTCACGACGTTTAGAAGAGGAGAGAGGGAGAGAGGCGCGAGGGGTGGAGGTGTTGTCGGAGATGGCGGCGTGCGAGGAGCCCTCGATGGTGGCGGTGGCGGCTGGGCGACGGGGAGCGCCCTCTGTTTTCTTTTTCTTTTTTAGTATTTCTTGAATGGATCGGGTTTGAAAATCAAAGAGGGGGGAGGGGGGTTTGGGTTGACCGCTAATGAAGGGGGAGGGACGTAAGGTTATTATATAATATTTCATATTAATTTACTTTCAAAAAGCAACTTTTTCCTTCGAACCCCGATTCAACCCCAACGACTGCAGCCTCTAGCTAATTACCCCCATTCTGAACACAACGGGATATGTTTCGTAATCCAATTCGACCGTTTTGTTCAGTTTTCTTTTAAATTACCATGTAAATCAATATATATTTAATTTAAATGCACATATTTATTTACCGGGGCAACATACAGACTCTGACAATTCTAGAAAAATTATTTCTAGCTTCGTGTTGGCGATACAGTCCTAATGAAACTAATTTCGTCGAATTCTGAGACCATTTGAAAAATGACCATTTTCTGGTCGATCGAAATTGACTGAAACTATTAAAACACGTTTAACTTCGCCATGCTCACATATTGATTCAGAAAATTATGACTTTTTGAACCTAGCAATAATTTGACATCCCGGATCCAACAAAAGTGGTTTCGTCGAAAACGAAGGTCATTTGCAAAATTTCAATTTCTAAGGGCTTTTATATATATTAAAAAATATATAAATTCCACAGCGACTTTTCAGTTAAACTGGACGTATCTTACACTCTATAAAGTGAAATCTCAGTTCCTTAACTTCATTTGAAAGATATTGTTTAACAGATTCAAATATTTCTTGTTTAATTCAACTCTGAGTTATATTGAATTCTATATATTCATTTGTAAATCGAAATTGAATTTTCGCACTACCGCGCCATTTTAGGCTCGTTATATAATTAAAATAAATTTGTACGTTCTAATTCGTCGAAAATAAATTTCTAATTGTTATTATTTAAAATAATCCATTTTAAATATTCAAAATCCGTAAAAATTGCCAAAATAAAAATTTTAAATTGGCTCAGAATTTCCGGGTTGTTACATTCTCCCCCACTTAAAATCTTTTCGTCCTCGAAAAGAAAGGAAGTTGAAAGTTGTTTAACTAATCAACTCAATTTCCATTATTTTCATTATGGCTTAAGTTCTACAACTTTTCAGTTTCTGAGAACTTTTCAAATTTTGGCTAACACCATAAATTTTCGATTTTTTTTGCCATAACCTCTTCTGCACTGGGAGCATCGGGATATTTAAAATAGCCTCCCAGGGCCCTCACCAATCCAGAAGAAAAAGAAAAATCCAAGCGGCTAGCCAATCGGCTCATAAAATCATAAAATCCCCAAGAAATACAATAAACATGTACCTATTGGTCGGGCAAACAATTTTATTCCTCTGCTCTAGCCTCCTTGCTATGACCTGTTAAGTGGATATACATGTATATACATGTAATTTTAGTTAATTTTCAATTCAGATCTAAATTTGGTTCCATTAGGCTAAATGGTTCAAAATTTTAATAAATGAAACTAATAATCAAACAACACAATCAACAATCTCAAATTCATATTCATAATTTTGATATATATACAGAAAATCATGTTTTTGATGCCAAATCACAACAATAAACCTATCTAGTTTTGGTTCTCACACCAGTCTGATGGAAATATATAGATATCCCACTTTTCGAAACTCGAACACAAATACTGATGATGTCTAGACTATCATCAGGATCGTCTCTGGGCGACTAAAGTGTGATTCTATATCTATCCAGTATATTAAAACTTCGAATATACGTTCATGACGCGTATATGCAAAATCTTTATATAATCGATTGTCCAAATTCAGTACAAATAAAATATTCAATACGTACAAAATGGTTTAAATTTTCAAAACAAAACTTGTTTTCGTTTTTATTTTAAAAATAACACTCTTTCGACTCGCTCTAGGATACTACTGATCCCATCTCTAACGAGCCACTCTTATTGGACATTACTAGTCCAATCTCTGACGAATTTTTCGTTTGGTTCTAATGTGTCTTGTTCTCGAGCTCTGTAAACCAAAGCTCTGATACCACTGTAAGAACCCGTAACTTCCCCGGTAAGGAAAGAACTGATTGCTTTGAGAAAAACACACATCAGAACACAAACAGAAGAACATTTCATTGCTATTACAACAATTTCTATCAGAGTACAAGAATATGCAGAGTATGAATAAATATTACACATCATAAAATATCAGAGATTTAAATACATTACTACAGCGGAAAAATAATACAAAACATAACTGAAAGAAATACACGGATACAGAGCTTTCCAAGTATCGTTCCAGCTGTATACCAAGATCATGCGAATATAAATCTGCAAAACCCAACCACTAGCTGCCCGTGTGGAAAATAAGGGCACCCGGAGTTTAGGTTAAAACAATAAACTCCAGGTCAGTCATGTGACTGGTGTGAGAACTAAAACAGTTATTAATTTGATTTTTAAAGTTCGTAAATCAAAGGACCACAACGTATAACACGGAATGGGTTTTTACCTCAAGAATACCAGTGCATAAGCAAACAGCGCAATGCAAAATAAAGAACAATGAAGCTATTATAAGACCCAGGTCCCATCATACAATGCAACGCAAGCCGAAGGATAGGGTTTTACCTTATAACAGCCGAATAATGCTTGATACATGAAATTTATTCTTTTATTATTACTATAAGTGAAGAAAACAAATTTGAATATAAATGTATCAATCATAGACGGCATGGGTACCATATGTCATGACGCCATACTAGGCTCTACAAATAAAACCGAAATGTCACGTATTGGAAATTGGATTTCCGTCATGAGTCGAGGTAAGGGGCAAGCTCCTCTCTGTTCGAGATACTCTAGCAAATGTCTCAGGACCACACACAACGATCCTTGGAACCTCTAAGGCTGGTCCTCTCCTAATTTTGAGGATTGATTATTCTTGAACACACGTTTCCTGGTCCTATAAGACCTATATCCGAGGCGCCTCGCATCCAACAACCACACAGGAAAAAAGTATATAAATGTCAGGGCTAGAAGTCGCTGACACTACCCATAGCTAGAAAGAAACATCGTGTTCTCCTTGGGTCCTTATCCCGTTTTTGACTCATACCGAGGTGTGAGGCTCGCGAATTAACGCCATACACAAAGCTATGCCACATAGGCCGTGCTTTGATCATCAACCACAAGACTTTGCTTTTCAACAGAAGCCTTGATCATTTGCCACTTCGGCATGCCACACAGGCAATTCAGTCCATGCAACTGATGTCCATCGATATTCAACCTCTGAGCTCGTACGTTTCAGAAAAGGGTGTTAAGCAAGAGAATAAATTCTCCGCCACCAAACAGATGTATATTTAACAGAGATCAATCAACACAGAATAAAATCCAGTGTCTGACACACAGTCCATTTACAAGTTCATTAATGGTCTGAACGAAACTGGAGGTACCTTAATCCTCCCCCATATGTCCAATACAAGGGAGAGGCCCTCGCATATCCCTCGATCTCCAAGTACGTCTGGACGATGACCAACTGATTCCCTCCTCTTGGGTGTACAGCCCAATCAAGATCATCAATAATCATCCAAACGCTGCGAAGACCCCCGGTCTTCAACCACCATCTTCATCTTCGACTTATCGTTGAATCGGTTATTTAGAATGGGTATAAACCCGACATTTCCAAGTAACCCGCATATATAATAAAGAAATGTTACACAAACACAACAAACGCCTCATTCCAATTCAGAATATTCTTTTATTCAAATATTCACATTCTTAGGAAAAGGTTCCCATTAATATTATCAAAGATAAATTCTTTTAAATTTATTCTTTAATCTTCCTTTGGATATCATTTCAAACCATATTATGGTTTTCTAAACTAGTCGGGATTAGCGAACCACATCGAAGTAATCATTTATTTTATTTCCCAATCCCATCCTTGTAATAACCCGGAAATTCTGGGCCAGTTTAAAATTTTTATTTTGGCAATTTTGGCGAATTTTGATTATTTAAAATGAATTATTTCAAATAATATCGACGAGAAATTTAATTTGAATATAATTCGCCGTATATATTATATACGTCGTCGTTAGAATATATATAATTTTATTTATAATTATAAAGGAATTGAAAATGGCGCGGTAGTTCGATAATTCGATTTCAAACTTCAATTGAATGTTCCGGGTGCAAAACAATCCGGATTTTAGTGAAACCAAAAACATTAGGATCTCGTTGTGAATACCTTTCCAACGAATCCGAAAAATCAAAATTTCATAGCGGGAATCAAAAGATATGTCCAGTTGAAAATTCTGAATAGTCGCTATGGAATTCAGGCCCTTAAAAATGGACATTTTGCAAACGACCTCGGATTTCGACGAAACCACTTTTGTTGGGTCCGGAATGTGAAGTTATTGCTAGGTTTCAAATTTCATAATTTTTCGAATCAATATGTGAGCGTGGCAAAGGAAAACGCGTTTGACCAGTTTCAGTTGATTTTAATCGACTGGAAATTGGCCATTTTTCCAACGGTCTCAGAATTCGACGAAACTAGTTTTGCTAGGACCATATCGTCAATACGAAGCTAGAAAATATTTTTCTGGAATTTTTAAAGTTCGTATGTGACCCCGGTAATTTGAATGTACGTTTAAATTTCAATATAGTGATTTAAATGTAAATTTGACGGAAACTGGTCGAAACGGCCGAACTGGCTTGCGATACATATCCCATTGTGTTCGGAATGGGGGTATTCAGCTAGGAACGACAGTCGGTGGGCTTGATTTCGAGTTCGTATCATAAAGTACCCTTTTGAAATTTAAAATAAAATAATATTAAATTATATATAAAAAAATATATATCTCCCTAACCCCCCCTTTTGAAATCGATTCAGTAGTAAAGGAAAAAAAAAACCCTGGCCGACGAATCGCGCAGCCCCCCAGCGTCGCGCCGCCGCGCCTCGCGCCAGGCAGCCACGCCCCATCGCACTCCCCCTCCCTCCGATCTTCACCTCCTCCTTCCCTCCTTCTCCTCCATCGCGACATCGCAGCCCCTACCCTTTTAACCGCCGCCGCATCGAGAAACCCTAGCCGCCGCATCACCTGCCTCCGCCGCCTGAGGTCGAGCCCCCACCCTGCGAGCCACCGCGAGCAGCAGGCCCCCTTGCCCCCCCAGAAAACGAAGCAGTAAGTTTTATTTTATTTTATTTTTATTTATTTCATTTATTTGTTTATTTATGTTTTGTTTTAATTCATTAAAAATGATTAGCTTAGGTTAATTATTTTTAAAAAATGAATGGAAAATTAGATTTTTAAAAGTGAAAACACAATTTTTTTAAAATAGAAAAGATTAGATTTTAAAAATAGGAAAGGCGAAATTTTTTTTTAGTTGAAAAGGAGAAATCTTTATAGGAAATAGCGTAGTAAAAATAGAATTTTTATCTATATGATAACGTATTAAAAATTTGTTTTTTATATATTGAACTTCGAATTAAAAATATGATTTTTATATGTTGAACTTAGAAATAAAAATGTGATTTTTATATATTGAATAGCGAAGTAAAAATTCGATTTTTATATATTGAATAGCGAAGTAAAAATTCGATTTTTATATATTGAATAGCGAAGTAAAATTCGATTTTTACAAGTATGAAGCAATTATAAAAATATGATTTTTAAATTTAAAGTGAATAAATAAAAATGTGATTTTTATTTTAAAGACATCAAAATATAAAAATGTGTGATTTTTATATATGTAGTGGCTACGGGCAACGAAGATGACGAAGATGCGATAGCGATGAAGATTTCTATCAATGAAGTGACGTTGGAATTGGGATAGCTATTGGTGAGAATTTCTCGCCTTTCAATTTTATTTTCTAGTTATATATATATACTAGGATGCAGACGGTGCTTAGTAGCACCCGACACAATCGTCCACAGACCATGGACTTGTTTGTTTGGTTGCATAAATTAGTTTGATGATTTGATTTGGATTTGATTGTTTGGTGAATTTGATTGATATGTGAATGGCGTGGGCCTTCACTAGACCGGGGATAAGGCTAGGCCTTGTCCCGTTTCTAGTACCGTGCCGTTATGCCGCCGAAATTTTCTATAATAAGTTAGAAAAATAAAAATATCATTTTATTTAGAGAATGAACTGAATAGAAATTCCTATGTTGGAATTAAATGTTTTATCATTAAAAATATAATTTTTAACGTGAATGTGAATAAATAAATATTCATTTACAAACCAGACGGTTTGTTTATGTACACTTATTTGAATGACATTGATTGGGACGATAAATTTTACACATCGCCCAACTGCACAACTAAAATCTGTGTTTGATTGTTTGAAACCCCACACGGGTGTTGGGATGAAATATGAATTTCACTCATCCTGATTGATTAAATATGTCGATCGATTGATTGACAGGCTGTTATAAGCGTTGAATATCTATATTTGATGCTTATACAGTGTAGTGCACTTTGGTTGATGGTTGATTATTTTTCAATGCTATTATATACATGTGTTGTATGGAAGTCCATATAATTAATTTTATATGGTAATTGATTGGGCCTCATTCCAATTTGAAAAATAAAGAAAATTTGAAAATAGAAATTTATGAAGCCGTGTTGATTAGATTGACGCCATTTTGACGTAAACGATATTTATATCGACCTTATTAATTTTAAAATGAATATTGAAAAGTGATTTCGAAATCGACGATTTCGAAATGAAAGTGATTTCGAAATCGACGATTTCGAAATGAATTGAATTGAAAACGATTTCGAAATGAATTGAATTGAAAATGATTTCGAAATGAATTGAATTGAAAACGATTTCGAAATGAATTGAATTGAAAACGATTTCGAAATGAATTGAATTGAAAACGATTTCGAAATGAATTGAATTGAAAACGATTTCGAAATGAATTGAATTGAAAACGATTTCGAAATGAATTGAATTGAAAACGATTTCGAAATGAATTGAATTGAAAACGATTTCGAAATGAATTGAATTGAAAACGATTTCGAAATGAAATGAATTGAGAACGATTTCGAAATAAATTGAAGTGAAAACGATTTCGAAATGAATTGAAAACGAATTCAAATTGAATTGAAAGCGAATTGAAATGAATTCAAATTGAATTGAAATTTGAATTGAATAGAAATGAATTTTAAAACGAAGTTATAAAGAAGAATTCAATTTTGATTTGAATTGAAATGGAAGTTGAAATTGCCTTTGAAACGAATTTTAAAACTATTTATATAATTCGTTTTAAATAGAAATCGACGAAGTATATATTATATATATTATATATATAATATAATAGCCTGAATAGAACGCGCCGCGCCGCGGCAGTTCGTGAATTTCGACCATTTATTTCAAACGGACATTACGGGAGATCCGACCGTCGGATTCTCCTAAAACCGGAACCGTTGGGTTCGAATCGAAAAGAGCTTTCTAACGAATATTAGAAATTTGAAATCTAACGGTTGGATTTGGAGTTACGTCCAAATCAAATTTGAAAAAGGTCGCTTTAAGTGCAGTTCGATGGCCATTGATGGAAATCGACTATACGGGCCTTGATAAAATTATTAAAAATAGTAATAATTTGTGTAAAATCATAAGAAATGATTTAGAAAGGATTGGGATGAAAAACTCCATATTTGAAAGGATAAAAATAGATTTTTATCGAAATGAACTAGTTTTGAACTAGAATTATAATTCTATTTATTTTTAAATAAATAAATTGAATTTGAAAAGGGTTTTGAAAATAACCAAAATTTCCAATGATTGCATTGGAGTGGATTTGAATCGAAATTGTCTTCGGAATATTTCGATGTTGGAATTCGTGATTCTACAGATGTTGTTATGGAAATTTGAAAGATATATATTTATATCGTTATTTCCAATCCGACATTTGTTAGTCGTAGAATTTGATATTGAATATAAGCCGATATATTTTCTATTCAGAGCCTTGTATTGAATATCAAATGTGATTTGGGTTTGTCGTGAATGGTGTCTTCACTAACACTGGTCTTGAACCCAGTTGAGAAAAGAAAATTAAATCTTTTTATTTAGATTTAATGAAGTGTACCAATTAAATGATATTTAATTGGAATTGAATTGATATTGATTTTTGGGTTTATCGTGAACAGTGTTTTAAATAACACTCGTTCTTTAACCCGATAATTAATGAATGTGATTTTGGGTTTATCGTGAACCGTGTTTTAAATGACACTGATTCTTTAACCCAGTTAAAAATTAAAACTAAGTGGAGTTTTAATGAATCTTTAATTAGATTGAAATGATCGAAAATGGAGTATCACCAGTTTTGCTCCAGGCGATGGTTAAATCTTTAATTAGATTTGAACGTGAAATGGTAATTGAATTTACTGATAACACCGTGGTGTTAGATATGAAGTATAACCAGTTTTACTTCATGAGATGAATAGGTTGGGATTAGGAAATAAAATAATTGATTACTTCGGTGTGGTTCGCTAATCCCGACTAGTTTGAATTGATATTCAAAGGAGATTAAAGAATAAATTTAAAGAATTTATCTTGGATAAAATTAATGGGAACTTTTCCCAAATTATAGGAATATTTGAATAAAAGAATATTCTGAATTGGAATGAGGCGTATGTTGTGTTTGTGTAACACTTTTATAATATATACGCGAGTTATTCAGAAAGACCGGGTTTATCCCATTCTGAATAACTGATTCGACGTGGTGTCAAAGATGAAGACGGTGGTCGAAGACCAGAAGTCTTCACGTCGTTTGGGTGATTACTGATAATCTTGATTGGGCTGTACACCCAAGAAGATGGAAACAGTTAGTGATCGTCCAGACGTGCTTGGAGATCGATGGATATGCGGGGTACTAGGTGCCTCCGGTTTCGTTCAGACCCAGAACAGACTTGTAAATGGACTGTGTGTCTGACATTGGATTTTAGTCCGTGTGATTGGTCTCTATTAAATATATATCTGTTTGGCGGCGGAGAATTTATTCTCTTGCTTAACGCCCTTCTCTGAGACGTACGAGCTCAGGGGTTATATATTGATGGATATCAAACGCATGGAGTGAATTGCCTGTGTGGCATGCCTAAGTGGCAATTGATCGAGGCTTCTGTTGAAAAGCAAAGTCTTGTGGTGATGATCAAAGCACAGCCTGTGTGGCACAACTTTGTGTAACGTGAATTCGCGAGCCTCGCACCCCGGTTGTGAACCAAAAACGGGAGAGGACCTCAGGGAGGGCATGCGTTTCTTTCTAGCTAGGGTGGCGTCAGTGACCTACCAGCCCTGACATTTATATACTTTTCACCTGTGTGGTTGTTGCTGTTGCGAGGCGCCTCGGTTTGATCGGACGATCCGGGTCCGATGGAGTCATTCGTTGGCTCGTTTACGCCCCAAAGGGCGGGGAAACGTATTGTTCAGGCACTATAATCCACATCGGTGGACCGGCCCTGACGATCTAAGGGGCAGTTGCGGCTGCTCCGGAGACATGGGCTAGATTGTCTCGAATCGGTTGAGGACTATCTTTTGCCTCGGTTCATAGATGGAAACCCAATTTCCAAATACGTGACATGTGCGGTTTTAATTGTAGAACTAGTATGGCGACATGACATGCCGCCTATGATTGATACTTATGATTTGAAGTTGTTTTATACACTATGCACTTATAATAGTATCAAATGATTTGTTTTAAACGTATCAAGCATTCTTTGGCTGTTATAAGGGAAAACCCTATCCCCCGGCTTGCGTTGCATTGTGTGATAGGACCTGGGTCTTATAACAGCTTCATTTTTCTTTATTTAGCATTGCGCTGTTTGTTTTATGCACTGGTATTCTTGGGAGGAAACCCGTTCCGTGTTATACGGCGTGGTCCCTTGATTTACCTAATGATTTAAAATAAAGATTAATAACTGTTTTAGTTCTCACACCAGTCACATGACTGACCTGGAGTTTATTGTTTTAACCTAAACTCTGGGTGCCCCTATTTTTCGACACGGGCAGCTAGTAGTTTTGGTTTTGCAGATTTATATTCACAGGATCCTGGTTTACAGCTGGAACGATATCCGGAAAGCTTTGTATCCGTATATCTTCTTCTAGTTGTGTATTGTATTATTTTCCGCTGCTATGTATTTAAATGTAATTTAAATCTCTGATATTTCTGTGTAATATTTATTCATTTATACTCTGTATATTCTTGTAATCTGATGCATTGTTGTAATATACAATGAAATGTTCTTCTATATGCGTTCTGTTGTGGCTTATTCTCGAACTATCCGACACTTTCCTTTACGGGGGAGTTACGGGTCGTTTCATTTAGGTATCAGAGCTTTGGTTTACAGAGCTCGAGAACAAGGCACATTAGAACCATACGAAAGAATTCATCAGATATTGGATTAGTAATATCCAATTAGAATGACTCGTTAGAGATAGGATCAGTAGTATCCTAGAACGAGTGTGAAGGGTATATTTTTCAAATGAAAACAGGTTTTGTTTTGAAAATTTAAATCAATTATTCGTATTTGATTATTTATCTATATTGATTAGGACAGTCCAGTATATAAAGAATTTGCATATACGCCTTGCAAACGTATATTCAAAGTTTTAATATACTGGATAGATATAGAATCACACTCTAGTCGCCCGGAGATGATTCTGATGATAGTTCGAACATCATCAGAATTGGCATTCGTGTTTCGAAGGTGTGATATCTATATATTTCCTATTGACTGGTGTGAGAACCAAAATTAGATTGGACCTATTGTTGTGAATTGGCATCAAAAACATGATTTTCTGTATATGTATCAAAGATAATGAATTTGAAACTCTAATTCACTAATTGATTGATGTTTGTGTTGTTTGTTTATTTGTTTGCTAATTTTTAGCCATTTAGCCTAATTGAACCGAATATTGAGTTATTACATGAAATTTGGTCGCATTTGCTTGCATATACGTATATATCATTGAACAGGTCATAGCAAGGAGGCTAGAGCCAGAGAATAAAATTTGTTTGCCCGACAAATAGGTACATGTTTACTACATAATTTACTGTTTCGTTTGGGTGATGATGATTTTATGAGCCTATTGGCTAGCCGCTTGGCTTTTTCTTTTTCTTTTTGAGATCTGAAGGACCGGGGAAGCAATTTGAAATTCCCCGATGCTCCCGGTGCAGGAGAGGTTATGGCGAAATTTTTCGAAAATTTAGGGTGTTAGCCAAATTTTTGAAATTTTTGAAAATTCTCAGAAACTGAAATTTGGAGAATGGAAGCCAGATCGAACGTAGAGTTGATTAATCAAACCACTTTCGACTTTGTTCCTTTTTGGGGACGAAAAGTTTTAAGTGGGGGAGATTGTAATAACCAGGAAATTCTGGGCCAGTTTAAAATTCTTATTTTGGCAATTTTGGCGAATTTTGATTATTTAAAATGAATTATTTTAAATAATATCGACGAGAAATTTAATTTGAATATAATTCGACGTATATATTATATACTTCGTCGTTAGAATATATATAATTTTATTTATAATTATAAAGGAATTGAAAATGGCGCGGTAGTTCGATAATTCGATTTCAAACTTCAATTGAATGTTCCGGGTGCAAAACAATCCGGATTTTAGTGAAACCAAAAACATTAGGATCTCGTTGTGAATATCTTTCCAACGAATCCGAAAAATCAAAATTTCATAGCGGGAATCAAAAGATATGTCCAGTTGAAAATTCTGAATAGTCGCTATGGAATTCAGGCCCTTAAAAATGGACATTTTGCAACCGACCTCGGATTTCGACGAAACCACTTTTGTTGGGTCCGGAATGTGAAGTTATTGCTAGGTTTCAAATTTCATAATTTTTCGAATCAATATGTGAGCGTGGCAAAGGAAAACGCGTTTGACCAGTTTCAGTTGATTTTAATCGACTGGAAATTGGCCATTTTTCCAACGGTCTCAGAATTCGACGAAACTAGTTTTGCTAGGACCATATCGTCAATACGAAGCTAGAAAATATTTTTCTGGAATTTTTAAAGTTCGTATGTGACCCCGGTAATTTGAAATGTACGTTTAAATTTCAATATAGTGATTTAAATGTAAATTTGACGGAAACTGGTCGAAACGGCCGAACTGGCTTGCGATACATATCCCATTGTGTTCGGAATGGGGGTATTCAGTTAGGAACGACAGTCGGTGGGCTTGATTTCGAGTTCGTATCATAAAGTACCCTTTTGAAATTTAAAATAAAATAATATTAAATTATATAAAAAAATATATATATCTCCCTAACCCCCCCTTTTGAAATCGATTCAGTAGTAAAGGAAAAAAAATAAAAAAAAACCCTGGCCGACGAATCGCGCAGCCCCCCAGCGTCGCGCCGCCGCGCCTCGCGCCAGGCAGCCACGCCCCATCGCACTCCCCCTCCCTCCGATCTTCACCTCCTCCTTCCTTCCTTCTCCTCCATCGCGACATCGCAGCCCCTACCCTTTTAACCGCCGCCGCATCGAGAAACCCTAGCCGCCGCATCACCTGCCTCCGCCGCCTGAGGTCGAGCCCCCACCCTGCGAGCCACCGCGAGCAGCAGGCCCCCTTGCCCCCCCAGAAAACGAAGCAGTAAGTTTTATTTTATTTTATTTTTATTTATTTCATTTATTTGTTTATTTATGTTTTGTTTTAATTCATTAAAAATGATTAGCTTAGGTTAATTATTTTTAAAAACTGAATGGAAAATTAGACTTTTTAAAAGTGAAAAGACAATATTTTTAAAATAGAAAAGATTAGATTTTAAAAATAGGAAAGGCGAAATTTTTTTTAGTTGAAAAGGAGAAATCTTTATAGGAAATAGCGTAGTAAAAATAGAATTTTTATCTATATGATAACGTATTAAAAATTCGTTTTTTATATATTGAACTTCGAATTAAAAATATGATTTTTATATGTTGAACTTCGAAATAAAAATGTGATTTTTATATATTGAATAGCGAAGTAAAAATTCTATTTTTATATATTGAATAGCGAAGTAAAAATTCGATTTTTATATATTGAATAGCGAAGTCAAAATTCGATTTTTACAAGTATGAAGCAATTATAAAAATATGATTTTTAAATTTAAAGTGAATAAATAAAAATGTGATTTTTATTTTAAAGACATCAAAATATAAAAATGTGTGATTTTTATATATGTAGTGGCTACGGGCAACGAAGATGACGAAGATGCGATAGCGATGAAGATTTCTATCAATGAAGTGACGTTGGAATTGGGATAGCTATTGGTGATAATTTCTCGCCTTTCAATTTTATTTTCTAGTTATATATATATACTAGGATGCAGACGATGCTTAGTAGCACCCGACACAATCGTCCACAGACCATGGACTTGTTTGTTTGGTTGCATAAATTAGTTTGATGATTTGATTTGGATTTGATTGTTTGGTGAATTTGATTGATATGTGAATGGCGTGGGCCTTCACTAGACCGGGGATAAGGCTAGGCCTGGTCCCGTTTCTAGTATCGTGCCGTTATGCCGCCGAAATTTTCTAAAATAAGTTAGAAAAATAAAAATATCATTTTATTTAGAGAATGAACTGAATAGAAATTCATATGTTGGAATAAAATGTTTTATCGTTAAAAATATAATTTTTAACGTGAATGTGAATAAATAAATATTCATTTACAAACAGGACGGTTTGTTTATGTACACTTATTTGAATGACATTGATTGGGACGATAAATTTTACACATCGCCCAACTGCACAACTAAAATCTGTGTTTGATTGTTTGAAACCCCACACGGGTGTTGGGATGAAATATGAATTTCACTCATCCTGATTGATTAAATATGTCGATCGATTGATTGATAGGCTGTTATAAGCGTTGAATATCTATATTTGATGCTTATACAGTGTAGTGCACTTTGGTTGATGGTTGATTATTTTTCAATGCTATTATATACATGTGTTGTATGGAAGTCCATATAATTAATTTTATATGGTAATTGATTGGGCCTCATTCCAATTTGAAAAATAAAGAAAATTTGAAAATAGAAATTTATGAAGCCGTGTTGATTAGATTGACGCCATTTTGACGTGAACGATATTTATATCGACCTTATTCATTTTAAAATGAATATTGAAAAGTGATTTCGAAATCGACGATTTCGAAATGAAAGTGATTTCGAAATCGACGATTTCGAAATGAATTGAATTGAAAACGATTTCGAAATCGACGATTTCGAAATGAAAGTGATTTCGAAATCGACGATTTCGAAATGAATTGAATTGAAAACGATTTCGAAATGAATTGAATTTAAAACGATTTCGAAATGAATTGAATTGAAAACGATTTCGAAATGAATTGAATTGAAAACGATTTCGAAATGAATTGAATTGAAAACGATTTCGAAATGAATTGAATTGAAAACGATTTCGAAATGAATTGAATTGAAAACGATTTCGAAATGAATTGAATTGAAAACGATTTCGAAATGAATTGAATTGAAAACGATTTCGAAATGAATTGAATTGAAAACGATTTCGAAATGAATTGAATTGAAAACGATTTCGAAATGAATTGAATTGAAAACGATTTCGAAATGAATTGAATTGAAAACGATTTCGAAATGAATTGAATTGAAAACGATTTCGAAATGAATTGAATTGAAAACGAATTCGAAATGAAATGAATTGAGAATGATTTCGAAATAAATTGAAGTGAAAACGATTTCTAAATGAATTGAAAATGAATTCAAATTGAATTGAAAGCGAATTGAAATGAATTCAAATTGAATTGAAATTTGAATTGAATAGAAATGAATTTTAAAACGAAGTTATAAAGAAGAATTCAATTTTGATTTGAATTGAAATGGAAGTTGAAATTGCCTTTGAAACGAATTTTAAAACTATTTATATAATTCGTTTTAAATAGAAATCGACGAAGTATATTATATATTATATATATATAATATAATAGCCTGAATAGAACGCGCCGCGCCGCGGCAGTTCGTGAATTTCGACCATTTATTTCAAACGGACATTACGGGAGATCCGACCGTCGGATTCTCCTAAAACCGGAACCGTTGGGTTCGTATCGGAAAGAGCTTTCTAACGAATATTAGAAATTTGAAATCTAACGGTTGGATTTGGAGTTACGTCCAAATAAAATTTGAAAAAGGTCGCTGTAAGTGCAGTTCGATGGCCATTGATGGAAATCGACTATACGGGCCTTGATAAAATTATTAAAAATAGTAATAATTTGTGTAAAATCATAAGAAATGATTTAGAAAGGATTGGGATGAAAAACTCCATATTTGAAAGGATAAAAATAGATTTTTATCGAAATGAACTAGTTTTGAACTAGAATTATAATTCTATTTATTTTTAAATAAATAAATTGAATTTGAAAAGGGTTTTGAAAATAACCAAAATTTCCAATGATTGCGTTGGAGTGGATTTGAATCGAAATTGTCTTCGGAATATTTCGATGTTGGAATTCGTGATTCTACAGATGTTGTTATGGAAATTTGAAAGATATATATTTATATCGTTATTTCCAATCCGACATTTGTTAGTCGTAGAATTTGATATTGAATATAAGCCGATATATTTTCTATTCAGAGCCTTGTATTGAATATCAAATGTGATTTGGGTTTGTCGTGAATGGTGTCTTCACTAACACTGTTCTTGAACCCAGTTGAGAAAAGAAAATTAAATCTTTTTATTTAGATTTAATGAAGTGTACCAATTAAATGATATTTAATTGGAATTGAATTGATATTGATTTTTGGGTTTATCGTGAACAGTGTTTTAAATAACACTCGTTCTTTAACCCGGTAATTAATGAATGTGATTTTGGGTTTATCGTGAACCGTGTTTTAAATGACACTGATTCTTTAACCCAGTTAAAAATTAAAACTAAGTGGAGTTTTAATGAATCTTTAATTAGATTGAAATGATCGAAAATGGAGTATCACCAGTTTTGCTCCAGGCGATGGTTAAATCTTTAATTAGATTTGAACGTGAAATGGTAATTGAATTTACCGATAACACCGTGGTGTTAGATATGAAGTATAACCAGTTTTACTTCATGAGATGAATAGGTTGGGATTGGGAAATAAAATAATTGATTACTTCGGTGTGGTTCGCTAATCCCGACTAGTTTGAATTGATATTCAAAGAAGATTAAAGAATAAATTTAAAGAATTTGTCTTGGATAAAATTAACGGGAACTTTTCCCAAAGTATAGGAATATTTGAATAAAAGAATATTCTGAATTGGAATGAGGCGTATGTTGTGTTTGTGTAACACTTTTATAATATATACGCGAGTTATTCAGAAAGACCGGGTTTATCCCATTCTGAATAACTGATTCGACGTGGTGTCGAAGATGAAGACGGTGGTCGAAGACCAGAAGTCTTCACGTCGTTTGGGTGATTACTGATGATCTTGATTGGGCTGTACACCCAAGAAGATGGAAACAGTTAGTGATCGTCCAGACGTGCTTGGAGATCGATGGATATGCGGGGTACTAGGTGCCTCCGGTTTCGTTCAGACCCAGAACGGACTTGTAAATGGACTGTGTGTCTGACATTGGATTTTAGTCCGTGTGATTGATCTCTATTAAATATATATCTGTTTGGCGGCGGAGAATTTATTCTCTTGCTTAACGCCCTTCTCTGAGACGTACGAGCTCAGGGGTTATATATTGATGGATATCAAACGCATGGAGTGAATTGCCTGTGTGGCATGCCTAAGTGGCAATTGATCGAGGCTTCTGTTGAAAAGCAAAGTCTTGTGGTGATGATCAAAGCACAGCCTGTGTGGCACAACTTTGTGTAACGTGAATTCGCGAGCCTCGCACCCCGGTTGTGAACCAAAAACGGGAGAGGACCTCAGGGAGGGCATGCGTTTCTTTCTAGCTAGGGTGGTGTCAGTGACCTACCAGCCCTGACATTTATATACTTTTCACCTGTGTGGTTGTTGCTGTTGCGAGGCGCCTCGGTTTGATCGGACGATCCGGGTCCGATGGAGTCATTCGTTGGCTCGTTTACGCCCCAAAGGGCGGGGAAACGTATTGTTCAGGCACTATAATCCACATCGGTGGACCGGCCCTGACGATCTAAGGGGCAGTTGCGGCTGCTCCGGAGACATGGACTAGATTGTCTCGAATCGGTTGAGGACTATCTTTTGCCTCGGTTCATAGATGGAAACCCAATTTCCAAATACGTGACATGTGCGGTTTTAATTGTAGAACTAGTATGGCGACATGATATATGGTACCCATGCCGCCTATGATTGATACTTATGATTTGAAGTTGTTTTATACACTATGCACTTATAATAGTATCAAATGATTTGTTTTAAACGTATCAAGCATTCTTTGGCTAATATAAGGGAAAACCCTATCCCCCGGCTTGCGTTGCATTGTGTGATAGGACCTGGGTCTTATAACAGCTTCATTTTTCTTTATTTAGCATTGCGCTGTTTGTTTTATGCACTGGTATTCTTGGGAGGAAACCCGTTCCGTTTTATACGGCGTGGTCCCTTGATTTACCTAATGATTTAAAATAAAGATTAATAACTGTTTTAGTTCTCACACCAGTCACATGACTGACCTGGAGTTTATTGTTTTAACCTAAACTCTGGGTGCCCCTATTTTTCGACACGGGCAGCTAGTAGTTTTGGTTTTGCAGATTTATATTCACAGGATCCTGGTTTACAGCTGGAACGATATCCGGAAAGCTTTGTATCCGTATATCTTCTTCTAGTTGTGTATTGTATTATTTTCCGCTGCTATGTATTTAAATGTAATTTAAATCTCTGATATTTCTGTGTAATATTTATTCATTTATACTCTGTATATTCTTGTAATCTGATGCATTGTTGTAATATACAATGAAATGTTCTTCTATATGCGTTCTGTTGTGGCTTATTCTCGAACTATCCGACACTTTCCTTTACGGGGGAGTTACAGGTCGTTTCATTCCTATTCATCCCATGGCGCAAAATTGGTAGTACACCATATCTGACACCACCGTGTTATCAGTAAATATTACTTACCATTTCACTTTAAATCTAATTAAAGATTTAACTATCGCTTGGAGAAAAACTGGTGATACTCCATTCTCGATCATTTCAATCTGATTAAAGATTCTTTAAAACTTCACTTAGGTTTAATCTTCCCAAAAATCAATATCCTGTCTTTAACTGGGTTAAATAACTAATGTCATCTAAAACACGGTTCACAATAAACCCAAAATCACATTCCATTCTATCAGTCTCTAACTGTAAATTATTAAGAGAACAATTCCACAAATATTAACCCCGAAAGCTGAAACCAACATCAGATCAATACCCAGGAAACCATCCATCTTTACTGATTTCCAGTTATAAACTAGTTCATTTCGATAAAGATATATTTTTATCATTACAAACATGAATTTTTTCATTCCAATTCCTTCCAACTTATTTATTATGTTTTAGACAAATTATTAATATTTTTAATAATTTTATCAAGGCCCGTACAGTCGATTTCCAATAACGGTCGTCGAACTGCACTTACAGCGACCTTTTTCAAATTTGATTTGGACATAATTCCAAATCCAACCATTAGATTTCAAATTTCTAATATTCATTGGAAAAATCTTTTCGATACGAACCCAACTGTTCCGGTTTCAGGAGAATCTGACGGCCGGATGTCCCGTAATATCAATTCGAAGCCAATGGTCGAAATTCGCGAACCGCCGCTGAGCGACATGTAACAACCCGGAATTTTAGGGCCAATTTAAAATTTTTAATTTAGAAATTTTAATGGATTTTATATATTTGAAATAATTTATTTTAACTAATAATGACTAAAAATTTATTTTAAAACGACTAAATTTAATTTAATTATAAACGGAGTTTAAAACAGCGCTGCAGTTTGAAAATTTGAATTTGAACTTTGACTGAATGTACAGGATTCATTTGAAATCAGAATTGAGAAAAATAAGAAATATTTAAATCTGTTCAATCATATCTTTCTAACGAATCTGAAAAATTGAAATTTCATTTTATAAATCAAAAGTTATGCCCAGTTTAAAATTTAGAAAAATCGCTGTAGAATTTATATATATTTTAATATAATATATTGGCCTTAAAAATAGTCATTTTTCCAACGACCCCGGTTTTCGATGAAACCATTTTTGTTGGAACCGGAATGTCAAATTATTGCTAGGTTTCAATTTTCAGAATTTTTCAAATTAATATGTGAGTGTGGCAAAAGAAAATGTGTTTTGACTGTTTCAGTTAAATTTAATCGAATTGAAAATGGCCATTTTTCAAACGGTCTTAGAATTCAATGAAATTAGTCTTGTTAGAACCGTATCATCAAAACAAAACTAGAAATAATTTTTCTATAATTTTTCGAGTCAGTATGTGGCCCCGATAATTTAAAATGTACGTTTGAATTTAATAATTAAATGATTTATATTTTAATTTAAAGAAAAACATATCATAACAGCCGAACTGGGGTACGAAACATGTTCAATTCAATCCGGGACGGGGGTTATTAGCTAGGGGCGACACTCGTTGGGTTCGATTTGGAGTTGATAGCAATGAACAATTATTTTTCAAAGTAAAGGGATTAAATAAATAAATTAAATATAAAAATACTGTATAAATACGGTGTACTATACGGAACCCTAATCAGATGAACCTAGCCGCCATCTAACATTTCCTATGGCCGAAATCGTCTTAATTTGTTTCTTCAAATTCTCCCAATCCTCTTAACAAAAACCAAAACTCCAAGAACCAAATTGAAGAGACTTTCAAGGACTTTAATTCTATAAGGCGATGATCAGAAGTTATGAACTGTGGTGGCCAGATTTTTGGGTGAAAGCGGCCGACTTTGGCGCGGTTTCCAGGGTAGTAGGGCCCACCGAGCTTGGCCTCGGTCTGGGCGGAGGGTGCTCTCATGTAGGCGGTTGACGTGGGCTGGTCGGATCTCGCTCCGGTGTGGTGATGGCGACGTAAAGAGGAGAGAGAAAGGGCGGCAGAATGGGTTAAATTTGATCGTGGTATATACAGGAAGAAGAGGGAACCGTAGGGATTACCATGGTAATTAGGAGATAATTTAATTTTAATTTTAATATAAATTATCTAATTATGTAATAAATCGTTAAATTGCAATATCTTATTCATATCTAATCAGAAATTGACGAAACTGGTTGCGTTGGATTCGTATTTCCGAGCACTACGAGATGGAACAGACTAGAGCTAAAAAGGAGCACTTTGAATTTTCAGCCAAACCAATGTGAGAATCTATGATTTTTTTTAAATTTAATTAATTTAATTAATTGTTCTGTCGTTGTTAAATAATTATATGGATGTTATTTATTCAAACTGTGCTGTGATCAAATTTGCTTGTGTTTTGATGAATTGTATTGCATTGTAATGTTTAGATCTGTTATCATACGATCCAGATCTATACGAATCCGGTAAAAATCATCATGTTCTGTAAATTAGGTTAAATTGAAATATTATATAGACTGTGTTTATTTAGGGACATTAAAATTGTTTATTATATTTTTATTTACATTTGTAGATAAAAAGGCAAAATTGTTTTAGGTATTCTATTTTACACTCCATATATAAATAAAAGAAATAAGTTTGGAAACACATTTTTATTAATATTTTATTTGTTAATAACAAGGTCAAGAATACAAACACATTTTTATTGACATCTTATTTGCAAATGAAAAGGTCAAAATAAAGAATACACTTTTATTAACATTTTATTTGCTAATAAAAAGGATAAGATTTAAAATACATTTTTATCAATATCATATTTGGAAATAAAAAAAAAGAAATCATGTTTTATTTTGAATTTTATTTGCGAATTTAAAAGCCTGAATTAGAAAATTTATTGTATTAACATTTTATACGCAAGTAAAAAGGCAGAATTAAAAATCATTTTTTTATTTACAGACAAACTTATTCTATTCCTTTTTTTTTATATCCTTTGTGTAAGTAAAAAGACAAATTTGTAAAATCACTTTTATTCACATTTCATTTGTAAATAAAAGAGCTGAAATGAAATTTAGTATTTTTATTGTAAATTCATTACCATAAAAGAATGGGCATTAAAGATTTTGTTTTATTTATACTTTTGTTTAAATATAAAGATTTTACATTAAAGGCTATATCTTTATGTAGTACTGTTTGAATAAAAGTTTCCGATGAAAGAACTTATTCTTTTGTTGTAACTTTGTAGAAAGAAAAAAAGACAATTTTGTTTAAAAATGTTAGATATGATAAAAGAAACATTTTTGTTTACATTAGAAGTATTAAACAAAATCAACACTTTTGTCAATCAGATTATGTTAAACAAAAATGGACATTTTTATTTGCAATATATTATGCAAATCAAAATGACATTTTTGATTAGAAGTTTTTTATCAAACAAAAGAATATATTTTGTTAAACATTCTTTTTAAAAACAAAGGAATAGATTTTAAGTACCTTTCTTTCCAATAAAAAGAAATCATGTTATATTGTAATATTTGATTACATTAAAAGAATGAGTTAAGAATGTATATTTTTATACATTAAAAAGAAGAAGTTAAGAATGTATATTTTTATACATTAAAAAGAAGAAGTTAAGAATGTATATGTTTATACATTAAAAAGAAAGATTAGCGAACGAAATAAATATTTTTGGTTAAAAGAAAGATTAACATTTTCATTGTAAAATGTGACATTATAGTTAAATTAACATTTTACTTGAAAATATATTATGCATATAAAATAAATATTTTTATGCATTAAAAAGAATGATATTTTTGTGTTAAACTTGATTAGTGAACAAAATTCACATTTTGTTAATATTAAAAGGATTATAACAAAATTCACATTTCGTTAACATTTTATATAAAGGAAATTAAAAAGGACATTTTTGTCACTTTGAAATAAAGGAAACAAAAAGGACATTTTTGTATATTAAAAATGAATTAGACAAAATGGACATTTTTGTATATTAAATACAATATTAGAAAAATGATCATATTTTCACAAGTAGAATATGCTGACATTAAAAATAGACCTTTTAATGTAAAATAGAATATTAGAGATATGTTCATATTTTGACAAAGAAAATTATGTTAACATTAAAATCTTATATTCAAAGAAAAGAATATAAAAATACATTTTTATATGAATTCAAAGAAAAGAGTAAAAAGCACATTTTTATGTGTATTCAAAGAGAGAAATAGGAAAGTACATTTTTTTATGTATTCAAAGAAAAGAATAACTGATTACAATTTTTGTGCATAATCAAAGAATGAAAAGAAAAGGTTACATTTTCATGTAGTAAAATAAATAAAAGATTTCACTTCTAAGTGATATTTAAAATATTCATTTTGTCCTTTAGAAAGAATTTCACCAAAATATTCATTTTTGGTCAAAACTTGATTATCAAATGAAAATGTATATTTTTATACATTAAAAAGGAATGAATATGAAATGTATATTTTTATATTTTAAAAAGAATGAATCTTTGTTTGAAAACTTGTTAACATGTAATTTCCGTTTTTTTATGATAATTAGAATTTTGAAAACTTGTTAACATGTAATTTCCGTTTTTTTTAATGATAATTAGAATTAATTAAAAAGAATGAATCTTTGTTTGAAACTTGTGAACATGTAATTTACATTTTTATATAAATGAATTATTAAAAAGAATAAAACCTTGGTTAGAATGTGTTACCATGTAAAATTACATTTCTATGTAATTAATGTTCATCAAAAAGAATTAAACAAAAATGTGCATTTTACTCATTTAAAAAGGATGTTATAAAAAATATCATTTTTGGGTAAAACATGATTAGTGAAGAAAAATTATCACATTTTTGTTTATTTAAAAAGAATTATAACATAATTTTACATTTGGTTTACATTAAAAGGATTATAACAAGATATACATTTTGTTTACATAAAAAGGATTAAACAAAATCATCATATATTGTTTACATTAAAAAGAATTAGTCAATTCTGTCATTTTTGTTTACAATAAAAAGAGATTGAGATAAAAGTGAATATTTTTATTGACACTTTGTTTTCAATAAAAAGATTGTACATTAAAAATTACATTTTCAATGTAGTTTAGATTCCATTGAAAGGATTAGAATAAAAGGATTACATCTTTATAGTCATTTGGTTACAATGAAAGATTAGAAAATAAAGATAACACCTTTAGGGTAATGGAAATAAAAGATTAGTTTTATTGTCATATTGAATTAAAGGATTACCTTTTATTGTAACCTTGTTTACAATAAAAGAATTGAATTAAAAGACTAGGTTTTTATTGTCATTTGTTCATAGCAAAAAGAATAGAAATATATGTCTAATCGTTGAAATGTGTGATGTGTCAAATATAATGTTTATTATATTCAAGTTTGAATATTACGCTTCCATTTACAAGTTACCCGACTTGTTTATGTGATTGGGACGATAATTTTCACACATCGCCCAAGTTGTAACGACCCGGAAAATCTGAACCAATTTAAAATTTTTAAATTGGCTAAAATAATGGATTTTAAATTAAAATAAATATTTTAAATAATAAAGATGAAAACTAAGTTTGAATCGATAATTGATAAGGAATATAGTTAATTCTAATTATAAACAAGGCCTGAAATGGCGTGGTAGTTTCAAAATTTGAATTCAAACTTTGACTGACTGTACCGGGTGCAAAACAAAACGGATTTAAGTGAAACCAAAAATATTTAAATTTGTTAGTGAATACCTTTCTAACGAATCTGAAAAATCGAAGTTTCATAGTGGAAAGAAAAAGTTATGGCCAAATGAATTTCCTGAAAGGTCGCTATGGAAATTATATAGCCCGTGAAAATGGTCGTTTAACAAACGACCTCGGAGTTCGACGAAACCACTTTTGTTGGATCCGAAATGTTAAACTATTGCTAGGTTTCAAATTTCAAAATTTTTGAAGTCAATATGTGAGCATGGCAAAGGAAAATGTGTCTTGGTCAATTACAGTTAAATTGGATCGACCAGAAAAGGGCCATTTTGCAAACGGTCTCAGAATTCAACGAAACTAGTTTTGTTGGGACCGTAACGTCAAAACATAGCTAGATTTATTTTTCGAGAATTTTTAGAATCAATATGTGGCCCCGGCAAATTGAAATGTACGTTCAAATTAAATATCGAATGTTTTATATTTTAATTTGAAGGAAAACTGACTAAAACAGTCGTATGGGCCTACAAAACATATCCCATTGTGTTCGGGATGGGGGTATTTAGCTAGGGACGACAGTCGTTGGGTTTGGATTGGAGCTCGTGTGAGAAAATCCTAATTTTCAAAATATATAAATAGCGGGCCAATAGGATTTTTCCTTTATTATTTTTATTTTCCCCAAAATTAGAAAAACCCGCCCGCCTCTCTCCTAATCAACGACGACTGCTGCTCCTCCGTTCCTGACCACTTTCCCGCCGCCTCCATCCACGCCAACCTCCGCCACCACCCAAAATCGAAAGCCCTCCTCCTCCCCTTCAAATCTAACCAACCCTCGCCCTCCCTTGCCTCGTCTCCGTCGAGAATCGGGCGCACGAAGTTCGCCCGTTCATCGCTTGATTCCGCCGCGACCACCAGTTCGAGCTCGACCATGGGGAGACCCGCTAATGCGCCTCTCGACCCTCGACGACGCTGCACAACCTGATCGGCCTCACACTGCACGGATTTCGCGAATTTCCCTGACCTAATTTTGAACCACTTCGACAGGTAACGATCTGATGTGAATTAAATAGATTATAACACTTTTAAGTATTGCAAATTTAGATTTCACTGTAAAAATCGTATCTTTTTCGTTTGTGGTTGAAATTCAGTGAAACAAGAGACAATGGACTCGCGTGGACGCCTTCTACATTCTAGAAGAGACCGCATATTTTTCTGAGCCTTCTGCTAATTTTGGTGGAGTGGAACCCAATGTGAGATTTCTAATTTATAAACGATATGGAAAACGGCGATGTATAAATTATAGAGTCGATGTAAGAGTTATATAAGCGTTGTACACCTCTTGTATAAGTGCTGTATAAGTTGTACGTTCGATGTATAAGTTGTATATGCGTTGTAAAAATTATATATGTGTTGAAATAGAAGTGAAATGCTATATATATATATATATATATATATATATATATATATATATATATATATATATATATACGCCCCTCGTCCACAAACCATGGATGATATTTATTGGTTATGATTGGTGTGAAAATTGATTGATAGCGAATGGTTGATTGAAATTGTTTGTGGTTGGAATTGATTGATTGTGGTTGAAAAACCACCGTTTGTGGTTGAGAAATATTTGGTTGAAACCACATAGGATTAGTTTGTGGAAATGAAAAAAAATATACGTGCCGCCTGCGTGCGAACTAGATGCATGATTCCCCATTGTCAAAAGCTGCGAGGCTTTAAGGTAAAGCGAGGAGCCGTACTATGGACGGTCCCGGTTTTAACTACCCTGTCGTTATGCTGCCGAAATTTTGAATAATATTCATGAGTTAGAATTATTTTCTTGTGTTAAAACTATATTCGTCTGCTGAATAGAAAACCTTCATGTGTTGAATAGAAATTCATTCGTTGAATCATATTCATGTGTTGAATGGTATTCGTGTTTTAAATAAATTGTTTTAACAATAAAAATCACATTTTTACTCTATATATACAAATTATAGAAAACCTTCGTGTGTTGAATCGTAATTCATTCGTTGAATAGAAATTCATGTGTTGAATGGTATTTATATTTTAAATATAAAAATCACCTTTTTATCTATATAAACAAATTATAGAAAACCTTCATGTGTTGAATCGAAATTCATTCGTTGAATAGAAATTCATGTGTTGAATGGCATTCGTGTTTTAAATATAAAAATCACCTTTTTATCTATATATACAAATTATAGAAAACCTTCATGTGTTGAATCGAAATTCATTCGTTGAATAGAAATTCATGTGTTGAATGGTATTCGTGTTTTAAATATAAAAATCACCTTTTTATCTATATGTACAAACTATAGAAAACCTTCATGTGTTGAATCGAAATTCATTCGTTAAATTGAAATTCATGTGTTGAATGGTGTTCGTATTTTGAAATAAATTGTTTTATAATAAAAATCATATTTTTATTACCTATATAAACTATATAAAATAATCTCGTTTTGAAATAAATTGTTTTATAATAAAAATCCTATTTTTATCACCTATATTAACTATATAAAATAGTTGGGTTTTGAAATAAATTGTTTTACATTAAAAATCACATTTTTATTATATACATGAATTGTTAAAATTAGTGAAGTGTTGAAATAGAAGACAGTAGATAAAAAATATCATTTTTATCAAAAGTATGAACATCATATAGTTTTGAAATCGAAGAGTCGATATATATATATATATATATATAATTGAAATATACCGAATAACGAAGTTGCAGTTCGTATTTTGAAACTGTGATTGATTAGTGCGGGAGATCCGACCATCGGATCTCCCCGAAACCACAACCGTTGGGTTCGCTTTGGAAATATCTTTCCAACGGCACCAACTTTGTAAAAATCCAACGGTTGGATTGTCTAGAATGTTTAATTCAAATCTGAAGAAAAACAGCGCCAAAATCGATTATATATATATATATATATATATAAATATAATTATATTAAATCGAATAACGACGCTGTAGTTCGTATTTTGAAATCGAAATTTCAAACGATTATACCGGGAGATCCGACTGTCGGATTTTCCCGAAACTGGAACCGTTGGATTCGTTTTGAAAAGATCTTTCAAAATATATGAATTTTGTGAAGACCCAACGGTTAGAATTTCAGATATGTGTAAATCAAATCTGAAGAAACACAGCGACACGGCCGCGTTGTGGCCCAAAGCGTCGTTTTGAATAAATTGGCTATTTTAAAATAAATAAAAATAGTGATAAATCGTTATAAAATATTATAAACGATATGGTTGTGAAATTTAGAAATTAGCTGAAGGTTTGCTAAGTCGAATGGTTTCCTGGATTTTGATCTGATGTTGGTTTCGGCCTTCGGGTTTAATATTTGGGAAATCGTTCTCTTTCTAATTTACGGTTAGTGACTAATGAACTGGAATATGGCGTATGTGTGTTTGTGTTGCACTTGTTTATTATATACGCGAGTTGCTCAGAAAGACCGGGTTTATCCCATTCTGAATAACTGGATCGACGATAAGAAGTCGAAGATGAAGACGGTGGTTGAAGACCGATCTTTACCTCGTTTTGATGGTAACTGATGTCCTGATTAGGAGGCATCCCAAAATATGGATAATGAGTGGTGATCGTCCAGACGTACGTGGGGATCGATGGATATGCGAGGTATTTAGTGCCTCCGGTTTCGTTCAGACCCAGAACGGACTTGCGAATGGACTGTGTGTCTGACATTGGAATTCATTCTGTGCGATTGATGGCCATCAGTTGCATGGTGTGAATTGCTTGTGTGGCATGCTAAGATGCAGTGATCAGGGCTTCTGTTGAAAAGCAAAGTCTTGTGGTGATGATCAAAGCATCGCCCGTGTGGCGTAGCTTTGTGTATAACGTGAAGTCGCGAGCTTCACACCGCGGTAAGAACCAGAAACGGGAGAAGGACCTCAGGGAGGACATGCGTTTCTTTCTAGCTAGAAGTGGTGTCAGTGGTTTTACATGCCCTGACGAGTTTGACTTATGTGGTTGTTAACGTTGCGAGGCGCCTCTGTTAGATCGGACGATCCAGGTCCGATGGAGCCACTCGTTGGCTCACTTACGCCCCATAGGGAGGGGAAACGCAGTGTTCAGGCATTTTAATCCACATCGGTGGACCGGCCCTGACGATCCAAGGGTCGATGCATTCTGATCCTGAGACACGGGCTAGAGCGGCTCGAATTCGGTAAGGACTATCTTTTGCCTTGGTTCATGATGGAAATCCAATTTCCAAATACGACATCGTGCGGTTTTGATTGTATATATACATGGCAACATGATATATGGTACTCATGCCGTTTATGATTGATAGTTATGATTCGAAATTGTTTTTGAAACATGTAAACACTAGTAATAATATCAATTGCTTTTGTTTTATTTGTATCAAACATATTTTGGCCATTATAAGGTAAAACTCTATCCTCCGGTTTGCGTTGCATTGTGTGATGGGAACTGAGTCTTATAATGGCTTCATTTTTATAAAAAGCATTGCGATGTTTAAACGAATTGTTTGTTTTAAAGCACTGGCAATCCAATGGAGTAAACCCGTTCCACGAAAGTGGCATGGTCCTGTGATTAGCCATATTTTAAATGTGTTGAGTAGATTTCTCATACCAGTCCCATGACTGACTCGTAGTTTGTTTCACTTTCAAACTCGGGTGCCCCTTTTTCTACACGGGCAGCGTTGTATCCAGGTTTTTGCTGGCTTTATCTGGATAGCTAGAGCTGAAGATGGATTCTATCATTTATCTCTTTTTATGCTGTTCAGCTCCTATTGTACATATTATGTTTGTTTTCCGCTGTGGACATTTATGTATAGCTGAACTGTATTTGTACTAAGTAAGATCCTGTATACTGTGTAACTCTGATGATTACGTTTATCTAGTATAATCTATTGTGCATTATCTAGTGTATTTATTTAATTCTGTTCTGCTATTATCTGTTTCTGTGTTATATTCCAAAGATTACCCTTGCCACCGTCAGTACGGGGTTTGGGACGTCACACAAGTGCACAAATAATTTATTATTTGCTTGATGGATGAAACCCCACACGGGTATTGGGATGATATTGGATACACACTAATCCCAATATTTAGTTATCTGCCAATCGATGGATTGACAGTCTATGATAAGCGTCAATTATTTACTTTAATGCTCACACAGTTATAGATTACACTTTGGTCGTCATTTGGATGTTTGATAATTATTCATCACGATTGTTGATTTCATGGAATATATGGATATTGATTGAGTCACATTCCAATAAAGAATATTCTAGAAAAAGAATATTTTGGAAAATATATTTTTGAAAAATAATATTTTAGAAAAAGAATATATTTTGGAAAATTATATTTTTATTGAAATGAACCAGTTATCAATAATTAATCATTAAATTTTCATTTAATGAAGTTTTTCAATTTGTAGTATTTAATTAGAAATTAAATTGAATAAATTGGATTTGTCGTGGATAGTGCCTTAAATAACATTGTTCTTATACCCCGTATGAAAAGAATAAGCTTTTAATTTAGATTATTAAAGTTTTCAATTATATTTTGTAATTGAAATAAGAAATGTGAGTTGGGTTTATTGTGAACTGTGTTTTTAAGCGACAGTTGTTCTCTAACCCAACTGGCAGTGAAAATATGATTTGAAATTTGTAAATATTTATTTAAGATTTAAATAGAAAATTTCCCAAAAGTAAAGTTTTCCAATTTAATATATTAAATTGGAGTCGAATGGAATTTGAATTAATAATAACCGAGATAAGCTTCTGTAAAAGAAGATTGATACTACATATGGAATTTAAAAGGCTTTGCCGTTATTCCATTTATATTATTGGTCGGATACAGAAATTTATAACGATTATATATTGATTTGATTTCTGTGAAGATTCCATATTTTATGGAAGTCGATTTTGGGTTTATCGTGAACGGTGTTTTAAAATGACATTAGTTCTTTAACCCAGTTAAAGATAAGATTAATTTCTTAAATTTAATTAATCACCGAATAATGTTTTGTGATATTTAAAACCAAATTAGGTTCTTAATAAATCTTTAAAAGAAAGATTTAAGAATAAATGTAACCGATCTATCTTTGATAAGAATATGTGGATACTTGATTTAGAAGAATAATTCTGAATTGGAATGTGGCGTTGGATGTGTTTATATAGTAATTGATTTTTAACTATAAAATACGTGAGTTATTCGAGAAGACCGGGTTCAACCCATTCCAGATGATTTCTACGACAATGAAGAGTCGAACAAGAAGACGGTGATTGAAGACCGACGATCTTCACATGGAATGGATGTGTTGCTACAGAGACCCTTGATGGGAGTAGCTACCTTGAAGGGGCTTCAGTGGTGGCCGTCTGGACTATTGTTGATTGTTCGGATTTGGTTTCGCTCCGACCCAGAGCATAAGCTAGTAAATGGATGCATGTCTGACATTGGATTTTGTTCCATGTGAATTAAATCGATTTTTGTTAATGTATGGCTGTTTGGTGGTGGAGGAATTATTCTCTACTTAACACCCTGGTATATATTTATAGTGATTGATTGCATGGCGTGAATTGTCAATGTGGCACGCTAAGATGCAAATGATCAAGGCTTTTGTTGAAAAGCAGGGCCTTGTGGGATGATCAAAGTATAGCCTATTATGGCATAACTTTGTGTATATCGTGACTTCGCGAGCCTCACACCCCGGTATGAGTCAAAAATGGGATATGTACCATAGGGAGTGCACACGTTTCTTTCTAGCTAGAGTGAAGTCAGAGACATACCAGCGTTGACATTTTACTTATGTGGATGATGGATTTTGAGGCGCCTCGGATTTTTATTGGCCGTTAATGGTCATACTATAGGTTCAAATTAACCGGGAAACGTGTGTTCAGGCATAACTAATCCACTGCCGATAGGCGGGGACCGGCCCTACCGCTCCAAGGGTTCACTACGGGAGATCCTGAGGCATTTGCTAGAGTGTCTCGAATCGGAGAGGAACTTGCCCCTAGCCTCGACTCATGATGGAAAACCAACTTCCAATACGACCTTGCGGTTTTGATTGTAGAACTAGTACGGCGACATAGTAGGATGGGGTACTATGCCGTCTATGATTTATACATTATGATTTAAATTGTTTTTGAAATATATATACCCATAGATATACACACTAATATTAAATCTGTTTTATCGTATCAAGCATCTTTTGACCATTATAAGGTAAAACCCTATCCTCCGGTTTGCGTTGCATTGTGTGATGGGACTTGGGTCATATAATGGTTTCATTTTTCTAAAAAACATTGCGTTGTTTAACGTTTTACTTTATTTTATGCACTGGCAATCCAATGGAGTAAACCCGTTCCGCGTTAGCGGCGTGGCCCTGTGATTAGCCTTATTATTAGATAGTTAAGTTAAGATTTCTCATAACAGTCCCATGACTGACCTGTAGTTTGTTTCACTGGCAAACTCGGGTGCCCTTATTTTCCACACGGGCAGTCGAGTAGCTTTTTGCAGATATATTTATAGGGTCCTGGCTTACAACTGAAGCGGTATTCGGAAAGCTCTGTATCTGTCTATTCCTTCCAGTTGTATATTTGTATTGTTTTTCCGCTGCTATTTAAATGTAATTCAAAACTCTGATATTATTGTATTTCTATTTTTGTAATAAGTATTCATACTCTGTTACATTCTTGTACTCTGATGTTTTTGTTGTATTCAGCAATAAAATGTTCTTCAGTTTGTATTCTGATGTGTGTTGTTCTCAAAGAAATCCAGCCTTTCCTTTACTGGGAAGTTTGGGTCATCTCAGTTAGTATCGGAGCTTTGGTTTACAGAGCTCGAGAACAAGACACATTAGAACCGAACGAATGAATTCATCAGAGATTGGATTAGTAATATCCAACAAGAATAACTCATTAGAGATAGGATCAATTGTATCCTAGAACGAGTGTGAAGAGTATTATTTTCTTTAAAATAAAAATGAAAACAAATTTAGTTATGAATATTTTATCTTAATATACATATTTGAGTATATTATATTTTAATGTGGACAATCGAGTATACAAAGATTTTGAATATACGAGTAATTAACGGATTTTCGAAGTTTTAATATACTTGATAGATATAGAAGCATGCTTTTGTCGCCCGGAGATGTTCTGATGGTAGTTCGAAACATTATCAGAATTTATGATCGAGTTTCGAAAGTGATATATCTATATATTTCCATTGACTGGTATGAGAACAAAAACTTAGTTAAAACACATTGCTTTGATTTGCACTAAAAATATGATTTTTTACTATATGTAAAAGATATATACTTGAAAAGTTAATCATCTAATTGATTGCTGGTTGTATGTTTGATTACTAGTTTTACTAATAAAAGTATTGAAATGATAATTAATTTAACTAACAAAATTATTGAAACAACAAATAAAATTAAAGTTGAGCTAGTTAATTAAACAACTTTTTGCTACGTTCCTTTTCGAGGACGAAAAGATCTTAAGTGGGGGTGATTGTAACAACCCGGAATTTTAGGGCCAATTTAAAATTATTAATTTAGAAATTTTAATGGATTTTATATATTTAAAATAATTTACTTTAACTAATAACAACTAAAAACTTATTTTAAAATGAAAACATTTAATTTAATTATAAAAGGAGTTTAAAACAGCGCTGTAGTTTGAAAATTTGAATTTGAACTTTGACTGAATGTACAGGATTCATTTGAAATCAGAATTGAGCGAAACAAGAAATATTTAAATCTGTTTAATCATATCTTTCTAATGAATCTGAAAAATTGAAATTTCTCTTTATATATCAAAAGTTATGCCCAGTTTAAAATTTAGAAAAGTCGCTATAGAATTTATATATATTTTAATATAATATATTGGCCTTAAAAATTGTCATTTTTCCAACGACCTCGGTTTTCGACGAAACTACTTTTGTTGGAACCGGAATGTCAAATTATTGCTAGGTTTCAATTTTCAGAATTTTTCGAATTAATATGTGAGCGTGGAAAAAAAAATGTGTTTTGACTGTTTTAGTTAAATTTAATCGACTTGAAAATGACCATTTTTCAAACGGTCTCAGAATTCAATGAAATTAGTCTTGTTAGAACCGTATCGTCAAAACATAACTAAAAATAATTTTTCTATAATTTTTCAAGTCAGTATGTGGCCCTGGTAATTTAAAATGTACATTTGAATTTAATAATTAAATGATTTATATTTTAATTTAAAGAAAAACATATCGTAACAGCCGAACTAGGTTACAAAACATGTTCCATTCAATCCGGGACGGGGGTTATTAGCTAGGAGCGACACTCGTTGGGTTCGATTTGGAGTTGATAGCAACGAACAATTATTTTTCAAAGTAAAGGGATTAAAGAAATAAATTAAATATAAAAATACTGTATAAATACAGTGTACTATACGGAACCCTAATCAGATGAACCTAGCCGCCATCTAACATTTCCTATGGCCGAAATCAACTTAATTTGTTTCTTCAAATTCTCCCAATCCTCTTAACAAAAACCCAAACTCCAAGAACCAAATTGAAGAGATTTTCAAGGACTTTAATTCTATAAGGCGATGATCGGAAGTTATGAACTGTGGTGGCCGGATTTTTGGGTGAAAGCCGCCGACTTTGGCACAGTTTCCAGGGTGGCAGGGCCCACCGAGCTTGGCCTCGGTCTGGGCGGAGGGTGCTCTCATGCAGGCGGTTGACGTGGGCTGGTCGGATCTCGCTCCGGTGTGGTGATGGCGACGTGAAGAGGAGAGAGAAAGGGCGCAGAATGGGTTCAATTTGATCGTGGTATATACAAGAAGAAGAGTGTGAAAACCCGTAACTTCCCCCTAAAGGAAAGCGGCGGATAGTTCGAGAACAAACCACAACAGAACGCATACAGAAGAACATTTCATTGTATATTACAACAATGCATCAGATTACAAGAATATACAGAGTATAAATGAATATTACACAGAAATATCAGAGATTTAAATTACATTTAAATACATCGCAGCGGAAAATAAAACAATACACAACTAGAAGGAATATACGGATACAAAGCTTTCCGGATATCGTTCCAGCTGTAAACCAGGATCCTGTGAATATAAATCTGCAAAACCAAAACTACTAGCTGCCCGTGTCAAAATAAGGGCACCCAGAGTTTAGGTCAAAACAATAAACTCCAGGTCAGTCATGTGACTGGTGTGAGAACTAAAACAGTTATTATTCTTTATTTTAAAAGTTAGGTAAATCAAGGGACCACGCCGCATAACACGGAACGGGTTTCCTCCCAAGAATACCAGTGCATAAAACAAACAGCGCAATGCTAAATAAAGAAAAATGAAGCTGTTATAAGACCCAGGTCCTATCACACAATGCAACGCAGCCGAGGATAGGGTTTTCCCTTATAACAGCCAAAGAATGCTTGATACGTTTTAAAACAAATCATTTGATACTATTATAAGTGCATAGTGTATAAAACACTTCAAATCATAAGTATCAATCATAGGCGGCATGAATGGCCCATAACACTATGTCGCCATATATAAGTTTACAATCAAAACCGCAAATGTCGTATTGGAAGTTGGGTTATCATTTATGGTATGAACCGAGGCTAGGGGCAAGATCCTCTACCGATTCGAGACTGTCTAGTCCGAGCCTCAGGACCCAGACTCAGGTGGGCCCTTGGATCGTCAGGGCCGGTCCACCGATGTGGATTAAAATTCCTGAACACTGCGTTTCCCCGCCCTTTGGGGCGTAAGCCTGGCCCGTCAGCCGACCAGAAGCATCGGCCGAAACCGATATCACGAGGCGCCTCGCTTTTCAGCAAGTAATAATAAGTAACATCCACATGAGTCAAACTCGTCAGCCAGTTCAAGCACTGACGCCACTCCTAACTAGAAAGAAACGCATGTCCTCCCTGATGTCCGTCTCCCGTTTTTGATTCATACCGGGTGTGATACTCGCGAATCAACGTTACACAAAGCTACGCCACAAAGGCCGTGCTTCGATCATCACCACAAGACTTTGCTTTTCAACAGAAGCCTTGATCATTTGCATCTTAGCATGCCACACAGGCAATTCACTCCATGCGATTGATATCCATCAATATATAACCCCTGAGCTCGTACGTCTCAGAGAAGGGCGTTAAGCAAGAGAATAAATTCTCCGCCGCCAAACAGATATATATTTAATAGAGATCAATCACACGGACTAAAATCCAATGTCAGACACACAGTCCATTTACAAGTCCGTTCTGGGTCTGAACGAAACCGGAGGCACCTAGTACCCCGCATATCCATCGATCTCCAAGTACGTCTGGACGATCACTAACTGTTTCCATCTTCTTGGGTGTACAGCCCAATCAAGATCATCAGTAATTACCCAAACGACGTGAAGACCTCCGGTCTTCGACCATCGTCTTCATCTTCGACTTATCGTCGTATCAGTTATTCAGAATGGGATAAACCCGGTCTTTCCGAATAACTTGCGTATATATTATAAAAGTGTTACACAAACACAACATACGCCTCATTCCAATTCATTAGTCACCAACAGTAAATTAATCAAGAGAATAATTTCCCAAATATTAACCCCGAAGGCCGAAACCAACATCAGATCAATATCCAGAAAACCATTCTGCTTGGCTAACCGACAGCTAGTTTCTAAATTTCACATTCATAGGGAAAGGCTCTCATAAATTTTATCAAAGATAAATTCCTTGAATTTATTCTTTAATCTACTTTTGAATATCAATTCAAACTAGTCGGGATTAGCGAACCTTACCGAAGTAATCATTTGTTTTAATTTCCCAATCCCAACCTATTCATCCCATGAAGTAAAACTGGTTATACTTCATATCTAACACCACGGTGTTATCGGTAAATTCAATTACCATTTCACGTTCAAATCTAATTAAAGATTTAACTATCGCCTGGAGCAAAACTGGTGATACTCCATTTCGATTATTTCAATCTAATTAAAGATTCATTAAAACTCCACTTAGTTTTAATCTGTGACTGGGTTAAAGAATCAGTGTCATTTAAAACACGGTTCACGATAAACCCAAAGTCACATCCCATTAATTATCGGGTTAAAGAACAAGTGTTATTTAAAACACTGTTCACGATAAACCCAAAAATCAATATCAATTCAATTCCAATTAAATATTATTTAATTGGTACACTTCATTAAATCTAAATAAAAAGATTTAATCTTTTCTCAACTGGGTTCAAGAACAGTGTTAGTGAAGACACCATTCACGACAAACCCAAATCACATTCATTAATTATCGGGTTAAAGAACAAGTGTTATTTAAAACACTGTTCACGATAAACCCAAAAATCAATATCAATTCAATTCCAATTAAATATTATTTAATTGGTACACTTCATTAAATCTAAATAAAAAGATTTAATCTTTTCTCAACTGGGTTCAAGAACAGTGTTAGTGAAGACACCATTCACGACAAACCCAAATCACATTCATTAATTATCGGGTTAAAGAACAAGTGTTATTTAAAACACTGTTCACGATAAACCCAAAAATCAATATCAATTCAATTCCAATTAAATATTATTTAATTGGTACACTTCATTAAATCTAAATAAAAAGATTTAATCTTTTCTCAACTGGGTTCAAAAACAGTGTTAGTGAAGACACCATTCACGACAAACCCAAATCACATTCGATATTCAATACAAGGCTCTGAATAGAAAATATATCGGCTTATATTCAATATCAAATTCTACGACTAACAAATGTCGTATTGGAAATAACGATATAAATATATATATCTTTCAAATTTCCATAACAACACCTGTATAATCACGAATTCCAACATCGAAATATTCCGAAGACAATTTCGATTCAAATCGACTCCAATGCAATCATTGGAAATTTTGGTTATTTTTAAAACCCTTTTTAAATTCAATTTATTTATTTAAAAATAAATAGAATTATAATTCTAGTTCAAAACTAGTTCAATTCGATAAAAATCTATTTTTATCTTTTCAAATATGGAGTTTTTCATCCCAATTCTTCCCAAATCATTTCTTATGATTTTACACAAATTATTACTATTTTTAATAATTTTATCAAGGCCCGTACAGTCGATTTCCAACAATGGCCATCGAACTGCACTTATAGCGACCTTTTTCGAATTTGATTTGGACATAATTCCAAATCCAACCGTTAGATTTCAAATTTCTAACATTCATTAGAAAGCTCTTTTCGATACGAACCCAACGGTTCCGGTTTTAGGAGAATCCGACGGTCGGATCTCCCGTAATGTCCGTTTGAAATAAATGGTCGAAATTCGCGAACTGCCGCGGCGCGGCGCGTTCTATTCAGGCCATTATATTATATATATAATATATATAATATATACTTCGTCGATTTCTATTTAAAACGAATTATATAAATAGTTTTTAAATTCGTTTCAAAAGCAATTTCAACTTCCTTTTCAATTCAAATCAAAATTGAATTCTTCTTTATAAATTCGTTTCAAAATTCATTTCTATTCAATTCAAATTTCAATTCAATTTGAATTCATTTCAATTCGTTTTCAATTCAATTCATTTCGAAATCGTTTTCAATTCATTTTGAATTCGTTTTCAATTCATTTTGAATTCGTTTTCAATTCAATTCATTTCGAAATCGTTTTCAATTCATTTCATTTCGAAATCGTTTTCAATTCAATTCATTTCGAAATCGTTTTCAATTCAATTCATTTCGAAATCGTTTTCAATTCATTTCATTTCGAAATCGTTTTCAATTCAATTCATTTCGAAATCGTTTTCAATTCAATTCATTTCGAAATCGATATAAATATCGTTCACGTCCAAATGGCGTCAAACTAATCAACACGGCTTCATGAATTTCTATTTTCAAATATTCTATTTCAAATATTTCCTTTTCAAAATAGTTGTTATTATCAAAATATTTCGTTCAACACATGACCAATCTCAATGAATGAGTACTGTCAACACATGAACTTTTATTTTATAATATTCTTTATTTTTCAAATTAGAATGAGGCCCAATCAATTACCATATAAAGTTAATTATATGGATTTTCATGCATTACACACATATAATAGCATTGAAAAATAATCAACCATCAATCAAAGTGCACTACACTGTATAAGCATCAAATATAGATGTCTAACGCTTATAACAGCCTGTCAATCAATCGATCGACATATTTAATCAATCAGGATGAGTGAACTTCAAATTTCATCCTAACACCCGTGTGGGGTTTAAACAATCAAACACAGGTTTTATTTGTGCAGTTGGGCGATGTGTAAAATTTATCGTCCCAATCAATGTCCTTCAAATAAGTGTACATAAACAAACCGTCTGGTTTGTAAATGAATATTTATTTATTCACTTTCACGTTAAAAATTATATTTTTAACGATAAAACATTTTATTTCAACATATGAATTTCAATTCAGTTCATTCTCAATAAAATGATATTTTTATTTTTCTAACATATTTTAGAAAATTTCGGCGGCATAACGGCACGATACTAGAAACGGGACAAGGCCTAGCCTTATCCCCGGTCTAGTGAAGGCCCACGCCATTCACACATCAATCAAATCAATTTCATCTCACCAAACAATTCAATTCAAACAAATAATTCAACTAATCTATGCAACCAAACAAACAAGTCCATGGTCTGTGGACGATTGTGTCGGGTGCTACTAAGCACCGTCTGCATCCTAGTATATATATATAATTAGAAAAGAAATTGAAAGGTGAGAAATTCTCACATATAGCTATCCTAGCTCCACGGCACTTCTTTTGCAGGAAATCTTCATCGCTATCGCATCTTCGTCATCTTTATTGCCCGTAGCCACTACATATGTAAAAATCGAGTTTTTACTTCGCTATTCCATATATAAAAATCGAATTTTTATTTCAAAGTTCAACACATAAAAATCATATTTTTAATATGCCATTGGTATAAAAATTATATTTTTATCCTTTCTATATTTTTATCCTTTCTATATTATAAAAATTATATTTTTATCTTGCTTGCAATATAATAAAAATTATATTTTTATTTACTCTACATAAATAAAAATCATATTTTTATTTATAAAAAGTCGAATCTTTATAGCGATAAAAATCTCATCTCAACTTAACAAAAATGTATCACATTATAAAAAAAAAAAACAGATTTTTTTTTAATGTAATATATATAAATCTGAATTTTAAATGCTAAGTAATGGTATTATTTACATTGTACCATTAATTATGTAATTCACGAAGTTAATAACGTTAAAGAAAAAAAAACGTTACCTTCTTCCTCGATCAAACACTACAGGCCGACGTTCTAATCCGCAACCCATTCTTCAATGCTAGGGTTCTAATTTACTTCCTCCTCGAGCCGCCGTTCCTCGTTCAGGAACCATCACGTTGTTGCCCATCGTGCGCTCCACCTTTGCCTGGAAGAGGGGCCCACTCGCCGCCGCCTATGCGTCGCAGTTGGCCAGCGAACGGAGCTGGTTTGGGGGGGCTAGAACGACCTCCTCGGTGAACAAAAATTGATCCCCCTTGCATGAATGGAAAGAGCACGAGATGCTCTCTGATCTTCACGTTGGAAGGGCTCGAAACAATGAGAAACGGAGGGGATCGATGGCTCTGATTTTGGGAGGACGAGGGGCGTTCTTTTTGGGCTGGAGGCGGAAAGAGGAAGGTTGACCAACGAATGAATTTGACTTAGGGTTTGACCATTCAAAGGGATATAAATATTTATTTTATTTAATTCATTAAAGCGAGATTTTGCATTCGAACTCTAAATCATACCAAACGACTGTCGCCCCTAGCTAATTACCCCCATTCCGAACACAATGGGATATGTATCGTAAGTTGAGTCGATCTGTTTGAATCAGTTTCCGTTAAATTTACATTTAAATCACTATATCGAATTTTAAACGTACATTTCAAATTACCGGGGTCACATACTAACTAGAAAAATTCCAGAAAAATATTTTCTAGCTTCGTATTGACGATACGGTCCTAACAAAACTAGTTTCGTCGAATTCTGAGACCGTTTGAAAAATGGCCAATTTCCAGTCGATTAAAATCAACTGAAATGGTCAAACGCGTTTTCCTTTGCCATGCTCACATATTGATTCGGAAAATTATGAAATTTGGAACCCAGCAATAATTTGACACCACGGACCCAACAAAACTGGTTTCGTCGAAATCCGAGGTCGTTTGCAAAACGGCTATTTTTAAGGGCTATATATTATATAAAATATATATAAATTCCACAGCGACTATTCTGAATTTTCAACTGGACATATCTCATCATTTATAAAGTGAAATCTCAGTGTCTCAACTTCGTTGGAAAGATATCATCAATTAGATCCTAATGTTTTTGGTTTCACAAACATCCGGATTGTTTTGCACCTGGTACATTCAATTGAAGTTTGAAATCGAATTATCGAACTACCGCGCCATTTTTAATTCTATTTATAATTATATATAAATATTTATATTCTAACGACGACGCGTATAATATATACGTTCGAATTCTATTCAAAATAAATTTCACGTCGATATTATTTAAAATAATTCATTTTAAATAACCAAAATTCGCTATAATTGCCAAAATAAAAATTTTAAACTGGCCCAGAATTTACGGGTTGTTACAATCTCCCCCACTTAAAACTTTTCGTCCCCGAAAAGGAACAAAGTCGAAAGTGGTTTGATAATTCAACTCTACGCTCGATCTGGCTTCCATTCTCTAACTCTTCAGTTTCTGAGAATTTTCAAAATTTCAAAAATTTGGCTAACACCCTAAATTTTTGAAAAATTTCGCCATAACCTCCCCTGCACCGGGAGCATCGGGGAATTTCAAATAGCTTCCCCGGTCCTTCAGATCTCAAAAAGAAAAAGAAAAAGCCAAGCGGCTAGCCAATAGGCTCACAAAATCATCATCACCCAAACAAAACAGGAAATTATGTAGTAAACATGTACCTATTTGTCGGGCAAACAAATTTTATTCTCTGGCTCTAGCCTCCTTGCTATGACCTGTTCAATGTAAGTACAAGTATACAAGCAAATGCGACCAATTTTCAATATAATTCAATATTTGATGCTATTAGGCAAAATGGTTCAAAATTAGCAAACAAATAGGCAAACAACACAAACATCAATCAATTAGTGAATTATCATTTGAAATTCATAATTTTGATACATACACAAAAATCATGTTTTGATGCCAAATCACAACAATAGGCCCTATCTAATTTTGGTTCTCACACCAGTCCAATGGAAATATATAGAAAATCACACCTTCGAAACACGAACATAAATACTGATGATGCACGTGCTATCATCAGTACCTTCTCCGGGCGACTAGAGTGTGATTCTATATCTATCCAATATATTAAAACTTCGAATACACGCGGATCAGACGTATACGCAAAATCTATATATACTGGATTGTCCACATCAATATAAATAAATAATCAAATACGAATAATTGATTTAAATTTTCAAAACAAAATTTGTTTCCATTTGAAAAATATACTCTTCACACTCGTTCTAGGATACTACTGATCCTATCTCTAACGAGTCATTCTCATTGGATATTACTAATCCAATATCTGATGAATTCTTTCGTATAGTTCTAATGTGCCTTGTTCTCTGAGCTTTGTAAACCAAAGCTCTGATACCAACTGTGAAAACCCGTAACTTCCCCCTAAAGGAAAGCGGCGGATAGTTCGAGAACAAACCACAACAGAACGCATACAGAAGAACATTTCATTGTATATTACAACAATGCATCAGATTACAAGAATATACAGAGTATAAATGAATATTACACAGAAATATCAGAGATTTAAATTACATTTAAATACATCGCAGCGGAAAATAAAACAATACACAACTAGAAGGAATATACGGATACAAAGCTTTCCGGATATCGTTCCAGCTGTAAACCAGGATCCTGTGAATATAAATCTGCAAAACCAAAACTACTAGCTGCCCGTGTCAAAATAAGGGCACCCAGAGTTTAGGTCAAAACAATAAACTCCAGGTCAGTCATGTGACTGGTGTGAGAACTAAAACAGTTATTATTCTTTATTTTAAAAGTTAGGTAAATCAAGGGACCACGCCGCATAACACGGAACGGGTTTCCTCCCAAGAATACCAGTGCATAAAACAAACAGCGCAATGCTAAATAAAGAAAAATGAAGCTGTTATAAGACCCAGGTCCTATCACACAATGCAACGCAGCCGAGGATAGGGTTTTCCCTTATAACAGCCAAAGAATGCTTGATACGTTTTAAAACAAATCATTTGATACTATTATAAGTGCATAGTGTATAAAACACTTCAAATCATAAGTATCAATCATAGGCGGCATGAATGGCCCATAACACTATGTCGCCATATATAAGTTTACAATCAAAACCGCAAATGTCGTATTGGAAGTTGGGTTATCATTTATGGTATGAACCGAGGCTAGGGGCAAGATCCTCTACCGATTCGAGACTGTCTAGTCCGAGCCTCAGGACCCAGACTCAGGTGGGCCCTTGGATCGTCAGGGCCGGTCCACCGATGTGGATTAAAATTCCTGAACACTGCGTTTCCCCGCCCTTTGGGGCGTAAGCCTGGCCCGTCAGCCGACCAGAAGCATCGGCCGAAACCGATATCACGAGGCGCCTCGCTTTTCAGCAAGTAATAATAAGTAACATCCACATGAGTCAAACTCGTCAGCCAGTTCAAGCACTGACGCCACTCCTAACTAGAAAGAAACGCATGTCCTCCCTGATGTCCGTCTCCCGTTTTTGATTCATACCGGGTGTGATACTCGCGAATCAACGTTACACAAAGCTACGCCACAAAGGCCGTGCTTCGATCATCACCACAAGACTTTGCTTTTCAACAGAAGCCTTGATCATTTGCATCTTAGCATGCCACACAGGCAATTCACTCCATGCGATTGATATCCATCAATATATAACCCCTGAGCTCGTACGTCTCAGAGAAGGGCGTTAAGCAAGAGAATAAATTCTCCGCCGCCAAACAGATATATATTTAATAGAGATCAATCACACGGACTAAAATCCAATGTCAGACACACAGTCCATTTACAAGTCCGTTCTGGGTCTGAACGAAACCGGAGGCACCTAGTACCCCGCATATCCATCGATCTCCAAGTACGTCTGGACGATCACTAACTGTTTCCATCTTCTTGGGTGTACAGCCCAATCAAGATCATCAGTAATTACCCAAACGACGTGAAGACCTCCGGTCTTCGACCATCGTCTTCATCTTCGACTTATCGTCGTATCAGTTATTCAGAATGGGATAAACCCGGTCTTTCCGAATAACTTGCGTATATATTATAAAAGTGTTACACAAACACAACATACGCCTCATTCCAATTCATTAGTCACTAACAGTAAATTAATCAAGAGAATAATTTCCCAAATATTAACCCCGAAGGCCGAAACCAACATCAGATCAATATCCAGAAAACCATTCTGCTTGGCTAACCGACAGCTAGTTTCTAAATTTCACATTCATAGGGAAAGGCTCTCATAAATTTTATCAAAGATAAATTCCTTGAATTTATTCTTTAATCTACTTTTGAATATCAATTCAAACTAGTCGGGATTAGCGAACCTTACCGAAGTAATCATTTGTTTTAATTTCCCAATCCCAACCTATTCATCCCATGAAGTAAAACTGGTTATACTTCATATCTAACACCACGGTGTTATCGGTAAATTCAATTACCATTTCACGTTCAAATCTAATTAAAGATTTAACTATCGCCTGGAGCAAAACTGGTGATACTCCATTTCGATTATTTCAATCTAATTAAAGATTCATTAAAACTCCACTTAGTTTTAATCTGTGACTGGGTTAAAGAATCAGTGTCATTTAAAACAAGGTTCACGATAAACCCAAAGTCACATCCCATTAATTATCGGGTTAAAGAACAAGTGTTATTTAAAACACTGTTCACGATAAACCCAAAAATCAATATCAATTCAATTCCAATTAAATATTATTTAATTGGTACACTTCATTAAATCTAAATAAAAAGATTTAATCTTTTCTCAACTGGGTTCAAGAACAGTGTTAGTGAAGACACCATTCACGACAAACCCAAATCACATTCATTAATTATCGGGTTAAAGAACAAGTGTTATTTAAAACACTGTTCACGATAAACCCAAAAATCAATATCAATTCAATTCCAATTAAATATTATTTAATTGGTACACTTCATTAAATCTAAATAAAAAGATTTAATCTTTTCTCAACTGGGTTCAAGAACAGTGTTAGTGAAGACACCATTCACGACAAACCCAAATCACATTCATTAATTATCGGGTTAAAGAACAAGTGTTATTTAAAACACTGTTCACGATAAACCCAAAAATCAATATCAATTCAATTCCAATTAAATATTATTTAATTGGTACACTTCATTAAATCTAAATAAAAAGATTTAATCTTTTCTCAACTGGGTTCAAAAACAGTGTTAGTGAAGACACCATTCACGACAAACCCAAATCACATTCGATATTCAATACAAGGCTCTGAATAGAAAATATATCGGCTTATATTCAATATCAAATTCTACGACTAACAAATGTCGTATTGGAAATAACGATATAAATATATATATCTTTCAAATTTCCATAACAACACCTGTATAATCACGAATTCCAACATCGAAATATTCCGAAGACAATTTCGATTCAAATCGACTCCAATGCAATCATTGGAAATTTTGGTTATTTTTAAAACCCTTTTTAAATTCAATTTATTTATTTAAAAATAAATAGAATTATAATTCTAGTTCAAAACTAGTTCAATTCGATAAAAATCTATTTTTATCTTTTCAAATATGGAGTTTTTCATCCCAATTCTTCCCAAATCATTTCTTATGATTTTACACAAATTATTACTATTTTTAATAATTTTATCAAGGCCCGTACAGTCGATTTCCAACAATGGCCATCGAACTGCACTTATAGCGACCTTTTTCGAATTTGATTTGGACATAATTCCAAATCCAACCGTTAGATTTCAAATTTCTAACATTCATTAGAAAGCTCTTTTCGATACGAACCCAACGGTTCCGGTTTTAGGAGAATCCGACGGTCGGATCTCCCGTAATGTCCGTTTGAAATAAATGGTCGAAATTCGCGAACTACCGCGGCGCGGCGCGTTCTATTCAGGCCATTATATTATATATATAATATATATAATATATACTTCGTCGATTTCTATTTAAAACGAATTATATAAATAGTTTTTAAATTCGTTTCAAAAGCAATTTCAACTTCCTTTTCAATTCAAATCAAAATTGAATTCTTCTTTATAAATTCGTTTCAAAATTCATTTCTATTCAATTCAAATTTCAATTCAATTTGAATTCATTTCAATTCGTTTTCAATTCAATTCATTTCGAAATCGTTTTCAATTCATTTTGAATTCGTTTTCAATTCATTTTGAATTCGTTTTCAATTCAATTCATTTCGAAATCGTTTTCAATTCATTTCATTTCGAAATCGTTTTCAATTCAATTCATTTCGAAATCGTTTTCAATTCAATTCATTTCGAAATCGTTTTCAATTCATTTCATTTCGAAATCGTTTTCAATTCATTTCGAAATCGTTTTCAATTCAATTCATTTCGAAATCGATATAAATATCGTTCACGTCCAAATGGCGTCAAACTAATCAACACGGCTTCATGAATTTCTATTTTCAAATATTCTATTTCAAATATTTCCTTTTCAAAATAGTTGTTATTATCAAAATATTTCGTTCAACACATGACCAATCTCAATGAATGAGTACTGTCAACACATGATCTTTTATTTTATAATATTCTTTATTTTTCAAATTAGAATGAGGCCCAATCAATTACCATATAAAGTTAATTATATGGATTTTCATGCATTACACACATATAATAGCATTGAAAAATAATCAACCATCAATCAAAGTGCACTACACTGTATAAGCATCAAATATAGATGTCTAACGCTTATAACAGCCTGTCAATCAATCGATCGACATATTTAATCAATCAGGATGAGTGAACTTCAAATTTCATCCTAACACCCGTGTGGGGTTTCAAACAATCAAACACAGGTTTTATTTGTGCAGTTGGGCGATGTGTAAAATTTATCGTCCCAATCAATGTCCTTCAAATAAGTGTACATAAACAAACCGTCTGGTTTGTAAATGAATATTTATTTATTCACTTTCACGTTAAAAATTATATTTTTAACGATAAAACATTTTATTTCAACATATGAATTTCAATTCAGTTCATTCTCAATAAAATGATATTTTTATTTTTCTAACATATTTTAGAAAATTTCGGCGGCATAACGGCACGATACTAGAAACGGGACAAGGCCTAGCCTTATCCCCGGTCTAGTGAAGGCCCACGCCATTCACACATCAATCAAATCAATTTCATCTCACCAAACAATTCAATTCAAACAAATAATTCAACTAATCTATGCAACCAAACAAACAAGTCCATGGTCTGTGGACGATTGTGTCGGGTGCTACTAAGCACCGTCTGCATCCTAGTATATATATATAATTAGAAAAGAAATTGAAAGGTGAGAAATTCTCACATATAGCTATCCTAGCTCCACGGCACTTCTTTTGCAGGAAATCTTCATCGCTATCGCATCTTCGTCATCTTTATTGCCCGTAGCCACTACATATGTAAAAATCGAGTTTTTACTTCGCTATTCCATATATAAAAATCGAATTTTTATTTCAAAGTTCAACACATAAAAATCATATTTTTAATATGCCATTGGTATAAAAATTATATTTTTATCCTTTCTATATTTTTATCCTTTCTATATTATAAAAATTATATTTTTATCTTGCTTGCAATATAATAAAAATTATATTTTTATTTACTCTACATAAATAAAAATCATATTTTTATTTATAAAAAGTCGAATCTTTATAGCGATAAAAATCTCATCTCAACTTAACAAAAATGTATCACAATATAAAAAAAAAAATATCAGATTTTTTTTTAATGTAATATATATAAATCTGAATTTTAAATGCTAAGTAATGGTATTATTTACATTGTACCATTAATTATGTAATTCACGAAGTTAATAACGTTAAAGAAAAAAAAACGTTACCTTCTTCCTCGATCAAACACTACAGGCCGACGTTCTAATCCGCAACCCATTCTTCAATGCTAGGGTTCTAATTTACTTCCTCCTCGAGCCGCCGTTCCTCGTTCAGGAACCATCACGTTGTTGCCCATCGTGCGCTCCACCTTTGCCTGGAAGAGGGGCCCACTCGCCGCCGCCTATGCGTCGCAGTTGGCCAGCGAACGGAGCTGGTTTGGGGGGGCTAGAACGACCTCCTCGGTGAACAAAAATTGATCCCCCTTGCATGAATGGAAAGAGCACGAGATGCTCTCTGATCTTCACGTTGGAAGGGCTCGAAACAATGAGAAACGGAGGGGATCGATGGCTCTGATTTTGGGAGGACGAGGGGCGTTCTTTTTGGGCTGGAGGCGGAAAGAGGAAGGTTGACCAACGAATGAATTTGACTTAGGGTTTGACCATTCAAAGGGATATAAATATTTATTTTATTTAATTCATTAAAGCGAGATTTTGCATTCGAACTCTAAATCATACCAAACGACTGTCGCCCCTAGCTAATTACCCCCATTCCGAACACAATGGGATATGTATCGTAAGTTGAGTCGATCTGTTTGAATCAGTTTCCGTTAAATTTACATTTAAATCACTATATCGAATTTTAAACGTACATTTCAAATTACCGGGGTCACATACTAACTAGAAAAATTCCAGAAAAATATTTTCTAGCTTCGTATTGACGATACGGTCCTAACAAAACTAGTTTCGTCGAATTCTGAGACCGTTTGAAAAATGGCCAATTTCCAGTCGATTAAAATCAACTGAAATGGTCAAACGCGTTTTCCTTTGCCACGCTCACATATTGATTCGGAAAATTATGAAATTTGGAACCCAGCAATAATTTGACACCACGGACCCAACAAAACTGGTTTCGTCGAAATCCGAGGTCGTTTGCAAAACGGCTATTTTTAATGGCTATATATTATATAAAATATATATAAATTCCACATCGACTATTCTGAATTTTCAACTGGACATATCTCATCATTTATAAAGTGAAATCTCAGTGTCTCAACTTCGTTGGAAAGATATCATCAATTAGATCCTAATGTTTTTGGTTTCACAAACATCCGGATTGTTTTGCACCTGGTACATTCAATTGAAGTTTGAAATCGAATTATCGAACTACCGCGCCATTTTTAATTCTATTTATAATTATATATAAATATTTATATTCTAACGACGACGCGTATAATATATACGTTCGAATTCTATTCAAAATAAATTTCATGTCGATATTATTTAAAATAATTCATTTTAAATAACCAAAATTCGCTATAATTGCCAAAATAAAAATTTTAAACTGGCCCAGAATTTACGGGTTGTTACAAAGAGGGAACCGTAGGGATTAACATGGTAATTAGGAGATAATTAAATTTTAATTTTAATTTAAATTATCTAATTATTTAATAAATCTCTAAATTGCAATATCTTATTCATATCTAATCAGAAATTGACGAAACTGATTGTGTTGGATTCGTATTTCCGAGCACTACGACATGGAACAGACTAGAGCTGAAAATGAGCACTTTGAATTTTCAGCCAAACCAATGTGAGAATCTATGATTTTTTTTAAAATTTAATTAATTGTTCTGTCGTTGTTAAATAATTATATGGATGCTATTTGTTTAGACTGTGCTGTGATCAAATTTGCTTGTGTTTTGATGAATTGTATTGCATTGTAATGTTTAGATCTGTTATCATACGATCTAGATCTATACGAATCCGGTAAAAATCATCATATTATGTAAATTAGGTTAAATTAAAATATTATACAGACTGTGTTTATTTAGGGACATTAAAATTATTTATAATATTTTTATTTACATTTGTTGATAAAAAGGAAAATTTGTTTTAGGTATTCTAATTTACACTCCATATATAAATAAAAGAAACAAGTTTGGAAACTCATTTTTATTAACATTTTATTTTTTAATAAAAAGGTCAAGAATACAAACACATTTTTATTAACATCTTATTTGCAAATGAAAAGGTCAAAATTAAGAATACACTTTTATTAACATTTTATTTGTTAATAAAAAGGATAAGATTTAAAATACATTTTTATCAATATCATATTTGCAAATAAAAAAAACGAGTTAGAAATCATATTTTATTTTGCATTGTATTTGCGAATTTAAAAGCCAGAATTAGAAAACTTATTGTATTAACATTTTATACACAAATAAATAGGCAGATTTAAAAATCATTTTTTAATTTACGGACAAACTTATTCTATTTTTTTTTTATATCCTTTGTGTAAGTAAAAAGGCAAATTTGTAAAATCACTTTTATTCACATTTCATTTGTAAATAAAAGAGCTGAAATGAAATTTGGTATTTTTATTGTAAATTCATTACCATAAAAGGATGGGGATTAAAGATTTTGTTTTATTTATACTTTTGTTTAAATATAAAGATTTTACATTAAAGGCTATATCTTTATGTAGTACTATTTGAATAAAAGTTTCTAATGAAAGAATTTATTCTTTTGTTGTAACTTTGTAGAAAGAAAAAAAGACATTTTTGTTTAAAAATGTTAGATAAGGTAAAAGAAACATTTTTGTTTACATTTGAAGTATTAAACAAAATCAACACTTTTGTCAATCAGATTATGTTAAACAAAAATAGACATTTTTATTTGCAATATGTTATGAAATCAAAATGACATTTTTGATTAGAAGTTTGTTATCAAACAAAAGAATATATTTTGTTAAACATTCTTTTTAAAAACAAAAGAATAGATTTTAAGTACCTTTCTTTCCAATAAAAAGAAATCATGTTATATTGTAATATTTGATTACATTAAAAGAATGAGTTAAGAATGTTTATTTTTATACATTAAAAAGAAGAAGTTAAGAATGTATATTTTTATACATTAAAAAGAAGAAGTTAAGAATGTATATGTTTATACATTAACAAGAAAGATTAGCGAACGAAATTAACATTTTTGGTCAAAAGAAAGATTAACATTTTCATTGTAAAATGCGGCATTATAGTAAAATTAACATTTTACTTGAAAATATATTATGCATATGAAATAAATATTTTTATGCATTAAAAAGAATGATATTTTTGTGTTAAACTTGATTAGTGAACAAAATTCACATTCTGTTAATATTAAAAGGATTATAACAAAATTCACATTTTGTTAACATTTTATATAAATGAAATTAAAAAGGACATTTTTGTCACTTTGAAATAAAGGAAACAAAAAGGACATTTTTGTATATTAAAAATGAATTAGACAAAATGGACATTTTTGTATATTAAATAGAATATTAGAAAAATGATCATATTTTCACAAGTAGAATATGCTGACATTAAAAATCTACTTTTTAATGTAAAATAGAATATTAGAGAAATGTTCATATTTTGACAAAGCAAATTATGCTAACATTAAAATCTTATATTCAAAGAAAAGAATAGAAAAATACATTTTTATATGAATTCAAAGAAAAGAGTAAAAAGCACATTTTTATGTGTACTCAAAGAAAGAAATAGGAAAGTACAATTTTATATGTATTCAAAGAAAAGAATAACTGATTACAATTTTTGGGCATAATCAAAGAATGAAAAGAAAAGGTTACATTTTCATGTAGTAAAAGAAATAAAAGATTTCACTTCTAAGTGATATTTAAAATATTCATTTTGTCCTTTAGAAAGAATTTCACCAAAATATTCATTTTTGGTCAAAACTTGATTATCAAATGAAAATGTATATTTTTATACATTAAAAAGGAATGAATATGAAATGTATATTTTTATATTTTAAAAAGAATGAATCTTTGTTTGAAAACTTGTTAACATGTAATTTCCGTTTTTTTTATGATAATTAGAATTAACTATAAAGAATGAATCTTTGTTTGAAAACTTGTTAACATGTAATTTCCCTTTTTTTATGATAATTAGAATTAATTAAAAAGAATGAATCTTTATTTGAAACTTGTGAACATGTAATTTACATTTTTATACAAATGAATTATTAAAAAGAATAAAACCTTGGTTAGAATGTGTTACCATGTAAAATTACATTTCTATGTAATTAATGTTCATCAAAAAGAATTAAACAAAAATGTACATTTTACTCATTTAAAAAGGATGTTATAAGAAAATATCATTTTTGGGTAAAACATGATTAGTGAAGAAAAATTATCAAATTTTTGTTTATATAAAAATAATTATAACATAATTTTACATTTGGTTTACAACAAAAGGATTATAACAAGATTTACATTTTGTTTACATAAAAAGGATTAAACAAAATCAACATATTTTGTTTACATTAAAAAGAATTAGTCAATTTTGTCATTTTGTTTACAATAAAAAGAGATTGAGATAAAAGTGAATATTTTTATTGACACTTTGTTTTCCATAAAAAGATTGTACATTAAAAATTACATTTTCAATGTAGTTTAGATTCCATTGAAAGGATTAGAATAAAAGGATTATATCTTTATAGTCATTTGGTTACAATGAAAGATTAGAAAATAAAGATAACACCTTTAGGGTAATGGAAATAAAAGATTAGTTTTATTGTCATATTGAATTAAAGGATTACCTTTTATTGTAACATTGTTTACAATAAAAGAACTGAATTAAAAGACTAGGTTTTTATTGTCATTTGTTCATAGCAAAAAGAATAGAAATATATGTCTAATTGTTGAAATGTGTGATGTGTCAAATATAATGTTTATTATATTCAAGTTTGAATATTACACTTCCATTTATAAGTTACCCGACTAGTTTATGTGATTGGGACGATAATTTTCACACATCGCCCAAGTGCACAAATAATTTATTATTTGCTTGATGGATGAAACCCCACACGGGTATTGGGATGATATTGGATACACACTAATCTCAATATTTAGTTATCTGTCAATCGATGGATTGACAGTCTGTGATGAGCGTCAGTTATTTACTTTAATGCTCACACGGTTATAGATTCCACTTTGGTCGTCATTTGGATGTTTGATAATTATTCATCATGATTGTTAATTTCATGCAATATATGGATGTTGATTGAGTCACATTCCAATAAAGAATATTCTAAAAAAAGAATATTTTGGAAAATATATTATTGAAAAGGAATATTTTAGAAAAAGAATATATTTTGGAAAATTATATTTTTATTGAAATGAACCAGTTATCAACTAGAATTAATCATTAAATTTACAATTAATGAAGTTTTCCAATTTGTAATATTTAATTGGAAATTTAATTGAATAAATTGGATTTGTCGTGGATAGTGCCTTAAATAACACTGTTCTTAAACCCCGTATGAAAATAATAAGCTTTTAATTTAGATTATTAAAGTTTTCAATTATATTTTGTAATTAAAATAAGAAATGTGAGTTGGGTTTATTGTAAGCTATGTTTTTAAGCGACATTTGTTCTTTAACCCAACTGGCAGTGAAAATATGATTTGAAATTTGTAAATCTTTATTTAAGATTTAAATAGAAATTGTAACACCCCGTAATTTGAACATAAAAATTCACAAATTAAAGTATACTTAATTAAGTGAAATGGGTTGCGCAGAGAAATATATATATATTGATATATATATATATATATAATTGAAAATTTAATAAATAAATATGCAAAAATGTTCAAAACAGCGAATTGGGTGAAACGACCCGTAACTTCCCCGTAAAGGAAAGCGTCGGATAGTTCGAGAACAAGCCACACAGAACGCATATACAAGAACGTTTCATTGTATATTACAACAGTGCATCAGATTACAAGAATATACAGAGTAAAAATGAATATTACACAGAAATATCAGAGATTTAAATTACATTTAAATACATAGCAGCGGAAAATAATACAATACACAACTAGAAGAGATATACGGATACAAAGCTTTCCGGATATCGTTCCAGCTGTAAACCAGGATCCTGTGAATATAAATCTGCAAAACCAAAACTACTAGCTGCCCGTGTCAAAATAGGGGCACCCAGAGTTTAGGTCAAAACAATAAACTCCAGGTCAGTCATGGGACTGGTGTGAGAACTAAAACAGTTATAAATCTTTATTTTTAAAGTTAGGTAAATCAAGGGACCACGCCGTAAAACACGGAACGGGTTTCCTTCCAAGAATACCAGTGCATAAAACAAACAGCGCAATGCTAAATAAAGAAAAATGAAGCTGTTATAAGACCCAGGTCCTATCATACAATGCAACGCAAGCCGGGGGATAGGGTTTTCCCTTATAACAGCCAAAGAATGCTTGATACGGTTAAAACAAATCGTTTGATACTATTATAAGTGCATAGTGTATAAAACAACTTCAAATCATAAGTATCAATCATAGGCGGCATAAGCGTCCCATGTCACTATGACGCCATATATAGGTTTACAAATAAAACCGCGGATGTCACGTATTTGGAAATTGGATTTCCGTCTATGAACCGAGGCAAAAGATAGTCCTCAACCGATTCGAGACAATCTAGCCCATGTCTCAGGTCCCAGACTCAGGTGGGCCTTGGATCGTCAGGGCCGGTCCACCGATGTGGATTATTATGCCTGAACACTACGTCTCTCCGCCCTATGGGGCGTAAATGAGCCAACAAATGACTCCATCTGACCCGGATCGTCCGATCAAACCGAGGCGCCTCGCAACAGCAACAACCACATAAGTCAAACTCGTCAGGGCGTGTAAAACCACTGACGCCACTTCTAGCTAGAAAGAAACGCAAGTCCTCCCTGATGTCCTCTCCCGTTTTTGGTTCATACCGGGTGTGAAGCTCGCGAATCAACGTTACACAAAGCTATGCCACAAAGGCCGTGCTTTGATCATCACCACAAGACTTTGCTTTTCAACAGAAGCCTTGATCATCTGCCACTTAGGCATGCCACATAGGCAATTCACTCCATGCGTTTGATATCCATCAATATATAACCCCTGAGCTCGTACGTCTCAGAGAAGGGCGTTAAGCAAGAGAATAAATTCTCCGCCGTCAAACATATATATATTTAATAGAGATCAGTCACACAGACTAAAATCCAATGTCAGACACACAGTCCATTTACAAGTTCGTTCTGGGTCTGAACGAAACTGGAGGCACCTAGTACCCCGCATATCCATCGATCTCCAAGCACGTCTGGACGATCACTAACTGTTTCCATCTTCTTGGGTGTACAGCCCAATCAAGATCATCAGTAATCACCCAAACGACGTGAAGACTTCCGGTCTTCGACCACCGTCTTCATCTTCGACACCACGTCGAATCAGTTATTCAAAATGGGATAAACCCGGTCTTTCTGAATAACTCGCGTATGTATTATAAAAGTGTTACACAAACACAACATACGCCTCATTCCAATTCAGAATATTCTTTTATTCAAATATTCCTATACTTTGGGAAAAGTTCCCATTAATTTTATCCAAGATAAATTCTTTAAATTTATTCTTTAATCTCCTTTGAATATCAATTCAAACTAGTCGGGATTAGCGAACCACACCGAAGAAATCATTTATTTTATTCCCCAATCCCAACCTATTCATCCCATGAAGTAAAACTGGTTATACTTCATATCTAACACCACGGTGTTATCGGTAAATTCAATTACCATTTCACGTTCAAATCTAATTAAAGATTTAACTATCCCCTGGAGCAAAACTGGTGATACTCCATTTTCGATCATTTCAATCTAATTAAAGATTCATTAAAACTCCACTTAGTTTTAATCGTTAACTGGGTTAAAGAATCAGTGTCATTTAAAACACGGTTCACGATAAACCCAAAATCACATTCCATTAATTATCGGGTTAAAGAACAAGTGTTATTTAAAACACTGTTCACGATAAACCCAAAAATCAATACCAATTCAATTCCAATCAAATATCATTTAATTGGTACACTTCATTAAATCTAAATAAAAAGATTTAATCTTTTCTCAACTGGGTTCAAGAACAGTGTTAATGAAGACACCATTCACGACAAACCCAAATCACATTTGATATTCAATACAAGGCTCTGAATAGAAAATATACCGGCTTATATTCAATATCAAATTCTACGACTAACAAATATCGCATTGGAAATAACGATATATATATATATCTTTCAAATTTCCATAACAACACCTGTATAATCAAGAATTCCAACATCGAAATATTCCGAAGACAATTTCGATTCAAATCCCCTCCAATGCAATCATTGGATATTCTGGTTATTTTCAAAACCCTTTTTAAATTCAATCCATTTATTTAAAAATAAATAGAACTATAATTCTAGTTCAAAACTAGTTCATTTCGATAAAAATCTATTTTTATCTTTTCAAATATGGAGTTTTTCATCCCAATCCTTTCTAAATCATTTCCTATGATTTTACACAAATTATTACTATTTTTAATAATTTTATCAAGGCCCGTACGGTCGATTTCCATCCACGGCCATCGAACTGCACTTACACCGACCTTTTTCAAATTTGATTTGGACATAATTCCAAATCCAACCGTTAGATTTCAAATTTCTAATATTCGTTAGAAAGCTCTCTTCGATACGAACCCAACGGTTCCGGTTTTAGGAGAATCCGACGGTCGGATCTCCCGTAATGTCCGTTTGAAATCAATGGTCGAAATTCGCGAACTGCCGCGGCGCGGCGCGTTCTATTCAGGCCATTATATTATATCTATAATATATATAATATATATCGTCGATTTCTATTTAAAACAAATTATATAAACAGTTTTAAATTCGTTTCAAAAGCAATTTCAACTTCCATTTCAATTCAATTCAAAATTGAATTCTTCTTTATAAATTCGTTTTAAAATTCATTTCTATTCAATTCAAATTTCAATTCAATTTGAATTCATATTCAATTCAATTCATTTCGAAATCGTTTTCAATTCAATTCATTTCGAAATCGTTTTCAATTCAATTCATTTCGAAATCGTTTTCAATTCAATTCATTTCGAAATCGTTTTCAATTCAATTCATTTCGAAATCGTTTTCAATTCAATTCATTTCGAAATCGTTTTCAATTCAATTCATTTCGAAATCGTTTTCAATTCAATTCATTTCGAAATCGTTTTCAATTCAATTCATTTCGAAATCGTTTTCAATTCAATTCATTTCGAAATCGTTTTCAATTCAATTCATTTCGAAATCGTTTTCAATTCAATTCATTTCGAAATATTCGATTTCAAAATTACTTTTTAATATTCATTTTAAAATGAATAAAATCGATATAAATATCGTTCACGTCAAAATGGCGTCAATCTAATCAACACGGCTTCATATATTGATATTTTCAAATATTCCATTTCGAATATTTCTATTTCAAATATTTCTATTTCAAATATTTCTTTTTCGAAACTGGAATGAGGCCCAATCAATTACCATATAAAGTTAATTATATGGATTTTCATACAACACATGTATAATAGCATTGCAAAATAATCAACCATCAACCAAAGTGCACTACACTGTATAAGCATCAAATATAGATATTCAACGCTTATAACAGTCTGTCAATCAATCGATCGACACACAACTAAACAATCGGGATTAGTGTACGTCAAATATCATCCCAACACCCGTGTAGGGTTTCAAACAATCAAACACAGATTTTATTTGTGCAGTTGGGCGATGTGTAAAATTTATCGTCCCAATCAATGTCCTTCAAATAGGTGTACATAAACAAACCGTCTGGTTTGTAAATGAATATTTATTTATTCACATTCACGTTAAAAATTATATTTTTAACGATAAAATATTTTATTCCAACATATGAATTTCTATTTAGTTCATTCTTTAAACAAAATTATATTTTTATTTTTCTAACTTATTTTAGAAAATTTCGGCGGCATAACGGCACGATACTAGAAACGTGACAAGGCCTAGCCTTATCCCCGGTCTAGTGAAGGCCCACGCCATTCACACATCAATCAAATCAATTTCATTTCACCAATCAATTCACATTTCAATCAAATAATCTAACCAACTACACAACCAAACAATTTAACAAACAAGCCATCCATGGTCTGTGGATGACGGGTGTCGGGTGCTACTAAACACCGTCTGCATCCTAGTATATATATATATCTAGAAAAAGAATTTTGAGTGAGAAGTTCTCACCGAAAGCTATCCAATCATCTTGACTCTTCTTTTATATAAATCTTCTTCATTCTCGCCTTTTTATTACCTTCGTTGCCCGCTTTCACTACATATGCAAAAATCATATTTTTATTTCGAAGTTCAATATATAAAAATCATATTTTTATTTCGAAGTTCAATATATAAAAATCATATTTTTATTTCGAAGTTCAATATATAAAAATCATATTTTTATTTCGAAGTTCAATATATAAAAATCATATTTTTATTTCGAAGTTCAATATATAAAAATCATATTTTTATTTCGAAGTTCAATATATAAAAATCATATTTTTATTTCGAAGTTCAATATATAAAAATCATATTTTTATTGATAAAAATATATTCTTTTCTCACATAAAAATGTCATCCTTTCTCATATAAAAATATTATATTTTCTCATATAAAAATATTATCTTTAAATTAATAAAAATCGTATTTTTAGTCTTCATACATGATAAAAAAAAACATATTTTTACAATCCTAACTATTTACATATAGATGTTAGGATAAACGGGAAAAAAGAATAAAATAAAGGTAAAAAAAACGTACTGTTCAAATCGGAAGAGGGGGGGTATGCTGCGTTCTCGGTGGTGGGAGGAGGTGCTGGAAGCGGGGTGGAAGAGGTCAGGCGAGGCGGCAAGATGCTGGGGAGGCGGCGGCGGGTGAAAGCGACGGGGGGGGGGGGGGGGGGGGGGTTGCGTCGCGACTTGAGGAGGAGAAGAGGAGAGCGTCTCGAGGTAGGAGGAGGTTGGCGGAGCAGAGGGGAGGAGGGCGGCGGTCCTCCCCCTGGTGGCGACGCCGTCGACGAAGAAGAGAGGGGGGGAGGCGATTTAAAGATCGGGGTTTTTTTTTTTTTTTGAATGAATTTAATCGGGGGGGGGGGGGGGCAGAGATAAAGGAATGGGGTTGTTTTTTTTTTTGTTTTTTTATTATTTAATTATTTAATTCAACCTAAAGTTGACTTTTTCATATTACCTCGAAACGAGGCTCACCGCCTGTCCTCCATAGCGTTTTACCCCCATTTCGAACACAATGGGATATGTATCGTAGGTTGATTCGGCTGTTACAATCAGTTTCCTTTGAATTTACATTTAAATCACTATATTGAATTTTAAACGTACATTTCAAATTACCGGGGTCACATACTAACTAGAAAAATTCCTAAAAAATATTTTCTAGCTTCGTATTGATGATACGGTCCTAACAAAACTAGTTTCGTCGAATTCTGAGACCGTTAGAAAAATGGTCATTTTCCGGTCGATTAAAATCAACTGAAACCGGTCAAACGCGTTTTCCTTTGCCACGCTCACATATTGATTCGAAAAATTATGAAATTTGGAATCTAGAAATAACTCAACATCATGGACCCAACAAAAGTGGTTTCGTTGAAATCCAAGGTCGTTTGCAAAATTTCCATTTTTAAGGGCCTGAATTCCATAGCGACTATTCAGAATTTTCAATTGGACATATCTTTTGATTCCCGCTATGAAATTTTGATTATTCGGATTCGTTGGAAAGATATTCTCAATTAGATCTTAATGTTTTTGGTTTCACTAAAATCCGGATTGTTTTGCACCCGGTATATTCAATTGAAGTTTGAAATCGAATTATCGAACTACCGCGCCATTTTCAATTCCATTTATAATTATAAATAATTATTTATAATCTAACGACGGCGTATATAATATATACGTTCTAATTATATTCAAAATAGATTTCTCGTCGATATTATTTAAAATAATCTATTTTAAATGATCAAATTTCGCTAAAATTGCCAAATTAAAAATTTTAAACTAGCCCAGATTTTCCGGGTTATTACAATCTCCCCCACTTAAAACTTTTCGTCCCCGAAAAGGAACAAAGTCGAAAGTGGTTTGATTAATCAACTCTACGCTCGATCTGGCTTCCATTCTCCAACTTTTCAGTTTTTGAGAATTTTCAAAATTTCAAAAATTTGGCTAACACCCTAAATTTTCGAAAATTTTTGCCATAACCTCCCCTGCACCGGGAGCATCGGGGAATTTCAAATAGCTTCCCCGGTCCTTCAGATCCCAAAAAGAAAAAGAAAAAGAAAAAGCCAAGCGGCTAGCCAATAGGCTCATAAAATCATCATCACCCAAACAAAACAGTAAATTATGTAGTAAACATGTACCTATTTGTCGGGCAAACAAATTTTATTCTCTGCTCTAGCCTCCTTGCTATGACCTGTTCAATAAGATATACATGTATGCAAGCAAATGCGACCAATTTTCAATATAGTTCAATATTCGATCAAATTAGGCATAATGGTTCAAAATTATCAACCAAATAAACAAACAACACAATCATCAATCAATTAGTGAATTAGAGTTTCAAATTCATAATTTTGATACATATAAAGAAAATCATGTTTTGATGCCAAATCACAACAATAAGCCCTATCTAATTTTTGGTTCTCACACCAGTCAATAGGAAATATATAGATGCTACACGTTCGTCACTCGAATATAAATTCTGATGATGATATATCAATCATCAGAATCACCCCCGGCGACTAGAGTGTAATTCTATATCTATCCAGTATATTAAAATTTCAAATACACGTTTGCAAGGCGTATATGCAAAATCTTTATATACTGGACTGTCCAAATCAATATAAATAAATAATCAAATACGAATAAGTGATTTAAATTTTCAAAACAAAAATTCGTTTTCATTTTAAAAATATACTCTTCACACTCGTTCTAGGATACTACTGATCCCATCTCTAACGAGTCATTCCAATTCGATATTACTAATCCAATATCTGATGAATTCTTTCATATGGTTCTAATGTGCCTTGTTCTCTGGTCTTTGTAAACCAAGGCTCTGATACCAAAATGAAACGACCCGTAACTTCCCCGTAAAGGAAAGCGTCGGATAGTTCGAGAACAAGCCACACAGAACGCATATACAAGAACGTTTCATTGTATATTACAACAGTGCATCAGATTACAAGAATATACAGAGTAAAAATGAATATTACACAGAAATATCAGAGATTTAAATTACATTTAAATACATAGCAGCGGAAAATAATACAATACACAACTAGAAGAGATATACGGATACAAAGCTTTCCGGATATCGTTCCAGCTGTAAACCAGGATCCTGTGAATATAAATCTGCAAAACCAAAACTACTAGCTGCCCGTGTCAAAATAGGGGCACCCAGAGTTTAGGTCAAAACAATAAGCTCCAGGTCAGTCATGGGACTGGTGTGAGAACTAAAACAGTTATAAATCTTTATTTTTAAAGTTAGGTAAATCAAGGGACCACGCCGTAAAACACGGAACGGGTTTCCTCCCAAGAATACCAGTGCATAAAACAAACAGCGCAATGCTAAATAAAGAAAAATGAAGCTGTTATAAGACCCAGGTCCTATCACACAATGCAACGCAAGCCGGGGGATAGGGTTTTCCCTTATAACAGCCAAAGAATGCTTGATACGGTTAAAACAAATCGTTTGATACTATTATAAGTGCATAGCGTATAAAACAACTTCAAATGATAAGTATCAATCATAGGCGGCATAAGCATCCCATGCCACTATGTCGCCATATATAGGTTTACAAATAAAACCGCGGATGTCACGTATTTGGAAATTGGATTTCCGTCTATGAACCGAGGCAAAAGATAATCCTCAACCGATTCGAGACAATCTAGCCCATGTCTCAGGTCCCAGACTCAGGTGGGACTTGGATCGTCAGGGCCGGTCCACCGATGTGGATTATTATGCCTGAACACTACGTCTCTCCGCCCTACGGGGCGTAAATGAGCCAACAAATGACTCCATCGGACCCGGATCGTCCGATCAAACCGAGGCGCCTCGCAACAGCAACAACCACATAAGTCAAACTCGTCAGGGCGTGTAAATCCACTGACGCCACTTCTAGCTAGAAAGAAACGCAAGTCCTCCCTGATGTCCTCTCCCGTTTTTGGTTCATACCGGGTGTGAAGCTCGCGAATCAACGTTACACAAAGCTATGCCACAAAGGCCGTGCTTTGATCATCACCACAAGACTTTGCTTTTCAACAGAAGGCTTGATCATCTGCCACTTAGGCATGCCACACAGGCAATTCACTCCATGCGTTTGATATCCATCAATATATAACCCCTGAGCTCGTACGTCTCAGAGAAGGGCGTTAAGCAAGAGAATAAATTCTCCGCCGCCAAACAGATATATATTTAATAGAGATCAATCACACAGACTAAAATCCAATGTCAGACACACAGTCCATTTACAAGTTCGTTCTGGGTCTGAACGAAACCGGAGGCACCTAGTACCCCGCATATCCATCGATCTCCAAGCACGTCTGGACGATCACTAACTGTTTCCATCTTCTTGGGTGTACAGCCCAATCAAGATCATCAGTAATCACCCAAACAACGTGAAGACTTCCGGTCTTCGACCACCGTCTTCATCTTCGACACCACGTCGAATCAGTTATTCAGAATGGGATAAACCCGGTCTTTCTGAATAACTCGCGTATATATTATAAAAGTGTTACACAAACACAACATACGCCTCATTCCAATTCAGAATATTCTTTTATTCAAATATTCCTATACTTTGGGAAAAGTTCCCATTAATTTTATCCAAGATAAATTCTTTAAATTTATTCTTTAATCTCCTTTGAATATCAATTCAAACTAGTCGGGATTAGCGAACCACACCGAAGAAATCATTTATTTTATTCCCCAATCCCAACCTATTCATCCCATGAAGTAAAACTGGTTATACTTCATATCTAACACCACGGTGTTATCGGTAAATTCAATTACCATTTCACGTTCAAATCTAATTAAAGATTTAACTATCGCCTGGAGCAAAATTGGTGATACTCCATTTTCGATCATTTCAATCTAATTAAAGATTCATTAAAACTCCACTTAGTTTTAATCGTTAACTGGGTTAAAGAATCAGTGTCATTTAAAACACGGTTCACGATAAACCCAAAATCACATTCCATTAATTATCGGGTTAAAGAACAAGTGTTATTTAAAACACTGTTCACGATAAACCCAAAAATCAATACCAATTCAATTCCAATCAAATATCATTTAATTGGTACACTTCATTAAATCTAAATAAAAAGATTTAATCTTTTCTCAACTGGGTTCAAGAACAGTGTTAATGAAGACACCATTCACGACAAACCCAAATCACATTTGATATTCAATACAAGGCTCTGAATAGAAAATATACCGGCTTATATTCAATATCAAATTCTACGACTAACAAATATCGCATTGGAAATAACGATATATATATATCTTTCAAATTTCCGTAACAACACCTGTATAATCAAGAATTCCAACATCGAAATATTCCGAAGACAATTTCGATTCAAATCCCCTCCAATGCAATCATTGGATATTCTGGTTATTTTCAAAACCCTTTTTAAATTCAATCCATTTATTTAAAAATAAATAGAATTATAATTCTAGTTCAAAACTAGTTCATTTCGATAAAAATCTATTTTTATCTTTTCAAATATGGAGTTTTTCATCCCAATCCTTTCTAAATCATTTCCTATGATTTTACACAAATTATTACTATTTTTAATAATTTTATCAAGGCCCGTACGGTCGATTTCCATCCACGGCCATCGAACTGCACTTACAGCGACCTTTTTCAAATTTGATTTGGACATAATTCCAAATCCAACCATTAGATTTCAAATTTCTAATATTCGTTAGAAAGCTCTCTTCGATACGAACCCAACGGTTCCGGTTTTAGGAGAATCCGACGGTCGGATCTCCCGTAATGTCCGTTTGAAATCAATGGTCGAAATTCGCGAACTGCCGCGGCGCGGCGCGTTCTATTCAGGCCATTATATTATATATATAATATATATAATATATATCGTCGATTTCTATTTAAACCGAATTATATAAACAGTTTTAAATTCGTTTCAAAAGCAATTTCAACTTCCATTTCAATTCAATTCAAAATTGAATTATTCTTTATAAATTCGTTTTAAAATTCATTTCTATTCAATTCAAATTTCAATTCAATTTGAATTCATATTCAATTCAATTCATTTCGAAATCGTTTTCAATTCAATTCATTTCGAAATCGTTTTCAATTCAATTCATTTCGAAATCGTTTTCAATTCATTTCATTTCGAAATCGTTTTCAATTCAATTCATTTCGAAATCGTTTTCAATTCAATTCATTTCGAAATCGTTTTCAATTCAATTCATTTCGAAATCGTTTTCAATTCAATTCATTTCGAAATATTCGATTTCAAAATTACTTTTTAATATTCATTTTAAAATGAATAAAATCGATATAAATATCGTTCACGTCAAAATGGCGTCAATCTAATCAACACGGCTTCATATATTGATATTTTCAAATATTCCTATTCGAATATTTCTATTTCAAATATTTCTATTTCAAATATTTCTTTTTCGAAACTGGAATGAGGCCCAATCAATTACCATATAAAGTTAATTATATGGATTTTCATACAACACATGTATAATAGCATTGCAAAATAATCAACCATCAACCAAAGTCCACTACACTGTATAAGCATCAAATATAGATATTCAACGCTTATAACAGTCTGTCAATCAATCGATCGACACACAACTAAACAATCGGGATTAGTGTACGTCAAATATCATCCCAACACCCGTGTAGGGCTTCAAACAATCAAACACAGATTTTATTTGTGCAGTTGGGCGATGTGTAAAATTTATCGTCCCAATCAATGTCCTTCAAATAGGTGTACATAAACAAACCGTCTGGTTTGTAAATGAATATTTATTTATTCACATTCACGTTAAAAATTATATTTTTAACGATAAAATATTTTATTCCAACATATGAATTTCTATTCAGTTCATTCTTTAAATAAAATGATATTTTTATTTTTCTAACTTATTTTAGAAAATTTCGGCGGCATAACGACACGATACTAGAAACGGGACAAGGCCTAGCCTTATCCCCGGTCTAGTGAAGGCCCACGCCATTCACACATCAATCAAATCAATTTCATTTCACCAATCAATTCACATTTCAATCAAATAATCTAACCAACTACACAACCAAACAATTTAACAAACAAGCCATCCATGGTCTGTGGATGACGGGTGTCGGGTGCTACTAAACACCGTCTGCATCCTAGTATATATATATATATATATCTAGAAAAAGAATTTTGAGTGAGAAGTTCTCACCGAAAGCTATCCAATCATCTTGACTCTTCTTTTATATAAATCTTCTTCATTCTCGCCTTTTTATTACCTTCGTTGCCCGCTTTCACTACATATGTAAAAATCATATTTTTATTTCGAAGTTCAATATATAAAAATCATATTTTTATTTCGAAGTTCAATATATAAAAATCATATTTTTATTTCGAAGTTCAATATATAAAAATCATATTTTTATTTCGAAGTTCAATATATAAAAATCATATTTTTATTTCGAAGTTCAATATATAAAAATCATATTTTTATTGATAAAAATATATTCTTTTCTCACATAAAAATGTCATCCTTTCTCATATAAAAATATTATATTTTCTCATATAAAAATATTATCTTTAAATTAATAAAAATCATATTTTTAGTCTTCATACATGATAAAAAAAACATATTTTTACAATCCTAACTATTTACATATAGATGTTAGGATAAACGGGAAAAAAGAATAAAATAAAGGTAAAAAAAAAACGTACTGTTCAAATCGGAAGAGGGGGGGTATGCTGCGTTCTCGGTGGTGGGAGGAGGTGCTGGAAGCAGGGTGGAAGAGGTCAGGCGAGGCGGCAAGATGCTGGGGAGGAGGCGGCGGGTGAAAGCGACGGGGGGGGGGGGTTGCGTCGCGACTTGAGGAGGAGTAGAGGAGAGCGTCTCGAGGTAGGAGGAGGTTGGCGGAGCAGAGGGGAGGAGGGCGGCGGTCCTCCCCCTGGTGGCGGCGCCGTCGACGAAGAAGAGAGGGGGGGAGGCGATTTAAAGATCGGGTTTTTTTTTTATTTTGAATGAATTTAATCGGGGGGGGCCAGAGATAAAGGAAAGGGGTTGTTTTTTTTTTGTTTTTTTATTATTTAATTATTTAATTCAACCTAAAGTTGACTTTTTCATATTACCTCGAAACGAGGCTCACCGCCTGTCCTCCATAGCGTTTTACCCCCATTCCGAACACAATGGGATATGTATCGTAGGTTGATTCGGCTGTTACAATCAGTTTCCTTTGAATTTACATTTAAATCACTATATTGAATTTTAAACGTACATTTCAAATTACCGGGGTCACATACTAACTAGAAAAATTCATAAAAAATATTTTCTAGCTTCGTATTGATGATACGGTTCTAACAAAACTAGTTTCGTCGAATTCTGAGACCGTTAGAAAAATGGTCATTTTCCAGTCGATTAAAATCAACTGAAACCGGTCAAACGCGTTTTCCTTTGCCACGCTCACATATTGATTCGAAAAATTATGAAATTTGGAATCTAGAAATAACTCAACATCACGGACCCAACAAAAGTGGTTTCGTTGAAATCCGAGGTCGTTTGCAAAATTTCCATTTTTAAGGGCCTGAATTCCATAGCGACTATTCAGAATTTTCAACTGGACATATCTTTTGATTCCCGCTATGAAATTTTGATTATTCGGATTCGTTGGAAAGATATTCTCAATTAGATCTTAATGTTTTTGGTTTCACTAAAATCCGGATTGTTTTGCACCCGGTATATTCAATTGAAGTTTGAAATCGAATTATCGAACTACCGCGCCATTTTCAATTCCATTTATAATTATAAATAATTATTTATATTCTAACGACGGCGTATATAATATATACATTCTAATTATATTCAAAATAGATTTCTCGTCGATATTATTTAAAATAATCTATTTTAAATGATCAAATTTCGCTAAAATTGCCAAATTAAAAATTTTAAACTGGCCCAGATTTTCCGGGTTATTACAATCTCCCCCACTTAAAACTTTTCGTCCCCGAAAAGGAACAAAGTCGAAAGTGGTTTGATTAATCAACTCTACGCTCGATCTGGCTTCCATTCTCCAACTTTTCAGTTTCTGAGAATTTTCAAAATTTCAAAAATTTGGCTAACACCCTAAATTTTCGAAAATTTTTGCCATAACCTCCCCTGCACCGGGAGCATCGGGGAATTTCAAATAGCTTCCCCGGTCCTTCATATCTCAAAAAGAAAAAGAAAAAGAAAAAGCCAAGCGGCTAGCCAATAGGCTCATAAAATCATCATCACCCAAACAAAACAGTAAATTATGTAGTAAACATGTACCTATTTGTCGGGCAAACAAATTTTATTCTCTGCTCTAGCCTCCTTGCTATGACCTGTTCAATAAGATATACATGTATGCAAGCAAATGCGACCAATTTTCAATATAGTTCAATATTCGATCAAATTAGGCATAATGGTTCAAAATTATCAACCAAATAAACAAACAACACAATCATCAATCAATTAGTGAATTAGAGTTTCAAATTCATAATTTTGATACATATAAAGAAAATCATGTTTTGATGCCAAATCACAACAATAAGCCCTATCTAATTTTTGGTTCTCACACCAGTCAATAGGAAATATATAGATGCTACACGTTCGTCACTCGAATATAAATTCTGATGATGATATATCAATCATCAGAATCACCCCCGGCGACTAGAGTGTAATTCTATATCTATCCAGTATATTAAAATTTCAAATACACGTTTGCAAGGCGTATATGCAAAATCTTTATATACTGGACTGTCCTAATCAATATAAATAAATAATCAAATACGAATAAGTGATTTAAATTTTCAAAACAAAAATTTGTTTTCATTTTAAAAATATACTCTTCACACTCGTTCTAGGATACTACTGATCCCATCTCTAACGAGTCATTCCAATTGGATATTACTAATCCAATATCTGATGAATTCTTTCGTATGGTTCTAATGTGCCTTGTTCTCTGGTCTTTGTAAACCAAGGCTCTGATACCAAAATGAAACGACCCGTAACTTCCCCGTAAAGGAAAGCGTCGGATAGTTCGAGAACAAGCCACACAGAACGCATATACAAGAACGTTTCATTGTATATTACAACAGTGCATCAGATTACAAGAATATACAGAGTAAAAATGAATATTACACAGAAATATCAGAGATTTAAATTACATTTAAATACATAGCAGCGGAAAATAATACAATACACAACTAGAAGAGATATACGGATACAAAGCTTTTCGGATATCGTTCCAGCTGTAAACCAGGATCCTGTGAATATAAATCTGCAAAACCAAAACTACTAGCTGCCCGTGTCAAAATAGGGGCACCCAGAGTTTAGGTCAAAACAATAAGCTCCAGGTCAGTCATGGGACTGGTGTGAGAACTAAAACAGTTATAAATCTTTATTTTTAAAGTTAGGTAAATCAAGGGACCACGCCGTAAAACACGGAACGGGTTTCCTCCCAAGAATACCAGTGCATAAAACAAACAGCGCAATGCTAAATAAAGAAAAATGAAGCTGTTATAAGACCCAGGTCCTATCACACAATGCAACGCAAGCCGGGGGATAGGGTTTTCCCTTATAACAGCCAAAGAATGCTTGATACGGTTAAAACAAATCGTTTGATACTATTATAAGTGCATAGCGTATAAAACAACTTCAAATCATAAGTATCAATCATAGGCGGCATAAGCGTCCCATGCCACTATGTCGCCATATATAGGTTTACAAATAAAACCGCGGATGTCACGTATTTGGAAATTGGATTTCCGTCTATGAACCGAGGCAAAAGATAGTCCTCAACCGATTCGAGACAATCTAGCCTATGTCTCAGGTCCCAGACTCAGGTGGGACTTGGATCGTCAGGGCCGGTCCACCGATGTGGATTATTATGCCTGAACACTACGTCTCTCCGCCCTACGGGGCGTAAATGAGCCAACAAATGACTCCATCGGACCCGGATCGTCCGATCAAACCGAGGCGCCTCGCAACAGCAACAACCACATAAGTCAAACTCGTCAGGGCGTGTAAATCCACTGACGCCACTTCTAGCTAGAAAGAAACGCAAGTCCTCCCTGATGTCCTCTCCCGTTTTTGGTTCATACCGGGTGTGAAGCTCGCGAATCAACGTTACACAAAGCTATGCCACAAAGGCCGTGCTTTGATCATCACCACAAGACTTTGCTTTTCAACAGAAGCCTTGATCATCTGCCACTTAGGCATGCCACACAGGCAATTCACTCCATGCGTTTGATATCCATCAATATATAACCCCTGAGCTCGTACGTCTCAGAGAAGGGCGTTAAGCAAGAGAATAAATTCTCCGCCGCCAAACAGATATATATTTAATAGAGATCAATCACACAGACTAAAATCCAATGTCAGACACACAGTCCATTTACAAGTTCGTTCTGGGTCTGAACGAAACCGGAGGCACCTAGTACCCCGCATATCCATCGATCTCCAAGCACGTCTGGACGATCACTAACTGTTTCCATCTTCTTGGGTGTACAGCCCAATCAAGATCATCAGTAATCACCCAAACGACGTGAAGACTTCCGGTCTTCGACCACCGTCTTCATCTTCGACACCACGTCGAATCAGTTATTCAGAATGGGATAAACCCGGTCTTTCTGAATAACTCGCGTATATATTATAAAAGTGTTACACAAACACAACATACGCCTCATTCCAATTCAGAATATTCTTTTATTCAAATATTCCTATACTTTGGGAAAAGTTCCCATTAATTTTATCCAAGATAAATTCTTTAAATTTATTCTTTAATCTCCTTTGAATATCAATTCAAACTATTCGGGATTAGCGAACCACACCGAAGAAATCATTTATTTTATTCCCCAATCCCAACCTATTCATCCCATGAAGTAAAACTGGTTATACTTCATATCTAACACCACGGTGTTATCGGTAAATTCAATTACCATTTCACGTTCAAATCTAATTAAAGATTTAACTATCGCCTGGAGCAAAACTGGTGATACTCCATTTTCGATCATTTCAATCTAATTAAAGATTCATTAAAACTCCACTTAGTTTTAATCGTTAACTGGGTTAAAGAATCAGTGTCATTTAAAACACGGTTCACGATAAACCCAAAATCACATTCCATTAATTATCGGGTTAAAGAACAAGTGTTATTTAAAACACTGGTCACGATAAACCCAAAAATCAATACCAATTCAATTCCAATCAGATATCATTTAATTGGTACACTTCATTAAATCTAAATAAAAAGATTTAATCTTTTCTCAACTGGGTTCAAGAACAGTGTTAATGAAGACACCATTCACGACAAACCCAAATCACATTTGATATTCAATACAAGGCTCTGAATAGAAAATATACCGGCTTATATTCAATATCAAATTCTACGACTAACAAATATCGCATTGGAAATAACGATATATATATATCTTTCAAATTTCCATAACAACACCTGTATAATCAAGAATTCCAACATCGAAATATTCCGAAGACAATTTCGATTCAAATCCCCTCCAATGCAATCATTGGATATTCTGGTTATTTTCAAAACCCTTTTTAAATTCAATCCATTTATTTAAAAATAAATAGAATTATAATTCTAGTTCAAAACTAGTTCATTTCGATAAAAATCTATTTTTATCTTTTCAAATATGGAGTTTTTCATCCCAATCCTTTCTAAATCATTTCCTATGATTTTACACAAATTATTACTATTTTTATTATTTTTATCAAGGCCCGTACGGTCGATTTCCATCCACGGCCATCGAACTGCACTTACAGCGACCTTTTTCAAATTTGATTTGGACATAATTCCAAATCCAACCATTAGATTTCAAATTTCTAATATTCGTTAGAAAGCTCTCTTCGATACGAACCCAACGGTTCCGGTTTTAGGAGAATCTGACGGTCGGATCTCCCATAATGTCCGTTTGAAATCAATGGTCGAAATTCGCGAACTGCCGCGGCGCGGCGCGTTCTATTCAGGCCATTATATTATATATATAATATATATAATATATATCGTCGATTTCTATTTAAACCGAATTATATAAACAGTTTTAAATTCGTTTCAAAAGCAATTTCAACTTCCATTTCAATTCAATTCAAAATTGAATTCTTCTTTATAAATTCGTTTTAAAATTCATTTCTATTCTATTCAAATTTCAATTCAATTTGAATTCATATTCAATTCATTTCATTTCAAAATCGTTTTCAATTCAATTCATTTCGAAATCGTTTTCAATTCAATTCATTTCGAAATCGTTTTCAATTCAATTCATTTCGAAATCGTTTTCAATTCAATTCATTTCGAAATCGTTTTCAATTCAATTCATTTCGAAATCGTTTTCAATTCAATTCATTTCGAAATCGTTTTCAATTCAATTCATTTCGAAATCGTTTTCAATTCAATTCATTTCGAAATCGTTTTCAATTCAATTCATTTCGAAATATTCGATTTCAAAATTACTTTTTAATATTCATTTTAAAATGAATAAAATCGATATAAATATCGTTCACGTCAAAATGGCGTCAATCTAATCAACACGGCTTCATATATTGATATTTTCAAATATTCCTTTTCGAATATTTCTATTTCAAATATTTCTCTTTCAAATATTTCTTTTTCGAAACTGGAATGAGGCCCAATCAATTACCATATAAAGTTAATTATATGGATTTTCATACAACACATGTATAATAGCATTGCAAAATAATCAACCATCAACCAAAGTCCACTACACTGTATAAGCATCAAATATAGATATTCAACGCTTATAACAGTCTGTCAATCAATCGATCGACACACAACTAAACAATCGGGATTAGTGTACGTCAAATATCATCCCAACACCCGTGTAGGGTTTCAAACAATCAAACACAGATTTTATTTGTGCAGTTGGGCGATGTGTAAAATTTATCGTCCCAATCAATGTCCTTCAAATAGGTGTACATAAACAAACCGTCTGGTTTGTAAATGAATATTTATTTATTCACATTCAAGTTAAAAATTATATTTTTAACGATAAAACATTTTATTCCAACATATGAATTTCTATTCAGTTCATTCTTTAAATAAAATGATATTTTTATTTTTCTAACTTATTTTAGAAAATTTCGGTGGCATAACGACACGATACTAGAAACGGGACAAGGCCTAGCCTTATCCCCGGTCTAGTGAAGGCCCACGTCATTCACACATCAATCAAATCAATTTCATTTCACCAATCAATTCACATTTCAATCAAATAATCTAACCAACTACACAACCAAACAATTTAACAAACAAGCCATCCATGGTCTGTGGATGACGGGTGTCGGGTGCTACTAAACACCGTCTGCATCCTAGTATATATATATATATCTAGAAAAAGAATTTTGAGTGAGAAGTTCTCACCGAAAGCTATCCAATCATCTTGACTCTTCTTTTATATAAATCTTCTTCATTCTCGCCTTTTTATTACCTTCGTTGCCCGCTTTCACTACATATGTAAAAATCATATTTTTATTTCGAAGTTCAATATATAAAAATCATATTTTTATTTCGAAGTTCAATATATAAAAATCATATTTTTATTTCGAAGTTCAATATATAAAAATCATATTTTTATTTCGAAGTTCAATATATAAAAATCATATTTTTATTTCGAAGTTCAATATATAAAAATCATATTTTTATTTCGAAGTTCAATATATAAAAATCATATTTTTATTTCGAAGTTCAATATATAAAAATCATATTTTTATTTCGAAGTTCAATATATAAAAATCATATTTTTATTTCGAAGTTCAATATATAAAAATCATATTTTTATTTCGAAGTTCAATATATAAAAATCATATTTTTATTGATAAAAATATATTCTTTTCTCACATAAAAATGTCATCCTTTCTCATATAAAAATATTATATTTTCTCATATAAAAATATTATCTTTAAATTAATAAAAATCATATTTTTAGTCTTCATACATGATAAAAAAAAACATATTTTTACAATCCTAACTATTTACATATAGAAGTTAGGATAAACGGGAAAAAATAATAAAATAAAGGTAAAAAAAACGTACTGTTCAAATCGGAAGAGGGGGGGTATGCTGCGTTCTCGGTGGTGGGAGGAGGTGCTGGAAGCGGGGTGGAAGAGGTCAGGCGAGGCGGCAAGATGCTGGGGAGGCGGCGGCGGGTGAAAGCGACCGGGGGGGGGGGGGGGGGTTTGCGTCGCGACTTGAGGAGGAGAAGAGGAGAGCGTCTCGAGGTAGGAGGAGGTTGGCGGAGCAGAGGGGAGGAGGGCGGCGGTTCTCCCCCTGGTGGCGGCGCCGTCGACGAAGAAGAGAGGGGGGGGGGAGGCGATTTAAAGATCGGGTTTTTTTTTTTTTTTGAATGAATTTAATCGGGGGGTGGGGGGCAGAGATAAAGGAAAGGGGTTGTTTTTTTTTTTATTATTTAATTATTTAATTCAACCTAAAGTTGACTTTTTCATATTACCTCGAAACGAGGCCCACCGCCTGTCCTCCATAGCGTTTTACCCCCATTCCGAACACAATGGGATATGTATCGTAGGTTGATTCGGCTGTTACAATCAGTTTCCTTTGAATTTACATTTAAATCACTATATTGAATTTTAAACGTACATTTCAAATTACCGGGGTCACATACTAACTAGAAAAATTCCTGAAAAATATTTTCTAGCTTCGTATTGACGATACGGTCCTAACAAAACTAGTTTCGTCGAATTCTGAGACCGTTAGAAAAATGGTCATTTTCCAGTCGATTAAAATCAACTGAAACCGGTCAAACGCGTTTTCCTTTGCCACGCTCACATATTGATTCGAAAAATTATGAAATTTGGAATCTAGCAATAACTCAACATCACGGACCCAACAAAAGTGGTTTCGTTGAAATCCGAGGTCGTTTGCAAAATTTCCATTTTTAAGGGCCTGAATTCCATAGCGACTATTCAGAATTTTCAACTGGACATATCTTTTGATTCCCGCTATGAAATTTTGATTATTCGGATTCGTTGGAAAGATATTCTCAATTAGATCTTAATGTTTTTGGTTTCACTAAAATCCGGATTGTTTTGCACCCGGTATATTCAATTGAAGTTTGAAATCGAATTATCGAACTACCGCGCCATTTTCAATTCCATTTATAATTATAAATAATTATTTATATTCTAACGACGGCGTATATAATATATACGTTCTAATTATATTCAAAATAGATTTCTCGTCGATATTATTTAAAATAATCTATTTTAAATGATCAAATTTCGCTAAAATTGCCAAATTAAAAATTTTAAACTGGCCCAGATTTTCCGGGTTATTACAATGGGAGAGGGGAATAACCGAACCGGCCGATTTTTGAGGTCGACCCTAGCCCGCTGGGTCGACTAGGGGTTAATCCAGGGTGTTTGGCTGTCAACCCGTGGGCCGATTCGCTCGAATGCAGATTTTGCATTTGAATGGTTCTCATGGTTCAGCTTTAATCTGAAGGCCCTAAATGGTTCCTACATGTGACTTCTTCCCCAAGACACGCTTTAAAGGCTAGGATTGGTTCTAGGGTTTATCCTATGGCTAAAACTATCCTAGTATTCTATAAAAAAGACCCCTAACCCTCTCCTAAAACCCTCATAAATTGATCCTACAACTAAACTATGCCAAAATGATTCCTCATCATGGCCTCCACTTCAACCCATGGCCTCCATCTTCTTCTTCATGATAGATTAAGTGTTCTAAACTAGTTTCAAAGTAAAGGAGCCTCTTTTCTTCATTCATGAGAGATTCTATGATCATTTGAGTGATTTCATGCTTGTATGAGAGTTCATAAGTTGCATTCTAGCCAAAGTTGCAACCTTTTCTTGACCAAAAAGCAAGGATCTTGCATGAGAGCTCATAAGCTTCATTCAAAGCCAAAGTTGAAACTTTTCTTCTTCAAAGCAAGGATTTTTATTGATATTTGCTCAAGGGTTTCATTTGGAGCTTGTTCTTTTGGGGTTTTTGGGTGATAGCATGAATGGCTTCGTCTCAATCTTTGTTTTATATGTTGATTTGTGCCTTCATAGCATTGTAAGCCCCCTCCTACTCTTAGATATTAACTATAAAGTTAAATGAATGTTGCAAGTTTGGGTTTGATCATTAAGTATGATACACGCTATCATGTTATGCAAGTCTATAAAGTCATTACCTTGATCTTGTGGGTTAAAAGCTATAACCTTTATGTTGAAATGTTGCATTATGCAACATGAGAACCCTCATAACCTTTAGGTTAACTTGCATATGAAGTCATAACCCTTATGTGATGTTATATGCGAGTTACTTGTCATCATTTCATGTCATCTATGACCATGTATCACCTATTTGCCAAGTTTGAATGTTATGCATGTTTTTAAGGCTCGACAATGTAACATGCAAGTTTGTGAGCACATTTATGCCTCATTTCCACCATGTTTAACTGTGGCCTTATACCCTTTTTGTCATGCCTTTGCCAAGTTCCTTCTTTAAATCCATTATGCGTTGTTGTGAATGTATATGCGAGTTTAAAAGCGTTGGGGTTAGGTTATGGGGAAACTTTAATGACATGAAACATGATTTGGGTAAGTTGGTATAAACGTGACAACATGTAACTTCGGCTATGAGCATGTGACTTGGAAACTTGACACGTATGGGTTGTAAGTGTAACAAGACAATAGACCAAATATGAAAATGGCCAACTTGAGGTTGGGTTAAGTTTGTAGCATAAATCTACCCGGACCCGCCCGGCTTAACTAGTGGCTACAAACAATAGGATCCAATGTGAGAAGTTGGTCATGTCGCGCTTAAGACCCGAGGTTAGACTAGGTTGTGGTGTAAATCTACCCGGACCCGCCCGGCTTAACTAGTAACCACAACAAAGTCTAATGTGTGAGGTTGAGAGTGCATTAATTAAATTGATGCCACATGATAAGGTTAAGTAAATTTGACTAATGACACTTAACCGATATGACACAAATGGGTAGGTTAAGTGGGACCGGGCTTGATTTCTTAATGACACTTAACCATACAAGACAGTTAGGGGATGGGGTTAAGTAATTTACGCTTAACTAATCTAAACACGGTAATTAGATGGGGTTAAGTAACTAAGACTTAACTAATCTAAACACGGTAATTAGATGGGGTTAAGTAATCTATACTTAACTAATCTAAACACGGGAATTCGATGGGGTTAAGTTAAACACTTAACCAATCGAAACTTGGTTATTCAATGGGGTTAAGTAACCAATACTTAACCAATTTAACATGATAATTTAATGGGGTTAAGTAACTTATACCTAACCAATTATACGTGATGATTTGATGAGGTTAAGTAACCTATACTGAACCAATCTAATAGGTGGACCTGATAAGGGTTAAGTCACAAGACCTTTTAAGATTAGGCTTAACCATTGTAATACGATTAGTGGACGGGGTTAAGCTAACCCATACTTAACCAATCTGACTCGATAATCTGATGGGATTAAGATAATCCATGCTTAATCAATCTAACATGAAAATCTGATAGGGTTGAGGCAAATAAATACTTAACCAATTTGACTTGATAGGGTTAAGTCATGAGCTTCTTGGTACACTTAACCAACTTGTATGGCTAAGCCTTGAACTTGAGTACTTAGCCAATCTTGACATGATTTGTAGGCGGGTCAAGTCACGAACTTGGATAACAACACTTAACCCATTTGACAAAACCCTAGCTCAAAGGACTAGGTTGGAAATCGTAGTTAACAAGGATAGCGGAAAGAGGGGCTAAGTGGTAAACCTTAGTTAAGGGTAACTAAGTAATAATTCTTAGCTAAGGACATGGGACTAGTTCATAAAGAGATGAGTAACCTGGTACGGTAGGTCATCGCTTAGTATACGAGGAGGAGCAAGTTATCTGACTAGGATAAAAGCTCCAGCGAACTGGGTGACGAAGTGAAAGCTTCGGGGAACGTGAGGGTATTCTTGGTATCCCTCTGTGAGGTGGCGAGTGGTCCATGAAACTCGGCCTCACAGGGGTTCAGGTCTGTGGTAGAAGAGCCAAGAGTATGCCTTGGTTGCTATGCGAGCGACTAAAGACTAGGATGGATTAGCGTGGAGTCGACGATACTTGATTTTGCCCCGGGATAGCATGTCGCCGACTACCTACCATCTTTAGTCAATCGTCTACGTACGGAAAGGCAGGGAACTCCCAAAAGACCATATACTAGCTATCAAGTTATGGGTGAGGTTGTCTATCTGGAAGTGGGCATCGATGGGCCTTAGTGTAGTTCTCATACATGATTTTTCTTGGATTGCCTTTCAGTAGTTGAGGGAGGGGTCACGTGGGACCATAGCCACGGGTACAAAAACAGACCCTGATATCTGCATCAGCAGACGACTTAAAGCTCCCGACCGAGTCCCGTATTTCTTGGTTTGCCCTGGCACGGAACTCGGATGGCACATTGAGGAACATGTGCATCTAGATATGGAAAACGATTCACGATACATACGTGGGATAAAGGGCGCGGTTGACGGGTGGCATAATCCCTAGTGGCCCTATGTGGCTGAACCCAAACCGAGACACGGAAACGTTCATTAGGTAGCATAATCCCTAGTGGTCCTAGGTGGCATAAATCCTAAGTGGACACGCAATAGTTCATGGTAAGAAAACATAACTAGATCAAGGGTAGCAGTCCAAAATAACTTCAAGGATAAGACGTTTACATGGGAAAGCCCGTATGGCCCACGGCAAAGACTAAACTTATACACGGAAAGAAACATACGAGTTGGGAAAACCTACATATGCTATATATTAGGTTGACATGGACCATTACGTGGCGTTGGGCAAGGGACATTCATAGTTAACACATGACGCGGGTTGGGATTCTAGTACGAGGGGTGTAGAGCAAATATACATGATATATACCTTAGGATGTTATACATGATAAATACCTTGGGATAGTATACTTGATAGAAATCTGACGATGTGGTACCTTGATTTATCTTGACACCGTAGTTTATCATGACACACTCGTTTATTTTGGTACCGTAGTTCATCCTGTTATTTTGGTTTAGCTTATCTATCTTGTCATCATACTTATGTTCATCTCAGTTCCTCATGCCAGTTAACTTTACTAGTTTATATACTAATAGTATATAGGGCTTACCAGTCTTTATGACTGACCCCGTTTTGTTTCGCCTCTTGTCTTCCGTTTCCCCCCAGGTTACAGGGAGGAAATGCTATTGTTAGTTTGGACTTCTTCTATTTGAAGGTCATCACGCATGGCTTGGACTTCTCTTGGCTATGGCTACTTTACTGTTTTACTTGGGGAATAATTTATGAAATGGTTTTATGCTTCTTTATTATTGCAAGACAGGTTTTGATGTATTTTGATGTAAAAGGCTTTTAGACCTTATTTTATATGGTAATGAAATTTGTTTTACTTCCGCTGTTTTATATATATATGTTCTGTCTTGTAATATTTTTGTACATGTTTACCAATAATACCCCTCTAAAGCTAGTGCATTCCTTTGCGAGTGACCCTAGCGGAGGTGGGGTGTTACATTTGGTATCAGAGCAGAAGGTTACCAGACTGGGCAAAAGTTTTTAAAAACCTTCTGAAAACTATTTGAGAAACCGTTTACAAAGAAGCATTTTTCAAGAAAAGTTTTTAAAGACTATTCCCCAAAAGCCATTAGCACTATCCTTTGTTCCCTTGATCGAATCTCTTTTCCCTTTCTTTCCTCCATCTGGAGTCACAGTAGTTTTAACTGCGAATAATCCTTGTCTAGCTACGTAAGTGTTTTCCCGTGTGATGGAGGAAGTTCTCGAGAGACCGGTTACCGAAGTTATAAGAAGGGATAATAAGAACAAGGATAAAGGACGCGAGCTTAAGGATAAGCAATTGTTGCTATGGCTTAGTCCATCAAGGAGGACAAGGACAAGATCATCGGAGAGGGCAATTGTACGCTCCCATTTCTAGGGTACCTAAAAGAAATGGTACCGTTTCTGGTAAAGGTTTAGTCATTCTTTTCTATCATCCCGTCCAGACTTTGTCTTGACCATCGTATCATTTAAGTCTGCTTGGATAGTTGAGTCTCTGCACCTTAGTACTAGCATGGTAGAGGATCCCAGTTTTTGTCCCAAAATCTGGTTGGAGAGTCGGTCCATTTATTCATGACTTATTGGATTTGAGAACGTCTATGCCAAGTGTTGGGATTAGAAGCAATACTTCTATTGTTGAGCTATGGATGGATTCTAGGGGTAAAGTGGTTATCCAGTAAGGGATACCATTCTCGGTTTTGAAAAGAGGGCAGTCAGACTCTTGGCTTGCTTTGGTAATACCTTCGAAGTCTCGTGTAACCTTTTAGGTTCTGTCATGGTTAGTTACCTAGAATCTCTTGATGCATTTATCGGAAATCTCTGATCCAATCGAGTAACGTCCGCCAATAAGACGGATGGTTCATTCCGCTTAAGCATGGGTTATAGGAATCACCCTAGTAAGTGCACGTGGTAACATAAATTGGCATTGGTAAACGAGATCCAGAATTCACTAGTGAATTTTGGAGAGCTTGCATGAGTACGTAGATATGGTTGAGCCAAGTATACTAGGGAAATAATAAATGAAAGTGGAACGAGAGGCGACAGTGAAAGGAGTTCCGACTCATACCTTGGAAATAGGAATCAAGGAGCTACGAAACCATGAAGTCAAAGGCGGTCAAGGCACAATGGAATTAAGTTCGTGGAAATGCGGCTCAGACGCGCGCATCATGTCTCTTTTTAAGAGTGTATCTTTGATCCTTGGTTCACCTATAGAGCTTACTTGCATGCTATCGCTTGATGGATATCCTCTCGGTCCTATTTCTGTTACAAACCCCACAAGGAGTTTGTCTTGTTTATCTCCTCGATCTTATCTTGGGAACCTTAGATAGAACTCTATGGATGTAAACATGTATTTGAAACATGTTATGATTGATATGGTTGCAAATGGTTGCAAGTGGTTGCTCGTGGATGCGCGAATACACATTAGATACTAGATTGGCGCGGTCACGTTTCATGTTGCATATGCACGAGTATTTATACTTGTTTATGGATGAAATTGAATGTGTTATCATGCGGATGTTGCATATGAATGAATGTTTGTGCACGCATATAGTACTTATATGACTAGGACTATTCGCATACATGTTGGACTCATGGCACTAAACATATTTTGCATTAGAAAGATCATTCAGGCCTGATCATTAGCATTAGCTAAGGAGCATTTACACACACGTTCTGCATATGTTCACATGGCATTAGAAATCGTCTAAGGACAATGATGCCAGTGTTTGATGGTTTGAGTAGATGGTTGTTTGGTTGGTAGGATACGTTCTTCTTGACTTAGAGATTTCGGGGACGAAATCCTTTAAGGAGGGGAGAATGTAACACCCCGTAATTTGAACATAAAAATTCACAAATCAAAGTATACTTAATTAAGTGAAATGGGTTGCGCATAGAAATATATATATATTGATATATATATATATATAATTAAAAATTTAATAAATAAATATGCAAAAATGTTCAAAACAGCGAATTGGGAGAGGGGAATAACCAACCGGCCAATTTTTGAGGTCGACCCTAGCCCGCTGGGTCGACTAGGGGTTAATCCAGGGTGTTTGGCTGTCAACCCGTGGGCCGATTCGCTCGAATGCAGATTTTGCATTTGAATGGTTCTCATGGTTCAGCTTTAATCTGAAGGCCCTAAATGGTTCCTACATGTGACTTCTTCCCCAAGACATGCTTTAAAGGCTAGGATTGGTTCTAGGGTTTATCCTATGGCTAAAACTATCCTAGTCTTCTATAAAAAAGACCCCTAACCCTCTCCTAAAACCCTCATAAATTGATCCTACAACTAAACTATGCCAAAATGATTCCTCATCATGGCCTCCACTTCAACCCATGGCCTCCATCTTCTTCTTCATGATAGCTTAAGTGTTCTAAGCTAGTTTCAAAGTAAAGGAGCCTCTTTTCTTCATTCATGAGAGATTCTATGATCATTTGAGTGATTTCATGTTTGTATGAGAGTTCATAAGTTGCATTCTAGCCAAAGTTGCAACCTTTTCTTGACCAAAAAGCAAGGATCTTGCATGAGAGCTCATAAGCTTCATTCAAAGCCAATGTTGAAACCTTTCTTCTTCAAAGCAAGGATTTTTATTGATATTTGCTCAAGGGTTTCATTTGGAGCTTGTTCTTTTGGGGTTTTTGGGTGATAGCATGAATGGCTTCGTCTCAATCTTTGTTTTATATGTTGATTTGTGCCTTCATAGCATTGTAAGCCCCCTCCTACTCTTAGATATTAACTATAAAGTTAAATGAATGTTGCAAGTTTGGGTTTGATCATTAAGTATGATACATGCTATCATGTTATGCAAGTCTATAAAGTCATTACCTTGATCTTGTGGGTTAAAAGCTATAACCTTTATGTTGAAATGTTGCATTATGCAACTTGAGAATCCTCATAACCTTTAGGTTAACTTGCATATGAAGTCATAACCCTTATGTGATGTTATATGCGAGTTACTTGTCATCATTTCATGTCATCTATGACCATGTATCGCCTATTTGCCAAGTTTGAATGTTATGCATGTTTTTTAGGCTTGACAATGTAACATGCAAGTTTGTGAGCACATTTATGCCTCATTTCCACCATGTTTAATTGTGGCCTTATACCCTTTTTGTCATGCCTTTGCCAAGTTCCTTCTTTAAATCCATTATGCGTTGTTGTGAATGTATATGCGAGTTTAAAAGCGTTGGGGTTAGGTTATGGGGAAACTTTAATGACATGAAACATGATTTGGGTAAGTTGGTATAAACGTGACAACATGTAACTTCGGCTATGAGCATGGGACTTGGAAACTTGACACGTATGGGTTGTAAGTGTAACAAGACACTAGACCAAACATGAAAATGGCCAACTCGAGGTTGGGTTGAGTTTGTAGCCTAAATCTACCCGGACCCGCCCGGCTTAACTAGTGGCTACAAACAATAAGATCCAATGTGAGAAGTTGGTCATGTCGCGCTTAAGACCCGAGGTTAGACTAGGTTGTGGTGTAAATCTACCCGGACCCACCCGGCTTAACTAGTAACCACAACAAAGTCAAATGTGAGAGGTTGAGAGTGCATTAATTAAATTGATGCCACATGATAAGGTTAAGTAAATTTGACTAATGACACTTAACCGATATGACACAAATGGGTAGGTTAAGTGGGACCGGGCTTGATTTCTTAATGACACTTAACCATACAAGACAGTTAGGGGATGGGGTTAAGTAATTTACGCTTAACTAATCTAAACACGGTAATTATATGGGGTTAAGTAACTAAGACTTAACTAATCTAAACACGGTAATTAGATGGGGTTAAGTAATCTATACTTAACTAATCTAAACACGGGAATTTGATGGGGTTAAGTTAAACACTTAACCAATCTAAACTTGGTTATTCAATGGGGTTAAGTAACCAATACTTAACCAATTTAACATGATAATTTAATGGGGTTAAGTAACTTATACCTAACCAATTATACGTGATGATTTGATGAGGTTAAGTAACCTATACTTAACCAATCTAATAGGTGGACCTGATAAGGGTTAAGTCACAAGAAATTTTAAGATTAGGCTTAACCATTGTAATACGATTAGTGGATGGGGTTAAGCTAACCCATACTTAACCAATCTGACTCGATAATCTGATGGGATTAAGATAATCCATGCTTAATCAATCTAACATGAAAATCCGATAGGGTTAAGGCAAATAAATACTTAACCAATTTGACTTGATAGGGTTAAGTCATGAGCTTCTTGGTACACTTAACCAACTTGTATGGCTAAGCCTTGAACTTGAGTACTTAGCCAATCTTGACATGATTTGTAGGCGGGTCAAGTCACGAACTTGGATAACAACACTTAACCCATTTGACAAAACCCTAGCTCAAAGGACTAGGTTGGAAATCGTAGTTAACAAGGATAGCGGAAAGAGGGGCTAAGTGGTAAACCTTAGTTAAGGGTAACTAAGTAATAATTCTTAGCTAAGGACGTGGGACTAGTTAATAAAGAGATGAGTAACCTGGTACGGTAGGTCATCGCTTAGTATACGAGGAGGAGCAAGTTATCTGACTAGGATAAAAGCTCCAGCGAACTGGGTGACGAAGTGAAAGCTTCGGGGAATGTGAGGGTACTCTTGGTATCCCTCTGTGAGGTGGCGAGTGGTCCATGAAACCCGGCCTCACAGGGGTTAAGGTCTGCGGTAGAAGAGCCAAGAGTATGCCTTGGTTGCTATGCGAGCGACCTAAAGACTGGGATGGATTAGCGTGGAGTCGACGATACTTGATTTTGCCCCGGGATAGCATGTCGCCGACTACCTACCATCTTTAGTCAATCGTGTACGTACGGAAAGGCAGGGAACTCCCAAAAGACCATATACTAGCTACCAAGTTATGGGTGAGGTTGGCTATCTGGAAGTGGGCATCGATGGGCCTTAGTGTAGTTCTCATACATGATTTTTCTTGGATTGCCTTTCAGTAGTTGAGGGAGGGGTCACGTGAGACCATAGCCACGGGTACAAAAACAGACCTTGATATCTGCATAAGTAGACGACTTAAAGCTTCCGACCGAGTCCCGTATTTCTTGATTTGCCCTGGCACGGAACTCGGATGGCACATTGAGGAACATGTGCATCTAGATATGGAAAACGATTCACGATACATACGTGGGATAAAGGGCGCGGTTGACGGGTGGCATAATCCCTAGTGGCCCTAGGTGGCTGAACCCAAACTGAGACACGGAAACGTTCATTAGGTAGCATAATCCCTAGTGGTCCTAGGTGGCATAAATCCTAAGTGGACACGCGATAGTTCATGGTAAGAAAACATAACTAGATCAAGGGTAGCAGTCCAAAATAACTTCAAGGATAAGACGTTTACATGGGAAAGCCCGTATGGCCTACGGCAAAGGACTAAACTTATACATGGAAAGAAACATACGAGTTGGGAAAACCTACATATGCTATATATTAGGTTGACATGGACCATTACGTGGCGTTGGGAAAGGGACATTCATAGTTAACACATGACGCGGGTTGGGATACTAGTACGAGGGGTGCAGAGCAAATATACATGATATATACCTTAGGATGTTATACATGATAAATACCTTGGGATAGTACACTTGATAGAAACCTGACGATGTGGTACCTTGATTTATCTTGACACCGTAGTTTATCATGACACACTCGTTTATTTTGGTACCGTAGTTCATCCTGTTACTTTGGTTTAGCTTATCTATCTTGTCATCATACTTATGTTCATCTCAGTTCCTCATGCCAGTTAACTTTACTAGTTTATATACTGATAGTAGATAGGGCTTACCAGTCTTTATGACTGACCCCGTTTTGTTTCGCCTCTTGTCTTCCGTTTCCCCCCCAGGTTACAAGGAGGAAATGCTATTGTTAGTTTGGACTTCATCTGTTTGAAGGTCATCACGCATGGCTTGGACTTCTCTTGGCTATGGCTACTTTACTGTTTTACTTGGGGAATAATTTATGAAATGGTTTTATGCTTCTTTATTATTGCAAGACAGGTTTTGATGTATTTTGATGTAAAAGGCTTTTAGACCTTATTTTAAAAGGTAATGAAATTTGTTTTACTTCCGCTGTTTTATATACATATATGTTATGTCTTGTAATATTTCTGTACATGTTTACCAATAATACCCCTCTAAAGCTAGTGCATTCCTTTGCGAGTGACCCTAGCGGAGGTGGGGTGTTACAGAAATTTTCCCAAAAGTAAAGTTTTCCAATTTAATATATTAAATTGGAGTCGAATGGAATTTGAATTAATAATAATCGAGATAAGCTTCTTTAAAAGAAGATCGATACTACATATGGAATTTAAAAGGCTTTGCCGTTATTCCATTTATATTATTGGTCGGATACAGAAATTTATAACGATTATATATTGATTTGATTTCTGTGAAGATTCCATATTTTATGGAAGTCGATTTTGGGTTTATCGTGAACGGTGTTTTAAAATGACATTAGTTCTTTAACCCAGTTAAAGATAAGATTAATTTCTTAAATTTAATTAATCACTGAATAATGTTTTGTGATATTTAAAACCAAATTAGGTTCTTAATAAATCTTTAAAAGAAAGATTTAAGAATAAGTGTAAAGGATCTATCCTTGATAAGAATATGTGGATACTTGATTTAGAAGAATAATTCTAAATTGGAATGTGGCGTTGGATGTGCTTTTATAGTAATTGATTTTTAATTATAAAATACGTGAGTTATTCGGGAAGACCGGGTTCAACCCATTCCGGATGATTTCTACGACAATGAAGAGTCGAACATGAAGATGGTGATTGAAGACCGATGATCTTCACATGGAATGGATGTGTTGCTATAGAGACCCTTGATGGGAGTAGCTACTTTGAAGGGGCTTCAGTGGTGGCCGTCCGGGCTATTGTTGATTGTTCGGATTTGGTTTTCGCTCAGACCCAGAGCATAAGCTAGTAAATGGATGCGTGTCTGACATTGGATTTCGTTCCATGTGAATTAAGTCGATTTCTGTTAATGTATGGTTGTTTGGTGGTGGAGGATTTATTCTCTACTTAACACCTTGGTATATATTAATAGTGATTGATCGCATGGCATGAATTGTCAATGTGGCACGCCAAGATGCAAATGATCAAGGCTTGTGTAGAAAAGCAGGGCCTTGTGGGATGATCAAAGTATAGCCTATTACGGCATAACTTTGTGTATATCGTGACTTCGTGAGCCTCACACCCCGGTATGAGTCAAAAACGGGATACAGACCGTAGGGAGTGCACACGTTTCTTTCTAGCTAGAGTGATGTCAGGGACCTACCAGCGCTGACATTTTACTTATGTGGATGATGGATTTTGAGGCGCCTTGGATTTTTATAGGCCGTTAGTGGTCATACTATAGGTTCAAAGGAACCGGGAAACGTGTGTTCAGGCATAACTAATCCACTGCCGATAGGCGGGGACCGGCCCTACCGCTCCAAGGGTTCACTGCGAGAGATCCTAAGGCATTTGCTAGAGTATTTCGAATCAGAGAGGAGCTTGCCCCTTGCCTCGACTCATGATGGAAAACCAACTTCCAATACGACCTTGCGGTTTTGATTGTAGAACTAGTATGGCGACATAGTAGGATGGGGTACTTTGCCGTCTATGATTAATACATTATGTTTTAAATTGTTTTTGAAATATATATACCCATAGATATACACACTAATATTAAATCCGTTTTATTGTATCAAGCATCTTTTGACCATTATAAGGTAAAACCCTATCCTCCGGTTTGCGTTGCATTGTGTGATGGGACTTGGGTCTTATAATGGTTTCATTTTTCTAAAAAGCATTGCGTTGTTTAACGTTTTACTTTATTTTATGCACTGGCAATCCAATGGAGTAAACCCGTTCCGCGTTAGCGGCGTGGTCCTGTGACTAGCCTTATTATTAGATAGTTAAGTTAAGATTTCTCATACCAGTCCCATGACTGACCTGTAGTTTGTTTCACTGGCAAACTCGGGTGCCCTTATTTTCCACACGGGCAGTCAAGTAGCTTTTTGCAGATATATTTACATGGTCCTGGCTTACAGCTGAAGCGGTATTCGGAAAGCTCTGTATCCGTGTATTCCTTCCAGTTGTATATTTGTATTGTTTTTCCGCTGTTATTTAAATGTAATTTAAAACTCTGATATTATTGTATTTCTATTTTTGTAAGAAGTATTCATACTCTGTTACATTCTTGTACTCTGGTGTAATTGTTGTAATCAGCAATAAAATGTTCTTCAGTTTGTATTCTGATGTGTGTTGTTCTCAAAGCAATCCAGCCTTTCCTTTACTGAGAAGTTTGGGTCATCTCACGACACGTTTTATTCAGGCCATTTAATATATATAATATATATATTATATATATTTCGTCGATTTCAATTCAAAATGTATTTTATAAATCATTTCAAATTCGTTTTAAAAACAATTTCAACTTCATATTCAATTTTAAATAAAAATTGAATATTCCATATCATTAATATATAAATGATAATATTTTCTAAATATTAGGTTTTGAAATCACTTCCTTTTCTATGTTCATTATAAAAACTAATATAATCGATATAAATATCGTTCGCGTCAAAATGGCGCAAATCTAATCAACACGGCTTTAAATATTTCAATAACTACGTTATTCTATTCAACAAATGAATGTTTTATTCAACACATGAATATATATTTTATTCAACACATGAATATTTATTAATTCTTACATACAATAAAAATGTGAATTTTACTGTATAAATATTTCGTTCAACACATGAGTATTGTCAACATATGAGTATTTTTGTTATTTTATATATTTGATGAAATTGTGATTTTATATCATTTAATTCTTAATTAGCCTCTAACCGTAAATTAGTAAGAGAACGATTCCCTAAATATTAACCCCGAAGGCCGAAACCAACATCAGATCAGTACCCAAGAAGCCACTCATCTTAACTAGTTTCCAGTTAGTTTCTAATTTTATATATGATAAAGATGTGAATTTTATTGTTAATTATTTCTTTCAACACATGAATCTTTATGTTATAATATTCTTTATTTTCCAAATTGGAATGAGGCCCAATCAATTACCATATAATGTTATATGGATTCCATACAACACATGTATATAATAGCAATGATAAATAATCAACCAGCATTCAAAGTGCACTACACAACTCTCTGCCAACCTATTGATTGACATACAACTAAACAATCGGGATTAGTGTACGTCAAATATCATCCCAATACCCATGTGGGGTTTCAGTCAACAAACACAGATTTTTACTTGTGTAGTTGGGCGACGTGTAAAATTTATCGTCCCAATCAATATCAGTCAAATTAGTGTACATAAACAAATCGTCTGATTTGTAATTGAATATTTATTTTATTCATATACACGTTAAAAATTATATTTTTAACGACCAGAATATTTTATTCAACCTATGAATATTCTATTCAATTCATTTATTCAATAAAATGATATTTTTATTTTTATAATATATTTTAGAAAATTTCGGCGACATAATGGCACGATACTAGAAACGGGATAAGGCCTAGCCTTATCCCCAATCTAATAATGGCATGTGCCATACACATACCAATCTAATCAATTCCATTTCACCCAAACAACCAAATTCAAACCAATAATCCTATCAACTACACAACCAAACAAACAAGTCGTCCATGGTCTGTGGACGATGGGTGTCAGGTGCTACTAAGCACCGTCTGCATCCTAGTATATATTTTTAACTAGAAAAGAACATTTAAAGTGAGAAGTTCTCACCGAGAGCTAAACCAAACATCACGACTCTTCATATGTAGGAAATCTTCGTCTTGTTTCCAATGCAGATCTGTTTCACGCAGTATATGTTAAAAATTATAGTTTTGATAATGCTACCTCCTATATAAAGATTATATTTTTATAACGCTTCACATATAATAAAAACATATTTTTATTATGCTATTCATATGAAAAATCATATTTTTATCTCGCCTTTCTACCTATAAAAGTCTCTCCTTTCTACATATAAAGAAAATCCTAACTTTACAACTATAAAAATCCAATCTTTTCTTTATAAAAATCATATTTTTACCGTGTTAAAAATCATATCTTTACCGTGTTAAAAATCATAACTTTACACAATTAAAGATCACAACTTTATATTGTTAACCATATAAAAATAGAACCTTTACTTTGTTACAAATCATATTTTTGACCGCTACTATCATATAAATGAAAATCATATTTTTATACATGTTTATATAATAAAAGATCGCATTTTTAACTATATAAACAAATTAAAATTAAAATTAAAGCTTACATTGCTTTTCGATCGAAGGAGGGGTGCTTGCGGGTGTTGTGGGATTCAGGGGATTATTTACAAATTCAAAAATACTTAAAAATTATGTTTTTAGAGGAAAGGGGGGGTCCATGTTCGCTGGTGGAGGCTGAGGAGGTGGCTTTAGGGGCTGCTGGTCAGGGGAGAAGCGCGGCTAGGCGGTGGAGGGTGGCGCCGATCAGAAAAGGGGGCTGTGGTCGCGGTTTTTGATGTTTGGGCTTTGGGTTTAGGGGTCACGACGTTTATAAGAGGAGAGTGGAAGAGAGGTGTGAGGGGTGGAGGTGTTGTCGAAGGTGGCGGCGTGCGAGGGGCCCTCAATGGTGGCGGTGGCGGCTGGGCGACGGGAAGCGCCCTCCGTTTCCTTTTTATTATTATTATTTCTTGAATGGACCGGGTTTGAAAATCAAAGGGGGGAGGAGGGTTGACCGCTAATGAAGGGAGAGGGAGGTAAGGTTATTATATAATATATTATATTAATTTAATTTCAAAAAGCAACTTTTTCCTTCGAACCCCGATTCAACCCCAACGACTGCCGCCCCTAGCTAATTACCCCCATTCTGAACACAACGGGATATGTTTCGTAATCCAATTCGACCGTTTTGTTTGTTTTCATTTAAATTACCATGTAAATCAATATATATTTAATTTAAACGCACATTCTTATTTACCGGGGCCACATACAGACTCTGAAAATTCCAGAAAAATTATTTCTAGCTTCATATTGGCGATATGGTCCTAGCGAAACTAATTTCGTTGAACTCTGAGACCGTTTGAAAAATGGTCATTTTCTGGTCGATCGAAATTGACTGAAATTGTTTAAACACGTTTAACTTCGCCACGCTCTCATATTGATTCAAGAAATTATGACTTTTCGAACCTAGCAATAATTTGACATCCCGGATCCAACAAAAGTGGCTACGTAGAAAACGAAGGTCGTTTGCAAAATTTCCATTTCTAAGGGCTTTTATATATATTAAAATATATATAAATTCCACAACGACTTTTCTGAATTTTAAACAGGACGTATTTTACACTCTATAAAGTGAAATCTTATTTCCTTTACTTCGTTTGAAAGATATTGTTTAACAGATTCAAATATTTCTTGTTTCGTTCAATTCTGAGTTATATTGAATTCTATATATTCATTTGAAATTCGAATTCGAATTTTCGAACCGCTGCGCCATTTCAGGCTCATTATATAATTAAAATAAATTTATACGTTCTAACTCCATCGAAAATAAATTTCTAGTCGTTATTATTTAAAATAATCCATTTTAAATATTCAAAATATGTTAGAGCAAATCGAATATAGTTAAAATATTCAAAATATTTAAAAATATTTAAAATATAAAAAATATAGCAAATAGATTAGAGCAAATCGAATATAGTTTATTCGAAAAGGAGTTAATCGAATATAGTTTATTTGAAGAGAGATTAATCGAATATAGTTTATTCGAAAGGAGTTAATCGGATATAGTTTATTCGAAGAGGGATTAATTGAATATAGTTTATTCGAAAGGAGTTATTCAAATATAGTTAATCAAAAGGAGTTAATAAAATATAGTTATTCAAAAGGAGTTATCGAATATAGTTTATTCGAAGACAGATTAATCGAATATAGTTTGTTCGAAGAAAGGAGTTATCGAATATTAGTTATTCGAAGAGAGATTATCGAATATGTAACAACCCGGAAAATCTGAACCAGTTTAAAAATTTTAAATTGGCTATTTTAGTGAATTTTAAGTATTTAAAATAAATATTTTAAAAAATAAGTTTGAATCGATGTTGAAAATGAATATAATTAATTTTAATTATAAACAAGGCCTGAAATGGCGCGATAGTTTCAAAATTGGAATTCAAACTTCGACTGACTGTACCGGGTGCAAAATAAAACGGATTTTAGTGAACCCAAAAATATTTAAATCTGTTAGTGAATATCTTTCTAACGAATCTGAAAAATTGAAGTTTCGTAGCGGGAGTCAAAAGTTATGGCCAAATGAATTTTCAGAAAGGTCGCTATAGAATTTATATAGCCCGTGAAAATAGACATTTTGCAAACGACCTCGGAATTCGATGAAACCTCTTTTGTTGGATCCGGGATGTGAAGTTATTGCTAGGTTTCAAATTTCATAATTGTTGAAGCTAGTATGAAAAACCCCACCTCCGTTAGGGTCACTCTCAAAGGGAATGCCCTAATTTTGGTGGAGGTTTGTAAGTACAAGTCACAGATATACAAGACAGATATAAGAACACATATTTGTAAAACAGCGGAAGAACAACAAACTTTATTTCATAAAGTCAAATACGTGTTACAACAACATCCTTTCCAAAAACATAACATAACACTTTCATAATCTGTCTTGAGTACATTATTTAAAGAAGCATAAATAAAACATAGATAATCTGCAAAAGCCCCTTAGTGGATTGTCCAAAGCCATAGTTCAAAACAGGAAAGTCCAAGCAATACATTTCTCTTCTTCAAGCTGGATGTTGAGGCTGGTCAAGCTGCTGTGTTCCCTCCCTGAGGACCTGGGGGGGGGGGGGAAACGGAAGAAAGAAGACGAAAGAAAAATAGAGTCAGACATAAAGCCTGAGTAAGTCTAGTACTACTTTGTCTATGAATAAAGAACTGGGTATGATAAGTAAAACAGGAAGTGGGCAAACACTATAAACTTGGTTAAGTTGTCTAGGGTCGAATATACTATCGTACCCCATGTTAATCTCTGAACCCATATAAACTAGTTTCCAGTTTGCACCCCATAATCAGGGTGATGTGATCCATTCTATGATGATCGGCTCCTACTCGCATAGTTACATGTGTCTTACGGCCCCCGATGTCTGTAGTTACCTATGCTGGTCCCACCATGGGGTGTATCAAGTCCCATAGTGGCAACCCCACACAACCTTAGAGTGCACAGGTATGCTACTGGTGTCCAGTGCCTTATTTTTCTGCGCCGGAGTGTGTGCACGCCCGCACTCCGTTAGAACCTACACTGCTACACCACCGCCGTCGCTTTGACCTCTTACAATCAGCCCAGTAATCGTGCCCCACCCTGCCTAGTTTCAGGGTATCATGATACACCTTTTAGGGTTACTGCTGAAAAGGGTCCCCCGTTACTAGGTTTTCTATCTCTAGCCAACATGCTAAGTTGGTTAAGTGTTTCTAACCTAACCCCCACCAGTCCGCTTAGTTTAGCATGTTCCATTTTGATTAAGTCTTTAGTCCACTTAATCCTAACAATCCTGACTCAGCCTTAATTGTCTTATTAAGGCCCTGACCTCTCACATTAGACAGGTATTGTTGTGGCTGCCTGTTGCCGGTTGGTTCCGGGCAGTCTTACGCCACAACTCAGTCTAACCTCGGGTCCTTGCTGGGCTCCATGTTTAACCTCCCACATTGGATAGGTATTGTTGTGACTACTGGACAGCCGGGCGGCTCCGGGCAGGTTTACATCACAACTCAATCCAACCTCGGGTTAAACACATCGTATGTTCTACATTTACATATCTTGTCATTCTTCTTTATTTCTTATATGTAAATATTTGCGGCCCATTATTAAGTCAATGGTGTAAAGGTTACACCAATCATGGGCCCAACCCATACTTGAATTTGGGCCCTTCTATTTTATATTTTCATTCATTAATTAATTTTTAACCCAACGTTATTTTCCCCCGTTTTACACGTCCGTTTATATATATTGGGCTTAGCCTTTTAAAGCCCAATTTAGCCATGCGAAAAGGGGAGGCTTATGGCATATACACAAAGAGGGGAAGGTGAGCGCATGAACTTGCAATACGACGTTGGAAATACAAAATAGAAATTGGTGTACTTGCATAGTGGCAACATAGGTGACATGAATCAAAGCATGTGAACTTGCATAGGTTTAACTACAACATGAACCTATATTCTTATTTAGGCATAATGTCAAACATAAGCATGTCATAAATATTCCTAGCAGAGGCATAGCATAATGTCAAACATAAGCATGGCATAAATACTTTTAGCATAAACATGGCATAAACATAAACAAGTCATGTTCATAAGGTTTCTACATGTTTACAAAGGGGATACTTTGTTAATAACACAAAAACATAGTTCAACTTAATCATGGTTTAAGTCTAATCACATAACGATGGTATAAATATACTTAGGCACAAATATTCCTAATCATGGTGTTTGCTTTAAACTTGCAGAAAGGGATTTTTTGAGTCTAACCTAGCCATGTCTCACATATGTCATCATAAAATTCTTTTAAACAAGATAAACTTAATCATGGATTTCAATTATGCCAAATATCATTCATAGCCTAGCCATATTCATAAGCATGACTTAATACATGGATTATGGTGTCAAAATTCCAACATAGTTTCATATGAACTATAACAACCAAACTTGTCTCAATTGCTTGCAAAATGATTTATGCACAAAATATGCATCATGATGACATAATAACAAAGCCCCAAACTTGCATAAATTTCACTCAACTACATACATGTAGCTTTCAACATAGATTACATAATTTGCGCGATATTCCAAACGTATATTTGCATAGAACTACCGCATGTAGTTCTTTATAATGAATAACATAATTTTGCACAAATATGAATTACTTTCATTGCCACAATTCAAGCATACACATCAACACAGTTGTTTATTTATACCAAAGTAATACTCTACTTACAATGGTTGCGGCGAATTCTCTAATTAAGAGATATGATTCCTTTGTTGAATTGATTGGCTTTAGGTTACTTGAATTGCTTTAGGCTTTAGAACTTTCTTCCTAATTCTCTCTCTAGTTGGCGGCTACTCTTTGTCGTTCCTCAGCAACATGGCGGCTATGTTCTTAATTTGAATGAATAGATTAGGGTTTAGTCTAGGGTTGTTTATATAGAGGTTAGGAATTGATTAGGACCATTGATGTTGCTAGGTTAGATCGTAGCCATTCATTAGGAAGAGAGACCAATAAAAATCCGCCACCTAGCCCTAATGACAAAGCAGACCACAAAAATTCGACCACACACCGACCTGGCCAGCCAGGTTGACTGGGCTCGACCAGGTCGATACCCCTGTCGACAGGGCTGTCGACAGCCCTGTCGACATGGGTAGCCCAGGTCGACAGCCCAGTCGACCTGGGTGGCCTAGGCGGGTGTTAATCCGCCCTGGCCCACTGGGCCCGATTTTTAATTATTTTATTCTGTTTGAATTTTAAATTTAATTCAAAACTTCCGAAGGCCATATCTTCTTCATACGGACTCCGTTTTTCGAAAACTCGGACTCTATTTCGCGTATTTTTCCGAGACGAACGCATTGGCGTATCCCGTTTCCCTTGGTTCTTTGATTTCAAATAAATTTTACTTTTAATTTGTTAATTTCACAGTTATAGAATTTTTCGGGGTGTTACATTCTCCCCCACTTAAAAGGATTTCATCCCCGAAATCTTCAAGCTAGGAGAATGTACATCCTAACATCCAATCATCCATCTACTAATCCATCAAACACGAGCATCCATGATCCTTAAAAGATTTCTAATGCTTCATGATCATATGCGAAGTGTGTGTGTACATGTACTTATCTAATGCAAAATCAGACGGTCTACTGATTCAGTTGACCTCCTTAATGCGAATTATGTAAGTGCCATGAATCCATTATGTATGCAAATTTTCCTATTCTTGATTCTACATGAGTGCACAATCATTCATTACAAATGCAACATCCATATGACAACACATTAAAGTTCAACCATATACGAATACAAACATATATGCATATGCAATATGAAGTGACTGAGCCGATCTAAAACCCTAGATTGTGTGTGTATATGCAACCACGAGCAACCACTAGCAATCACTTGCAACCACTTGCAACCATTCATACATAACATGTTTCAACTACATGTTTTCATCCAAAAAGATTCTATCTAAAAGATACGGTCGAGGAAATATACCTAAAAAGATAAAAGCGCAACTTAAGGAAAGAGAAAGATCAAGGATGTACCCTCGAACAGAAAAGGGTAAGCTGTGCGGATTCTAGCTTCAGTTTCCCAAGTCGCGTCTCCCTCGGCGTCGCTCCACTGGACTTTGACAAGCTTGACTTCGCGGTTGCGTAGCCTCCTCACTTCCGTTCCTAAGATGCGGGTTGGAACTCTCCTTATGGTTGCTTCGCGCTCCACTTCGGCCTCTTCGAGGATATTTGGCTCTACCACTTCAGCAGACTCATGTAGACATTTTCGGAGATGTGAAACGTGAAAGACGTTGTGGACTCCAGCCAACTTCTCGGGTAGCTCTAATCTATAGGCCATTTTCCCAATCTTCTCGATAATAGGGAATGGCCCTACGAATCTTGGCGCTAGCTTTCCTGTGGTTCCAAAACGAACAACGTTTCTTAGCGGTGATACCTTGAGAAAAACTCTGTCTCCAACCTCAAATTCAAGGTCGGTCCTCCTCTTGTCAGCATAGGACTTTTGTCTGTCTTGGGCCGTCTTCATCCTTCTTCGTATTAAGTCTACTTTCTCTGAAGTCTCTCGGATCATGTCTGGTCCAAGTATAAGCTTATCCGTGGACTCCCACCAACAAGTGGGCGATCGGCACGGTCTTCCATATAAAGCTTCGAAGGGCGCCATTCCGATGGTTGCTTGATAACTGTTGTTGTAGGCAAATTCCACCAAAGGAAGGTGGTCTTCCCATGTCCCTCCGAAGTCGAGGACGCATAGCCTTAAAAGGTCTTCCAAAACTCTGTTCACTCTCTCTGTTTGGCCTTCGGTTTGGGGATGATAGGCTGTGCTCAAGCATAACTGCGTTCCTACTGCTTCTTGCAGACTCCGCCAAAATTCACTGGTGAAGATGGGGTCTCGGTCACTAACAATGCTAGATGGTATTCCATGGAGTCGAACGATTTCCTTAAGGTAAAGTGATGCTAGGGATGAGGCAGTTCTTTTACTTTTGACAGGTAAAAAGTGGGCGCTTTTAGTAAGCCTATCCACTATTACCCAAATGCTAGTGTTGCCTCTCCTAGACCTAGGCAGCACATCGATGAAGTCCATTGAGATGCTATCCCACTTCCACTGCGGGACCTCCAGAGGATGTAGTAGTCCACCAGGCTTTTTCTGTTCCGCCTTAACCTGTTGGCACACCATACATTTAGAAACGAATTCTGCCACGTCCTTTTTCATGCCATTCCAAAAGAAAGTCCGTTTTATGTCTTTGTACATTTTATCCCCGCCTGGGTGTATCGTCATCTTGGAATGATGCGCTTCCTCGAGAACCTTCCTTACTAAATCTTTTGTCTGTGGGACGCATAGTCTTCCGTCTCGCCTTAGCAAACCCCTATCGTCGATGGAATATCGGTTGAGGTGACTTGAAGTCTCACCCCTAATTAGCCTATCAATTATTTCCACAAGCTGAGGGTCTTCGCGTTGTGCTGCCCCTACCGAATCCACTAAAGTTGGGCGCACTTCGAGAGATGCTAGCAAGCCCGGTACGAAATCGGAGGAAGGCCTAAAGTCGAAGCTGGCTATAAACTCTAGGCTTTGTCTTTCAACAAACAATGGGCTTAGGGTCAATTTCTTTCGGCTTAACGCGTCTGCCACTACGTTGCCTTTGCCCGGAGTATAGGAGATTTCGAAATCGTACGAGGCAAGAAACTCCATCCATCTTTGTTGCCTCAAGTTAAGATCCTTCTGCGAGAAAAGATATTTCAACGATTTATGGTCAGTGTAAAGTTCGAACTTCTCACCTAGGAGATAGTGTCGCCAAGACTTGAGTGCAAAGACGATGGCGGCTAACTCGAGATCGTGGGTTGGGTAGTTCTTTTCGTGCACCTTCAACTGCCTCCCGCCATAAGCTACTACCCTTCCTTCTTGCATTAAGACGGCGCCTAGCCCTGTCCCACATGCATCCGTATAAACAGTGAACATCTTGCTCCCATCTGGCAGCGTCAAAACTGGGGCTGTTGTAAGAGCCCTTTTCAGTCGTTGGAAAGCAAATTCGCAATCCAAATCCCAATTGAACACTAGATTCTTCTTAGTCAATTTCGTGAGCGGAGCTGAGATTTTCGCAAAATCCCTTATAAATTTTCGATAGAAACCTGCTAGTCCTAGAAAGCTTCGGACCTCAGTTGCATTCCTTGGTGTCTTCCAATCCTGTACCGCCACTACCTTCGCAGGGTCCACCGCTAACCCTTGTTTGGATACTATGTGCCCAAGGAACCTCACCTCTTCTCTCCAAAAGTGGCATTTGGAGAATTTGGCTTTTAATTGATGGACTCGCAAAGTTTCCATGATTGCCCTTAAGTGTTGAGCATGTTCCTCTTCACTCTTTGAGAAGATAAGGATATCATCTACGAAGACCACTACGAATTTGTTGAGGAAATCTCTAAATACCCTACTCATCAGGTCCACGAAGTAAGCAGGTGCATTTGTCAAGCCGAAAGGCATGACAAGCCATTCAAAGAAGCCGTCTGGGGTTCTGAACGCCGTTTTATCGATGCTATCTTCAGCCACCCTTAGCTGATGAAAACCGGTTGCTAAATCGAGTTGGGAGAAAACAGACGCTCCTACAAGCTGGTCAAACAAATCGTCAATTCTAGGGAGAGGGTGCCTATTCTTTTTCGTTAGCTTGTTGAGCTCCCTATAGTCAACACATAGACGGAGTGAACCATCCGCCTTCGTAGCGAACACCACTGGAGCGCCCCATTCTGAAATGCTCCTCCTAATGAACCCCTTTTCTAGAAGCTCTTTAATCTGTTTACTGAGCTCTTTCCTTTCTCGTGGAGCCATATGTCTAACGGGCAACGCAACGGGCTTTGCATTATCTACAAGATATATGCGGAAGTCTATTTCCCGCTTCGGAGGCAAGCCCTTCACCTCTTCGAAGACATCCGGATATTCCCGGACCACTTTAACTGATTGCAAACTTTCGACAGAGGCATCTAGCGATTCAAGATAACTAAGCATAACCGCATACGAGGGATTACAAGAAATTTCCAAAGTATTACCGAGCTGGGTTAGGAGCCTAACAACCCTTTTCTCACAATCAAGGATGGCCCCATTACTGGATAGCCAATCCATGCCCAAAATCAAACCATACCCCGAAAATCCCAAAACAAAGGCACTACATTGAAATTCGACACTTAGAATAGAAATTTTCAATCCCACACAGATCATAGACAAATGAGCTGGGCCCCCAATTGGGTTTGAAACAATTAAGGGGTCCTCTACCATACTAGTTTTTAGGTGCAGAGATTCTACTAAAGCAGACGAGATAAAGGAGTGTGATGCGCCGGAATCAAATAAAGTGCGAACGGGGTGATCATAAAGATAAACTACACTTTCTACAGAAGTATTTATACCTCGCTGTTGCAGAGGTGGCGCTTCTAGCACATGAACCTGTGCCCCTGGGGTGGATCCAGCCCTCTGCCCCTGTCCTCGTTTCTTTGGGCAGTCCTTAGCCCTGTGGCCTGTCTCACCGCAAGAAAAGCACCCACCATTCTCCTTGGCCTTCTTTTTTCGGCAGTCCTTTACTAAGTGCCCCACTTTGCCACAGAAATTGCACTTCCTCTTCTCTTTTTTGCCTTTCCCGCCCTTCTTAAAGTCTGTCTTCTTGGGCTGCAAACCCTCTTTCTTCTTGCCCTTATCCTCTTCATTCAGCAATGCCATTTGCACCAATCTTTCATACGTGGCCCCCATGGGTATATGGGTCATGTCCAAACTGTGTAATGGCTCATTTAACCCTTTGACGAAACGGAGAGCCTTCTTGTGCGGGGTGTTGACTAGGTCAAGTCCAAACCTAGCCAGCTCATCGAACTGATTCACATACTCTCTGACAGTCTTGTCTCCTTGCTTAATAAATAAGAATTTTTCCAACTGCAAACTTCTTTCCGCATCTGAGAGAAATTTGGTCTCAAACCTTGCCCTAAAGTCCTCCCATGTCTCCACTGGTCTTTCACCATTAGTGACTTCCCACCAGTAGGAAGCCTCGCCCTTCAATAGCCACACCGCCAGTTGTACTTTTTGTCTATCCTCTACCTCAAAGATTATGAATAGATCCTCCGTCTCTTTCAGCCAATTTCTAGCTGCCACGAAGGACTCAGTTCCATGGAAATCCCTTCCTCCCATAGCTTTAAAATCTTTACATATCTTAGCGAATGTGTTTCCCCGAGGAGGAGGAGGAGGAAAAGGTGCTGCTGCAGCTGGATGATTTCCTTCCGCTGGGGGAGGAGGAATGGTAGGACCTGGCTGAGTGGCCCTTGCTTCTAAGAACCGTCTAAACCAACCAGGTATTGGCACCCCTTCAGGCAAGTTAAGTTCTTGGGACATGCTGAAACAAAAAGGATAGATTCAAAACGAAGGATAAGAGATAGTTCCTATGGCTTTGGGGAGTGGACTTTGCCTTTTTAAAATAAAATAATATTTTTCTTTTAAAAATGCTTCTTTAAATTTCCTTTTTGAAAATAATTTTTCAAAACTTTTTATCTTATCTGGTAAACCTATGCTCCGATACCAAGTGAAACACCCCACCTCCGTTAGGGTCACTCTCAAAGGGAATGCCCTAATTTTGGTGGAGGTTTATAAGTACAAGTCACAGATATACAAGACAGATATAAGAACACATATTTGTAAAACAGCGGAAGAACAACAAACTTTATTTCATAAAGTCAAATACGTGTTACAACAACATCCTTTCCAAAAACATAACATAACACTTTCATAATCTGTCTTGAGTACATTATTTAAAGAAGCATAAATAAAACATAGATAATCTGCAAAAGCCCCTTAGTGGATTGTCCAAAGCCATAGTTCAAAACAGGAAAGTCCAAGCAATACATTTCTCTTCTTCAAGCTGGATGTTGAGGCTGGTCAAGCTGCTGTGTTCCCTCCCTGAGGACCTGGGGGGGGAAACGGAAGAAAGAAGACGAAAGAAAAATAGAGTCAGACATAAAGCCTGAGTAAGTCTAGTACTACTTTGTCTATGAATAAAGAACTGGGTATGATAAGTAAAACAGGAAGTGGGCAAACACTATAAAATTGGTTAAGTTGTCTAGGGTCGAATATACTATCGTACCCCATGTTAATCTCTGAACCCATATAAACTAGTTTCCAGTTTGCACCCCATAATCAGGGTGATGTGATCCATTCTATGATGATCGGCTCCTACTCGCATAGTTACATGTGTCTTACGGCCCCCGATGTCTGTAGTTACCTATGCTGGTCCCACCATGGGGTGTATCAAGTCCCATAGTGGCAACCCGACACAACCTTAGAGTGCACAGGTATGCTACTGGTGTCCAGTGCCTTATTTTTCTGCGCCGGAGTGTGTGCACGCCCGCACTCCGTTAGAACCTACACTGCTACACCACCGCCGTCGCTTTGACCTCTTACAATCAGCCCAGTAATCGTGCCCCACCCTGCCTAGTTTCAGGGTATCATGATACACCTTTTAGGGTTACTGCTGAAAAGGGTCCCCCGTTACTAGGTTTTCTATCTCTAGCCAACATGCTAAGTTGGTTAAGTGTTTCTAACCTAACCCCCACCAGTCCGCTTAGTTTAGCATGTTCCATTTTGATTAAGTCTTTAGTCCACTTAATCCTAACAATCCTGACTCAGCCTTAATTGTCTTATTAAGGCCCTGACCTCTCACATTAGACAGGTATTGTTGTGGCTGCCTGTTGCCGGTTGGTTCCGGGCAGTCTTACGCCACAACTCAGTCTAACCTCGTGTCCTTGCTGGGCTCCATGTTTAACCTCCCACATTGGATAGGTATTGTTGTGACTACTGGACAGCCGGGCGGCTCCGGGCAGGTTTACATCACAACTCAATCCAACCTCGGGTTAAACACATCGTATGTTCTACATTTACATATCTTGTCATTCTTCTTTATTTCTTATATGTAAATATTTGCGGCCCATTATTAAGTCAATGGTGTAAAGGTTACACCAATCATGGGCCCAACCCATACTTGAATTTGGGCCCTTCTATTTTATATTTTCATTCATTAATTAATTTTTAACCCAACGTTATTTTCCCCCGTTTTACACGTCCGTTTATATATATTGGGCTTAGCCTTTTAAAGCCCAATTTAGCCATGCGAAAAGGGGAGGCTTATGGCGTATACACAAAGAGGGGAAGGTGAGCGCATGAACTTGCAATACGACGTTGGAAATACAAAATAGAAATTGGTGTACTTGCATAGTGGCAACATAGGTGACATGAATCAAAGCATGTGAACTTGCATAGGTTTAACTACAACATGAACCTATATTCTTATTTAGGCATAATGTCAAACATAAGCATGTCATAAATATTCCTAGCAGAGGCATAGCATAATGTCAAACATAAGCATGGCATAAATACTTTTAGCATAAACATGGCATAAACATAAACAAGTCATGTTCATAAGGTTTCTACATGTTTACAAAGGGGATACTTTGTTAATAACACAAAAACATAGTTCAACTTAATCATGGTTTAAGTCTAATCACATAACGATGGTATAAATATACTTAGGCACAAATATTCCTAATCATGGTGTTTGCTTTAAACTTGCAGAAAGGGATTTTTTGAGTCTAACCTAGCCATGTCTCACATATGTCATCATAAAATTCTTTTAAACAAGATAAACTTAATCATGGATTTCAATTATGCCAAATATCATTCATAGCCTAGCCATATTCATAAGCATGACTTAATACATGGATTATGGTGTCAAAATTCCAACATAGTTTCATATGAACTATAACAACCAAACTTGTCTCAATTGCTTGCAAAATGATTTATGCACAAAATATGCATCATGATGACATAATAACAAAGCCCCAAACTTGCATAAATTTCACTCAACTACATACATGTAGCTTTCAACATAGATTACATAATTTGCGCGATATTCCAAACGTATATTTGCATAGAACTACCGCATGTAGTTCTTTATAATGAATAACATAATTTTGCACAAATATGAATTACTTTCATTGCCACAATTCAAGCATACACATCAACACAGTTGTTTATTTATACCAAAGTAATACTCTACTTACAATGGTTGCGGCGAATTCTCTAATTAAGAGATATGATTCCTTTGTTGAATTGATTGGCTTTAGGTTACTTGAATTGCTTTAGGCTTTAGAACTTTCTTCCTAATTCTCTCTCTAGTTGGCGGCTACTCTTTGTCGTTCCTCAGCAACATGGCGGCTATGTTCTTAATTTGAATGAATAGATTAGGGTTTAGTCTAGGGTTGTTTATATAGAGGTTAGGAATTGATTAGGACCATTGATGTTGCTAGGTTAGATCGTAGCCATTCATTAGGAAGAGAGACCAATAAAAATCCGCCACCTAGCCCTAATGACAAAGCAGACCACAGAAATTCGACCACACACCGACCTGGCCAGCCAGGTTGACTGGGCTCGACCAGGTCGATACCCCTGTCGACAGGGCTGTCGACAGCCCTGTCGACATGGGTAGCCCAGGTCGACAGCCCAGTCGACCTGGGTGGCCTAGGCGGGTGTTAATCCGCCCTGGCCCACTGGGCCCGATTTTTAATTATTTTATTCTGTTTGAATTTTAAATTTAATTCAAAACTTCCGAAGGCCATATCTTCTTCATACGGACTCCGTTTTTCGAAAACTCGGACTCTATTTCGCGTATTTTCCGAGACGAACGCAATGGCGTATCCCGTTTCCCTTGGTTCTTTGATTTCAAATAAATTTTACTTTTAATTTGTTAATTTCACAGTTATAGAATTTTTCGGGGTGTTACATAGTATGTGAGCATGGCAAAGGAAAATGTGTTTTGGTCAATTATAGTTAAATTGGATCGGCCAGAAAATGGCCATTTTTCAAACGGTCTCAGAATTCGATGAAACTAGTTTTGTTGGGACCGTAGCATCAAAACTTAGCCAGATTTATTTTTTGGAATTTTTCGAATCAGTTTGTGGCCCTGGAAAATTGAAATGTGCGTTCAAATTGAATATTGAATGTTTTATATTTTAATTTGAAGGAAAATCGACTGAAACATTCGAATGGGCCTACAAAACATATCCCATTGTGTTCGAAATAGGGGTATTTAGCTAGGGACGACGTTCGTTGGGTCTGGATTGGGATTCGTGGGTTATAGGGGGTATTTTCAAGATTTTAAAAATATATAAATAAAAAAAACTCTGGCCAATCACGTTATTTCTCTTTCCCCGGCCTTCTTCTCGAAACCCCTCTGTAACACCCCACGTCCATTAATGTCACTCACAATGGGAATGCATTAACTTCCATGGAGGTTTTAAGTGAATATAGAACATAAAAATTACAACAAGACAGATAATAAGTAGTACTTGGAAATCTAAAACTTTATTTTATTGCAGCGGAATTTAAACATGTTTGTTACATCATAAAACCATACATCAGAGTCAAGTACAATATCCATCTTGATAAAAACAAAATACATAATCCCATTACATAAATAGCCATAAAAAAAGATAACAAGCAGGACTTTACTTCAGCGGTCCAAGCTTTCCAAGGAGAGATAAAGATATCCAATCAAGCTCCACTAGAGCTGGGCCCACCCTGAGGACCTGGAGGGGGAAAAGGACAGAAATAGAGGGGGTCAGACATAAAGTCTGGCGAGTATGATAATTCTAACAATACTATTATCAAAATAACTAGACTAAGACATAAGCTGGAAAACAAGGAAATGTCTATGAACTATTGGGTATGGAAGAGCAGATAAAGATAACGTTAAAGGCACACCTAATTACTAACGAATAATTACTACACTGCACCACACCAATCACCCTAAAGGTTGATCCCACTTGCTCCACTTAGAAATTATATAAATAGCTTCGTGTACCCCTAGCTGACTACATTGGTGCCGCCGGCCACTATCTCCGCTAGGTGTACCCCACTACCCACTTGCGATCGGCTCCCTACTCATAGATACCCGTGCTGGCCCCACAGTGGGGTGTATCACTCCCCTAAAGTGGCAACCCGATACAACTTGAGAATGCACGACTTATACCTACACGATGCAACAACGTCTTACCTACCAGCCCGGGTCCACACACGCATATGAAACCCGTTGGACTTGCATTGCCACCGCTACCCCGTTTGGCCTCTTATAATCAAGCCCAGTATGCGTGTCCCGTCCTCGAATTGGGTCGAGCCCACAAAGATACGTTTGGGTTACTGGTTGAAATGGGCCCCCACAAGCTATCCACCTAAGCTTGTCCCCACTAGTATATCCCACTTAACCCTCTTCTTAGTCATGTTCATTTACATGTGTGTTTGGTTAAGTCCTACTAATCGTATTTCAAATGCCACTAAAGGCACCCACTAGATTCCTCATGCCACCCAAGGTACCTACTTAACCCTCATGTCCCACCTTACATGTTTATCTGGTTAAGTATTTCTTTATTCATTCAGGCCATAACCTCATAAAGACCTCTCACATTAGACTGGCAATTATGGCAGCTGGATTTGCCGGGCGGGTCCGGGCAGTCTTACACCATAAAAGAGTCTAACCTCGTGTCTTTACAACTGTTATTGTTTAATTTGGGCCTAGGACCTCTCACATTGGGCTGACATTTGTGACTACTGGATTCGCCGGGCGGGTCCGGGCAGGTTTATGTCACAATTGAGTCCAACCTCGTGTCCTAAGCATTGATTATCACTTATAATCTTTTACCCCAGTTTTAAATATATCCCTATTCAAATCATTAATTAATTCAATGATGTCCATAATTGACTCAATTATGGCCATCCACTTATGGTATGCAAAATCATATCAATTGCACCCCAATTTCTTAATATTAAATCCTTAATATTACCCCTACCCCACGTTATACGTTCGCTTATTCAACGCAAAATATACGTTAGACTCGAATAGTCTAACTCATAGCACAAAGATAAATTATCACAACATATAGACAAATAAAATAGATCTAATCATAATAGGGGTGAAACTTGCATAAAACTACACATGTCATGGATCTTATGGTGTCAACTTGTTTGGTTAAATCATAATATGATCATAACCCAAATTCATGTATAAACTTGCATATGTGGTTTATGCAACATAATGATGGTGTGAACTAGCATCTAACACGTAGAACTCACACATGTCATAGCACAATTCTAGATCTAAATAGATGTCATGGCATATGTTCATAATCTTTACTAATCAATCTAAACTTGCATACATGATTTGTCATACAGATCAACATAGCCCAAATAATATCAACATTATGATTTGATTAACATGAACTAATTAGCATAGATAATAACATCATGACTTTATAACATGTATAATTTATCACAACTTAGCATAGAAAATTACAACCTATACAATATCATCATATCATGATTTACAACATATAGGATATCATTATCACATAACATAGGATTTACAACATACATGATAGCATAAGGTTTACAACAACATATATGAAAATTCACATCATTTTCTTATGATCCATATCACATGTTAATCTAATTAGTTTGCTAATAATCTTGTTAACATCATCATACTCACAATTAGAGAATAAAGAGAGTCTTGATTAGCTTTAGAGTTGAGTAGAATTAGGGTTTTGATTAGGTTTCTTCCATCTTAGTTGGCGGCGGCTACACTGAGTTCCATGGCGATGGCATGACGGCGGCTATTCTATTTTTCATGTGAATTAGAGTGAGAGACTACCTAGGTATATATAGAGTTTAGGATTTATTTAGGCCGTCAGATCAACTCAGAACTAACCTGAACCGTTTAATTTGCCAAATCAGCCCTAAAGACACATCAGCAACTCAAGATTGGGCTCAATCAAACCCTAGCCGACTGGACCAGGTCGACACACAGATCGACTTCGAAGTCGACCTGGTCCCTGGGGTGTCGACTGCCCAGTCGACTCCACAGTCGACCTGGGTGCTGGGCGGGAAATTTCCCGCCTAGCCTGTTTGACTTCGAATTTTGAATTTTAAATTTTCTGAAATCTATTTTGAATTTTCTGAAACTTCCGATGGCCATATCTCCTTCATACGAAGTCCAAATCACGCAAACTCGGACTCTATTTCAACCAGAATTCCGAGACGAACACAATGGTGTAACCCGTTTCCCACAATTCTCATGTTTGAGATTATTTATTCTTTAATTTGTGAATATTAATATGAACAGAATTACGGGGTGTTACATTCTCCCGTTCTTAACGGATTTCGACCCCGAAATCTTCAAGTCAAGAATAATGTATATCCTAACATCCAATCGTCCATCTACTCAACCATCAAACGCAAGCATCCATTGTCCTTATAGACTTCTGATGCTTTCATGTTTAAATGCACAGTGTGTGTATATGTCCATATCTAATGCAAAATTAGGCGGTCCACTGATTCAGTTGACCTCCTTAATGCAAATCATGATAGTGCCATGCGTCCACTATGTATGCAAAAGTTCCTTAATGCTACATATTATCTCTATATGCATGCACAATCATCATCTGAATGCAACATCCATATGATAAAAAAAATCCTCATACATACATTTTACTAAATACATCCATATATATGCAATATGCAATATGAAGTGACTGAGCCAATCTAGTGCCTAATAGTGTGTGTATATGCATCCATGAGCAACCACTAGCAAACACTTGCATCCACTTTGCATCCATCATACATAACATGTCTCAAACACATTTTTCAACCATAGGATTATCCTAACTAAAGGTCAAAGATACTAGCGAGAGGACATACTAAAGATAAGATAAGCTAAGCGATAAAGGAGAAATTGAAAGACATACCCTCATAAAGAAAAGGGTACAACGAACGCATCTTCGCTTCTGTCTCCCAAGTAGCGTTGCTCTCATCATCTCCCCATTGCACTTTGACTAGTCTGACCTCTCGGTTCCTCAACTTCTTGATCTCCGACCCAAGAATGCACGTAGGAGCTCGTCGAATCATCGCATCACGCTCTATCTCCACCTCTCTAAGCAAGCTCGGCTCTACTACCTCCACGGTCTCGTGCAAGCACTTCCTCAAATGTGACACATGGAATACGTCGTGTACACCACTAAGTCTCTCAGGAAACTCCACTCTATACGCCATCTGTCCAATCTTCTCCTTAATAGGAAACTGCCCTATAAACCTTGGTGCTAATTTCCCAACGGACCCAAAGCAAACAACGTTCCGTAATGGAGACACTTTGATAAAGACCATGTCCCCAACATCAAACTCAAGATCTGTCCTCCTTTTGTCTGCATAAGATTTCTGCCTATCTTGCGCCGTCTTCATCCTCCTTCGAATCAAGTCAATCTTTTCCGAAGTCTCTCTAATCATATCGGGTCCAAGTAAGATCTTATCCGTAGATTCCCACCAACATGTAGGCGAACGACATGACCGTCCGTGAAGAGCCTTGAAAGGTTCCATGCCAATGCTAGATTGAAAGCTGTTATTATATGCGAACTCCGCCAATGGAAGATGCTCTTCCCATGTATCCCCAAAGTTTAGGATACATAGCCTCAAAAGGTCCTCTAGAACGTGATTCACCCTCTCAGTCTGGCCGTCCGTTTGAGGATGATATGCGGTGCTCAAACATAACTGAGTCCCTACCGCTTCTTGTAAGCTCTTCCAAAATTCGCTAGTGAAGATAGGATCACGGTCGCTTACTATGCTAGAAGGAACACCATGCAAACGAACTATCTCTCAGACGTATACAGAAGCTAACCATGGAGCAGTCCTCTTACTCTTCACAGGAATGAAATGGGCGCTCTTAGTAAGTTTGTCTACTATAACCTAAATCCCCGTATTACCCTTCCTTGATCTTGGAAATCCATCCACAAAATCCATCGAGACGCTTTCCCATTTCCATAGTGGAACCTCCAATGGGTGAAGCAACCCACCGGGTTTCTTTTTCTCCGCTTTTACTTGTTGGCACACTAAGCATCTAGCGACATACTCGGTCACATCCCACTTCATACCGGCCCAAAAGAAAACTCGCTTCATGTCTTTGTACATCTTGTCCCTGCCGAGATGAATGGTCATCTTCGAATGATGTGCTTCATCAAGAATAGCCTTCCTCAAACCTTCGTCTCGTGGTACACAAAGTATACTATCCCTACGTAACCAACCCTTATCATCTAGGGTATACCTACGGAGATGGCTTGATGACTCCCCTCTTTTGAGCTTTTCTACTAACTCAACCAACTGTGGGTCGTCTCGCTGTGCTTCACCAATCCGTCCCAAAAGCGTAGGTCTAACCTCTAAGGATGCTAGCAAACCGGGTACGAAGTCAATGGAAGGTGTAAAGTCAAATATAGAAATGAACTCTAAACTTCGCCGCTCAACAAACAAAGGGCTTAAGGACAACCTTTTCCTACTTAAGGCGTCTGCCACCACGTTACCCTTGCCAGGGGTATATGCTATCTCGAAGTCGTAGGATGCTAAGAACTCCATCCACCTTTGCTGCCTTAAGTTCAAGTCCTTCTGAGAGAACAAGTATTTTAGCGATTTATGGTCAGTGAACAATTTGAATTTCTCGCCAAGAAGATAATGGCGCCAAGACTTAAGCGCGAAAACGATAGCGGCCAACTCTAGGTCATGTGTAGGGTAATTTTTCTCATGCACCCGTAACTGCCTTCCACCATAGGCTATTACCCTTCCCTCTTGAATTAAGACTGCGCCTAGTCCTGTCCCACAAGCATCGGTACAAACAATAAACGGCTTAGTCCTGTCTGGCAGCACTAAGACTGGAGCTGAGGTCAAAGCTCTCTTTAAATGTTGGAACGCATCATCACAATCTACGTCCCATGTGAAAACTAGGTTCTTCTTCGTCAAACGTGTCAATGGAGCTGATATTTTTGCAAAGTCTTTGATAAACTTCCTATAGTAGCCAGCCAACCCCAAGAAACTCCTAACTTCAGTAGCATTTTTAGGGACCTTCCAATCTTGGATGGCCAACACCTTCGCGGGATCCACAACTATCCCTTCTTTGGAAACCACATGCCCGAATAATCGCACTTCCTCTCTCCAGAAGTGACACTTAGTAAATTTAGCTTTAAGGTTATGCGCTCGTAGAGTCTCCAACACTTCCCTAAGATGTAGGGCATGCTCTTCTTCATTCTTAGAAAAGATCAAGATGTCGTCTACAAAGACCACTACAAATTTATTAAGGTACTCCTTAAGCACCCTACTCATCAAATCAACAATGTATGCGGGGGCGTTTGTCAAACCGAAGGGCATCACTAGCCATTCATAGAAACCGTCCGGAGTCCTAAAGGCAGTCTTGTCAATGCTAACCTCAGCCACTCTCAACTGATGGAAACCAGTGGCTATGTCCAACTGCGAAAACACTGAGGCACCAACTAACTGATCGAAGAGATCGTCAATCCTCGGCAGTGGGTGTCTGTTCTTCTTAGTAAGCTTATTAAGTTCTCTATAGTCCACACAAAGTATAAGGGACCCATCAGCCTTCGTGGCAAATACTACTGGAGCACCCCACTCCGATATACTTCGTCTTATGAACCCATTCTCAAGCAACTCCTTCACTTGCCTATTGAGTTCCCTCCTTTCACGAGGAGCCATGTGGCGTACCGGCAAAGATACTGGTTTTGCATTATCCACAAGATATATTCGAAAATATATCTCCTGCTTCGGAGCAAGCCCTTCACCTCCACAAACTCATCCGAATATTCTTGGACCACTCTAACAGATCGTAGATTCTCCACCGACGCGTCAAGCGATTCTAGATAACTTTGCATAACGGAATTCATGGAATTACAAAAGATTTCGAGAGCGTTACCAAGGCGAGTCATGAGCCTAAGTACTCTCCTTTCACAATCAAGAACGGCCCCATTTCTTGATAACCAATCCATTCCTAAAATTAACCCATAGCCCATGAAGCCCAAAACATAAGCATCACATCTAAACTCAATGCTAAGTATAGAAATTTTCAAATCCAAACACATCATGGACAAATAAGCTGAGCCCCCAATTGGATTCGAAACAACTAAGGGATCCTATACTAAACTGGTGTTTAAGTGCAGTTATTCAACTAATGATGTAGAGATAAACGAATGCGATGCACCCGAATCGAATAAGGTACGGACAGGATGATCAAACAGAAAAACTAAGCTTTCAACAGAAATGGTTCTACCTCGTTCTTGCAGCGGTGGGACCGCGAGAGCCTGAACTTGTCCCCTTGCCTACCCTGGTGCCATAAGAGCCTGCACCTGTCCTCCCGAGGCAGACCCTGCCCTCTGTCCCTTCTTCGGGCAGTCCTTCACTAGATGTCCCGCTTCACCACAGTGAAAACAACCAGTCTTCTTTTTCTTCCTACAATCCTTGCTGAGATGGCCTGGTGTCCCACAGTTAAAGCATCTTTTCTTTCCTTTGCCATTATTGTCTTTACCACCCTTCTTGTTTTGTTGTTGAGGTTTCTTCCGATCCCCTTTCTTCTCGGGTGCCTTATTAGCATTAGCGCCATTGTCCTCGTGCATGAGTGCCATGTCTACTAGCTTCTCAAAGGTGGGCCCCATAGAGATGTGGGTCATAGCCAACCCCTGCAATGGCTCATTCAAACCATTAACGAACCTCAGAGCCTTCTTCTCCGTCGTGTTCACAAAGTCCAAGCCAAACCTTGCTAACTGATTAAATTTGTTGACATATTCTTTCACTGATGAGCTTCCTTGCTTTAATGTCAAGAACCTTTCCATGTATAGATTCTCTTCTGCCCTTGAGAGAAATTTTGCCTCAAACCTACGCCTGAAATCCGCCCAAGAACCAACAGGACGCTCCCCATTAGTGACCTCCCACCAAAACGAGGCCTCTCCCTTCATTAACCAAGCTGCTAATTTGACTTTCCTCCCTTCTTCTACTTCAAATATTTCTAGCAATTCTTCCACCTCCTTAAGCCAATCTCTAGCTTACACAAACGTTTCTGACCCTTGAAAAGGTTTTCCTCCCATAACCTTAAATTCCTTGCACGTCTTTGCAAAAGTATCAATGCGAGGAGGAGGAGGAGCGGGTGCGACTGGTGGTGGAGGAACATTGGCTGGACCTGTAGCGGCCCTAGCCTCTAATAACCTCCTATACCATCCTGGTATCGTTACACCATCCGGAAAGTTAAGATCTTCAGCCATGCTGAAACGAAAAAGGAAAGATTCAAAATGGAGAATTCGAAAGATAAAGATATATAGCTATTTGGGGATTATGTTCTTCATAAAAGCTTTCCTCTTTAAATTACTCATCAAGACATGTTTTTGAAAACATTTCTTCCAAAAATACTTTAGAAAAATAGTTTTTCTAAAAAATTTATCTGTTCTAGTAACCTTAAGCTCTGATACCACATGTAACACCCCACGTCCATTAATGTCACTCACAAAGGGAATGCATTAACTTCCATGGCGGTTTTAAGTGAATATAGAACAGAAAAATTACAACAAGACAGATAATAAGTAGTACTTGGAAATCTAAAACTTTATTTTATTGCAGCGGAAATTAAACATGTTTGTTACATCATAAAACCATAAATCAGAGTCAAGTACAATATCCATCTTGATAAAAACAAAATACATAATCCCATTACGTAAATAGCCATAAAAAAAATAACAAGCTGGACTTTACTTCAGCGGTCCCAACTTTCCAAAGAGAGATAAAGCAGCCCAATCAAGCTCCACTAGAGCTGGGCCCACCCTGAGGACTTGGAGGGGGAAAAGGATAGAAATAGAGGGGGTCAGACATAAAGTCTGGCGAGTATGATAATTCTAACAATACTATTATAAAAATAACTAGACTAAGACATAAGCTGGAAAATAAGGAAATGTCTATGAACTATTGGGTATGGAAGAGCAGATAAAGATAACGTTAAAGGCACACCTAATTACTAACGAATAATTACTACACTACCCCACACCAATCACCCTAAAGGTTGATCCCACTTGCTCCACTTAGAAATTATATAAATAGCTTCGTGTACCCCTAGCTGACTACATAGGTGTCGCCTGCCCCTATCTCCGCTAGGTGTACCCCACTACCCACTTGCGATCGGCTCCCTACTCGTAGATACCCGTGCTGGCCCCACAGTGGGGTGTATCACTCCCCTAAAGTGGCAACCCGATACAACTTGATAATGCACGGCTCATACCTACACGATGCAACAACGTCTTACCTACCAGCCCGGGTCCACACACGCATATGAAACCCGTTGGACTTGCGTTGCCACCGCTACCCCGTTTGGCCTCATATAGTCAAGCCCAGTATGCGTGTCCCATCCTCGACTTTGGTCAAGCCCACAAAGATACGTTTGGGTTACTGGTTGAAATGGGCCCCATAAGCTATGCACCTAAGCTTGTCCCCACTAGTATATCCCACTTAACCCTCTTCTTAGTCATGTTCATTTACATGTGTGTTTGGTTAAGTCCTACTAATCGTATTTCAAATGCCACTAAAGGCACACACTAGATTCCTCATGCCACCGAAGGTACCTACTTAACCCCTATGTCCCACCTTACATGTTTATCTGGTTAAGTATTTCTTAATTCATTCAGGCCATAACCTCATAAAGACCTCTCACATTAGACTGGCAATTATGGCAGCTGGATTTGCCGGGCGGGTCCTGGCAGTCTTACACCATAAAAGAGTCTAACCTCGTGTCTTTACAACTGTTATGCTTTAATTTGGGCCTAGGACCTCTCACATTGGGCTGACATTTGTGACTACTGGATTCGCCGGGCGGGTCCGGGCAGGTTTACGTCACAAATGAGTCCAACCTCGTGTCCTAAGCATTAATTATCACTTATAATCTTTTACCCCAGTTTTAAATATATCCTTATTCAAATCATTAATTAATTCCAATTTTAATGATGTCCATAATTGACTCAATTATGGCCATCCACTTATGGTATGCAAAGTCATATCAGTTGCACCCCAATTTCTTAATATTAAATCTTTAATATTACCCCTATCCCACGTTATACGTTCGCTTATTCAACGCAAAATATACGTTAGACTCGAATAGTCTAACTCATAGCACAAAGATAAATTATCTCAACATATAGACAAATAAAATAGATCTAATCATAATAGTGGTGAAACTTGCATAAAACTACACATGTCATGGATCTAAAGGTGTCAACTTGTTTGGTTAAATGTCACAACTTACATAATATGATCATAACCCAAATTCATGTATAAACTTGCATATGTGGTTTATGCAACATAATGATGGTGTGAACTAGCATCTAACACATAGAACTCACACATGTCATAGCACAATTCTAGATCTAAATAGATGTCATGGCATATGTTCATAATCTTTACTAATCAATCTAAACTTGCATACATGATTTGTCATACAGATCAACATAGCCCAAATAATATCAACATTATGATTTGATTAACATGAACTAATTAGCATAGTTAATAACATCATGACTTTATAACATGTATGATTTATCATAACTTAGCATAGAAAATTACGACCTATACAATATCATCATAGCATGATTTACAACATATAGGATATCATCATCACATAACATAGGATTTACAACATACATGATAGCATAAGGTTTACAACAAAATATAAGACAATTCACATCATTTTCTTATGATCCATATCACATCTTAATCTAATTAGTTTGCTAATAATATTGTTAAGATCATCATACTCACAATTTGAGAAGAAAGAGAGTCTTAATTTGCTTTAGAGTGGAGTAGAATTAGGGTTTTGATTAGCTTTCTTCCTTCTTAGTTGGCGGCGGCTACACTGAGTTCCATGGCGATGGCATGACGGCGGCTATTCTATTTTTCATGTGAATTAGAGTGAGAGACTACCTAGGTATATATAGAGTTTAGTATTTATTTAGGCCGTCAGATCAACTCAGAACTAACCTGAACCGTTTAATTTGCCAACTCAGCCCTAAAGACACATCAGCAGCTCAAGATTGGGCTCAGTCAAACCCTAACCGACTGGACCAGGTCGACACCCAGATCGACTGCGCAGTCGACCTGGTCCCTGGGGTGTCGACTGACTGCCCAGTCGACTCCCCAGTCGACCTGGGTGCTGGGCGGGAAATTTCCCGCCTAGCCTGTTTGACTTCGAATTTTGAATTTTAAATTTTCTGAAATCTGTTTTGAATTTTCTGAAACTTCCGATGGCCATATCTCCTTCATAAGAAATCCAAATCACGCAAACTCAGACTCTATTTCAACCAGAATTCCGAGACGAACACAATGGCGCAACCCGTTTCCAACAATTCTCACGTCTGAGATTAGTTATTCTTTAATTTGTGAATATTAATATTAATAGAATTACGGGGTGTTACACCCCCCAAACGAACGACAGCTACAGCTGATTTCATCTCTCACCTTTTTCTCTTAATTCTCTCCACGAAATCAAGTGCTCCAGTTAGCGATTTTGGAGAGCACCTCACAAACTTCAAATCTATGTTTGTTTCGCCCCTTCTAGTTGAGTGAATCGGCTGCATCGTCCTCCTAAAGTCGATAACTTCAACGTGCCGGAGCTCCTCTAGAAGGCCGTCGATCTCGACTGGGCCACCAGCGCCAAGGGCATCGTGCGAAGCTCTTCGACGTCCTATACTCTGATCGGCTTCATACTTCACGGATTGAGGGAAAAGATCAACCCTAGTTTTGAACGAAATCGTGAGGTATACGACTTTATTTTTATTTTATAGTTAATAGCAATTTAAAGCATTACGGTTTATGATTCCACTGTAAAATCATATCTTTTTCGTTTGTTGACAAAATTCAGTAAAACAAGAGACAATAGAATCGTGTGGACGTCTTCTACATTCTAGAAGAGACCGCATATTTTTCTGAGCCTTCTTCTATTTTTGGTGGAGTGGAACCCAATGTGAGATTTCTAATTTATAAACGATATGGAAAACAACGATGTATAAATTATATAGTCGATGTACGAGTTATATATGCGTTGTACACCATATGTATAAGCATTGTATAAGTTGTATGTTCGATGTATAAGTTATATATGCGCTATAAAAATTATGTATGCGATGAAATGACATTGAAATGAATTGAAATATATTTATATAAAAATATATATATATATATATATACACACACTCCCCTCTTCAACAGACCACGGACAATTTTTATTGGTTGTTATTGGTGTGAAAATTAGTTGATAGCGAATGGTTGATTAGAAGGTTGAAATTGATTGATTATGGTTGAAAAATGCCTGTTTGTGGTTGAGAATTATTTGGTTGAAACCACATTGGATTAGTTTGTGGAAAAGAAAGGAAAAAATATGCATGCCGCCTGCGTGCGAACTAGATGCATGAAATCCCCATTGTCAAAAGCTGCGAGGCTTTAAGGTAGAGCGAGGAGCCGTGCTAGGAACGGCCCTGGTTTTAACTACCTAGCCATTATGCTGCCGAAATTTTGAATAATTTTCATGTGTTAGAATTATTTTCATTTGTTGAAATTATTTTCATATGTTGTAGCCACATTAATGTGTTGAATAGAAATTCATTCGTTGAATAGAAATTCATGTGTTGAATGGTATTCGTGTTTTAAATAAATTGCTTTAACAATAAAAATCACATTTTTATTATATATACGAACTATAGAAAACATTCATGTGTTGAATAGAAATTCATTCGTTGAATAGAAATTCAAGTCTTGAATGATAGTCGTGTTTTGAAATAAATTGTTTTATAATAAAAATCATATTTTTATCATCTATATGAACTATATAAAATAGTCGTGTTTTGAAATAAATTGTTTTATAATAAAAATCATATTTTTATCATCTGTATGAACTATATAAAATAGTCGTATTTTGAAATAAATTGTTTTATAATAAAAATCATATTTTTATCATCTATATGAACTATATATAATAGTCGTGTTTTGAAATAAATTGTTTTACAATAAAAATCACATTTTTATTATATATATGAACTATAGAGAACATTCATGTGTTGAATAGAAATTCATTCGTTGAACAGAAATTCATGTGTTGAATGGCACTCGTGTTTTAAATAAATCGTTTTACAATAAAAATCACATTTTTATTATATATATGAATTGTTAAAAATAGTGAAGTTTTGAAATAAATGTTTGTTGGATAAAAACATCATTTTTATCAAATGTATGAAATGGATAAGGTTTTGAAATCAAAGAGGATTATATATATATATAATTAAAATAAATCGAATAACGAAGCTGCAGTTCATGTTGAAACCGTTATTTCAAACGATTAGTGCGGGAGATCCGACCATCGGATTTTCCCGAAACCACAACCGTTGGGTTCGCTTTGGAAATATCTTTCCAACGACGCCAACTTTGTAAAGATCCAACAGTTGGATTGCCAGGAATGTTTAATTCAAATCTGAAGAAAAACAGCGCCAGAATCGATTATATATATATATATATATAATTAAATTAAATCGAATAATGACGCTGTAGTTCGTATTTTGAAATTGTAACTTCAAACGATTAGTGGGGGAGATCCGACCATCGGATTTTCTCGAAACTAGAACCGTTGGATTCATTTTGAAAAGATCCTTCTAATGATATGAAATTTGTGAAGATCCAACGGTTAGATTTTCAGATATGTGTAAATCAAATCTGAAGAAAAACAGCGCCACGGCCGCGTTATGTTCTAAAGCGTTGTTTTTAATAAATTGGCTATTTTTAAATAAATAAAAATAGCGATAAATTGTGATAAAATATTATAAAAGATATAGAATGGAAATAAACTGAATTTGCTCGGTTTATGTGATATTTGATGGTTGAATGTGTTTGTCATGAAAATTACACTAAAGAACAGAATAAGTGATATCGAATAATTTAACCATTGAAATGAATTGATTTGAAATTCTAAATATACGTGAATTATTTGAAAAGGCCAAGTTAATTCTCATTTCAAATAATTGATCAACGATTGAAAGTCAAAGATATGACGACGATGCAAGAACGATGATCTTCACGTCGAATGGAGGGGTGCTATTGATGCTCATGATAGGAGTAGCTACCTAGAAGGGGTTGAAGTAGTAGCCGTCCGGACGTGCATGTTGATTGTACGGATGTGCGAGGATTAAAGATCATCTGGTTTCGTTCAGACCCAGAACGGACTTGTAAATGGACCGTGTGTCTGACATTGGATTTCATTCTATGTGATTGATAAACGTCAGTTGCATGGCGTGAATTGCCTGTGTGGCATGCTGAGATGCAGTGATCAAAGCTTTTGTTGAAAAGCAGGGCTTTGTGGTGGATGATCAAAGCAACGCCTGTGTGGCATAGCTTTGTGTATAACGTAAATTCGTGAGCCTCACACCCCGATATGGACCAGAAACGAGAGATGGCTTCAAGGAGGACATGCGTTTCTTTCTAGCTAGAGGTGGTGTCAGTGCTTAAACTGGATGACATTCAAATTATTTTCACCAGTGTGGTTGTTGCTTTTGCGAGGCGAAAGGGCGGGGAAACGCAGTGTTCAGGCATTTTAATCCACATCGGTGGACTGGCCCTGACGATCCAAGGCTTGACTGAGTACTTGCCTGAGATATGGTAGGCTAGATTGTCTCGAAGCAGTGAGGATGATCCCTGGCCTCGGTTCATGATGGAAATCCAATTTCCAAATACGACATCGTGCGGTTTTGATTGTATAACTATATATGGCGACATAGTGGTATGGGGGCACTTATGCCATCAATGATTGATATTTATGATTGTATCTAAGATTAGAAACTAACTGGAAACGAGCTAGGACGGATGGTTTCCTGGGTATTGGTCTGATGTTGGTTTCGGCCATCGGGGTAATACTTAGGGAATCGTTCTCTTACTAGTTTACGGTTAGAGCCTGATTAAGAATTAAACGATAAAATTTACATTTCAAATGATTTGTTTTCCTCATATCAAGCATTTTTGGACATTATAAGGTAAAACTCTATCCTCCGGTTTGTGTTGCATTATGTGATGGGAGCTTAGTCTTATAATGGCTTCATTTTTATAAAAAGCATTGCGATGTTTAAAAGATTTATTTATTTTAAAGCACTGGCAATCCAATGGAGTAAACCTGTTCCACGAAAGCGGCGTGGTCCTGTGATTAGCCATATTGTAAAATGTATTAAGTAGATTTCTCATATCGGTCCCATGACTGACTCGTAGCTTGTTTCACTTGCAAACTCGGGTGCCTCTTTTTCTGCACGGGCAACTTTGTATTCAGGTTTTAGCAGGCTCTTTCTGGATAGCGGGAGCTGAAGATGGATACTATCATTTATCTCTTTTTATGCTGTTCAGCTCCTGTTGTACATATTATGTTTTCTTTTCCGCAGTGGACATTTTATGTATAACTAAACTGTATTTTGTACTAAGTATGATCCTATATATTGTGTAACTTTGATGATTACATTTATCCAATGTATTCTATTGTACATTATCTGGTGTATTTAATTATTTCTGTTCTGTTGTTATCTGTTTATATGTTATATTCCAAAGATTACCCCTGCCACAGTCTTATCGGGAATGGGGTCGTCACAAACGTGGTATCAGAGCTTTGGTTAAGCTTAGCTCTGGTATATAACACATTAACGAACTCGTAAGAGATAGAACGAGTAGTGTTCTAGGATGGGTAAATCAATACAGATAGGATCAGTAATATCCTAGTACGAGTATAGCAGAATCAGAATGACTCGTTAGAGATGGGGTCAGAAATGCCCCAGAACGAGTTGAGAGTTATATGTTTATAAATAACGTATTTGTGATTATATATATAGCCTGGTTTTAGAAATATGATTTTTGAATATATAAAGGATATATATTTGAAAAGTAAAAGAGTATAGGAGTTGATTAATACATTTTTGAAAAGTTAAAAATAAAATTGACTGTTGTTTGTGTTGTGTGATAGTGGATATGGTAATTAAATTAATCAATAAGAGAATGAATGGTAGAATTTATTCGATTAAATCACACATTGAAATGATTAGAAAATAGATAGAACTATATACATGTGCATTATATATATGTTTGAACAGGTAAATGAATCAGCTGTTGAGTAAAGAATTTATTTGCGTGCCCGACAAATAGGTAAGCCTTAATGAGTTAGATGCAAAATATTATTATATCAACTCCTGTGAATGCCATTGGATGCGGAGTGCCGGTTGTTCTGTGTGTAATAATAAACGTCGCCATAGGATAGTAACAATTAATTTTGAACTACACTACATGGCATACTTCTTGAAGATAGGCATACTCCATCATATACCACATAAGCATTTAGAGCTTGTGTGACGAGGTTGAAGATTTATCATATGAGCGAGAGGCTTGTATGGCGATGACTATATATTACAGGTTGAACTGATGACTGATATGGACCATATAAAATATAACGGTAAATTGCCAGATCAATAAAAAAACCCACATGGGCCTGGAGTTGACAATAATCACGTCTCTCTAGTTATTAGGTACGACACATGGATTATTTATTTCCCACACAGGACGAGGTGACGAGAATTTATTCTCTAGAGTAATTAAAAATACACACTCCCTCAGGCTTAGACAGGGTGACGAGAATTTATTCTCTGGAGTTATTATCTATACACGCTCCCTTGTAAACACCAGAATATATCACTATAAATATGTGCATGCTTTATAGGATTTATTGGGTACCTAATACAGCCCAATAAATTTCCAAACCCCTCCCCGTACAAAGGAGGTTATGGCGAAATTTTTCGAAAATTTAGGGTGTTAGCCAAATTTTTGAAGAATTTGAAAATTCTCAGAAATTGAAAAGTTGGAGAATGGAAGCTAGACTGAAAGTAGAGTTGATTAATCAAACCACTTTCGACATTTTTCCTTTTCGGGGACGAAAAGTTTTAAGTGGGGGAGATTATAACAACCCGGAAAATCTGAACCAGTTTAAAAATTTTAAATTGGCTATTTTAGTGAATTTTAAGTATTTAAAATAAATATTTTAAATAATAACGACGAAATGTATGTTTGAATCGATGTTGAAAATGAATATAATTAATTTGAATTATAAACAAGGCCTGAAATGGCGTGGCAGTTTCAAAATTGGAATTCAAACTTCGACTGACTGTACCGGGTGCAAAATAAAACGGATTTTAGTGAAACCAAAAAAATTTAAATCTATTAGTGAATATCTTTCTAACGAATCTGAAAAATCCAAGATTTGAAGAGGGAGTCAAAAGTTATGGCCAAATGAATTTTCAGAAAGGTCGCTATAGAATTTATATAGCCCGTGAAAATAGACATTTTGCAAACAACCTCGGAATTTGACGAAACCACTTCTGTTGGATCTGGGATGTGAAGTTATTGCTAGGTTTCAAATTTCATAATTTTTGAAGCTAGTATGTGAGCGTGACAAAGGAAAATGTGTTTTGGTCAATTATAGTTAAATTGGATAGGCCAGAAAATGGCCATTTTTCAAACGGTCTCAGAATTCAATGAAACTAGTTATGTTAGGACCGTAGCGTCAAAACATAGCCAGATTTATTTTTTTGGAATTTTTCGAATCATTTTGTGGCCCTGGCAAATTGAAATGTGCGTTCAAATTGAATATTGAATGTTTTATATTTTAATTTGAAGGAAAACTGACTGAAACATTCGAATGGGCCTACGAAACATATCCCATTGTGTTCGAAATGGGGGTATTTAGCTAGGGACGACAGTCGTTGGGTCTGGATTGGGGTTCGTGGGTGAAAGGGGGTTATTTCGAGGTTTAAAAAATATATGAATAAATAAAAAACTCTGGCCAATCACGTTATTTCTCTTTCCCCGACCTTCTTCCCGAACACCCCCCACCCCCCCAAACGAACGGTGGCTACAGTTGATTTCTTCTCTCCTCTTTTTCTCTTAATTCTCTCCACGAAATCAAGTGCTCCAGTTAAAGATTTTGGAGAGCACCTCACAAACTTCAAATCCATGTTTGTTTCGCCCCTTCTAGTTGAGTGAATCGGCTGCATCGTCCTCCTGAAGTCGATAACTTCAACGCGTCGGAGCTCCTCCAGCAGGCCGTCGATCTCGACTGGGCCACTAGCACCAGGGGCATCGTGCGAAGCTCTTTGACGTCCTATACTCTGATAGGCTTCATACTTCATGGATTGATGGGAAAGATCAACCCTAGTTTTGAACGAAATCGTGAGGTATACGGCTTTATTTTTATTTTATAGTAAATAGCACTATAAAGCGCTACGGTTTATGATTCCACTGTAAAAATCATATCTTTTCCGATTATTGACGAAATTCAGTAAAACAAGAGATAACGGACTCGTGTGGACGTCTTCTACATTCTAGAAGAGACCGCATGTTTTTTTGAGCCTTCTGCTTTTTTTGGTGGAGTGGAACCCAATGTGAGATTTCTAATTTATAAACGATATGGAAAACAACGATGTATAAATTATATAGTCGATGTATGAGTTATATAAGCATTGTACACCATATGTATAAGCGTTATATAAGTTGTATTTTCGATGTATAAGTTATATATGCATTGTAAAAATTATATATGCGATAAAATGACATTGAAATGAATTGAAGTGAATTGAAATATATTTATATACGAATATATATATATATATATATATATACACTCTCTCGTCCACAGACCATGGACGATATTTATTGGTTGTGATTGGTGTGAAAATTGGTTGATAGCGAATGGTTGATTAGAATTGTTTGTGGTTGAAATTGAATGATTGTGGTTGAAAAATACCCGTTTGTGGTTGAGAATTATTTGGTTGAAACCACATAGGATTAGTTTGTGGAAAAGAAAGAAAAAATATACATGCCGCCTGCGTGCGAACTAGATGCATGAAATCCCCATTGTCAAAAGCTGCGAGGCTTTAAGGTAGAGCGAGGAGCCGTACTAGGAACGGCCCCGGTTTTAACTACCCTGCCATTATGCTGCCGAAGTTTTGAATAATTTTCATGTGTTAAAATTATTTTCATTTGTTGAAATTATTTTCATATGTTGAAGCCGCATTCATGTGTTGAATAGAAATTCATTCGTTGAATAGAAATTCATGTGTTGAATGGTATTCGTGTTTTAAATAAATTGCTTTAACAATTAAAATCACAATTTTATTGTATATACGAACTATAGAAAACATTCATGTGTTGAAAAGAAATTCATTCGTTGAATAGAAATTCATGTGTTGAATGATAGTCGTGTTTTGAAATAAATTGTTTTATAATAAAAATCATATTTTTATCGAAATAAATTGTTTTACAATAAAAATCATATTTTTATCATCTATATGAACTATATAAAATAGTTGTGTTTTGAAATAAATTGTTTTATAATAAAAATCATATTTTTATCATCTATATGAACTATATAAAATAGTCGTGTTTTGAAATAAATTGTTTTATAATAAAAATCATATTTTTATCATCTATATGAACTATATAAAATAGTCGTGTTTTGAAATAAATTGTTTTACAATAAAAATCACATTTTTATTATATATATGAACTATAGAGAACATTCATGTGTTGAATAGAAATTCATTCGTTGAATTTAAATTCATGTGTTGAATGGCACTCGTGTTTTAAATAAATCGTTTTACAATAAAAATCACATTCGTGTTATATATATGAATTGTTAAAAATAGTGAAGTGTTGAAATAAATGTTTGTTGGATAAAATCATCATTTTTATCAAATGTATGAAATGGATAAGGTTTTGAAATCAAAGAGGATTTTATATATATATATATATATATATAATTAAAATAAATCGAATAACGAAGCTGCAGTTCGTGTTTTGAAACCGCGATTTCAAACGATTAGTGCAGGAGATCCGACCATCGGATTTTCCCGAAACCACAACCGTTGGGTTCGCTTTGGAAATATCTTTCCAACGACACCAACTTTGTAAAGATCCAATAGTTGGATTCTCTGGAATGTTTAATTCAAATCTGAAGAAAAACAGCGCTAGAATCGATTATATATATATATATATATATAATTAAATTAAATCGAATAACGACACTATAGTTCGTATTTTGAAATCGTAACTTAAAACGATTATTGCGGGAGATCCGACCGTCAGATTTTCTCGAAACTGGAACCGTTGGATTCGTTTTGAAAAGATCTTTCTAATGATATGAAATTTGTGAAGATCCAATGGTTAGATTTTCAGATATGTGTAAATCAAATCTGAAGAAAAACAGCGCCACGGCCGCGTTATGGCCTGAAGCGTTGTTTTGAATAAATTGGCTATTTTTAAATAAATAAAAATAGCGACAAATTGTGATAAAATATTATAAATGATATGGAATGGAAGAAAACCGAATTTGCTCGGTTTATGTGATATTTGATGGTTGAATGTGTTTGGTGTGAAAATTACACTAAAGAACAGAATTAGTGATATCGAATAATTTAACCATTGAAATGAATTGATTTGAAATTCTAAATATACATGAATTATTTGAAAAGGCCGAGTTAATTCTCATTTCAAATAATTGATCGACGAATGAAAGTCGAAGATATGAAGACGATGCAAGACCGATTATCTTCACGTGAATGGATGGGTTCTACTGATGCTCATGATAGGAGTAGCTACCTAGAAGGGGTTGAAGTAGTAGCCGTTCAGACGTACATGTTGATTGTACGGATGTGCGAGGAATAAAGATCCTCCAGTTTCGTTCAGACCCAGAACGGACTTGTAAATGGACTGTGTGTCTGACATTGGATTTCATTCTGTGTGATTGATAAACGTCAGTTGCATGGCGTGAATTGCCTGTGTGGCATGCTGAGATGCAGTGATCAAAGCTTTTGTTGAAAAGCAGGGCTTTGTGGTGGATGATCAAAGCAACTCCTGTGTGGCACAGCTTTGTGTATAACATAAATTCGCGAGCCTCACACCCCCGTATGGACCAGAAACGGGAGAGGGCTTCAGGGAGGACATGCGTTTCTTTCTAGCTAGAGGTGGTGTCAGTGCTTAAATTGGCTGACATTCATATTATTTTCACCTGTGTGGTTGTTGCTGTTACGAGGCGCCTCAGATATATCGGTGACTATGTAAAGCCGATGGAGCCATTCGTTGGCTCATTTGCGCCCCAAAGGGCGGGGAAATGCAGTGTTCAGGCATTTTATTCCACATCGGTGGACCGGCCCTAACGATCCAAGGCTTGACTGAGTACTTGCTTGAGACATGGTAGGCTAGATTGTCTCGAAGCGGTGAGGACGATCCCTGGCCTCGGTTCATGATGGAAATCCAATTTCCAAATACGACATCGTGCGGTTTTGATTGTATACCTATATATGGCGACATAGTGGTATGAGGCACCTATGCCATCTATAATTGATATTTATGATTGTATCTAAGATTAGAAACTAACTGGAAATGAGCTAGGATGGTTTCCTGGGTATTGGTCTGATGTTGGTTTCGGCCTTCGGGGTAATACTTAGGGAATCGTTCTCTTACTAGTTTACGGTTGGAGTCTGATTAAGAATTAAACGATAAAATTTACATTTCAAATGATTTGTTTTCCTCGTATCAAGCATTTTTGGACATTATAAGGTAAAACTCTATCCTCCGTTTTGTGTTGCATTGTGTGATGGGAACCGAGTCTTATAATGGCTTCATTTTTATAAAAGCTTTGCGATGTTTAAAAGATTTATTTGTTTTAAAGCACTGGCAATCCAATGGAGTAAACCCATTCCGCGAAAGCGGCGTAGTCCTATGATTAGCCATATTGTAAAATGTATTAAGTAGATTTCTATACCAGTCCCATGACTGACTCGTAGTTTGTTTCACTTGCAAACTCGGGTGCCTCTTTTTCTACATTAGCAGCCTTGTATTCAGGTTTTAGCAGGCTCTTTCTGGATAGCTGGAGCTGAAGATGGATTCAATCATTTATCTCTTTTTGTGCTGTTCAACACCTGTTGTACATATTATGTTTTCTTTTCCGCTGTAGACATTTTATGTATAGCTGAACTGTATTTTGTACTAAGTATGATCCTGTATACTGTGTAACTCTGATGATTATATTTATCCAATGTATTCTATTGTACATTATCTGGTGTATTTAATTATTTCTGTTCTGTTGTTATCTGTTTATGTGTTATATTCCAAAGATTATCCTTGCCACTGTCTTATCGGGAATGGGTTCTTCACAGAATATTAGTTATTCGAAGAAAGATTATCAAATATAGTTTATTCGAAAGATAGATTATCGAATATTAGTTATTCGAAGAGAGATTATCGAATATTAGTTATTCGAATAAAGATTATCGAATATAGTTTATTCGAAAGAGTGATAATCGAATATTAGTTATTCGAAGAGAGTTAATCGAATATAGCTTATTCGAAAAGGAGTTATCGAATAGAGATTATTCGAAAGAGAATTATATATTGAAATTCGATTGTATTGAATTTGGGAAAGTACTATTCACGTTCCTTTTTAATCAAGATTTATTTATTTATTAATAAATTGTCTGTTTGTTTATTTATCCAAATTAAGGAATAAAAGTTAAGTTTTGAAGTTAGATATTTCAGAAGTAAGGATTATAACGCTTTAGTTAAAATCAATGTTTTCCATAAAGAAGTGGATTCGTAAATAGAATCCAAGAGTTACGTAAGGAAGTTTGTTAAAGATTTAAAAGGGTACTATGTCTATTCCAAAGTTAGAAATGTTGTTCAGTTAAGGTCTGAGAGGTAGTTATACACCAACTTGATTAACTTCATTTTTAACTAACGAATTGTTAAGGTTCGATAGTGAAGATTGGTTAAGTGAATTTAGTTGATGAAGGTAAGGATTTGAGTTGGCATAGCGATGTTTTATTTAAACATCTATCCAAATCCAATGAATGAGTTTTGGAAACATATTCCAAATATAATCAGAGATATTTTCTAATAATAGGAAATGAAATGTTCGATGATAAAGAATACTGGAATGACAATGATACGTGAAAAAGAGATGGAAATATTTTCCAATGATTAATAATGTATATTTTCTAAATTTAGAAAGTAAGGAATGTTGAAAATATGGAAACAGGAGATGAATAAATTAATGAACTAGAGAGATAAAAGTTAAATGATGACTGATCGATATAATTTCCATATGGAAATAATATCGTTGTTTGCACACGTGTTTTTCTCTGATAGTTAACTCATTGACTATCAAAGTTATTGACCATTTTTCCATTGTCATACAGAGAGACCGGAATCAGATTCATTGTCTGAAAAGAACTCTGCATAGGCTTTAGGGTTACGATCAAATATGGTGAAGATAATTAAAGACAGAGTTATGCAAGGGCTGTTCTGGCGATCCTAGGTAGAAATTGCCTAAGACGGATTTATAGAATAGTGCCTTCGGTTTGTCCAGTCCCAGGACGACCTGTATGGAAGAATGTCTAGCAGAGTATATTTAATAGATCAGGTAAGTTGATCTCTTCAAACGTGTTTATGATTGGTGGCGAAGGAATTCGTTTCTCTTAACTGTATACCCGTTGTATTTTTGGGGAAATCAATGTGTGATTTGGCAGGTATGACGATGTGATATTCAAAGTGAATAAATATGTGATCTGTCAGAGATAAGCGTGGCCTCTAGCCTCACAACCGGGAAATGACAAAAATCGAGCAAGCAACATGGCTAAGTGGTTGGCTACCAATTAGGGTGTATTATCACCTATGTAGAGATATTCATTTCATTCTTAAATCTATTCGATGCTGTTCCTTTCGGGAAACGGTTGCTGATCCCAACCGTTAGTGATATACATTCGATACACTCAAGCAAAATGAGTGGTCGGTCATGTGTGGCTGGGTTGCAATATGTTCTTGTTGAACCCAGTGTATTCCTCTCTAGAAGTACACTATCAGAAAGTGGTTCCATACCTTGTCATAGCTGGAAATCCATTACCCAATAAGTGCTCACTGTTTTGATTGTATACTATGTATGTAGAACGTGAGATGAAAGCGTTTCTGCTAGATGATTATTATATTGTGGTTGACAGACACTATTATAATATCAAAGAGTTTTGATATAAAAGATCATTGTTTGTTTCAAAATGATTTGAAAGTTAAATCAAATTGATTTGGATTCTCATAAGGGAAAAACCTGTTCCGTTATACGGCGTGGTCTTATGAGATACCATTTAATCGCTCAAAATGTTTTAAACTATTTTATGCACACCAGTCCCATGAACGACCCAGAGTTTATTTTGTTTTTTTTTCCTGAACTCTTAGGAGCCCAATTTTGTATGGGCAGTCAAGTAGTCAGGATTTTACAGATATACTTGGAGAGCTTGGAGCAGGAGGCTTCAGGATTATATAGCTATTGTTTATACCGCTGTGTTGTAAGTGTTGTACTCTAATAATACATATACTGATATTATTTCAAAGATATGTTATCTATTATATGTTATTCGTTCCGCTGTGAGATTCGTGTTACTCTGATGTTGTATGTTTTTCTTCTTGTTCTATTCTAAGTTTCTATCTTATCTATTCTCACCCTCTGTTTTCTTTCTATTAGTTTGCTAGTTTCCAATGTAATTTGGGTTGGACGTGTGTTATTTGGTCTGCTCAAATTGTACCGGAATTTCGGGACACTACACAGGTCCTATCACACAATGCAACGCAAGCCAGGGGATAAGGTTTTCCCTTATAATAACCAAACATGCTTGGTATATTAAAACAAATCATTTGATACTAATATAAGTGCATAGTGTATAAAACAACTTCAGATATAGATGTATCAATCCTAGACGGCATGGGTACCATATATCATGTCGCCAATACTAGGCTCTACAATCAAAACCGCAAATGTCACGTATTGGAAGTTGGGTTTCCATCTGTGAACCAAGGCAAGGGATCGTCCTTACGGCTTCGAGACTCCCTAGCCCGATCCTCAGGCAAGCGCGCAGACAAGCCTTGGATCGTCAGGGCCAGTGCACACGGAGTGGACTAAAATGCCTGAACAATGAGTTTCCTCGCCCTATGGAGTGTAAAACGATCATATCCCGACCAAACTGTCGGCCCCAGAATGACCGATATAACCGAGGCGCCTCGCAATCCATCATCCACATAAGTAAAATGTCAGGGCAAGTAAAATGCTGACACCACTCCTAGCTAGAAGGAAACACATGTCCTCCCTGAGGTCCTGTCTCGTTTCTGGTTCGCACCGGGGTGTGAGACTCGCGAATTAACTCTACACAAAGCTACGCCGTATTAAGCCGTGCTTTGATCATCAACAACAAGACTCTGCTTTTCAACAGAAGCCTTGATCATTTGCATCTCAGCATGCCACACAGACAATTCACGCTATGCAACCGATGTATATCAATCACATAAAATGAAATCTGATGTCAAATACACATCCATTTACAAGTTCATTCTGGGTCTGAACGAAATCGAAGGCACCTTATTCCAACCCCATATGTCCAATATAGGGGAGAGGCCCTCGCATATCCGTCGATCTCCAAGTACATCTGGACGATCACCACTTATTACCTCGTCATGGGTGTACAGCCCAACCAAGACATCAGTAATCATCCAAACGATGTGAAGACCTCCGTTCTTCAACTATCGTCTTCATCCTCGACACATCATTGAATCAGCTATTCAGAATGGGATAAACCCGGTCTTTCTGAATAACTCACGTATATAATAAACAAGTGCTATAAAAACACAACATACGCCTCATTCAAATCCAGAATATTCCTTTATTCAAATATTCTTGTACTTTGGGAAAGGTTCCCATTAATTTTATCAAAGATGAATTCTTTAAATTTATTCTTTAATCTTCTTTTGGATTTCATTTCAATCTAATTAAAGATGCATTAAAACTCCACTTGGTTTTAATCTTCCCAAAAATCAATATTAATGATTGTTTATCTTAGGAAATCATATCCTGTCTTTAACTGGGTCATATAACTAATGTCATTTAAAACACGGATCACGATAAACCCAAAGTCACATTCCATTCCATCAGCCTTTAACAGTAAATTAGCAAGTGAACAATTCCCTAAGTATTAACCCCGAAGGCTGAAACCAACATCAGATCAATACCCATGAAACCATTCAACTTAACTAATCCCCAGTTAGTTTCTGATTTACTTAACTCCATTGGGTTTAAGAACAATATTATTAAAGATACCATTCACGACAACCTAAAATCTTATTCCATTGTTAATCAGGTTAAAGAACAAGTGTTATTTAAAACACCGTTCATGATAAACCCAGAGACCAATTTCAATTGCATTCCAATTAAATATTAATTAATTGGTATACTTCATTAAATCTAAATAAAAAGATTTAATCTTTTCTCAACTAGATTCAAGAACAATGTTAATGAAGACACCATTCACGACAAACCCAAAATCACATTTGATATTAAATACAAGGCTCTGAATAGAAAATGTATCGGCTTATATTGAATATCAAATTCTAGAATCAACAAATACCGTATTGGAATAACGATAGATATATCATCCAAATTCCTCCATAATATCCGTATAATCACGGAATCCAATATCTAAATATTCCGAAGATAATTTCGATTCAAATCTATTCCAATTAATATATTGGAAATTTTGGTTAATTTTAAAACCATTTTAAATCCAATTTATTTATTTTAAAAATAATTGGACTATAATTCTAGTTCAAAACTATTTCAGTTTGATAAAAATTTATTTTTATCTTTTCAAATATGGAATTGTTCGCCCCAATTCATTCCAAATCATTTGTTATGATTTACACAAATTATTGATATTTTTAATAATTTTATCAAGGCCCGTACAGTCGATTTCCATAAACGGTCATCGAACTACACTTATAACGACCATTTCCAAATTTGATTTGGACATAATTCCAAGTCCAACCATTAGATTTCTGATTACTTGTATTCGTTAGAAAGCTCTTTTTGATACGAACCCAATGGTTCTGGGTTTAGGAGAATCCAACGGTCGGATCTCCCTATATGTCCGTTCAAAGTCAATAGTCGAAATTCGCGAACTACAGCGGCGCGGCGCGTTCTATTCAGGCCATTATATATATATATATATATATATATATATATATATATATATTTCATCGATTTCCATTTAAAACGTATTTTATAAATCGTTTTAAATCCGTTTTCGAAACGATCTCAACTTCATATTCAATTTCAAATCAAAATTGAATATTCCATATCATCGATATATAAATGATAGTATTTTCAAAATATTAGATTTTGAAATCAATTCCTTTTCGATATTCATTATAAAAATGAATAAAATCGATATAAATATAGTTCGCGTCAAAATAGAGCATCTCTAATCAACAAGGCCATATATATTTAAATATATTTGTGTCCATCCCAAATCAGACATCAAAATCAAATTTTGATCTTTTACTGAATATTATTTTAAAAATATTCATTCATTTCTAAAATATTCGTTCTTTCTGAACTGGAATCAGACACAGTAAATTACCATATAATTTGATTATATGGATTTCATACGATACATGTATACAACAACAGTGATAAATAATCATCCATCATCCAGAGTGCATTCTACACTGTATAAGCAATTAAATATAAATATTTAACGCTTATAACAGTCTGTCAACCAATCGATTGACATACAACTAACTATTGGGATTAGTGTATGTCCAATATCATCCCAATATCCGTGTGGGGTTTCAATCAACAAATAATGAATTTTATTTGTGCAGTTGGACGATGTGTCAAATTTATCGACCCAATCCATATCAGTAAAATGGGTGTACATAAACAAATCGTTTGATTTGTAAATGAATATTTATTTTATTCATATACCCATTAAAAATTATATTTTTAATGATAAAACATTTTATTCCATTCTACATCACACAATCAATTATCACAACACAATCAAATCAAACAAGTTGTCCATAGTTTGTGGATGGCGGAAGTCGGGTGCTTCTAAGCACTGTCTGCATCCTAGTATATATTACAACTAGAAAATAAAATAAAAGTGAGAAGTTCTCACCTTTAGGGCTCCACTCCGCCGTGCTTTAATTGTCATCTACGTAGTATACCTATGTTAAAAATTATATTTTTAACCAATCAATAATTATTTCTTTGTATGAATATTTTATAAATAACATACATAGGCTAAAAATTATATTTTTATCCTTCTAAAAATAATTTCATAATTTTATAACAACGCTACATAGTTAAAAATCACATTTTTCTATCGCTAATGAATATATAAAAATCACATTTTATTTTCTCTATTATATAAAAATCCTATTTTTATAATTTCTATAATATAAAAATCATATTTTTATTATCCCTATAATATAAAAAAATCATATTTTTATTATCTCTATAATACAAAAATCATATTTTTCCTAAATTAAAAATCAATTCTTTTCTATGTAAAGATCACATTTTTTTATCTTGCTAATAAATATACAAAGATTGAATTTTTATATAATTAAAAATTGAATCTTTACATAATAAAAATCTAACCTTTTCACTTTTAAAAATTAAAGCTTTTCCAAACATAAAAATCATACGTTTACATCATTACAAATCCTAACGATATATATTTAAAAATCGTATGATTTTATAACCTAAAAATCATAATTTAAGGAGGCAAAAACTCACATCAGAGTGGAAGAAAGTTCGCTGATTGAATTGCAGAGGGGGAGGGTTTCTTCTGCGCTGACTGGAGGTGGAGGGGCCGGGCTGCGGGGTTGGCGCGTGGGGTAGAGGAGGAAGTGGCGGAAATGGCAGAGAGGGTGGCGCGAGAGGTCAAAGGTGGTCGGGGTATGGATGTGAGATGGATCAGAGGTTGTCAGGGGATCACGACGTTGGAGTGTGGATTGAAGCGGATTCGAGCGGCTGTGGGTTTAGAGAAGGAGAAGAGGAGGGAGAAGCTAAGGGGAGTGGGTTATCGTTGATGGTGGCGCTGGCCAGATGGACGCGGTGGCGCAGATGCAATGGGGGAGCAGTGCTCTTCGTTTTTTTATATATTTAACTGCTGTCGGGGAAAGAGAAAAGGAGGGGGCATATGTAAATAGTTTTATATTTATTTATTATTTAATTCAAAGAAAAATGTTGTCATTGTATGCGAACTCCAAACGAGACCCAACGACTGTCGCCCCTAACTAATTACCCCCATTCCGAACATAATGGGATATGTCCTGTTAGCCAATTCGACCATTTCGATCATTTTTCATCAAAATCAAAATATAAATCAATATATTGAATTTAAACGTACATTTCAATGTACCGGGGCCACATACGGACCCCAAAAATTGCAGAAAAATAAATCTGGCTTTGCTTTGACGATACAGTCCTAACAAAACTAATTTCGTCAAATTTGGAGGCCGTTTGAAAAATGGCCATTTTCTGGTCGATCAAAATTGACTAAAGCTGACAAAACACGTTTTCTTTTGCCACGCTCACATATTGATACAGAAAATTATGAATTTTGGAATCTAGCAATAACTTGACATCCTGGATCAAACAAAAGTGGTTTCATCGAAAACGGAGGTCGTTTGCAAAATTTCCATTTTTAAGGGCTATATTTTACATAGCGACTATTCTGAATTTTCAACTGGGCATAACATTCTATTCCCGCTATGAAATTTCAATTTTTTGGATTCGTTGTAAAGATATATTCAAATAGATTCTAATATTTTGGTTTCGCTAAAATCCGGTTTATTTTGAATCCTGTACATTCATTTGAAATTTGAAATCGAATTTTCAAACTACCGCGCCATTTTCAATTCCTTTTATAATTAAAATAATTATTTTATATTCTAACGTCGATTGAATTAAATATCAATGTTGTAATTCTATTCAAAATAAATTTCTCGTCCTTATTATTTAAAATAATTAATTTTAAATATTCAGAATTCATTAAAATTGCTAAAATAAAATTTTTAAATTGGTTCGGATTTTCCGGGTTATTACAATCTCCACCACTTAAAATCTTTTCGTCCCTGAAAAGGAATGGATTTGAAAGTTATTTTACAAACCAACTCAACTTTCATTATTTTCATTATGGCTTAAGTTCTTCAACTTTTCAGTTTCTAAGAATTTTCCAGTTCTTCAAAAATTTGGCTAACACCCTAAATTTTTCAAAATTTTCGCCATAACCTCCTTTGTACGGGAGCATCGGGAAAATCCCCAAACCGCCACATAGGCCTCTCCAATCAAAAAGAAAAAGAAACAGCCAAGCGGCTAGCCAATCGGCTCATAAAATCATAAAAACCCAAGAAATACAATAAATATGTACCTATCTGTCGGGCAAACAATTTTATTCCTCTGCTTAGCTTCCTCACTATGACCTGTTCAATGTATATACATGTATATGCATGCAATTTCTATCAATTTTCAATTCAGTTCAACACTTGGTACAATTTGGTTAATGGTTCCAAATTTTAATTAGTCAACCAATAATCAAACAACACAACCAACAATCAATTAGTTAATTATCTTTTCAAACACATAACTTTAATACATAGTCAAAAATCATATTTTTGATGCTAAGTCACAACTATAAGTCCTATCTAATTTTGGTTCTCACACCAGTGTAATGGAAATATACAGATATCCCACTCTCGAATCTCGAATACCAATGCTAATGATGTCGCGACATCACCAAAATTATGTCCTGGCGACTAAGTGTAACTCTATATATATCCAGTATATTAAAACTTCAAATACACATGGATTAGATGTATATGAAAAATCTTTATATACTTGATTGTCCAAATTAATATAAAAATAATATTCAAATACGAATAATTTATTTAAATTTTCAAAAAAATGTTCTCATCTTTATCTGAAAACAACTCGCTTTCGACTCATTCTAGGATACTACTGATCCTATCTCTAACGAGTCATTCCTATTGGATATTACTAATCCAATCTCCGATGAATTCTTTCGTTTGTTTCAAACATGTCTTGTTCTCCAAGCTCTGTAAACCAAAGCTCTGATACCACTGTAAGGACCCAGAACTTCCTCGGTCTCTGAGGAGAAGAGGAAGAACGGATTGCCTTGAGGACAATACGAACCAGAGCACAAACGGAAAAACATTTCATTTTTTATTACAACAATTTCATCAGTATACATGAATATAACTGAGTATGAATAAATTATATACATTTACTAAACATCAGAGATTTACAAGTTACAATGCAGCGGAAAAAAACATAAAATACAACTGAAAAGAATATATGGATACTGAGCTTTCCGAATATCATTCCAGCTGTAAACCAGGATCCTATGAATATAAATCTGCAAAACCAAAACTACTAGCTGCCCATGGAAAATAGGGGCACCCAGAGTTTAGGTTAAAACAATAAACTCCAGGCCAGTCATGTGACTGGTGTGAGAACTAAAATAGTTATTTAAAACTTTACTTTAAATCAGATATATCAAGGGACCACGCCGTATAACACGGAACAGTTTTCCTCCCAAGAATACCAGTGCATATAACAAACAACACAATGCTTTTTTGAAAAATGAAGCTATTGTAAGACCCAGGTCCTATCACACAATGCAACGCAAGTCGGGGGATAGGGTTTTCCCTTATAATAGCCAAACATGCTTGGTATGTTAAAACAAATCATTTGGTACTATTATAAGTGCATAGTGTATAAAACAACATCAAATATAAATGTATCGATCCACTCCATCAGCCTTTAACCGTAAATTAACAAGTGAACGATTCCCTAAGTATTAACCCCGAAGGCCGAAACCAACATCAGATCAATACCCAGTAAACCGTTCAACTTAACTAATCTCCAATTAGTTTCTGATTTTCTTAACTCCATTGGGTCTAAGAACAGTATTATTAATGATACCATCCACGACAACCCAAAATCTTACTCCATTGTTAATCGGGTTAAAGAATAAGTGTTATTTAAAACACCGTTCACGATAAACCCAAAGACCAATTTCAATTCCATTCCAATTAAATATTAATTAATTGGTATACTTCATTAAATCTAAATAAAAAGATTTAATCTTTTCACAACTGGGTTCAAGAACAGTGTAAATGAAGACACCATTAACGACAAACCTAAAATCACATTTGATATTAAATACAAGGCTCTGAATTGAAAATATATCGGCTTATATTCAATATCAAATTCTGAAATCAACAAATACCGTATTGGAATAACGATAGATATATCTTTCAAATTCCTCCACAATATCCGTATAATCACGGAATCCAATATCGAAATATTCCGAAGATAATTTCGATTCAAATCCATTCCTATTCATATATTGGAAATTCTGGTTATTTTTAAATCCATTTTTAACCCAATTTATTTATTTTAAAAATAGTTGGATTATAATTCTAGTTTAAAACTAGTTCATTTGATAAAAATTTATTTTTATCTTTTCAAATATGGAACTTTTTATCCCGATTCTGTCCAAATCATTTGTTATGATTTTACACAAATTATTGATATTTTTAATAATTTTATCAAGGCCCATACAGTCGATTTCCATAAACGGTCATCAAACTGCACTTACAACGACCTTTTCCAAATTTGATTTGGACATAATTCCAAATCCAACCATTAGATTTCTAATTTCTTGTATTCTTTAGAAAGCTCTTTTCGATACAAACCCATGGTTCCGGGTTTAGGGGAATCCGACGGTCAGATCTCCTGTAATGTTCGTTCGAAGTCATAGTCGAAATTGGTGAACTACCGCGGCGCGACGCGTTCTATTCAGGACATTTAACTATTATATATATTTTGTCGATTTCCATTTAAAACGTATTTTATAAATTGTTTTAAATTTTTTTTCAAAACAATCTCAACTTCATATTCAATTTCAAATCAAAATTGAATATTCCGTATCATCGATATATAAATGATAGTATTTTCAAAATATTAGATTTTGAAATCAATTCCTTTTCGATATTCATTATAAAAATGAATAAAATCGATATAAATATCGTTCGCGTCAAAATAGCGCATCTCTTATAAACACGGCTATATATATTTAAATATATTCGTGTCCATCCCAAATCGGACATCAAAATCAAATTTTGATCTTTTATTGAATATTATTTTAAAAATATTCATTCATTTCTAAAATATTTTAAAATATTCATTCTTTCTGAACGGGAATAAGACATAGTCAATTACCATATAATATGATTATATGGATTTCATATGATACATGTATACAACAACAGTGATAAATAATCATCCATCATCCAGAGTGCATTCTACACTATATAAGCATTGAATATAAATATTTAACGCTTATAACAGTCTGTCCACCAATCGATTGACATACAACTAACTATTGGGATTAGTGTATGTCCAATATCATCCCAATACCCATATGGGGTTTCAATCAACAAATATTGGGCGATGTGTAAAATTTATCGTCCCAATCCATATCAGTAAAATGAGTGTACATAAACAAATCGTCTGATTTGTAAATGAATATTTATTTTATTCATATACCCGTTAAAAATTATATTTTTAACGATAAAACATTTTATTCCATTCCACATCACACAATCAATTTTCACAACACAATCAAATCAAACAAGTCATCCATGGTTTGTGGACGACGGGTGTCGGGTGCTTCTAAGCACAGTCTGCATCCTAGTATATATTATAACTAGAAAATAAAATAAAAGTGAGAAGTTCTCACCTTTGGGGTTCCACTCCGTCGTGCTTTGATTGTCGATCTATGTAGTATACCTACGTTAAAAAATATATTTTAACCGATCAATAATTATTTCTTTGTATGAATATTTTATAAATAACATACATAGGCTAAAAATTATATTTTTATCTTTCTAAAAATAATTTCATATTTTTATAACAACGCTACATAGTTAAAAATCACATTTTTATGTCGCTAATGAATATATAAAAATCACATTTTTATTTTCTCTATTATATAAAAATCCTATTTTTATAATATAAAAATCATATTTTTATTCTCTCTATAATATAAAAATCATATTTTTATTATCTATATAATATAAAAATCATATTATTTTTCTAAATTAAAAATCAATTATTTTCTATGTAAAGATCACATTTTTGTCTTGCTAATAAATATATAAAGATCAAATTTTTATATAATTAAAAATCGAATCTTTACATAATAAAAATATAATCTTTTCACTTTAAAAAATCAAAGCTTTTTTACTTTTAAAAATCAAAGTTTTTCCAAACATAAAAACCAAACCTTTACATCATTATAAATCCTAATGGTATATATTTAAAAATCGCATGATTTTATAACCTAAAAATCGAAATTTAAGGAGGCAAAAATTCACATCGGAAGGGAAGAAAGTTCGCTGATTGAATTGCAGAGGGGGAGGGTTTATTCTGCGCTGACAGGAGGTGGAGGGGCCGGGCTGCGGGGTTGGCCCGTGGGGTTGAGGACGAAGTGGTGGAAATGGCAGAGGGGGTGGCACGAGAGGTCAGAGGTGGTCGGGGTATGGATGTGAGCTGCGTCGGAGGTTGTCAGGGGATCACGAGATCGGAGTTTGGGCTAAAGCGGATTCGAGCGGCTGTGGGTTTAGAGAAGGAGAAGAGGTGGGAGAAGCAGAGGGGAGGGGGCGATCGTTGATGGCGGCGCTGGCCTGATGGACGCGTCGGCGCAGATGCGATGGGGGAGCGGTTCTCTTCGTTTTTATTTAATTATTTAACTGATGTCGGGGAAAGAGAAAAGGTGGGGGGCATATGTAAATTGTTTTATATTTATTTATTTTTTTATTATTTAATTCAAAGGAAAATGTTGTCTTTGTATACAAACTCCAAACGAGACCCAACGACTATCGCCCTTAACTAATTACCCCCATTCTGAACACAATGGGATATGTCCCGTTAGCCAATTTGACCGTTTCGATCATTTTTCATCAAAATCAAAATATTAATCAATATATTGAATTTAAACGTACATTTCAATTTACCGGGGCCACATACAGACCCCAAAACTTCCAGAAAAATAACTCTGGCTTTGTTTTGACGATACGGTCCTAACAAAAGTAATTTCGTCAAATTTGGAGACCACTTGAAAAATGGCCATTTTCTGGTCGATCCAAATTGACTAAAACTGACAAAACACGTTTTCTTTTTCCAAGCTCACATATTGATTCAGAAAATTATGAATTTTTACAGCTAGCAATAACTTGACATCCCGGATCCAACAAAAGTGGTTTCGTCTAAAACGGAGGTCGTTTGCAAAATTTCCATTTTTAAGGGCTATATTTTCGATAGCGACTATTCTTAATTTTCAACTGGACATAACTTTTTAATCCCGCTATGAAATTTCAATTTTTCAGATTCGTTGGAAAGATATTTTCAAGATTCTAATATTTTTTATTTCGTTAAAATCCGGTTTGTTTTGAATCCTGTACATTCATTTGAAATTTGAAATCAAATTTTCAAACTACCGCGCCATTTTCAATTCCTTTTATAATTAAAATAATTATTTTATATTCTAACGTCGATTGAAATAAATATATATATTGTAATTCTGTTTAAAATAAATTTCTCGTCCTTATTATTTAAAATAATTCATTTTAAATATTCAAAATTCATTAAAATTGCTAAAATAAATTTTTTAAATTGGTTCGGATTTTCTGGGTTATTACAATTTCGCTCTTTTCAATTACACTATTTTTATGCATTTATTTATGTATTCTTAATTACACGATATATTGTAGTAGAATTTTATATCTAATTTGCTGAAGATGTGTTTCTTTGGAAGATTATCTAATTGATTTTCATAAATCTAATGTAAACAAATCATGTTAACTTTAAAAGAAAAATTGAAACTTCCCACCCTTGTAATGGCGTCCTCCTCCTCCGATCTTGATTCGTCCTCTTCGTTGTCTTTTTCGTCATTGCCTTCTTTTCCTCCTCATCTACCTCCTGACCCCCCTGATCCTCCTCATATGGCCCCCTCTAACTCTGAAATCTCATTCTCATACTAAATCGTTTCTGGCATCATTGATGATCTTGTGAACTCTGTGGCCAAATCTTCACTTGCTCCAAGCGTAGATTCTTATTTTCTTTCTGCAAATCTGGATCTAAATGATCCAATTCATGGTAATTCTGGATCTGGCAATTTGTCAAACAACTCTCATCCCAAATCTGGATCTGATTCTGAGCCTTCTGGAACCAATCTGTCTGAACCTTCTGATGCTAATCTAGCTAAGAATGTCGCTACCTCACACAAATCGGATTATCCATCGCTTTTCAATTCTTTACCTAGGAATGCTGGTTCATATGTTCCTCTTCAATTTGATAAAATCAAAGAGCCAAGGAAGAATCCTCCTGAATCGGTCAAAGCTGAAGGTTTGAAATATTGGAATCAATATTTGGTAGGGTTTTTTCTTGATGGTTCTCTTTCGTATTTGACTGTGGTAAATTTTTTGAAAAGTTTTTGGAAATTACATGGAGAGGTTGATATCAAATATGATGGAATGAATTTCTACTTTAAGTTTTCTAATGAAATTGATCGGGAAAGAGTGTTGAAAGCTGATCCTATCTTTATTCGAGGTTGTATGTTCATCATTACAAGGTGGAATCCTTCAATAGGAAATGCTCAATCTCAAATTAAGAAAGTTGCTATATGGATTCATTTACAACGTATACCTCTCTTGCTTTGGACATTAATGGGAATCAATTGGTTGGCATGTCAAATTGGAAAACTGATCTGCTTTGATCTCAACACTGAAAGGATGCACAGAATCAGATAAGCAAAAGTTCTTGCAGAGATTGATGCTGAAGCTGAACTACCTTTTGTTATTGATTTAGGTGAACTGGGTGATAATTGCCCTCCAGTGATTGTTTCATATGATTGAAAACCCAGTATTTGCATAATGTGTAGAGTGTTTGGGCATACAGCTAATCAGTGTGATATTCATAATCATAGTAAAAATTCTGAGGGGAATAATATTGATGAAACAAAAGTCACTGATCAGGTATATTATCATAATAATGTAAGGAAAGTAAATTTCAAAGAACCTGTTTGAAGTGATAAGAATGGATGGAACAAAGTGATAAACAAAAAGAAGCAAATATGGCAAACCAAAGAAGGGAAGTTTGGTACAAATGTGAATAATGATGTTAGCAAAGCCATGGTGGATGTTGTAGAAATTACTGGTAATGGAAATATTGGCAGGCATGAAGTTTCTAATACTAAAGAGCAGATAGACATTAACTCCTTTGTGGCAAGGAAAAACACAAAATGTTATGTTGAATGAAGAAAATGGTGTCTGTATGGAAACTATGAAGATTAACTCTCCTCCAAAAGTCAAAACCAACAAAGGAAAGGAGAAATTTAGTGAAATATTGCATGATGCTATTCAAAATGAATTTCATGTTAGCAATCCATTCTCAATTCTATCTGATGCACCCACCATGCCATGTTCGTCATCTAGTATGCCAGTAAATAGTGGTTCTTTATCTTCATCTCAACACTCACTATCTTGCCCTGTTTTTTCCTCTAAAAACTCATCTTCATCTTCAACCTTTACTTCTAACCCTATAATTAACCTCTCATCCAATTTAGCTTCACCATACTCTCATCTAGCTCCTCCTAAAGAGATCATTTTACCACCTCCTTCTAAAAATGTTCCTAAATGCTCAAATGCTGATTCTCATGTGGAATCATCCTCTACCTCTACTAAAGCTAAAATTAGTGATTTTGTGGATGCACCCTTGAATTCTGCAACAAAATCAAAAATTAAATCTAAAAGATAAAGAAAGAAGAAAGCAAAGTCTCCTATTGCAGAGGATATTGATGAAGGAATTTCATTCAGTCAGGAAGATGTGCTTCCATTAAGTAACCAATTTCCTAAATGAAATACAAGAAGTAATTCTGGACTGTCCTCCACTCATATTAATTCATGATTCATAATATTGCATTCTGGAATATAAGAGGGATGAATTTGCCCTCAAAGCAAAGTGAAATCAAGTTTTTTCTGAGAAATCATAACATTCACCTTCTTTCCCTTTCTGAAACAAAGCTTGACGTAAACTCAACTACTTCTGCTATGTATTTCATTAATCCCAATTGGAAATATGATCATAATCTTGATGTTTCTCCTTTTGGTCGTCTTCTCACACTTTGGAATCCCTCTATATTCAACATTACCAAATATCCTCATCTGATCAATTCATTCATTTCAAATGTATTTTCTTGCCAACCAATTTCATTTTTTATCTTACTTCTGTCTATGCTCGCAATTCCATGTCTCTAAGGAATATTTTCATCAATAACATCTGTCAAATACATACTACCTCAGATCCTTGGGTTCTGGGTGGTGATTTCAACTGTTTGTACTCCTCCACACATAAGCTTGGTGGGTGTGCCCTAACTGTTAATGATATAGCCCCTCTCAGCCAAGCAATCATCTCTTCTAACCTTTATCCTTTGAATAGCTTTGGTTCAGTCTATACTTGGAGTAATAGGAGTCATACTGGCCTTCCTACTTTATGTAGGCTTGATCATATTTTTTCCAATTCTGCTTTTATTTCAGCTTGGCCTAATTCATATTATCAAATTCTCCCCTCTACAATTTCTGATCATTGTCCTTTGCTTTTATATTGGAGGAGGTTAGATGCCATCACAACAGGGAAGTCTTTTTTTATTTTTTTTATTTTTTGGTTCTCTCATAAGGATTTTTCAAGTCTTGTTTCATAGTATGGAATCATTTCTATAGTGGAAATCCAATGGACAAGCTTATTTTCAAATTAAAGCTACTGAAATTTCATCTCAAAGCTTGGTCATATTATAATTTTAGTGATGCCATGAAGCAATCAGGGTTGGTAAGATCTGAGCTAATAAATATTCAAAAGGCTTTGGAAAACCATCCTCTTGATCAACAACTTCTTTTTATGGAAAGAGATTTGCATAGTAAACTTAAGTCATTACTTGAAATTGAGTTTCAATCTGCTAAACAGTGCTCCAGAGCTGGAAAGGATTTGTTAGCTGATAGGAATACTAAAAATTTTCATGAATCTTTGAGGGTTAATAAATTAAGGGAGAATATTCATGTGATAAAAGATTCTGAAGGTAATATCATTGACTCTCAGGATGGTATTGATAAGGCTTTTATTGATTATTTTAGTTCTATCCTATCACCTCCTTCCCTCCCACATAGCAATATTGATCCTCTTTTTTATATAGATTTGCCCACCTTGAATGAACAACAATCTTCAAATCTTGTTAATGTCATTACCTATGATGAAATTAAAATAGCAGTGTTTGCCATGGATTCAAATAGTTTAGGTGGTCCAGATGGGTTTAATGCCTTTTTTCTGCAAAAATGTTGGAATATAATTAGAAGTGATGTTAGTAATGCTATGAAATTCTTTTTTGTGCATAATACCTTACCTCGCACTCTTACTACCACATTCATTGCCTTAGTTCCTAAAGTCTCCAATCCATCCTCTGTCACTGAATTCATACCTATTTCCTGTTGTAGTGTATTATACAAAATCATTGCAAAGGTCTTAGCTAACAGATTGCAAACTGTCCTTCCCTATATTATCTCTAATAATCAATCTGCCTTTGTTTCTGGAAGATCAATTAGTGAAAATATACGAATCACTCAAGAATTTCTGCATGGGTATGATAGGAAAAATATATCTCCTTGCTGTATGTTAAAATTGGATATCAAAAAAGCTTTTGACAGTGTTGCATGGTCTTCAATCATTGCCATAATGTCCAGAATGAGTTTTCCAAAGCCATTCTTAGCATGGATTTACACCTGCATTTCTTCACCAGTGTTTTCAGTTTCTAGAAATGGTATGCTTCACGGATATTTTAAAGGCAAACGAGGGGTAAGGCAAGGTGATCCTATTTCCTCTCAACTGTTTATTATTGTCATGGAACTTCTTAATTCTTTAATTGTGAATCAAGTGAATTTAGGCAAACTTGACATTCATCCTCGTTGTAAAAATCCCCTCATTACCCATTTACTTTTTGTTGATGACCTCATCATCTTTACAAAGCCTAGTATTCAAAATATTCAATGTATTCTTTCTATCCTCAAGGTATTTTATGAAATTACTGGACTTCAGAGCAATTTGTCAAAGTCTCAAATTAAAATTGGTGGACTAAATCAGACTAGCATGGATGAGTTAATATCTTTTTCTGGGTTAAATGCAATTCAGGATAATTCTTTCTATTTAGGCTTGCCTCTTTTTACTGGTAGAATATCTAAGGATCAATGTATGCCATTATATGAGAAGATTATTAATAGGATGAGACAGTGGTCATCCTGCAAATTATCACAAGCTGGAAGACTAAATATTGTTCAATCAGTTATCACTTCAATGACCAATTATTATACAAGACATTATATACTCCCTGTGAAGCTTATTGGTATGGTGACTAGTGCAATAAACAAGTTCTTGTGGCATGGAGATCCATTTTCAAAGAATATGATTCCAATTGCATTCTCCAAAGTAGCAGTTGACAAGAAGCATGGAGGATTAGGTATTGTAAACATGTTACAATGGAATAAAGCTGCTGTGTCAGTTTATATTGATAAATTGTTCTCTAATGGAATACAAGTTTATGGACTTTATTTGCAAAGTGTAATCTCATAGGGCAGAAGGATTTTTAAACCATGGCAGTTCCTAACAATTATAGTTGGAGCTGGAGACAGATTCTCAATCTAAGGAAGTCTTTTCTACCATTTATAAAATGTAATGTTTCAGTGAATTCAAATTAATCATTCTGGAATTCTCCTTGGGCAGCCAATGGATTGATTTTGAACGATATTGTTGAATATAGCTTGAGAAGGAATAGTGGAATACCTGAATCTGCTAAGGTAAAGGACTTTATTCATTATGATGAATTATTATTGCCACATAGTAGTTCAGCACTATTAAGAAGATTATGGTCTGAGATTACCTCTTCTTTTAGAGTTGGTAATGATGATATTGCATGGTTGGGTAAAAGTCATTCTATCAGTTTTGTTTATGAGTTATTAAATGTTGATGAATGTCTCTTCCCATGGTATAAAAGGGTGCGGAACATTATGAGCAGTGCTAAACATAATTTCCTTTTCTGGAAAGTGATGTCCAATGCCATTAGCACAAAGGATAAGTTGTTTAGATTTGGGGTTATTTCTAATGATACATGCTGTTTCTGTTAGACTGAATCTGAATGTAATACACATCTATTTTTTGAGTGCAATGTCACATTTAATTTGTGGAGGAAGGTCCTAGCTACTGCCAACATTCATGATCCAGTTCAAAGTAGTAGAGACGAGTGGTTTAGCTTATTCAAAGCCACTAGATGGAAAATGAGTTTTGGGTTGTTACTATTAAAGATTCTGAAGGTTTTTGTTTATGAAATTTGGAGTGAAAGAAATCGAAGGATTTTCAACTCAGCTTCTTTAAATGATGATGGATTGTTGGCCTTGATCAATGGAGCTATTTGTAGGAAGTCGGACATGGATTAATTCTTCAAGAATCTGCTATAATTCTGTGTAATCATATGCTGCTGTTCGGATGAGTTGCTTGGATCAGCTTGATTTTCTTTGGATTGTTCTTTGTTGTTGTTGACATTAAGAATCTTGGAGCAGTTTGAATTTTTTTGACGCTTATAGTTCATTTTTATTGTTTTTTCTCAAATCTGTTCATGATAGTATGAGGTACTGATTGTATAGTTTGATTGTATAGTTCGTTTGAACTTTGTAATTTTTTATAGTGCTAATAAATTCATACTGCTTTTCAAAAAAATCATGTTAACTTCGTTCAATTACAAGGAATGTATGATTTTCTTTTATTTGAAACAAGCGGTGTAAAACATGTACTTTTACACATTTATTTCTTTTTGTTTGTATGTATTGCTTTTCAATTCAAATTCCTCCATTCCTTTAAGAGGAGAAAACTTACAAAAGCCAATTGATATTCTTTCCATGAATTATACTGTAGAAATCTCAAATATAATATAATATGCTAATAATCTAATCAATCATTATTGCCATTTTAACTCAAATTACAATAAAAATTACTATCACTTACAAGTCTACTATTCCATTTATTATCAATTGTTTGAAGTTAATTATTACAAATATACATACAATTTGATGCTAATTTCAATTGCAATAAATCACTATTTATCTAATTACAACCAATTGTTTAATAGAAATAAATTTGAAATCATTCATAAATAACATCATAATTTTATTTATAAACTTTTCTTTTTTTCTTTTCTTTAATAATGGAATTTTTAAATTATAATGCATTTTTTAACAAAATTTCCTTAAAATAAAATTTTAAATTAGTTCTGATTTTCCGGGTTGTTACACTATATATATAATTTGTTATTGAAACATACTATATTTAAGCATTGTTCTATCATGCAATTTATTCTAGTGTTTAGTAAAATCTATTTTAGTTCTTAACGAATGGTTAATTTTTACATAACCATTCATTTAGTACACTAGTTTCAGCAAATTATGTTTCAGATTTTAAAAGAATGGTAAACAAAAGTCTAGCCATTCAATTCAAGTTACTGCTTTTAGCTTATATGTTTATTTAAATAGAAAAAGAGCGTTTGTTCTTAAAACAATACGATAACTAAAAACTACATATAATATTATGACAAAGAAAGATAAATCTCCAATAACACCAAAATCATCAAACAAAACATCATCGGATTCGGTTAACATCATAATGTCTCCAACTCCAAGTGAATAACCGACACACCAATGGCAAAGTTATCAAACCGGACGTACTCCGGATACAAAGCAAAAAATGAGAAGTCACAATATCTCCATCTACAAAATAAAAAATAATTGATATTCGACACTATCAATTATCATAAGTTTCTCTTCAATTATCTTGTGCTTAAAATATCTTAATTTCTTTTTAATCAATGACAAAGGGGGAGAAATATCTCTCATGATCTCATGATATTTATGTTATATACCATATTTTCCATGCTATTGGAAATTATGCTAACATTTGTGATTGCAGGAATCAAATGGTAAGGATATAAAATTATGAACTAACAAATTTGTGCAGAAATTCAGGGGGAGCTATACATTTAGGGGGAGAATGTTGAATAACGAGATTTTTATCGATGTCAACGAATAAAGCTACTATGGGAATCGAATCATAAAGATAAGGTTATATATATATATATACACACACATTGAGTTGCGTTAGAATTATGTTAAAATCTATCCTCAAGTATACACGAATGTGCTAATCAAGTAATATATATATATATATATATATATAATTTAAAACCTTCAAAATGCCAGACTGTGCAGGAAATTGCCTACCAGTCGACTGGTCAAGCAAACTCTGCACATAACGGCTAGTTTTAAATTTTTCATTTGATTAAATTATTTTTACCAGCCAATTGATGATTTTTAACTAGCAGACTGATTCGACCCAGAACTTATTTTCTGAAGAATTGCTTCCATTCATGTAGAGAGTCCTCTTCATTAATCAAAGGAAATGGACATATCTTCTTATGGAAAATCTTCGTGAAAGATTGCTACTCTTATACTACTATATAAACAAGTTTAATCATGTGTTACAATAACCTAATCTCTCCGAATTTTACTGATTTTATGATCATCATTCTTCTCTCTCCATTTACATTCTTTACAATTAAGAAGCTCTCCATTTCAAATAACTGTTGAATCCGTGAATCAATTCAATATAATTTGATTCAACAAGCTATATTCTTCCTTAAATCTTCGCATTTCAAGTATATACTCGAGGATCAGATTATAGGAAAGTTGTACTTAAAATATTGGCTATCCGTGTTGTTTCAAGAACACAAATCAGAAGTCAAACTCTTTGTAAGTGTTGAAGACCTGTGTAGTTTCTCAGGCGAGAGGCATCCTTGTTGGGGCTCGGGTGTACTGACCTATTCCTTCGGTTTAAGAGAGGGCATTGATAGTGAATTCCGAAGAGGTGCTTCGGGACTGGACGTAGGGCGGGAAGTCCGAACCAGTATAAAAACTCATGTTGTCTCTTTTACTTTACTTACTGCTTTTATTTACATGCTATATATATCTTGGTAACTTAGATTTTATTTGCACATTATTTAGCTAGTATATCACATATATTTTCGCATTATCCATATAGATCCTTTAAGTCATACATACCAACTTTTTAGAGTATGCCAACTCAATCTGAGTTGGGGCAGCACCCCATTGTCTCCATTGTTTTTTATGAATAAAACAATAGAAATGAGGTCCTATTTATAGCCTACCATCAATGAATCTGGTCAAGAAACAAGTCTCGGTCGAAAGAATGGATCTGCCCCAAATCTGGGTGGGGTCGACCCTAGGGTCGACACCCCCATGTAAGGGTCAACCCCCAACGGGCCAATTTCCCTCCCTTTTCCGCTCTTCGATTTTAATTTTCTATAATTAATTTTTTATATATATAATTTGCTTATATGTGTACAAACTTTAAAGCTTAATATCTTCTTCATACGATGTCCGTTTCACGCAAACTTAGAGTCTATCTTAAGAAGAATTCCGAGACGGACGTAATGACGTAATCCGTTTTACTTAATTCCTAATATTTAATTAAGTATTCTTTAGTTTATATGGTATTCTTTAATATTACAGGGTGTCACATTCTCCCCTACTTAAAGGATTTCGTCCCCGAGATCTTTAAGTTAAGAAGAATGTATATCCTAACATCCATCATCCATCTACTCTTCCACCAATCACAGGCATCCATTGTCCTTAAAATATTTCTAATGCTTATATGAAAATATGCAATAGTGTGTGTATATGTCCATATCCTAATGTGAAAGATCAGGCCGCCTACTGATTCAGTCAACCTCCTTAATGCAATGTATGTCAGTGCCATGAATCCAACTTGCACGCAAATAATCTTAATATATCATGTAAATGCTATATGCATGCACAATCATCCATCCAAATGCAACATCCATATGATGATACACCCATTTTTATCTATAAAATTTTAAAATGCACACACATCCATATGCAGTATGAGAGTGATTGAGCCGTTTTAGTGCATAATATGTGTGTATATGCATCCACGAGCAACCACTTGCATCCATCAAACATAACATGTCTCAAACACATGTTTACATCCATTAATTCCTTATCTAAAGGCTGAAGAATTGATTGATAGAATATACTTAAATGACAGATGCAAGTACGAATATAAGCTTTGGAAAAAGAAGTTAAGAACATACCCTTGAAAAGAAAAGGTACTAAGCGCGAATCTTGTCTTCAGTCTTCCAAGTTACATCCTCGTGGTCATCTCCCCACCGAACTTTCATCAACTTGACCTCTCGGTTGCGTAGCTACTTAACCTATGATCCAAGAATATAGGTAGGAACTTGTTTAACTGTCGCCTCCCATTCCACCTTTAATTCCTCAAGCATACCTGGCTCAACTACTTCTACGGTATCATGCAGGCACTGCGGCAAATGAGAAACATGGAAAACATCATTAACACACATCAATCTCTCTGGTAGCTTTACTCTATAGGCCATTTGGCTAATCCTTTCTGTTACGGCAAATGTCCGTACAAACCTTAGCGCCAATTTCCCTACTGATCGGAAGCGAACCACATTCCTCAAAGGTGATACCTTGATGAAAACCATGTCTCCCACCTTAAACTCAGTATCAGTTCTTCTCTTATCTGCGTAGGTTGTCTTCATGCATATGCAAATAAGATCAATCTTCTCTGAAGTTTCTCTAATCATCTCAGGTCCAAGTAGAAGCCTTTCTGTAGACTCCCACCAACAAGTCGGTGATCGACAGGGTCGTCCTTACAAATCCTCGAAGATTGCCATGCATAGGCGAACTCTACCAAAGGAAGATGCTCCTCCCATGTCCCTCCAAAGTCTAGGATGCACATTCTTAAAATATATTCAAGAACACTATTCACCCTTTTCGCCTGCCCATCGGTCTGAGGGTGATAAGTGGTGCTCAAACACAACTGTGTACCTATTGCCGCCAACAAGCCCCTCCAAAACTCACTAGTTAATATAGGGTCATGATCACTCACTATACTGGAAGGTACTCCATGTAGACGAACTATCTCACGAAGATAAACTGTTGCCAACCATGTTGTTGTTCTCTTACTCTTAACAGGAATGAATTGAGCGCTCTTAGTAAGCCTGTCAGCTATAACCCAGATAGTGGTGTTTCCTTTCCACGATCTAGGCATACCATCATTGAAATCCATAGAGACACTTTCCCACTTCCACTATGGGACCTCCAAAGGATGAAGTAAACCACCGGGTTTCCTTTGCTCAGGTTTGACCTGCTGGTAAAGTAAACATCGAGAAACAGACTCCGCTACATCTTTCTTCATCCCAGCCCAAAAGAAAACACTCTTCGTATCTCTATACAACTTATCACTGCCTGGATGGATATACTATCCTAGAATGATAGGCTTCATCAAGGACTGTCTTCAATAGACTCCCAACTCGGAGAACACAAAGCCTTCCTTCCCTTCGCAACCACCCTCTATCATTTGTGGAATATCTACTGAGGTGACTAGAAGTCCCCCCTTTACTGAGCCTATCCAAGATGTCTACTATTTGTGGGTCTTCTCGCTTTGAAGTTCCTATTTGATCCACAAAAGTAGGTCGCACCTCTAACGATGCCAACAAACCAGGTATAAGATCTGTAGATGGCCTAAAATCAAAGGTCGATATATACTTCAAGCTCTTCCTCTCTACGAATAGTGGACTCAAAGTCATCCTATGTCTACTCAGTGCATTCACCACTACATTACACTTGCCAGGGGTATAAGAAATCTTAAAGTCATAGGATGCTTGGAAATCCATCCATATATGTTGCCTCAAATTGAAATCCTTCTGCGAGAACAAATACTTGAGAAATTTATGATAGATATACAACTCGAATTTCTCTCCAAGTTGATAATGAAGCAAAGTCATAAGCGTGAATACTATGACAGCCAACTCTAAGTCATTGGTAGGGTAGTTCTTCTCATGAACTCTCAAATACCTACCTCCATAACATACTACCCTTCTCGCTTGCATCAAAATAGCACCAAGCCCTGTACCACATACATCGATGAAAAGCATCCTCACAGTTTATATCCTAAGAAAATGCCAGGTTCTTCTTCGTCAGTCTCGTGAGTGGGGCTGATATCTTTGTGAAGTCTTTAATGAACTACCTATAATAGACCACAAAACCAAGAAAACTCCTCACATTCGTTGCATTCTTTGGAATCCGCCAATCTTGAACTACAACTACTTTGGTAGGATCCACTGCTATCCCATCCTTAGAGACCACATGCTCTGGAAATCTCACTTCCTTTCTCCAAAAATGACATTTTGAGAAATTTTCCTCAAGTTGATGCACTCGGAGAGTCTTCAAAACATCACTTAAATATAGGGCATGCTCTTCCTCGCTCTTTGAGAAAATCAAGATGTCATCAACAAAGACCACAACGAACTTATTTAAAAACTCCCGAAACTCCCAAATCACCCTACCATTAGATCTAAAAAATAGGCGAGTGCATTCGTCAACCCAAAAGGCATGATGAGCCACTCGATGAAACCATCTGGAGTTATAAAAGCAGTCTGTCTACACTTTCCTCGGCCACCCTCAACTGATGAAACCCCGTGGCCAAGTCTAACTGGGAGAAACGGATGCATCAACAAGCTGGTCAAACATATCATCTATCCTTGGAAGTGGGTGCCTATTTTTCTTAGTGAGCTTATTCAACTCCCTGTAATCCACGCACAAGCGAAGCGAACCATCCACCTTAGTGGCAAGTATCGCTGAAGCACCCCATTCATATATGCTTCGCCTAATAAATCCTTTCTCAAGTAGCTTCCCTACTTGCTTGCTGAGCTACCTTATTTCTCTCGGAGACATATGACGCACAAGCAATGCAACTGGCTTTGCATTGTCCACTAAGTATATCCGAAAATCAATCTCGCGCCTCGGAGGTAAGCTCCGAATGTCCTTAAAAACATCAGGATACTCACAGACTACTGGTACAGATCGTAGATCATCGATAGATACATCAAGCAACTCTAGGAAATTAAGCATGGCAGACCCCTTAGAGTCACAAGAAATCTCGAGAGTACTCCTATGGCAATTCAAAAGTCTAACAAACCTCCTCTCATAGTCTAGAATGGCACCATACATGGCTAGCCAATCCATCCCTAGAATCAAACCATAGCCCATAAAACTAAGCACATATGCGTCACACTAAAACTCGATGCCCAACACAGATATTCTCAAACCCTGACAAATCATAGAAAGATGAGTCATGCCCCCAATGGGGTTTGAGACAACAACGAGATCCAAAACCATACTAGTACTAAGGTGTAGAGAATCAACCACATAATCAGATATAAAAGAATGTGAAGCGCTAGAATCAAAAAGAGTTCTAACAGGATGATCGAAAAGAGAAATCAAACCTTCAACAGAAACTTTCCTAACTCTATCTAGTACACCGACCACGAGAGCAAGCAACGACCCTCCAGAAGATCCTGCCCTTTGGCCCTGTCCTTGCTTCTTCGGGCAATCCTTAATAAGGTGGCTGACCTCTCCACATTGGAAACAAACGTTCTTCCTTTTTCTACAATCTTTTCTCAAATGACCCATGCATCCATAACTATAACATTTCCTCTTTTCTCATGCTTTGTCTTTCTTTCCGCCCTTCTTTTGTTGTTGTTGTTCTTTCTTGGGCCATACTTTCTTGTTTTGTGTTTCATCGATCTTAGCCTCTTTCTTTTCACCTTTATCTTCCTCATGCATCAATGTCATATCAACGAGTTTCTCGAAAGTTTGCCCCCATCGGAATGTGAGACATAGCCAATCCATGGAGGGGGTTCATTCAACCCTATTGCAAACCTCAAAGATTTCTTGTGTGGGGTATTCACTAGCTTCAAACCAAATCTCGCTAATTGATCGAACTAATTGACATACTCTTTAACAGACATGCCTCCTTGCTTAAGTGCCAAAAACCTTTCCATTTGCATACTTTTCCCGGCTTGAGAATGAAACTTCATCTCAAATCTCTATTGGAAATCATCCCAAATCTCAACTAGACGCCCTGCTTGTGTCACTTCCCACCAGATTGACTCCTCATCTTTCAACTGCCAAACAACCAACTGAATCTTCCTACAATCGTCAACCTCAAAAATCCCAAACAAATCCTTTGTCTCTTTAAGCCAATTCCTTGCTTCTACAAAGTTCTCGGTTCCTAAGAATTGCTTTACTCCCATATCACAGAAATCCTTGCATATCTTGGAAAAATTATCCGCTCATGGAGGAGGAGGAGGAACAACGACTGCAGCTGGGGGAGGGGCGTCTGCTTGGGCTCCGGTAGGCGCCGTAGCCTCAAGATACCTACAGAACCAAGCCTGTATCGTAACGACCTCAGAAAGAATTAGTTCCCCAAATATGCTGAAAATAAAAGGAAAAAAGGGATTCAAACAAAGAGTGAAAGATGTTATATGACTTTGGGGAATATGTTTCCCAAAAACAAACTTTTATTTTGAAAATGATTTCTTTTAAAACCTTTTCTTTTAAAACCTTTTTGAAAACAATTTCCAAAATCTTTTATCCGATCTTTTAACCTTCGGCTCTACTACAAAATTTGACACCCCATGTCCGTTAATTTCACTCTTTAATAGAATGCATTAAGTTTCATGAAGTGTTATGGATAAACAGAAATAGAAACATCACAAGATAGGTATAACAGACAGAGCAGGACAAACATAATAAACAGAGTTGAATATATTGCGCTTCTCAAGCACTTTTCTCTGCACCAATACTAGTACAACAGAAGTAGAATGATCCCAACAGAAACAGATGGTAGACTTAGGTGTACTTCTAGTGATGGATTTTAACCCCGGGATAATAGAGGGCTCCTATATAAGCAAGACTAGATGTACCCTAATTACTACCTTAATCGATCGGCTCCCTATTCTGTAGATACCCTGTGCTGGCCCAACAGTAGGATGTATCACTTTCTAAAGTGGCAACCCTTTTTTCGAGAGGCACAACCATATCTACTGGTGTTATAGCGTCCTATTATCCCAAGCAAGCGGATTCATGCATGCATATGAGTCCGTCGGAATGTGCCATCTGATTGAACCTATTATAATAAGCTCAATAAGTGTGCTCTGACCCGTACCTAATTTGAGGTCCCCTTTTGATACCAAGATGGGTTGCTAACTAATACAAGTCCCACACAACAGATGATACAAGCCACCCCCTAGACTTGCATTTCCATTACTAGGATTTTGGCAGGTTATGCCTAACAGATTAACAAGCCCGCATAACCCCGCCATATAAAATAGGTTAAGTTTGTCGAGTTTATATAAACCCCTATAGATTTAACAAATTTACTTAACCCCTCATTGACTCAAGCAAGTTTACTTAACCCTTACACAATTTTGATAGGTTAAACAGGTTATTATCATTTCCCATTCATGCATGTTAATGCACCAGAACTCTCACACTAAGTCGACCACTTGTAGATGCTAGATATGCCAGGCGGTTCCAGGTAGACTTCCACCACAAGTCGAACTTAACCTCGTGTCTTAGCTCCATTACGTGTATATTTAAGCACTAGACCACTCACAATAGATTAACCACTTGTGGATGCTGGATTTGTCGGGCGGTTCCGGGGAGACTTCTACCACAAGTGTAATCTAACTTCATGTCTAAGTGCGGTTACAGTTTCTATTTACGATAAATTTAGGCATGTTCATTCTTAAACAATTTTTCATGTCCATCAAAGGTTGTGCCCCAAATCCCAGTCATATTTCACAATACAAGTTATTCCCCAAATTAAAGTTTTAGACCAAGGTATAGATTATGCCCAAATCCTAGTCATGTTTTACAATACAAGTTATGCTCCGATTTATCATTCCTAACTGTTCCCAATTTCGTTCATTCGCATATTTCAGTGATAGGCTTAAGCTCGAAGGTAGCCTGGCTATAAAAATAAAAAGGGAAGGAGGGAGAGAAGAGAACAGAAATAGGAATAATAATAAAACATGCATATGATGACATAAATAGAAATATGGTGACAAAAATAGGCAAGGTAGCAGAATGGGCGTATGATGACATAATTAGGCATAATGACATAATAGGCATACCGGGAATAAGCATATGAGAATTAAACAATAAATTAGGTGTACAAGTAGTGGCAGATTTGTTCAGTTATGATTCAGGTTATTAACAGGCATAGTTTTAGATCCAAAAATATAAACGTGTCAGGATTACTTATTAAATGTTTATACTTAAAAGCAACATAAACTCATAGGGACTGGATCTAAAGAACAGAGAAATAATTGTTGATGTTAAAGCAGAGATTCTTGAATACGTATAAGTTGTTGTTGCAGAAGAATAGGCTGATTCAATAAGAGTTGGGGCAGCACCTCATTGTCTCCATTATTTTTGATGAATAAAACAATAGAAATGAGGTCCTATTTATAGCTTACTGTCAACGAATATGGTCAAGAAACAAGTCCTGGTTCAAAGAACGGATCGGCCCCAGATCTAGGTGGGGTCGACCGTGGGGTCGACCTTAGGGTCGACACCTCCATGTAGGGGTCGACCCCCAACGGGCCGATTTCCCTCACTTCCCTGCTCTTGAATTTTATTTTTTTGTAATTTATTTTGTATACTTTTTTGCTTATATGTATACAAACTTCAAACCTTAATATCTTCTTCATACGATGTTTGTTTTACGCAAACTTAAAGTCTATCTTAAGCATAATTTAGAGACAGTCACATGGGCGTAGTCCGTTTTACTTAATTCCCAATATTTAATTAAGTATCCTTTAGTTTTTCATTGTAGTGTTCTTTAAAATTCCGGGGTGTTACAGATATAGGTTCCACACAACAAGATTGACACAAGTCAATCCCATAAGCTTGTGCCCTAATATAACTAGGATTTTAAGAGTCCCCAAAACCCGATACAACAACAGAATAAGGGAACTCTTATCTTATTAATAATCATGTTTAACTTAACAGGTTTAGGTTCATTAATAAGCATGGTTGTATTATGACATTTTTATGTAAATGTTTTTATGTGTACAACCCCTTCCCCAAAACAAGCACCTACCCAGATGTATATATACACTATAGTAATTTAGTTTACTTAGCCTACATCTGGTACTTACATTTTCTTAACATGTTCTTTACTTAATCCACGTATTAAGTCTAATCTAACATGTATACATATATGAATATTCTTCCTTTTTATTATATTCCCAATTTATAGTCAAAAGTCCTCAATTTAAAATATGCCCAAATTCTCCTTTTTCATTGTCATTTCATATTATACCAAATTCAACTATATGCAATCTTAAATCCAAAATGGCCCAGGCTCTCGATGGCCTAGGCTCAACGTAAATAAAAAGGGAAAAGTAGAAAGAGAAGAACATAATCAATCAAACTATATAAAATAGGCATATAAACAACACTGGAAATAAATTAAACATCACAATAGGGATAAGGAAAATAGATTTGTATGAACATAACTGATTAATCAACTGACAGTAAAAAACATATAATACTATAACAACTTCATAGATGAATAACAATAAAAGAACAGTATAGAAAATAATCTATAAGTACTGTATGCTCTAGGTCCAAATTTATTTACTATCATAATACATTTCTGGATATCAGAACTAAAAATAAATTGAACTCACAGGGCTAGGTATTAGGTTCAGAAATAGTTCTTGAAAAAGGTTGTATGTTGATTTCAGATCGTGAATTATCTCTCCTGATCTAACTTCCAGCAGCGTATCCCCATTTTAATTAATTTTGAATATAGCCATGGAGGTAGAGAGAGGTGAAGAATAGTTGTATGTAAATAAAATGAGAGAGAGCCCTTATTTATAGATTAACTGAGCTAATTCTTAACCATTAGATTTTAGGGTTTTAAATCTAGCCATATAACTCATCCGACGAACCTAATATATAAAAATAGTCCAAACACATTATTTAGAATCGGACCTGCATGCGAGTGGGTCGACTGCCACCTACATGTTGACCCATGGGTCTACCCCCCTTAGACATGGGTCGACCCATAGGTCAACCCAGATACAGGATGGGTTGTCCCATGACTGTTTGTTCCTGCACTAATTTTTCGGTTTGAATTTTGTTAAAATATATCCTTTATATATATATACACAATCTTCTTAGGTTCATATCTTTCTCATACGTTATATGATTTATGTAAACTCGGGGTCTATCTAAACTAGAATTCTAAGATGAACGTAATGGTAAAGTTGATTTTACTTAATTCTGAATATTTAATTATATAATATTCATTTTATTGACTTTACTGTATGGTTATAGTGTATTAAATTTTGGGGTGTTGCAATAATTTATTATAAAACCCTTTTATAAAACTCTTTACAAAATTCTACTAAAATATCATTATAACTTGATTGCTTCTTAAAATGAATTCCAATTAAAAAGTAATCACTTTAATTATTATTTATTAAAGATAATAATTAACTTCATTATTATCTAAAGTAGAAGTTGTTAACTTCTTTATTAAACAAAATAGAATAGTTAATCCCTTTTAAAAACCTTATTAATAATAAAGTAACTTGTTTATAGATAAAAATTTGATTATTATCTTTATACATAGTTAATTAGGTGATTAACCACTATTAAGGAATCTTATTAAGTTTAAACAACTGTTTGTCAAAACTATTTCTATTAGATTAGTTGAAAACAAATTAATTTAATAACCAATTTTAATTAAAATAGTTGACTCCGTCAACTTGGAAACATAGTTAACTTGTTAACTGATTTCCACTAATCCTTCCTCTTAAATTGATAAATAATATAATTAACTTAATAATATCCCACTTAATTTTTTTTCTTAAAAATAATTATTCCAAACTATTAACCCTCAGGTTGATTTATGACTTACTTGCTTATAAAAATTACTTAAAACACAAGAATTTATTATATAAATCATTTTATAATTACTTTATAAAATCCAATTATAAATATTTATTTGTAAAACTTCTGTTTTATATAACTTATACATAATATAATTGAAAACCTGGCTTTAATTATAAAAATAAAATTTATAACTTTAATTCAACCAATTCGCCTAACGGCGAATCAATGTCTTAACAATACGGATTTTAGGTCATCCATTGCTAATCACTTAATCAATACTGTGTATATATTAATAACACATAAATGTTTAATTTTAATACAACAACCAACATCCAATTCAATAATCAACATACAAATAGAATTAACATTGCTTATGTTAAACAGTTCGTACTACAATAATATGAAGACAAGTAATATCCAAAATATTTGAGGAATCTTGTTGGATCCCTCCAATCTATTCTCCCTGCATCACAACTCATAATATCATTTTATATATGCATATGAAATAGAAATTCTGAAACACCCTATCTCCGTTAAGGTCACTCACAAAGGGAATGCCTTAATTTTGGTGGAGCATTATGGGTAAAAGACACAGATAATTTACAAGGCATACATATATAAGCAGCGCAAAAAATAAATTTATTTCATTCATGGTTCATAACAAAAACATTACAACAAACTGTCTCAAAACAACTTCCAAATCATTACATTAGAATCTCTGTCTTGATTATAACATAAAGAAGCATAAAACAAAATAAATCTGCATAGATCCCCAAGTAGTAGTGTGTCCAAAGCCATAGCCAAAGATAAGAGGTTCCAAGCTATACACCACAGAGTCTTCAAGCTTGGAAAGATGAACGGTCCAAATTAAGCTGAGCTATTCCCTCCCTAGTTACCTGAGGGGAGGGAGGGGAACGGAAGAAAAGAGAGCGAAAAAAATGGGTCAGACAATTCTGGTAAGTCCAGTGATTATTCAGCATGTAAACTGGTAAGAGAACCATGACTTGAATAAACTGGACGCAGGACAATAACTAGGAATTAAGGTAACATATGATAAGGCAAGATAAACTAATCATACTATCGCACTCATATCCATATTCTCTGCACCTACTAGATATTTCAACCATCATCATGAGTTCAAACCCACTCGCATTTACTACTCATATCCATAAGGCAAGATAAACCGATCGGCCCCTACTCACACGCATTTACTACTTGTGTCATACGACCCCGCTCGATTGTAGATAACTGTGTTGGTCCCACCACGGGGTGTATCAAATCCTATGGTGGCAACCCGACACGATTCAAGATTCATAGTGTATAACTACTAATGCCCAATGCCTGCTTTTTCCACTGCGGAGTACGTGCATGCTCATAATCCGTCGGAACCTACACTGATGCACCAACCGTCGTTGTTTTGACCGCTTATAATCAGCCCAGTAATCGTGCCCTACCCTGCCTAGTTCAGGGTACCATGATACATCTATGTGGGTTACTACTGAAATGGGTCCCCGTTACTAGGGTTTCCTAATCAACATGTTAAATTGGTTAATTGTCCAAGTTAACCTAACCCCACCCATCAGTTTAGTTAACATGTTGTATTTGGTTAAGTGTTGCCTTAATTAACTTAACCCTACTATTCCTGACTTAGCTTAAATTCAGTCATTAAAGCACCAACCACTCACATTAGACAGGTATTGTTGCATGCTGGATGTGCCAGTCGGGTCCGGGCAGTTGTACACCGCAACTCAGTATAACCTCGGGTTCTTTTGTGCTCGATGCACTAACCTCTCACATAAGATATATATTGTTACGGTTGCTGGATGTGCCAAGCGGTTCCGGGCAGTCTTATACCGTAACTCAATCTAACATCGAGTTAGGCATAGTCGTCTTTTCTAAATTTACATATTTATCTCTTTATATTTATATGTAAATTATTTTCATTCAAGTCAAGCCCCACTTTCCCCTTTTCAAATCAAGTTCATAATTTTTAGGTATAAAAATTTATACCACTTTATGCCAAAAACATCTACATTTTTATGAGCGAAATATGCCAATTATATGCAATTTCATGTTTTTCCCCAACGTTACCCCCGTTAAACGTTCGCATAAATCACATAAAATGTTAGGCTCGATACATAGCCTAACTTATACAATAAAGGGGAAAAAGAGGAACATGTAATAATTCCAACATCATAAAAATATGGATTTAACTACACATGTGTCATATGGATTTGGCATAGAACTATATACATTTAATTATGAACTTGTAAATTTAGAGCTACTCAACATGAATCATGATATAGGGGTTTTACATAGAACTACTTAAACTTAAAATTTAACAAGTAGTTGTGAACATGCAAATTAGTTGGATCAAATTTAACATGAACCTAATCATATTAGCACGTAGTTTTGGTCATATATGTGATCATCGTTGAACTTGCATGAAATTCCCAAATTGACATATAACATATAGGTGTCATTACCAAATCATACAACATGAAATGTCATCGCCGAATTATACAATGTGGTATGTCATCGCCAAATTACACAACATGATATGCCATTGCCAAATTATACAACATAGTATGTCATCGCCAATTTATTCAACATGATATGTCATCGCCAAAGTATACACATAATATGTCATCGCTAAATTACACAACATATATGTCATTGCCAAATTTTACCACATATGGATTCATTGCCAAGCATATAACATTTATCATCAAATTACATACAACATGATCACAAACTTAACATGATAAGAGTCATAGTTTTAATCAATTCAGTTTCAAAAAAAAGGATAGGCATAAATTTACATTAGGCATTGTTCTACATCCAGTTATTTAGTCACGATTCTAATATCATTTATGTCTAAATGATAACTGGACTTACAAAAAGGAGGCTAGTCTTGTGTTCTGGGATCTGTATTCTGAAATTAAATAGCTCTCCTTTGTTGTAGACATTGAATTATCTTAGTTGAATTAGATTTGATTTGTAATTCCTAAATTGCTTTCTGGTTCAAGGAGAATGGCGGCTACTCTAGGTTGAGTATTGACAGCATAACGGTCTTAGGAATATTTTTGTGTGGCTTAGGGTTTAGATTTAGGTTGCTTATATAGAAGTTTGATTTAATAGGAACCGTTATATCAACCTAGGGAAAATCAAAGCCACTCAAACCTAAGAGAACCAACCAGAACTTGCCACACAAGCCCTAATGACACAGCAAATCGTCACATAAAAAAACACGTCAGTTTTCAGATCTGACCCTAGGGGGAGGTCGACCCCCTGGTCTACCTGTATGGGGGGAGGTCGACCTCCTGGTTGACCTCCTGGTAGACCTAGCCTTGGGCGGGAAAATTCCCACCGAGCTCGCTTCTGCTTCTGATTTCGAAATTTAATTTTTCTAAACTTTAATTTGAGCTGTTTATTTAAATTCTTGAATCTTCTAAAGGTCATAACTCCTTCATACGGAGTCCGATTTATGCAAACTCAGATTCTATCTCAAGTAGAATTCCGAGATGAACGCAATGGCATAACCTGTTTCCCTTAATTCTCACATTTGTAATTAATTATTCTTTAATTCGTTACTTTAAAGTTTACAAAAAATATGGGGTATTACATTCTCCCCTCCTTAAAGTGTTTCGTCCCCGAAATCTTCGAGTCAAGGAGAATGTATATCCTACCATCCAATCATCTATCTACTAATCCATCAAACACAGGCGTCCATTTTCCTTAAAAAGGCTTCTAATGCTTCATGATCATATGCATGGTGTGTGTACATGTCATTATCTAATGCAAAATCAGGCGGTCTACTGATTCAGTTGACCTCCTTAATGCAAGTCATGTCAGTGCCATGAGTCCATTATGTATGCAATCATCCCTATTCATACTTCCAACATGAGTGCACAATCATTCATACAAATGCAACATCCACATGATAACACATAAAGTTTCAATCATATACAAGTACATATATGCATATGCAATATGAAAGTGACTGAGCCGATCTAATACCTAATGTGTGTGTATATGCATCCACGAGAAACCACTAGCAATCACTTGCAACCACTTGCAACCATCAATCATAACATGTTTCAAATACATGTTTACATCCATTGGTTTCTACCTAAGTTTCGAGAACAGCGCTGAGGAAAATACTAAAAAGATAGATATGAGCATGTACGAACTTAAGGAAAAAGAGATCAAAGATGTACCCTCAAAAAGAAAAGGGTAGGCTGCGTGTATCTTGGCCTCAGTCTCCCAAGTCGCGTCTTGCTCGGCGTCAATCCATTGAACTTTAACAAGTTTGACTTCGCGGTTGCGTAGCTTTTTGACTTCTGTACCCAAGACACGAGTTGGAACTCTTCTCACAGTCGCCTTTCGTTCTTCTTCTACTTCCTCTAACATGCTTGGTTCCACCACTTCCGCAGACTCATGTAAGCACTTCCGTAGGTGAGATACGTGAAAGACATTATCAACTCCATCCAATCTTTTGGGCAGCTCTACTCTATAAGTCGTCTTTCCAATCCTTTCAATGATAGGGAAAGAACCAACAAATCTTGGTGCCAACTTTCCTGCGGATCCAAAGCAAATGACGCTCCTTAAAGGAGATACTTTAAGGAAAACACTATCTTCAACCTCAAACTCAAGGTCGGTCCTTCTTTTATCTGCGTAGGACTTCTGTCTATCTTGGGCAGTATTCATTTTTCTTCGTATCAAGTCCACCTTCTCTGAAGTTTCTCTAATCATATCTGGTCCAAGTATGAGCTTGTCTATAGACTCCCACCAACAAGTTGGTGAACGACATGGTCTTCCATATAAAGCTTCAAAGGGTGCCATGCCTATGGTGGCTTGGTAGCTATTATTGTAGGAAAACTCCACCAAAGGAAGATGATCCTCCCATGTCCCTCCAAAGTCAAGAATGCATAATCTCAAAAGGTCCTCTAATACTCTGTTCACCCTTTCCATCTGACCATAGGTTTGGGGGTGATAGGTCGTGCTTAAGCATAGCTATTTGCCTACAGCCTCTTGCAAGCTCTTCCAAAACTCGCTCGTAAAGATAGGATCTCAGTCACTCACAATGCTGGAGGGTATCCCATGAAGTCTAACTATCTCTTTAAGATAAACGGAAGATAAAGATGAGGCAGTCCTTCTACTTTTAACGGGTATAAAGTGAGCGCTTTTTGTGAGCCTGTCCACTATTACCCAAATACTGGTATTGCCCCTTCTTGACCTAGGCAGTCCATCAATAAATTCCATTGAAATGCTATCCCATTTCCACTGTGGGACCTCTAGAGGATGAAGCAAACCACCAAGCTTCTTTTGCTCCACCTTGATTTGCTGGCATATTAAGCACTTAGAGACGAATTCACCTACATCCCTCTTCATGCCATTCCAAAAGAATACCCTTTTTACGTCTTTATAAATCTTGTCTCCACCTGGGTGTATGGTCAACTTTGAATGGTGTGCCTCTTCGAGAACCTTCTTCACCAAATCCCTTGCTTGTTTGATGCATAGCCTTCCATCTCGCCTCAACCAACCCTTATCATCGATGGAGTATCTATTGAGGTGACTAGAAGTCTCACCCCTAATTAGCTTATCCATCACATCAACTAGCTGAGGGTCTTCATGTTGAGCGATTCCTATTGAGTCCAAAAGAGTAGGTCGCACTTCTAGCGATGCTAAAAAACCAGTCACATGATCGATGGAGGGTCTAATGTCAAAGTTGGCTATGTATTCCAAACTCTTCCTTTCTACAAAGAGAGGGCTTAAGGTCAGCTTCTTTCTACTAAAGGCATCTGCAACTACTTTGCCCTTTCCAGGGGTATAGGAAATCTCGAAATCGTAGGATGCCAAAAGCTCCGTCTACCTTTGTTGCCTTTAGTTAAGATCTTTCCTCGAGGAAAGGTACTGCAACGATTTATGGTCAGTATACAATTCAAACTTCTCACCTAGGAGATAATGGCGCCAAGACTTAAGCGCAAAGACAATGGCAGCCAACTCTAGATCGAGGGTTGGGTAGTTTTTCTCATGTACTTTCAATTGTCCGCCTCCATAAGCTACTACCTTCCCTTCTTGCATCAAGGCAACACCTAGTCCCGTACCACATGCATCTGTGTATACAGTAAACATCTTGCTCCCATCTGGCAATGTCAGAACTGGGGCTGTTGTTAGAGCCCTCTTCAATAGTTGGAAAGAAAAATTGCAATCCAAATCCAAATTGAAAGTTAGGTTCTTCTTCGTCAACCTTGTAAGCGGAGCTGAGATTTTCGCAAAGTCTTTGATGAATTTTCGGTAAAAGCCTGCTATCCTGAGGAAACTTCGGACTCCGGTCGCATTCCGTGGAACCTTCCAATCTTGCACCGCAACTACTTTGCGGGGTCCATAGCTATCCCTTCCTTGGATACCACATGTCCAAGAAATCTGACTTCTTCTCTCCAAAAATGACATTTGGAGAATTTGGCTTTCAACTGATGTGCTCGAAGAGTATCCATGACTTCTTTTAAATGCTGAGCATGCTCTTTCTTACTCTTTGAGAAAATCAAAATGTCTTCTATGAAGACCACCACAAATTTATTAAGGAACTCTCTAAACACCCTGCTCATTAAGTCAAAGAAATAAGCGGGTGCGTTTGTTAAGCCAAAAGGCATGACAAGCCACTCGAAGAAACCATCCGGGGTTCTGAACGCGGTCTTATCAATACTGTCTTCAACCACTCTTAGCTGATGAAACCCGGTAGCTACATCTAGTTAGGAGAAAAACGATGCACCTACAAGCTGATCAAACAAGTCATCTATTCTTGGAAGTGGGTGCCTATTATTCTTGGTCAGCTTGTTTAGCTCCCTATAATCCGCGCATAGGCAAAGCAAACCATCCGCTTTAGTTGCAAACACTACTGGAGCACCCCATTCAGAAATACTCAGCCTTATAAACCCCTTCTCCAGCAACTCTTTAACTTGCTTGCTGAGTTCTTTCCTCTCCCTTGGAGCCATGTGTCTAACGGGCAAAGCAACGGGTTTTGCATTATCAACGAGGTATATGCGGAAGTCTATCTCCGACTTCGGAGGTAAGCCTTCACCTCTTCAAACACATCCGAGTATTCATGGACTACTCTAACAGACTGCAAATTCTCAACAAACACGTCAAGAGATTCTAGATAGCTAAGCATAACAGAGCTCATGGGATTACAAGAAATTTCGAGAGTGTTACCAAGGCGAGTCATGAGTCTAACCACTCTTTTTTCACAATCGAGGATGGCACCATTACTGGATAGCCAATCCTTGCCTAGAATCAACCCATTGCCCATAAAGCCCAAAACATAGGCATTACATCTAAACCGAACACTTAGTATAGAAATTTCCAAATCCAGACAAATCATTGACAAATAAGTTGAGCCCCCAATTGGATTTGAAACAACCAAGGGATCCTCTATTAAACTAGTGTCTAGGTGCAGAGATTCAACTAAAGCAGTAGATATAAAAAGTGCGATGCGCCAGAGTCAAAGAGTGTACAAACAGGATGATCAAATAGATAAACTAAACTCTCAAAAGAAATATTTCTACCTCGTTCTTGCGGAGGTGCCATGGGAGCGTGAACCTGCCCTCCAAAAGTAGATCCAACTCTCTACCCTTGCCCTTGCCTCTTGGGCAGTCCTTAGCCATGTGTCATGTCTCGCCGCAATGGAAACAACCACCTATCTTCCTCTTCTTCTTTCTGCGGTCCTTAACCAGATGTCCAGGAATGCCACAAAAATTACACTTCCTCTTGTCACGGGGTTTGTTGTTCTTCCCGCCCTTCTTGGAATCTGTCTTCTTGCTCTGTGATCCTTCCACTTTCTTATCTTGAGGTACTTCCACCTTTGTCTCTTTCTTGCCAACCTTATCTTCTTCTTGTGACAGTGCCATGTCCACCAGTCTCTCATAAGTCGCACCCATATGTATATGGGACATAGCTACGTTGTGCAGTGGCTCATTCAACCCTTTAACAAAACGGAGAGCCTTTATATGTGGAGTGCTCATTAAATCCAATCCGAACCTAGCCAGCTGGTTGAATTGGTTAACGTATTCCTTGACCGACATACTCCCCTGTTTGAGAGCTAAGAACTTCTCCATTTGTAGGCTTCGTTCAGCTTGTGAGAGGAATTTCATTTCAAACCTCATTCTGAAATCCATCCAAGTTCCAACTGGTCTTTCAGTGTTAGTAACTTCCCACCAATAGGAAGCTTCGTCTTTGAGTAACCATACGTCCTGTATCTTCTTCTTATCATCCACTTCGAAGATATCAAACAAAACCTCAGCTTCTTTGAGCCAGTTTCTTGCTTCCACGAAGGATTCATTTCCATTGAAGTTCTTTCCACCCATGGCTTGGAAGTCCCTACATATTTTTGAGAAAGCATTTGCACGAGGAGGAGGAGGAGGAGCCGCAGCAGCTGGGAGAGGAGGAATGTCTGCTGGGCCTGCGACATTAGCCCTAGCCTCTAGGTACCTTCTGAACCAGCCAGGTACCAGCACGCTCTCTGGAAGGTTAAGATCCCCAGACATGCTAAAAAGAAAAAGGAAAGATTCAAAACAAAGGATAAAAAGATAGTACATATGGCTTTGGGGATTATGCCTTTTTAAAATTAAACACTTTTTCTTGAAAACTGCTTCCTTAAACTTCTTTTTGAAAAACAGTTTTCAAAATTTTTATCTCATCTGGTAAACCTTTGCTCTGATACCAAGTGAAACACCCCACCTCTGTTAAGATCACTCACAAAGGGAATGCCTTAATTTTAGTGGAGCATTATAGGTAAAAGACATAGATAATTTACAAGACAGAAATATATAAGCAGTGAAAAACCTAATTTATTTCATTTGTCGTTCATAACAAAAACATTACAACAAACTATCTCAAAACAACTTCCAAATCATTACATCAGAATCTCTGTCTTGATTATAACATAAAGAAGCATAAAACAAATTAAAACTGCATAAATCGCCAAGTGGTAGTGTGTCCAAAGCCATAGCCAAACATAAGAGGTTCCAAGCTATACATCACAGAGTCTTCAAGCTTAGAAAGATGAACGGTCCAAATTAAGCTGAGTTATTCCCTCCCTGGTCACCTGAGGGGGGGGGGAACGGAAGAAAAGAGAGCGAAAGAAAAATGGGTCAGACATAAGTCTGGTAAGTCCAGTGATTATTCAGCATGTAAACTGGTAAGAGAACCATGACTTGAATAAGCTGGAAGCATGAAAATAACAAGGAAATAAGGTAACATAGGATAAGGCAAGATAAACAAGGCAAGATAAACTAATCATACTATCGCACTCATATCCATATTCTCTGCACCTACTAGATATTTCAACCATCATCATGAGTTCAAACCCAATGATCCCATTTTATCGATCGGCTCCTACTCGCACGCATTTACTACTTGTGTCATACGACCCCGCTCGATTGTAGACACTTGTGCTTGTCCCACCACGGGGTGTATAAAATACTATGGTGGCAGCCCGACACGATTCAAGATGCACAGTGTATAACTACTGATGCCCAGTGCCTGCTTTTTCCACTCCGGAGTACGCGCACACCCGTACTTCATTGGAACCTACACTGACGCACCAACCGCCGTTGTTTTGACCGCTTATAATCAGCCCAGTAATCGTGCCCCACCCTGCCTAGTTCAGGGTACCATGATACATCTATGTGGGTTACTACTGAAATGGGTCCCCGTTACTATGGTTTTCTAATCAACATGTTAAATTGGTTAAGTGTCCAAGTTAACCTAACCCACTCATCAGTTTAGTTAACGTGTTGTATCTGGTTAAGTGTTGCCTTAATTAACTTAACCCTACCATTCCTGACTTAGCTTTAATTCAGTCATTAAAGCACCAACCACTTACATTAGACATGTATTGTTGCAGTCACTGGATGTGCCGGTCGTGTCCGGGCAGTTTTACACTGCAACTCAGTCTAACCTTGGGTTCTTTTGAGCTCGATGCACTAACCTCTCACATTAGATATATATTTTTACAGTTGTTGGATGTGCCGGGCAGTTCCGGGCAGTCTTACACCTTGACCCAATCTAACCTCGGGTTAGGCATATTCGTCTTTTCTAAATTTACATATTTATCTCTTTGTATTTATATGTAAATTATTGTCATTCAAGTCAAGCCCCACTTTCCCCTTTCTAAATTAAGTTCATAATTTTTTGGTATAAAAATTTATACCACTTTATGCCATAAAACATTTACATGTTTATGAGCCAAATATGCCAATCATATGCAATATCATGTTTTTCCCCAACGTTACCCCCGTTAAACGTTCGCATAAATCAAACAAAATGTTAGGCTCGATACATAGCCTAACTTGTACACAAAAGGGAAAAAAGAGGAACACGTAATAATTCCAACATCATAAAAATATGGATCTAACTACACATGTGTCATATTGATTTGGTATAGAACGATATACATTTAATTATGAACTTGCAAATTTAGATCTACTCAACATGAATCATGATATAGGGATTTTACATAGAACTACATAAACATAAAATTTAACATGTAGTTGTGAACTTGCAAATTAGTTGGATCAAATTTAACATGAACCTAATCATATTAGCATGTAGTTTTGGTCATATCTGTGATCGTGGTTGAACTTGCATAACATTGCCAAATTGACATACAACATATAAGTGTCATTACCAAATCAAACAACATGAAATGTCATCGCCAAATTATACAACATGGTATGTCATCGCCAAATTACACAACATGATATGCCATTACCAAATTATACAACATAATATGTCATCACCAATTTATTCAACATGATATGTCATTGCCAAAGTATACACATAGTATATCATCGCTAAATTACACAACATACATGTCATTGCCAAATTATACCACATATGGATTCATTGCCAAGCTTATAACATTTATCATCAAATTACATACAACATGATCACAAAATTAACATGATAAGAGTCATAGTCTTAATCAATTCAGTTTCAACAAAAAGGATAGGCATAAATTTACATTTGGCGTTGTTCTACATCCAGTTATTTAATCACGATTCTAATATCATTTAGGTCTAAATGATAAATGGACTTACAAAAAGGAGACTGTCTTGTGTTCTGGGATCAGTATTCTGAAATTGAATAGCTCTCCTTTGTTGTAGATGTTGAATTCTCTTAGTTGAATTAGATTTTATTTGTAATTCCTAACTTGCTTTCTAGTTGAAAGAGAATGGCGGCTACCCTAGGTTGAGTATTGACAGCATGACGGTCTTAGGAATATTTTTTTGTGGCTTAGGGTTTAGAATTAGGTTGCTTATATAGCAGTTTGATTTAATATGAACTGTCAGATCAACCTAGGGCAAATCAAAGCCATTCAAAACTAAGAGAACCAACCAGAATTTTCCATACAAGTCCTAATGACAAAGAAAATCGTCACACAAAGAAACACGTCAGTTTTCAGATCTGACCCGAGGGGGAGGTCGGCCTCCATCTCGACCCCTAGGTCGACCTATGGTTGACCTGTATGGGGGGAGGTCGACCCCCTGGTCGACCTGGCCTTAGGCAGGAAAATTCCCGCCCAGCCAGATTCTGCTTCTAATTTCAAAATTTGAATTTTCTGAACTTTAATCTGAGCTGTTTATTTAAATTCTTGAATCTTCTGAAGGTCATAACTCCTTCATGCGGAGTCCGATTTATGCAAACTAAGACTCTATCTCAAGTAGAATTCTGAGTCAAACGCAACGGCATAACCCGTTTCCTTTAATTCTTACATATGTAATTAATTATTCTTTAATACGTTACTTTAATGCTTGCAGAAAATACAGGGTGTTACAAATTCTATTCTAATTCATTTAAGATAGCTGAAATATAAATATTGGCAATCATCAATAAAACAATAGTCATGTAAAGCATCCAAACACACAACTTATACTAATAACAATGAATGTTATTATACAAAATAATAATATTCAGTAGTATTCAAGAAAGAGTGAGTGTAACACCCCGGATTTTTGAATAATCAAATTAACTAAATTAAAGAATAATTAAACTCAGACGTGAGAATTAAGGGAAATGGGTTGCGCCATCGTGTTTTGCCTCGGAATTCAGGTTGAGATAGAGTCCGAGTTTGCGAGAAACAGATACCGGATGAAGGAGAAATGAACGAACGAAGTTAGGCAGCAAAACAAGAAAAAAAATATTGCACTGGCGCACTTGGGAAGTGTGCCAGTACAAATTTGCACTGGCGCAACTGCCATGTGCGCCCAGGCTGAGCAGCAGGCTTGCACAGCTTTCTGGTTCAGTCTGATCAGTGTTGTGACTCCTTGCTGAGTTCTTTCTGACTCCTTGCTGAGTCATTAGGGCTGAGGTGTCACCCTATCCTGACTGAATGGTTTTGATTAACCCTAAGATCATCTGACGGAACATGGGTAGACTCAAAACCTAAATCAAAATAAAAACTGAAATTATGGTGTCATGTTGTCATCATGTAACCAAGAGTAGCCGCCACCTATTAGAGAGGAAGAACAGCTAATCAATTCAGTTCTATTCAACATTAATCTAAACAACAACGAATCTACTACAAAGGCGAGCTTAATCAATTTCAGAACTCAGATTTCAGAACGCAAGACCTTCTTCTTGTGAGTTCGAATTCTTTAATAAAATAATTAACGATTTAATTGGATTAATCAATGATGCAGATCATATGGTTATGTTGCGAATTATTGACCGCATGTTATCATCTATGTTGTAAAATTTGTGATGTTATCATCTACGTTGTAAAGCTGTGATGTTATCATCTATGTTGTAATTCTATGACTATGTATAATCAATTCATTATGATGTTTCATATGCTAGTTTGGTTATGTTGTTGGAACTAATTCATATGATGAATCACATGTATGTATGCAAGTTAGGATGTTAATTGAGACATAGATCATATGCAAGTTAGTGAAAAATTTAGGCATAACCTTACATGACATCTATTTTAGATCTAAAATTAGGCTATGACATGTGTGAGTTATATGCTAAATTTTACATGCTAGTTTATATGTTTAGATGTAATTTTACACCATCGTTATGTTGCATAAATCACATATGCAAGTTGATATAAATATATGTGTTTGGAGTATGAATTATGTTATGTAAGTATGTGGTTATTGCCTATGCAAGTTTACACCTTTAGATGTAGATCTATGACATACATGGTTTATGCAAGTTTATGACTATTGCCTAAACAAGTTCACACTTTTAGATTTGGATCTATGATATATGTAGTTTTATGCAAGTTTGTGACTTTGTCCTATGCAAGTTTTAGATGTAGAACCTCATTCACACATGCAAGTTCACCCCTTATGTTTAGATCTAGTTTTATCTATATGTATGTTGTGATGATTTCTCTTTATTCCATGAGTTAGACTATTCGACTCTAACGTATATTTTGCGTTAAACGGACGAACGTACAACGTAGGGCCATGGGATAATATTAAAAGATTTAATATTGAGAATTGGCATAAATGTCTTAGTGGCATTAAATAAATTTGTGATGAAATTGGTATGATTTTACATACCATAAATAGATGGACATAATTGAGTCAATTATGGCCATAGTTAAATTTGGAATTGATCGATAATTTGAATAGGGAAATTAATTCAAATTGGCGAATGATTAATTAGGTGTAATTAATCGTCTAAGATATGAGGTTAGGCTCGCTTGTGGTGTAAGACTGCCCGGACCCGCCTGACAAATCCAGCTGCCAAAAATGCCAGTCTAATGTGGGAGTTCTTAGGCATAAATTAAATACGTGATAGTTGTAAAGACACGAGGTTAGGCTCTTTTGTGGTGTAAGACTGCCTGGACCCACCCGACAAATCCAGCTTCCACAAATACTAGTCTAATGTGGGAGGTCTTTATAAGGTTAAGGTCTTAATGAATTAAGAAACACTTAACCAGATATACCTGTAGTGGGACATGAGGGGGTTAAGTGGGTGCCTTGGGTGGCATGTGGAATTTAGTGGGTGCCTTGGGTGGAATTTGAAATACGATCAGAAACACTTAACCAAAAATTTGAAACATGAATAAGAAGAGGGTTAAGTAGGATGTACTAGAGGGGACCTAGCTTAGGTGGATAGCTTGTGTCAAGTAATGGGGGCCCATTTCAACCAGTAACCCATACGTATCTTTGTGGGCTCGACCCAAGTCAAGGACGGGACACACATACTGGGCTTGACAATTAGAGGCCAAAACGGGTTAGCGGTGGCAACGCAAGTCCAACGGGTTCATATGCGTGTGTGGGCCCGGGCTGGTAGGTAAGACATTGTTGCATCGTGTAGGTATAAGCCATGCATTATTTGTGGTATCGCGTTGCCACTTTGGGGAGTGATACACCCCACTGTGGGGCCAGCACAGGTATCTACGAGTTAGGGGGCCGATCGCATAGGGGTAGTGGGTACACCTAGTGGAGATAGGGCAGGCGGCACATATGAAGGCAACTAGGGGTGCACAAAACTACCATTATCATATTTTAGTTTTGTAGGCGGGATCAACCTTAGGGTGACTAGTGGTGGTGCAGTATAGTAGTGGTGGTGTAGTATAGTAATTATCTTATAGTGGTTTAGGTGCCCTTTAACGTTATCTTTGTTCATCTTGTTTCCTTGTTTACTCTGTCTTACTCAATTGTTCACAGTCATTTCCTTATTTTCCAACTTATGCCTTAGCTTAGTTATTTTGGTAATTATATTGTTAAAGTTATCGCACTTGCCAGACTTTATGTCTGACCCCTTTTGTTTCCTCCTCTTTTCTTCCTTCCCTCCCCCCCCCCAAGGTGCTCAGGTTGGAACTAGCGCTAGTGGAGCTTGATTTTGGACAGCTCTATCTCTGCTTTTAGAAGTTGCTTGGACCGCTGAAATAACAGCCTCTCTTATTTATGGCTATTTTGAACTGGGTTTATGTCTTTCAATTTATGTACTTTGATTTAGTCAAGATGGATATTATGTACTTTGACTCTGGTTTTTGATGATGTAATCGAACTTATGTGTTTACCGTTGTAATGAATAAATTTTTAAATTTTTAAGTACTGTTTATATCTGTCTTGTTGTTAAGTTTCTGTTCTATACACAGTTAAAATGCTCCATAGAATTTAATGCATTCCCTTTGTGAGTGACATTAATGGACGTGGGGTGTTACACGTGGTATCAGAGCTGAAGGTTACCAGAACAGATATGAATTCTGAAAAACTATTTTTCAAAAGCACTTTTATAAAGAAGTACTTTCAAAAGTATGTTTTAAGAAAATTAATTTCAAAAGAAAAGCTTATTTTAGAAAGCATAACCCGAAGAACCATATATCTTTCCTTCGGTTCTTTTGTGTTGAATCTTTCCTTTTTCATTTCAGCATATCTGGAATTCCCGAGATACCCGAGGGAATAACGATACCATGATGGTTTAGGAGGTATTTGGAGACTAGGGTCACCACCGCAGGTCCAGCAAACGCTCCTCCCCTCCTCCTCCCCCCTCCTCCTCCACGTGTCGATACTTTTGCAAAGATATTTAAGCACTTTCGGGCAACGGGTGGAAAACCTTTTCATGGAACTGAGACGTTTGTTGAAGCTCGAAATTGGCTAAAGGAGGTGGAAGAATTGTTTGGGATCATTGAAGTGGAAGATGGAAGAAAGGTTCAGTTAGCTGCCTGGCTAATGAAGGATGAGACCTCGTTTTGGTAGGAGGTCACTAATGGAGAACGTCCAGTTAAAACATGGCTAGATTTTAGGCGGAGGTTAGAGGCGAAGTTTCTCTCATGGGCTGAAGAGAATCTATGCATGGAAAGGTTTCTAGCATTGAAGAATGGGAATTTATCAGTGAAAGAATACGTCAGCAAATTCAATCAGTTGGCGATATTTGGCTTGGACTTGGTGAATACCCCAGAAAAGAAGGCCCTGAGATTTGTTAAGGATTTGAACGAGCTGCTTCATGGGTTAGCTATGACCCACATCCCCATGGGGGCTACCTTTGAGAGACTAGTTGACATGGCGCTTATGTATGAAGAGGAGAAGGGCGCCAATGCTAATAAGGCACCCGAGAAGAAAGGGGATCAAAAGAAACCGCAACAGCAACAACAGAACAAGAAAGGTGGAAAAGGAAACAATGGTAGGGGAAGAAGAGATGCTTTAACTGTGGGACACCAGTCCATCTAAGCAAAGATTGCAGGAAGAAAAAGAAGACTGGTTGTTTCCATTGTGGCGAAGCGGGACATCTGATTAAGGACTGCCCAAGGAAAGGGCAGAGGGTAGGGTCTACCTCGGGAGGACAGGTGCAGGCTCTCATGGAACCACGGCAGGCAAGGGGAAAAGTTCAGGCTCTCGTGATCCCACCGCTGCAAGAACGAGGTAGAGGAATTTCCGTTGAAAGTTTAGTTTTTCTGTTTGATCATCCTGTCCGTACTTTATTCGATTCTGGCGCATCACATTCGTTTATCTCTACATCATTAGTGGAAACACTGCACCTAGATACTGGTCTAGTTACAGATCCCTTAGTAGTCCCAAATCCTATTGGTGGTTCGGCTCATCTTTCTATGATCTGTCGGGATTTGAGAGTGTTTATCTTGGGCATTGGGTTTGAATGCAAACGCCTTTGTTCTTGGCTTCTTGGGCTACGGCTTGATTCTAGGTATGTATTGGCTAACTAGATATGGGGCCATCCTGGATTGTGAAAGAATGGTAGTTAGATTGTTTACTCGTTGTGGAAAGACCCTTGATATTTCTTGAGATCCTAGAGGTCCAGTAACGCTTAGCTACCTAGAATCCCTTGACGCATCCGATGATGATTTACATTCTGTTCGTATAGTCCGTGAATATGTGGATGTCTTTGATGAGGTGAGGGGTTTACTCCCAAAATGCGAGATAGACTTTTGAATATATCTAGTAGATAATGCAAAGCCAGTTGCATTGCCACTGCGCCACATGGCTCCAAGAGAGAGAAGAGAACTCAGTAAGCAAGTGAAAGAAATGCTTGAGAAGGGGTTCATTAGACGTAGTATATCAGAGTGGGGTGCTCCAGTAGTATTTTCCACGAAGGCAGATGGGTCCCTTAGACTTTGTGTGGACTATTGTGAACTTAATAAGCTTACTAAGAATAATAGGCACCCACTGCCGAGGATTGACGATCTCTTCGATCGGTTAGTTGGCGCCTCAGTGTTTTCGCAGTTGGACTTAGCCACGGGTTTCCATCAATTGGGAGTGGCTGAGGATAACATAGACAAGACTGCCTTTAGGACTCCAGACTGCTTCTTCGAGTGGCTGGTGATGCCCTTCGGTTTGACAAACGCTCCCACATACTTTGTTGACTTGATGAGTAGGGTGTTCAGGGAGCACCTAAATAAATTCGTGGTAGTCTTTGTGGACAACATCTTGATCTTTTCTAAAAATGAGGAAGAGCATGCCCTACATCTTAAGGAAGTGTTGGAGACCCTTCGAGTGCATAGCCTTAAAGCTAAAATTTCAAAATGCCACTTTTGGAGGAAGGAAGTACGATTCTTAGGGCACGTGGTTTCCAAAGAAAGGATAGTTGTGGATCCCACGAAGGTAGTGGCCATCCAAGATTGGAAGGTCCCTAAAAATGCTACTGAGATTAGGAGTTTCTTAGGGTTGGCTGGCCACTATAGAAAGTTTATCAAAGACTTCGCAAAAATATCAGCCCCATTAACACGCTTGACGAAGAAGAACTTAGTTTTCACGTGGGACGTAGATTGTGATGATGCGTTCCAACGTTTAAAGAGAGCTTTAACCACAGCCCTAGTCTTAGTGTTGCCAGATGGGAGTAACCATTTACCGTTTATACCGATGCTTATGGGACAGGACTAGGCGCAGTCTTAATGCAAGGGGGAAGGGTAATAGCCTATATTGGAAGGCAGTTGAGAGTGCATGAGAGGAATTACCCTACGCATGACCTAGAGTTGGCCGCTATTGTTTTCGCGCTTAAGTCTTGGCACCATTATCTTCTGGGTGAAAAATTCGAAGTGTTCACTCACCACAAATCGCTAAAATACTTGTTCTCTCAGAAGGACTTGAACTTAAGGTAGCAAAGGTGGATGGAATTCTTAGCATCCTACGATTTCGAGATAGCATATACCCCTGGCAAGGGTAACGTGGTGACAACCGCCTTAAGTAGGAAGAGGTTATCCTTGAGTCCATTGTTTTTTTAGCAGCGATGCTTAGAGTTCATCTCTACGTTTGACTTTAGACCATCCGTTGACTTTGTACCCGGTTTGCTAGCACCCTTAGAGGTCAGACCTACGCTTTTGTGACGGATTGGTGAGGCACAGCGAGATGACCCACAGTTAGTTGAGTTAGTAGAGGAGCTCAAAAGGGGGAGTCATCGAGCCATCTCAGTAGGTATACCCTAAATGAAAAGGGTTGGTTGTGTAGGGACGGTAGACTTTGTGTACCACGGGACGAGAATCTGAGGAAGACCATTCTTGATGATGCACATCGTTCGAAGATAACCATCCATCCCGGCGGGGAAAAGATGTAAATGGACATGAGACGAGTTTACTTTTGGGCCGGCATGAAGAGGGATGTGGTCGAGTTTGTCGCTAGATGCTTGGTGTGCCAACAAGTAAAAGCAGAGCAAAAGAAGCCCGATGGGTTGCCTCACCCGTTGGAGGTCCCACAATGGAAGTGGGAAAGTGTCTCGATGGACTTTATTGATGGGTTACCGAGATCGAGGAAGGGTAATACAGGGATTTGGGTCGTGGTAGACAGACTTACTAAGAGCGCCCATTTCATTCCCGTGAAGAGTAAGAGGACTGCTCCATGGTTAGCCTCCGTATACATTCGAGAGATAGTTCGTTTGCATGGTGTTCCTTCTAGCATAGTGACCGACCACGATCCTACCTTTACTAGCGAGTTTTCGAAGAGCTTGCAAGAGGCGGTAGGGACTCAGTTGTGTTTGAGCACCGCATATCATCCTCAGACGGACGGCCAGACCGAGAGGGTGAATCGTATTCTAGAGGACTTATTGAGGTTGTGTGTCTTAGACTTCGGAGGTATATGGGAGGAACATCTTCCGTTGGTGGAGTTCGCATATAATAATAGCTTTCAGTCTAGCATTGGCATGGCACCGTTCGAGGCTCTTTATGGACGACCGTGTCGTTCGCCTACATGTTGGTGGGAATCTACAGATAAGATCTTGCTTGGACCCGACATGATTAGAGGGACTTCGAAAAAGATCGATTTGATTCGAAGGAGGATGAAGATGGCGCAAGATAGGAAGAAATCATATGCAGACAAGAGGAGGACAGGTCTTGAGTTTGATATTGGGGACATGGTCTTTATCAAGGTGTCTCCATTACGGAATGTTGTTCGCTTTGGGTCCGTTGGGAAGTTAGCACCAAGGTTCGTAACGCCGTTTCCTATTAAGTAGAGGATTGGGCAGACGGCGTATAGAGTGGAGTTGCTCAAGATACTTAGTGGTGTACACGATGTATTCCATGTATCACATTTGAGGAATTGCTTGCACGAGACCGCAGAAGTGGTAGAGCCTAGCTTGCTTAGAGAGGTGGAGATAGAGCATGATGCGACGATTCGACGAGCTCCTACGTGCATTCTTGGGTCGAAAATTAAGAAGTTGAGGAATCGAGAGGTCATGCTAGTCAAAGTGCAATGGGGAGATAATGAGAGCAACGCTACTTGGGAGACGGAAGAGAAGATGCGTTCATTGTACGCTTTTCTTTTCGAGGGTATGTCTTTTAATTTCTCCTTTATCGCTTAGCTTGTACTTGTTTTATCTTTAGTATGTCCTCTGGCTAGTATCTTTGACCTTTAGATAGGGTAGTCCTGTGGTTGAAACATGTGTTTGAGACATGTTATGTATGATGGATGCATGTGGATGCAAGTGGTTGCTAGTGGTTGCTCGTGGATGCATATACGCACGCTTTAGGCACTAGATCGGCTCAGTCATTTCATATTGCATATTGCATATAAATGTGTGTACGTATTTAAGTAATGGATGTATAATGGTTGTGTTATCATATGGATGCTGCATTTTGGTGAATGGTTGTGCACACATGTAGAAATAATATGTACCGATAGGATTCTTTCACATACATAATGGATGCATGGCACTATCATGGTTTGCATTAATAAGGTCAGCTGAATCAGTATACCACCTGATTTTGCATTAGATAAGGAACATATACACACACTTCTTGCATATGTTCATACAACATTAGGAATTTAATAAGGACAATGGATGCCTGTGTTTGGTGGTCGAGTAGATGGTTGTTTGGATGTTAGGATATGCATTCTCCTTAACTTGGAGATTTCAGGGGCGAAATCATTTAAGGAGGGGAGAATGTAACACCCCGGATTTTTGAATAATCAAATTAACTAAATTAAAGAATAATTAATCTCAGACGTGAGAATTAAGCGAAATGGGTTGCGCCATTGTGTTCGTCTAGCAATTATGGTTGAGATAGAGTCCGAGTTTACGGGAAATGGATACCGGATGAAGGAGATATGGACGAACGAAGTTAGGCGGCAAAACAAGGAAAAAAAATATTGCACTGGTGCACTTGGGAAGTGCGCCAGTACAAATTTGCACTGGCGCACCTGCCAAGTGCGCCCTGGCCAAGCAGCAGGCCTGCACAGAATTCTAGTTTAGTCTGATCCGTGTTGTGACTCATTGCTGAGTCCTTTCTGACTCCTTCTTGAGCCATTAGGGCTGAGGTGTCACCCTATCCCGACTGAATTGTTTTGATTAACCCTAAAATCATCCGACGGCTATAATTAAATTAAAACTCTATATAAACATGGGTAGACTCAAACCCTAAATCAAAATAAAAACTAAAACTATGGTCGTCATGCTGTCATCTTGTAACCTAGAGTAGCCACCACCAATTAGAGAGGAAGAACATCTAATTAATTCAGTTCTGTTCAACATTAATCTAAACAACAACGAATCTACTACAAAGGCGAGCTTAATCAATTTCAGTACTCAGATTTCAGAACGCAAGACCTTCTTCTTGTGAGTTCGATTTCTTTAATAAAATAATTAACCATTTAATTGGATTAAGCTATGATGCGGAATATGTGGTTATGTTGTGAATTATTGACCGCATGTTATCATATATGTTGTAAAATTTGTGATGTTACCATCTATGTTGTAAAGCTGTGATGTTATCATCCATGTTGAAATTCTATGATTATGTATAATCAATTCATTATGATGTTTCATATGCTAGTTTGGTTATGTTGTTGGAACTAATTCATATGATGAATCACATGAATGTATGCAAGTTAGGATGTTAATTGAGACATAGATCATATGCAAGTTAGTGAAAATTTTATGCATAACCTTACATGTTTCATGACATCTATTTTTAGATCTAAAGTTAGGCTATGACATGTGTGAGTTATATGCTAAATTTTACATGCTAGTTTATATGTTTAGATGTAATTTTACACCATCATTATGTTGCATAAATCACATATGCAAGTCTATATAAATATATGTGTTTGGAGTATGAATCATGTTATATAAGTTTGTGGTTATTGCCTATGAAAGTTTACACCTTTAGATGTAGATCTATGACATACATGATTTATGCAAGTTTATGAATATTGCCTAAACAAGTTCACACTTTTAGATTTGGATCTATGACATATGTAGTTTTATGCAAGTTTGTGACTTTGTCCTTTGCAAGTTTTAGATGTAGAACCTCATTCACACATGCAAGTTCACCCCTTATGTTTAGATTTAGTATTATCTGTATGTATGTTGTGATGATTTCTCTTTATTCCATGAATTGGACTATTCGAGTCTAACGTATATTTTGCGTTAAACGAACGAACGTACAACGTGGGGCCATGGGATAATATTAAAAGATTTAATATTGAGAATTGGTATAAATGCCTTAATGGCATAAAACAAATTTGTGATGAAATTGGTATGATTTTACATACCATAAATAGATGGACATAATTGAGTCAATTATAGCCTTAATTAAATTTGGAATTGATTGATAATTTGAATAGGGAAATTAATTCAAATTGGGGAATGATTAATTGGGAGTAATTAATCATCTACGATATGAGGTAAGGCTCGTTTGTGGTGTAAGACTGCCCGGATCCGCCCGATAAATCCAGTTGGCACAATTGTCAGTCTAATGTGGGCGGTCTTAGGCATAAATTAAATATGTGACAGTTGTAAAGACACGAGGTTAGGCTCTTTTGTGATGTAAGACTGCCCGGACCCGCCCGACAAATCCAGCTTCCACAAATGCAGTCTAATGTGGGAGGTCTTTATAAGGTTACGGTCTTAATGAATTAAGAAACACTTAACCAGATAAACATGTAGTGGGACATGAGGGGGTTTAGTGGGTGCCTTGGGTGGCATGTGGAATTTATTAGGTGCCTTAGGTGGCTTTTGAAATACGATTAGAAACACTTAACCAAAAATTTGAAACATGAATAAGAAGAGGGTTAAGTGGGATGTATTAGAGGGGACCAAGCTTAGGTGGATAGCTTGTGTCAAGTAATGGGGGCCCGTTTCAACCAGTAACCCATACGTATCTTTGGGGGCTCGACCCAAGTCAGGGATGGGACACACATACTGGGTTTTGCTGTAAGAGGCCAAAATGGGTTAGTGGTGGCAATGCAAGTCCAATGGGTTCATATGCGTGTGTGGGCCCGGGCTGGTAGGTAAGACCTTGTTGCATCGTGTAGGTATAAGCCGTGCATTATTTGTGGTATCGGGTTGCCACTTTGGGGAGTGATACATCCCACTGTGTGGCCAACACGGGTATCTACGAGTTAGGGAGCCGATCACATGGGGGTAATGGGTACACCTAGTGGAGATAGGGGTAGGCGACACCTATGAAGGCAACTAGGGGTGCACGAAACTACCATTATCATATTTAAGTTCTGTAGGCGGGATCAACCTTAGGGTGACTAGTGGTGGTGCAGTATAGTAGTGGTTTTGCAATATAGTAATTATCTTATAGTGGTTTAGGTGCGCTTTAACATTATCTTTGTTCATCTTGTTTCCTTGTTTACTCTATCTTACTCAATTGTTCACAGTCATTTCCCTATTTTCCAACTTATGCCTTAGCCTAGTTATTTTGATAATTATATTGTTAATGTTATCGCACTCGCCAGACTTTATGTCTGACCCCCTTTTTTCCTCCTTTTTTCTTCCTCCCCCCAGGTGCTCAAGTTGGAACTAGCGCTAGTGGAGCTTGATTTTGGACAACTATATCTCTGCTTTTAGAAGTTGCTTGGATCGCTGAAGTAAAGTTCAGCCTCTCTTATTTATGGCTATTTTGAACTGGGGTTATGTCTTTCAATTTATGTACTTTGATTTAGTCGAGATGGATATTATGTACTTTGACTCTGGTTTTTGATGATGTAATCAAACTTATGTGTTTACCGCTACAATGAATAAAATTTAAATTTTTTAAGTATTGTTTATATCTGTCTTGTTGTTAAGTTTATGTTCTATACACACTTAAAACGCTCCATAGAAGTTAATGCATTCCCTTTGTGAGTGACATTAATGGACGTGAGGTGTTACAGTGAGGGTTAACTCACATTTCATTTTTGGTTGACAATTTCACTTTGTTTCATTTATCTTATACTACTATTTAAAATTAAACAAAATTACAGTCTGCTACAAAGCACTCCAATCTAGTTCAATCGCGTAGTGTTTGTCCATACGATCCCAACAGATCTTGTTTCGCTCGAATATGATAACGTATTACAAAGATATACGCATTACAATTTTAACTTGAATTAAAAATAATTTCTATTTACTAATCACATCATCAACTTGTTAACTACCTTCCTTAACGTAAACAAATCATGGCCTAATCTCGTTTAAAAACTTCCAGGCTACAACCGAACTACATCCCCCAAGTTTAACCTCGCCCAGCTCTGCCTATGGCACACTGGACTCCCTACCACCATTAAACGTTCGACACCTCTACCTCTGGTGATCACCACGACTGTAGCCATGCGCTCCCCAATGACCTACAACAACCGAATTTTTGAAGAAACCCGACCACACAAATTTTCATTTAACTAATTTCCCATGCTACCACAGACCCCTGGGGGCTCGAGCCACTACCACCCATTGACACACCATCTCCTCCTCTACCCTTGCCTGAAGATGTGCCACCCCTAGCCAAGCCAATTTGCCAGAAAATGGCCAAAACCCACACCGCTTCTTTGTGAGATCCTAGCCTCCACACACCATTGGACGACACCAAAATACGTCTGTGGGTCAAGCTCTTCAAGCTCTACAACTTCCTGGTTGAAACCTTCCTTCAATTCATCACAGTTTGATACATAAAATTGATTGAACATTTTGGTGGGAGGGGCTAAAAATGATGAAGATAGCGAGTTTAAAATTATTTTTAGTAAAGGGTTTTATTATTTTATTAATGTATATTCACTCGTATTTCGCGTTGAACGTTTACGAAATCTTTATGAATATATTAGAAATTAATGCAAATCACGAATATGAGACAATCACAGAATCAAACACAAATGCAAAATTAAAAATAAACGCCGTAAAGGAAAGAACACATCAGGATTTTTATACTTGTTCGGAATTACCCTACATCCAATCACATACCACTATGGTTTAGTGCGGATTTTTTTCAAACGATATCCAATTACAATCCTCGATTTCACAGGCTATGAGGTCTACCCATCCTGTTTCCAAGTACAGTGAAACTTAATTTAATTTCTAGGCTACAATCACATCCGATTGATTTGCTAATACAATCTCACCCTGTTGATTTGAACGGGCTATGACCACACCTTTTTAGTATCAATTTTGGAAGAAATACTCGACAAAACATTGATCTTGCTATCTTTGATAACATAAACTACTACAACTCTGAATAGCACTTGATCCTTTAAAAGAGAATGGAAGAGAATCAAACTAGGATTGAACTGGTTTAATTCTCCTTCAAATTCGGTAGAGTTTGATTATAAAAACTTAAATTTTAAGAGTAATAATGGAGAGGAGAAAGGAGAAGAAGAATACGATTAAAAGTGGTTAAAAAATTTCAAAATTTGACTGTATTTATATTGAGTAAACAGTCATGTCTCTTCCAAAAAAAAGATTTAAAAAAATAGATACAACTTTTAAAATTTGAAATTTGAAAACTAATGGCTACCATGTCTACATGGAGGGTAAGGGATGTCGAAATGCCTTAGGAAACTTTTGAAATTTGATTTTTTTTTTGAAAATAATGTAAACGATGTTGAAATAAATCAAGGTAATTCTAAAGTTTAAAGAAACTATTATTTTAAGTAATAAAATAATATAATAGACTAAAAATATATCTTTAAAACATATATTTACAATTTATAAAAGTGATACAAAACTTAGTCTAAAATTATAAATATAAATATAAAACTTAATATACAAAACTATAAATATGAATATAAGGAAATAATAATGTTGCAACATAAATAATCACATACAATTAAAACTAAAATATAAGTAAGAAATTCTAAAATATTTAAATTAATTAAAACTAAAATAAAAATAATAAAATCTTAAATATTTGAATTAGGAGTTAGATTTAAAACCGAAGAAATAAATTTAAATATTGAAAGACATATATTTTTGGATTAATTGACAAGAATAATATGAAGTTTAACGTATCCGCCCATATTAATCCCAAGTTTGCATTATTCAAGAATAATCCCAAGTTTAGGGGGTGTCTTCCCAAATTAATCCCATTTACTTGTATCTTCCCATATTAATCCGAAGTTTGGTGGTGTCTTCCCATATTGATCGCAAAATAACACGTGAAAAAGTCATCGGGATCAATTTGGGAAGACACCCCTAAACTTGGGATTATTCTTGAATAACACAAACTTGGGATTAATATGGGCGGACACGTTAAACTTCGGATTATTCTTGTCAATTAATCCTATATTTTTAAATAGGTTGTAATTTTTAAATGAATAAGAACAAGAAAATGACAAGATAAAAATGATAAGGGATTTGAAATAGAGATTCAGTGTTATTACAGAGTTTTAGCAAAAATTCTAGACTCTATAACTTGATTTGTTTTCTTGGACTCTTGAACTCTTGTTACTCATAAGTCTTCAATCTTGAACTCTTTTTCTTTGTAATCTTCAATCTTATATATCTTTAAACTTTATAGTCTTCAATAACAAAAACATGTTTGTAATTCCTATACACACACATATATATATATACACACACACAATAGAGTTAGTGTATATTTTATAATAAATAGTTAACAAGATTGTTGTCATCAGAACCATCATCTCAGTCCCTAATAGGAGGATCAATCGTGATGGTGCTTGAATCATCATCAAAGAGGTAACGCGTCAGCCTGACCATTCTTGGCTTGGGCCGAATATCGACCAGGGGCCTATAGCTCAACTAACTGTTAAGCAGGTTCCTTCTACCATAGTCCAGAATATGGCGCCTATGCTTTTAACAACAAACTGGGCCCAGATTCCTCCTAACTGACCTCCATGGAAAAGAATCGAGGCTAGAGACACACACAACAATGATGACATTCGCCTAAGAAGGTGCCTTAGACACTTCACTCTCGAAATGGATCGCGACCACTGGAATACAGCGGAGATTCATACTTTGGTTCTCACTGACATGATTCGTAGGATCATTAGAGAATCACAGAGGCACGTCACTGATGTCTAGGGAACTAGTAAGTGACATAACCCCTTTACTGAAGACGTGTTCAACGCTCAATGGCATAGACGCTTCAACATATTTTGACTCACGGTTTACTCCAGGAACTCCGATCCATGAAAATTTGTAAACCAATATGATTGGAACATGGATTCTGCACGTGCTACCGACGCTGTGAAGTGCAAGTGCTTCCTCATCTTTCTTGAAGGCATGGCTCTATTATGGTTCTCTCGACTCCCGCCGAGAACAGTTTCCAACTTCGACCGACTCACAAATGGATTGATCAAATAATTCAGGATGCACTTGACTAAACCCAAAGACATCCTGGCTATTTTCAGTATCTACCAGGGTGTAACAACTCGAATTCCGACAGACCGATTTCTTTTCAAAATTCTAATCTATCGAAACTCGTGTTGGTTTGTCTAGTATTGTGTAAAAAAGACAGTGATATAAAATATATCAGAGCTCAGAAAATATCTCACAGCGGAAAGAATAAAATATAATATAATCGAAATATAGCCTTATCCAGATAATAATACTGCCTAACCAGTAACCAAAGCTATCATATCTCTGCCACAAATCTAACCAGCAAGTATGTTATGAGGAGGGGGTCGTAACACAAGCTCTGGTGACTTGATTTGGACTACACATTTTGGATAACCCTACATATACCATTGCGTTACATTTTCTTATTTATTAGGTTACTTGGGTTAACATCACTCAAGGCTTACACACACATCGTACCAAACTACTCCCTAGTAGATTAACCTAATACAGTATATGTAGATACCCCCAATATTCAGGTACACCCCATGGTACCTACTCGCATGGTGTCCGTCGTAATGCCACAAAAATATACGAAGTCCCTCATCCTACGTCGGAATGACATACAGATCCCAATATAACAAAACTAGGTTCTGCATTGCCCCATTATCGGCATGCTATGTAAGCGTACAGACTGCCAACTTCGAACCATTCGATCGGACCAGTTTCCATCAAAAGTAATGCCCTAGAGTCCACGATACACCAACCAAAGCAGACATGCATGTATCTAGATGTAACAACCCGTATTTTAATAACATGTTAAAACTGGAATCAAAGCAGAATTTAATTTTAAATTCTGAATCAAGTAAAACGGGCTATGCCATTGCGTTCGTCTCAGAAAAATACGCGAAATAGAGTCCGAGTTTTCGAGAATCGGAATCCGTATGACCCGTTAAAGGCGCAAAGAAGATTTCTGGGAATTTGAATTTCGGAAAACAGTTTTGGAAATCAAATCTGGGGCTAGGCGGGAAGTTTCCCCGCCTAGGCCATGTCGACAGGGCTGTCGACAGGCCTGTCGACTTGGGCCCAGACCAAGTCGACAGCCCTGTCGACTTGCCTGTCGACAGGGGGTGGTCGGGGCAAATAACCTGGCGCACCTATTTGTCTCACCTAGTCTTGTGCTTGGGCTGGGTCTGGAAGCTTCCGAGATCTGATGGTCCTAATCTATCCTAGGGTTAATCTAAGGGCCTAAAACTATCCTAATCTCTATAAAAAGACCCTAAACCTAGCCTAAATCCCTAAAAATCAAACCTAGCAACTAAGTGCTGCCAAAATCAATCTTGGCCATGGCCTCCATCTCAAATCCCTAGAGCCTATGCATTCAAATCAAGTTCAAATCAAAAGGTGCAAGTTTGCTACACCAAATCAAGGACAAATCAACGTTGCTATGCGAGTTTCATGACGAATCTTCATCAAGGGAGCCACCTTTCTTCGTCAAGATGATGCATGATCCCTTTCCTAAGCCTTGCCTAAGTAAGTTCTAGCTACTTTTGGGTCAAAACGGTATTTTAATGTTGACATGGGATAAAATGAGGCTAAACATGATTATGCGAACCTATATGAACCTTACCTTGCCTCTTGTGTTCATGTTTATGATCTTAGGCCATGTGAGTGACTTAATCATGCCTCTCATGCTATGCATAACCTAGTTTAACTTGCAAGTTTGGATCTTTATGCATGAAATGCTAGCATGAACCTTTAGGAACCATTTTACTTGTGAAACATTGGCTAAGACTAGATTTTGGGGCTTATGCATGTTTATGAACCCAAACCCTTTTATGCTATCATGCAAGTTTGTGGCCAAGTCTTTTATGAGATTATGCATGTTTATGGCCAAACCCTTTTCGTGATAATAAGCATGTTTGTGGCCAAATTACCTTATGACACTATGCATGTTTATGGTCAATTTCTTTATGATGTTATGCATGTGGAAGCCAAGCCCTTTTTGGCATCATGCATGTTTTGAGACCAATATGTGGCATAGCATCCTTACTATGTTGACTCGCTTTGCTTGCGTGAGGAAAACACGATTTTGGGTAGTTAGATAAACATGAACATGTCGCAAAATCTTAACTTGAATATGACATGTGTTTATACTTGAAATTATGAATTGAAAGATAACATGGAAGATGACATGTAAGTATGCATAAAAACATGAGCTTGGGAATTTACCTATTAAGTTAGGTCTACCCTTTGGGAATTTACCTATTAAGTTAGGTCTACCCAAATGCTCGAAAAACTTGTAACATGTTTTGGAAACATGATGAACTTAGATAATATGAGTGTGGCCAACTCGAGGTTGGGTTGAGTTTGCAACGTAAAACTACCCGGAACCGACCGGCCTAACTAGTAGTTGCAAACAATAGGACCCAATGTGAGAAGTTGGTCATGTCGCGCTTAAGACCCGAGGTTAGACTAGGTTGTGGTGTAAATCTACCCGGACCCGCCCGGCTTAACTAGTAACCACAACAAGGTCTAATGTGAGAGGTTGAGGGTGCATTAATTAAATTAATGCCACATAATAGGGTTAAGTTAATTTGATTAATGAGGCTTAACCAAATATGATATGGACAAATGGGTTAATTAATTTGATTAGGCTAATGATACTTAACAAAACATGATAAGCTTGGGTAGGTTAAGTAACTTGATTTGCCTAATGACACTTGACCATTTTATACGACTAGTGGACGGGATTAAGTCAACCAACACTTAATCAATCCAACACGATAACGTGATAAGGTTAAGTAAATTTTCTTAATGACACTTAACCGTATAATACAGTTAATGGATGGGGGTTAAGATTAGGCATAACTAATCTAAACACGGTAACTCGATAGGGTTAAGTTAAACACTTAACCAATTTAAACTTGATAATTCAATGAGGTCAAGTAACCCATACTTAACCAACTTAACTTGGTAATTTAATGGGGTTAAGTTAAACACTTAACTAATTTAACACGATGATTTGGTGAGTTTAAGTGACCTATACTTAACCAATCTAACTCGTTAATTTGATGAGGTTAAGTTAACCTATACTTAACCAATCTAACGTGAAAACATGATAAGGCTAAGTCACGAATCATTTCGAATACACTTGACCGATTTGACTCGGTAATCAGATGGGGTCAAATTAATATATACTTAACCAATCTAAAATGATAATTAGACGAGGTTAAGCCATGGATTGCTTGATATACTTAACCAACTTGACACATGGTCTGTAGGGTTAAGTCTTGGGCTTGGATACTTAGCCAGTTTCGACATGTTTCGTAGACGGGTTAAGTTGTGAACTTAAGTGACACTTAACCCATTAGATAAACCCTAATTCGGAGGATTAGGTAGATAACCATAGTTAACAAGGATTATGGAAATAAGGCTAAGTGGTAAACCTTAGTTAAGGGAAACTAAGTAATAATTCTTAGTCAAGGAAATTTGGACCATTTCTTAGATAGATCAGTAACCCGATACGTTAGAGTATGCATGTGGGAGCAGGCTATCTGATTTGGATAAAGGCTCCAACGAACTGGGTAACGAAGCAGCGGCTTCGGGGAACGTAAGGGTATTCTTGGGATCCCTCTGTGAGCTGTCAGGTCATTATACTAGGCTCACGAGAGGTTGAGGTCTGCGGTAGGAGAACCAAGAATATGCCTTGGTTGCTATGCGAGCGACCTAAAGACTGGGGTGGATAGCAGTGAGCCGGCGAATACATACGGTGCCTGAGATAGCAAGTTCGTCGATCATCTACCATCTTGAGTCAAGCGTGTACGTACGGAAAGGGAGGGAACACCCAACAGACCATGATTTGCTATCTAATTATGGGTGAGGTAGGTCGTAGGATGTGGGCTGACCGGAGTGTAGTTCTCATGCAAGATTTTCTCTTGTGTTGCCTTTCACTAGTTGAGGGAGGGGTCTCATGGGACCATAGCCACGTGTAGAAAAGCAGACCTTAGTATCTGCATCGGCAGATAAATCTAAAGCTCCCGACCGAGTCCTGTATTTCTTGTTTTGGCCGGTGACAGGACTCGGATGGCACGATGTGATACAGGTGCATCCAGTTATAGAAAAACGATTCACGATGAATGCGTGGGAAAAAGGGCGCGGTTGAGGGTTAGCGTAATCCCTAGTGGCCTAGGTGGTTTAACCCAAACCGAAATACGAAAGCGTGCAATAGGTAAGCGTAATCCCTAGTGGTACTAGGTGGCGTAAGTCCTAGTAGTTCAAACGATGATTCATATGGAAGAGCCTAGCTAGAACAAGGGTGACAGTCCAAACGACTTCAAGGATAATACGACATGAGGAAGCCCTTACGAGGTACGGCAAAGGACTGAATTTATATATATGGAAAGAAACATATAATTTGAGTAACCTATATATGCGATATTAGGTTGACATGGACCATTACATGGCTTTGAGCACGGGACGTGCATGGTTAACACATGACGCGGGTAGGGATACTAGTACGAGAGGTGCAGAGCAAATGTACCTGTTAGGACTAGGAAGAATATACATAATAGACAACGTGGGATGTTAGACGGGGTAGATACCGTGGGATAATGTACTCGATAGAAATCTGACGGTGTGATACCTTGACTTATCATAACACCGCAGTTTATCATGATACCTTGGTTTACCTTGCCACAGTAGTTCAACCGGCTATCCTGGTTTATCTATCTTGTAGTTATCCTTATGTTTACTTTCGGTTTATGCATGTCATGTTACCTTTACCTGTTTTTATACTGGAAGTAGATAGGACTTACTAAGTCTTTTTGACTGACCCGTTTTGTTTCGCCTCTTTTCTTCCGTTTCCCCCCCCCCCCCCCCAGGTTACAGGGAGGAAACAATGCTGTTTAGTTCGGACTTCTTCTGCCTGAAGGTCATCATGGATGGCTTGGACTTCTCTTGGCTATGGCTACTTTACTGTTTTTACTTGGGGAATAATTTATGAAAAGGTTTTTATGCTTCTTTATTATTTCAAGACAGGTTTTGATGTACTCTGATGTAAAAGGCTTTAGACCTTATTTATTCATGTTATGAAAGTTGATTTTACCTCCGCTATTTATATATGTTCTGTCTTGTGATATTTCTGTGCATGTTTACCAATAATGCCCCTCTAAAGCTAGTGCATTCCTTTGCGAGTGACCCTAGCGGAGGCGGGGTGTTACATTTGGTATCAGAGCAGAAGGTTACCAGACTAGGCAAAAGTTTTTAAAGACCTTCTGAAAATTATTTGAAAAACCGTTTACAAAGAAGCATTTTGCAAGAAAGTTTTCTTTTAAAAAGAAAAGGGTATTCCCCAAAGGCCATTAGCATTATCCTTGTTTCCTTGATTGAATCTCTTTTCCTTTCTTTCCTCCATCTGTAGTCACAGTGGTTTTAACTGCGACTAGTCTTTCCTATCTACGGGAGTGCTTTCCATGCGATGGAGGTGGTTCTCGAGAGACCGGTGGCCGCGTTATAAGAAAGGATAGTGAGAAAGAGGATAAAGGATGCGAGTTTAAGGATGAACAACTTGTTGGTATGGCTCAACCCAGAATGAGAGAGAAAGATGAACAATGAAACCCTTGACGAGAGGGTACCTTTGGCATGGTGAAACGGGACGGATAGTTAAGTATCATGGGACAAGGACAAGATCATTGGGAGGGCAATAGTATGCTCTCATTTCTAGGGTACCTCGGAAGGAGGGTAACGATCTTGTTAAACGTTTAGTTTTCTTCTCTATCATCCCGTCGGGACTTTGTTTTGATCACCGCATCTTTTAAGTCCGCTTCGATAGTTGAGTCTCTGCACCTTAGTACTAGCATAGTAGAGAACCCCGCTTTTGTCTCAAGTCCTATTGGAAGATCGGTCCATTTATTCATAGCTTGTTTGGATTTGAGAATGTCTATATCAAGTGTTGAGCTGGGAAATAATGCTTATGTTTATAAGTTGTGGATGAGTTCTAGGGATGAAGCGGTTATCCAGTAAGGGGTGCCACTCTCGGTTTTAGAAGGAGGGTAGTTAGACTCTTGGCTTGCTTTGATAATACCCTCGAAGGCTCGTGTAACCTTTTGGGTTCTGTCATGGCTAGTTACCTAGAATCCCAGGATGCAGTTGTTGGTAATCCGTTTGGATAGAATTCGCCGCTAAGGCGGATGGTTCGTTTCGACTATGTATGAGTTATGGGGATCACCCTAGTAAGGACTCTTGGCAATTTGGATTGACATCGGAAAACGAGATCCAGAATTCACTAGTGAATTTTGGAGAGCTGGCTTGAGTACGTAGATATGGTTGAGCCAAGTATACTAGGGAAAGGATAAGTGCAAGTGGAACGAGAGGCGATGAGGAAATGAGTTCCAACTCATATTATGGAAACAGGAAGTAAGAAGCTGCGAAATCGTGAAGTAAAAAGGGGCGGTCAAGGCACGATGGAACTAAGCTCAAGGTAATGCAACGCAGGAGACTGAAGACTAAATACGTGCATGATATCTCTTTTGGGAATATATCCTCGACCCCTGTTTTCTGTTGAGCTTGCGTGTAGGCTATCTTTTATGGATATCCTCTCGGTCCTGTTTCTGTTACAAACCCCGTAAGGAGTTTGTTTTGTTTACCCTCTCGATCTTATTTTAGGGAATCTTAGGTAGAACCCTATGGATGTAAACATGTATTTGAAACATGTTATGATTGATATGGTTGCAAATGATTGCAAGTGGTTGCTCGTGGATGCGCGAATACACGTTAGATACTAGATTGACGCGATCACATTTCATGTTGCATATACACGAGTATTTATACTTGTTTATGGATGAAATTGAATGTGTTACCATGTGGACGTTGCATATGGATGAATGTTTGTGCACGCATATAGTGTATATATATGACTAGGACTATTTGCATACATGTTGGATTCATGGCACTAAACATATTTTTGCATTCAAAAGATTTTTTTTCAGGCCTAATCATTAGCATTAGCTAAGGAACATGTACACACACGTTTTGCATATATACATACAGCATTAGAAATCATCTAAGGACAATGGTTGCTTGTGGATGATGTTTTGAGTAGATGGATGATGGATGGTAGGATATGTTCTTCCTAACTTGGAGATTTCGGGGACGAAATCCTAAAAGGTGGGGAGAATGTAACAACCCGTATTTTAATAACATGTTAAAACTAGAATCAAAGCAGAATTTAATTTTAAATTCTGAATCAAGTAAAACGGGCTATGCCATTGCGTTCGTCTCGGAAAAATACGCGAAATAGAGTCCGAGTTTTCGAGAATCGGAATCCGTATGACCCGTTAAAGGCCCAAAGAAGATTTCTGGGAATTTGAATTTCGGAAAACAGTTTTGGAAATCAAATCTGGGGCTAGGCGGGAAGTTTCCCCGCCTAGGCCATGTCGACAGGGCTGTCGACAGGCCTGTCGACTTGGGCCCAGACCAAGTCGACAGCCCTGTCGACTTGCCTGTCGACAGGGGGTGGTCGGGGCAAATAACCTGGCGCACCTATTTGTCTCACCTAGTCTTGTGCTTGGGCTGGGTCTGGAAGCTTCCGAGATCTGATGGTCCTAATCTATCCTAGGGTTAATCTAAGGGCCTAAAACTATCCTAATCTCTATAAAAAGACCCTAAACCTAGCCTAAATCCCTAAAAATCAAACCTAGCAACTAAGTGCTGCCAAAATCAATCTTGGCCATGGCCTCCATCTCAAATCCCTAGAGCCTATGCATTCAAATCAAGTTCAAATCAAAAGGTGCAAGTTTGCTACACCAAATCAAGGCCAAATCAACGTTGCTATGCGAGTTTCATGACGAATCTTCATCAAGGGAGCCACCTTTCTTCGTCGAGATGATGCATGATCCCTTTCCTAAGCCTTGCCTAAGTAAGTTCTAGCTACTTTTGGGTCAAAACGGTATTTTAATGTTGACATGGGATAAAATGAGGATAAACATGATTATACGAACCTATATGAACCTTACCTTGCCTCTTGTGTTCATGTTTATGATCTTAGGCCATGTGAGTGACTTAATCATGCCTCTCATGCTATGCATAACCTAGTTTAACTTGCAAGTTTGGATCTTTATGCATGAAATGCTAGCATGAACCTTTAGGAACCATTTTACTTGTGAAACATTGGCTAAGACTAGATTTTGGGGCTTATGCATGTTTATGAACCCAAACCCTTTTATGCTATCATGCAAGTTTGTGGCCAAGTCTTTTATGAGATTATGCATGTTTATGGCCAAACCCTTTTCGTGATAATATGCATGTTTGTGGCCAAATTACCTTATGACACTATGCATGTTTATGGTCAATTTCTTTATGATGTTATGCATGTGGAAGCCAAGCCCTTTTTGGCATCATGCATGTTTTGAGACCAATATGTGGCATAGCATCCTTACTATGTTGACTCGCTTTGCTTGCGTGGGGAAAACACGATTTTGGGTAGTTAGATAAACATGAACATGTCGCAAAATCTTAACTTGAATATGACATGTGTTTATACTTGAAATTATGACTTGAAAGATAACATGGAAGATGACATGTTAGTATGCATAAAAACATGAGCTTGGGAATTTACCTATTAAGTTAGGTCTACCCTTTGGGAATTTACCTATTAAGTTAGGTCTACCCAAATGCTCGAAAAACTTGTAACATGTTTTGGAAACATGATGAACTTAGATAATATGAGTGTGGCCAACTCGAGGTTGGGTTGAGTTTGCAACGTAAAACTACCCGGAACCGACCGGCCTAACTAGTAGTTGCAAACAATAGGACCCAATGTGAGAAGTTGGTCATGTCGCGCTTAAGACCCGAGGTTAGACTAGGTTGTGGTGTAAATCTACCCGGACCCGCCCGGCTTAACTAGTAACCACAACAAGGTCTAATGTGAGAGGTTGAGGGTGCATTAATTAAATTAATGCCACATAATAGGGTTAAGTTAATTTGATTAATGAGGCTTAACCAAATATGATATGGACAAATGGGTTAAGTAATTTGATTAGGCTAATGATACTTAACAAAACATGATAAGCTTGGGTAGGTTAAGTAACTTGATTTGCCTAATGACACTTGACCATTTTATACGACTAGTGGACGGGATTAAGTCAACCAACACTTAATCAATCCAACACGATAACGTGATAAGGTTAAGTAAATTTTCTTAATGACACTTAACCGTATAATACAGTTAATGGATGGGGGTTAAGATTAGGCGTAACTAATCTAAACACGGTAACTCGATAGGGTTAAGTTAAACACTTAACCAATTTAAACTTGATAATTCAATGAGGTCAAGTAACCCATACTTAACCAACTTAACTTGGTAATTTAATGGGGTTAAGTTAAACACTTAACTAATTTAACACGATGATTTGGTGAGTTTAAGTGACCTATACTTAACCAATCTAACTCGTTAATTTGATGAGGTTAAGTTAACCTATACTTAACCAATCTAACGTGAAAACATGATAAGGCTAAGTCACGAATCGTTTCGAATACACTTGACCGATTTGACTCGGTAATCAGATGGGGTCAAATTAATATATACTTAACCAATCTAAAATGATAATTAGACGAGGTTAAGCCATGGATTGCTTGATATACTTAACCAACTTGACACATGGTCTGTAGGGTTAAGTCTTGGGCTTGGATACTTAGCCAGTTTCGACATGTTTCGTAGACGGGTTAAGTTGTGAACTTAAGTGACACTTAACCCATTAGCTAAACCCTAATTCGGAGGATTAGGTAGATAACCATAGTTAACAAGGATTATGGAAATAAGGCTAAGTGGTAAACCTTAGTTAAGGGAAACTAAGTAATAATTCTTAGTCAAGGAAATTTGGACCATTTCTTAGATAGATCAGTAACCCGATACGTTAGAGTATGCGTGTGGGAGCAGGCTATCTGATTTGGATAAAGGCTCCAACGAACTGGGTAACGAAGCAGCGGCTTCGGGGAACGTAAGGGTATTCTTGGGATCCCTCTGTGAGCTGTCAGGTCATTATACTAGGCTCACGAGAGGTTGAGGTCTGCGGTAGGAGAACCAAGAATATGCCTTGGTTGCTATGCGAGCGACCTAAAGACTGGGGTGGATAGCAGTGAGCCGGCGAATACATACGGTGCCTGAGATAGCAAGTTCGTCGATCATCTACCATCTTGAGTCAAGCGTGTACGTACGGAAAGGGAGGGAACACCCAACAGACCATGATTTGCTATCTAATTATGGGTGAGGTAGGTCGTAGGATGTGGGCTGACCGGAGTGTAGTTCTCATGCAAGATTTTCTCTTGTGTTGCCTTTCACTAGTTGAGGGAGGGGTCTCGTGGGACCATAGCCACGTGTAGAAAAGCAGACCTTAGTATCTGCATCGGCAGATAAATCTAAAGCTCCCGACCGAGTCCTGTATTTCTTGTTTTGGCCGGTGACAGGACTCGGATGGCACGATGTGATACAGGTGCATCCAGTTATAGAAAAACGATTCACGATGAATGCGTGGGAAAAAGGGCGCGGTTGAGGGTTAGCGTAATCCCTAGTGGCCTAGGTGGTTTAACCCAAACCGAAATACGAAACCGTGCAATAGGTAAGCGTAATCCCTAGTGGTACTAGGTGGCGTAAGTCCTAGTAGTTCAAACGATGATTCATATGGAAGAGCCTAGCTAGAACAAGGGTGATAGTCCAAACGACTTCAAGGATAATACGACATGAGGAAGCCCGTACGAGGTACGGCAAAGGACTGAATTTATATACATGGAAAGAAACATATGATTTGAGTAACCTATATATGCGATATTAGGTTGACATGGACCATTACACGGCTTTGAGCACGGGACGTGCATGGTTAACACATGACGCGGGTAGGGATACTAGTACGAGAGGTGCAGAGCAAATGTACATGTTAGGACTAGGAAGAATATACATAATAGACAACGTGGGATGTTAGACGGGATAGATACCGTGGGATAATGTACTCGATAGAAATCTGACGATGTGATACCTTGACTTATCATAACACCGCAGTTTATCATGATACCTTGGTTTACCTTGCCACAGTAGTTCAACCGGCTATCCTGGTTTATCTATCTTGTAGTTATCCTTATGTTTACTTTCAGTTTATGCATGTCATGTTACCTTTACCTGTTTTTATACTGGAAGTAGATAGGACTTACTCAGTCTTTTTGACTGACCCGTTTTGTTTTGCCTCTTTTCTTCCGTTTCCCCCCCCAGGTTACAGGGAGGAAACAATGCTGTTTAGTTCGGACTTCTTCTACCTGAAGGTCATCATGGATGGCTTGGACTTCTCTTGGCTATGGCTACTTTACTGTTTTTACTTGGGGAATAATTTATGAAAAGGTTTTTATGCTTCTTTATTATTGCAAGACAGGTTTTGATGTACTCTGATGTAAAAGGCTTTAGACCTTATTTATTCATGTTATGAAAGTTGATTTTACCTCCGCTATTTATATATGTTCTGTCTTGTGATATTTCTGTGCATGTTTACCAATAATGCCCCTCTAAAGCTAGTGCATTCCTTTGCGAGTGACCCTAGCGGAGGCGGGGTGTTACACTAGACTTTCTTACATACGTGTCGTCAATTGTACTCGATGCCTTAACCGCACATATTCTTTACGGTGCACCGAGTTCCGTAACAAGGCTGCACAAGAAACACGGAACTCGGTAGGGAGCTTTTCAGATATTTGTATACACAGATGATGTCGTCTGCATTTTCAGTGGCTATGGTCCCACTCGACCCCTCCTTCAACTAGTGAAAGGCCAACATAATTGGGAGCTAGTGACGTAGCCCAGAAACAAAACAACAAACAACATCCTAATTGGCTTGTCCTACAACCAAAGCCTCGGTAGCGAAAGGTCGATGATCTGTAGGGTTAGCTCTCTGTAAGTACCCGACAACTGCTATCTAACAGATGGTTAGACCCAACAAAGGCAAACAGATAAAATGGTCGTTACCCTCCTAGTCACAAGGCAACTGGATCGTCGACTCACCTATGCCACCCTACAGCCTTCTGACTACCCTCTATTGTTGTAGTCAAGGTATAATCAATGGGTAGTACCGCCCAGACCTAACCTCTGCGAGCACAGACTGAACACTACCACCGCACAGAGGACTTCCAGGAGCACCTTCCAGGTCCTCGGAAGTTACGTGCTTCCCTTTCTAGTCCTTCGGAGCCGACAGAATATCAGTAGAACAACAGGCAGAACAACAGAATAATCAGGTGGATGTGCACTCCTCCTCGTGACTCATGACACCACGATGATCTATCTCATTGGGTTATTCATCTTCAGACGTGCGGACTAGTCCAAGCGCATCAGTTAACGTGCTACTAGACCCTATGTCTAACCGTTTAATTACGCACTTACTCTACCTCATCAGATTTCCAGTTAACTTGGTTATTTTAATAATGTTAACTTCTTATTCAAGTTACCAAGTTCCTCTTGCTTATTAATCTCAGTAAAATAACTTATCTCATTTAAGTTCATTAATAAGCCTTTAACGTGTCATTCTTATTAAAAGATCTCAGATTCTCTGGTTTATAGATTACTTAATTTATAATTAGGTACGACTTATTGTCTTTCATAAGTTTCTCCTTCTTTTCTCTACTTATTACAAACAACAGGTTGCATGTTTCCAAATTTTACAGATTTCTTAATTTATAATTAATTACAACTTATCTTATTACATAAGTTATCTCATTCCTCTTATCGTTTATTATAACCTAAGTTATAATTTCCACTTGTCCCTAGGACAAGCTTACCTGTTATCTTTCCATTTCCCTTTTTCAGTTTTATTCATAATAGGTTATTATCATTACATGTTCAATCCAAATCTTTTACTGTTGTATCTTTCATTCGTTTCCATTCAGTTCCATTAATTACAATTTGTCCATTCATTTCCATCCTTTTATGCACATATATTCATATTCATATATATATATATATATATATATATATGTTTACGCACTAGACCCCTCACATTAAACTGACCACTTGTGGATGCTGGATTTGTCGTGCGGTTCCGGGCTAACTTCTAGCACAAGTTCGACTTAACCTCATGTCTTAGCACCGTTATATGTATATTTACGCACTAGACTCCTCACATTAAATTAACAACTTGTGGATGCTGGATTTTCCGGGCGGTTCAGGCTGACTTCTACCACAAGTTGAATTTAACCTCTTGTCTAAGTGCCACTATAATTTCTTAATTACCGTAAATTTTCCATATAATTCAGGCATATCCATTCTTCCAAATTTTTATTGTAACTATATTTTTACATGTCATTTATAATATCATATTAAGTTCGTTTGAACTGATTATCATGTCCCACGTTCTTCTTAACATGTGATTGACCCAACTTTAAAGAATAACATGTAATTATCCTGTAATGTCCTGACTTTGTCCGACCGTTGACATTTAATTTTAATGAGAAAATAAACATAAACGATGATTGCTTAAATAAAAACAATTGATAATATTTGTAGATAGATATACAAAAATAATGAACATGCTTATTTATGTTTTAAAAACATGGAAACATGAGATAAGTATGCAACATTGGACAATTACCATAACATGAATATACATGCAAACATAATAGCATATATATAGATTATTAATATGAATTCAAAGTAAGTATTTGCAAAACTAATCAAATCAAAAATGACAACTTAATACATATAGAAAGAGACATTTGTTCACTTTAAAAATAAAAAGGGCTTTGCAACAAACAAAGTCAGTAATGCAGAATATACATTTCGGCCATACATACATACATATATATATATATATATATATATAAACATAAAATAGAATTGCACATAAAGCGTTTGACTCGTTGAATGAAGAGAAAATATCCATGTACAAGAAGACAAAAACCTTAATTTGATTTAACATGAATAGTGTAACTAAGAATAGGAGCAACATCACCTCATTTCAAGTAGCAAATATATAAATCCTCTTAGCAAAAATATCTCAACCTTAAAGGCTAAGGAACCCATTGTTTATTGCTGAGAAAAGAGGAGTAGGCATAGGCATTAAATGAAATCATGGGTGAAAGGACATGTTTCTAGAAGAAATAACATAGGACAAATCGATTGGCCTAAATATCTAAAGTAAACAAACATTTCTCTCATACATGTATTCCCTGAAAACATGGCGTAGGAACTAGAGAAGGAGTAAGCCTAAGTGATTTAATTACTATAGAAATGTGAAGAGAACTAGGTTTTTAAATAAAAGATCTTGGCTATAAATATGAATTTAAATCTTGCATTCTCTACACACAAATAAATACTGGAGTTCACAACTAAGTTATGGAATCTTTCTAGCTGGAAATAGGAAAGCATTCAAGTGAGTAAAACTTCACTTTTTATCAACTAAAACTGTCTTTGATTGTATACAGATTATGATGCTTTTGTATGCTTGTTATTCATCTAAACACCAAACATAGATAAGAAATAAGTACTGGAATTAACTACTGGAAACTGAGAACTTTGATAGTGAGTAAACTAAAAACTTTACTTTAAAGTTTCTAATTATAAGCTAATGCAAGTATGGATATAGAACTGTGAATGTATCTTATTTGTTAGCATGATAATGATGATAAAATTTGTCTGTGAGTAAACCATTCCGCTGTATTCACTGATTGTTTATATGTTAAGTAATCACTTATATATATATGTGCGCAACATCTTTTATTATTGAGTCTTTGCATTTCCTATGCAAAAGAATTCTACAGAAGGGAAGCGCACACTTGCTGGCTAGTCCAATACTGTTATGATTTAAGTTAGGATTAAGCTTGTTAAGTTATTAAATGCAAGCCGTTAGTAAAAGCTTTTAAATAACACCAAATGGAAATTCCTGGTAATGCACTTTGTGCTGTTGTTCGCAAATACATGCCAATGAAGATTGGTGAAGTGTTACCAATAAGGGGACTCATGCTTAAGCTAATTGGATACTTTTAATGTAAGGATCATAGATTTTTTTAATTTAATATTATGTAGATCTAAAACATAGAACCCGTGCTACTGTTAAACTTCGAAAGGGTAGATGATAACTAATATTGAAATTCTAAGAACCACAGAAATAAAATGTGAATAAACACTTGAATTATAAAGGACAGTGAATAATTTATGTAGTAAAAATTCAATGATTCATTTGTTTAAACTATACGCAGAAAATGATACTGTGTGATGCTATCTGTGTAGATATATATATATATATATATAAATAGTGTTTGTGTTGTATTCCACCACATATGGGTCTAATAATTGTATCATGCGTAGAGGCCACACACTTGAAATAAATTGATTGAAATAGAACAACAGAAAACAGGGTAGGAAAGACAAAAGTTAAACATAAATTGAAAGGAAAATTGTGAAGCCTTGAGTGAGTGAAGGAAAATGTCGCTTGGTTTGGAAAATAGATATTAACACAGTTTGGTTTGTGATGTGGTCGAGTCTTGTCTACTCCGGTTGTCAGAAATAATAATTGGACGAAGTCTTGGGGATCCACGTTCATTAATAAATATGGTATGACGGTGAGATCACTGTTTTAGCAAGTAGGGACTGTTTCTAGTTAGGAAATGGGGTCAGCAGGTGATCGGTGACGTGTGGAGGCGAATGGGTTAGTATAGTAAGTGGCGAGGTGTTTGTGCATATGCACAAGTGCACTGTGTGCATGGTGACGTTATACAGTAGCACCCCTTTGAAGAAAAGAGTGAAATGAAAAGGTAGGAGGAGGAGCAGTATGTAAATATGATGGAAACTAGTGCATTTGTTTTTGATACATAGTGGGCCAAGGAGGATAAGGGTGAAAGAAATATAGTCATGTTGAGAATGGAAGTTGCATAAATAAAAGTAACTCAGACTACTTTCAAACTGAATATGCTTATGGGAAATGAGTTAATAAAGTAGGACTTCTTTTCTTTTTTATATTTCTGTTATAGAAATGAACTAGGAAACCATGAGAGGGTCTGTTAAGTTCATGCGTAAAGAAATGGTGTTGCATCCTAGATTATATACACATGGAGATAAATGCCTGGTGACAGTAATTTTTATCAAAATGCATGCATGGAAATGAAGGCCTAGGGATAGCATGCCAAAATGGAAGACGCAACCATGTTCTTCCTGGAAATAAGTGTGTGAACCAATCATTAGCTGGTATGGGGAAGTGCCGCATTTTTCTGGTGAAATGTTAAGGCATATAGGAGGAATCATTATAAAACCTTAAGTTTTCATTAACCTTGCTAAGGATAAGGTGCATGACACAGTCAGCCAAGGTCTGCAATTATATATTGGAATATTCTCAGTAATTGCACTAGACTACACCATGACCGGAGAGCAATAATACCTAAAAAAAGTGTGTGACATGAAATTTTGAACGCAACAGTATTTCAACGCATATACATTCATCCTATTCAGGGGATGGAATGCTAGAAGCTCAAAAAGTATTAATGAAAAATAAAAGCAAGGAAGTGGTACTTTGCGAAGCAAGGAAGTGGTACTTTGCGAAGGATGGAAGCAGTACTTTGCAAAGCAAGGAAGTGGTATTTTTCGAAACAAGGAGATGGTACTTTGCAAAGTGATCGAGCACTTGGTATTTTGACGGAGCATGGTGTTTTGAAGCCGAATTAGCTTGCGCAACGTGGCGTTTGAAAAGTGGCACTTGCGAAACTAGTACTTTGGCAGGTACGTTAACAAAGAAGATATTTGAACGAAATTTTAATTAAAAAAAGTTTCTAATTAAAATGGAAAATAAATAAAAATAAGGAAGAAATAAATAAATAAATAAAAAGAGAATTTTTATTTAAATATCGTAGGCAAGTGGAAGGAAGACAACAGCAAAAGATCGAAGTGCAAAAACTCGACTATGGAAGATCCACGAGTTTGAAAATTAGAAATATAAAAGAAATAATTAAAATAAATTATAAATTTAATTTATTTATGATTAATTAGAATTGAGAAAATAATTTTCAAGAATAACGGAGGTATTAAACATCGTATAAACAAAGATGGCAAACGAAGTAAAATACCGTGTGCAACGCATACGCTTTATCTGTTCATTTCTAAATGATGGTCAAAACTGAATAAAATACTGTGTACGACGAACACACTTAAATTATTTATTTATAAACGATAATCAAAATATCTAGATGTGAACAATGCAAACATACACTATTTTTTTTAACCATAAAGGATATGTAAACTGAATTATAATCGTGTTAGGCTGATAATTATTTATCAACTGTAAGAGACATTACGTACATCGTTTTGAAGAGACCAGAATAAATATTCCACTTCGACTCGAATTATACGACGCGTGTCAGAAATATTGAAGATAGAGATACGCAAGGGCTATTTTAAATAGTGCCTTTATTCTGTCCAGTCCTAGGACAAATCTATATGGACGGGTGTCTGACAAGGTATATCTGTTAGATCTTACACATCGTATTTACGTAAGTATATTACGTTGGTGGCGGAGAAATTCGTTTCTCTTAGCTTTATTACCCACAATATATTTGGGTAATCGAATGAGTGTTTTTTGACAGATATGACGATGTGGCATTCAAAGTAATTGAAGATATAATCTGTCAAGAAGATAAATGTAACCTCTAGCCTCACAACCAGGAAATGACAAAAAACTGGTCAAGGCAGCATGGCAAGTTGGGTCATACCCAAGCAGGGTGTATTATCACCATCTAGAGTAATTCCTTTTGTTTTCTCATCTCTTTTATACTGCTGCAGCATTCGGTAGCAGTTATTGATCCCAACCGTGGAGGTGGTAATATATTCGTTACACTCAAGCTAAATGAGTGGACGGTCATGTGAGGCCGGGTTGCAAGACGTTCTTGTTGAACCCCAGTGTATCCTCTCTAGAGTACACTGATTGGAAGGTGCTCCCCTACCTTGTCTATTGGAATCCGATCTCTAATAAGTGCTCTGCAGTTTTAGATTTTATACTATATACGTGAACGTGAGATACAAGCGTTTAACTAGATGATTATTTATTTGATAAAAACTATCATGATATCAAAAGTTTAGATATCAAGGTAATTGAGTCATCATCCATATATTAGTTATGGATTGGTCTAAAGATTTCTAAAGTTAAATGAATCGGTTCAATGTGAAAAACCATATTCCCTATTTTCTAATCTATTTAACTGTGTTTACTCACACCACTCCCCTGATTGACCCAGAGTTTATTTTCTATGTTTCCTAAACTCTTGGGTACTCATAATATTTATTATGAGTAGACAAGTAATTCAGGTAGGCAAGTGGAAACCTATGAAGTTCAAGTTCAACACCAGTCTAGCATCATATCCATATCTATGTATCCAGTTTGAATATCTGTGCTATCCTAGTCATGATGTATAATTATGCTGTCATACTATGGTAATGTATTATGATGTATCAAACCCTGTTATGTAATATATCAAGTATTTTGTGAAATTTCGCTGTGAGATTCTGATGTTTTCTTATTCTTCTATTCTGTTAGTTCTATCTTTTCTATCTCATCTTCTAAATTCTTTCAATACCGACACGACTTTCGAGGCATCGAAAATCTCGCCGTTACAGCTAGTATTAGAGCTATCGGTTGAGGATTAACCTTGGCTCTGTGGCGTAACTCAATAGAGATAGGGTTAGTAACAACCTAGATTGAGTTTGGATAAGTATTGAGAGAGTGTATTTTGGAAAATTTCAACCATAAAAAAAATTGTATACTTAATATAAGACAACTAGAGTTATCGACTTAGGTCTCTGTTAAAATCTTCTGATTAAGTCTGATTATCAAGTTGTTATAATCAGATAGTTGAAAATGAATAGGACTGCCACAACAACCAATGGAAGGAGTAAATGAATCAGGGTCGTCCTCAGCATAAGTTAAATAACATTGAATTAGATTTAGAAATATCCCATGACTAAAACTGGTGTTCCCGGAAATAAAGACTAGACTTGAGTTATTAGTTGGATATAGGCCCATATGAGTTAGGTAGCTGATTTTGAAAATAAATCAGAATTTTTGGATTTTAGAAATAGGTAACTAAATATCAAATTAAATAAGGAATCGATCCGGTAAATAGTTACGGATGTGTATTAATTTGACTTTAGTTAAAACTAAGATCTACTCGGGACTTTATAATTTCTGGGACGAAATTCTTTTAAGGGGGTGGACTGTAATGTCCCGACTTTTTCCGACCATTGACATTTGATTTCAATGAGAAAATTAAAATAAATGATGATTGCTTATATAAAAACAATTGAGAATATATGTAATGTACATGCTTATTTATGTTTCAAAAACATGGAAACATGAGACAAGTATGCAACATTGGGCAATTATCATAACATGAATACACATGCAAACATAATAGCATATATATATAGATTATTAATATGAATTCTAAGTAAGTATTTGCAAAACTAATCAAATTAAAAATGATAACATAATACATATAAAAGGAGACATTTGTTCACTTTATAAATAAAATGAGCTTTGCAACAAACAAATTCAGTAATGCAGAATATAAATTTCGGCCAAACATATATATAAAAACATAAAATAAAATTGCACACAAAGTGTTTGACTCATTGACCGAAGAGAAAATATCCATGTACAAAAAGACAACAACCTTAATTTGATTTAACATGAATAGTGTAACTAAGAATAGGAGTAATATCACCTCATTTCAAGTATCAAATATATAAATCCTCTTAGCAAAAATATCTCAACCTTAAAGGCTAAGGAACCCATTGTTTATTACTGAAAAAAGAGGTGTAGGCATAGGCATTAAATGAAATCATGGGTGAAGGGACATGTTTCTAGAATAAATAACATAGGACAAATCGATTGGCCTAAATATCAAAAGGGAACAAACATTTCTCTCATACATGTATTCCCTGAAAACATGGCGTAGGAACTAGAGAAGGAGTAAGCCTAAATGATTTAATTACTATAGAAATGTGAAGAGAAATAGGTTTTAAAATAGGATAAATTGACAGGAATAATCCGAAGTTTGACATGTCTTCCCATATAAATCCGAAGTTTGGATTATTTTTAATTAATCCCAAGTTTGGGGGTCCTTTCCTATATTGATCCCGATGACTTATTATCTTGTTGTAGCCGGATATTAAACTTAAATTCGTCTTCCACAGATTAGTTTCCCACTCTAGAAAAATCGTTTGGGAAATATGAATTTAAGATTGATAGCCTGCTACAACAAGTTAATAAGTCATCGGGATCAATATGGGAAGGGACCCCCTAAACTTGGGATTATTTAAAAATAATCCAAACTTAGGATTAATATAGGAAGACACGTCAAACTTCGGATTATTCCTATCAATTAATACTTTAAAATAAAAGATCTTGCCTATAAATATGAGTTTAAATCTTGCATCCTCTACACACAACTAAATACTGGAGTTCACAACTAAGTTCTGGAATCTTTCTAGCTGGAAATAGGAAAGCACTAAGGTGAGTAAAACTTCACTTTTAATCAATTAAAACTATCTTTTATTGTATATAGATTATGATGCTTTTGTATGCTTTGCATTCATCTAAACACAAAACATGGATAATGCGACGGCCCGCCCCGCATTAACCGACATTTCCTCCGAAAGTGCGTTTGTACACATGTCCGCTAGCACGGCACGGTCGTCAAGGAAAGGAAAGAAAATGAAAGAACTAACAAAGAAACATGTAGAATGTCTCACAACGCATGGAATAAAATATAATAGTAACATACTTGACATAAAACAGGCGAGACAGTGCATAAGCTGAAAACTAAAACCATCATCATCATAGCAGCAGAAATCCAAAATACAGCTTATGATCCAACATCATTATTACAACTTTAAAACTATCTCTAAAGCAAAAGAAAGTAAAAGAATGAGGTGCACTACTAATGCCCAAGCATTGACTTTCAACAACACAGGGAGTATATCTGTATATCTTACATGGGAGCCTCATGCTCGTCTCCGGTACAGCTACTCGTGCATACCACCTACCCTGTCTCTAGTCTGCTCGTTTAGGAGCACCCAGAGTAATAAGTAGACACATAATACTCTGGGTCAGACAAAAGTATGGTATGAGCGATAAGCAACAAAATAGAACAATAATAGGTATAATCCAATCATACCTGAACCTGGACCTGCAACCAAAGAGTTAGCACAACATATCGCTCAATACTCTAAGGTTCCACTAACATATGGTGTAAAGAATACGGGGGTGGGGATGTGCAGGTCATAGTGAAAGCAAACAATCAAACATAGCAACCATCCTCACATCTCTCACTCAGTGCGTAAAGCATACGTATTCACTATTTGGTCACCTAATCCTTTGGGCCCTGACGGAGTCCAACCCCGTACAACTATCACTACAAGCCCACTATCCGTCTCTCAGTGGTGAACAAAAGTTATGAATACCAACAACCCATTTGCACACATCCCGCAGCAAAGTCCAATCGTGAAGTTAACTCGTTGGTTCCCAACTGGATCCTGAGTACAAACTTCCCATTTGGACTACCTTTGCATCTCGGGTTTTGGTCTTCTTCGGATCGGTTCGGTCTTCTCTCTTCACTTTGCTTCAGATCGGTTCGTCCATGTCAACTCCTCTGGTTCGGATCGTGGGCACCCTTGGGTTCGGGTCGGATCGTTGTGCTCGCCCTCCATCGGATCGGTTCATACTTCCTCCGTCGGATCGGGTCGTGGCACATAACCAACTCGGGGCTCCTCCTCTCAAGCGGATCGGTTCAGATGAGTACACAGGTTCAGAGGCAGGTCTTATCGTGACTTCGTGGCACACTCCAGGAGAACGGGTTGGTTCGGAGCTGCATGGTGCTCCACGGTTCGGATTGTGCTCCCTTTCTCCGATCTCATCCGATTCGGCTAATTTCCTGCATTTCTTTCCGGCGACTGTTTTACAACACACGACGACATTTTCGACCATTCTAACTGTTCTAAACATTCACAAAAAAACATACCATACAGCCATAGCAACATATATAAACATTTACAAACAGCAAAACAACAATATGATATGTCAAAACGGATCAAACATACCCAAAAACCCTTATTTTCCCCTTAAGCATGTTTAACAACAACTAATGATAAGATTAGTAAAACTTAACCAAATAATCCTACATTTCTATCAGATCCTTAAAATAATATTTTAGAATTTTACAAATTTTTCCAGATTTTTATGATGCAAAATTTCGCTAATTATCACTAATCAACCCTTAATCCCCTAAATTCCTGGATTAGCAAAATTAGTCTAAATTAACCCAAATTCATATCAGAGGGATAAAATAATATTTTGGAATTTTACAATTTTTTCTAGATTTTTCCGAGTTAAAATTTCGCTAATCTTTGCTAATTTCCCTAATTAATGAAAAACAATGCAAATCACTCACCTTAGCCACAATTAAAATCTTAGATCTGAAACTCTACTGTTATGACACGGATCCCAATGTATTTCAGCAGCCCTATCTCTAATTTGATGCTAATCCGCCTTGATTTGTTGTTGATTTGCTTAATTAGTGATTAGGAATGATTAAAATGGTGTTTTGGGAGCGATTTAGAAGATGGAGGCCATTGCTAGAGCTCAAGGGAGGTTTGTGGCGGCTAGAAAAATGAAAAGGAACTATTCTCTAACTCATTTCAGTCCCCCCATAACCCTAATCCCGAAATGGGTTATGGGCTTAGCTATTATTCACTCTAATTAGGCTCAGTTAAGCTGTTTTTCACCTTCTAAACCTTTTTTTCAGCTATATCTCCCAAACATTGAGTCCGTTTGGCTAATGTGACCACTCTACGAAAAGGTAAACCATCATCGAGATCCAATGGAAGTTGTATCAGGTCAAAACTCCTTACTAATCAAAAGTTATGCCCAAAACAAGATCAGCTAGGGGCAAAATGGTCATTTAAAAATCGGCAAAAATCATGAACAAGGGAAATGAACCCAATAGTCGTCTCCCAAATTTACATGACCATACGACTTTGTATGTGAGAGAAATAAATATTCTACGATCCTTCAATGCGTAAAATGCGGGTCGTTACATTCTCCCCCCCCCCCCCCCCCAAGAAATTTCGCCCCCGAAATTCCTTAACTAAGAAACAAACAAAGGATTCCGATGCCTACAAACAATCAAACATACAAAACAACAAAAATGTCTATCCTATCATGCGGAAAACTAAGTCGTAATTAAAATCTTAGCAGGCAAAGAGTTCTGCATACGTTTTCCTAATGCTCTCCTCTGTCTCCCAAGTACAGTCATTCTCATCCTCGCCCCACTGAACCTTGACTAGATTCACCGCTTCCTTCGTATCATGCTCGACAATACGAATCGGCTTGCGGTTCCCAACCGCCTCGGGTTCTACTTCGATATCAACCAACTGATCAGCTGAAATAGTCGTATCGGGGTCGTGCACGAATTTCCTTAACTGGGAAACATGAAATACGTTATGAACTCCTGCCATCTTCTCTGCTAATTCAACTTTATATGCCAAATTCCCATCTTGCTCGAGAACTGAAAATGGGCCAACATAGCTTGGTGCTAACTTACCTTTCCCAACAAAACGAATCACATTCATCAATGGAGAGACCTTGATGAACACCAAGTCGTTAACGAAGAATTGCAAATCTCTTCGTCTCTTATCGACATAAGTCTTCTGCCTATCTTAGGTAGTCTTCATTCTCTATTGGATAACCTTGATCTTGCCTGAAGTCCCTCTTATTATTTCTGGTCTAAGCTCAAATTTCTCACCATTCTCCAGCCAATATGATGGTGCCTCACACGGTCTTCCGTAAAAAGTTTCAATTGGACCCATACCAATACTGGGCTAATAACTATAACTCAACCAGATACAAATGTCCATCCTATGACCCTCCAAAATCCAATATATAAGTTCTCAAAAGATCCTCTAGTATACGATTCACTCAAATACCATCATGACCTGACCTAGTCCTTGGTGAACCATCAATATAATCCATTGAGACTTGTTCCCATTTCCATTTAGGAATTTCTACTAGTTGTAACAACCCACTAGGCTTCTTTTGCTCAGCTTTAACTAACTAGAAATTCATGCATTTGGACATAAACTTCCCAACATCCTTATTTATCCTTTCACAGTGGTAGGTCTGATCCTTGTCTCAATACATTTTGTTACCACTGGGATGTATAGTCAGTTTCGAGTGATGATATGCTATAAGCACTTCATCTCTCAGTCTGTCTACGTTGGGTACAACTAGTCCCCCATTCTTTTGAAGCCATCCTCCTCGATCAAATCCTTGCTTGATCATTCTCTTTCCATCGATACCCATCTCTACCCTAGAGATGATTTCCAATAGGTTAGAATCGTCCTTCTAACTGGAACCAATCCACTCAATCAAAATCGAACTAATCGTCAAGCTTACTAGAGTTTATGATTCCAATTCACATTTGGTTCTGAAGTCATATGCTGTGATATACTCTAGTTGTTTCCAACCCAAAAACATAACCTCTAGACTGGCATGCCTCCTACTCAATGCAACTGTTACTGCACCTAAATCTTTTGCTATGTCCACTCTGCCCCCATGAAGTCATGACAACTTCACTGCACTAGCTCAAAGCCTTGCTACGATCATTCTGCCCTATGGAGTAATGACTAACCCACTGCACTGATACGTAGCCTAATGTCTGTCTATATTACCATCTCTTTGTTCCCCATCGCTAGAACCGTACAGGTGATAGTATACTCAAGAGAAGAAAGAAAGGGACAAACATAGCAACCATAACATCCGTTAAACAAGTCCTACCTATCACCTGCTAAAGCAATACACACATCGACACTTAAATGACTGGTCTAACCAATCCTAATATGTCGATTCTTGTATGTCTGGTCCAACCAACATCAAGAACTAATGGAAGCCCATCCTCCAAAAAGGCTACCGTACGTCCAGCGTACGTTTTATCATCCAAGGATAACCAGATCACATCCAATGGATCCAAGGTAACTGGCATCCCCATATACCCCTGCTTTAAGTCCGCCTAAAATACTTGAGTCCTGTAACACCCCGTAAATTTCAATGTTAATGTTCACAAATTAAATAATAACTAATCTCAAACTTGAGAATTAAGGGAAACGGATTGTGCCATTGTGTTCGTCTCAGAATTATGGTTGAGATAGAGTCCGAGTTTGTGTGAATTGGACTTCGTATGAAGAAGTTATGACCATCAGAAAATTCAGAAAATTCAAAACAGATTTCGAAAATTCAAAATTCAGAATCAGATGGGCTAGGCGGAAAAATTCCCGCAAGGGCCAGGTCGACCATAGGGTCGACCTACCCTGACCAGGTCGACTATAGGGTCGACTTAGGGGTCGACCTGCCGCTCCGGGCAGATTTTAGCAATGACCTGTTTTTGACTGTATGCTGACTCATTAGTGTTTCTGATCTGTTATGATTGGCTGGGATTAATTTTGGGTTGATCGGACGGCCTGAACTAATCCTAAAATCTATAAAAAGACATGTACACTCAAAACCTAAAATCAAATCAAAATTAGATCAATGGCCGTCATGTTGTGACTCCAAACCCTAGAGTAGCCGCCACCAACTAGAAGCAAATTAAAGACAACAATTCAATTCAAATCAAGCCTAAAACTACAACAACGAAATTGTCTACAACAAGGGAACGCTAATCAATTATAGAATTCAGATCCCAGAACTCAAGACCCCTTTTTCGGTGAGTTCTAGTCACTTTTAGGTTTAAATAAATAAAAGAGAATCGTGGTAGACTATGGTTTGGATATATGTTGTTTGTAGTTATGCAAGTTTATTATTGTTGTGGATCATGAAATTATGCAAGTTTATTGTTATTGTTGATCATGAAATTATGTAAGTTATTATGTGATGAATTCATGAGTCTATGCAAGTCGTTATCATGAATCTATGCAAGTTGTTATTATGAATCTATGCAAGTTGTTATCATGAATCTATGCAAATTGTTATGAGATCATGCAAGTCACCTATACAAGTTATTATTCATGAACCTATGCAAGTTATTATTCATGAAACTATGCAAGTTGTTATGTTATGCAAGTTGTTAAATATGTTGTAAACCATGAATCTATGTGAGTTATTAATTATGTTGTTAATTCATGAACCTATGCAAGTTGTTATGATGTGAATCATTAACCTATGCTAGTGTTAATTATGTTGTTAATTCATGAACCTATGCAAGTTGTTATGTTGCAAAATCATGAATCTATGCAAGTTGTTAATTATGTAGTGAATCATAATTATATGGATTAATTGACATAAATAATCCAAAGTTTAATCGGTCCGCCCATATTAATCCCAAGTTTGCGTTATTTAAAAATAATCCCAAGTTTAGGGGGTCTCTTCCCATATTGATCCCATTTCTTCGATGACCTGTTATAGCAGGTTTCAAGTTTAATCGTTTGCTAATTAATAACCTTTGTTAATTAATAACCTTTGTTAACTTAATAAACCCGTTTTAGTCATTCAAGTCATTAAACTCCCCTTCTTAATCTTCTTCCTCCCGACTGTAAACCCGCTACCTGTAGCTATTCCAAACCCAACTCAGCCATGAATTTCAATCTTCACTTCCTCCTTTAATACTCCACTAAAATCCATGCCACCACCTCCATCGTTCTTCTCTCCGCAAGTCCTTCCTTCCCCACCCCATCACATACAACTCACAATCCCCAGACAAACCCTGACTTTCAGAATGATTCGTTGCCATACCATTATACTCATGCCTATTCCTCAAAACTGGTGGACATTCGATCGTCACCTATAGGCAAACCATATCACCACTCACATCTAACTCCCCCCTATTATTACTTCCACCGAAATCACCACCAAATACACAAATCGCCACACCAACATACCTAATCAAAAAACTCGCATCTAAAATACAACAGCGTTGAGCGCATGTGATGTGCTTCAACTGCGTCAACTTGGGCACATCTGCCCCAAACCGCCGAGTTATACTCCTCTTACTTGACCATCATGAAATTTCCAAGCAGTCAGTCAAAAGTACTGCAGAAACAGATCCCGACCAAAATCCCAAACTCCCTCTCCTAAATAGCCGAAATCGACAGCTTCCTCCACTCAGTCATCGATTCTGCCAACCCCCGTGCGCTCCTCCTACCAATTCAAATCAAAAACCACTCGATTTCAGCCTTATTTGACACCGAAAGCACACACAACACAACTACTTACAGCCACGCCTTGCAAATTTTCTGGGAATAACCGTCTAGACGTCACTTTTCATGAAGGCAGTTGGGAACGGTGAAAAAAATTCTTTTCTTCCCCTTTTTTTATGTTCAGCTTGAACGCGGAGAGATGAAGAGATGAGGAGCTTGAACGCGCGACTTTGCACCAAATTTTTTTGAAGCAAAGATGGGAGATTCATTCCTTTTGTTGGATTAGCGATAAAGATTCAGAATTTTTTGAAATCAGTTTTTGCAGCGAATGAAGACTGGGGAAGAAATGGTTTTAACGAAAGAGATTAGGATTGATTTGGGAAAATTACTGGCTATAACAGGTCATCGAAGAAATGGGATCAATATGGGAAGAGAACCCCCAAACTTGGGATTAGTTTTAAATAACGCAAACTTGGGATTAATATGGGCGGACCGGTTAAACATTGGATTATTTATGTCAATTACTCCTAATTATATGCACAGTTATCATGTCATTTTCCCTAGTTGTCATGCTTATGCCAAAATTGTACTGAAAACAATCACCTTGTCAATCCCTTTATTTTATTGTTGTGGCGAGGCAGCCTTGTAGCCTCGATGACGCCAAAAATGCAAACGGTTACGCTAGTTAAGAAACGGGGAAAAAAGGTAATTTGTAATTGGCATATTGATTATGTAAATTGGACACATGATTCTAGTGGGGAAACATATAAATAATTAACTATTATGACGTGGGTAAAATTGGGTAAAAATGGTATAATTTGAATATGACCATTTATGGAAAGGAAATTCAAATTGTTAATAAGATAGGTATTGACACCTATAAAAAGGAAAGGATTAATTAATTAACTTAATTAATCAAAAGAGGAATGTTTAAGAAATTGAAGTTTGAAGATTTAATATTGAGAATTGGCATAAATGCCTTAAATGGCATAAAATAAATATTTGATGAAATTGGTATGATTTTACATACCATAAATAGATGGACGTAATTGAGTCAATTATGGCCATAGTTAAATTTGGAATTGATTAATAATTTGAATAGGGAGATTAATTCAAATTGGGGAATAATTAGTTTTGTGTAATTAATCGTCTAAGACACGAGGTTAGGCTCTTTTGTGGTGTAAGACTGCCCGGACCCGCCCGACAAATCCAGCTGCCACAAATGCCAGTCTAATGTGGGAGGTCTTAGGCATAAATTAAATGAATGACAGTTGTAAAGACACGAGGTTAGGCTCTTTTGTGTTGTAAGACTGCCCGGACACGCCGACAAATCCAGCTGCCACAAATGGCAGTCTAATGTGGGAGGTCTTTATAAGGTTGCGGTCCTATTGAATTAAGAAACACTTAATAAGATAAACATGTAGTGGGACATGAGGGGTTAAGGGGGTGCCTTGTGTGGCATGTGGAATTAAGTGGGTGCCTTGGGTGGCATATGAAATACGATTAGGTGTCTCAACAATTAATTAATGCTGATTAAAGACTACTTAACCTAACTTAATACATATGGACTGTATGATGACAGACATAAGTTAGGGTTAAGTAAAACGAATTGGATTGTCGGTGGGTTAAGTACAACTGATAGGTAGGTGGGTAATATTAATATGTAGGCCCACAAACTTAACCATTAAATAAATAGGATTAAATCCGTGGGAGGGTTAAGTACAACTGAAGGGTAGGTGGGTAATATTAATACATATAGGCCCACAAACTTAACCAGATAAAAAGGGTTATGAAATTAACGACACATAATGGTATACATAACTAGGGAAAAATAGTAAAGTTATGTATTAAAGACACCCTTAGGGGTACGCATAACTAATGGGAATAGATAGAGTTATGTATTAAAGACACCTATAGGTACGCATAACCGATAGGTAGAATATGGGTTATGTAAAAAAGACACCTATAGGTACGCATAACTGATTGAGGGCTATGTAATTAAAGACACCTTGGGGTATACATTGTCTGTAAAAAACCAGGTGGGGATACAAGACATAGGGGAGAGCTTGTATCATGTTGTGTGGGACCCATTTCAGTCAGTAACCCGGAGGCGTATCAAAGTGAAGAACTCCGTACTAGGTGGGGAAGGGGCACGCTTACTGATTGATTGTAAGAGATCCAAAACAGGACAGATGGTGTGGGCGGCGCAAACAGACTGGGGACATGTGCATGCATGGGCTGGGCATAGGGGGACAAGACGACCGTGACACCAGTAGGTATAACTGTGCACACCTTAGGTTGCCACTTTAGGGAAGTGATACCCCCTAATTGTAGGACTAGCACATGGTATCTACAGATTAGGGAGCCGATCGATTAGTGTAGTGGTTAGGGTATACCCGAATATATGTTGTAAGTCTACCAATTTATAGTAGGAGGGTAGTGGGTACGACTAGTTGAGATAGGAGCAGGCGGCACCTATGACAGCAGCTAGGAATACACAAAACTACCACTATCGTTATCATTAGCGGAAGGGATCATCCCATCTTGATTTGACTACTAATAGTGCAGAGTAGTTAGTAGTGAAGCATGCATACACCTTACCTTTTTTGTCCCGTCATACCTACCATGAATCCTCTTATCCACTTTGTGTGCCTGTCATGTTTACCTTTATTTATTTACTGGATAAAAGTTACTTGACTCACCAGAAGTATGTCTGACCTAGTTTGTTTCGCCTCTTTTTTTCCGTTTCCCCCCAGGTTCTCAGGGAGGAAACACCCAGGTCTAGTCAAGATTTGGATATCATCTTCTAGGAGCTACTTCTGAAGTATGGCTCGAGTCTCTGTCTCTTATATGGCTTGCTCTTTAATATGTTGAATGATGTTTTTCTTTTAAATACCTATGTACTCTGATGATGTAAGACAGAAGTGTTTTAATGGTTTTATGACTCATGGTATTATGTAACAAAGTATTTTGGTGATTTAATAAAGTTGTTTATTTTCCGCTGCAAAAATTTTATATCTGTCTTGTGATATTCTATGTCTGTTTACCAAAAGCGCTTCACTGAAGTTAAGGCATTCCCTTTGTGAGTGACCTTAATGGAGGTGGGGTGTTACACTTGGTATCAGAGCTGAAGGTTACCAGATTAGATAAAAGTTTTGAAAATATTTTTCAAAAAGGTTTTAAAAGAAAGTATTTTAAAAAAAAGGAAAGCCTGTTTTGAAAAACATTCCCCGAAAAGCCATATGTAGTATCTTTCGGTCCTTTTTCTAAAATCTCTCCCTTTTTCTTCTTAGCATGTTTGAGGATCTTAACCATCCAGAGGGTGTACAGATACCAGGATGGTTTAGGAGGTATTTGGAAGCTAGGGCCACCGCCGCAGGTCCGGCAAATGTTCATCCACCCCCAGCTGCACCCGTTCCTCCTCTTCCCCCTTCTCGTGTTCATCCTTTTGCAAAGATATGTAAGGACTTTTGGGCAATGGGCGGGAAACATTTTCACGGGTCGGAGATGTTTGTTGAAGCTCGAAATTGGCTAAAAGAGGTGGAAGAATTTTTTGGAATCTTTGAGGTAGAAGATGGAAGAAAGGTCCAGTTAGCTGCCTGGTTAATGAAGGATGAGGCCTCGTTTTGGTGGGAGGTCACTAATGGAGAGCGTCCAGTTGATACATGACTGGATTTCAGGCATAGGTTTGAGGCGAAATTTCTCTCACGAGCAGAAGAAAATCTATACATGGAAAGGTTCTTGGCATTGAAGCAGGGGGATCTATCAATAAAAGAGTACGTCAACAAGTTCAATCAGTTGGCGAGGTTTGGCTTAGACTTGGTGAACACACCTGAGAAGAAGGCTTTGAGATTTGTTAAAGGCTTGAATGAGCCGCTAAACGGATAGGCTATGACCCACGTACCCATGGGGGCCACTTTTGAAAAGCTGGTGGATATGGCCCTAATGCATGAAGAGGACAAAGGAGTAAATAAAGAGGAAAAAGTTGAAGGGACATTGAAAAAAGAGAAGGCGAGACCCAAGAAAGCACAGCAACAGCAACAACAGAAGAAAGGCGAGAAGAATGACAAGGGAAAGGGTAAGAGGAAATGACATTATTGTGGGAAAGGTCACCTAGTCAAAGAATGTAAAAGGAGGAAGTTCAATTGCTTTAAGTGCGGAGAGGTCGGACACTTCTCCAAAGAATGCCCGAAGGCGCAGGGATCGCAAGGGACTTTTGGAGGGCAGGCAAATGCTCTCGTGGCAGATGGATAGGATAGAGATAGGAAAAATTTATGTAAAAGGTTTAATTTCCTTATGAAATTAAGACTCTTTTGGATTCTGGCATTTTGACTTTGTAATTGAGACTCTGCACTTTAATACTAGTGTTGTTTATGATCCCGTGGTTGTTTCAAACCCCTTTGATGGTTCGGCTCATTTATAGGTAATTTGTAAGGGGTTGAAATTATCTGTGTTAGGCGTTAAAAATTTGAATGTAATATTGGTGTGCTCAAGTTTATGGGCTATGGGTTGGTTCTAAATGGACCAACTTTCTAAGTGGAGGGTCGTTCAAGATTTTGAGAGGAGGGTCGTTAAGTTTCTAACCTGTCATGGGAAGACCCCCAAAAATTTCTTGTGACCTGCAAGGGTCTGTTATGCTTAGCTTTGTGAGAATCATTCTGTATTCTGATCTGTACCAGTAGTCTGTAAGTATCTGGATATTTCTTAAGGATAGGGGTTTCTACTCGAAGCATGAAGTAGATATCTAGTTTTGACATTTTTTAATGGGGGTAACTCTTTGGGTGTCGGTCTAATGTTGATTTCGGTCTTCGGGGCAAAGACTTAGGGAATTATTCTCTTAACCGATGTCAAATGGGAACATAGCTTTTGTTTTAGTTATATCATTTGTTTTTATCCCATCAACCGAATCTCCGACCTTTAGATAGGAAATCCATGGATGTAAACATGTGCTTAGGACATGTTATGTTTGATGGTTGCAAGTGGATGCAAGTGTTTGCTAGTGGTTGCTCGTGGATGCATTCACACGCACATTAGGAACTAGATTGGCTCAAATCACTTTCATATTGCAAATAAATGTGTGTGCATATTTAGGTTAATGAATGAACAATGGTTGTGTTATCATGTGGATGCTGCATTTTGATGAGTGGTTGAGCACACATGTAAAGACCCGCAAATTCCCGCCCTTTGGATCGACCATAAACCACACAGGTCTGACCCAAAAAGTGGAAACCTACGAATACTTTAACTTTGGGCATACAACAGATAACAGAAGACTTTTATAACACTATAATAAATGTTACATCAGAGTACAGAATATACATATCAGAGTACATGGGAATAAAATTACAGCGGAAGAATAAATTACAATAAATGAATACACTGCAGCGGAACTAATCTCAGTGGAAGGCTATCAACATTATGGCCACAGCTTCAGTCTTCAATCCAGGATCTTGTTTTATATATCTGTCAAATAAGCTACTCGACTGCCCGTGTGGAAAGAGGGCACCCGAGTTTGCAAAGTGAAACAAACTACAGGTCAGTCGTGGGACTGGTGTGAGAATTCTTAAACTAACCTTAATTAATAATAAGGCTAATCACAGGACCACGCCGCTAACGCGGAACGGGTTTACTCCATTGGATTGCCAGTGCATGACTAAAGTAAATCGTCAAAATAGCGCAATGCTTTTTCTGAAAAATGAAACCATTATAAGACCCAAGTCCCATCACACAATGCAACGCAAACCGGAGGATAGGGTTTTACCTTATAATGATCAAAAGATGCTTGATACGATAAACATGGTATTATATAATAATAGTGTGCAACCAATTTGAAATACATCAAAGTAAATGTATTAATCCTAGACGGCATGAGTACCCCATCCCACTATGTCGCCATATATAGGTATACAATCAAAACCGCGTGATGTCGTATTGGAAATTTGGGTTTCCATCTGAGTCAAGGCTAGGGAGGAGATCCTTACCGATTCGAGACACTCTAGCAATGCTCCAGGATTGGTACTCTGTCCAATCCTTGGATAGCTGCAGGGCCGGTCTGCACTTGCTTTTGTGGATTAGTTATGCCTGAACACACGCTCCCCGGTCCTTTTGGACCTATAATACGGCCAGTGGCGACCGCATAACCCGAGACCTCGAAAAATCCAACAACCACAATGAATAAATGCCAGCGCTGGTAGGTCCCTGGCACCACTCTAGCTAGCAAGAAACGTGTGCACTCCCTGCGTTCCCTTCTCCCGTTTTAGACTCTACCGGGCTGTGAGGCTCGCGAAGTCACGATATACACAAAGCTATGCCTAAATAGACTGTGCTTTGATCATCAACCACAAGGCCTGCTTTTCAACAAAGCCTTGATCAATTGCATCTTAGCATGCCACATTGTCAGACTCTACCATATCATTGATCATCTACCAATATATATATAACCTCTAAGCTCATACGTCTTAGAGAAAGGGGTTAAGTGATGAATAAATTCTCCACCACCAAACAGAAATATATAATCAGTAGCATTCAACAAATACAGTAGAAAAGAATACAATGTCAGACACGCAATCCATTTACAAGTCCGCTCTGGGTCTGAGCGAAACAACGTGTCCGTCGATCTCCCAATACGGTTGGACGATCATTACCAAATACCTTGCCTTGGAATGTACTGTCCCAATTCAAGATACCAGTCATCATCATCCCAACGATGTGAAAACCTTCGGTCTTCTACCACCGTCTTCATCTTCGACTCTTGATCGTCGTGATGATTATTTAGAATGGGTTAAACCCGGTCTTTCTGAATAACTCGCGTATTTTGTGATTAAAAATCAAATATTGGAAAATCACACATTATGTCACATTCCGACCCCGAATATTCTTTTAATAAGATATTCATATTAAAAGATTTTCATAAATTTATCAAAGATAAATTAATAAATTAAATCATAAATCTTCCTTAAAAGATTTATTAAAATTTCTGAATTTGATTTAATATCAAAAATCATTTTCACAGATCATTTATTTTAAAGAATAAATCTTCTTTTAAACGGGTTAAAGAACTCGTGTCATTTAAAACACAGTTCACGATAAACCCACAAATCAATTTTCTAAATATGGAATTCCACAGAAATCAATCAGTACATAATCGATATAAATTTCTGTATCGGACTAACAATATACATGGAATAACGGCAAAGCCTCTTAAATTCCATATATAATATTGGTCTTCTATTACAGAAGCCCATCTCGATTATTACCAATAGAATTTCCACTTAATTCCAATTTAATATATATTAAATTGGAGAACTAGATTTTTAGAAAATGCTTTTTTTAAATCTATGAGTAGATTTACAAATTCCAAATAATAATTTCGATGTAAATTGGATTAAAGGACAAATGTCATTTAAAAACACCATCCACGATAAATCCACTTCACATCTCAATGTATCTCATATCATGAAATATAATTGCAAATTCTAATAATCTTAACTAAAGGATTTCCCTTTTAATAATAATCCATTATTATAAGTAAACATATTTTAGAAATAATCATTAAAAATATCCTTTACATAAAAGATTTTTATCCTTTACAAATATTCTTTGTTTTAACATATTTAATAGAAAATATATATATATATCCTTTATATAAAAAGAATTTCTAGTGTAAGAATATTCTTATTTAAAAGAACACCTGAATCGGAAAGCGACTCAACCATTTACCATATAATTTGCTTTATATGGATTTCACACATATCAATAACAGCATAATCATCCAGTCATCCATTTACATCCAAAGTGTAAATTCCAACTGTGTAAGCGTTAAATTTAAACAATAATGCTCATCACAGGCTGTCGATCTAACGATCAACATACAACTAAATATTGGGATTAGTGTATGTTAATTTTCATCCCAACACCCGTGTGGGGTTTCAACCAACAAACAAATAATAAATTATTTGTGCACTTGGGCAATGTGTAAAAATAATCGACCCAATCACATAAACAAGTCAGGTAACTTGCCTATGGCAGTGTAATACACAATATATAACACGATGATAAAAATATCTCTTTTATTCCTGTTCTTTTTATCGCAGGTAAAATGTCAATAAAAATGTAATCTTTATTTTTATTCTTTTATCGCATCAAAAATGATGATAAAAATATAATCTTTATTTCAATTCCTTTCATTGTAAATAAATGAAAAGAAAAATGTAATCTTTTAATTCCATTCGTAATAGGGGATATAAATAATAACACAAAATATAACTATTCATTTCATGCTTTATTTGCAATAGAGAATGCAAATAAAGATTCAACCTTTTTATTTGATGTTTATTTACACAGAGGAATGTAAATAAAAAAATTGTAACTTTTTCATTTCATAATTTATTTGCATTAAGGATTGCAAATGAAAATATTTCTTTTATTCTCCTGTTTTATTTGCGTTGAGTAAAGCAAATAAAAGTGTAATATTAAATTTCTAGTTTTATTTACATCAAGAAATGTAAATAAAAGAACAACTCTTTATTTTATGTTTATTTACATCAAGTGAAGTAAATAAATAATTAAAAATGTAACTTTTATTTTAATGCTTTGTTCACATTTAAAACATGCAACAAAAATGTATCTTTTGTTTTTAATAAATTTGTTTGCATCTAAATTTGCAAACAAAAATGCAATTTTTATATTCTTGTTTGTTTGCAACTAAAGTTGCAAACAAAAATGTAATTTTATCTTCTTTGTTTTATTTGCATGATAGAATGCAAATAAAAATGCATATTCTATTCTCTACATTTCGTTTGCATTGTAGAATGCAAACAAAAATGTAATTTATATTTTCTTGTATTGTTTACATTATGAAATGTTAACAAAAATGTGAACTTTTGATTTCATGAAATATTTGCATTGAAAATGCAAATAAAAATAAAAATGTACTACTTTAAAATCATGTTATATTTGTGTTGGAGAACACAAAAAAAATGTTCTTTTATTTTTAATGTTTTATTTGTGTTTAAGAACACGAATAAAAAGACCATTTTAATTTTCTATGTTGTATTTGTGTTTGAGAACACAAACATAAAGGATCATTCATTTTCTATAATGCATTTGTGTTTGGGAACACAAATAAAAAGGTTCGTTCATTTTCAAAATGCATTTGCATAAGTGAATGCAAATAAAAGAATAAATTTTACTTTAATATATATATATTTGTATTCGTAAATACAAATAAGAGAACAAGTTTCATTTTTAAATATATATTTGCATTTTTAGATGCAAACAAAAGAACAAGTTTATTTTTAATGTATATTTACATTGGAAAATGAATATAAAAGAATAATTTTATTTTCAATATACCTTTAAATTGGCGAATGCAAATAAAAGAACAACTTTTTATTTACAAAATATATTTACAAATATAATGTAACTTCTGAAAATAATTTCTTATTTACATATAAGAATGTAAACAAACATTGTGATTTCCAAAACATGTGTTTTTTTTATTTACATAAAAATGTAAACAAAAGTTTTACTTCTAAAATGAATTTTAATTTACATATGATATGTAAACCAAAATGTGATTCTTAATCTTTGATTACATTAAAATGTAATCCTTTTCTGTTCATTTTTCCTTACATATAAATGTAATCTTTTTTTTTCTCATTACACATAGGGATGCGATCTTTTCTATTCATTACAATGAACAAAATTTCAATAAAAATGCAATTTTAATTTATAAACTTTCCATTGCCAAAAATGAAAATAAAAATAAAAACAAAAATCCATTTTATTTTCATCTTTACAATGAAATCTAAATCACATTAAAAATGTGATTTTTTTATGCAAAGTCTTTCTATTGGAAACAATGGACACATAAAATATGATCTTTTTACGTTGCTTCTTTTTATTGAAAACACTTATTACATAAAAAAATGAAATTTTAATGTTACCACATTTATTGAAAACAATTATAACATAAAAATGAGATTTATAGTGTTGCAACTTTTATTGAACATCAAAGTGACAAATAAATTATGACTTTTGATTGAAAACCATTTTTATATAGAAAAAAAATGAGATCCTTTGTTTTCATTCTTTTTAATGAAACAACCTCATATCAAATTTTTTTTTTTAAAACATTCTCTTTAATGTAAACCCGTAAAGATATATTTTATTCGTTGTGCCAATTTCTATTATAAAATCAACAAATAAAAATAAATATTTATTGTCGAACAAATTCCATTGTTAATTCAACAAATAAAAATAAATATTTATTTGTCGATCAATTTCTATTGTTGAATTCAGAATAATAAAAATATTATTTTAATAACATAATATAAACTTTTCCAACTAGATCTGAATAAATGGTTTTTTTTTCTTCTTTTGAATAAAATATGTTTTGATCTAATTTTAGATCCCATTTTCCAACCGCAAATAAAATATATACAATTCAAAGCGGATTTAGCATATCATGAACAACCAGCATTCAACAAGCAACAATTATCAATCCAAACCACACATGACATCCAGATCTGAATTTATACGACAATACAATTTTCTTTAATGCGAGAAAATAATTAATAATTAATTAAATGATTAAAATTAGAATTCTCACATTGAAATTTGGCTGAAATTCGACTGTCTCAGAATCAGCTCTAGTCTGCGCCATCGCGAAGCTCTCAGAAAGACGAGTCCAACGCAACTTACGGTTTGTAAAACGGACCTCGTATGAAAGAGTTATGTATTTTTAAAGATCGGACAAATTAAATAATAAAATAATAAGAAAAAAAGAAAGCGGACCTTTCTTCCTCTCCAAACCCGTCGTATACCACCGAACCCAAACCCCCTTTCCAATGCCAAAATCGCACCCCTCTAGAAGCCTCCAGACGACGATCAACTTGCACCCCGATGTCGAGCATCTCCTCCTCCACTAACGCCTAGAATGGCACGCCGTTCGGTGGTGGCGCGTGGGCCCCAGGGAGCTGCGAACGGCGGCACTTTATGCCCCTTTATCTCACCAACCTCTTAACAATTTACGATCATCACCGTACGGATTGAAAGGTCTTTGAATTCTCTTCGATTTGATATATTATGCGTCGATTTTCGTCGAACGGATTGAGAGATATTAGCATTTGAATTTGGGTGATTTCTGGCCTTCGGTTTGGACATGGCGGCTGGCCAAATTAGGGTTAGGGTTTTCGGATTTAATAATATTTTAATATTTAATTCCGAATTTCGTGAAATAAAGTGGATTTTTGGGCTTTCTCGGATTTGGGCCTGCTTACTGTCGATCTTAACGTTTTGAGGCCTTCTGAACGCGATGGGCTATGTCCCAAGGTCCAATTCCGAAATATACAGCAGATTTTTTCGGTTTTACTTGAAAATACAATATGAAATTAATTATTTAATTTCTACCGTACATTTAAATATGCCGGGGCCATCTATGACCTCAGAAAATTCTAAAAAAAAATATTTTTCGCTTTCTTATGACGATACGCTCTAACGAGACCAATTTCGTTGAATTCTGAGACTATTTGAAAAATGGCCTTTTTCAAGTCATTTAAAATTTACTATAAATTGACAAAACAGAAATCTTTTTGCCACGGCCACAAATTAATTCTAAAAATTATGAAAAATTAAACTTAACAATATTTTGACATTCCGGATCCAACAAAAGTGATTTCGTCGAAAACCGATGTCGTTTGAAAAATGACTATTTTTAAGGCCAATATATTTAATATTAAAAACACATTTTTAAACAAATAAATCCCGAAACTCAAAATATATAAGTGTTTACTGTTTTTCAATGTAGAAACATCATTATGAACTCAATGGAAGTGGTTTCGAGTTCAAATTCCTTCGTATGCAAAAAGTAGCATTTTGACCTTTATAAATTTCATAGCGACCTTTCTAAATATTGAATTGGCCATAACTTTTGATTTCCGCTATGAAATTTCAATTTTTCGGATTCGTTGAAAAGATATTTTTAAATAGATTCTAATATTTTTGGTTTCACTAAAATCCGTTAAATTTTGCATCCTGTACGGTCAGTCAAAGTTCAAATTTGACTTTTCAAACTACCGCGCTATTTCTAACTCTTTTGTTAATTAAAATTACATCATTCATTCTAACTTCGATTTAAATCAAATTTGTGATCATTATTATTTAAATAAATAATTTTATATTGTCAAAATTCATTAAAATTTTCTAAAATAAAAATTTTAAATTAGTCCTGATTTTTGCGGGTTGTTACAATCGCCCACATTAAAAAACTTTTCGTCCTCGAAAAGGAACGTAGCTAAAAATTGTAAAATTAACTACCTTAATTTTAAATTTTAATGTTTAATTATCTTTTCAAAATATATATAAAAATCATATTTCAAAGAATAGATTATAAATATCAAAAATACGTTAATTATAAATTCGTAACTCTTAACTCTTTCTAGGGCATCACTAACCCCATCTCTAACGAGTTTACTCATTCTAGGATACTGCTGATTCTATCTCTAATGAGTATTCTTATTGGACATTACTAATCCAATCTCTGATGAGTCTTCCGTTCAGTTCTAACGAGTTGTACCCCAAAGATTTGAGCTAACTTGGCTCTGATACCAACTGTAAAGACCCGCAAATTCCCGCCCTTTGGATCGACCATAAACCACACAGGTCTGACCCAAAAAGTGGAAACCTACGAATACTTTAACTTTGGGCATACAACACATTACAACAGATAACAGAAGACTTTTATAACACTATAATAAATGTTACATCAGAGTACGGAATATACATATCAGAGTACATGGGAATAAAATTACAGCGGAAGAATAAATTACAATAAATGAATACATTGCAGCGGAACTAATCTCAGTGGAAGGCTATCAACATTATGGCCACAGCTTCAGTCTTCAATCCAGGATCTTGTTTTATATATCTGTCAAATAAGCTACTCGACTGCCCGTGTGGAAAGAGGGCACCCGAGTTTGCAAAGTGAAACAAACTACAGGTCAGTCGTGGGACTGGTGTGAGAATTCTTAAACTAACCTTAATTAATAATAAGGCTAATCACAGGACCACGCCGCTAACGCGGAACGGGTTTACTCCATTGGATTGCTAGTGCATGACTAAAGTAAATCGTCAAAATAGCGCAATGCTTTTTCTGAAAAATGAAACCATTATAAGACCCAAGTCCCATCACACAATGCAACGCAAACCAGAGGATAGGGTTTTATCTTATAATGATCAAAAGATGCTTGATACGATAAACACGGTATTATATAATAATAGTGTGCAACCAATTTGAAATACATCAAAGTAAATGTAATAATCCTAGATGGCATGAGTGTCCCTGTGAAAACCCGTAACTTCCCCGTAAAGGAAAGCGTCGGATAGTTCGAGAACAAGCCACAACAGAACACATACAGAAGAACGTTTCATTGTATATTACAACAGTGCATCAGATTACAAGAATATACAGAGTATAAAGGAATATTACACAGAAATATCAGAGATTTAAATTACATTTAAATACATAGCAGCGGAAAATAATACAAAGCACAACTAGAAGAGATATACGGATACAAAGCTTTCCGGATATCGTTCCAGCTGTAAACCAGGATCCTGTGAATATAAATCTGCAAAACCAAAACTACTAGCTGCCCGTGTCGAAAATAAGGGCACCCAGAGTTTAGGTTAAAACAATAAACTCCAGGTCAGTCATGTGACTGGTGTGAGAACTAAAACAGTTATTAGTCTTTATTTTCAAAGGTAAATCAAGGGACCACGCCGTATAACACGGAACGGGTTTCCTCCCAAGAATACCGGTGCATAAAACCAACAGCGCAATGCTAAATAAAGAAAGATGAAGCTGTTATAAGACCCAGGTCCCATCACACAATGCAACGCAGTCGAGGATAGGGTTTTCCCTTATAACAGCCAAAGAATGCTTGATACGTTTAAAACAAATCATTTGATACTATAATAAGTGCATAGTGTATAAAACAACTTCAAATCATAAGTATCAATCATAGGCGGCATGAACGGCCCATAACACTATGTCGCCATATATAAGTTTACAATCAAAACCGCAAATGTCGTATTTGGAAATTGGATTTCCATCTATGAACCGAGGCAAAAGATAGTCCTCAACCGATTCGAGACTGCCTAGCCCGAGTCTCAGGCAAGCGCGCAGGCAAGCCTTGGAGCGACAGGGCCGGTCCACCGACGTGGATTATTATACCTGAGCACTACGTTTCGCCGCCCTTTGGGGCGTAAGCGAGCCAACGAATGACTCCATCGGACCCGGATCGTCCGATCTAACCGAGGCGCCTCGCAACAGCAACAACCACATAAGTCAAACTCGTCAGGGCGTGTAAAACCACTGACGCCACTTCTAGCTAGGAGGAAACGCAGGCCCTCCCTGAGGTCCGTCTCCCGTTTTTGGTTCATACCGGGTGTGAAACACGCGAGGTAAACGTTACACAAAGCTACGCCACAAAGGCCGTGCTTTGATCATCACCACAAGACTTTGCTTTTCAACAGAAGCCTTGATCATTTGCATCTTAGCATGCCACACAGGCAAACCATCCTATGCAACCGATATCAGTCACACCGAATGAAATCCGATGTCAGACACACAGTCCATTTACAAGTCCATCCTGGGTCTGAACGAAACCGGAGGCACCTAGTACCCCGCATATCCATCGATCTCCAAGTACGTCTGGACGATCACCAACTGTTTCCATCTTCTTGGGTGTACAGCCCAATCAAGATCATCAGTTATCACCCAAACGACGTGAAGACCTCCGGTCTTCGACCATCGTCTTTATCTTCGACTTATCGTCGTATCAGTTATTCAGAATGGGATAAACCCGGTCTTTCCGAATAACTCGCGTATATTTTAAGTAAGTGTTACACAAACACAACATACGCCTCATTCCAATTCATTAGTCACTAACCGTAAATTAATCAAGAGAATAATTTCCCAAATATTAACCCCGAAGGCCGAAACCAACATCAGATCAATATCCAGAAAACCATTCTGCTTGGCTAACCGACAGTTAGTTTCTAAATTTCACATTCATAGGGAAAGATTCCCATTAATTTTATCAAAGATAAATTCCTTGAATTTATTTTTTAATCCATTTTTGAATATCAATTCAAACTAGTCGGGATTAGCGAACCTTACCGAAGTAATCATTTGTTTTAATTTCCCAATCCCAACCTATTCATCCCATGAAGTAAAACTGGTAATACTTCATATCTAACACCACAGTGTTATCGGTAAATTCAATTACCATTTCACGTTCAAATCTAATTAAAGATTTAACTATCGCCTGGAGCAAAACTGGTGATACTCCATTTCGATTATTTCAATCTAATTAAAGATTCATTAAAACTCCACTTAGTTTTAATCTTTGACTGGGTTAAAGAATCAGTGTCATTTAAAAACACGGTTCACGATAAACCCAAAATCACATTCATTAATCATCGGGTTAAAGAACGAGTGTTATTTAAAACACTGTCCACGATAAACCCAAAAATCAATATCGATTTAATTCCAATTAAATGTTATTTAATTGGTACACTTCATTAAATCTAAATAAAAAGATTTAATCTTTTCTCAACTGGGTTCAAGAACAGTGTTAGTGAAGACACCATTCACGACAAACCCAAATCACATTCGATATTCAATACAAGGCTCTGAATAGAAAATATATCGGCTTATATTCAATATCAAATTCTACGACTAACAAATGTCGTATTGGAAATAACGATATAAATATATATCTTTCAAATTTCCATAACAACACCTGTATAATCACGAATTCCAACATCGAAATATTCCGAAGACAATTTCGATTCAAATCCACTCCAATGCAATCATTGGAAATTTTGGTTACTTTTAAAACCCTTTTCGAATTCAATTTATTTATTTAAAAATAAATAGAATTATAATTCTAGTTCAAAACTAGTTCATTTCGATAAAAATCTATTTTTATCTTTTCAAATATGGAGTTTTTCATCCCAATTCTTTCTAAATCATTTCTTATGATTTTACACAAATTATTACTATTTTTAATAATTTTATCAAGGCCCGTACAGTCGATTTCCAACAATGGCCATCGAACTGCACTTACAGCGACCTTTTTCGAATTTGATTTGGACGTATCTCCAAATCCAACCGTTAGATTTCAAATTTCTAATATTCATTAGAAAGCTCTTTTCGATACGAACCCAACGGTTCCGGTTTTAGGAGAATCCGACGGTCGGATCTCCCGTAATGTCCGTTTGAAATAAATGGTCGAAATTCGCGAACTGCCGCGGCGCGGCGCGTTCTATTCAGGCCATTATATTATATATAATATATATATATAATATATATATATATTTCGTCGATTTCTATTTAAAACGAATTATATAAATAGTTTTGAATTCGTTTCAAAAACATTTTCAACTTCCATTTCAATTCAAATCAAAATGGAATTCTTCTTTATAAAATCGTTTCAAAATTCATTTTTATTCAATTCAAATTTCAATTCAATTTGAATTCATTTCAATTCGTTTTCAATTCAATTTGAAATCGTTTTCAATTCAATTCATTTCGAAATCGTTTTCAATTCAATTCATTTCGAAATCGTTTTCAATTCAATTCATTTCGAAATCGTTTTCAATTCAATTCATTTCGAAATCGTTTTCAATTCAATTCATTTCGAAATCGTTTTCAATTCAATTCATTTCGAAATCGTTTTCAATTCAATTCATTTCGAAATCGTTTTCAATTCAATTCATTTCGAAATCGTTTTCAATTCAATTCATTTCGAAATCACTTTAAAATTGATATAAATATCGTTCACGTCAAAATGGCGTCAATCTAATCAACACGGCTTCATAAATTTCTATTTTCAAATATTCTATTTCAAATATTTCTTTTCTTTCAAAATAGTTGTTATCAAAATATTTCGTTCAACACATGACCAATCTCAATGAATGAGTACTGTCAACACATGAACTTTTATTTTATAATATTCTTTATTTTTCAAATTGGAATGAGGCCCAATCAATTACCATATAAAGTTAATTATATGGATTTTCATACAACTCATGTATATCATAGTATTGAAAAATAATCAACCATCAACCAAAGTGCACTACACTGTATAAGCATCAAATATAAATATTCAACGCTTACGACAGCCTGTCAATCAATCGATCGACATATTTAATCAATCAGGATGAGTGAACTTCAAATTTCATCCCAACACCCGTGTGGGGTTTCAAACAATCAAACACCGATTTTTATTCGTGCAGTTGGGCGATGTGTAAAATTTATCGTCCCAATCAATGTCATTCAAATAAGTGTACATAAACAAACCATCTGGTTTGTAAATGAATATTTATTTATTCACTTCACTATTTTCATATTCACGTTAAAAATTATATTTTTAACGATAAAACATTTTATTTCAACCTATGAATTTCTATTCAATTCATTTACACAATAAAATGATATTTTTATTTTTCTAACATATTTTAGAAAATTTCGGCGGCATAACGGCACGATACTAGAAACGGGACGAGGCCTAGCCTTATCCCCGGTCTAGTGAAGGCCCACGCCATTCACACATCAATCAAATCAATTTCATCTCACCAAACAATTCAATTCAAACAAATAATTCAACTAATCTATGCAACCAAACAAACAAGTCCATGGTCTGTGGACGATTGTGTCGGGTGCTACTAAGCACCGTCTGCATCCTAGTATATATATATATAACTAGAAAAATTAAATTGAAAGGTGAGAAATTCTCACTTTTAGCAATCCAACCATCTCGACTCTTCTTTTGCAGAAGTCTTCGTCGTTTCGCCTTTTTGTCACCTTCGTTGCTGCTTTCACTACATACGTAAAAATCACATTTTTACTTCGCTATTCAATATATAAAAATCGAATTTTTATTTCGATGTTCAATATATAAAAATCGAATTTTTATTTCAAAGTTCAATATATAAAAATCGAATTTTTATTTCAAAGTTCAATATATAAAAATCGAATTTTTATTTCAAAGTTCAATATATAAAAATCGAATTTTTATTTCAAAGTTCAATATATAAAAATCGAATTTTTATTTCAAAGTTCAATATATAAAAATCGAATTTTTATTTCAAAGTTCAATATATAAAAATCGAATTTTTATTTCAAAGTTCAATATATAAAAATCGAATTTTTATTTCAAAGTTCAATATATAAAAATCGAATTTTTATTTCAAAGTTCAATATATAAAAATCGAATTTTTAGTTCGAAGTTCAATATATAAAAATCGAATTTTTAGTTCGAAGTTCTATATATAAAAATCGAATTTTTACTTCAAAGTTCAGTATATAAAAATCATATTCTTATTTCGAAGTTCAATAGATAAAAATTCTATTTTTCTATCGATGTTCAACATATAAGAATTCTATTTTTCTATCGATGTTCAACATATAAGAATTCTATTTTTCTATCGAAGTTCGACATATGAAAATTCTATTTTTCTTCCTTGAAAAATCCTATCATCTCGTTTATAAAAATCAAAGCTTTTTTTTTTTTTTTTTTTTTTTTTAATCAATTCAGTTTTAATCTTTTAAAAATCAGTTTTTAAATTATGTTAAAAATCAGTTTTTAATACTCTTTAAAATTTACAGTTTTAAACTTTTTAAAATTTACAGTTTTAAACTAAAATCAATTTTCAGTTTTAACCTAAAACCAATTTTCAGTTTTTATCTAAAATCAGTTTTCAGTTTTTTTTTGTTTTTTAAAAAATCCTATTTAATTTTAAACTCTAAAATAAAAATAAAATAAAAGTAAAAATAGGAATGCTTACCGTATGCGAAGAGGGGGAGGCCATCGGCTTCGTCGAGGGGGGGGGGGCATCGGCTTCGTCGAGGGGGGGGGGGCATCGGCTTCGTCGAGGGGGGGGGCCTTATATATATATAAATTCCACAGCGACTATTTCTAATTTTAAACTGGACATATCTTATCATTTCTAAGATGAAATCTCAGTTTGTTAACTTCGTTACAAAGATATAGTTATACAGATTCAAATATTTCTTGTTTCGTTCAATTCTGACTTATATTGAATTCTGTATATTCATTTGAAATTAGAAATCGAATTTTCGAACTACCGCGCCATTTTCAATTCCATTTATAATTATATATAATTATATATATTCTAACGACGACGCGTATAAATATATACGTCGAATTATATTCAAAATAAATTTTCGTCGATATTATTTAAAATAATTCATTTTAAATAATCAAAATTCGCTAAAATGGCCAAAATAAAAATTTTAAACTGGCCCAGATTTTCCGGGTTGTTACAATCTCCCCCACTTAAAACTTTTCGTCCCCGAAAAGGAACAAAGTCGAAAGTGGTTTGATTAATTAACTCTACGTTCGATCTGGCTTCCATTCTCCAACTTTTCAGTTTCTGAGAATTTTCAAAATTTCAAAAATTTGGCTAACACCCTAAATTTTTGAAAAATTTCGCCATAACCTCCCCTGCAATGGGAGCATCGGGGAATTTCAAATAGCTTCCCCGGTCCTTCAGATCTCAAAAAGAAAAAGAAAAAGCCAAGCGGCTAGCCAATAGGCTCACAAAATCATCATCACCCAAACAAAACAGGAAATTATGTAGTAAACATGTACCTATTTGTCGGGCAAACAAATTTTATTCTCTGCTCTAGCCTCCTTGCTATGACCTGTTCAATGATATACATGTATATGCAAGCAAATGCGACCAATTTTCAATATAATCCAATATTTGATGCTATTAGGCAAAATGGTTCAAAATTAGCAAACAAATAGGCAAACAACACAAACATCAATCAATTAGTGAATTAGAGTTTCAAATTCATAATTTTAATACATATACAAAAATCATGTTCTTGATGCCAATTCACAACAATAAGCCCTATCTAATTTTGGTTCTCACACCAGTCTAATGGAAATATATAGATATCACACCTTCGTCACACGAATATAAATTCTGACGATGAGTACTCAACCATCAGAATCATCTTCGGGCCACTAGAGTATGATTCTATATCTATCCAATATATTAAAACTTCGAATACACGCGGATCAGACGTATACGCAAAATCTTTATATACTGGACTGTCCAACTCAATATAAATAGGTAATCAGATACGAATAATTGATTTTAAATTTTCAAAACAAAGAATGTTTTCATTTGAAAAATATACTCTTCACACTCGTTCTAGGATACTACTGATCCCATCTCTAACGAGTCATTCCCATTGGATTTTACTAACCCAATATCTGATGAATTCTTTCGTATGGTTCTAATGTGCCTTGTTCTCTGCTTTGTAAACCAAAGCTCTGATACCAAATGTGAAAACCCGTAACTTCCCCGTAAAGGAAAGCGTCGGATAGTTCGAGAACAAGCCACAACAGAACACATACAGAAGAACGTTTCATTGTATATTACAACAGTGCATCAGATTACAAGAATATACAGAGTATAAAGGAATATTACACAGAAATATCAGAGATTTAAATTACATTTAAATACATAGCAGCGGAAAATAATACAAAGCACAACTAGAAGAGATATACGGATACAAAGCTTTCCGGATATCGTTCCAGCTGTAAACCAGGATCCTGTGAATATAAATCTGCAAAACCAAAACTACTAGCTGCCCGTGTCGAAAATAAGGGCACCCAGAGTTTAGGTTAAAACAATAAACTCCAGGTCAGTCATGTGACTGGTGTGAGAACTAAAACAGTTATTAGTCTTTATTTTCAAAGGTAAATCAAGGGACCACGCCGTATAACACGGAACGGGTTTCCTCCCAAGAATACCGGTGCATAAAACCAACAGCGCAATGCTAAATAAAGAAAGATGAAGCTGTTATAAGACCCAGGTCCCATCACACAATGCAACGCAGTCGAGGATAGGGTTTTCCCTTATAACAGCCAAAGAATGCTTGATACGTTTAAAACAAATCATTTGATACTATAATAAGTGCATAGTGTATAAAACAACTTCAAATCATAAGTATCAATCATAGGCGGCATGAACGGCCCATAACACTATGTCGCCATATATAAGTTTACAATCAAAACCGCAAATGTCGTATTTGGAAATTGGATTTCCATCTATGAACCGAGGCAAAAGATAGTCCTCAACCGATTCGAGACTGCCTAGCCCGAGTCTCAGGCAAGCGCGCAGGCAAGCCTTGGAGCGACAGGGCCGGTCCACCGACGTGGATTATTATACCTGAGCACTACGTTTCGCCGCCCTTTGGGGCGTAAGCGAGCCAACGAATGACTCCATCGGACCCGGATCGTCCGATCTAACCGAGGCGCCTCGCAACAGCAACAACCACATAAGTCAAACTCGTCAGGGCGTGTAAAACCACTGACGCCACTTCTAGCTAGGAGGAAACGCAGGCCCTCCCTGAGGTCCGTCTCCCGTTTTTGGTTCATACCGGGTGTGAAACACGCGAGGTAAACGTTACACAAAGCTACGCCACAAAGGCCGTGCTTTGATCATCACCACAAGACTTTGCTTTTCAACAGAAGCCTTGATCATTTGCATCTTAGCATGCCACACAGGCAAACCATCCTATGCAACCGATATCAGTCACACCGAATGAAATCCGATGTCAGACACACAGTCCATTTACAAGTCCATCCTGGGTCTGAACGAAACCGGAGGCACCTAGTACCCCGCATATCCATCGATCTCCAAGTACGTCTGGACGATCACCAACTGTTTCCATCTTCTTGGGTGTACAGCCCAATCAAGATCATCAGTTATCACCCAAACGACGTGAAGACCTCCGGTCTTCGACCATCGTCTTTATCTTCGACTTATCGTCGTATCAGTTATTCAGAATGGGATAAACCCGGTCTTTCCGAATAACTCGCGTATATTTTAAGTAAGTGTTACACAAACACAACATACGCCTCATTCCAATTCATTAGTCACTAACCGTAAATTAATCAAGAGAATAATTTCCCAAATATTAACCCCGAAGGCCGAAACCAACATCAGATCAATATCCAGAAAACCATTCTGCTTGGCTAACCGACAGTTAGTTTCTAAATTTCACATTCATAGGGAAAGATTCCCATTAATTTTATCAAAGATAAATTCCTTGAATTTATTTTTTAATCCATTTTTGAATATCAATTCAAACTAGTCGGGATTAGCGAACCTTACCGAAGTAATCATTTGTTTTAATTTCCCAATCCCAACCTATTCATCCCATGAAGTAAAACTGGTAATACTTCATATCTAACACCACAGTGTTATCGGTAAATTCAATTACCATTTCACGTTCAAATCTAATTAAAGATTTAACTATCGCCTGGAGCAAAACTGGTGATACTCCATTTCGATTATTTCAATCTAATTAAAGATTCATTAAAACTCCACTTAGTTTTAATCTTTGACTGGGTTAAAGAATCAGTGTCATTTAAAAACACGGTTCACGATAAACCCAAAATCACATTCATTAATCATCGGGTTAAAGAACGAGTGTTATTTAAAACACTGTCCACGATAAACCCAAAAATCAATATCGATTTAATTCCAATTAAATGTTATTTAATTGGTACACTTCATTAAATCTAAATAAAAAGATTTAATCTTTTCTCAACTGGGTTCAAGAACAGTGTTAGTGAAGACACCATTCACGACAAACCCAAATCACATTCGATATTCAATACAAGGCTCTGAATAGAAAATATATCGGCTTATATTCAATATCAAATTCTACGACTAACAAATGTCGTATTGGAAATAACGATATAAATATATATCTTTCAAATTTCCATAACAACACCTGTATAATCACGAATTCCAACATCGAAATATTCCGAAGACAATTTCGATTCAAATCCACTCCAATGCAATCATTGGAAATTTTGGTTACTTTTAAAACCCTTTTCGAATTCAATTTATTTATTTAAAAATAAATAGAATTATAATTCTAGTTCAAAACTAGTTCATTTCGATAAAAATCTATTTTTATCTTTTCAAATATGGAGTTTTTCATCCCAATTCTTTCTAAATCATTTCTTATGATTTTACACAAATTATTACTATTTTTAATAATTTTATCAAGGCCCGTACAGTCGATTTCCAACAATGGCCATCGAACTGCACTTACAGCGACCTTTTTCGAATTTGATTTGGACGTATCTCCAAATCCAACCGTTAGATTTCAAATTTCTAATATTCATTAGAAAGCTCTTTTCGATACGAACCCAACGGTTCCGGTTTTAGGAGAATCCGACGGTCGGATCTCCCGTAATGTCCGTTTGAAATAAATGGTCGAAATTCGCGAACTGCCGCGGCGCGGCGCGTTCTATTCAGGCCATTATATTATATATAATATATATATATAATATATATATATATTTCGTCGATTTCTATTTAAAACGAATTATATAAATAGTTTTGAATTCGTTTCAAAAACATTTTCAACTTCCATTTCAATTCAAATCAAAATGGAATTCTTCTTTATAAAATCGTTTCAAAATTCATTTTTATTCAATTCAAATTTCAATTCAATTTGAATTCATTTCAATTCGTTTTCAATTCAATTTGAAATCGTTTTCAATTCAATTCATTTCGAAATCGTTTTCAATTCAATTCATTTCGAAATCGTTTTCAATTCAATTCATTTCGAAATCGTTTTCAATTCAATTCATTTCGAAATCGTTTTCAATTCAATTCATTTCGAAATCGTTTTCAATTCAATTCATTTCGAAATCGTTTTCAATTCAATTCATTTCGAAATCGTTTTCAATTCAATTCATTTCGAAATCGTTTTCAATTCAATTCATTTCGAAATCACTTTAAAATTGATATAAATATCGTTCACGTCAAAATGGCGTCAATCTAATCAACACGGCTTCATAAATTTCTATTTTCAAATATTCTATTTCAAATATTTCTTTTCTTTCAAAATAGTTGTTATCAAAATATTTCGTTCAACACATGACCAATCTCAATGAATGAGTACTGTCAACACATGAACTTTTATTTTATAATATTCTTTATTTTTCAAATTGGAATGAGGCCCAATCAATTACCATATAAAGTTAATTATATGGATTTTCATACAACTCATGTATATCATAGTATTGAAAAATAATCAACCATCAACCAAAGTGCACTACACTGTATAAGCATCAAATATAAATATTCAACGCTTACGACAGCCTGTCAATCAATCGATCGACATATTTAATCAATCAGGATGAGTGAACTTCAAATTTCATCCCAACACCCGTGTGGGGTTTCAAACAATCAAACACCGATTTTTATTCGTGCAGTTGGGCGATGTGTAAAATTTATCGTCCCAATCAATGTCATTCAAATAAGTGTACATAAACAAACCATCTGGTTTGTAAATGAATATTTATTTATTCACTTCACTATTTTCATATTCACGTTAAAAATTATATTTTTAACGATAAAACATTTTATTTCAACCTATGAATTTCTATTCAATTCATTTACACAATAAAATGATATTTTTATTTTTCTAACATATTTTAGAAAATTTCGGCGGCATAACGGCACGATACTAGAAACGGGACGAGGCCTAGCCTTATCCCCGGTCTAGTGAAGGCCCACGCCATTCACACATCAATCAAATCAATTTCATCTCACCAAACAATTCAATTCAAACAAATAATTCAACTAATCTATGCAACCAAACAAACAAGTCCATGGTCTGTGGACGATTGTGTCGGGTGCTACTAAGCACCGTCTGCATCCTAGTATATATATATATAACTAGAAAAATTAAATTGAAAGGTGAGAAATTCTCACTTTTAGCAATCCAACCATCTCGACTCTTCTTTTGCAGAAGTCTTCGTCGTTTCGCCTTTTTGTCACCTTCGTTGCTGCTTTCACTACATACGTAAAAATCACATTTTTACTTCGCTATTCAATATATAAAAATCGAATTTTTATTTCGATGTTCAATATATAAAAATCGAATTTTTATTTCAAAGTTCAATATATAAAAATCGAATTTTTATTTCAAAGTTCAATATATAAAAATCGAATTTTTATTTCAAAGTTCAATATATAAAAATCGAATTTTTATTTCAAAGTTCAATATATAAAAATCGAATTTTTATTTCAAAGTTCAATATATAAAAATCGAATTTTTATTTCAAAGTTCAATATATAAAAATCGAATTTTTATTTCAAAGTTCAATATATAAAAATCGAATTTTTATTTCAAAGTTCAATATATAAAAATCGAATTTTTATTTCAAAGTTCAATATATAAAAATCGAATTTTTAGTTCGAAGTTCAATATATAAAAATCGAATTTTTAGTTCGAAGTTCTATATATAAAAATCGAATTTTTACTTCAAAGTTCAGTATATAAAAATCATATTCTTATTTCGAAGTTCAATAGATAAAAATTCTATTTTTCTATCGATGTTCAACATATAAGAATTCTATTTTTCTATCGATGTTCAACATATAAGAATTCTATTTTTCTATCGAAGTTCGACATATGAAAATTCTATTTTTCTTCCTTGAAAAATCCTATCATCTCGTTTATAAAAATCAAAGCTTTTTTTTTTTTTTTTTTTTTTTTTAATCAATTCAGTTTTAATCTTTTAAAAATCAGTTTTTAAATTATGTTAAAAATCAGTTTTTAATACTCTTTAAAATTTACAGTTTTAAACTTTTTAAAATTTACAGTTTTAAACTAAAATCAATTTTCAGTTTTAACCTAAAACCAATTTTCAGTTTTTATCTAAAATCAGTTTTCAGTTTTTTTTTGTTTTTTAAAAAATCCTATTTAATTTTAAACTCTAAAATAAAAATAAAATAAAAGTAAAAATAGGAATGCTTACCGTATGCGAAGAGGGGGAGGCCATCGGCTTCGTCGAGGGGGGGGGGGCATCGGCTTCGTCGAGGGGGGGGGGGCATCGGCTTCGTCGAGGGGGGGGCCTTATATATATATAAATTCCACAGCGACTATTTCTAATTTTAAACTGGACATATCTTATCATTTCTAAGATGAAATCTCAGTTTGTTAACTTCGTTACAAAGATATAGTTATACAGATTCAAATATTTCTTGTTTCGTTCAATTCTGACTTATATTGAATTCTGTATATTCATTTGAAATTAGAAATCGAATTTTCGAACTACCGCGCCATTTTCAATTCCATTTATAATTATATATAATTATATATATTCTAACGACGACGCGTATAAATATATACGTCGAATTATATTCAAAATAAATTTTCGTCGATATTATTTAAAATAATTCATTTTAAATAATCAAAATTCGCTAAAATGGCCAAAATAAAAATTTTAAACTGGCCCAGATTTTCCGGGTTGTTACAGTCCCATCCCACTATGTCACTATATATAGGTATACAATCAAAACCGCGTGATGTCGTATTGGAAATTTGGGTTTCCATCTGAGTCAAGGCTAGGGAGGAGATCCTTACCGATTCGAGACACTCTAGCAATGCCCCAGGATTGGTACTCTGTCCAACCCTTGGATAGCTGCAGGGCCGGTCCACACTTGCTTTTGTGGATTAGTTATGCCTGAACACACGCTCCCCGGTCCTTTTGGACCTATAATACGGCCAGTGGCGACCGCATAACCCGAGGCCTCGAAAAATCCAACAACCACAATGAATAAATGCCAACGCTGGTAGGTCCCTGGAACCACTCTAGCTAGAAAGAAACGTGTGCACTCCCTGCGTTCCCTTCTCCCGTTTTAGACTCTACCGGGCTGTGAGGCTCGCGAAGTCACGATATACACAAAGCTATGCCTAAATAGACTGTGCTTTGATCATCAACCACAAGGCCTGCTTTTCAACAAAGCCTTGATCAATTGCATCTTAACATGCCACATTGTCAGACTCTACCATATCATTGATCATCTACCGATATATATATAACCTCTAAGCTCATACGTCTTAGAGAAGGGGGTTAAGTGAAGAATAAATTCTCCACCACCAAACAGAAATATATAATCGGTAGCGTTCAACAAATACAGTAGAAAAGAATACAATGTCAGACACGCAATCCATTTACAAGTCCGCTCTGGGTCTGAGCGAAACAACGTGTCCGTCGATCTCCAAATACGTTTGGACGATCATTACCAAATACCTTTCCTTGGAATGTACTGTCCCAATTCAAGATACCAGTCATCATCATCCCAACGATGTGAAAACCTTCGGTCTTCCACCACCGTCTTCATCTTCGACTCTTGATCGTCGTGATGATTATTCATAATGGGTTAAACCCGGTCTTTCTGAATAACTCGCGTATTTTGTGATTAAAAATCAAATATTGGAAAATCACACATTATGTCACATTCCGACCCCGAATATTCTTTTAATAAGATATTCATATTAAAAGATTTTCATAAATTTATCAAAGATAAATTAATAAATTAAATCATAAATCTTCCTTAAAAGATTTATTAAAATTTCTGAATTTGATTTAATATCAAAAATCATTTTCACAGATAATTTATTTTAAAGAATAAATCTTCTTTTAAACGGGTTAAAGAACTCGTGTCATTTAAAACACAGTTCACGATAAACCCACAAATCAATTTTCTAAATATGGAATTCCACAGAAATCAATCAGTACATAATCGATATAAATTTCTGTATCGGACTAACAATATACATGGAATAACGGTAAAGCCTCTTAAATTCCATATATAATATCGGTCTTCTATTACAGAAGCCCATCTCGATTATTACCAATAGAATTTCCACTTAATTCCAATTTAATATATATTAAATTGGAGAACTAGATTTTTAGAAAATGCTTTTTTTAAATCTATGAGTAGATTTACAAATTCCAAATAATAATTTCGATGTAAATTGGATTAAAGGACAAATGTCATTTAAAAACACCATCCACGATAAATCCACTTCACATCTCAATGTATCTCATATCATGAAATATAATTGCAAATTCTAATAATTTTAACTAAAGGATTTCCCTTTTAATAATAATCCATTATTATAAGAAAACATATTTTAGAAATAATCATTAAAAATATCCTTTACATAAAAGATTTTTATCCTTTACAAATATTCTTTGTTTTAACATATTTAATAGAAAATATATATATATATATATATATATGAAAATATATCCTTTATATGAAAAGAATTTATAGTGTAAGAATATTCTTATTTAAAAGAACACCTGAATCGGAAAGCGACTCAACCATTTACCATATAATTTGCTTTATATGGATTTCACACATATCAATAACAGCATAATCATCCAATCATCCATTTACATCCAAAGTGTAAATTCCAACTGTGTAAGCATTAAAATTAAACAATAATGCTCATCACAGCCTGTCGATCTAAAGATCAACATACAACTAAATATTGGGATTAGTGTATGTTAATTTTCATCCCAACACCCGCGTGGGGTTTCAACCAACAAACAAATAATAAATTATTTGTGCACTTGGGCGATGTGTAAAAATAATCGACCCAATCACATAAACAAGTCAGGTAACTTGCCTATGGCAGTGTAATACACAATATATAACACGATGATAAAAATATCTCTTTTATTCCTGTTCTTTTTATCGCAGGTAAAATGTCAATAAAAATGTAATCTTTATTTCTATTCTTTTATCGCATCAAAAATGATGATAAAAATATAATCTTTATTTCAATTCCTTTCATTGTAAATAAATGAAAAGAAAAATGTAATCTTTTAATTCCATTCGTAATAGGGGATATAAATAATAACACAAAATATAACTATTCATTTCATGCTTTATTTGCAATAGAGAATGCAAATAAAGATTCAACCTTTTTATTTGATGTTTATTTACATAGAGGAATGTAAATAAAAAAATTGTAACCTTTTCATTTCATAATTTATTTGCATTAAGGATTGCAAATGAAAATATTTCTTTTATTCTCCTGTTTTATTTACGTTGAGTAAAGCAAATAAAAGTGTAATATTAAATTTCTAGTTTTATTTACATCAAGAAATGTAAATAAAAGAACAACTCTTTATTTTACGTTTATTTACATCAAGTGAAGTAAATAAATAATTAAAAATGTAACTTTTATTTTAATGCTTTGTTCACATTTAAAACATGCAACAAAAATGTATCTTTTGTTTTTAATAAATTTGTTTGCATCTAAATTTGCAAACAAAAATGCAATTTTTATATTCTTGTTTGTTTGCAACTAAAGTTGCAAACAAAAATGTAATTTTATCTTCTTTGTTTTATTTGCATGATAGAATGCAAATAAAAATGCGTATTCTATTCTCTACATTTCGTTTGTGTAATGACCCGTATTCTACGCATCATGAGATCGTAGAATATTTATTTCTTTCACATACTAAGTCGTATGGTCATGTAACTTTGGGAAATGACTACTGGGGTCATTTCCCATGTTCATGATTTTTGTCGATTTTTAAATTACCATTTTGCCCCTAGTTGGTACTGTTTTGGCCATAACTTTTGACTGGGAAGGAATTTTGACTTGAAACCACTTCCATTGGATTCGAATGATGGTTTCTCTTTCCGTAGAGTGGTCACATTAGCCAAACGGACTTACCGTTTGGGAGATATGGCTGAATTAAGGTTTAAAGGGTTATTTTCAGCTAATTGGGCTTAACCGGGTGATTAGCAACTAGGCCCAATGGGAGATTTCGGTATTTGGGGTATTTAAGGGCTGCTAGGGTTAGGATTTCGGTTTTAGACTCATTTTTCCAGCCGCCACTTACCTCTTTCAAGCTCTAGCAATGGCCTCCAACACCCAAATCACCTTCTAATCACTTTCTAATCAAGTTTTGGCATAATCTACATCCAGTCAAAGAAGATCTTCACCAAATTAGCAAGAGAGCTGCTGGAACACATAGGGATTGGATCCAAATCAGAGATTATTTCAGATCTAAAGTTTGTTTGTGGCTAAGGTGAGTGATTTGCATAGTTCCTCACTAATTATGGCTAATTATGGTAATTAGCGAAGATTAGCGAAATTATGGCTCAGAAAAATCTAGACAAATTCCCAAAATTCTAAAACATCATTTTATGCCTCTGATATGAGTTTGGGTTAATTTCGACTAATTTTGCAAATCCCGGAATTTGGGGGATTAAGGGGTGATTAGTGATAATTAGCGAAATTATGCATGTTAAAAATCTGGAAAAATATTCAGAAATTATGAAATATTGTTTTAGGCCTCTGTTAGAAAATTTGGCTAATTTGGATAAGTTTTGCTAATCTTATCGTTAGATTTGCTTAAACATGCTTAAGAGGGAAATATGGATTTTTGGGTCATGTTTGATCCATTTTGATATGTCATATTGTTGTTTTGGTGTTTGTGGTTGATTCCCTATGTTCCTATGATTGTATGATATGCTTTGTGGTTGATTAGAAGTGTTAGATTGGTCGAAAACGCCGTCGAGAGGCGAAAATAGCTTGCTGGAATGGTGCAGGTTTTAGGACCAGGAAAAACCGACCAGGCTTCTGACCGACCAGGTTCTTGACCGACCAGGTTTCGACCGACCGGGGGAAAACAGAACGACCGACCAGGAACGAAGGAGGTTTCAGACCGACCAAGTCTAGAACGACCAAGGGAGTTTCGACCGACCAAGTCTGGAACGACCAAGGGAGTTTCGAACGACCGAGTTTGGACCGACCAGGGGGGGTTTCTGACCGACCGACCCCGTAGGAACTTTAGACCAACCAGGATGGGTGAAATGCGACCAACCAGAGGAGGTTTCAGACCGACCAGGGGAGGAGCGAAATGCGACCGACCAGGAATGAAGGAAACTGATCCACTCGTGCTCCATATCACGATCCGAACAAGAGGAAAGCAGCACCCACGATCCACGAGTCGCGATCCGAAGCTGGTCACGATCCGACCTGGAGATGAAGCCACGAACCGACGCCAAGGAGCATGGAACACGATCCGAAGGGGGTCCATGATCCGATCGACCACGAGTGGAAGAAGGAGCCACGAACCGTGCTTGGGGAGGGCGAACCGCGATCCGAACCAGATGAGGCCGATCCGATCCAATTCGATGGTGATGACCAATAACCCGAGATGCAAAGGTAGTCCAAATGGAAGTTAGAGCTCAGGATCCCGGAACCAGTTGGGAACCAATGAGGTCACTTCATGGTTGGGCTTTGCTGCGGGACGTGTGCAAAGGGGTTGTCGGTATTCATAACTTTGGTCCACTACTGAGAGATGGATAGTGGGCTTGTAGTGATAGTTACACGGGATTGGATTCCGTCATGGCCCAAAGGATTAGAGGACCAAGGTAGTGGGTATTGTATGCTTTACGCACTGAGTGAGAGATGTGAGGATGCTTGCTATGTTTGATTGTCTGACATCACTATGACATGCACACCCCCACCCCTGTTATCTTTACACCATTTGAAAGGGCACCTTAGAGTGTTGTACAGTATGTAGTGCTAACTCTTTGGTTGCAGGTCCAGGTTCAGGTATGATTGGATTATACCTGTTATTATTCTGTTTAGATGCTTATCGCTCATACCAGGCTTTATGTCTGACCCAGAGTTTTATGTCTCTTCTTATTACTCTGGGTGCTCACACGAGCAGACTAGAGACAGGTTGTGGGTAGCTGGTGATGCGCGAGTAGCTGATTCGGAGGCGAACAGGAGGCTTCCACGTATGATATATAGATATTCTCCCTGTGTCGTTGGTGGTCACTACTTGGGCATTAGTAGTGTACCTTCTTTATCTTGCTTTTGCTTTAGAGACAGTATTTTAAAAGTTGTAATAAGCTGTATTTTGGATTTCTGCTGCTATGATACTAAGTTCTAGTTTTCAGCTTATGCACTGTCTCACCTGTTATATGTCAAGTATGTTGTTATTATATTTTATTCTATGCGCTGTGAGACATTCTACAGGTTCCTTGTTAGTTCATTCTCTTCTTTCTTTTCCTTCTGGCGACCGTCCCGTGCTAACTGGATATGTGTACAGCGCACTTTTGGAGAAAATGTCCGTTGGTGCGGGGCGGGCCGTCACACTTGGTATCAGAGCTCTAGGTTGCGTAGTTAACCTAGGGAAAGACACTAGGGAGAGACAGTACGTATATGAGAGCGCGTATTTGTGATTACTTTGGTTTTCAAAAGCTATGTATATATATACTATTAGTAGTATGAGAATGAAGTCGCACTGCACTAGCACCACTATGGGGTCGTTAATCGTTTCCCTTTTTCAGATTGACGATGAGCCGAGACACGAGGGGTGCTGGTAGAGGGACCAACCAAGGGAATGCCGCTGACATGAGGGCAATGTTTACTAACCTCATGAGAGACATGCTTAGAGATTTTCAGGGAGCAGTTCCCAATCCCGGAAATGGTGGTGGTCCAGTAGTGCAGGCGCCTAGGGTCGATTTCGCCAAGTTGTGCAAGGATTACACTAACCTTGGTGGGAATTCGTTCCACGGAACGGAGTCGGCCACAGATGTTCAGGATTGGTTGGATAGCTGTGATCGTATCTTCGACGACTTGGGTCTTGAGGATGCGATGAAGAGAAGGCTAGCGTCTCGTCAGCTGCAAGGGCGAGCGATGAATTGGTGGAATGCCATTAGAACAGCTACTCCAGAAGATCAAGTTACTTGGAATCAGTTTAAGACTCGCTTTTGTGATAAGTTTATTCCAGCTGCTCATAAAACAGAACTGTTCAGGAAGTTCTTGGAGCTTAAGCAGAACGGTAGAGCAGTCTCGGAGTATATCGCTGAATTCGACACTTTATCGAAATATGGATGGTCCCTTATCGATACAGTCGAAAAGAAGAACGAGAAGTTCATAACTGGCTTGGATGGGTACTTGGGGGAAAGACTTATAAACCATATCGATGAGACGTTCGAGTCTATTGTAGGAAAGGCATTAAGGTCAGAGAGCCTTTTCCCTAAGTCGAAGACCGAAGTTGCTACGACATCTGCAGAGGAGCCAAAGCCGCAAGCAGGCGGTGAAGGCAAGAAGAATTCTCAGAACAAGAGGAAGCAAAACCCGACCAAGGATGGTCAGAGTAAGAAAAACAAGAAAGATGGCGAATGCTTTAGTTGTGGCCAGAAGGGCCATTACGCCAGAGATTGTCGAGAAAAGCCTGGGGAAAGGAAGTGCTTTAACTGCGGCCAGGCGGGACATCACAAGGATGATTGCCCACAACCTCCTAGGGAGAAGCAGATTGTGAAAGCGTATGCTATCAACGCTGTTCCTTCTTCGTCAAATGCCCCAACTGCGGCGCAAAAGGAAAAAGGTGTCGTTATTCGAGGTATGCTTTCTATTTAAGAAGTTTTGATCGGGTTTTGTTTGACAAACCTGAGTTAGTCGATAGACCTTTAGTAGTGACGAACCCGATTGGTGGTTCGAATAGTTTTGGCATGATTTGTTAATGTGGTCTTATCGAGTCATGGATGTATGTTTCCTTGTGATTGCTTTGTTTTGGGCTTTACTGGGTTTAGCATTATTTTGGGGAGTCGATCTACTCCAAAGGAATAGGGTGGTATTAGGTACCTACCTAGTGATGGCGATAGTAACTGGAGTTAATGAAACTGAAAGGTTATCGTTGTTCTAGTTGTCTCTGGGAGGCAAATGAGTACTCCAGTGCTAGATTGTTTTGCTAGTATCACCTCATGTGGATTGTCCGAACTCGGAGGAGATGTTCCTTGGGTGCTTGTCTGATATTGGTTTAGGCCTTTGGGGCTTGTGCTTGGGGAATGTCGATTTCGACTAGGATGGGTTGCGTGAGGGGTAAATAGTTGCTGTGATTTTTCATTGGATGATATCTTGGTTTACTCGAGGAGTGATGGGCAGACGGAACATGATGAGACTGTTCAATGGTATAGACTGCCCAGAGTTAGACTCGATAGGGTTATGAGATTGCTCGAGTGGGACTCGAGAAAGATGCAAAGTAATGGATTGTTTTGGACCCTATGTTGATGTTCTCTATTGGATAGTAGAACTTTGAAGGAATAGGACGTGTTCGTTGATCATGGAAGATACAACGAAGATTAGAGCGATTCAAGTTGGACTTGAACTCGTAAAAGAAAATAGGTGTTCGTTGATCTTGGAGATGCAACGAATAGGGAGACGACTCACATTGGACTAGAGTTTGTCGGTACTCAAGACTGGGTCTGAGTTATAGATTGACTCGAGTTGGACTCGAGAAGGCTGCAAGGAATTGGATTCAGCTCGAGTTGGACTCGAGAGGGCAGCAAGATAATGGATAGACTTGGGTTGGACTCAAGTATTTTAGGAGGACTAAAAGCAGGGGTATTTGGGGACGCCCGTTACCTTGGATCCGTTGGACGTGATCTAGTTATCCTTGGAGGATAAACGTACGTTGGACGTACGGTAGTCCGATTGGAGGCTGGGCTTCCATTAGTTTAATTATCCTTGGAGGATAAACGTACGTTGGACGTACGGTAGTCCGAAGGGAGGCGGGGCTTCCATTGGACTGGGATTGGTTGAACCAGTCAAGTAGGCATCGGTGTATGTATGGGGGCTGGGCTTCCATTAGTTATTGATGTTGGTTGGACCAGATATACTAGAATCGACATATTGGGATTGGTTAGACCAATCATGTAGGTGTCGATGTGTTTATGACTTTAGCAGGTGATAGATAGGATTTGTTTATGGTTGCTATGTTTGTTCCTATCTTTCTTCCCTTGAGTAGACTATCACCTGTAGGGTTCCAGCGATGGGGAACAAAGTGATTGTAGTAGTACTATGAGCCAGTGCAGTAGAGTCGTCATGACTCGAGGGGCAAAGCGGACATAGTAAAGGATTAGTAAGGCTATGAGCCAGTGCAGTGGAGTTGTTATGACTTCATGGGGCAGAGTGGACATAGCAAAGGACTAGTGACTATGGATCAGTGCAGTGGAGTCGCCATGACTCCATGGGGTAGAGTGATCACAGTAAAGGATTTGGGTGCAGTACTAGTTGCATTGAGTAGGAGACATGCCAGTTTAGGGTTTTGTTTTTTGGATGGAAGCAACTAGAGTATGTCACAGGACATGATTTCAGACCCAAGACTGAATTGGATTCAGAAACGCTAGTAAGCTTGACGATTAGATCGGTTTTGATTGAGTGGATTGTTTCCAGTTAGAAGGACGATCCTAATCTATTGGGAACCATCTCTAGGGTAGAGATGGGTATCGATGGAAAGAGAATGATCAAGTAAGGATTTGATCAAGAAGGGTGGCTTCGAAAGAATAAGGGACTAGTTGTACCCAATGTAGATGGACTGAGAGGTGAAGTGCTTAAAGCATATCATCACTCGAAATTGACTATATATCCCAGTGGTAACGAGATGTATTGAGACATAGAGCAGATATACTACTGGGAAGGGATAAAGATAGGCAGAAGGCTTATCTCGATAAGAGACGAAGAGATTTGGAATTCTTCGTTAACGACTTGGTGTTCGTCGAGATCTCTCCATAGAGAATGTGATTCACATTGGTTGGGGAGGTAAGTTAGCACCAAGATTTGTTGGTCCATTCCCAGTCCTCGAGCAAGTTGGGAATTTGGCGTATGAAGTAGAGCTACCTGACAAGATGGCAGGAGTTCACAACGTATTTCATGTTTCCCAGTTAAGGAAGTTTGTGCAAGACCCTAATGTGGCTATTTCACCAGATCAGTTGGATAACATCGAAGTTGAACTCGAGGCGGTTGGGAACCGCAAGTCTATGCGTATCGTTGGGAACGATACGAAGCAGCTTCGAAGGAAGGCGATGAAACTAGTCAAAGTCCAGTGGGGTGAGAATGGAAAAAGACCGTACTTGGGAAACAGAGAAAGATATAAGGAAGAAGTATCCAGAACTCTTTCCCTAGTAAGGTTTTGGTAGTGATAGTTTCTTCCCTTGTTAGTAAACCGCATGCTAGGATAGACTTGTTTTGCATGTTGATTGTTGTTTTATGATTGATAGGCATGCGGAACCCTTTGTGTGTTTTGGTTAGGGAATTTCGGGGGCGAAATTTCTTAAGGGGGGAGAGTGTAATGACCCGTATTCTACGCATCATGGGATCGTAGAATATTTATTTCTTTCACATATGAAGTCGTATGGTCATGTAACTTTGGGAAACGACTATTGGGGTCATTTCCCACGTTCATGATTTTTGTCGATTTTTAAATGACCATTTTGCCCCTAGTTGGTACTGTTTTGGCCATAACTTTTGACTGGAAAGGAATTTTGACCTGAAACCACTTCCGTTGGATTTGAATGATGGTTTCTCTTTCCGTAGAGTGGTCACATTAGCCAAACGGACTTACCGTTTGGGAGATATGGCTGAATTAAGGTTTAAAGGGTTATTTTCAGCTAATTGGGCTTAACCGGGTGATTAGCAACTAGGCCCAATGGGAGATTTCGGGATTTGGGGTATTTAAGGGCTGCTAGGGTTAGGATTTCGGTTTTAGACTCATTTTTCCAGCCGCCACTTACCTCTTTCAAGCTCTAGCAATGGTCTCCAACACCCAAATCACCTTCTAATCACTTTCTAATCAAGTTTTGGCCTAATCTACATCCAATCAAAGAAGATCTTCACCAAATTAGCAAGAGAGCTGCTGGAACACATAGGTATTGGATCCAAATCAGAGATTATTTCAGATCTAAAGTTTGTTTGTGGCTAAGGTGAGTGATTTGCATAGTTCCTCACTAATTATGGCTAATTATGGTAATTAGCGAAGATTAGCGAAATTATGGCTCAGAAAAATCTAGAAAAATTACCAAAATTCTAAAACATCATTTTATGCCTCTGATAGGAATTTGGGTTAATTTCGACTAATTTTGCAAATCCCGGAATTTGGGGGATTAAGGGGTGATTAGTGATAATTAGCGAAATTATGCATGTTAAAAATCTGGAAAAATATTCAGAAATTATGAAATATTTTTTTAGGCCTCTGTTAGAAAATTTGGCTAATTTGGATAAGTTTTGCTAATCCTATCGTTAGATTTGCTTAAACATGCTTAAGAGGGTAATATGGATTTTTGGGTCATGTTTGATCCATTTTGATATGTCATATTGTTGTTTTGGTGTTTGTGGTTGATTCCCTATGTTCCTATGATTGTATGATATGCTTTGTGGTTGATTAGAAGTGTTAGATTGGTCGAAAACGCCGTCGAGAGGCGAAAATAGCTTGCTGGAATGGTGCAGATTTTAGGACCAGGAAAAACCGACCAGGCTTCTGACCGACCAGGTTCTTGACCGACCAGGTTTCGACCGACCGGGGGAAAACAGAACGACCGACCAGGTTCCAGACCGACCAGGAATGAAGGAATTTTCAGACCGACCAAGTTTGGAACGACCAATTGAGTTTCGACCGACCAAGTCTGGAACGACCAAGGGAGTTTCGAACGACCGAGTTTGGACCGACCAGGGGGGTTTCTGACCGACCGACCCCGTAGGAACTTTAGACCGACCAGGATGGGTGAAATGCGACCGACCAGAGGAGGTTTAAGACCGACCAGGGGAAGAGCGAAATGCGACCGACCAGGAATGAAGGAAATCGTTCCACTCTTGCTCCATATCACGATCCGAACAAGAGGAAAGCAGCACCCACGATCCACGAGTCGCGATCCGAAGCTGGTCACGATCCGACCTGGAGATGAAGCCACGAACCGACGCCAAGGAGCATGGAGCACGATCCGAAGGGGGTCCACGGTCCGATCGACCATGAGTGGAAGAAGGAGCCACGAACCGTGCTTGGGGAGGGCGAACCGCGATCCGAACCAGATGAGGACGATCCGATCCAATTCGATGGTGATGACCAATAACCCGAGATGCAAAGGTAGTCCAAATGGAAGTTAGAGCTCAGGATCCCAGAACTAGTTGGGAACCAATGAGGTCACTTCATGGTTGGGCTTTGCTGCGGGACGTGTGCAAAGGGGTTGTCGGTATTCATAACTTTGGTCCACCACTGAGAGATGGATAGTGGGCTTGTAGTGATAGTTACACGGGATTGGATTCCATCATGGCCCAAAGGATTAGAGGACCAAGGTAGTGGGTATCGTATGCTTTACGCACTGAGTGAGAGTTGTGAGGATGCTTGCTATGTTTGATTGTTTGACATCACTATGACATGCACACCCCCACCCCCGTTATCTTTACACCATTTGAAGGGGCACCTTAGAGTGTTGTACAGTATGTAGTGCTAACTCTTCGGTTGCAGGTCCAGGTTCAGGTATGATTGGATTATACATGTTATTATTCTGTTTAGATGCTTATCGCTCATACCAGGCTTTATGTCTGACCCAGAGTTTTATGTCTATTCTTATTACTCTGGGTGCTCACACGAGCAGACTAGAGACAGGTTGTGGGTAGCTGGTGATGCGCGAGTAGCTGGTTCGGAGGCGAGCAGGAGGCTTCCACGTATGATATATAGATATTCTCCCTGTGTCGTTGGTGGTCACTACTTGAGCATTAGTAGTGTACCTTCTTTATCTTGCTTTTGCTTTAGAGACAGTATTTTAAAAGTTGTAATAAGCTGTATTTTGGATTTCCGCTGCTATGATACTTAGTTCTAGTTTTCAGCTTATGCACTGTCTCACCTGTTTTATGTCAAGTATGTTGTTATTATATTTTATTCTATGCGCTGTGAGACATTCTACAGGTTCCTTGTTAGTTCATTCTCTTCTTTCTTTTCCTTCTGGCGACCGTCCCGTGCTAACTGGATATGCGTACAACGCACTTTTGGAGAAAATGTCCGTTGGTGCGGGGCGGGCCGTCACAGTTTGCATTGTAGAATGCAAACAAAAATGTAATTTTTATTTTCTTGTATTGTTTACATTATGAAATGTTAACAAAAATGTGAACTTTTGATTTCATGAAATATTTGCATTGAAAATGCAAATAAAAATAAAAATGTACTACTTTAAAATCATGTTATATTTGTGTTGCAGAACACAAAAAAATGTTCTTTTATTTTTAATGTTTTATTTGTGTTTAAGAACACGAATAAAAAGAACATTTTAATTTTCTATGTTGTATTTGTGTTTGAGAACACAAACATAAAGGATCATTCATTTTCTATAATGTATTTGTGTTTGGGAACACAAATAAAACGGTTCGTTCATTTTCAAAATGCATTTGCATAAGTGAATGCAAATAAAAGAATACATTTTACTTTAATATATATATTTGTATTCGTAAATACAAATAAGAGAACAAGTTTCATTTTTAAATATATATTTGCATTTTTAGATGCAAACAAAAGAACAAGTTTATTTTTAATTTATATTTACATTGGAAAATGAATATAAAAGAATAATTTTATTTTCAATATACCTTTGCATTGGCGAATGCAAATAAAAGAACAACTTTTTTTTTACAAAATATATTTACAAATATAATGTAACTTCTGAAAATAATTTCTTATTTACATATAAGAATGTAAACAAACATTGTGATTTCCAAAACATGTCTTTTTTTTTATTTACATAAAAATGTAAACAAAAGTTTTACTTCTAAAATGAATTTTAATTTACATATGATATGTAAACCAAAATGTGATTCTTAATCTTTGATTACATTAAAATGTAATCCTTTTCTGTTCATTTCTCCTTACATATAAATGTAATCTTTTTTTTTTCTCATTACACATATGGATGCGATCTTTTCTATTCATTACAATGAACAAAATTTCAATAAAAATGCAATTTTAATTTATAAACTTTCCATTGCCAAAAATGAAAACAAAAATAAAAACAAAAATCCATTTTATCTTCATCTTTACAATGAAATCTAAATCACATTAAAAATGTGAATTTTTTATGCAAAGTCTTTCTATTGAAAACAATGGACACATAAAATATGATCTTTTTACGTTACTTCTTTTTATTGAAAACACTTATTACATAAAAAAATGAAATTTTAATGTTACCACATTTATTGAAAACAATTATATCATAAAAATGAGATTTATAATGTTGCAACTTTTATTGAACATCAAAGTGACAAATAAATTATGACTTTTGATTGAAAACCATTTTTATATAGAAAAAAAATGAGATCCTTTGTTTTCATTCTTTTTAATGAAACAACCTCATATCAATTTTTTTTTTTAAACATTCTCTTTAATGTAAACCCGTAAAGATATATTTTATTCGTTGTGCCAATTTCTATTATAAAATCAACAAATAAAAATAAATATTTATTGTCGAACAAATTCCATTGTTAATTCAACAAATAAAAATAAATATTTATTTGTCGATCAATTTCTATTGTTGAATTCAGAATAATAAAAATATTATTTTAATAACATAAAATAAACTTTTCCAACTAGATCTGAATAAATGGTTTTTTTTTCTTCTTTTGAATAAAATATGTTTTGATCTAATTTTAGATCCCATTTTCCAACCGTAGATAAAATATATACAATTCAAAGCGGATTTAGCATATCATGAACAACCAGCATTCAACAAGCAACAATTATCAATCCAAACCACACATGACATCCAGATCTGAATTTATACGACAATACAATTTTCTTTAATGCGAGAAAATAATTAATAATTAATTAAATGATTAAAATTAGAATTCTCACACTGAAATTTGGCTGAAATTCGACTGTCTCAGAGTCAGCTCTAGTCTGCGCCATCGCGAAGCTCTCAGAAAGACGAGTCCAACGCAACTTACGGTTTGTAAAACGGACCTCGTATGAAAGAGTTATGTATTTTTAAAGATCGGACAAATTAAATAATTAAATAATTAAATAATAAGAAGAAAAAAAGAAAGCGGACCTTTCTTGCTCTCCAAACCCGTCGTATACCACCGAACCCAAACCCCCTTTCCAATGCCAAAATCGCACCCCTTTAGAAGCCTCAAGACGACGATCAACTTGCACCCCGATGTCGAGCATCTCCTCCTCCACTAACGCCTAGAATGGCGCGCCGTTCGGTGGTGGCGTGTGGGCCCCAGGGAGCTGCGAACGGCGGCACTTTATGCCCCTTTATCTCACCAACCGCTTAACAATTTATGATCATCACCGTACGGATTGAAAGGTCTTTGAATTCTCTTCGATTTGATATATTATGCGTCGATTTTCGTCGAACGGATTGAGAGATATTAGCATTTGAATTTGGGTGATTTCTGGCCTTCGGTTTGGACATGGCGGCTGGCCAAATTAGGGTTAGGGTTTTCGGATTTAATAATATTTTAATATTTAATTCCGAATTTCGTGAAATAAAGTGGATTTTTGGGCTTTCTCGGATTTGGGCCTGCTTACTGTCGGTCTTAACGTTTTGAGGCCTTCTGAACGCGATGGGCTATGTCCCAAGGTCCAATTCCGAAATATACAGCAGTTTTTTTCGGTTTTACTTGAAAATACAATATTAATTAATTATGTAATTTTTACCGTACATTTAAATATGTCGGGGCCATCTATGACCTCAGAAAATTCTAAAAAATATATTTTTGGCTTTCTTATGATGATACGGTTCTAACGAGACCAATTTCATTGAATTCTGAGACTATTTGAAAAATGGCATTTTTCAAGTCATTTAAAATTTATTGTAAATTGACAAAACAGAAATCTTTTTGCCACGGCCACAAATTAATTCTAAAAATTATGAAAAATTAAACTTAACAATATTTTGACATTCCGGATCCAACAAAAGTGATTTCGTCGAAAACCGAGGTCGTTTGAAAAATGACTATTTTTAAGGCCAATATATTTAATATTAAAAATACATTTTTAAACAAATAAATCCCGAAACTCAAAATATATAAGTGTTTACTGTTTTTAAATGTAGAAACATCATTCTGAACTCAATGGAAGTGGTTTCGAGTTCAAATTCCTTCGTATGCAAAAGTAGCATTTTGACCTTTATAAATTTCATAGCGACCTTTCTAAATATTGATTTGGCCATAACTTTTGATTTCCGCTATGAAATTTCAATTTTTCGGATTCGTTGGAAAGATATTTTTATATAGATTCTAATATTTTTGGTTTCACTAAAATCCGTTAAATTTTGCATCCTGTACGGTCAGTCAAAGTTCAAGTTTGACTTTTCAAACTACCGCGCTATTTCTAACTCTTTTGTTAATTAAAATTACATCATTCATTCTAAATTCGATTTAAATCAAATTTGTGATCATTATTATTTAAATAAATAATTTTATATTGTCAAAATTCATTAAAATTTTCTAAAATAAAATTTTTAAATTAGTCCTGATTTTTGCGGGTTGTTACAACACATGTAGAAATAATATGTATCGATAGGATTCTTTCGCATACATAATGGACGCACGACACTATCATGATTTGCATTAAGGAGGTCAATTGATTTAGTAGACCGCCTGATTTTGCATTAGATAGAGAACATATATACAACTTCTTGCATATGTTCATACAACATTAGGAATTTTATAAGGACAATGGATGCCTGTGTTTGATGGTTGAGTAGATGGTTGTTTGGATGTTAGGATATGCATTCTCCTTAACTTGGAGATTTCGGGGGTGAAATCCTTTAAGGAGCGGAGAATGTAACACCCCGTAAATTTCAATGTTAATATTCATAAATTAAAGAATAACTAATCTCAGACGTGAGAATTAAGGGAAATGGGTTGCGCCATTGTGTTCATCTCGGAATTCTGTTTGAGATAGAGTCCGAGTTTGCGTGAATTGGACTTCGTATGAAGAAGTTATAGCCATCGGAAGTTTCAGAAAATTCAAAACAGATTTCGAAAATTTAAAATTCAGAGTCAAATGGGCTAGGCGGAAAAATTCCTGCCAGGGCTTGGTCGACCTGGAGGTCGACCTACCTTGACCAGGTCGACCATAGGGTTGACCTGGGGGTCTACCTGCACCCCCCCGGGTAGATTTGAGTAATGACCTGTTTTTGACTGTATGTTGATGCATTAGGGTTTCTGATCTGCTCTGATTGGCTGGGATTAATTCTGGGTTGATCGGACGGCCTAAACTAATCCTAAACTCTATAAAAAGACATGTACACTCAAACCCTAAAATCAAATCAAAATTAGATCAATGGCCGTCATGTTGTCACTCCAAACCCTAGAGTAGCCGCCACCAACTAGAAGCAAATTAAAGACAACAATTCAATTCAAATCAAGCCTAAAACTACAACAACGAAATTTTCTACAACAAGGGAACGCTAATCAATTACATAATTCAGATCCCACAACTCAAGACCCCTTTTTCGGTGGGTTCTAGTCACTTTTAGGTTTAAATAAATAAAAGTGAATCGTGGTAGACTATTGTTTGGGTATATGTTGTTTGTAGTTATGCAAGTTTATTATTGTTGTGGATCCTGAAATTATGCAAGTTTTTTGTTATTGTTGATCATGAAATTATGTAAGTTATTGTGTGATGAATTCATGAGTCTATGCAAGTCTTTATCATGAATCTATGCAAGTTGTTATTATGAATCTATGCAAGTTGTTATCATGAATCTATGCAAATTGTTATGAGATCACGCAAGTCACCTATACAAGTTATTATTCATGAGCCTATGCAAGTTATTATTCATGAAACTATGCAAGTTGTTATGTGAGTTAAATATGTTGTAAATCATGAATCTATGTGAGTTGTTAATTATGTTGTTAATTCATGAACCTATACAAGTCACCTATGAAAGTTGTTATTTTGTGAATCATGAACCTATGTTAGTGTTAATTATGTTGTTAATTCATGAACCTATGCAAGTAGTTATGTTGCAAAATCATGAATCCATGCAAGTTGTTAACTATATAGTGAATCATAATTATATGCAAAGTTATCATGGCATTTTCCCTAGTTGTCATGCTTATGCCAAAATTGTACTGAAAACAATCACCTTGTCATTCCCTTTATTTTATTGTTATGGTGAGGCTACCTTGTAGCCTCGATGACGCCAAAAACGCAAACGGTTACGCTAGTTAAGAAACGGGGAAAAATGGGAATTTGTAATAGGCATAGTGATTTTCCAAATTGGACACATGATTCTAGTGGGGAAACATATAAATAATTACCTATAATGACATGGGTAAATTTGGGTAAAAATGGTATAATTTGAATATGACCATTTATGGATAGGAAATTCAAATTGTTAATAAGATAGGTATTGACACCTATAAAAAGGAAAGGATTAATTAATTAACTTAAATCAAAAGAGGAATGTTTAAGCAATTGAAGTTTGAAGATTTAATATTGAGAATTAGCATAAATGCCTTAAATGGCATAAAATAAATTTGTGATGAAATTGGTATGATTTTACGTACCATAAATAGATGGACATAATTGATTCAATTATGGCCATAGTTAAATTTGGAATTGATTGATAATTTGAATAGGGAGATTAATTCAAATTGGGGAATAATTAATTTTGTGTAATTAATCGTCTAAGACATGAGGTTAGGCTCTTTTGTGGTGTATCACTGCCCGGACCCGCCCGACAAATCCAGCTACCATAAATGGCAGTCTAATGTGGGAGGTCTTAGGCAAAAATTAAATGCGTGACAGTTGTAAAGACACGAGGTTAGGCTCTTTTGTGGTGTAAGACTGCCCGGACCCGCCCGACAAATCCAGCTGCCATAAATGACAGTCTAATTGGGAGGTCTTTATAAGGCTACGGTCCTAATAAATTAAGAAACACTTAATCAGATAAACATGTAGTGGGACATGAGGGGTTAAGTGGGTGCCTTGGGCGGCATGTGGAATTAAGTGGGTGACTTGGGTGGCATGTGAAATACGATTAGGTGTCTCAATAATTAATTAATGCTGATTAAAGACTACTTAACCAAACTTAATACATATGGATTGTGTGATGATAGACATAAGTTAGGGTTAAGTAAAACAAATTGGATTATGGGTGGGTTAAGTACAAATGATGGGTAGGTCGGTAATATTAACATATAAGCCCACAAACTTAACTGTTAAATAAATAGGATTAAATCAGTGGGAGGGTTAAGTACAACTGAAGGGTAAGAGGGTAATATTAATACATATAGGCCCACAAATTAACAGGATAAAAAGGGTTATGTAATTAAAGACACCTAATGGTATACGTAACCGGGGCAAAATAGTAAAGTTATGTTTTAAAGACACCCTTAGGGGTACTCGTAACTAACGGGAATAGATAGAGTTATGTATTAAAGACACCTATAGGTACGCATAACCGATAGGTAGAATAGGGGTTATGTATTAAAGAAACCTATAGGTACGCATAACTGATTGAGGGCTATGTAATTAAAGACACCTTGGGGTATACATAGTTTGTAGAAAACCTAGTGGGGATACAAGACATAGGGGAGAGCTTGTATCATGTTGTGTGGGACCCATTTCAGTCAGTAACCCGGAGGGGTATCAAAGTAAAGAACTCCGTACTAGGTGGGGAAGGGGCACGCTTATTGATTGATTGTAAGAGATCCACAACGAGACGGATGGTGCGGGCGGCGCAAACCGACTAGGGACATGTGCGTGCATGGGCCGGGCAGAGGGGGACAAGACGACTGTGACACTAGTAGGTATAACTGTGCACACCTTAGGTTGCCACTTTAAGGAAGTGATACCCCCTAGTTGTGGGACTAGCACATGGTATCTACAGAGTAGGGAGCCGATCAATTAGTGTAGTGGTTAGGGTATACCCGAATATATGCCCTAAGTCTACCAATTTATAGTAGGAGGGTAGTGGGTATGACTAGTTGAGATAGGAGCAAGCGGCACCTATGACAACAGCTAGGAATACACAAAACTACCACTATCATTATCATTAGCAGAAGGGATTATCCCATCTTGATTTGACTACTAATAGTGCAGAGTAGTTAGTAGTGAAGCATGCATACACCTTACCTTATTTGTCCTGTCATACCTACCGTGAATCCTCTTATCCACTTTGTATGCCTGTCATGTTTACCTTTATTTATTTACTGGCTAAAAGTTACTTGACTCACCAGACGTATGTCTGACCTAGTTTGTTTCACCCTTTTTTTTCGTTTCCCCCCAGGTTCTCAGGGAGGAAACACCCAGGTCTAGTCAGGATTTGGATATCATCTTCTAGGAGCTACTTCTGAAGTATGGCTCGAGTCTCAGTCTCTTATATGGCTTGCTCTTTAATTTGGGGAATGATGTTTTTCTTTTAAATACCTATGTACTCTGATGATGTAAGACAGAAGTGTTTTAATGGTTTTATGACTCATGGTATTATGTAACAAAGTATTTTGGTGATTTAATAAAGTTGTTTATTTTTCGCTGCAAAATTTTTATATCTGTCTTGTGATATTCTGTTTCTGTTTACCAAATGCGCTCCACTGAAGTTAAGGCATTCCCTTTGTGAGTGACCTAAATGGAGGTGTGGTGTTACACTTGGTATCAGAGCTTAAGGTTACCAGATTAGATAAAAGTTTTGGAAATATTTTTCAAAAAGGTTTTAAAAGAAAGTATTTTCAAAAAAAGGAAAGCCTATTTTGAAAAACATTCCCCGAAAAGCCATATGTAGTATCTTTCGGTCCTTTTTTTAAAATCTCTCCCTTTTTCTTCTTAGCATGTTTGAGGATCTTAACCTTCCAGAGGGTGTACCGATACCAGGATGGTTTAGGAGGTATTTGGAAGCTAGGCCCACCGCCGTAGGTCCGGCAAATGTTCCTCCTCCCCCAGCTGCACCCGTTCCTCCTCTTCCCCCTCCTCGTGTTGATCCTTTTGCAAAGATATGTAAGGACTTTCGGGCAATGGGCGGGAAACATTTTCATAGGTCGGAGATGTTTGTTGAAGCTCGAAATTGGCTAAAAGAGGTGGAAGAATTTTTTGGAATCTTTGAGGTAGAAGATGGAAGAAAGGTCCAGTTAGCTGCCTGGTTAATGAAGGATGAGGCCTCATTTTGGTGGGAGGTCACTAATGGAGAGCGTCCAGTTGATACATGACCGGATTTCAGGCGTAGGTTTGACGCGAAATTTCTCTCACGAGCAGAAGAAAATCTATACATGGAAAGGTTCTTGGCATTGAAGTAGGGGGATCTATCAATAAAAGAGTACGTCAACAAGTTCAATCAGTTGGCGAGGTTTGGCTTAGACTTGGTGAACACACCTGAGAGGAAGGCTATGAGATTTGTTAAAGGCTTGAATGAGCCGCTACACGAGAAGAATGACTAGGGAAAGGGTAAGAGGAAATGACACTATTGTGGGAAAGGTCAGCTAGTCAAAGAATGTAAAAGGAGGAAGTTCAATTGCTTTAAGTGCGGAGAGGTCGGACACTTCTCTAAGGAATGGCCGAAGGCGCAGGGATCGCAAAGGACTTCTGGAGGGCAGGCAGATGCTCTCGTGGCAGATGGATAGGATAGAGATAGGAAAAATTTATGTAAAAGGTTTAATTTCCTTATGAAGTTAAGACTCTTTTGGATTCTAGCATTTTGACTTTGTAATTGAGACTCTGCACTTTAATACTAGTCTTGTTTCTGATCCCGTGGTTGTTTCAAACCCCTTTGGTGTCGTCTCATTTATTGGTAATTTGTAAGGGGTTGAAATTATTTGTGTTAGGCGTTAAAAATTTGAATGTAATATTGGTGTGCTCAAGTTTATGGGCTATGGGTTGGTTCTAAATGGACCAACTTTCTAAACAGAGGGTCGTTCAAGATTTTGAGAGGAGGGTCGTTAAGTTTCTAACCTGTCATGGGAAGACCCCCAAAAATTTCTTGTGACCCGTAAGGGTCTGTTATGCTTAGCTTTCTGAGAATCATTCTGTAATATGATCTGTACCAGTAGTCTGTAAGTATCTGGATATTTCTGAAGGATAGGAGTTTCTATTCGAAGCATGAAGTAGATATCTAGTTTTGACATTTTTTAATGGGGGTAACTCTTTGGGTGTCAGTCTGATGTTGATTTCGGTCTTCGGGGCTAAAACTTAGGGAATTATTCTCTTAACCGATGTCAAATGGGAACATAGCTTTTGTTTCAGTTATATCATTTGTTTGTATCCCATCAACCGAATCTTCGACCTTTAGATAGGAAATCCATGGATGTAAACATGTGCTTAGGACATGTTATGTTTGAAGGTTGCAGGTGGATGCAAGTGTTTGCTAGTGGTTGCTCGTGGATGCATTTACACGCACATTAGGAACTAGATCGGCTCAAATCACTTTCATATTGCAAATAAATGTGTGTGCATATTTAGGTTAATGAATGAACAATGGTTGTGTTATCATATGGATGCTGCATTTTGATGAGTGGTTGAGCATACATGTAGAAATAATATGTATCGATAGGATTCTTTCGCATACATAATGGACGCATGACACTATCATGATTTGCATTAAGGAGGTCAACTGATTTAGTAGACCGCCTGATTTTGCGTTAGATAGAGAACATATACACACACTTCTTGCATATGTTCATACAACATTAGGAATTTTATAAGGACAATAGATGCCTGTGTTTGATGGTTGTGTAGATGGTTGTTTGGATGTTAGGATATGCATTCTCCTTAACTTGGAGATTTCGGGGGCGAAATCCTTTAAGGAGGGGAGAATGTAACACCCCGTAAATTTCAATGTTAATATTCACATATTAAAGAATAACTAATCTTAGACTTGAGAATTAAGGGTAATGGGTTGCGCCATTGTGTTCATCTCGGAATTCTGGTTGAGATAGAGTCCGAGTTTGCGTGAATTGGACTTTGTATGAAGAAGTTATGGCCATCAGAAGTTTCAGAAAATTCAAAATAGATTTCAAAAATTCAAAATTCAGAGTCAGATGGGCTAGGCGGAAAATTTCCTGCCAGGGCTAGGTCGACCATAGGGTTGGCCTACCCTGACCAGGTCGACCATAGGGTCGACCTGCCCACCCCCCTGGGTGGATTTGAGTAATGACCTATTTTTGACTGTATGCTGACGCATTAGGGTTTCTAATCTGCTCTGATTGGCTGGGATTAATTCTGGGTTGATCAGACGGCCTATACTAATCCTAAACTCTATAAAAAGACATATACACTCAAACCCTAAAATCAAATCAAAATTAGATCAATGGCCGTCATGTTGTCACTCCAAACCCTAGAGTAGCTGCCACCAACTAGAAGCAAATTAAAGACAACAATTCAATTCAAATCAAGCCTAAAACTACAACAACGAAATTATCTACAACAAGGGAACGCTAATCAATTACAAAATTCAGATCCCTGAACTCAAGACCCCTTTTTCGGTGAGTTCTAGTCACTTTTAGGTTTAAATAAATAAAAGTGAATCGTGGTAGACTATGGTTTGGGTATATGTTGTTTGTAGTTATGCAAGTTTATTATTGTTGTGGATCATGAAATTATGCAAGTTTATTGTTATTGTTGATCATGAAATTATGTAAGTTATTGTGTGATGAATTCATGAGTCTATGCAAGTCTTTATCATGAATCTATGCAAGTTGTTATTATGAATATATGCAAGCTGTTATCATGAATCTATGCAAGTTGTTATTATGAATCTATGCAAGTTGTTATCATGAATCTATGCAAATTGTTATGAGATCACGCAAGTCACCTATACAAGTTATTATTCATGAGCCTATGCAAGTTATTATTCATGAAACTATGCAAGTTATTATATTATGCAAGTTGTTAAATATGTAAATCATGAATCTATGTGAGTTGTTAATTATTTTGATAATTCATGAACCTATACAAGTCACCTATGAAAGTGGTTATTTTGTGAATCATGAACCTATGTTAGTGTTAATTATGTTGTTAATTCATGAACCTATGCAAGTTGTTATGTTGCAAAATCATGAATCTATGCAAGTTGTTAACTATATAGTGAATCATAATTATATGCAAAGTTATCATGTCATTTTCCCTAGTTGTCATGCTTATGCCAAAATTGTACTGAAAACAATCACCTTGTCATTCCCTTTATTTTATTGTTATGGTGAGGCTACCATGTAGCCTCGATGACGCCAAAAACGCAAACGGTTACGCTAGTTAAGAAACGGGAAAAAATGGGAATTTGTAATAGGCATAGTGATTATGCAAATTGGACACATGATTCTAGTGGGGAAACATATAAATAATTACCTATTATGACATGGGTAAAACTGGGTAAAAATGGTATAATTTAAATATGACCATTTATGGATAGGAAATTCAAATTGTTAATAAGATAGGTATTGACACCTATAAAAAGGAAAGGATTAATTAATTAACTTAATTAATCAAAAGAGGAATGTTTAAGCAATTGAAATTTGAAGATTTAATATTGAGAATTGGCATAAATGCCTTAAATGGCATAAAATAAATTTGTGATGAAATTTGTACGATTTTACATACCATAAATAGATGGACATAATTGAGTCAATTATGGCCATAGTTAAATTTGGAATTGATTGATAATTTGAATAGGGAGATTAATTCAAATTGGGGAATAATTAATTTTGTGTAATTAATCGTCTAAGACATGAGGTTAGGCTCTTTTGTGGTGTATGACTGCCTGGACCCGCCCGACAAATCCAGCTGCCACAAATGCCAGTCTAATGTGGGAGGTCTTAGGCAAAAATTAAATGCATGACAGTTGTAAAGACATGAGGTTAGGCTCTTTTGTGGTGTAAGACTGCCCGGACCCGCCCGATAAATCCAGCTGCCATAAATGGCAGTCTAATTGGGAGGTCTTTATAAGGTTACAGTCCTAATAAATTAAGAAACACTTAACCAGATAAACATGTAGTGGGACACGAGGGGTTAAGTGGGTGCCTTGGGTGGCATGTGGAATTAAGTGGGTGCCTTGGGTGGCATGTGAAATACGATTAGGTGTCTCAATAATTAATTAATGCTGATTAAAGACTACTTAACCTAACTTAATACATATGGACTGTATGATGATAGACATAAGTTATGGTTAAGTAAAACGAATTGGATTATGGGTGGGTTAAGTACAACTGATGGGTAGGCGGGTAATATTAATATATAGGCCCATAAACTTAACCGTTAAATAAATAGGATTAAATCAGTGGGAGTGTTAAGTACAACTGAAGGGTAGGTGGGTAATATTAATACATATAGGCCCACAAACTTAACCGGATAAAAAGGGTTATGTAATTAAAGGCACTTAATGGTATACGTAACCGGGGCAAAATAGTAAAGCTATGTTTTAAAGACACCCTTAGGGGTACGCATAACTAACGGGAATAGATAGAGTTATGTACTAAAGACACCTATTGGTACGCATAACCGATAGGTAGAATAGGGGCTATGTATTGAAGACACCTATAGGTACGCGTAACTGATTGAGGGCTATGTAATTAAAGACACATTGGGGTATACATAGTATGTAGAAAACTTAGTGGGGATACAAGACATAGGGGAGAGCTTGTATCATGTTGTGTGAGACCCATTTCAGTCAGTAACCCGGAGGGGTATCAAAGTAAAGAACTCCGTACCAGGTGGGGAAGGGGCACGCTTACTGATTGATTGTAAGAGTTCCAAAACGAGACGGATGGTGCGGGCGGCGCAAACCGACTGGGGACATGTGCGTGCATGGGCCGGGCAGAGGGGGACAAGACGACCGTGACACCGGTAGGTATAACTGTGCACACCTTAGGTTCCCACTTTAGGGAAGTGATACCCCCTAGTTGTGGGACTGGCACAGGGTATCTACAGATTAGGGAGCCGATCGATTAGGGTAGTGGTTAGGGTATACCCGGACATATGCCCTAAGTCTACAAATTTATAGTAGGAGGGTAATGGGTACGACTAGCTAAGATAGGAGCAGGCGGCACCTATGACAGCAGCTAGGAATACACGAAACTACCACCATTGTTATCATTAGCGGAAGGGATCATCCCATCTTGATTTGACTAGTAATAGTGCAGGGTAGTTAGTAGTGAAGAATGCATACACCTTACCTTATTTGTCCTGTCATACCTGTCATCTATACCGTGAATCCTCTTGTACACTTTGTATGCCTGTCATGTTTACCTTTATTTATTTACTGGCTAAAAGTTATTGGACTCACCAGATGTATGTCTGACCTAGTTTGTTTCACCTCTTTTCTTCCGTTTCCCCCAGGTTCTCAGGGAGGAAACACCCAGGTCTAGTCAGGATTTGGATACGATCTTTGTAACATCCCACATCCGTTAAGGTGACTCTCAAAGGGAATGCCTTAACTTTAATGGAGCATTATGGGTACTGGAACAGAAATATTACAAGACAAACATGTATAAAACAGCGGAAGGCAAAGTAGAAATACTTCAAATCATTTATTAAATATAATTGTTTACAATAAAAGACCATCAACTTTCAAATACCCAATTACATAGCTAAAATATCTGTCTTGCTCAAAAACAAAGAAGCATGAAAATAAATCATAGTATTCCCCAATAAAGCAAAGCAAGCCATAGCCAAGAGAGATCCAAGCAGCACAATAAAGTGCCTTGGAGCTTGGTAAGATCCGAACTAAGCTGTATTTCCACCCTACGAACCTGGGGGGGGGGGGAATGGAAGAAAAAGAAGCGAAACAAACCGGGTCAGTCATAAAGACCGAGTAAGTCCTAGTGACTTTCAGCATAAAAACAGGTGAAGATAATACGGCATAAATAAACTGAAAGTAAACATAAACATGGTAACAAGGTAAGCTACAGGCACGATGAATCAAGTATAACATCCAATGCTTCCTACCAAGAGCATCATCACAAGGTTCCTACCCAGTATCACATTGCAAGGTTTCTATTAAGTATAACATCGCAAGATTTCTGAGCTTCACCATTTCACTATTTTCCTTGATTTCCTGTATTCTCTGCACCACCTAATTAGCGTTTCAATTAGTTTACTAAGTCTTAATTACAAGATAAGTGATCCACCATAACCCACATGATAGTTTTATAGGTACATATCCCACGATGAGGGTCCCATCTCATATTGACAGTTTCATGTCCCCACCGCACCTATCTTAATTGATCGGCTCTTACTTACAATGTTTCATATGTGTTATATACTAAGGTTATCCCAACCCCGTAGTTGTGGTAGCCTTCAAGACTACATCTAATATGAGGATTTTCACCTCAACTAGCCCAATTGCCATAAATGTGTTAGATGTATCCTTACTACCCTAATCGATCGGCTCCTACTCGACCTAGTTCTTGCACCCCCCTACTCGTAGATACCTGTGCTGATCCCACCCTAGGGTGTATCAATCCCTAGGATGGCAACCCTGACACCCTTTTTGATGCACAGCTTTATATCTACTAATGCCCATTGGCTAAATTTTTCACTCCGGAATACGTGCACGCCCGTAATCCATCGGAACCTACACCGCTGCATCCCCTACCGCCGTTTTGACCGCTTACAATCAGCCCAGTAATCGTGCCCCACCCTGCCTAGCTCAGGGTACCGTTGATACTTAATGTGGGTTACTGCTGAAATGGGTCCCGCTACTAGAGTTTTCCTAGGGTCTATTCGTATACCCCACAGTTTGGTTAAGTATTATCTATTTAACTTAACCCCCCCTCATGATATCGTGGTTAAGTGTTCTCTCTTGTGTTACTTAACCCTACCGCATGTCTTGTTATATCGGTTAAGCATTCTCCTCTGTGTTAACTTAACCCTTACCACACCTCCACTAGCCATTTTATAATGGTTAAGTGTTACCCTCGTGTATTTACTTAACCCTACCACACATTAGGTTATATTGGTTGGATGTTATCAACCCATTCAAGTTAAACCAACCCATTTAACTTAACCCTCCCATTCGTCAGATTGCGTCGGTTAAGTATTTCATGTAATTCATGGCTTAACCCGCCCACGCATCATGCTACGTTAGTTAAGTATTATCTATATGTTCAAGTTGACTGAACCCTGTCACGTGTCATGTTATATTGGTTAAGTGTCATTAGTCCAGTCATATTACTTAACCCACCAATTCATGTCATATCGGTTAAGTGTCATTAGTCTAGTCATATTACTTAACCCACCCATTGGTCTGATTAACAGTTATGTTGGTTAAGCCCACATTTATAAGTTTTACATGTTCTTAACACATACCGGTTAGGTCCACATTTACATGTCAAATTTCCATGTCATCCCACCTAACCCTCTAACTATACCCATGACTTATTCTGGTTAATATTCCTTAATTCATTCATTATGACCAAGGAATCATGACCTTTCACATTAGACCATGCACTTTGTGGATACTAGATTTGCCGGGCGGTTCCGGGTAGATTTACACCACAAACCGAGTCTCACCTTGTGTCATAAATCGTTACGCCTACAATTCGACCTTTGACCTCTCACATTAGACTGACACTTTGTGGCTACTGGATTTGCTGGGCGGTTTCGGGCTGATTTACACCCCAAACTGAGTCTAACCTCGTGTCAAAGGTTCATTAATTGTCGTATTCCCCCTAAAACCCCAATATCAGTTCATGTGTTTAACATATAGAAATGTTCACGTTCGTGTTCAAGTCAATTATCCAATACACAGTCATTTTCATGTTTCAAATTTCCAACTTTACATATTAATAAACATATGCCCATGTTCCAAAATTACATGCCAATTTATATATATATATATATATATATATATATATATATATATATATATACCCAATTCTAGTCATTTTACATACGTCCAATTCTTGCCTATTTACATGTATGCCAGGTTTATGCCATTTTACCCATGTCAAGTTCTAGCCAAGATTACAGGTATCAAGTTTCATGTCCAAGTAAACCCAAATCAAGATTCATGATGTAGTTATCCCAAACTATAATCCTTTTTATTTCAATACACGCCAATTACCCAAATTCATATTTATGCCAATTATCAAGTTTACAATTACTTTTACGTTCAAAGTCCCAATTCTACTTATGCCCAATCATAAACCTAATCTTTTGATTAAATTTACATAGGCCCGAACTCGTAATTTGATTTACATGCTAATTCATTATGCCCACTTCATGCCAATTTAATTATGCCAATGGCCAAACTTGTAATTTCAATTATATTGACAATACCCAAAATTTCCAATTTCATGTTATGCCATCAATTTTACCAAACATATATATCCAATATTGACAACATTCCCATATTTCCCCGTATTCAATCATACGCAAATCACGGTTTAGGCCTAGGTCCGAAATTGACCTAGGTTCATCGAAAGAAAATAAATAGGGGAAAGTAGAATTTTGTATAACAATCAGCATAGAGAGAAAACTGGCATAAAAACATCAACTTTGGCATAAAAGATAGATCTTGATAATAATATCAATATGAATCAAGTAAAACTGATTTACAACAGGCTGAATATATCATAAGCTTGACATGAGAATGAACATAGAAAAGTCCCAAAACTCAAGATTCAAGAGGCAATAGAAATAGATCTGAATCAATAAACATACTTGAATCCAATTCCACTTTATTCCATGGCCATATTGTAATTTAAATGTTTAAATCTAAAAACAACTAGAACTTACAGAGCATGGAAAATGAACTAAGAACTGAATTTGTTATAAAAATGTCGCGGCGTTGTTGATTTATTGTCTTGAATCATTGTAGAAGCCTTGTTCTTTGAATTGATTTGAGTTTGAATGTTTGTACTTTGATTTGGAGACGACGGCCATAGTTCAAGAGGTATTTTAGCAGCATAATGGTGTAAGAATGATTTTATATGTATTAGGTTAGGTCTAAGGGTGTATTTATAGGGGTAGCAACTAGTTTAGGCCCTTAGATTAACCCTAAAATCAATCCGGACCATCAAAACACGTCTCAGACTTCAAAAATGAGTACTGGGTCAAAACAGGCGGAGAAGGTCAACCTGTAAGTGGGGGAGGTCGACCACATGGTCTATGTGGGGGGTAGTTCGACCCTAAGGTCGACCACGTGGTCGAGCTGGCCCATAGGTCGACCCCCAGGTCGACCTGCCTGGTCCTCCGCTGCCTAAATTTTGCTGAATCTTCCACAGGCCATAACTTCTTCATCCGGACTCCGATTTTCGAAAACTCGGACTCTATTTCATGTAGAATTCCGAGACGAACGCATTGGCGCAACCCGTTTCCCATGATTCTCAATTTAAAATTTAATTATACCCTGATTTCTAGTATCAACATGTTATTAAAATTCGGGTTGTTACATTCTCCCCTCCTTAAAGGATTTCGTCCCCGAAATCTTCACGTTAAGAAGAATGTGTCCTACCATCCAATCATCCATCTACTCAATCATCAATCACAGGCATCTATTGTCCTTAAGAGATTTCTAATGCTGTATGAACATATGCAGAAAGTGTGTGTATATGTTCCTTATCTAATGCAAATGATCAGGCCTGATTGATCTTCTTAATGCAAAATATGTTTATTGCCATGAGTCCAACATGTATGCAAATAGTCCTAGTCACACTAACACTATATGTGTGCACAAACATCCATCCATATGCAACATCCACATGATAACATATTCAAATTCATCCATAAACAAGTATAAACACTCATGCATATGCAATATGAAAGGTGACGGAGCCGATCTAGTGTCTAATGTGCGTGTATATGCATCCACGAGCAACCACTAGCAACCGCTTGCAACCACTTGCAACCATCAATCATAACATATCTCAAACACATGTTTACACCCAACTGTTCCTACCTAAAGCTATAGTCGAATGATAGAAGCAAGTAAAAACTTTGTGCCCATTAGGTAGTGTCAAAACTGGAAATCTATGTCACATATATACTGATTAGGAGAAGAACTCCCTAAGCACCAGCCCGAAGATCGAAATCAACATCAGGCTGACGCCCAAAGAATTACTCAACCCAATGGACACCCTCAAGCCCCAACATGTATTACTAACAGATGATCCCTATGGGGTTTAGCAACAGAAATAGGATTGAGAATAGGACCGAGAGGTTATACTTAAAAGATAGCATACAAGTAAGCTCAAAAGGAAAAGAGGGATCAAGGATATACTCTTAAAAAGAAATATAATGCGCGTGTCTAGTCTTCAATCTTCTAAGTCGCATTTCCTTGAGCTTAACTCCATTGTGCTTTGACCATCTTTAGCTTCACAATTTCGTAGCTTCTTAATTCCTATTTCCAAAATATGAGTTGGAACTCATTTCACTGTCGCCTCTCGTTCCACTTTCACTTATTCTTTTTCTAGTATACTCAGCTTAAACATAACTGCGTACTCAAGGTTTCATGCAAGCTCTCTAAAATTCACTGGTGAATCTTGGATCTCATTCACTTACTAGAAAGTATTCCACATAAATGAATTATCTCTTAAAAATAAACAAATGCCAACCATGTTGCCAAGTGTACTTACTAGGGTGATTTTCTATAACTCATGCATAAGCGAAATGAACCATCCGCCTTAGTGGCGAACACTACTCGTGCGGATTGATAAACGTGTCAAGAGATTCTAGGTAGCTAAGCATGGCAGAACCCTAAGGGTTACACTAGACTTAGAGGGTATTACCGAGGCAAGTCAAGAGTCTAACTACCCTCTTTTCATACTCGAGAATGGTATCATTCCTGGATAACCACTCCATCCCTAGAAATAACCCATAGCCCAAAAACATAAGCATTACTTCTAAACTCGACACTTAGCATAAACATTCTCAAATCCAAACAAGTCATGAATAAATGAGCCGATTCCCCAACAGGATTTGAGACAAAAATGGGACCCTCTACTACGCTAGTACTAAGGTGTAGAGACTCAACTATCGAAGCAGAATAAAAAAGGATGCGATGTATAAAAACAAAGTTCCCATGGTATGATAGAAAATAAAACCCAAACTTTTAACAGAAACGTTACCACCTCTTCTTAGGTACGCTAGTAGTGAGAGCATACAATTGCCTCCTCGATGATCTTGTCCTTTGCCCTTGTCCTTGTCCTCTAATACTAAACTACATGCCCCTTTTAACCATACTAAAGATACTCTCTCTTGTCGTGGGTTTTATTATTCTTTCATTTTGGCCTCTTTCCTTTCACCTTTTCCTCCTTCGTGGATTAAGCCATATCAACAAGTTTCTCATCCTTAGGCTTGTGTTCTTTACCCGCGTTCTTGCTATCCTTGTATAGCTTGTTGACAAGTTTCTCGAAAGCTACCTCCATCGCATGGCAACCCTACAAAGCTTGAAATAAGATTAGACGCAGATGGAACTACTGCGGCTACAGATGGAAGTTGGGCACTTCTTTGCCCTCCTACATGTGTCGTACACCTACAAAACTATGGTGAAAAAGAAAGAGACAAGAAACTCAAGGAGAGAATCAAAAGATAGTGCATATGGCGTTGGGGAATATGCCTTTCAAATAAAACAAGACTTTTCTTAGAAAATGCTTCTTTGTCAACATTTTGAAAATAATTTCAGAAGGCTTTTAAAAGCTTTTGCCCAGTCTGGTAACCTGGCTCTGATACCAAATGTAACAACCCACATACGTTAAGGTCACTCTCAAAGGGAATGCCTTAACTTTAATGGAGCATTATGGGTACTGGAACAGAAATATTACAAGACAGACATATATAAAACAATGGAAGGTAAAGTAGAAATACTTCAAATCATTTATTAAATATAATTGTTTACAATAAAAGCCCATCAACTTTCAAATACCCAATTACATAGCTAAAATATCTGCCTTGCTCAAAAAAAAAGAAGCATGAAAATAAATCGTAGTATTCCCCAATAAAGCAAAGCAAGCCATAGCCAAGAGAGATCCAAGCAGCACATGAAAGAGCGCTGGAGCTTGGTAAGATCCAAACTAAGTTGTACTTCCACCCTGCGAACCTGGGGGGGAAATGGAAGAAAAAGAGGCGAAACAAACCGGGTCAGTCATAAAGACTGAGTAAGTCCTAGTGGCTTTCAGCATAAAAACAGGTGAAGATAATATGGCATGAATAAACTGAAAGTAAACATAAGCATGATGACAAGGATATAGGCACGATGAATCAAGTATAACATCCCATGCTTCCTACCAAGAGTATCATCACAAGGTTCCTACCCAGTATCACATTGCAAGGTTTCTATTAAGTATAACATCGCAAGATTTCTGAGCTTCACCATTTCACCATTTTCCTTGATTTCCTATATTCTCTGCACCTCCTAACTAGCATTTCAATTAGTTTACTAAGTTTTAATTACAAGATAAGTGATCCCCTATAACCAACGTGATAGTTTTATAGGTACATATCCCACGATGAGTGTCCAACCTCATATTGACCGTTTCATGTCCCCACCGCACCTATCTTAATTGATCGGCTCTTACTTACAATGTTTCATATGTGTTATATACTAAGGTTATCCCAACCCCGTAGTTGTGGTAGCCCTTAGGACTACATCTAATATGAGGATTTTCACCTCAACCAGCCCAACTGCCATAAATGTGTTAGATGTATCCTTACTACCCTAATTGATCGGCTCCTACTCGACCTAGTTCTTGCGGCCCCCTACTCGTAGATACCTGTTATGGTCCCACCCTAGGGTGTATCAATCCCTAGGATGGCAACCCCGACACCATTTTTGATCCATAGCTTTATATCTACTGTTGCCCAGTGGCTAAATTTTCCACTCCGGAATATGTGCACAACCGTAATCCGTCGGAACCTGCATCGCTTCATCCCTAGTCGCCGTTTTGACCGCTTACAATCAGCACAGTAATCGTGCCCCACCCTGCCTAGCTGAGGGTACCGTTGATACCTAATGTGGGTTACTGTTGAAACGGGTCCCACTACTAGGGTTTTCCTTGGGTCTATTCCTATACCCCACAGGTTGGTTAAGTGTTATCTATTTAATTTAACCCCACCCCCCTCATGATACTGTGGTTAAGTGTTCTCTCTTGTGTTACTTAACCCTAATGCATGTCTTGTTATATCAGTTAAGTGTTCTCCCCTGTGTTAACTTAACCCTTACCATACCTCCACTAGCCATTTTATAATGGTTAAGTGTTACCCTCGTGTATTTACTTAACCCTACCACACATCTAGTTATATTGGTTGGGTGTTATCAACCCATTCAAGTTAAACCAACCCATTTAACTTAACCCTCCCATTCGTCAGATTGCATTGGTTAAGTATTTCAAGTAATTCATGGCTTAACCCGCCCACGTATCATGCTAAGTTGGTTAAGTATTATCTATGTGTTCAAGTTGACTTAACCCTGTCACGTGCCATGTTATATTGGTTAAGTGTCATTAGTCTAGTCATATTACTTAACCCACCCATTCATGTCATATCGGTTAAGTGTCATTAGTCTAGTCATATGACTTAACCCACCCATTGGTCTGATTAACAGTTATGTTGGTTAAGCCCACATTTATAAGTTTTACATGTCCTTAACTCACACCGGTTAGGTCCACATTTAAATGTCTAATTTCCATGTCATCCCACCTAACCCTCTAGCCATACCCACGTCTTATTATGGTTAATAATCCTTAATTCATTCATTATAACTAACGAATTATGACCTCTCACATTAGACCGTGCACTTTGTGGCCACTGGATTTGCCAGGCAGTTCCGGGAAGATTTACACCACAAACTGAGTCTAACATCGTGTAATAAATCGTTATGCCTACAATTCGACCTTTGACCTCTCACATTAGACTGACACTTTGTGGCTACTAGATTTGCCGGGCGGATCCGGGCAGATTTACACCAAAACCTGAGTCTAACCTCGTGTCAAAGGTTCATTAATGGTCGTATTTCTCCAAAACCCCAATATCAGTTCATGCGTTTAACATATAGAAATGTTCATGTTCGTATTCAAGTCAATTGTCCAATACACAGTCATTTTCATGTTTCAAATTCCCAGCTTTACATATTAATAAACATATGCCCATGTTCCAAAATTACATGCCAAATTATATATATATATACCCAATTCTAGTCAGTTTACATACTCTAATTCTTGCCTATTTGTATGTATGCCAGGTTTATGCCATTTTACCCATATCAAGTTCTAGCCAAGATTACATGTATCAAATTTCATGTCCAAATAAACCCAAATCAAAATTCATGATGTAGTTATCCCAAACAATAATCCTTTTTATTTCAATACACGCCAATTACCCAAATTCATATTTATGCCAATTATCAAGTTTACAATTGCTTTTACGTCCAAAGTCCCAATTCTACTTATGCCTAATCATAAACCAAATCATTTGACTAAATTTACATAGGCCCGAACTCGTGATTTGATTTACATGCTAATTCATTATGCCCACTTCATGCCAATTTAATTATGCCAATGGCCAAACTTGCAATTTCAATTATATTGACAATACCCCAAATTTCCAATTTCATGTTATGCCTTCAATTTTACCAAACATATACATCCAATATAGACAACATTCCCATATATCCCCGTATTGAATCGTACGCAAATTGCGGTTTAGGCCTAGGTCCGAAATTGACCTAGGTTCATCGAAAGAAAATAAAAAGGGGAAGGTAGAATTTGTATAACAATTAGCATACAGAGAAAACTGGCATAAAAACATCATCTCTGGCATAAAAGATAGATCTTGATAGTAATATCAATATGAATCAAGAAAGACTGATTTACAACATGCTGAATAAATTATAAGCTTGACATGAGAACGAACATAGAAAAGTCCCAAAACTCAAGATTCAAGAGGCAACAGAAATAGATCTGAATAAATAAACATACTTTGATCCAATTCCACTTTATTCCATGGCCATATTGTAATTTAAATGTTTAAATCTAAAAACAACTAGAACTTACAGAGCATGGGAAATGAATTAAGAACTGAATTTGTTGTAAAAATGTCGCATCATTGTTGATTTATTGTCTTGAATCATTGTAGAAGCCTTGTTCTTTGAATTGATTTGAGTTTGAATGTTTGTACTTTGATTTGGAGACAGCGGCCATGGTTCAAGAGGTATTTTATCAGCATACTGTTGTAAGAATGATTTGATATGAATTAGGTTAGGTCTAAGGGTGTATTTATAGGGTAGTAACTTGTTTAGGCCCTTAGATTAACCCTAGAATCAATCCGGACCATCAAAACACGTCTCAGGCTTCAAAAATGAGTTCTGGATCAAAACAGGCTGACCAGGTCGACCTTAAGGGGGGGAGGTCAATCACATGGTCGACCTGAGGGGTAGGTCGACCCTAAGGTCGAACACGTGGTCGACCTGGCCCCTAGGTCGACCACCAGGTCGACCTGCCTGGTCCTCCGTTGCCTAAAATTTGCTGAATCTTCCACAGGCCTTAACTTCTTCATCCGGACTCCGATTTTCGAAAACTCAGACTCTATTTCATGTAGAATTCTGAGACGAACACAATGGAACAACCCATTTCCCATGATTCTCACTTTAAAATTTAATTATACCCTGATTTCTAGTTTCAACATGTTATTAAAATTCGGGTTATTACAATCTTCTAGGAGCTACTTCTGAAGTATGGCTCGAGTCTCTGTCTCTTATATGGCTTGCTCTTTAATATCGGGAATGATGTTTTTCTTTTAAATACCTATGTACTCTGATGATGTAAGACAAAAGTGTTTTAATGGTTTTATGACTCATGGTATTATGTAACAAAATATTTTGGTGATTTAATAAAGTTGTTTATTTTCCACTGCAAATTTTTTATATCTGTCTTGTGATATTCTGTGTCTGTTTACTAAAAGCGCTCCACTGATGTTAAGGAATTCCCTTTGTGAGTGACCTTAATGGAGGTGGGGTGTTACAAGTTCAACCCAAGTCTATCCATTATCTTGCTTCCCTCTCGAGTCCAACTCGAGCCAAATACAATTCCTTGCAGCCTTCTCGAGTCCAACTCGAGACATCTATAACTTAGACCCAGTCTTGAGTATCCATTACCGACAAACTCTAGTCCAACGTGAGTCGTCTCCCTATTCGTTGCATCTTCAAGATCAATGAACACCCACTTTCTTTTACGAGTTCAAGTCTAACTTGAATCGTCCTAATCTTTGTTGCATCTTCCATGATCAATGAACACATCCTATTTCTTCAAAGTTCTACTAACCAAAGATAACATCGGCATAGGGTCCTAAACAATCCATTACTTTGCATCTTTCTCGAGTCGCAATCAAGCCATCTAATAACACTATCGAGTCAACTCGGGGCAGTCTATACCAGTGAACAGTCTTATCATGTCACGGCTGCCCATCACACCTCGAGTAAACCAAGATATCATCCAATGATGAATCACAACAACTATTTATCTCTCACGCAAACCATCCTAGTCGAACTGGACATTCCCCAAGAACAAGCCCCAAAGGCCTAAACCAATATCAGACAAGCACCCAAGGAACATCTCCTCCGAATTCGGACAATCCACGTGAGGTGATACTAGCAAAACAACTATGCACTGGAGCACTCATTTTCCTCCCAGAGACAACTACCACTTATTACAACGATAACCTCTCAGCTTCCTTAACTCCAGTTACTATCGCCATCACTAGTTAGGTACCTAATACCACCCTATTCCTTTAGAGTAGATCGACTCCCCAAAATAATGCTAAACCCAGTAAAGCCCAAAAGAAAGCAATCACAAACAACATACATCCATGGATCGATAAGACCACGTTATGGCAAATCATACTAAGTCTAGTCGAACCACCAACCGGGTTCGTCACTACTAAAGGTCTATCGACTATCTCGAGTTTGTCAAATAATACTCGAACATAAACATCATAAATAGAAATCATACCTTTGATAACGATGCCTTTTCCCTTCTGCGCCGCAGTTGGAGCATTCGAAGAAGAAGGAATAGCGTTGATAGCATACGCTTTCACAATATGCTTCTCCCTAGGAGGTTGTGGAAAATCATCCTTGTGGTGTCCCGCCTGACCGTAGTTAAAGCACTTCCTTTCCCCAGGCTTTTCTCGACAATCTCTGGCATAGTGGCCCTTCTTGCCACAACTAAAGCACTCGCCAACATTGTTATTCTACTTATTCTGACCATCCTTGGTCGGGTTCTGCTTCCTCTTGTTCTGAGAATACTTCTTGCCTTCACCGCCTGCTTGCGGCTTTGATTCCTCTGTAGATGCAATAGCAACTTTGGTCTTTGACTTAGGGAAAAGGCTCTCTGACCGTAATTCCTTTCCTACAATAGACTCGAATGTCTCATAGATATGGTTTATAAGTCTTTCCCCCAAGTACCCATCTAAACCAATTGTGAACTTTTCGTTCTTCTTTTCGACTGTATCAATAAGGGACAATCCTTATTTTGATAAAGTGTCGAATTCAGCGATATACTCCGAGACTGCTCTACCATTCTACTTAAGCTCCAAGAACTTCCTGAACAATTCTGATTTATGAGCAGCTGGAATAAACTTATCACAAAAGCGAGTCTTAAACTGATTCCAAGTAAGTTGATCCACATGAGTAGCTGACTTAATAGCATTCCACCAATTCATAGCTCGTCCTTGAAGTTGACGCGATGCTAGCTTCCTCTTCATTGTGTCTTCGATTCCCAAATCTTCAACGATGCGCTCACAACTATCAAGCCAATCTTGAACTTCTGTAGCCGACTCCGTTCCGTGGAAAGGCTTCCCACCAAGACTAGTGTAATCCTTGCACAGCTTGGCGAAATCGGCCCTAGGCGCCTGCACTACTGCACCACCACCATTAGCAGCATTAGGAACTGCTCCCCGACCATCCCTAAGCATCTCTGCCATGAAGTCAGTAAACATAGTCCTCATATCAGGAGCATTCCCATTATTGGCTCCTCTGCCAGTACCCTTCGTATATCGGTCATCGTTCAATCTGTACACAGAAAACGATTAACCATCTTATTTGTGGTGTAAGTGAAGGGCAACCTCATCCCTAGATATACAAATATTATATATATAGCTAGCTTTTGAAAACCAAAATATAACAAATACACGCTCTCATATACGTATACTATCTTTCCCTGATGACTTCCCTTTGTTAACTACGCAACCTGGAGCTCTGATATGTGACGGCCCGCCCCGCATTAACCGACATTTCCTCCGAAAGTGCATTGTACACATGTCCGCTAGCACAAGACGGTTGTCAAGGAAAGGAAAGACGATGAAAGAACTAACAAAGAAACCTGTAGAATGTCTCACAGCGCATGGAATAAAATATAATAGTAACTTACTTTACATAAAACAGGCGAGACGGTGCATAAGCTGAAAACTAAACCATCATCATCATAGCAGCGGAAATCCAAAATACAGGTTATGATCCAACATCATTATTACAACTTTAAAACTATCTCTAAAGCAAAAGAAAGTAAAAGAAGGAGGTGCACTACTAATTCCCAAGCAGCGACCTTCAACAACACAGGGAGTATATCTGTATACCATACGTGGAGCCTCATGCTCGTCTCGGTACAGCTACTCGTGCATACCACCTACCCTGTCTCTAGTCTGCTCGTTTAGGAGCACCCAGAGTAATAAAAAGAGACATAAAACTTTGGATTAGACAAAAGTCTGGTATGAGCGATAGGCAACAAAACAGAACAATAACAGGTATAATCCAATCATACCTGAACCTGGACCTGCAACCAAACAGTTAGCACAACATACCTCTCAATACTCTAAGGTGCCACTAACATATGGTGTAAAGAATACGGGGGTGGGGGTGTGCATGTCATAGTGAAAGCAAACAATCAAACATAGCAACTATCCTCACATCTCTCACTCAGTGCGTAAAGCATACTATATTCACTATTTGGTCACCTTATCCTTTGGGCCCTGACGGAGTCCAACCCCGTACAACTATCACTACAAGACCACTATCCGTCTCTCAATGGTGAACTAAAGTTTTGAATACCAACAGCCCCTTTGCACACGTCCCGCAGCAAAGTCCAATCGTGAAGTTAACTCGTTGGTTCCCAACTGTATCCTAAGTACAAACTTCCCATTTGGACTACCTTTGCATCTCGGGTTTTCGTCTTCTCCGGATCGGTTGGGTCTTCTATCTTCACTTTGCTTCGGATTGGTTCGTCCATGTCAATTCCTCTGGTTCAGATCGTGGGCACCCATTGGGTTCGGGTCGGATTATGGTGCTCGCCGTCCATCGGATCGGTTCGTGCTTCCTCCATCGGATCCGGTCGTGGCACATTACCAGCTCCCGGCTCCTCCTCTCAAGCGGATCGGTTCAGATGAGTACACAAGTTCGGAGGCAGCTCGGATCGTGACTTCGTGGCGCACTCCAAGAGAACGGGTCGGGTCGGAGCTGCATGGTGCTCCACGGTTCGGATTATGCTCCCCTTCTCCGGTCCGATCCGGTTCGGTTAATTTACTGCACTTCTTTCCAGCGACTGTTTTACACCACATGACGGTGTTTTCGACCATTCTAACTGTTCTAAACATTCACAAAGCATACCATACAACGATAGCATCGTATATAAACATCCACCAATAGCAAAACAACAATATGATATGTCAAAACGGATCAAACATACCCAAAAACCCTTATTTTCCCCTTAAGCATGTTTAACAACAAATAATGATAAGATTAGTAAAACTTAACCAAATAAACCCAAATTTCTATCAGGGCCCTAAAATAATATTTTATAATTTTACAAATTTTTCCAGATTTTTATGATGCAAAATTTCGCTAATTATCACTAATCACCTCTTAATACCCTAAATTCTAGGATTAGCAAAATTAGTCCAAATAAACCCAAATTCATATCAGAGGCATAAAATAATATTATGGAATTTTACAAATTTTTCTAGATTTTTCTGAGTTAAAATTTCGCTAATCTTCGCTAATTACCCTAATTAGCTATAATTAGTGAAAAACAATGCAAATCACTCAACTTAGCCATAATTAAAATCTTAAATCTGAAACTCTACTATTATGACACAGATCCCAATGTATTCCAGCAGCCCTATCTCTGATTTGACGCTAATCCGCCTTGATTTGGTGTTGATTTGCTTAATTAGTGATTATAAATGATAAAAATGGTGTTTTGGGAGCGATTTAGAAGATGGATGTAACGACCCAGAAAATCTGAACCAATTTAAAATTTTTAAATTGGCTAAAATAATGGATTTTAAATATTTAAAATAAATATTTTAAATAATAGCAATGGAAAGTGAGTTTGAATCGACAATTGAAAGCGAATATAATTAAATATAATTATAAACAAAGCCTGAAATGGCGCTGTAGTTTCAAAAATTGAATTCAAACTTTGTCGGACTGTACCGGGTGCAAAACAAAACGGATTATAGTGAAACCAAAAATATTTAAATCTGTTAGTGAATACCTTCCTAACGAATCTGAAAAATCGAATTTTCATAACGGAAAGCAAAAGTTATGGCCAAATGAATTTTCAGAAAGGTCGCTATGGAATTTATATAGCCCGTGAAATTGGCCATTTTGCATACGACCTCGGAATTCGATGAAACCACTTTTGTTGGATCCGGGATGTGAAATTATTGCTAGGTTTCAAATTTCATAATTTTTGAAGCTAGTATGTGAGCGTGGCAAAGGAAAATGTGTTTTGGTCAATTATAGTTAAATTGGATCGACCAAAAATGGGCCTTTTTGCAAACGGTCTCAAAATTCGACGAAACTAGTTTTGTTGGGACTGTATCGTCAAAACATAGCTAGATTTATTTTTCTGGAATTTTTTGAATCAGTTTGTGGCCTTGGCTAATTGAAATGTACGATCAAAGTAAAAAATTAAATGTTTTATACTTTAATTTGAAAAATAACTGACTGTAACAGTCGAATTGGCCTACGAAACATATCCCATTGTGTCCGGGATGGGGGTAACTAGCTAGGGGCGACAGTCATTGGGTTTGAAAAGGAGTTCGTGTGCAAAACCGTATTTTTGAACTTAATAAATACCTCCGGCCAATCAAAATAATTCATTCAAAAAAACAAAACAAAAAAACAGAACAAAACCTCTATTCTCTCTCCCCGAACGAAGGGCGAAAACCATTCGAAGCTTTCCGACCAGATTCCGGCCGCCTCCGCCACCTGCAGCCACCGCCACCGCCACCACTCGACTCGCCATCTCCTCCCCTTCAAATCAAGACAACCCCCACCCTCTCTCCCTTCGCCAGCGTCGAGAACGACGCCTCCAAAGTCGTCGACTTCCAGTCGACACCGAGATCGCCAGAGGCGATCGGATCTGAAGCCCTGACCATCGCCAGGAGCGCCACGCCCCCCTCTTCCACGTCGCACCCTCTGATCGAGCTACAACTTCACGGATTCGACAGAAATCGAAAACCTAGTTTCAAAGGAAAAAACAGGTATACGGCTAATCTATTTTAAACTGATTTTTACACTTTAAAGTGTTGCAAACTTTGAAAAATCGTATCTTTTTCGTTCGTTAACGAAATTCGATGAAACAGGAAATATCGTGACCGTGTGGACGTCTTATGCATTTTAGAAGAGACCGCATATTTTTCTGAGCCTTCTGCTATTTTTGGTGGAGTGGAACCCAATGTGAGATTTCTAATTTATAAACGATATGGAAAACGACGATGTATAAATTATATATTTGATGTATGAGTTATATAAGCATTGTACACCTCATGTATAAGCGTTGTATAAGTTGTATATGCGTTGTAAAAATTATATATGTGTTGAAATAGAAGTGAATTGCTATATATATATATATATATATATATATATATATACGCCCCTCGTCCACAAACCATGGACGATATTTATTGGTTGCGATTGGTGTAAAAATCGATTGATAGCGAATGGTTGATTGTGATTGTTTGTGGTTGATATTGATTGATTGTGGTTGAAAAATACCCGCTTGTGGTTGAGAAATATTTGGTTGAAACCACATAGGATTAGTTTGTGGAAATGAAATAAATATATACATGTCGCCTGCGTGCGAACTAGATGCATGATCCCCATTGTCAAAAACCGCGAGGTTTTAAGGTAGAGCGAGGAGCCGTACTAGGGACGGTCCCGGTTTTAACTACCCTGCCGTTATGCTGCCGAAATTTTGAATAATATTCATGTGTTTGAATTATTTTCATTTGTTGAAACTATATTTATTCATTGAATAGAAAACCTTCATGTGTTGAATCGATATTAATTCGTTGATTAGAAATTCATGTGTTGAATGGTATTCGCGTTTTAAACATAAAAATCACATTTTTATCTATATATAGAAACTATAGAAAGCCTTCATGTGTTGAATCGATATTCATTCGTTGATTAGAAATTCATGTGTTGAATGGTATTCGCGTTTTAAATATAAAAATCACATTTTTATCTATATATAGAAACTATTGAAAACCTTCATGTGTTGAATCGATATTCATTCGTTGATTAGAAATTCATGTGTTGAATGGTATTCATATTTTGAAATAAATTGTTTTATAATAAAAATCACCTTTTTATCATCTATATGGACTATGCAAAATAATCTCGTTTTAAAAGAAATTGTTTTATAATAAAAATCCTATTTTTATCACCTCTATAAACTATATAAAATAATAGTGTTTTGAAATGAATTGTTTTACAATAAAAATCACATTTTTATTATATACATGAATTGTTGAAATGTGAAGTGTTAAAAATAGCAACTCGTTCAAATAAATATGCGTGAGTTGAAATATTCATTAATTAGCTAATGATATGATTTTTGCCTATGCCTGCAACATTAAAATGAATGGTGTTTTTAAACCAAATGAAATCAAATATGAAGTTGAATGGAAAATGATAAATGATAAGAACTGTATATATGTACATGCATATTTATTGAACAGGTTATAGCAAAGGGGCTAGAGAAGAGGAATAAAATTTTGTGCCCGACAAATAGGTACACATTTACTGTTTTGTTTGGGTGATGATTTTATGATCCTGTTGGCTAGCCGCTTGGCTTTTTCTTTTTCTTTTCGACATGAGATGCCCGTGTGGCTATTTGGGAATTTTCCCAGCCCCTCCCGTACAAAGGAGGTTATGGCAAAATTTTCCGAAATTTAAAGGCGTTAGTGAAATATTGAAGTGAAAACGATATAGGAATTTTTGAATGAACTATATTTATATAATTATATAAATATAAATTAAATTAAAATGGAACGTGGCCGTACAGTTCGTGTTTTGAAATCGTGATTTCAAACAACTAGTGCGGGAAATCCGACCATTGGATTTTCCCGAAACCGCAACCGTCGGGTTCGCCTTGGAAATATCTTTCCAACGGCACCAACCTTGTAAAAATCCAACGGTTGTATTGTCTGGAATGTTTAATTCAAATCTGAAGAAAAACAGCGCCAGAAATGATTATATTTATATATATATATATATAAATATAAATATATTAAATTGAATGACGATGCTGTAGTTCGTATTTTGTAATCGAAACTTCAAAAGATTGTACCGGGAGATCCGACCGTCGGATTTTCCCGAAACTGGAACCGTTGGATTCGTTTTGAAAAGACCTTTCTATGATGTAAATTTTGTGAAGATCCAACGATTAGATTTTCAGATATGTGTAAATCAAATCTGAAGAAAAACAGTGCCAGAAACGATTATATATATATATATATATATTAAATCGAATGACGATGCTGTAGTTCGTATTTTGTAATCGAAACTTCAAACGATTGTACCGGGAGATCCGACCGTCGGATTTTCCCGAAACTGGAACCGTTGGATTCATTTTGAAAAGACCTTTCTATGATGTAAATTTTGTGAAGATCCAACAGTTAGATTATCAGATATATGTAAATCAAATCTGAAGAAAAACAGCGCCACGGCCGCGTTATGGCTCGAAGCGTCGTTTTGAATAAATTGGCTGTTTTAAAATGAATAAAAATAGCGATAAATCATTATAAAATATTATAAGCAATATGGAATGGAAATGGACTGAATTTGCTCGATTTTTGTTGTATTTTATGGTTGGATGTGTTTGGTGTGAAAATTACATTAGAGAACAAAATTGGTGTTGTCGAATGATTTAACCATTGAAATAAATTGATTTGAAATTCTAAATATACGTGAATTATTTGAAAAGGCCGAGTTAATTCTCATTTCGAATAATTGACCGACGATTGAAATTCGAAGATGAAGACGGTGGTCGAAGACCGGAGATCTTCACCTCGTTTGGATGGTAACCGAGGTCCTGATTGGGAGACATCCCGAAATATGGATAATGAGTGGTGATCGTCCAGACGTACGTGGTGATCGATGGGTTTGCGAGTTATTTAGTGCCTCCGGTTTCGTTCAGACCCAGAACGGACTTGCAGATGGACTGTGTGTCTGACATTGGATTTTATTCTGTGTTGATTGATCTCTGTTAAATATACCTCTGTTTGGCGGCGGAGAATTTATTCTTTTGCTTAACGCCCTTCTCTGAAACGCACGAGCTCAGAGGATGTATATCGATGGACATCAGTCGCATGGCCTGAAATGCTAGTGTGACATGCCTAAGTGGCAAGTGATCAGGGCTTCTGATGAAAAGCAAAGTCTGGTGGTGATGATCAAAGCACCGCTTGTCTGGCATAGCTTTGTGTATAACGTAAAATCGCGAGCCTTACACCCCTGTATGAACCAGAAACCGGAGAGGACATCAGGGAGGGCCTGCGTTTCTTTCTAGCTAGGGTGGTGTCAGTGACCTACCAGCCCTGACATTTATATACTTTTCACCTATGTGGTTGTTGCTGTTGCTAGGCGCCTCGGTTTGATCGGACGATCCGGGTCCGATGGAGTCATTCGTTGGCTCGTTTACACCCCAAAGGGCGAGGAAACGTAGTGTTCAGGCATAATAATCCACATCGGTGGACCGGCCCTGACGATCCAAGGGGCAGTTGCGGCTGTTCCTGAGGGGCGGGCTAGAGCGTCTCGAATTCGGTAAGGACTATCTTTTGCCTTGGTTCATGACGGAAATCCAATTTCCAAATACGTGACTGTGCGGTTTTGATTGTATATATATATGGCGACATGATATATGGTACCCATGCCATCTATGATTGATAAGTTATGATTTGAAATTGTTTTCAAAACATATAAACACTAGCAATAATATCAAATGCCTTGGTTTTATTCGTATCAAGCATATTTTGGCCATTATAAGGTAGAACTCTATCCTCCGGTTTGCGTTGCATTGTGTGATGGGAACTGAGTCTTATAACGGCTTCATTTTTATAAAAAGCTTTGCGATGTTTAAAAGAAAGATTTGTTTTAAAGCACTGGTAATCCACTGGAGTAAACCCGTTCCACGAAAGTGGCGTGGTCCTCTGATTGGCCATATTATATATGTGTATAGTAGATTTCTCATACCAGTCGCATGACTGACTCGTAGTTTGTTTCACTTTCAAACTCGGGTGCCCCTTTTCCTGCATGGGCAGCCTTGTATTCAGGTTTAGCTGGTTCTTTCTGGATAGCTGGAGCTGAAGATGGATTCTATCATTTATCTCTTTTTTATGTTGTTCAACTCCTATTGTACATATTTTGTTTGTTTTCGCTGTAGACATATAAGTATAGCTGAACTGTATTTGTACTAAGCAAGATCCTGTATACTGTGTAACTCTGATGACTACTTTTATCCAGTATATTTTATTGTTCATTATCTAGTGTATTTATTTATTTTTGTTCTGCTATTATATGTTTCTGTGTTATATTCCACGGATTACCCTTGCCACCGTCAGTACGGGGTTTGGGGTCGTCACAATTTGGTATCTGAGCTTTGGTTAAGCTTAGTTCTGGAATATAACATTTGAACGAACTCGTCAGAAATAGAACCAGTAGTGTTCTAGGACGGGTAACTCAATACAGATAGGACCAGTAATATCCTAGTATGAGTAAAGCAGAATGAAATAACACCTCGATAGACACATTTACATTGAAGTATATGTTTCTATATTTTTATCCTTTCTGTGACCTGACACTTGATCTGCTAATTGCAGAAGTACTAGAAAAATGAGTGTCTGAAATAGGAGAAATATAGAACCCGATCTAGAGGCTCTATTAAAGAGATATCGAAATCTGAACGGAGCATAGTTCTGCAGAAAGAATTTTTGAGCGTATCCAGTTGAGAGATGATCAGAAAAGATTAGTAGCCTCTTGGGCGCTCAAAGAAGAAGCTTCAATCTGGTGGGAAGCAATCATCGAAGATAATCCAGAACGTGATATCACCTGGGACAGATTCAAAGTGATTTTCCTAGAAAGATTTACTCCTCCCGAAGTGACGGAGCGATTATGTGATGAATTTTCTTATCTAATACAAGGTGATATGACCATCCCAGAATATCATAAGAAATTCAACGAACTTGCTCACTTTGCTCCTCATCTGATTCAAGATCCAAAGAGGAAAAATCTGAGATTTATTCATGGCCTGCAAAGGAGATATCAGAATAGTGTAATGAGGAACGTGAAGCTTCCTTTTTCTGAAATGATATACATGGCTTATCAGTATGAAGATCTCCATAAGAAAGGAATGTTGCGCGACGAAGAAGAAGTTTGTTGTAGTGACAAAGAAGAGTCGGAAACTGATATTCCTGAAGCCAGTACGAGGTCTGAGGTCAATAAAAGGCCCAGTGCCAAGAGGAAAAGGGCTGAATATGGGAACGAACGAATAACGACCGCCACGTGCTCAAGCTGCAATAGAAAAGGACATTTGGCGATAAGTTGCAAATCTTGGAACGAACGAAGAAAGAGTTGATCTAAATCCAAGAAGGATTTTCAAGGAAAGAAAAGGTGCAATCAATGCAATCAGTTTGGTCATGTAAAGCAAGATTGCTGGAAGATGAAGAAGCCTGAAGTAGTTCAAGTGAATGAAGTAGCAGAAACTTCTGATCCCTCAGCAAGTCAAGGAAGATCTGATGTTTTAGAAGGAATGCTTACTGTCAAAAACATTCCAGTTAAAGTACTGTTTGACATAGGTGCGTCACGAAGCTTCATTGCAAAGGGTGCCGCTAAGAAGCTAGATTTGAATTTGAGGAAGCTCAAGGAACCAATGACTGTCCAGAATCCGGTCGGGGGTTCTATCAATCTCAGTTGGATTTGTGCAGTACCTGTCTCCTTTTCTTGCTATAAATTCCCTATTATCTCTATCGTCATGAATTTTAATGAATTCGATATTATTCTGGGATTGGATTGGCTAACCAAATATGAAGCAGAGGTTAGATGCGCCGAGAGAGTTGTTAGGGCTAGGATTAAATCATTAAATTATATAACCATCCCCTGTGAAGGTCAGAAATCTAATAGAAAAGACTTCTGGGCAGCTTTGAATCTTTCTCCAGCTCAAATAGTAAATGTCCCTGAAGTCACAGAGAATATTCCCGACTTAGTGAGAGATATTCCTGTCGTCAAGAACTATGCGGATGTGTTCGAGGAAGTTGTTCGCTTACCTCCGCAGAGAGAAATAGATTTCAAAATTGCTTTAATTCCGAATGCAAGGCCGGTAGTTCACGCTATTCGAAGAATGTCCTTGGAAGAGAAAGAAGAACTTGACAATCAAACACGACAGCTAGAATGGAAGGGTCTGATTAGGCCCAGTTTCTCTGATTGGGGTGCAGCAGTGGTATTTGTCCCGAAATCTGACGGTAATCTACGGTTATGTGTGGATTATCGTGATCTGAACAAGCAGACCATAAAGAACAAATATCCATTGCTGCGAATAGATGATTTGTTGGATCGATTAAATGGCGCACAAGTATTTTCACGAATGGACCTAGCTATGGGCTTCCATCAACTCCGAATTGCCGAAGAATGTGTTCCAATGACAGCATTCAGAGGCCCCGACTTATTCTACGAGTGGTTAGTAATGCCGTTCGGCTTATGTAATGCTCCAGCTTACTTCGTCGATCTGATGAATAGAGTATTCAGAAGAGTATTGAATAAATTTGTTTTGGTTTTTATTGACGATATTCTAATCTTCTCTAAATCAAAGGCCGAACATGAAAAGCATCTGGGACAGGTTCTAGAAATTCTGAGACGGAATGTATTAAAATCCAAATTTTCCAAATGTATCTTCTGGCAAGATGAAGTAAAATTTCTGGGCCACGTAGTATCGAAAGAAGGAATTGCTGTGGATCCAAGCAAAATCAGAGCTATTCAGAATTGGAAATAGCCCAGTACCCCCATTGAAGTCCGCAGTTTTCTCGGATTGGCTAGCTATTACCGGAAGTTCGTTAAAAACTTTTCGAAGATATCTGGCCACTTAACGAAGCTTACAAAGAAACACTCTAAATTCAAATGGACTCCAGAAAGTGAGGAGGCTTTTGAAGAGCTAAAGTTGAGATTAACAACTGCTCCAGTGTTAACCATCATCGATGGCAACCAGGATTTAAAGGTCTGGACTGATGCTTCTAAAGAAGGCCTTGGCGCAGTGTTAATGCAATGAGGCCAAGTGATTGCTTATGCTAGCCGTCAACTGTAACACCCCGTGTATTCTATAACAATGAGATTCACAAATTAAAGCATAACTAATTTCAAATCAAAGAATGAAGGGAAATGGGTTACGCCATTGCGTTCGTCTCGGAAAAATAAGCGAAATAGAGTCCGAGTTTTCGAAAATCGGATACCGTATGAAGAAGATATGGACGAACGAAGTTAGGCAGAAAAACCGAAAACAGTCCAGAATACACTGGCGCACTTGTGAAGTGCGCCAATACAAAAATACACTGGCGCACCTGCCAAGTGCGCCCGTACAAATCCAGCACCGAATTCTTCAGTGTTCTGAGGTGACGTGTCTTCTTTTGAGTGGCTAGATGATGTGTATTCGAGCTATGCGATTCTGATGACTTCTGGACTGATCTGAAGGCTCTAAATCACCCTATTCACCTATAAAATAACACCTAGACCTAGCCTAAATCATACTATTTCATTTTAGCCTCAGGCCGCCGCCATTAAACCTAGAGCTCTGAATTAAAAATACAAAGAATAAAATTATAGAAGATGGAGGACGATTCTTGAAGGCTACAACTAGAAGCTACAACAACTACGACGCTTTAGACAACGAATTTGGGACTAATTGATTTGGGATTTTTATTTGGATTATTTGCTTCATATTGTAAGTTCTATGTTACTTTTTAGGCAAAAACGTTAAAACAATATGGACATGCCATGAATTGAAACCGGATTTAGGAACTATTCTTAATCCATTGTTTATATTGTTTATCTTTGAATTATAATTTGGGAATATTGCTATGGCAACGTTGCAAGTTAAACTTGTCATGATTTTGATGTTGTTATGAATCACTTGGGCTTAATTGTTTGGCAAGTTGGACTAATACATGTCCATGGAATCACTATGTTTATTGAAATTTTTATGTTGATTAAACCATGCCTATGATGCTAATTAAACCATGGCTATGACTATTGATGGAATTATGCCTGTGATGTTAATATACCCATCATGATTAATGAAAAATTGGGTATTGCTAGGTTATGATGAAAAGTTGGAATTATTATGTTTATAATGTTAGATATGTTAAAAATGGTAATTTGGAATCATTATGTCTATAATGTTAATTGAGAATCATTATGTTAAAAACACTAAATTGGAATCATTATGTCTATAATGTTAGTTGAGAATCATTATGTTAAAAACGCTAAATTGGAATCATTATGTCTATAATGTTAGTTGAGGATCATTATGTTAAAGATGCTAAGTTCGAACCATTATGTTTATAATGTTAGATGAGAATCATTATGATAAATTGGAATCATTATGTCTATGAGAATTATTATGTTGAAAATGCTAAATTGGAATCCACTATGCCTATTAGGATTACTATGCCTTTAATGTTTCATGTTTATAATAAAATTATTATTATGCCCGCAATGATTATTATGCCTATGATGTAAAGTTGAAATCATCATGTTAAATTAAGTTGGAATCATTACTATGCCAAGTTATCATCATACTAGTATTGAAACCATGTGATATGTTATAGCCTGTTTATTTGCAAGTAATGTTGGAATTGTTACATATGCCTATCACATGTTTGGTGTTATTCCCCTTTATCTCTTGAATTGTTTATGCTTGTGAACGAAGTACGTTTATATACGTTGGGGATACGATTGGGTAGAATAGGCAAAACTTGAATTAATTATAAGTATAAACTGTGAAATTTGGCATAAGTAGAACATGAAATATGGCACGAAAACTGGACTTGAACCATGCCATAACTTGACTTTAAAACATGCCTTAGTTGGGCACGAAATTGACATATGAACATGCTATGGAAATACCGTAAAATCTGATAAGAACATGGGCATGACTTTAGAAAACAAGAAAGTGGCCAACTCGAGGTTGGGTTGAGTTTGTAGGGTAAGTCTGCCCGGAACCGCCCGGCAAATCCAGTTGCTACAAACAATAGGATCCAATGTGGGTAGTTGGTCACATCGCGCTTGAAACCCGAGGTTGGGTTGAGTTCGTAGCATAAACCTGCCCAGAACCGCCCGGCAAATCCAGTGGCTACGAACAATAGGATCCAATGTGAGTGGTTCGGTGCATTAACGAATCAATTAATGCCAATTAGGGTTAAGTCATGAACATGAAAAGACAACTTAACCAACTTGAACACGATTTGTAGGGCTAAGTCATGAACTTGAAAACGACAACACTTAGCCAACTTGACATGACACGTAGGCGGGTTAAGTCGCGAACTGAAATGACATACTTAACCATCTTGACATGACTAGACTGGAAAAGGGTTAAGTCACGAATTACATGACTTAATCTGTTAGGCGGGTTAGGTCACGAATTACATGACCTAATCTATTAAGCGAAACCCTAGACACGACCCCTTTCAGCAGTAACCCTCTAGATGTATCAAGGTACCCTGGGGCTAGGCCGGGTGGGGCATGATTACTGGGCTGATTGTAAGAGGTGAACGACGGCAGTGGGGTACGCCAGTGTAGGTTCGGTGGACTACGATCGTGCACGTATCCGGGGCAGACACTGGGAATCCGTAGATTTATCTGTGCATCTTGAATCGTGTCAGGGGTTGACACCCTAGGGCTGATACACCCGAAGGTAGACCCAGCACAGGTGACTACATTCGTGATTAGCCGTATGACACGGACACTTGACAAGCTAGAACTTGTAGGGAGCCGATCGACTAGATAATCGCTCCGTAGGACCCCGTACTTGGGTCATACCCCGTTTCAGGGTCATTTCATGACATTGGGCCGTGGGATTTATTTCGTGATTAACTTGTGATATGGGCTTAGTATACTAGTACAGTCAATGCAACGAATCTCGAACATGTGATGCTTTACTTGACTTGTCTTGACTTGTCCTGATCACCTTAGTCTATCTTGTTCACCTTGACACCATTCTTAAGTTTAGTTCCAGTTCATACTTGACAGGTTGTTTTAACCGTTTCTACACTGAAAGTCACTAGAACTTACTCAGTCTTTATGACCGACCCTTTTTCCTTTCGCCTCTTTTTCTTCCGTTTCACCCCCCCAGGTTCTCAGGGAGGGAATACCGCAGCTTGACCAGTTTTCACATCCAGCTTGAAGAGAAAGAATGTATCGCTTAGATCTTTTCCGTTTTGGACTATGGCTTTGGACAGCAATTAGGGGACTTTTGCAGTTTATTTATGTTTTCTTCATGCTTCTATAAATAATGTAATCAAGACAGTTATGATTTTGTGAAGTATTATGGCATGGTTTGTGTAACACGTATTTTGAAGAAATAAAAGTTGTTGTTTTCCGCTGTTCAAAAATATGTGTTATTATATCTGTCTTGTATATCTGTGACTTATACTTATAAACCTCCACCAAAATTAGGGCATTCCCTTTGAGAGTGACCCTAACGGAGGTGGGGTGTTTCACTTGGTATCAGAGCATAGGTTTACCAGATAAGATAAAAAGTTTTGAAAATTTATTTTCAAAAGAAAATTTAAAGAAGCATTTTTAAAAGATAAAATATTATTTAATTTTAAAAAGGCAAAGTCCCCGAAAGCCATAGGTGTTATCTCTTATCCTTCGTTTTGAATCTATCCTTCTTGTTTCAGCATGTCTGAAGAACTTAACTTGCAAGAGGGTGTACCAATACCTGGTTGGTTTAGACGATTCTTAGAAGCAAGGGCCACCCAGCCAGGTCCTACCGTTCCTCCTCCCCCAGCTGCAGGAAGGCATCCAGCTGCAGCAGCACCTCTTCCTCCACCTCCTCCACGGGGAAACACTTTTGCTAAGATATGTAAAGATTTTAAGGCTATGGGAGGAAAGGACTTTCATGGAACTGAGTCCTTCGTGGCAGCTAGGAATTGGTTAAAGGAAACCGAGGACTTATTCGTCATCTTTGAGGTAGAAGATAGGCAAAAGGTACAACTGGCAGTGTGGCTACTAAAAGGTGAGGCTTCCTACTGGTGGGAAGTCACTAATGCAGAAAGACCAGTGGAAACATGGGAGGACTTTAGGGCAAGGTTTGAGGCTAAATTTCTCTCAGAAGCTGAAAGGAGTCTTCAATTGGGAAAATTCTTATTTCTTAAGCAAGGGAATATGACAGTCAAAGAGTATGTAAATCAATTCCATGAGCTGGCTAGGTTCGGACTGGACCTAGTCAACACCCCGCACAAGAAGGCTCTCCGCTTTGTCAAAGGGTTGAATGAGCCATTACACAGTTTGGCCATGACCCATATACCCATGGGAGCTACGTACGAAAGGTTGGTGCAGATGGCATTTCTGAACGAGGAAGATAAGGGCAAGAAGGAGACAGAGGCAGAAAACTCTCAAGGGAAGAAAGAGGTCAAGCCCAACGATTCTAAGAATAAGAAGGTAGACTCCGAGAAAGGAGGCAAGAACAACAACTCACGTGATAAAAGGAAATGCAATTACTGTGGTACGGAAGGGCACATAGCCAAGGATTGTAGAAAGAGGAAGAGAAAGCAAGGTGAATGTTTTCATTGTGGGAAGACTGGACACATCAGCAAAGACTGCCCTGAGAAGCAGACCGGACCTTCTGGCGGTACATCGTTAACCTATTCTAGATGCTTTGTTTTATCTTATTTCTCTCCTCGATCCTATCTTGAGAACCATAGTTAGAATCTTTTTGGATGTAAACATGTAATTGAAACATGTTATGATTGCGAAATGGTTGCAAGTGGTCGCAAGTGGTTGCTCGTGGATGCATGAATACACATTAGGCACTAGATCGGCTCAGACACATTTTCATGTTGCATATGCATGAGTGTTTATTTTGGAAACTTGGTTGTGCTATCATTTGGTTGTTGCATATGATTGAATGTTCGAGCACTCATGTAGAAATTATGAATTATAATAGGAAAAATTTGCATACATATTGGATTCATTTCACTAAACATATTTTGCATTTAGAAGATCAATCAGGCCTGATCATTAGCATTAGCTAAGGAACATATACACACACTTCACATATGATCATAAAGCATTAGAAGTCTTTTAAGGACAATGGATGCTCGTGTTTGATGGATGAGTAGATGGATGTTTGGAAGTTAGGATGTACATTCTTCCTGAACTTGAAGATTTCGGGGACGAAATCCTTTTAAGTGGGGGAGAATGTAACACCCCGTGTATTCTATAACAATGAGATTCAAAAATTAAAGTATAACTAATTTCAAATCAAAGAATCAAGGGAAATGGGTACGCCATTGCGTTCGTCTCGCAAAAATACACGAAATAGAGTCCGAGTTTTCGAAAATCGGATACCGTATGAAGAAGATATGGACGAACGAAGTTAGGCAGAAAAACCGAAAACAGTCCAGAACACACTGGCGCACTTGTGAAGTGCGCCAGTACAAAAATACACTGGCGCACCTGCCAAGTGCGCCCGTACAAATCCAGCACCGAATTCTTCAGTGTTCTGAGGTGACGTGTCTTCTTTTGAGTGGCTAGATGATGTGTATTCGAGCTGTGCGATTCTGATGACTTCTGGACTGATCTGAAGGCTCTAAATCACCCACCCTATTCACCTATAAAATAACACCTAGACCTAGCCTAAATCATACTATTTCATTTTAGCCTCAGGCTGCCGCCATTAAACCTAGAGCTCTGAATTAAAAATACAAAGAATAAAATTATAGAAGATGGAGGACGATTCTTGAAGGCTACAACTAGAAGCTACAACAACTACGACGCTTTAGACAACGAATTTGGGACTAATTGATTTGGGATTTTTATTTGGATTATTTGCTTCATATTGTAAGTTCTATGTTACTTTTTAGGCAAAAACGTTAAAACAATATGGACATGCCATGAATTGAAACCGGATTTAGGAACTATTCTTAATCCATTGTTTATATTGTTTATCTTTGAATTATAATTTGGGGATATTGCTATGGCAACGTTGCAAGTTAAACTTGTCATGATTTTGATGTTGTTATGAATCACTTGGGCTTAATTGTTTGGCAAGTTGGACTAATACATGTCCATGGAATCACTATGTTTATTGAAATTTTTATGTTGATTAAACCATGCCTATGATGCTAATTAAACCATGGCTATGACTATTGATGGAATTATGCCTGTGATGTTAATATACCCATCATGATTAATGAAAAATTGGGTATTGCTAGGTTATGATGAAAAGTTGGAATTATTATGTTTATAATGTTAGATATGTTAAAAATGCTAAATTGGAATCATTATGTCTATAATGTTAATTGAGAATCATTATGTTAAAAACACTAAATTGGAATCATTATGTCTATAATGTTAGTTGAGAATCATTATGTTAAAAACGCTAAATTGGAATCATTATGTCTATAATGTTAGTTGAGGATCATTATGTTAAAAATGCTAAGTTGGAACCATTATGTTTATAATGTTAGATGAGAATCATTATGATAAATTGGAATCATTATGTCTATGAGAATTATTATGTTGAAAATGCTAAATTGGAATCCACTATGCCTATTAGGATTACTATGCCTTTAATGTTTCATATTTATAATAAAATTATTATTATGCCCGCAATGATTATTATGCCTATGATGTAAAGTTGAAATCATCATGTTAAATTAAGTTGGAATCATTACTATGCCAAGTTATCATCATGCTAGTATTGAAACCATGTGATATGTTATAGCCTGTTTATTATGCAAGTAATGTTGGAATTGTTACATATGCCTATCACATGTTTGGTGTTATTCCCCTTTATCTCTTGAATTGTTTGTGCTTGTGAACGAAGTACGTTTATATACGTTGGGGATACGATTGGGTAGAATAGGCAAAACTTGAATTAATTATAAGCATAAACTGTGAAATTTGGCATAAGTAGAACATGAAATATGGCACGAAAACTTGACTTGAACCATGCCATAACTTGACCTTAAAACATGCTTTAGTTGGGCACGAAATTGACATATGAACATGCTATGGAAATATCGTAAAATCTGATAAGAACATGGGCATGACTTTAGAAAACAAGAAAGTGGCCAACTCGAGGTTGGGTTGAGTTTGTAGTGTAAATCTGCCCGGAACCGCCCGGCAAATCCAGTTGCTACAAACAATAGGATCCAATGTGGGTAGTTGGTCACATCGCGCTTGAAACCCGAGGTTGGGTTGAGTTCGTAGCATAAACCTGCCCGGAACCGCCCAGAAAATCCAGTTACTACGAACAATAGGATCCAATGTGAGTGGTTCGGTGCATTAACGAATCAATTAATGCCAATTAGGGTTAAGTCATGAACATGAAAAGACAACTTAACCAACTTGAACACGATTTGTAGGGCTAAGTCATGAACTTGAAAACGACAACACTTAGCCAACTTGACATGACACGTAGGCGGGTTAACTCGCGAACTGAAATGACATACTTAACCATCTTGACATGACTAGACTGGAAAAGGGTTAAGTCACGAATTACATGGCTTAATCTGTTAGGCGGGTTAGGTCATGAATTACATGACCTAATCTATTAAGCGAAACCCTAGACACGACCCCTTTCAGCAGTAACCCTCTAGATGTATCAAGGTACCCTGGGGCTAGGCCTGGTGGGGCACGATTACAGGGCTGATTGTAAGAGGTGAACGACGGCAGTGGGGTACGCCAGTGTAGGTTCGGTGGACTACGATCGTGCACGTATCCGGGGCAGACACTGGGTATCCATAGATTTATCTGTGCATCTTGAATCGTGTCAGGGGTTGACACCCTAGGGCTGATACACCCGAAGGTGGACCCAGCACAGGTGACTACATTCGTGATTAGCCGTATGACACGGACACTTGACGAGCTAGAACTTGTAGGGAGCCGATCGACTAGATAATCGCTCCGTAGGACCCCGTACTTGGGTCAGACCCCGTTTCAGGGTCATTTCATGACATTGGGCCGTGGGATTTATTTCGTGATTAACTTGTGATATGGGCTTAGTATACTAGTACAGTCAATGCAACGAATCTCGAACATGTGATGCTTTACTTGACTTGTCTTGACTTATCCTGATCACCTTAGTCTATCTTGTTCACCTTGACACCATTCTTAAGTTTAGTTCCAGTTCATACATGATAGGTTGTTTTAACCGTTTCTACACTGAAAGTCACTAGAACTTACTCAGTCTTTATGACTGACCCTTTTTCCTTTCGCCTCTTTTTCTTCTGTTTCCCCCCCAGGTTCTCAGGGAGGGAATACCGCAGCTTGACCAGTTTTCACATCCAGCTTGAAGAGAAAGAATGTATTGCTTGGATCTTTTCCGTTTTGGACTATGGCTTTGGACAACAATTAGGGGACTTTTGCAGTTTATTTATGTTTTCTTCATGCTTCTTTAAATAATGTAATCAAGACAGTTATGATTTTGGGAAGTATTATGGCATGGTTTGTGTAACACGTATTTTGAAGAAATAAAAGTTGTTGTTTTCCGCTGTTCAAAAATATGTGTTATTATATCTGTCTGGTATATTTGTGACTTATACTTATAAACCTCCACCAAAATTAGGGCATTCCCTTTGAGAGTGACCCTAACGGAGGTGGGGTGTTTCATCAACTGAAGCCGCACGAGAAGAACTACGTAACTCATGATCTTGAGTTATTGGCTATTGTGTTCGCTTTGAAAATCTGGAGGCTCTATCTTCTGGGTGAGAGATTTGAACTGTTTACAGATCATCAGTCGCTAAATTATCTGTTCACTCAGAAGGACCTGAATCTGAGGCAGCAACGGTGGCTGGAGTTTCTTGCAGCATATGACTTTGAAATTATATACACTCCAGGGAAAGCCAATGTCGTGGCCGATGCGTTAAGCCGAAAGAATGAAATGATCGCCAGTTTTATTATCACGACTTCATTGCTAGATAAAATATCTGCTCTTTTGAAGGATGATTACTTCATTCAGAAGATCAGAGAGATAATTCAACAAGGCGAGCCCTCGAGTTTTCAAGTAGATAATGATGGGATTTTAAGACTCAAAGGTCGAATCTGTGTCCCTAACATTCCTGAGCTTCGAAAGGAAGTACTGGATGAATGCCACAAGTCGAAACTTAGTATCCATCCGGGAGTAAGAAAAATGTACAATGACATTAAATGCACTTTCTGCTGGAAGTCAATGAAAAGGGACATTTCCTTACATGTTAGCCGATGCCCTACTTGCCAACTAGTCAAGAGCAACCAACAGAAACTAGCTGGATTGTTACAACCAGTAGAAGTTCCTGGTTGGAAGTTGGAACATATTTCTATGGATTTCATTGATGGTCTTCCCAGAACCAGAAAAGGAAATGACAGTATTTGGGTGATCGTAGATCGCTTCACGAAGACCTCCCATTTCATACCTGTCAGATCAAACAGAACTGCTCAGAGTCTGGCGCAGATATACTTCAGGGAAATAGTTAGACTACATGGAGTGCCGTTCAGTATAGTCAGTGATAGAGATACAATATTCACAAGCAAATTCTGGGAAGCATTTCAAGTCGAACTGGGAACGAAGTTGAACTTGAGCACCGCTTATCATCCTCAGACAGATGGTCAGACTGAGAGGGTGAATCGCATTTTAGAAGATCTATTGCGGGCTTGTGTTCTAGATTTCGGTGGATCATGGGAAGACCATCTGCATTTGGCTGAATTCTCATATAACAACAGCTACCAGGCGAGCCTGACATTGTCGCCATTTGAAGCATTGTATGGTAGACCGTGCCGATCTCCTGCTTGTTGGGTCAAGCCCGGAAATAGAATTGTGTTGGGTCCTGATATGATTCGAGAAGCTGCCGACAAAGTCGATTTTATTAAGAAGCGATTAATCACCGCTCAAAGCCGACAAAAGAGCTATGCCGATAGAAGAAGAAGAGATATATCCTTTCCTATTGGCGACTACGTGTATTTGAAAGTATAGCCGATGAGAGGAGTTATTCGGTTCGGTAAAACTGGAAAGTTGGCGCCCAAATTCATAGGTCCGTTTCCTATTCTGGAATGGATCGGAACTCTCGCTTATAGGGTTAAATTTCCTGATTGGTTGCCTGGAGTTCATGATGTATTTCATATATCTCAACTTCGAAAGCACGTTCATGATCCAGACTTGATCGTGGAAGAAGCAGCTCAACAGGATATTGAAATTACTCCAGAATTAGCTGCGAGAAGAGAGCCACTAAAGATTATCTGCAAAGAAACCAAAGAGCTGAGGAACAAGAAGGTTCACTTAGTCAAAGTGCGATGGAGTGGAGATCCACGAGATTGTACTTGGGAAACTGAGGAGAGCATTCAGAAAGCCTATCCCAGATGCCGAGTAGATATCTCTGATTGACTCCAGTGCAAGGTACATTTACCCTACTTTGCATTACCATTTAATTCTCTACTCTGCTGTTATTTTCTTTCCATGGATGTGAACTTTTAAATTCTATAGTCTGAATGATTTTAAAAAAGAGAATAGGAATTAATATGTATGGTTTTGAAAAGTTAAAAACAATTGGATTGGTTGTTGTGTTGTGTGATTGTAGATTTATCAAACCACTTTCGACTTTGTTCCTTTTCGGGGACGAAAAGTTTTAAGTGGGGGAGATTGTAACGACCCAGAAAATATGAACCAATTTAAAATTTTTAAATTGGCTAAAATAATGGATTTTAAATATTTAAAATAAATATTTTAAATAATAGCAATGGAAAGTGAGTTTGAATCGACAATTGAAAGCGAATATAATTAATTATAATTATAAACAAAACCTGAAATGGCGCTGTAGTTTCAAAAATTGAATTCAAACTTTATCGGACTGTACCGGGTGCAAAACAAAACGGATTTTAGTGAAACCAAAAATATTTAAATCTGTTATTGAATACCTTCCTAACGAATCTGAAAAATCGAATTTTCATAACGGAAAGCAAAATTTATGGCCAAATGAATTTTCAGAAAGGTCGCTATGGAATTTATATAGCCCGTGAAATTGGCCATTTTGCATACGACCTCGGAATTCGACGAAACCACTTTTTTGGATCCGGGATGTGAAGCTATTGCTAGGTTTCAAATTTCATAATTCTTGAAGCTAGTATGTGAGCGTGGCAAAGGAAAATGTGTTTTGGTCAATTATAGTTAAATTGGATCAACCAAAAATGGGCCTTTTTGCAAACGGTCTCAGAATTCGATGAAACTAGTTTTGTTGGGACCGTATCGTCAAAACATAGCTAGATTTATTTTTCTGGAATTTTTCGAATCAGTTTGTGGCCCTGGCAAATTGAAATGTACGTTCAAAGTAAAAAATTAAATGTTTTATACTTTAATTTGAAAAATAACTGACTATAACAGTCGAATTGGCCAATGAAACATATCCCATTGTGTCCGGGATGGGGGTAATTAGCAAGGGGCGACAGTCGTTGGCTTTGAAAAGGAGTTCGTGTGCAAAACCGTATTTTTGAACTTAATAAATACCTCCGGCCAATCAAAATAATTCATTCAAAAAAATAAAAACCTTTTCTCTCTCCCCGAACGAACGGCGAAAACCATTCGAAGCTTTCCGACTAGATTCCGGCCGCCTCCGCCACCGCCACCGCCACCACTCAACTCGCCATCTCCTCCCCTTCAAATTAAGACATCCCCCACCCTCTCTCCCTTCGCCAGCGTCGAGAATGACGCCTCCAAAGTCGTCGACTTCCAGTTGACGCCGAGATCGCCAGAGGCGATCGGATCTGAAGCCCCGACCATCGCCAGGAGCGCCACGCCCCCCCTCTTCCACGTCGCACCCTCTGATCGAGCTACAACTTCACGGATTCGACAAAAATCGAAAACCTAGTTTCGAAGAAAAAAACAGGTATACGGCTAATCTATTTTAAACTGATTTTTACACTTTAAAGTGTTGCAAACTTTGAAAAATCGTATCTTTTTCATTCGTTAACATAATTCGATGAAACAGGAAACATCGTGACCGTGTGGACGTCTTCTGCATTTTAGAAGGGACCGCATATTTTTCTGAGCCTTCTGCTAATTTTGGTGGAGTGGAACCCAATGTGAGATTTCTAATTTATAAACGATTTGGAAAACGATGATGTATAAATTATATATTCGATGTATGAGTTATATAAGCGTTGTACACCTCATGTATAAGCGTTGTATAAGTTGTACGTTCGATGTATAAGTTGTATATGCGTTGTAAAAATTATATATGTGTTGAAATAGAAGTGAATTGCTATATAAATATATATATATATATATACGCCCCTCGTCCACAAACCATGGACGATATTTATTGGCTGTGATTGGTGTAAAAATCGTTTGATAGCGAATGCTTGATTGTGATTGTTTGTGGTTGATATTGATTGATTGTGGTTGAAAAATACCCGCTTGTGGTTGAGAAATATTTTGTTGAAACCACATAGGATTAGTTTGTGGAAATGAAATAAATATATACATGCCGCCTGCGTGCGAACTAGATGCATGATCCCCATTGTCAAAAACTGCGAGGTTTTAAGGTAGAGCGAGGAGCCGTACTAGGGACGATCCCGGTTTTAACTTCCCTGTCGCTATGCTGCCGAAATTTTGAATAATATTCATGTGTTTGAATTATTTTCATTTGTTGAAACTATATTTATTCATTGAATAGAAAACCTTCATGTGTTGAATCGATATTCATTCGTTGATTAGAAATTCATGTGTTGAATGGTATTCGCGTTTTAAACATAAAAATCACATTTTTATCTATATATAGAAACTATAGAAAACCTTCATGTGTTGAATCGATATTCATTCGTTGATTAGAAATTCATGTGTTGAATGGTATTCGCGTTTTAAATATAAAAATCACATTTTTATCTATATATAGAAACTATAGAAAACCTTCATGTGTTGAATCGATATTCATTCGTTGATTATAAATTCATGTATTGAATGGTATTCATATTTTGAAATAAATTGTTTTATAATAAAAATCACCTTTTTATCATCTATATGGACTATGCAAAATAATCTCGTTTTAAAAGAAATTGTTTTATAATAAAAATCCTATTTTTATCACCCCTATAAACTATATAAAATAATAGTGTTTTGAAATGAATTGTTTTACAATAAAAATCACATTTTTATTATATACATGAATTGTTGAAATGTGAAGTGTTAAAAATAGCAACTCATTCAAATAAATATGCGTGAGTTGAAATATTCATTAATTAGCTAATGATATGATTTTTGCCTATGCCTGCAACATTAGAATGAATGGTGTTTTTAAACCAAATGAAATCAAATATGAAGTTGAATGGAAAATGATAAATGATAAGAACTGTATATATGTACAAGCATATTTATTGAACAGGTTATAGCAAAGGGGCTAGAGAAGAGGAATAAAATTTTGTGCCCGACAAATAGGTACACATTTACTGTTTTGTTTGTGTGATGATTTTATGATCCTGTTGGCTAGCCGCTTGGCTTTTTCTTTTCGACATGAGACGCCCGTGTGGCTATTTGGGAATTTTCCCAGCCCCTCCCGTACAAAGGAGGTTATGGCGAAATTTTCCGAAATTTAAAGGCGTTAGTGAAATATTTGAAGTGAAAACGATATAGGAATTTTTGAATGAACTATATTTATATAATTATATAAATATAAATAAAATTAAAATGGAACGTGGTCGTGCAGTTCGTGTTTTGAAACCGTGATTTCAAACAACTAGTGCGGGAAATCCGACCATTGGATTTTCCCGAAACCGCAACCGTCGGGTTCGCCTTGGAAATATCTTTCCAACGGCACCAACCTTGTAAAAATCCAACGGTTGGATTGTATGGAATGTTTAATTCAAATCTAAAGAAAAACAGCGCCAGAAACGATTATATATATATATATATATAAATATAATTATATTAAATCGAATGACGATGCTGCTGTTCGTATTTTGTAATCGAAACTTCAAACGATTGTACCGGGAGATCCGACCGTCGGATTTTCCCGAAACTGGAACCGTAAGATTCGTTTTGAAAAGACCTTTCTAATGATGTAAATTTTGTGAAGATCCAACGGTTAGATTTTCAGATATGTGTAAATCAAATCTGAAGAAAAGCAGCGCCAGAAACGATTATATATATATATATATATAAATATAATTATATTAAATCGAATGACGATGCTGTAGTTCGTATTTTGTAATCGAAACTTCAAACGATTGTACCGGGAGATCCGACCGTCAGATTTTCCCGAAACTGGAACCGTTGGATTCGTTTTGAAAAGACCTTTCTAATGATGTAAATTTTGTGAAGATCCAATGGTTAGATTTTCAGATATGTGTAAATCAAATCTGAAGAAAAAGAGCGCCACGGCCGCGTTATGGCCCGAAGCGTCGTTTTGAATAAATTGGCTATTTTAAAATAAATAAAAATAGTGATAAATCGTTATAAAATATTATAAGCAATATGTAATGGAAATAGACTGAATTTGCTCGATTTTTGTGGTATTTGATGGTTGGATGTGTTTGGTGTGAAAATTACATTAGAGAACAAAATTGGTGTTGTCGGATGATTTAACCATTGAAATAAATTGATTTGAAATTCTAAATATACGTGAATTATTTGAAAAGGCCGAGTTAATTCTCATTTCGAATAATTGACCGACGATTGAAATTCGAAGATGAAGACGGTGGTCGAAGACCGGAGATCTTCACCTCGTTTGGATGGTAACCGAGGTCCTGATTGGGAGGCATCTTGAAATATGGATAATGAGTGGTGATCGTTTAGACGTACGTGGTGATCGATGGGTTTGCGAGGTATTTAGTGCCTCCGGTTTCGTTCAGACCCAGAACGGACTTGCAGATGGACTGTGTGTCTGACATGGGATTTTATTCTGTTTTGATTGATCTCTGTTAAATATACATCTGTTTGGCGGCGGAGAATTTATTCTTTTGCTTAACGCCCTTCTCTGAAACGCACGAGCTCAGAGGTTTTATATCGATGGACATCAGTCGCATGGCCTGAAATGCTAGTGTGACATGCCTAAGTGGCAAGTGATCAGGGATTCTGTTGAAAAGCAAAGTCTTGTGGTGATGATCAAAGCACCGCTTGTGTGGCATAGCTTTGTGTATAACGTAAAATCGCGAGCCTCACACCCCGGTATGAACCAGAAACGGGAGAGGACATCAGGGAGGGCCTGCATTTCTTTCTAGCTAGGGTGGTGTCAGTGACCTACCAGCCCTGACATTTATATACTTTTCACCTATGTGGTTGTTGCTGTTGCGAGGCGCCTCGGTTTGATCGGACGATCCGGGTCCGATGGAGTCATTCGTTGGCTCGTTTACGCCCCAAAGGGAGGGGAGACGTAGTGTTCAGGCATAATAATCCACATCGGTGGACCGGCCCTGACGATCCAAGGGGCAGTTGCGGCTGTTCCTGAGGGGCGGGCTAGAGCATCTCGAATTCGGTAAGGACTATCTTTTGCCTTGGTTCATGACGGAAATCCAATTTCCAAATACGTGACTGTGCGGTTTTGATTGTATATATATATGGCGACATGATATATGGTACCCATGCCGTCTATGGTTGATAAGTTATGATTTGAAATTGTTTTCAAAACATATAAACACTAGCAATAATATCAAATGCCTTGGTTTTATTCATATCAAGCATATTTTGGCCATTATAAGGTAAAACTCTATCCTCCGGTTTGCGTTGCATTGTGTGATGGGAACCGAGTCTTATAACGGCTTCATTTTTATAAAAAGCATAGCGATGGTTAAAAGAAAGATTTGTTTTAAAGCACTGGTAATCCACTGGAGTAAACCCGTTCCACGAAAGTGGCGTGGTCATGTGATTGGCCATATTATATATGTGTTGAGTAGATTTCTCATACCAGTCCCATGACTGACTCGTAGTTTGTTTCACTTTCAAACTCGGGTGCCCCTTTTCCTACACGGGCAGCCTTGTATTCAGGTTTAGCTGGTTCTTTCTGGATAGCTCGAGCTGAAGATGGATTCTATCATTTATCTCTTTTTATGCTGTTCAGCTCCTATTGTACATATTTTGTTTGTTTCCGCTGTAGACATATATGTATAGCTGAACTGTATTTGTACTAAGCAAGATCCTGTATACTGTGTAACTCTGATGACTACTTTTATCCAGTATATTCTATTATTCATTATCTGGTGTATTTATTTATTTTTGTTCTGCTATTATATGTTTCTGTGTTATATTCCACGGATTACCCTTGCCACCGTCAGTACGGGGTTTGGGGTCGTCACAATGGAGGCCATTGCTAGAGCTCAAGGGAGGTTTATGGCGGCTAGAAAATTGAATAGGAACTATTCTCTAACTCATTCCAGTCCTCCCATTACCCTAATACCGAAATGGGTTATGGGCTTAGCTGTTAATCACTCTAATTAGGCCCGGTTAAGTTGTTTTTCACCTTCTAAACCTTGTTTCAGCCATATCTCCCAAACCTTGAGTCCATTTGGCTATTGTGACCACTCTACGGAAAGGTAAACCATCATCTGGATCCAATGGAAGTGGTTTCAGGTCAAAACTCCTTACTAATCAAAATTTATGGCCAAAACATGATCAGCTATGGGCAAAATGGTCATTTAAAAATCGGCAAAAATCATGAACATGGGAAATGACCCCAATAGTTTTCATTCAAAGTTACATGACCATACGATTTCGTATGTGAGAGAAATAAGTATTCTACGATCCTTCGATGCGTAAAATGCGGGTCGTTACAGATAAGAAATAAGTACTGGAATTAACTACTAGAAACAGAGAACTTTGATAGTGAGTAAACTTAAAACTTTACTTTAAAGTATCTAATTATAAGCTAATGCAAGTATGGGTATAGAACTGTGAATGTATCTTATTTGCTAGTATGATAAGAATGATAAAACTTGTTTGTAAGTAAACCATTCCCCTGTATTCACTGATTGTTTATATGTTAAGTAAACACGTATATATATGTGTGCAACATCTTTTATTATTGAGTCTTAGCATTTCATGTGCAAAAGAATTCTACAGAAGGAAAGTGCACACTTGCTGGCTAGTTTAATACTGTTATGATTTACGTTAGGATTAAGCTTGTTAAGTTGTAAATGCAAGCCATTAGTAAAAGCTTTTAAATAACAACAAAATGGAAATTCCTGATAATGCATTTTGTGCTGTTGTTCGCAAAAACATGCCAATGAAGTTTGGTGAAGTGTTACCAATAAGGGAACTCATGCTTAAGCTAATTGGATACTTTTAATGTAAGGATCGTAGATTTTTTTTAATTTAATATTATGTGGATCTAAAACATAGAACCTGTGCTGCTGCTAAACTTGGAAAAGGCAGATGATAGCAAACTAATATTGAAATTCTAAGAACCGCGGAAATAAAATGTGAATAAACACTTGAATTATAAAGGACAGTGAATCATTTATGTAGTAAAACCTCAATGATTCATTTGTTTAAACTATACACAGATAATGATACTGTGTGATGCAATCTGTGTAGATATATATAGTGTTTGTGTTGTATTCCATCACATATGGGTCTAATAATTGTATCATGCATAAAGGCCACACACTTGAAATAAATTGATTGAAATAGAACAACAGAAAATAGGGTAGGAAAGACAAAAGTTAAACATATAAATGAAAGGAAAATTGTGAAGCCTTGTGTGAGTGAAGGAAAATGTCGCCATGTTTGGAAACTAGGTAATAACGCAGGTTTGGTTTGTGATGTGGTCGAGTCTGGTCTACTCCGGTTGTCAGAAGTAATAATTGGATGAAGTCTTGGGGATCCGAGTTCATTAATAAAGTCTGGTATAACAGTGAGATCACAGTTTTAGCAAGTAGAGACTGTTTCGAGATTGGAAATGGGGTCAGCAGGTGATCAGTGATGTGTGGAGGCGAGTGAGTTAGTATAGTAAGTGGCGAGGTGTTTGTGCGTTTGCACAAGTGCACTGTGTGCATGGTGACTCTATACAGTAGCACCCCTTTGAAGAAAACAGAGAAATGAAAAGGTAGGAGGAGGAGCAGTATGTAAATAAGATGGAAATTAGTACATTTGTTTTTGATACATAGTGGGCCAAGGATGATAAAGGTGAAAGAAAGATAGTCATGTTGAGAATGAAAGTCGCATAAATAAAATTAACTCAGACAACTTTTGAACTGAATATGTGGGTAATGAGTTAATAAAGTAGGACTTCTTTTCATTTGTACATTTCTGTTATAGAAATGAACTAGGAAACCATAAGAGGGTCTGTTGAGTTCATGCGTAAAGAAATGGTGTTGCATCCTAGATTATATACACATGGAGATAAATGCCTGGTGACAGTAATTTTTATCTTAGTGCACGCATAGAAATGAAGGCCTAGGGACAAGATGCCAAAATGGAAGACGCAACCATGTTCTTCCTAGAAATAAGTGTGTGAACCGATCATCAGTTGGTATGGGAAAGTGCCGCATTTTTCCAGTGAAATGTTAAGGCATGTAGGACGAATCATTATAAAACCATAAGTTTTCATTAATGTAACACCCCGTATTTTTAATGTAATTAAAAATGTATATATATATATCCACAGATAGGATTAATATGGTGATGTATAATGAAAATTAATTAATATATGAAAAAAAAAGATTGGTTTCATGTGATGTAAATATGTTGCATGCACTGATTTGCAAACATAATGCATTAACATTAAAAGAAAAAGATTCATGCATTGGTTTAATTTAAGTATTGTAACTAACATGAAAAAGAGAAGTAAGGAAAGAACAATAATTATCATTGTTCTAAGACTTATTAACAAAAGACTTTATAGCTCAGTTGGTTAAGGCATTGGATTGTAACATGGAGGTCGGGGGTTTGAACCCCGGCGACAGCATAATTTTTATCTTTGTTTTAAAGAGGGCCAACTGAACATGCAAATATATGTACATATACAAATTCAAAATTTGAAAGGATATGAACGTACATATAAGGAAATAAAGAAAATATATGTATATACATGAGAATATACATATATATATATATATATATATATATATGCAGAAATATATGTATACGAAAGATAAAATTTAAGATAAGGCTATAGTAAATGAAATATGGCAAGAATTAAATAACGGTGCAACATCGTTTGAATTTTGAAAATAAAATGAAAGTTGTGCGTATATATATACGCGTAAAATGGTCGTTAAAGGAATTGTATACATATAAGAATATTTCATGTGAATAAAACAGTTAAATAAATTCCAGGAATTCAAAAGTTCGAAATTCAAATTTCTGCGCCAAAACAGCTTGTGGGACCCAATGCTGACTTAGCACTGCATGTACGATAAGATTTGGCTAGATTCATCTGCGAACCTGGACTATTTTCTTAACTAGGTTCAATGCTGACTCAGGGATGCGTGTACGATAAGGTCTTGAGCAACTATATAAACAGCCCTGGTCTTCTTCTCTATTCACATTTCTTTTCTACCCTTATGCTGTAAAGATTCTTGTTAGTCATGGCTCCTCCTCCTCCTCTAAAATATATAAATAAAATAATATATATAAAATAAACCAAGACGAGGAAATGCTGCTAAAAGATTTTCAAGAAGAGGTTCAAGTCAAGCTAGGATTCAAGAGGAGGTTCAAACGACTTCAACGACTGTTTTTCTACGAATCTTAGCAACGCCATCTTTCTGTTCTAATCTAATCTCTGTAAGTCAGTTATTTTTAGATTTGAATGTTTTTCTTTGTTCGTGACATGAAATTAAAGGAATAAAAGAATATGCCAAATCTCTCTCTCTCTCTCTCTCTCTCTCTCTATTCGAATCAGTGCCTACATTCTTGAACCTAATTAAGAACTGTTATGATTCGAGGACAAATAAGACTATGACTATGAGCATTTGCCTATGACTATGAACATTGCCTATGACTTTGGACATTGCCTATGACTATGAACATTGCCTATGACTTTGGACATTGCCTATGACTATGAACATTGCCTATGACTGTGACTGTGACTATGAGGATTATTTCCTTGACTAAGCCTATGCCTTTGATTAGAAAACATAAACTAATGCCTTTGACATAACAAGGACATCTGTGATTAAACACCTATGATTCATGATTAGGAAAGTGTTGTTTAAGCTTTGTGATTATGAGATTAGGTCTAAACCCGATTATTTATTCTGCCTGTCCTTGGTTTTCTTTGGTTTTAGACCTTAGGAATTTACCTATTAAGTTAGGTCTACCCATGTTCTTGAACCTACTCTGTCTATTCTTGGTTTTAGACCTTGGGAATTTACCTATTAAGTTAGGTCTACCCACGTTCTTGAACCTACGTCATTATTCAAAACTATTTTATGCTAGTTGTTGTATCTATCCTTTTCATAGCAATATTTGGTTCATTCCCTATTTGCTATGAATCTAGATTTATCTATAATCTAGATTGAAACACGATTGTACGAACGGTGGGAATGCGATTTGGGGCAAAATATGAAATTTACTAAAACGTAGTTTAACTTGGAAATTGGCATAAATTGGGAACATGTATTATGGCATGGTCATAGGAATGCAAATTGGATAAATTTGACATAAATTATAAGATGTGTAATTTGAATCTTGTATTGACGTGTAAATCTAGTATTTACATGAATAGTGAACTAGAGTAATAAGTCTAGTTTGACGTGAATTAGAATGTTAAATCAGAATTGGATTAGCTAATTTGGCTCGATAAGTATATTGGCATAAACTTGAAATTGGCCATAATTGGGAGTAATTGTCAGGATTTGCAAAATCATGGTTAATGACACTTGATTTGGTATAGTTTACATACCAAAAAGCATAAACATGATTTAGAGAGAAAATGGGCCATAAGTATGAATGTTGACAATTTACATTAAAAGGGGAATTAGGAAATAAGTAAATTAGGAATAATTTACTTATCGAATTTTTCTAAATGAGAAATGTAAACTTAGACAAATTAAAGGTTTGTTAAACGACATCTCTTTTAATGATACACCAGAAAGTTCTAGGGTGACAGAGAGGATAGTGTCTAGGCTTGAGTTTGGAAAATACAAGTTTCCTGCTCTCCCTGGCTATCCCTAACTGATACGACGGACGGGATGGTTACTTTCAAAACCCGATTTGAAAACTAATCAAAACCCCTTTTGAACTTAGAAAACACGAATATGCCCAACCCGAGGTTAGACTGAGTTGCGATGTAAACCTGCCCGGAATCAACCGGCACATCTAGAAGTCGCAACAATACCTGTCTAATGTGAGTGGTAGCGGCTTTAATTCATTTAATTAAAGCTAGAACAAGAATGGTAGGGTTAAATTCACTAAGACACTTAACCAATTCAACATGACAACCAGACTGGTGAGTGGGGTTAGGGCCATACAGTTATGCTAAAATGGGAGGGTTAAGTCCATAGGAACACTTAACCAATTTAAACACAGTTAAGCTAGAATGGGAGGGCTAAGTCCATAGAGACACTTAACCAAACTCAAGGTAGCAAAACGAGACTTGTAGGGGTTAAGTAAAGTTAATACACTTAGCCAAATTAATATGTTAACTAGACTAGAGGTTGGGGTTAAGTAAAATCTAATACACTTAGCCAATTTGATATGTTAGCTGGGCTAGACCGTAGGGTTAAGTAAACTTGAACACTTAACCATCAGGTTGTGATAAAGGAATGGAGTTAAGTCTAGAACATGAAGGGATAATACTTGACCATTAATAATAACATGTTAGTTAAAACAGACGGGCAAGGTTAAGTTAAAAAGGAACACTTGACCAACACAGGGTGAATGGGTAGGGTTAAGTAATAAATACTTAACCAATACAACTTGGTTTGTGGTAGGGTTAAGTCAACATGAGTTATTGACAACACTTAACCAGTTTAACAGGATAAATAAGGAGGGTTAAGTTAGCTTGAATTGACTATGACACTTAACCAATCTAAACTAACGGGAAAGAGAACTAAGTAAACCTTAGTTAAGGAAACAACGATTCTGGAAACTAAGTGGTAAATCTTAGTTTGTAAAACTAAGTAGTAATTCTTAGTATAGCACGAGGAGGTGCGAACGTCCATCTGAGTAAAAAGGAGGCTCCAACGAATTGGGTTACGAAGCCCGAGGCTTTGAGGGGACGTGAGGGTACTCTTGGTATCCCTTTGTGAGGCTGCAGATGATCCGCCTGGGCCCACAGAGGTTAAGGTCTGCGTAGAAGAACCAAGGGTATGCCTTGGTTGAAATACATGACAACCTAAAGACTAGGATGGACCGGCGTGATTCGGCGAGAGAACGGTAGCCCTGTGATAGCAACTCGTCGTCTACCATCCATCTTCAGTCAATCGAGATACATGAAGCGGAAAGGCGGAGAACTCCAAAAGACCATATACTTGCTATCTAGTTATGGGTGAGGATGGCCATAGGATAGTGGGGCACCGGGGGCCGGCGTATAGTTCTCATTTTACAAGGTGTGCCTTTCATTAGTTGAGGGAGGGGTCAAGTGGGACCATAGCCACTGAAATAAAAACAGACCTTAGCATCTGCATCGGCAGATATCTGAAAGCTCCCGACCGAGTTCTGTATCCCTTGATTTGCCCTGACACAGGACTCGGACCGCACATTACAGGACATGTGCATCTAGACAATTGATAACGATTCGCGATACATGCGTGGGGAAGTATAGGAACATATACCACTCTAGGTAGTGTGTCCTAGACTTGGGGGCATCGTTCGACAGGTAGCATAATCCCTAATTGGACTAGGTGGCATAAATCCTGAATCCGAGAAGCGTTCAGCAGATAGCTTAAACTCTAGTTGAATCTAGAAAGCACTGGATAGAAAACCCTAGATTAGATCTAGGTAATAAATAATAAATGGATGCTCGAAGGCAATGGAAAATACTGGGATTGGGATCACGTTATCGTTACTAGTTGGGACACTAGTTAGGTGGTGCAGAGATATAGAAACCAGTATAACAAGGAAATAGCCAAGCGGCGAAAGTATTAAAGCGTATCCAGTTTATCTTATCTTAGCATATCTTGTGATTACCTTGTCTAATCTTGTTGACCCTATCGTCATGGTGTAATCTTGTATTCAGTTAATTCATGTCGTTTTGTTTTCCTTGTTCACATGCTAGAAGTTACTGAACTTACTCAGGCTTTATGTGTCTGACTCTGTTTTTCTTTCGTCTTCTTTTCTTCCGTCCCCCCCCCCCAGGTAGTAAAGGAGGGAATAGTTTAGCTCAGGTTAAGTTGGACTGCCACTCTTTCCTAGCTTGAAGATTTGTCGAAGTTTGCTTGGATTCTCTTTTCAGATGCTATGGCTGGCTCTTGCTAAAATCAGGGAATATAAATGTTGTTTTTATGCTTCTTTATTTTGTAAGACAGATGATACTCTGATATTGTAAAGAAACCATTGTACAAACTATTTTATCAATAAAGCAAAGTTTTATTTTCCGCTGTTTAATTTCTGTCTATCTTGTAATTTATCTGCATCTTTTACCCTAAATGCTCCACAGAACTTAGTGCATTCCCTTTGTGAGTGACACTAAAGGATGTGTGGTGTTACACATGGTATCAGAGCTGAAAGTTACCAGATCAGATAAAGGATTTGAAAAATTATTTTCAAACGGTTTTAAAAGAAGCATTTTCAAAAGAAGAGATTTGTTTTAAAGGCATATTCCCCAAAGCCATACGCATTATCTTCTCTTCCTCTGTTTAAATTCTTGTCTCCTTCTTTCTTGAGTCTCTGGGGCTCCTGGCTTTCTGGGAGGTAGCCTCATCGAAGGGCAAAGTAGTGCCCGGCTTCCATCCATAGCCGTAGTTGTTTCATCTACGGGCAGTTTTCTTTCAAAGCTTATAAGGTTTTCCGGACGATGGAGGCAGTTTTCGAGAGATTTTTCAACATGACTACACACGGAAGGGGATGAGGAGTTTGGCTAAGGAGCATAACCCCAGGATGAGGAATTCATGGATGTAGACTTACCACCCGAAGGAGGAAGAAATTATAAAACCTAAGACAAGAGGAAGTATCTTTACTACGGTATGATAGGGCATATACTTAAAGACAAGGGCAAGAACGAGGACAAGATTTTCAGAAGGGCAAGTACATACTTTCACCACCAAGCGTACCTAGGAGAAAGGTAGTAAAATTCTGTTGGAAGAGTCTAGTTTTGCTGTTCGTACTATTTCCTTTGGTTTTAGCGCTTCGCATTTGTTCATATCCACTTCCATAGTTGAGTCTCTGCACCATAGTACTTGTATAGTAGAAAGATCCCACTAGAGTCTCAAATCCCATTTGGTGGTCCGACCAGTTTATTTTTGGTTAGTAGGGATTTGGGGATAGCTATCCGGTTTTCTTATATCATCTCACGAGGATCGTCTAAATTCGGAAGAGATATTCCTTGGGTGTTTGTCTGATATTGGTTTAGGCCTTTGGGGATTGTACTTGAGGAATGTCGAGTTCGGTTTGGATGGTTTGTGTGAAAGATGAATAGTTGTGGCAGGTACTCTAAAAAGTACGGAGTGATCTTTTGACTCCCATAGTTATGGCGTGATGGATAAGCTAAGAGGGAGACCTCTAATCATGTTAATACATATACTTGGCGCCGTGATTGACATCTGTTTATTTTGGAAATGGAGATCCAAAACTTCACAATCGTAAAGTTAAATTAGTTAAGATACAGTGGAGTAAAGCTCAAGAAGGCTAGATACTAGCGTCATACCCTTTTTTCTTAAGGGTGTATCCTTGATTTCTTTGTTTAGGAGCTTTGCGCATAATTGTTTCTCTCTTTCCAAAGTATATCACCTAGGTCGTATCTTCGATCCTTAGGTAGAAGCCAATGGATGTAAACATGTATTTGAAACATGTTATGGTTGATGGTTGCAAGTGGTTGCTAATGGTTGCTTATGAATGCATATGCATACGTATTAGACACTAGATCAGTTCAGACGTTTTCATATTACATTTACAGATATGTATTTAAGTTGAGCCTAATACGTTATCATATGGATGTTGCATATGGATGAATGGCCGTGCACGCATGTAGTATATACGTAACTAGGGATGCTTGCATACATGATTGGACGCATGGCACCGACATGATTCGCATTAAGGAGGTCGACTGAATCAGTAGACCGCCTGATTTTACAGTAGATAAAGACATATACACACACTATGCATATGAACATGAAAGCATTAGAAATCTTTTAAGGACAATGGATGCCTGTGATTGGATGGTTGAGTAGATGGGTCATTGGATGGTAGGACACATTCTTCCTAACTAGAAGATTTCGGGGACGAAGTCCTTTTAAGTGGGGGAGAATGTAACACCCCGTATTTTTAATGTAATTAAAAATGTATATATATCCACAGATAGGATTAATATGGTGATGTATAATGAAAATTAATTAATATATGAAAAAAAAGATTGGTTGCATACGATGTAAATATGTTGCATGCACTGATTTGCAAACATAATGCATTAACATTAAAAGAAAAAGATTCATGCACTGGTTTAATTTAAGTATTGTAACTAACATGAAAAAGAGAAGTAAGGAAAGAACAATAATTATCATTGTTCTAAGAATTATTAACAAAAGACTTTGTAGCTCAGTTGGTTAAGGCATTGGATTTGTAACATGGAGGTCGGGGGTTCGAACCCCGGCGGCAGCATAATTTTTATCTCTGTTTTAAAGAGGGCCAACTGAACATGCAAATATATGTACATATACAAAAACAAAATTTGAAAGGATAAGATTGTACATATAAGGAAATAAAGAAAATATATGTATATACATGAGAATATATATATATATATATATATATGCAGAAATATATGTATACGAAAGATAAAATTTAAGATAAGGCTATAGCAAATGAAATATGGCAAGAATTAAATAACGGTGCAACATCGTTTGAATTTTGAAAATAAAATGAAAGTTGTGCGTATATATATATACGCGTAAAATGGTCGTTAAAGGAATTGTATACATATAAGAATATTTCATGTGAATAAAACAGTTAAATAAATTCCAGGAATTCAAAAGTTCGAAATTCAAATTTCTGCGCCAAAACAGCTTGTGGGACCCAATGTTGACTTAGCACTGCATTTACGATAAGATTTGGCTAAATTCATCTGCGAACCTGGACTATTTTCTTAACTAGGTTCAATGCTGACTCAGCGCTGCGTGTACGATAAGATCTTGAGCAACTATATAAACAGCCCTGGTCTTCTTCTCTATTCACAATTCTTTTCTACCCTTATGCTGCAAAGATCCTTGTTAGTCATAGCTCCTCCTCCTCTAAAATATATAAATAAAATAACATATTTAAAATAAACCAAGACGAGGAAATGCTGCTAAAATATTTTCAAGAAGAGGTTCAAGTCAAGCTAGGATTCAAGAGGAGGTTCAAACGACTTCAACGACTGTTTTTCTACGAATCTTAGCAACGCCATCTTTCTGTTCTAATCTAATCTCTGTAAGTCAGTTATTTTTAGATTTGAACGTTTTTCTTTGTTCGTGACATGAAATTAAAGGAATAAAAGAATATGCCAAATCTCTCTCTCCCTATTCGAATCAGTGCCTACATTCTTGAACCTAATTAAGAACTGTTATGATTCGAGGACAAATAAGACTATGACTATGAGCATTTGCCTATGACTGTGAGCATTGCCTATGACTTTGGACATTGCCTATGACTTTGGACATTGCCTATGACTATGAACATTGCCTATGACTGTGACTTTGACTATGAGGATTATTTCCTTGACTAAGCCTATGCCTTTGATTAGAAAACATAAACTATTTATTGCCTTTGACAGAACAAGGACATCTGTGATTAAACACCTATGATTCATGATTAGGAAAGTGTTGTTTAAGCTTTGTGATTATGAGATTGGGTCTAAACCCGATTATTTATTCTGCCTGTCCTTGGTTTTCTTTGGTTTTAGACCTTGGGAATTTACCTATTAAGTTAGGTCTACCCATGTTCTTGAACCTACTCTGTCTATTCTTGGTTTTAGACCTTGGGAAGTTACCTATTAAGTTAGTTCTACCCACGTTCTTGAACCTACGTCGTTATTCAAAACCATTTTATGCCAGTTGTTGTATCTATCCTTTTCATAGCAATTTTGGTTCATTCCCTATTTGCTACGAATCTAGATTTATCTATAATCTAGATTGAAACACGATTGTACGAACGGTGGGAATGCGATTTGGGGCAAAATATGAAATTTACTAAAACGTAGTTTAACTTGGAAATTGGCATAAATTGGGAACATGTTTATGGCATGTTCATAGGAATGCAAATTGGATAAATTTGACATAAATTATAAGATGTGTAATTTGAATCTTGTATTGACGTGTAAATCTAGTATTTACATGAAAAGTGAACTAGAGTAATAAGTCTAGTTTGACGTGAATTAGAATGTTAAATCAGAATTGGAATAGCTAATTTGGCTCGATAAGTATATTGGCATAAACTTGAAATTGTCCATAATTGTCAGGATTAGCAAAATCATGGTTAATGACACTTGATTTGGTATAGTTTACATACCAAAAAGCATAAACATGATTTAGAGGGAAAATGGGCCATAAGAATGAATGTTGACAATTTACATTAAAAGGGGAATTAGGAAATAAGTAAATTAGGAATAATTTACTTATCGAATTTGTTCTAAATGAGAAATGTAAACTTAGACAAATTAAAGGTTTGTTAAACGACATCTCTTTTAATGAAACACCAGAAAGTTCTAGGGTGACAAAGAGGATAGTGTCTAGGCTTGAGTTTGGAAAATACAAGTTTCCTGCTCTCCCTGGCTATCCCTAACTGATCCGACGGACGGGATGGTTACTTTCAAAACCCGATTTGAAAACTAATCAAAACCCCTTTTGAACTTAGAAAACACGAATATGCCCAACCCGAGGTTAGACTGAGTTGCGATGTAAACCTGCCCGGAACCAACCGGCACATCCAGTAGTCGCAACAATACCTGTCTAATGTGAGTGGTAGCGGCTTTAATTCATTTAATTAAAGCTAGAACAAGAATGGTAGGGTTAAATTCACTAAGACACTTAACCAATTCAACATGACAACCAGACTGGTGAGTGGGGTTAGGGCCATACAGTTAAGCTAGAATGGGAGGGTTAAGTCCATAGGAACACTTAACCAATTTAAACACAGTTAAGCTAGAATGGGAGGGCTAAGTCCATAGAGACACTTAACCAAACTCAAGGTAGCAAAACGAGACTTGTAGGGGTTAAGTAAAGTTAATACACTTAGCCAAATTAATATGTTAACTAGACTAGAGGTTGGGGTTAAGTAAAATCTAATACACTTAGCCAATTTGATATGTTAGCTGGGCTAGACCGTAGGGTTAAGTAAACTTGAACACTTAACCATCAGGTTGTGATAAAGGAATGGGGTTAAGTCTAGAACATGACGGGATAATACTTGACCATTAATAATAACATGTTAGTTAAAACAGACGGGCAAGGTTAAGTTAAAAAGGAACACTTGACCAACACAGGGTGAATGGGTAGGGTTAAGTAATAAATACTTAACCAATACAACTTGGTTTGTGGTAGGGTTAAGTCAACATGAGTTATTGACAACACTTAACCAGTTTAACAGGATAAATAAGGAGGGTTAAGTTAGCTTGAATTGACTATGACACTTGACCAATCTAAACTAACGGGAAAGAGAACTAAGTAAACCTTAGTTAAGGAAACAACGATTCTGGAAACTAAGTGGTAAATCTTATTTAGTAAAACTAAGTAGTAATTCTTAGTATAGCACGAGGAGGTGCGAACGTCCGTCTGAGTAAAAAGGAGGCTCCAACGAATTGGGTTACGAAGCCCTAGGCTTCGAGGGGACGTGAGGGTACTCTTGGTATCCCTCTGTGAGGCTGCAGATGATCCGCCTGGGCCCACAGAGGTTAAGGTCTGCGTAAAAGAACCAGGGGTATGCCTTGGTTGCAATACATGGCAACCTAAAGACTAGGATGGACCGGCGTGATTCGGCGAGAGAACGGTAGCCCTGTGATAGCAACTCGTCGTCTACCATCCATCTTCAGTCAATCGAGATAAGCGGAAAGGCGGAGAAATCCAAAAGACCATATACTTGCTATCTAGTTATGGGTGAGGATGGCCATAGGATAGTGGGGCACCGGGGGCCGGCGTATAGTTCTCATTTTACAAGGTGTGCCTTCCATTAGTTGAGGGAGGGGTCAAGTGGGACCATAGCCACTAAAATAAAAACAGACCTTAGCAACTGCATTGACAGATATCTGAAAGCTCCCGACCGAGTTTTGTATCCCTTGATTTGCCCTGACACAGGACTCGGACCGCACATTACAGGACATGTGCATCTAGACAAGCGATAACGATTCGCGATACATGCGTGGGGAAGTATAGGAACATATACCACTCTAGGTAGTGTGTCCTAGACTTGGGGGCATCGTTCGACAGGTAGCATAATCCCTAGTTGGACTAGGTGGCATAAATCCTGAATCCGAGAAGCGTTCAGCAGATAGCGTAAACTCTAGTTGAATCTAGAAAGCACTGGAAAGAAAACCCTAGATTAGATCTAGGTAATAAATAATAAATGGATGCTCGAAGGCAATGGAAAATACTGGGATTGGGATCACGTTATCGTTACTAGTTGGGACACTAGTTAGGTGGTGCAGAGATATAGAAACCAGTATAACAAGGAAATAGCCAAGCGGCGAAAGTATTAAAGCATATCCAGTTTATCTTATCTTAGCATATCTTGTGATTACCTTGTCTAATCTTGTTGACCCTATCGTCATGGTGTAATCTTGTATTCAGTTAATTCATGTCGTTTTGTTTTCCATGTTCACATGCTAGAAGTTACTGAACTTACTCAGGCTTTATGTCTGACTCTGTTTCTCTTTCGTCTTCTTTTCTTCCGTCCCCCCCACCCCCCCAGGTAGTAAAGGAGGGAATAGTTTAGCTCAGGTTAAGTTGGACTGCCACTCTTTCCCAGCTTGAAGATTTGTCGAAGTTTGCTTGGATTCTCTTTTCAGATGCTATGGCTGGCTCTTGCTAAAATCGGGGAATATAAATGTTGTTTTTATGCTTCTTTATTTTGTAAGACAGATGATACTCTGATATTGTAAAGAAACCATTGTACAAACTATTTTATCAATAAAGCAAAGTTTTATTTTCCGCTGTTTAATTTTTGTCAGTCTTGTTATTTATCTGCATCTTTTACCCTAAATGCTCCACAGAACTTAGTGCATTCCCTTTGTGAGTGACACTAACGGATGTGTGGTGTTACAATTAACCTTGCTAAGGATAAGGTGCATGACACAGTCAGCTACGGTCTGCAATTATATATTGGAATATTCTGAGTAATTGCACTAGACTGCACCATGACCGGGGAGCAATAATACCTGGAAAAAAAGTGTGTGAAAGCCTTAAATTTGTGAAAGTTTAACATGAAATTTTGCACGCAACATTTTTTCAACACATATACATTCATCCTATTCAGGGGATGGAATGCCAGAAGCTCAAAAAGTATTAATGAAAAATAAAAGCAAGGAAGTGGTACTTTGCGAAGGATGGATGTGGTACTTTGTGAAGCAAGGAAGTGGTTTTTTTTGAAGCAAGGAGATGGTAGTTTGTAAAGTGATCGGGCACTTGGTACTTTGGCGGAGCATGGTGTTTTGAAGCCGAATTAGCTTGCGCAACGTGGCGTTTGAAAAGTGGCACTTGCAAAACTAGTACTTTGGCAGATACATTAACAAAGAAGATATTTAAATTAAGTTTTAATTAAAAACAGTTTTTAACTAAAATGGAAAATAAATAAAAATAAGAAATAAATAAATAAATGAAAAGAGAATTTTATTTAAATATCGTAGGCAAGTGGAAGGAAGACAACAGCAGAAGATCGAAGTGCAAAAACTCGACTATGGAAGTTCCACGAGTTTGAAAATTAGAAATGTAAAAGAAATAATTAAAATAAATTATAAATTTAATTTATTTATGATTAATTAGGAGTGATAAAATAATTTACAAGAATAACGGAGGTATTAAACATCGTATAAACAAAGATGGCAAACGAAGTAAAATACCATGTGCGACGCACACGCTTTATCTGTTCATTTCTAAATGATGGTCAAAACTGAATAAAATACTGTGTGCGAAGCACACACTTAAATTGTTTATTTATAAACGATAATCAAAATACCCAGATGTGAACAATGCAAACATATATTGTTTTGTTTAACCATAAGGGATATGTAAACAGAATTATAATCGTGTTAGGCTGAAAATTATTCATTAACTATAAAAGACATTACGTAATCATTTCGAAGAGAACAGAATAAATATTCCACTTCGACTCAAATTATACGACGCGTGTCAAAAATATTGAAGATAGAGATATGCAAGGGCTATTTTAAATAGTGCCTTTGGTCTGTCTAGTCCCAGAACAAATCTGCATGGACGGGTGTCTGACAACGTATATCTGTTAGATCTTACACATCGAATTTACGTAAGTATATTACGTTGGTGGCGGAGAAATTCGTTTCTCTTAGCTTTATTACCCGCAATATATATAGGTAATCGAATGAGTGTTTTCTGACGGATATGACGATGTGGCATTCAAACTAATTACAGATATAATCTGTCAAGAAGATAAACGTAACTTGCCTCACAATCAGGAAATGACAAAAAAACTGGGCAAGGCAGCATGGCTTGTTCGGCATACCCAAGCAGGGTGTATTATCACCATCCAGAGTAATTCCTTTTGTTTTCTCATCTCTTTATCACTTCTGCAGCATTCGGTAACGATTGCTGATCCCAACAATGGAGGTGGTAATATATTCGTTACACTCAAGCTAAATGAGTGGACGGTCATGTGAGGCCGTGTTGCAAGACGTTGTTGTTGAACCCCAGTGTATCCTTTCTGGAGTACACTAATCAGCAGGTGCTCCCATACCTTGTCTGTTGGAATCTGAACTCCAATAAGCACTCTGCGGTTTTATATTTTATACTATATACGTGAACATGAGATGCAAGCGTTTCACTAGATGAATTTTTATTTGATAAAAACTATCATAATATCAAAAGTCTTGATATAAAGATAATTGGGTCATCATCCATATATTAGTTATGGATCGGTCTAAATATTACTAAAGTTAAATGAGTCTGTTCAATGTGAAAAACCTTATTCCCTGTTATCTAGTCTATTTAACTGTGTTTACTAACACTAGTCCCCTGACTGACCCAAAGTTTATTTTCTGTGTTTCCTAAACTCTTGGGTACTCATAATATTTATTATGCGTAGACAAGTAATTCAGGTTGGCAAGTGGAAACCTATGAAGTTCAAGTTCAAGACCAGTCTAGTAGCATATCCATATCTATGTATCCAGTTTGCATATTTGTATTATCCTTGTCGTGATGTATAATTATGCTGTTGTACTATGGTAATGTATTATGATGATGTACTATGATGTATCAGACCCTGTTATGTAATATATCAAGTATTTTGTGAAATTCCGCTATGAGATTCTGTTGTTTTCTTATTCTTCTATTCTGTTAGTTCTATCTTTTCTGTCTCATCTTCTAAATTCTTTTAATAATGACACGACTTTCGAGGCATCGAAAATTGCGCCGTTACATATCGAGTCATACAATTATTCCAATTTAACTGATTAATATGTAATTATCCTAATTCTTACAGTCAAGGGTTTATGTACATAATATGCAAATTAATGGGTTAGTTCCATATACAACAGTTATCATTTCCATATATTTTAATAAGTTTATACATTTCAGTAGATTTACACTCCAATAAATTTACTATACAATTTAACGGGGAATTCCAAACGATTAATATACCATTATCAAAAAGACATAACTTAAATCCACTCACCTAATTGCTTTCCAACTCTGAATCTGGTCCAGATCTAGCATTCCATAGCTCTCCTAACTGAATCTAGAATCTAAGTAACCATGGATTCACAGTTCTCATACTAAAAGAAAAAGGGAAGAAAGAAGAGAAATTTAAATTGACCAGATCCAAGAATTTACCTTACTTTGATTAGGATTCTGAACACTCATTTGCAGATATACATTCTTTTCCTCTAGATCTTGAATCAAAATTTCCTTAAACCTATTATTCTATTTTTATGAAGAGAATTGGGGAGGAAGAAGAATGGCAGAGTCTAGACAACCTCTTAGAAAATATGAGATTTAGGCTAGGCTCTGTTAGCTTATTTATAGGTGTTCAGGATCTTATCGTACACGCAGCGCTGAGTCAATAACGAATGTGGTTAGAAAAATAGTATAGATTCATCGAATGAATCTACTTAGATCTAGGGTATGTCGACCACCCTATAGGTGTGTGGACCCCTAGGTCGACCCCTCTATAGGTCCCACAAGTGGTTTTCGGCACGATGTTTACTATTTTAACGTTTGATTAGTATCCCGTTATACTTTCTTTGATTTATTTAAATGTTATATTTACATATAATCTCCTTATATGTATACAAGACTTCAAATGCCCATTTTACATGTAAAAATATACGCACAACTTTCATTTCATTTTCAAATTTCAAATGATGCTTACGTCGTTATTTAATTCTTACCAGAATTCTTTGATTGCAGCCTTATTATGAATTTTTCTCTAGTATATATATATTTTACACATATATATGCATATATTTACATATATATATACACACTTTCTTATATGTATAATTTTCCTTATATGTGCGTTCATACATATTTTCCTTAAGAACATGTGTTATTTTCGCCATTCCCTTTAAACAAAAATATGGCGTCGGCGGGGATCGAACTCATAGCACTCTCTTGAAAGTCACATGCTCTTACCAACTGGACTATAGAGGCTTTTGTTAACAAGATTAAAAACAATGGTGGTCATTGTTTTTTTTTCTTTTACGTTCTTTTCATGTTTGTTAAAATATTTCATTTAAAGATATCTCTTTCATCTCAAGTCAGGTTTTTGCAATCCATAGGTCTAAATTGTCCAGAAAATCGTCACAGACGCAATGACGCTAATCCCTTGGCCAATTTCGGGAAGCTCTTCAAAATTTATTTTATTTTATTAATTAATAAATATGGGGTGTTACATTCTCTCACCCTTAGGAAATTTCATCCCTAAAATTTGGTAAGTGTAGAATCTTGTAATTCCTCGCATAATATACATCCATCATGTGTGCATCCAAATTTAGCAAATGTTATTCACTTGTGCAAAGTGTAATACAACATAGTAATACATGAATGCCTAAGCAGTACCTCCTATATGTATCCAAATTTTTCAAAAATTCTTTTCAAACATGATGCACACATCCTAAATATACTGGCAGTTTTACATGAATGCTATATTTTGAAAATCAAAATACTTATTCATCCAAATTTTCCCACACTCTATTAGAGCAAGAGCGTAGTTCATCCAATTTTTGCATCCAAAACCCTACCAAGCAACTTTATTGTTTGAATTTCAGAAAAATCTAATTTTCTAAGTTTGATTTCTTATGTTATATAAAGGTAGAAAATGAAAAGCTTCACATCCTCTGTTTTTCTTTTAGTCACCTTTTTCTACCCGTACTTGGATTTTATACAACTATTTTATATAGATTCCCAATTTTCCTATCTAAGCACAGCCCACATAAGAAAACTTTCAATATTATAAATTTTCTTTTTTAACTTATCTTGGAAAAATTTATTATTATTCACCTTTTCTAAAAAAAATCCAGTTTTGTTTAACTGTCATGTTTATGGCTTCACTGAATTTGTTGTTTCCTTTTTAATTGTACCATTGCTCTTTTCTTAGCTTATTTAACTTAATCCTTTGATCTAAGTTTAGTTTCAAATAAGCCTTATAGTCCTTCAACTAAAATAGGAAAACAAACGCTCTACACAGCTACTAATAAGGGCCAAGAATCTCAGGACTACGTCCCCCTCAAACAGAAAAGTGAACCACGGGATCAATGACAGGTTTAGGTGTTACCCTAACTACCCAAAAGGAACAAAATAATAGAACGATCCCAACAAAAATGCAATAACATGTTTTACCCCTAACAGGTCAAATAGAAACAGGATCTAAACACTTACTTGCCCTCACTATCTAGTAGTACCACTAGTCCTAGTTGTGTACCAACAACCATTTTCAAGCAACACTCTAGGCTTCTCCATACTTACGCATTCTACGGGAACTTACCATTATTCCAAGATAATTCTTGCTATCTACTTCATAGCCTCAAAAAATTTCCCGTCTTTCCTAGGCACTAATCCTTACCTACTCCATACTTTTTAAAACACGTTTGGCCATTTCATTTCACTTTTCTTCCAAAAGTTAAAAGTATCAAAAATTTGTTTTTCCTCACCAAACTAACTTTTGCCAAACCATACAAACATGTCATTTTATAAAAAAAATGTAAATCGCTTTTTTTTTCAAATAAAAAAAACTAGAGTGGATAAGGACAACTATTTCTCAATCAGGTTTACAACTTATTCTTGCCTACAAGGTCAATTCAGCTACTTACCACAAGGTGTAAACATCTACTCTATTATTAATTTATACAACTTATTTTGTCCGCCCTACAAAATTTTATGTCAAAACAATACCAAAAATGATTGAAAAAAATAGAGATTTCAAAACTTTCTTTACTGAAAATTCTAGCTTTCAACAAAATGCAACGCATTTTTTTTCATATCATATAACTTGAAAACTAGCGAGCTATACATGCTCTACAATGTGCACCTTTTTTTTGAGAGAATTTTATTTTAGACAAAATTTTCATAAGGAATCACTTGTCCAAAATATACCCCATTTTACTTCAAACTCAATATGTACATTTCAAATTTGTTCTTTACATTTTTTTTTTCAAACATCAAAACAATTTATTATTTTTACCATATTACGCTCTTTCTATTTAGTGGGTTCCTTTATGGATCTATGTATATATATAACACATATTTATATTTAAAAATACAAATATGTTCACTCACTATCTATACACGATTCCTAAACCTAGGCTCTGTTACTAGATGTAACAACCCAAATTCCGACAGACCAAAAATTTTCAAAATTCTGATCTGTCTAAACTCGTGTTGGCTTGTCTAGTATCCTGCAAAAAAAAACAGAGATATAAAATATATCAGAGTTCAGAAAATATCTCACAACGAAATGGATAAAATATAACCAAAATATAGCCTTACCCAAGTAATAATACTGCCTAACTAGTATTCAAAGCTATCATATCTCCGCCACAAATCTAACTTGTGAGTATGTTATGAGGAGGGGGTCAGAACACGAGTTCTGGTGCCTGGATTTAAACTACACATTTTGGATAACCCTACATATACTGCTCAGTTACATTTTCTTACTTATTAGATTACTTAGGTTAATAACACTCAGTTTATACACACGTCATAACCACTGACTACCTAGTAGATTAACGTAATACAGTAGATATGTAGGTACCCCCAATATTAAGGTACACCCCATGGTACTTCATTCGCACAGTCTCCGGCGTAACGCCACAGATATATACGCAGTCCCTCATCCTACGTCGAAGAGACGTACGAATCCCAATATAATAACATTACATTTCATATAACCCCGCTATCGCCATGCTATGGTGTGCATTTTCAGTGGCTATGGTCCCACCCGACCCCTCCCTCAATTGTGAAAGACCAACAGAATTGAGAGCTAGTGACGTGGCCTAGAAACAAAACAACAAACATCCTAATTGGCCTATCTCGCAACCAAATCCTTGATAGCGAAAGGTCGATGATCTGTAAGTTTAGCTCTCCATCTTTCCGCATCACGCATTACACTGATTGTCCATGGTTGGCACCCGAGGACTGCTATCTAACAGATGGTTAGACCCACCAAAGGAAAATAGATAAAATGGTCATAACCCACCTAGAAACAAGGCAACCGGATCGTTGAATCGCCTATGTCACCCTACAGCCTTCTGACTACCCTCTATTGTTGTAGTCAAGGTATACTCATTAGGTAGTGACGTGCATACCTAGCCTCTGTGAGAACAGCCTAAACGCTGCCACTGCACAGAGGACTACTAGAAGTACCCTCCACGTCCTCGGAAGTTGCGTGCTTCCCTTTCCAGTCCTTTGGAGCCAGCAAAATATCAGTAGAATAACTGGAAGAACAACAGAATAATCAGGTAGACGTGCGCTCCCATTGTGCCTCATGACACCGCGATGATCTACCCCGTTGGGTTATTCTTCTTTAAACGTATGTACTGGTCCAAACGCATAAGTAAATTTGTTATTAGACCCTATGTCTAATCGTTTAATTACACGCTTGCTCTACCTCATCAGATTTCCAGTTAACTTGGTTATTTCAATCATGTTAACTTCTTATTCAAGTTACCAAGTTCCACTTGCTTATTAATCTAGGTTATGTAACTTATCCCATTCAAGTTCGTTAATAAGCCTTTTACATGTCATTCTTATCAATAGATCTCAAATTCTTCAGTTTATAAATTACTTAGTTTATAATTATGTACAACTTATTGCCTTTCTTAAGTTTTTCCCTTCTTTTCTCTACTTATTACTAACAACAGGTTTCCAGATTTTATAGATTACTTAATTTATAATTAAGTACAACTTATCCCATTACATAAGTTATCTCATTCCCCATTTCGTTTATTATACCTAAGTTATGATTTCCACTTGTCCCCAGGACAAGCTTACCTATTATCTTTCCATTTCCCATTTTCAGGTTTATTCATAATTGGTTATTATCATTCCCTGTTCATTCCAATTCTTTTACTATTGTATATTTCATTCGTTTCCATTCATTCCCATCAATTACAATTAGCGCCATTTATTTCTATCCTTTTATATACATATATTCATATATATGTTCGTGCACTAGATGCCTCACATTAAGCCAACCACTTGTGGATGCTGGATTTGCTGGGCAGTTCCGGGCAGACTTCTACAACAAGTTGGACTTCACCTTGTATTTTAACACAGTTACATGTATATTTACGCACTAGACCCCTCACATTAATTAACAACTTGTGGATGCTGGATTTGCTAGGCGGTTCCGCATAGACTTCTACCACAAGTTAAATTTAACCTCGTGTCTAAGTGCGATTGCAATTTCTTAATTACCGTAAATTTTCCATATAATTTAGGCATATCAATCCTTCCAAATTTTTACTGTAAATTCTATTTTTACATGTCATACATAATACAATATTAAGTCCATTTTAACTGTTTATCATGTCGCATATTCTTCTTAACATGTGATTAATCCAACTTTAAAAGAATAACATGTAATTATCTAATCATATAATTATTCCAATTTAACAGATTAACATGTAATTATCCCAATTCTTACTGTCAAGGGGTCACGTACATAACATGCCAATTAGTGGGTTCTTTCTATATACAACATTCATCCTTTCCACATATTTTAACAACTTTATACATTTCCGCAGATTTACATTCCAGCGAATTTGCTATCCAATTTAACAGGGAATGCCAAATGATAAATATATCATTATAAAAAAGGCATAACTTAAATCCACTCACCTAATTGCTTTCCAACTCTGAATCTGGTCCATACCTAGCATTCCATGGCTCTCCTAACTGGATCTAGAATCTAAGTAACCATGGATTCACAATTCTTAGACTAAAAGAAAAAGGGAAGAAAGAGAAGAAATTTAATTTTACAAGGTCCAAGAATTTACCTTACTTTGATTAGGATTTGAACGCCTATTTGTAGATATACATTCTTTTCCCCCAGATCTTGAATCGGAATTTCCTTAAACTAAATATTCTATTTTTTCTGAAGAGATTTAATGAGGAGGAAGAATGGCAGAGTCTAGACAGCCTCTCAGAAAATATGAGATTTAGGCTGGGCTCTGTTAGCCTCTTTATAGGTGTTCAGGATCTTATTGTACACATAGCACTGAGTCATCAACAAATGTGGTTAGAAAAACAGTCCAGATTCATCAAATGAATCTGCCCAGTTCTGGGGTGTGTCGACCGCTGGATCGACCCCCCTATAGGTGTGTCGACCCCTAAGTCGACACCCCTATGGGTGTGTCAACCCCAGGGCGGACCCCTCTATGGGTCCCATAAGCGGTTTTAGGCACGATGTTTACTTTTTTAACAATTTTAATTTAAATGTTTGGTTATTATCCAGTTATACTTACTTTCATTTATTTAAATATTATATTTACATATAATCTCCTTATATGTATACAAAATTTCAAATGCCCATTTTACAAGTATATATATGCACAACTTTCATTTCATTTCCAATTTTCAAACGGTGCTTACGTTGTTATTTAATTCTTACCAGATTTCTTTGATTGTAACGTTATTTTGAAATTTTCTCTTGTATATATATATATATATATATATAAAATTTTCCATATACATTTACATATACATATATTTTTATACTTCCTTATATGTATAATTTTCCTTATATGTGCGTTCATACATATTTTCCCTTAAGAACATGTGTTATTTTAGCCATTACCTTAAAACAAAAATACGTGTCAGCGAGGATCGAACTTGCACCAATCTCTTGAATGTCACAGACTCTTACCAACTGGACTACATTAGCTTTTGTTAACAAGATTAAAAACAATGGTGGTCATTATTCTTTTCCTTTTACCCTCTTTTCATGTTTGTTACAATATTTCATTTAAAGGTATCTCTTTCATCTTAAATCAGTTTTCTGCAATCCATAGATATAAATTGTCTAGAAAATAGCCACGAATGCAATGACGCTAATCCCGTGACTAAATTCTGGAAGCTCTTCAAATTTTATTTTATTTTTATTAATTAAAAATGTGGAGTGTTACACAAGGCACCAGAGAATTGCTAAAATAATTTCCTTGAAAGGTTTAACAATGCACTAGTAGAAGTTGAAGATCCTCAACCCTGGACCGGCCTCGTCCCGCCCGCTAAGGGGCACTTCCCAACTCCGACTTCTGGGCCTGGATCGACAGGAAGCAACCAAAAACCATGGAATTTTTTTATGATAAGGCCTAATTCCTACACCAAGAAGAAGCATGTAGGAATTGAGCTACTCAACCTTGTCATTCTTACATTCCACATCAGAGCATTTTCTTGAACGATATCCTTACTGTAACACCACGAATTTTTAACGACATTGAAGAGAATAAATTAAATAATAATTAATTTAGTGTTCAGAATTAGAGGAAATGGACTGCCCCATTGCGTCCATCTCGAAATTCTGGTCAAGATAGACATTTGGTTTGCTTAAAACAGACACCGTATGAAGAAGTTGTGAGAGATTTAAGTTTTTATACACATAGAAATATTATATATATATATATATGTATGAGTCAGAGGTGAGTCAGAGATGAGTCTGAATTCTATCCAGAGGATTCAAATCCAAAAAATTCCTCTGAGCGGCAAAATTCCCGCTACAAGGGGTCGACCCCCCCCCCCCCCCCCGAAGGGGTGTCGACACCCCTAAGGCTGAGGTGGCACTTGGTTTTAGGGGGTCTGGCAGCTATATATACGTGTCACATTTCTCATATTCTCCTCAATCGGAGTCATCGAGGCCATATGCTGCTGGAGTGTGAACTGAACCGTTTCTACAACAACATATTCTACAAATCCAATTCAGAAATTCTAGATCTGTTCTTCCTAAATTCTCTAAACCTAACGCTGTGATTTTTTAGATTAATTTTAGGTTTAGATAAATAAAAGTATACTTTGAAAGGCTATGGACTAGATATGTTGTAAAGTATGATTCTGTGTTAATGTGAAATTCTATACTATGTCATGACAGATCTATTTTCCTATATCTAATATAATTGTGGTTAATCGATTATGGTTGTTATATGGATCTTGACTTGCAACCATGTTATGGTGGATGTACATCTATTAATTTAGACAATTGAGACATTACTTAGATCCAGATCTTTATGTTAATCATCTTTCACTTGTCATATTGTGATACATTGAGATATGTTGTAAACTTGACATGTGAATCCACCTTTAGATCTAAACATATTATTATGTCACCCTAACTATGCTAGATCTAAGTAATTGGACACCTAATGTTTAATCTAGATCTCCTTATGCTTCCTTGATCATTTTAGTGATTGGCACAAGTTACTAGTTTGATGTCCACTTTATTATGTTGTTAATCATATGTCCATTCACTTTGTTATTATGCCAGTTTATGCCCAAGACATGTTGAAACTATCATCCTTTCCATATTCCATTTTTATTTTTATAGCTAGGCTACTTTATAGCCTAGATGCCGCCAAAATACGTACGAATACATTAGAGAGGAGACTAGGAAAAATGGATTATAATTGGCATAATTCATGTAATGTTCAATATGAAATGGGACATGTAATTCAAATGGGGAAAACATATAAATAGTTACCTATAATGACATAGGTAGATTTGGATTAATTTGGAATGTTTAGTAATTTACAATTAGGAATTGTAAATTGTACTTATGACACGAGGTTAGGTTACATTAGTGGTGGAAGTCTGTCCGGACCCGACCGACATATCCAGCAGCCACTAATGTTGAACCTAATATGGGAGGTCTAAGTACGTAAACACAAATCGGGCTAAGACACGAGTTTAGGCCCAACTGTGGAATAAGACTGCCCGGACCCGACCGGCATATCCAGCATCTACACGTTGTAGGCCTAATGGCGGGAGTCTAGCCCATTATAACCACAATCGGACATTGTAATGAAATGGACTACTTAACCTAATTTAATATGACTATGGACTTAAGTTAGAGTTAAGTAAAATTGGATGGGTAGTTGTGGGTTAAGTAAATTAAAGGGGATGGGTAATATGTATATATAGGCCCACGTACTTAACACAATAAGGTTATGTAATTAAAGACACATAGTGGTATGCATAACCAGTAGATAATGTAACAGAGTTATGTAATTAAAGACACCTAGTGGTATACATAACCGATAGATAATGTAACGAAGTTATGTAATTAAAGACACCCTTTCGGGTAGGCATAACTAGTATAGGGCTATGTAATTAAAGACACATAAAGGTATATGTAGTCAATGAAAAACCTAGTGGGGGATACAAGACAAGGGGGAGAGCTTGTATCATATTGTGTGGGACCCATTTCAGTTAGTAACCCGGAGTTGGTATCAAGTAAAGACCTCCGTACTAGACGGAGAAGGGGCACACTTACTGATTGATTGTAAGAGAGCCAAACGAGGCAGATGGTGTGGTCGGCGCAAACCGACCGGGGACATGTGCATGCAGGGGCCGGGCAGATGAGGCTAAGATGACCATGACACCAGTGGATATGTTTGCATACACCATGGGTTGCCACTTTAGGAAGTGATACATCCTACTGTGTAGCCATCACATGATATCTACAGGGTAGGGAGCCGATCGATTATGGTAGTGGTTAGGGTATACTTGGACGTGTGACCTAAGCCTACCAACTTATAGTGGAAGGGATCATCTCATTTCAGTTATACTAATAATAATGCAGAGTAATCATTAGTGAGGCACATACACCTTAACTTGCTTACCTTATCACTCCTGCCATTTATGTAGCCATCTCTCTCTTATCCTGTTTATATGCCTATCATGTTGCTTTTAACTATCTATTGGCTAAAAGTAACTAGACTCGACAGAATTTATGTCTGACCCTGTGATTTCTCCTTCTTTCTTCCGTTCCCCCCCTTAGGTTCTCAGGGAGGAAACACTCAGACTTAATCAGGAATCAAATATCATCTTGCTCGGAGCTACTTCTGAAGTATGGCTCAAGTTCTTGTCTCTTCTATGGCTTAACTCTATTTATTGGGGGAATGATTCTTTTTATTTACTTATGTGCTCCGATGGTGCAAGACAGAAGTTATTTTATTGTAATAGTTTTTATGAGTTATGAAATTGTGGACCACGGTATTATGACTTATATTTGAAATAAAAGTTTAAATTTTTTGCCGCTGCCTTATTTATATATGTCTTGTTATTATTCTATGCCTGTTTACCTATAGCACTTCACAAAACTTAATGCATTCCCTTAGTGAGTGACATTAATGGACGTGGGGTTTCTCACTTGGTATCTGAGCTGAAGGTTACCATATTAGATAAAAGTTTTTGAAAATTATTTTCAAAAAGGTTTTAAAAGGAAAGCATTTTCAAAAAGAATAGTCTATTTTGAAAACATTCCCCAAAAATCCATATGTAGTATCCTTCGGTCCTTTATCTAAATTTCTTCCTTTTTCCTTTTCAGCATGTCTGGGGAACAAAACATTCCTAATATCCCGGAGAGCGTCACAATACCTGGATGGTTCCGTAGGTATTTGGAGGTCATGGCCCCTACTGAAGGCCAAAGAGATGTTACTCCCATAGTTGCACCAGTCATTCCTCCTCCTCCTCCTACTCCTCCTCCAAAATCTAACAACTTTGCTAAGATCTGCAAAGACTTCCGGGCTATGGGAGGAAGGCCATTCCATGGGAATGAGATATTCATAGAAGCTCGAAATTGGCTTAAGTAGACCGAGGACTTATTCGTAATCATTGAAGTGGAGAACTGAAGAAAAATTCAATTAGCTGCTTGGCTATTAAAGGATGAAGCCTCATTTTGGTGGGAAATCACCCAAGCTGGACGTCTGATAGAAATTTGGGAAGACTTTGGATAGAGGTTAGAAATGAAATTTCTTTCCGAAGCAAAGAGAAGCATACAGATGGAGTGGTTCTTAACACTCAAACAAGGAAATTTGATGGTGAAGGAGTATGTGAACAAGTTCAACCAGCTGGCAAGGTTCGGTCTAGAGTTTGTAGACACACCGCACAAAAGGGCTTTGCAGTTTGCTAAGGTACTGAAAGGAAACAATAGCTGAGGGGACATCGTAGAATAAGAAGGTATGGCCCAAGAAAGGGCAGCAACAGCAGAAGAAAGGGGGGAAGAAGATAAAAGAAACGATAAGAGAAAATGTCACAATTGTGGAAAGGAGGGCCACCGGATCAAAGATTGTAAGAGAATGAACGCCAGTTGCTTTAATTGCGGAGAGGTCGGACACTTCTCTAAAGAGTGCCCAAGGAAACAGGGATCGCAACGACAAGGGCAAAGAGTAGGGACTTCTGGAGGGCAGGTGCATGCTTTCGCGATCAGTGCTCCTGAAAGTGGTAGAAAAATTTCCGTAGAAAGTTTAGTTTCTCTTTCAAACCATCCAGTTAGAACACTTTTTGATTGTGGTGCTTCACACTCATTTATATCTAGTTCTGTGGTTGAATCTCTGCACTTAATTACTAGTATGATAGTATATCTCGTAGTTGTTTTAAGCCCCATTGGTGGTTTGACTCATTTATCAATGATTTGTCGGGGTTTGAAAATATCTGTGTTAGGCGTCGAATTTGAATGCGAAGCATATGTGCTCTGGTTTATGAGCTATGGGTAGATTCTAGGAATGGATTGGCTTACCATGTACGGGGCCATTCTGGACTGTGAGAAGAGGGTTGTTAGACTCCCGCTTTGTCATGGGAAGACCCTCAAAGTTTCTTGTGACCCTCAAGGGTCTGTTATTCTTAGCTTCTTAGAGTCTCTAGATGCATTCGTAGATGATTTGCAACCTGTTCCAGTGGTTCGAGATTATTCAGATGTTTTTAACGAGGTACGGGGTTTACCTCCGAGGCGCGAAATTGACTTCCGTATATATCAGGTGGACAATGCAAAGCCAGTTGCATTACCAGTACGCCACATGGCTCCAAGGGAAAGGAGGAAGCTGAGTAAGCAAGTAGGGGAGCTCCTTGAAAAAGGGTTTATCAGACGAAGAATATCAGAATGGGATGCACCAGTGGTATTCGCAACTAAAGCGGATGGTTTGCTTCGTTTGTGTGTTGACTATAGAGAGTTAAATAAGCCCATCAACAAGAATAGGCAACTGCTTCCGAGGATTGATGATTTATTTGATCAGCTTGTTGGTGCCTTGGTATTTTCTCGGTTGGACTTGGTTACGGGGTTCCATCACTTGAGGGTGGCTGAGGACAGCATGGATAAGACTGCTTTTAGGACTCCAGACGGTTTCTTTGAATGGCTAGTTATGCCTTTTGGGTTGACAAATGCACCAGCCTATTTTGTTGATTTTGATGAGTAGGGTGTTTCGGGAGTTCTTAAACAAATTCATCGTAGTCTTCGTTAATGATATTTTGATCTTCTCCAAGAGTGAAGAAGAGCATGCCCAGCATTTGGGGGAAGTTTTGAAAACTCTCCGTAACCATCGGCTAAAAGTAAAGTTCTCCAAATGCCATTTTTGGAGAAAGGAGGTGAGATTCTTTGGGCATGTAGTCCCAAAGAAGGGATAACTATAGATCCCGCGAAGGTGGTTGCAGTACAAGATTGGCAGATTCCTAAAAATGCAACCGAGGTGAGAAGTTTTCTTGGATTGGCAGGTTATTATAGGAAGTTCATTAAGAACTACACGAAGATATCAGCCCCTCTTACCAGGCTGACAAAGAATAATTTGGCATTTTCATGGGACATAGACTGTGACATTTCTTTCCAACGACTAAAGAAGGCCCTGACAACAGCCCCAGTCTTGACCTTGCCCGATGGGAGTAAAGTACTTACTGTTTACACCGATGCATGCGGTACAGGGCTTGGTGCGGTTCTGATACAAGTAGGGAAAGTAATATGTTATGGGGGTAGACAGTTGAGAGTTCATGAGAAGAACTACCCCACCCATGATTTAGAGCTAGCTGCCATAGTATTCACATTAAAGACATGGTATCATTATTTACTTGGAGAAAAGTTCGAGTTATACACCAATCATAAATGAAACACCCCACCTCCGTTAGGGTCACTCTCAAAGGGAATGCCCTAATTTTGGTGGAGGTTTATAAGTATAAGTCACAGATATACAAGACAGATATAAGAACACATATTTGTAAACAGCGGAAAAATAACAACTTTTATTTCATAAAAGCAAATACGTGCTACAACAACATCACCATAATTGTCTTACATCTTTTCCAAAAACATAACATAGCACTTTCATAATCTGTCTTGATTACATCATTTAAAGAAGCATAAAGAAAACGTAGATAAACTGCAAAAGTCCCATAGTGGTTGTCCAAAGCCATAGTTCAAAACGAAAAGGTCCAAGCAATACATTTCTCTTCTTCAAGCTGGATGTTAAGGCTGGTCAAGCTGCTGTGTTCCCTCCCTGTGGACCTGGGGGGGGGGGGGAAACGGAAGAAAAGAAGACGAAAGAAAAGTAGAGTCAGACATAAAGCCTGAGTAAGTCTAGTACTATTCTGTCTATGAATAAAGAACTGGGTATGATAAGTATAAACAAGAAGTGGGAAAGCACTATAAACTTGGTTAAGTTGTCTAGGGTCGAATATGCTATCGTACCCCATGTTAATCTCTGAACCTATATAAACTAGTTCCCAACTGGCACCCCATAATCAGGGTGAAGTGATCCATTTTATAATGATCGGCTCCTACTCGCATAGTTACATGTGTCTTACGGCCCCCGATGTTGTAGTTACCTATGCTGGTCCCACCATGGGGTGTATCAAGTCCCATGGTGGCGGCCCGACACAATCCTAGAATGCACAGGTATGCTACTGGTGTCCAGTGCCTTATTTTTCTGCGCCGGAGTGTGTGCACGCCCGCACCCCGTTAGAACCTACACTGCTACACCACCGCCGTCGATTTGACCTCTTACAATCAGCCCAGTAATCGTGCCCCACCATGCCTAGTTTCAGGGTATCATGATACACCTTCTAGGGTTACTGCTGAAAAGGGTCCCCCGTTACTAGGTTTTCTATCTCTAGCCAACATGCTAAGTTGGTTAAGTGTTTTCTAACCTAACCCCCACCAGTCCGTTTAGTTTAGCATGTTCCATTTTGATTAAGTCTATAGTCCACTTAATCCTAACAATCCTGACTCAGCTTTAATTGTCTTATTAAAGCCTTGACCTCTCACATTAGACAGGTATTGTTGTGGCTGCCTGTTGCCGGTTGGTTCCGGGCAGTCTTACGCCACAACTCAGTCTAACCTCGGGTCCTTATTGGGCTCCATGTTTAACCTCCCACATTGGATAGGTATTGTTGTGACTACTGGACAGCCGGGCGGTTCCGGGCAGGTTTACATCACAACTCAATCCAACCTCGGGTTAAACACATCGTATGTTCTACATTTACATATTTTGTCTTTCTTCTTTATTTTCTTATATGTAAATATTTGAGGCCCATTATTAAGTTAATGGTGTAAAGGTTACACCAATCATGGGCCCAACCCATACTTGAATTTGGGCCCTTCTACTTTATATTTTCATTTATTAATAAATTTAACCCAACGTTATTTTCCCTCGTTTAATACGTCCGTTTATTATATATATGTTGGGCTTAGCCTTTTTAAGCCCTACTTAGCCATGAGAAAAAGGGGAGGCTTAAAGCGTGATTACATACACAAAAAGGGGAATGTGAACGCATGAACTTGCAATGTGACGCTGGAACTACAAAATAGAAACGGGTGTACTTGCATAGTGGTAACATATACTTTGGTCATAAAGCATAAGTGACATGAATCAAGCCATGTAAACTTGTAGTTAAGTTAAGAATATCACTATTGACACATAGGCTTAACTACAACATAAACCTATACTTTTATTCAGGCATAATGTCGAACATAAGCAAATCATGTTCATAAGATTACTACATGTTTACAAAGGTGCTTACTTTTGTTACTAACACAAAAGTATCGTTCAACTAAATCATGATTTTAAATCTATTCACATAACCATGGCATAAATATTTCTAACATGAAATCATGATTTTTACTTTAGTCATGCAAACTTGCAAATGGGATTTTGAATCTAACCTAGCTATGTACCACATATGTCATCATATAATTCTTGTTAACAATATAGACCTATCATGGATTTCAATTATGCAAAATATCAATCATAGCCTAGTCATATTCATAAGTTTGCAAATAAGTTTTCTAGTACAAAAGCTGGCTTAATACATAGATTATGGTGCCAAAATTTCAACATAGTTTCATATGAACTATAATAACCCAAATTTGTTCCAATTACGTACAAAATGATTTTTGTACAAAAATATACATTATGATGGCATAGTAGCAAAACCCCAAACTTGCATGAATTTCAATTAATCAACTACATACATGTAGCTTCAACATGGATTACATAATTTACGAATATTCCAAACGTATACTTGCATAAAACTACCGCATGTAGTTTATAATGAATAACATAATTCGAGAATATCCAAACGTATACAATATTCCAAATCGATAAGAATCATAGAATCGCACAAATATGAATTACTTTATTGCCACAAATCAAGTATACAAACCAACACAATTATTTGTTCATACCAAAATAATACTCTACTTACAATGGTGTGGCGAATTCTCCAATTTAGGGATTTGGAGATGCGATTCCTTGTTGATTTGATTTGTTTAGGTTGCTTTATGCTTTAGAATTTGCCTCCTAATCCTCTCTCCAATTGGCGGCTACTCTTAGTCGTTCCTCAGCAACATGACGGCTTTGTTCTTATTTTTGAATGAATAGATTAGGGTGAGTCTAGGGTCATTTTTATAGGGTTTATGAACTGATTAGGACCATTGATGTTGCTTGGATTGATCGTAGCCATTCATTCGAAAGAGAGACCAATTAGAGCCTGCCACCTAGCCCTAATGACAAAGCAAGCTTCTGAAAATCGGCCAAACACAGACCTGGCCAGCCAGGACTAGACCAGACCTGGCCAGCAGGTCATTTTTGACCTGGGCGCACTTGGCAGGTGCGCCAGGTCAAAAATGTACTGGCGCACTTCACAAGTGCGCCAGTTCATTTTTGTTCTGGCGTACTTCCCAAGTGCGCCAGTGCATTCTGACCCTTCTCCGGTTTTTCGCCCAACTTCGTTCGTCCATAACTTCTTCATACGATATCCGTTTTTCGAAAACTCGGACTCTATTTCGCGTATTTTTCCGAGACGAACGCAATGGCGTATCCCGTTTCCCTTAGTTCTTTGATTTGAAATTAATTATACTTTAATTTGTGAATTTCACAGTTATAGAATTCGCGGGGTGTTACATTCTCCCCCACTTAAAAGGATTTCGTCCCCGAAATCTTCAAGTTAGGAGGAATGTATATCCTAACATCAAATCATCCATCTACTCATCCATCAAACACGAGCATCCATTGTCCTTAAAAGACTTCTAATGCTTCATGATCATATGCGAAGTGTGTGTGTACATGTACTTATCTAATGCAAAATCAGGCGGTCTACTGATTCAGTTGACCTCCTTAATGCGAATTATGTAAGTGCCATGAATCCATTATGTATGCAAATTTTCCTATTCATGATTCTACATAAGTGCACAATCATTCAATACAAATGCAACATCCACATGACAACACATTAAAGTTCAACCATATACGAATGCAAACATATATGCATATGCAATATGAAGTGACTGAGCCGATCTAAAACCTAGATTGTGTGTGTATATGCAACCACGAGCAGCCACTAGCAATTCACTTGCAACCACTTGCAACCATCATCCATAACATGTTTCAATTACATGTTTTCATCCAAAAGGTTTCTACCTAAAAGATAAGGTCGAGGAAATATACCTAAAAAGATAGATAAAAGCGCAACTTAAGGAAAAAGAAAGATCAAGGATGTACCCTCGAAAAGAAAAGGGTAGGCAGTGCGTATTCTAGCTTCAGTTTCCCAAGTCGCGTCTCCCTCGGCGTCGCTCCACTGAACTTTAACGAGCTTGACTTCGCGGTTGCGTAGCTTCTTCACTTCCGTTCCTATTATGCGGGTTGGAACTTTTCTTATGGTTGCTTCGGGTTCCACTTCGGCCTCTTCGAGGATATTTGGCTCTACCACTTCAGCAGACTCATGTAGACATTTTCGGAGATGTGAAACGTGAAAAACGTTGTGGACTCCGGCCAACTTCTCGGGTAGCTCTAATCTATAGGCCATTTTCCCAATTTTCTCGATGATAGGGAATGGCCCTACGAACCTTGGTGCTAGCTTTCCTGTGGTTCCAAAACGGACAACGTTTCTTAGTGGTGATACCTTGAGAAAAACTCTGTCTCCAACCTCAAATTCAAGGTCGGTTCTCCTCTTGTCGGCATAGGACTTTTGTCTTTCTTGGGCCGTCTTCATCCTTCTTCGTATTAAGTCTACTTTCTCTGAAGTCTCTCGGATCATATCTGGTCCAAGTATGAGCTTATCCGTAGACTCCCACCAACAAGTGGGCGATCGGCACGGTCTTCCATATAAAGCTTCGAAGGGCGCCATTCCGATGGTTGCTTGATAACTGTTGTTGTAGGCAAATTTCACCAAAGGAAGGTGGTCTTCCCATGTCCCTCCGAAGTCAAGGAAGCGCAGTCTTAAAAGGTCTTCCAAAACTCTGTTCACTCTCTCTGTTTGGCCGTCGGTTTGGGGATGATAGGCTGTGCTCAGGCATAACTGCGTTCCTACCGCTTCTTGCAGACTCCGCCAAAACTCACTGGTGAAGATGGGGTCTCGGTCACTAACAATGCTAGATGGTATTCCATGGAGTCGAACGATTTCCTTGAGGTAAAGTGATGCTAGGGATGAGGCAGTTCTTTTACTTTTGACAGGTAAAAAGTGGGCGCTTTTAGTAAGCCTATCCACTATTACCCAAATGCTAGTGTTGCCTCTCCTAGACCTAGGCAGCCCATCGATGAAGTCCATTGAGATGCTATCCCACTTCCACTGCGGGACCTCCAGAGGATGTAGCAGTCCGCCAGGCTTTTTCTGTTCCGCCTTAACCTGTTGGCACACCATGCATTTAGAAACGAATTCTGCCACGTCCTTTTTCATGCCGTTCCAGAAGAAAGTCCTTTTTATATCTTTGTACATTTTATCTCCGCCTGGGTGTATCGTCATCTTGGAGTGATGTGCTTCCTTGAGAACCTTCTTTATTAAATCCTTTGTTTGTGGGACGCATAGTCTTCCGTCTCGCCTTAGCAAACCCTTATCGTCGATGGAGTATCTATTGAGGTGACTTGAAGTCTCACCCCTAATTAGCCTATCAATTGTTTCCACAAGCTGAGGGTCTTCGCGTTGTGCTGCCCATACTGAATCCACTAAAATTGGGCGCACTTCGAGAGATGCTAGCAAGCCTGGTACGAAATCGGAGGAAGGCCTAAAGTCAAAGCTGGCTATAAACTCTAGGCTTTGTCTTTCAACAAACAACGGGCTTAGGGTCAATTTCTTTCGGCTCAACGCGTCTGCCACTACGTTGCCTTTCCCGCCCTTCTTAAAGTCTGTCTTCTTAGGCTGCAAGCCCTCTTTCTTCCCTTGAGAGCTTTCTGCCTTTGTCTCCTTCTTGCCCTTATCCTCTTCATTCAGCAATGCCATTTGCACCAATCTTTCATACGTGGCTCCCATGGGTATATGGGTCATGGCCAAACTGTGTAATGGCTCATTCAACCCTTTGACGAAACGGAGAGCCTTCTTGTGCGGGGTGTTGACTAGGTCAAGCCCAAACTTAGCCAGCTCATCGAACTGATTCACATACTCTCTGACTGTCTTGTCCCCTTGTTTAAGAAATAAGAATTTTTCCAACCGCAAACTTCTTTCCGCATCTGAGAGAAATTTAGTCTCAAACCTTGCCCTAAAGTCCTCCCATGTCTCCACTGGTCTTTCAGCATTAGTGACTTCCCACCAGTAGGAAGCCTCGCCCTTCAATAGCCACACTGCCAATTGTACTTTGTGTCTATCCTCTACCTCAAAGATGATGAATAGGTCCTCCGTTTCTTTCAGCCAATTTCTAGCTGCCACGAAGGACTCAGTTCCATGGAAATCTTTTCCTCCCATAGCTTTAAAATCTTTACATATCTTAGCAAAAGTGTTTCCCCGAGGAGAAGGTGGAGGAAAAGGTGCCGCTGCAGCTGGATGATTTCCGGCAGCTGGGGGAGGAGGAACGGTAGGACCTGGCTGAGTGGCTCTTGCTTCTAAGAACCGTCTAAACCAACCAGGTATTGGCACCCCTTCTGGCAAGTTAAGTTCTCCGGACATGCTGAAACTAAAAGGATAGATTCAAAACGAAGGATAAGAGATAATACCTATGGCTTTGGGGGGGGGGACTTTGCCTTTTTTTTAAAAACAAATAAAATAATATTTTTCTTAAAAATGCTTCTTTAAATTTCCTTTTTGAAAATAATTTTTCAAAACTTTTTATATTATCTGGTAAACCTATGCTCTGATACCAAGTGAAACACCCCACCTCCGTTAGGGTCACTCTCAAAGGGAATGCCCTAATTTTGGTGGAGGTTTATAAGTATAAGTCACAGATATACAAGACAGATATAAGAACACATATTTGTAAACAGCGGAAAAATAACAACTTTTATTTCATAAAAGCAAATACGTGCTACAACAACATCACCATAATTGTCTTACATCTTTTCCAAAAACATAACATAGCACTTTCATAATCAGTCTTGATTACATCATTTAAAGAAGCATAAAGAAAACGTAGATAAACTGCAAAAGCCCCATAGTGGTTGTCCAAAGCCATAGTTCAAAACGAAAAGGTCCAAGCAATACATTTCTCTTCTTCAAGCTGGATGTTAAGGCTGGTCAAGCTGCTGTGTTCCCTCCCTGTGGACCTGGGGGGGGGGGGAACGGAAGAAAAGAAGACGAAAGAAAAGTAGAGTCAGACATAAAGCCTGAGTAAGTCTAGTACTATTCTGTCTATGAATAAAGAACTGGGTATGATAAGTATAAACAAGAAGTGGGAAAGCACTATAAACTTGGTTAAGTTGTCTAGGGTCGAATATGCTATCGTACCCCATGTTAATCTCTGAACCTATATAAACTAGTTCCCAACTGGCACCCCATAATCAGGGTGAAGTGATCCATTTTATAATGATCGGCTCCTACTCGCATAGTTACATGTGTCTTACGGCCCCCGATGTTGTAGTTACCTATGCTGGTCCCACCATGGGGTGTATCAAGTCCCATGGTGGCGGCCCGACACAATCCTAGAATGCACAGGTATGCTACTGGTGTCCAGTGCCTTATTTTTCTGCGCCGGAGTGTGTGCACGCCCGCACCCCGTTAGAACCTACACTGCTACACCACCGCCGTCGATTTGACCTCTTACAATCAGCCCAGTAATCGTGCCCCACCATGCCTAGTTTCAGGGTATCATGATACACCTTCTAGGGTTACTGCTGAAAAGGGTCCCCCGTTACTAGGTTTTCTATCTCTAGCCAACATGCTAAGTTGGTTAAGTGTTTTCTAACCTAACCCCCACCAGTCCGTTTAGTTTAGCATGTTCCATTTTGATTAAGTCTATAGTCCACTTAATCCTAACAATCCTGACTCAGCTTTAATTGTCTTATTAAAGCCTTGACCTCTCACATTAGACAGGTATTGTTGTGGCTGCCTGTTGCCGGTTGGTTCCGGGCAGTCTTACGCCACAACTCAGTCTAACCTCGGGTCCTTATTGGGCTCCATGTTTAACCTCCCACATTGGATAGGTATTGTTGTGACTACTGGACAACCGGGCGGTTCCGGGCAGGTTTACATCACAACTCAATCCAACCTCGGGTTAAACACATCGTATGTTCTACATTTACATATTTTGTCTTTCTTCTTTATTTTCTTATATGTAAATATTTGCGGCCCATTATTAAGTTAATGGTGTAAAGTTTACACCAATCATGGGCCCAACCCATACTTGAATTTGGGCCCTTCTACTTTATATTTTTATTTATTAATAAATTTAACCCAACGTTATTTTCCCCCGTTTAATACGTCCGTTTATTATATATATGTTGGGCTTAGCCTTTTTAAGCCCAACTTAGCCATGAGAAAATGGGGAGGCTTAAAGCGTGATTACATACACAAAAAGGGGAATGTGAACGCATGAACTTGCAATGTGATGCTGGAACTACAAAATAGAAACGGGTGTACTTGCATAGTGGTAACATATACTTTGGTCATAAAGCATAAGTGACATGAATCAAGCCATGTAAACTTGTAGTTAAGTTAAGAATATCACTATTGACACATAGGCTTAACTACAACATAAACCTATACTTTTATTCAGGCATAATGTCGAACATAAGAAAATCATGTTCATAAGATTACTACATGTTTACAAAGGTGCTTACTTTTGTTACTAACACAAAAGTATCGTTCAACTAAATCATGATTTTAAATCTATTCACATAACCATGGCATAAATATTTCTAACATGAAATCATGATTTTTACTTTAGTCATGCAAACTTGCAAATGGGATTTTGAATCTAACCTAGCTATGTACCACATATGTCATCATATAATTCTTGTTAACAATATAGACCTATCATGGATTTCAATTATGCAAAATATCAATCATAGCCTAGTCATATTCATAAGTTTGCAAATAAGTTTTCTAGTACAAAAGCATGGCTTAATACATAGATTATGGTGCCAAAATTTCAACATAGTTTCATATGAACTATAATAACCCAAATTTGTTCCAATTACGTACAAAATGATTTTTGTACAAAAATATACATTATGATGGCATAGTAGCAAAACCCCAAACTTGCATGAATTTCAATTAATCAACTACATACATGTAGCTTCAACATGGATTACATAATTTACGAATATTCCAAACGTATACTTGCATAAAACTACCGCATGTAGTTTATAATGAATAACATAATTCGAGAATATCCAAACGTATACAATATTCCAAATCGATAAGAATCATAGAATCGCACAAATATGAATTACTTTATTGCCACAAATCAAGTATACAAACCAACACAATTATTTGTTCATACCAAAATAATACTCTACTTACAATGGTGTGGCGAATTCTCCAATTTAGGGATTTGGAGATGTGATTCCTTGTTGATTTGATTTGTTTAGGTTGCTTTATGCTTTAGAATTTGCCTCCTAATCCTCTCTCCAATTGGCGGCTACTCTTAGTCGTTCCTCAGCAACATGACGGCTTTGTTCTTATTTTTGAATGAATAGATTAGGGTGAGTCTAGGGTCATTTTTATAGGGTTTATGAACTGATTAGGACCATTGATGTTGCTTGGATTGATCGTAGCCATTCATTCGAAAGAGAGACCAATTAGAGCCTGCCACCTAGCCCTAATGACAAAGCAAGCTTCTGAAAATAGGCCAAACACAGACCTGGCCAGCCAGGACTAGACCATACCTGGCCAGCAGGTCATTTTTGACCTGGGCGCACTTGGCAGGTGCGCCAGGTCAAAAATGTACTGGCGCACTTCACAAGTGCGCCAGTTCATTTTTGTTCTGGCGTACTTCCCAAGTGCGCCAGTGCATTCTGACCCTTCTCCGGTTTTTCGCCCAACTTCGTTCATCCATAACTTCTTCATACGATATCCGTTTTTCGAAAACTCGGACTCTATTTCGCGTATTTTTCCGAGACGAACGCTGGCTTATCCCGTTTCCCTTAGTTCTTTGATTTGAAATTAATTATACTTTAATTTGTGAATTTCACAGTTATAGAATTCGCGGGGTGTTACAATAAATCTCTTAAGTATTTATTCTCACAAAAGGATCTAAATTTAAGGCAACAACAATGGATGGAGTTCTTAGCTTTATATGATTTTGGTATTGCTTATGCCCCCAGCAAGGATAATGTTGTGGCAGACGCACTAAGTAGGCAGAGGGTGGCCGTGAGTCCTCTGTTTGTGGAAAGAAAGAACTTGGAGTTCATATTTGCTTTTGATTTTAAACACCCAATCGAAGTTTTTCCTGATTTGTTTGCATCCTTAGAGATACAACCGACTCTTGTGGATCAGATAGGAGCTTCACAACATGGTGACCCATAGATTCTAGACATCATAGATAAGCTCAGAAAAGGGAAGACTTCTAGTTACCTCATTAGGTATGCCATAGATGAAAAGGGTGGTGGCGATGAGATGGAAGGTTTTGTGTTCCTCAAACTAGAAGCCGACTATTCTAAGATGACAATTCATCCTGGCGGTGACAAGATGTATAGAGACACGAAGAGGGTTTTCTTTTGGGCTGAGATGAAGAAGGGCGTGGCCGAATTTGTTTCTCAGTGTTTGGTTTGCCAGCAAGTCAAAGCTGAGTAAAAGAAGCCCGGTGGATTGCTTCATCCGTTGGAGGTTCCGCAGTGGAAATGGGAGAGTGTCTCTATGGATTTCATAGATGGTTTACCTAGATCGAAGAAATGTAATACCAGTATTTGGGTGATAGTGGACAGAATCACTAACAACACTCACTTTATTCCAATTAAATGTAAGAGGACAGCATCATGGTTGGCAACAATTTATGTTCGTGAGATAGTTCGTCTCCACCGAGTTCCTTCCAGCACCGTGAGCCATCGTGACCCCATCTTTACCAGCAAATTCTGGAGGAGCTTGCAAGAAGCATTAGGTACACAGTTGTGTTTGAGCACCGCTTGTCATCCTCAGACCGATTGGCAGACGGGGAGGGTGAATAAGATACTAGAAGATCTTTTAAGGCTATGTATCCTTGACTTCTAAGGGACTTGGGAAAAGCATCCTCCTTTAGTAGAGTTTGCCTATAACAACAGCTATTACGCTAGCATCGGTATGGCACCCTTCGAAGCATCGACCCTAGAGATCGCCTACTTGTTGGTGGGAATCTACAAAAAGATTATTACTTGGATCTGATATGGTTAGGGAAACATCCGAAAAGATTGACCTTATTTGACAGCGGATGAAGATAGCTCAATATAGGCAGAAGTCCTATGCAGATAAGAGAAGGATTGACATCGAATTTGAAGTGGAAGACTTAGTTTTTATAGAAGTATCACCTTTGAGGAATGTGGTTCGGTTCAGATTAGTAGGGAAGTTGGCATCTAGGTTTGTGGGACCATTTCCCATAACAGAGAGCATTGACCAAAGGGCCTACAGAGTAAAGCTCATAGAAAATTTATTTGGTGTTCATGACGTTTTCCATGTCTCTCATCTACGGAAGTTCCTGCATGACACCGTAGTAGTTGTTGAGTCGAGCATGTTGGAAGAAGTCAAAATGGAACGGGAGGCGACAGTCTGACGAGTCCCCACCCATATTCTTGGGTCGGAGGTTAAGAAGCTGCGCAATAAGGAAATCAAGTTGCTAAAGGTTCAATAGGGAGATAACCCCGAAGATGCGACTTGGGAGACCGAAGACAAGATTCGTGTAACGTACCCTTTTCATTTCGAGGGTACGTTCTTAACCCCCTTTCTAAGTTTTATTAGTACTTGTTTCTGTCAATAGAATATATCTTTTCCATCGTATTTTCGACCTTTAGATAGGAATCCTATGGATGTAAACATGTGTTTGAAACATGTTATGTTTGATGGATGCAAGTGTTTGCTATTGGTTTCCTGTGGATGCATATACACAAACATTTGGCACTAAGATCGGCTGAATCACTTTCATATTGCATATGGATGTGTTTGCATTTTCTTTTCTTTTATGGATGGAAATGGATGAACTGGCATATGGATGTCACATTTGGACGAATGGGTGTGCACACATATATAACTTATATGATATAATAGGTTTATTTACATACATATTGGATTAATGGCACTAATATATATTGCATTAAGGAGGTCAACTGAATCAGTAGACTGCCTGATCTTAGCATTATTTTCGGGACATATACACACACCTTTGCATATATTCATATAAGTATTAGAAATCTTTAAGGACAATGGATGTCAGTGATTGGTGGATGAGTAGATGGATGATAGGATATGCACTCTTCTCAACTTAGAGATTTCAAGGATGAAACCCTTTGAGTAGGGGAGAATGTAACACCCCGAATTTTTAACGACATTAATGAGAATAAATTAAATAATAATTAATTTATTGTTCAGAATTAGAGGAAACGAACTGCACCATTGCGTCCATCTCAAAATTCTGGTCAAGATAGACAATTGGTTCGCGTAAAATGAACACTGTATGAAGAAGTTATGAGAGCAATAAGTTTGTATATGCACAAAAATATTTTATATCGACGTATGAGTCAGAGGTGAGTTAGAGATGCGTCAGAATCCTATTTAGAGGATTCAAAGTCGAAAAATTCCTCTCAGCGGCAAAATTCCCGCTCTAGGGGGTCGACCCACCCACAGGTGTGTTTGCACCCCTAGGGCTGAGGTGGCACTCGGTTTCAGGGGATTTGGCAGCTATATATATGTGTCATATTTCTCATATTCTCTTCATTGGGAGTCATGAAGGCCACATGCTGCTGGAGTGCGAAATGAACAGTTTCTACAACAATATATTCTACAAATCCAATTCAGAAATTATTGATCTTTTCTTCCTAAATTCTCTAAAACTAATGCTGTGAGTTTCTGGATTACTTTTAGGTTTAGATAAATAAAAGTATACTTTGAAAGACTATGGAGTGGATATGTTGTAAAGTATGATTCTGTGTTAATGTGAAATTTTATACTATGTCATGGCAAATCTATTTTCCTAGATCTAATATAATTATGATGATTCGATTATGATGCTTATGTGGATCTTGACTTGTAACCATGTTATGGTGGATGTACATCTACTAATTTGGACAATTGAGACATTACTTAGATCCAGATCTTTATGTTAATCATCTTCAACCTGTCAAATTGTGATACATTGAGATATATTGTAAACTTGACTTGTGAATCCACCTTTAGATCTACACATATTATTATGTCACCCTAACTATGTTATATCTAAATAATTGGACACCTAATGTTTAATCTAGATCTCATTATGCTTTCTTGAACATTATAGTGATTGCCACAAGTTACCAGTTTGATGTCCACTTTATTATAATGTTAATCGCATGTCCTTTCACTTTGTTATTATGACAGTTTATGTCAAAGACATGTTGAAACTATCACCCTTGTTATATTCCCTTTTTATTGTTATAGCTATGCTACTTTATAGCCTAGATGCCGCCAAAATACGTATGAATACTTTAGAGTGGAAAAAGGAAAAAAGGGATTACAATTGCATGATTCGTGTAATGTTTAATATGAAATGGGACTTGTAATTCAAATGGGAAAACATAGAAATAGTTACCTATAATGACATAGGTAGATTTGGATTAATTTGGAATGTTTAGTAATTTATACTTATGACACGAGGTTAGGTTACATTAGTGGTGGAAGTCTGCCCGGACCCGACCGGCATATCCAGCAACCACTGATGCTGGACCTAATCCGGGAGGTCTAAGTACACAAATACGAATCAGGCTAAAACTCGAGGTTAGGCCCAATTGTGGAATAAGACTGCCTGGACCCGACCAGCATATCCAACATCCACACTTTGTAGGCCTAATGTGGGGGGTCTAGCACATTATAACCATAATTGGACATGGTAATGAAATGGACTACTTAACCTAATTTAATATGACTATGGACTTAAGTTAGGGTTAAGTAAAATTGGATGGGTAGTTGTGGGCTAAGTAAATTAGAGGGGATGGGTAATATGTATATATTGGCCACGCACTTAACCCAATAAGGTTATGTAATTAAAGACACCTAGTGGTATACATAACCAACAGATAATGTAACAGGGTTATGTAATTAAAGACACCTAGTGGTATACATAACCGATAGATAATGTAAGGAAGTTTTGCAATTAAAGACACCCTTTAGGGTAAGCATAACTAGTATAGGGCTATCTAATTAAAGACACCTAAGGGTATACATAGTCAGTGGAAAACCTAGTGGGGGATACAAGACAAGGGGGAGAGCTTGTATCATATTGTGTAGGACCCATTTCAGTCAGTAACCCAGAGTTGGTATCAAGTAAAGACCTCCATAATAGGCGGAGAAGGGGCACGCCTACTAGTTGATTGTAAGAGATCCAAACGAGGCGGATGGTGTGGGCAGCGCAAACCGACCGGGGACATGTGCGTGCATGGGCCGGGCAGAGGGGGCTAAGACGACTGTGACACCACTAGATATGGTTGTGCACCCCATGTTTTTCCACTTTAGGAAGTGATACCTCCTACTGTGGGGCCAGCACAGGATATCTACAGGGTAGGGAGACGATCGATTAGGGTAGTGGTTAGGGTATACTTGGACGTATGACCTAAGCCTACCAACTTATAGTGGAAGGGATCATCTCATTTCAGTTATACAAGTAATAATGCAGAGTAATCATTACTGAGGCACATACACCTTTACTTGCTTACCTTGTCACACTTGCCATTTATGTAGTGATCTCTCTTATCCACTTTATATGCGTATCATGTTGCTTTTAGTTGTCTACTGGATAAAAGTAACTAGACTCGCCAGACTTTATGTCTGACTCTGTTGTTTTTCCTTCTTTCTTCTGTTCCCTCTCAAGGTTCTTAAGGAGGAAACAATTAGACTTAATCAGGAATCATATATCATCCTCCTAGGAGCTACTTCTGAAGTATGGCTCAAGATCTTGTCTCTACTATGGCTTAACTCTTTTTATTGGGGGAATGGTGCTTTTTATTTACTTATGTACTCTAATGGTGCAAGGCAAAAGTTATTTTATTGTAATAGTTTTTGTGACTTATGAAATTGTGGACCACGATATTATGACTTATGTTTGAAATAACAGTTTAAATTTTCCGCTGCTGCCTTATTTATATCTATCTTGTAATTATTCTGTGTCTATTAACCTATAGCGCTTCACGAAACTTAATGCATTCCCTTAGTGGGTGACATTAACGGACGTGGGGTGTCTCACTTACTAAGAAAATCGGAGGGTGTTCCGATGTTCTGGTTCTGATACTCCAAATGAACCTGCTCATCTTAGAAAAAGCAAGGATACTCCCTACCACACTCCACTCAATGACTCCCTCGACCATGTTTACTATGAAGACCATGACACGATTATTTGTCATCGTCTGAGGGATGCTATAGAAAATTCTCTCCTTCGGGGAGAACCGGAGCAGTACAAGCAGCCTCCTCAAAATGAAGTTCTCGAGTCGTCCAATGCCCATAAAGAACTACAACCAACAAGTTGCCTATTCATCGACTAGGTCCCTAAAAATCACTTTTTTGACTTAATAAGATTGTAGAAGAAATAAGTGGGTTGAATTAGCGAGGCCATAACATCTTATCTTGCTTGAGTTACACTTTGTTGTTTACTTTCAGAAAATAGTTTGATTCCAAGTTTGTACTTCAACATACTATTCGAGTTGTTATCATGGCCAATTTTGTTGTAACCTTTGCACAAAAAGTACTACAACACATGCCGACTAGCTATTTTCACCAACAACTTACCCTTCAAACCGGGGGCAAGAGCCCTAAACCCGGTGGATGCGACCGATTTATGCTCTAGCATATTTTAGGCTCCATCCATTGGCACCACCTAAGGCTGATGGTTAGTCTACGATATTCATGATCAAGCATATTTAGGAGACAATCCATTGGCACTCCACTAACATGGTGATCTCCGAGGTCGTCATCGAAGGAACCAGTTTGTAAACCACTCCCAACCTTTTCTCCCTCGTCGAAGATAGAACGGGAGTGGAAAGCGAACCCTCTTCTCCAATGAACACCTCTTCTTCGTTATCGTCATGGCCTTTTTCCTCCACCTGAGCCCCGGCCACCTCCCAGTCAACTGGGGGCACGTTGGGAAGCACATCCAGAAGCGATCTTGGGGGCACATATCCTCCACCAGTTCCCACAATCCCCTCTATTGACGTGGGGGTCACCAAGATCGTTGCCGAAGAAACAGTTTTAGCAACATCTCCTAACCATGTCTCCCTCACCGGAGACATAACGAGAGTGAAAAACAAGCCTTATTCTCCAACAGACACCTCCTCTTCACACTCTCCAACACCACCATTGACGTAGTAGTTTCTGAGGTCGTTACCGGAGGAATCGGTTCGTAAACCACTCCCAACCTTGTCTCCCTCATTGGAGACAAAACGAGAGTGGAAAGAACACCCTCTTCTCCTATGAACACCTCTTCTTTGCTGTTTTCATGGCCTTCTACCTCAACTTGAGCTCCAATCACCTCCCAGTAAGCATGAATCACTTTAGGAAGCACAACCAATGGCACATCCTGAAGCTCGAAGGCATGAATCCTTCACTAGTTCTAGCAATCGCCTCCGTTAGCGTAGTGGTCAATAAGATCATCGCCATAGAAACCAATTTGGAAACATCTCCCAACTATATCTCCCTCATCGGAGACACTTCCATGATGCGGTGGCTGATGACACCTCCATGATGTAGTGGTCTCCAAAGTCATCACCAAAGGAACCGTCCGCAAACCACTCCAAACCCTGTCTCTCTCAATGGATACAAAACAGGAATGGAAAATGAACTCTCTCCAACAACCACCTCCTCTTCACTATCGTTGTGCCTTCCTCCTCCACCTTAGATTCGACCACCTCCGAGTCGTTGAGGAGCACGTCGGGAAGCATAACCACGAACAAATATTGTCCACTAGTTTCTGCGTCCTCATTACCATTATCTTCTCCTCGTCCCGCAGAGCGACTTTCATGGAGCAAACCCACCACGCTAATAAGTTGATCCAAAATCAAAGTCTAGGCATCACGGAAATCAGTTCTTACACCCCTCAAGGCCAAGACTCCCTGTAAATAAACACTTTGGAACATAGTGACAACCTTTAGTTTTATTACTAAAACCATCGTCATAACTACCTATCGACATATAACACAGGTCGAATTGTGACTACGTCACGATTGGGATAGAAATTGAATCCTGAAGATGATGATTTAACTAGGGCCGTCAATTTCTAACACGACCCGAAAACGATTCGTAACTCTCATGACCAAAACCCGACCCGACCCATTTATAAACAGGTCAATTTCAGGTCAACCCGCTCTGACCCGTTTAATAAACGGGTTGACCCGACCTGACCTGTGAACCCGTTTCTGACGCGGCATGACCCATTTAATATAAAACATATTTTTATTACTCTACAATCTACAAAACATAGGCCCATCCCAGTCCACTACCCATTTGCCGCTTTACCCTAATTTACCAATAACCAAGCCACCACTCATTCAGTCATTCTAGTTTCTATGGTTCTACCTCTTCACTGATTCACTCCTTCATGTTTTCATGTTTATTCTCACATTGACAACTTCTTACATTTTTATTCTCATCTTAGCTTGTAAGAAGTGAATGATGACAACACCCTTCTTTCATGTTTTCATCTTTTTATACAAATATTTTTCTTAACGGGTTACACGAATCAAACTCGAAACCTGCACGATTATAAATGGGTCAACCCAAAACCGACCCGTTTAATAAAAGGGTTGAGCTAACCCGACCCGAACTC